>CM055265.1:165155492-167646382 GCA_029237695.1 Conchocele bisecta
TGGAATTTATCGGGGTATAAACTTGGAAAAGTCGCGGGAATACTGGACGAAGCGATAAAAAATTACAATTTTCGAAAAAGAAAAAAATAAATAAAAAAAAAAAGCAATTTTTTTTTTCCAAAATTGTAATTTTTTAAGGCCTCGTCCAGTATTCCCGTTTATATCCCCGATAAATTCCACAAAAAGGCGATTCATTCCTTATAATTCCAGCATTTGAAATAAATTCATCAAAGAAATGTGTTTATTTTCCGTTTTCTTAAGAATGATTTTAACTGCTGGAATTATTACAACTTATACAAATGCTTCTGTCTGAGGCATTAGGGTTATCCATAATGTGGGAGGAAACCGGAGTACCCGAAGGAAACACTTTTCCAGTTTGGCGACCACCATACTATATCCCACATACTGCCCCAGGCAAGGATTAAAAACTCTGACAAATGTATTATATTCTGTGTTTGACAGAGCAGAGATAAATATAAACTACTCAGATATTCATGCACATATTATTGTGGCGGCCATCTTGAACACCACTTTCTTAGCATATGGGTCAATAACATATAAGTAAATATATTAGACGAAACAGAAAATTAAACCCAATATCGATTGAAATGCACACATTAAATTTTCAACGCATGAACAATTATTTCTAAAAGCCCTCCATCCATGACAATGTTACAGCCCGGGGAAAAGAATTTCAGGCATTACTATAGGAATGAATGGCCTTTTTGTGGAATTTATCGGGGTATAAACTTGGAAAAGTCGCGGGAATACTGGACGAAGCGATAAAAAATTACAATTTTCGAAAAAAAAAAATCTTTTTTTTTTTTTTTTCTCGAAAATTGTAATTTTTTAAGGCCTCGTCCAGTATTCCCGCGACTTTTCCAAGTTTATATCCCCGATAAATTCCACAAAAAGGCCATTCATTCCTTATAATTCCAGCAGCCATTTGTTTACATTGACAGCACACCTGTAGAAAGTAGTTTGGCGTGGGAGTTTACTGGGATATAAATTTTGGACAGAGACTTGCTACGGGCCAATCAAATGTTAGGGAATTGTGCAAATATTTTTGTGCTGGAATTATTTGATCCCAAAGTCTGACTTCAGCCTTCAAACTGAGGGAACTGTCTTGTTCTATGAAACATTTGTGTGAAATAAAACTAGTCTATAGTATGTCCATAATCAGCATCAGAAACCATGTGCACAAGCTGGATAAAGTATGCATTAAATGGCGTATTGTTGTAGCACAAACAATATGCAGCAGGCAGATTCAATACGGAAAATGATAAGGAACATTGTATTTACTATTCATAAGCCTGTGGTGATCTATGGCATTTTAGATTGAGCACGTTTTACATTAGAAATGTAGACAGACGAGAGGAGTCGGGGTCTGACAGGCCAATGAATGGATAAGGAATCTGCCAATAACCAGAACTAGACACACGCAATGGGGGATCGTAGTCAGTTATCTCCCTTAAAATATAATTATAGAATATATTGTATATTGTATATTGTATAGTTTATGGCATTGGTGTTTGTAACCATGGCTAAAGTAGATTTGTTCTGAAAGGAGTCATTATAGTGTTTGCGAATAGTGTTGATCTAGATCATCCTACATATATGCGCAATCATTATCTGAACCGGGACTGTATTATTTGCCAGATTCATATTTACACATTTATTAATGTTATTGCAATCGGTGTAGACTCAGATCAGACTGCACAGGTGTGCAGTCTGATCTGCATCTACCCTGTTTGCAGTCTTTATTCAGTAAGAAATAAACGAAAGGACCACTTCTCTATAAACAGATTTGCAAAGGGAAATAACGTACTACGATCCCTCATTGTGCAAACAAACGTATGTGAAACAGGGCCACCATCAAAGAATAGAAGCCACTCCAACAGACATTTGTAGCTTTGACTGAAGAAATGGGGCATATGCACACGCCATCTGGATCTACACTGGTTGCAAAACCCATAAGCCCCATTTCTCCAGTTACATCAACAGATAAGGTAAAACAATCCAGTTGTCTTTTACTGCCGTCAAACCATGTTTTTATTGAGAAAGACATTATATATAAAACAACAGCAGATAACAATTTTCGTTTCAGCATTCCAAGGGTTATTTCCCTGAAATCTAATCAGCAAGATGCTATTTACTGCTGGTCATTGTACACGCAGCAGCCAACAGACGGAAGCTCCTGTTATTGACACAACAATGCCAGCCAATACTGCGTCACATACTCATTATAAAGCCCGAAAGACAACCTCATCTATCAGTAATGCTTCAGGGGGGTCTGCCTGTATCCAATTTCCTCCCCACCTAGGTGCATGGGCTCTCTGATAGCAGAATGGGCCTTATCAAGGTGTATGATCACGTGGTACTAACAACAACAAGTACCGAATCAAAGTACGTATTCTATTATAATGTCCTTATTACGTAACAGATTTTGATGTAATATGGCACATCAAACGTGTCTTGTTAAGCTGCATTTGATGGTCTCTTTATTTTCTCCCAAACTTCTGTCGTTTTTGCGAAGAATCGATTGAAATTGATTCTTCGCAAAAACGACATAAGTCTGTGCCAAACTCCATAGACCACCAAATGCAGCTCATGAAGACGCGTTTACTGCGCCATATTTCATCAAAATCTGTTGCATATTAAGGAAAATATCAAATAATACTTACTTTGGAGTGGGCGACGTTGTTGTCGTTGTTGTAACCACGTGATCATGCACCTTGCTTATGGAGTTTGGGACACTGGCTTACAAACAGTACCTGCGGACAAACTCATCAAAAATGGTAGATTGGACGTTCCTGCCTATTCCACGACTGTGAAAAATCAAAGGACTGAATGTGCTGAAATTTTTCGCAGTATGTGTTTATGGATGACAACTTGACTAATAATTAATCTAGAGTGGAAAGCATTTCGCCAAAAATAACTGCGGAAATTTCACACCAACAACAACAACAAATTTTCAGAAACCTTACGAAAACTGGCCCAGATCATGATTAAGTTCCGCATATCTGATGCAGTTTGTCAATCTCTAACAAGATGTCCTGTATAGACAAACAACATGATGTCGTGAACTGCCTAACAGTACTCAAATAAACGAACAATCCGCTCAACCTCACCCCAGAAGTGAACCGGAAGTCAGAAAATCTGAATTTCACCCGACCAGGGGAAGTAACTCTTAACTACCTGGCAAGGGGGGAAAATAAACAGTACAATATGACAGATTATATTTTATAGTATGAGGTAGGGCTGAGACAATACACCCTTCTCACGATATGATAGCCTACATATGACGGTCAAGAGTAGCCTGGTGAAATAATACTACCAAAATTACACCCATCTTTTCTGTAGCCGAGATCTGCCATGGCATAAGACCCGTCTTTTTAAAAAGTTCAACCCGCAAAATATGTGCTGCGACTAACATGCTCATTTGCATAAAATCGGTCAGACCTCAAATTTTTATGTTGGTTGTATAATTCTTCACTAGCGCTGGAATAACAAGAGGGCCATGATGGCCCTAATTTGCTCCATGAACACCAGAGGAGAATGTGACATTGAGTTCATATGTGTTTTAAAAAAATTGTGCTATTTTTAGATGGCGGTCATCTTGGATTAAGCGATGACTCATTTTACCAAATCTGAAAATGCTTAACCCAAGAATCATAACTTACTATGAAGTTTGGCCAGCATCGGCCATGTGGTTCCTGAGAAAAAGACGTTCAAAATCTCGAATAAATGGACCTTTTGGAGGCCATCATGGACGACATAATCATCCGATATTGCACCAGAGCAATCGCCTCATCGATACCTTCAATTTGATATACGACACGACCATATATGGTCAAAAATAAAATTTGACCCCATGGGCCACGCCCATTTTTGACCCCGGGGTCACGATTTTAACAACTTTGAAAGAGCATTGTACATCGATCATTCCTACAAAGTTTTGTCAAATCCGGCTGGCGGTTCATGAAAAGATTTTTTAAGAATTTGTGCTATTTTTAGACGGCGGCCATCTTGGATTAGCGACAACCTCCGTTTTAACAAATCTGAAAAGGCTTCACCCATGGACCATAACTGTGAAGTTTGGCCACCATGGGCCAAGCGGTTTGTGTGAAGAAGAATTTTGAAATCTCTAATAAAAGAACGACCTTTCAGCAGCCATCTTGGATGACAAGACCATCCGATTCCGACAAATATTGCACCAAAGCAATCGCCTCATATAATTTGACCCCAAGGGCCACGCCCATTTTTGACCCCGGGGTCACGATTTTAACAACTTTGAAAGAGCATTGTACATCGATCATTCCTACCAAGTTTCGTCGAAATCCGGCTGGCAGTTCATGAGAAGAAGATTTTTTAAGAATTTATGCTATTTATGCTATTATTGTGCTGTCAAAACAATGTTTTTGTTAAGAATTAAAGCAAAAATGAAAAACAGCAGACGGCAATTTCCGTCAACAGCGTAGGAAGGGTTAAGGAATCAAGTAAACAATTCTGCATCTAAGAGGCAGTGTTATATGAGCATGTGAGAATCATCCAACAAAACATGTTACCACTCACTACACAAGAGACAGACATTGTTGTCTGCTCGTTTTCATTTTTGCCTTGATTCTTAAAAAAGAAAAACGGTTTTGACAGCACATAAGAATCGTCTCCAGAGACGATTCTCATGCGCTGTCAAAAACATGTCTTTGTCGAGAAATATTGAAAATAACACATTTCCAGCAGACGACAAAATTTTAATTCAGCGTAGTAAGGGTTTATAAATATGACAATTGTTTAAAAGAATGATGACACATTCAATTAAACACTGTCAAAACTAGAAAACCTATTTCCAATTAAGTATTTACAAACCGTGTAGATCCAGATATAATGAGCCGTCTCATCAGGATCTACAGCAGTTATTGATATTATTATTTTTTTCAAAATGATACCCTTTTCTGCATAATGGAACAATCTAAAACTTAGTTTTGTTTTTTGTTTTTTGTTGGTGTTTAATGGCCTAATAACAGCTAAGGTCATTTAAGGCCGGGCCAACGGTTCAATCCCGTATTCAATCTGCAATGCATTGGGGGGGGGGGGGGGGGGGGGGGGGGGGGGGGGGGGGGGGGGGGGGGGGGGGGGGGGGGGGGGGGGGGGGGGGGGTGGGGGGGGAAATCCCAAAATCAGAACGGAATATTTACATCGAAAAAAAAATATATTCTGAAAATAGGATAACCTGACCTGGTGCCAGGTACATACCACGCCAAAGTCACTTAGCCCCTTCCCCTAAAAGTAATATTACGATTAATCATATTACTCATATAAGGGTATAATTACCAGATTCAACTCTCACATACAGTCGAGCACCAGTATCTCATAGTCGAAGGGAGATCGTCCATATAGTCGAGATAGAACTAGGTTCGAGATAGTGATGAAGTGACATGGTCGAATATTTTCGCGAAAAATATGAACTCATTGTACCCATTACACCATGAGTAAATAATCACCAATTAACTAATGACGAAAGGTAGTAAGCTAATCAACATTATAAGGTGGTGTAACGACGCTTAGTGACTTGCGTAAATGACCAGCGTGATTATGCTTAATGAATTGCGACTATTAAACACTCAAATATATCAAGGTAGACTAATTAAGCAAACAACCTGAGGTAGGTGTGAATTTATTTTGTTTTGTTTGAAATTAGTGTCAACCAAATAGATCTTGGCAGCCAGGCAACCAGGCGATTTATCCATAGCTGAGGACATTTATATTAAACAAATAAGGATATAATTTGGGTCTTTATTGAATCATCGAGATTCTGATATTCGAGATACTGGTGCTCGACTGTACAAGAAAGCCAAAGATGTACAAGAGAGCCAAACCAGGGGCCCGTTTCACTAAACTTCTTACGACTAAAATGTTCGTAAGTTCAAATTTAAGATCGTCTGTAAATTTCAATTTACGGATTTACATTTATTGAGCATAGGCTGCATATGCAGCCTATGCTCAATAAATGTAAATCCAATAATTATTTACAAGAAAACATTGTTAATGTGAAATTTACAGACTATCATAATTTTGGACTTACAAACATTTTAGTTGTACAAAGTTTAGTGAAACGGCCCACAGGTCTCCGGTCGGGATGAATCACAATTGTTCAATTACCCATCACATGCTCCCACCTGCTACCCACCTCAAACTTAGTATGAAATAGTCCATGTCAGTTTCTTTGGGGTGAAAGGTTTAACCCTATCAACACGACAGACCTCTATAGCAGTGTTTGCAAACAGTGTAGATCCAGAGACCATAACGAGCCATCTCACCAAGATTCATATATTTCAGAAATTAAAAAAAAAATAACTCTTTTTTTTATAAATTGACTAGTCTGACAATAAGTGTGTGATGATTGGATTGGTTGGAAAATTAACCTATCACCATCCATTCCAGTTATATACGGTTAAAGGATAAGTAAAGGTTTCTGCATATAGGATGCCATACTGCTGTCAGCAATGTGCATGTAAAACCAATTGGCAGTTTGCACTTTGGCAGGGGAGATAATGCGAATCATCAGAAGGCGTCTATTACGGTACCACATGTTGTAAGTGGATATGCATAATGTCCACCTGCCGCAATAAAATGGGCTTATATCGTTATTGACAAGTGTAGGCGCTGACAACCTAGCCTATTATACATCCAGATATAAATCTTTCTGTTTAAAATAGCAAAATCAGGAAAATCTAGATAGTAAACAAGGCAAAATCCTAAGTCCAAAAGGGTGAGATAATCCATGGCTCAGTGCCAAAGCAAAAATAGAAATTCACTTTGTGCATATACACACCATAAAGAAGCAACATACCAAGCATCAAGACTCCAGCTAATACAGTTTTGAAGTTTTACAAGTCATAAGGCAAAATGGTGAAATTCTAAGTCTAAAAGGTGGAGATAATCCATGATCCGGGAGTTGAGTCAAAATTTGAAATAAACTTTGCGCATCTACTGATCATAAGGAAGCTACATAGCAAGTTTTATGCTGAAGCTGGCACAGTTTCAAAGTTTTACGAGTTACATGGCAAAATTGGGAAATTCTAAGTCTAAAAGGGAGATAATCTGTGACCCTGGGGTCGAATAAAAAATCAAAATAAACTTTGCGTATCTACTCATCATAAGGAAGCTACACACCAACCAAGTTTCAGGTGTGTAGCTATGAGGGTTTAAACGGACGGACGGACGGACGGACGGACGGACGGACGGACGCACGCACGCACGCACGTTCAAACATTTGGGAGTTATGAGCTATTTGTTCTTTAAAAGATCAAAGGATTAGCTCCTAAAGATCAATGGAATTATGAGCTAACCGACTATAACAAATGAATCCTTTGTTACTAACCCTTACCCTAAGCTCCTAAACCCCCGATGTTGGCCCGAAGGACGGACGGACGTTCAGACGGACGGACGGACGGACGGACGGACGGACGGACGTTCTTACATTAGGGTACTTATGTGGCTTATCACATGTTAAATATTAGCCACATAGGTTAGGTGGCTAATTGTAAACAACCCTATCCTTTAACAAGTCCATAACCCTGTGGGGCTAGCCACATAAGTACCCTAATGTGTGCCCGGACGGACGGACGGGACGGACAGACAAGCGTAACACTAAATGCCCCCTTCAGTATCGTGGTGAGACATAAAAATGAAAATCAGCAGACGACAATATTCAGTTCCCCCTTTTAAGGGTTAAAACCACAAGAAAGGGAAGCACTTGTTGGGTATACAAAAACTATCATTAAATACTCACCAAGCCAATTCCACCTAACCTATTTCATGCTGAGGATATGCCTTTCTGATTGGGGAAAATATTTTCTTTAACCTTATTATGCTGAATTAAATTATGTCGTCTGCTGGAAATGTTTTATTTTCAATTTTCTCGATAAAAACCTGTTATGGCACCGCATGAGAATTCTCATGTGTTGTCAAAACAGGTTTTATGTTAATAATTAAGGCAAAAATGAAAAACAGCAGACGACAATTTTCGTCTCCCGTGTAGCGAGGGTTAAATGTGCTTAGAAGCATATGTCGCAACCACCATTTCAACCATCTCATCATATACTTTCATTGAGGAAAAAGAAAATATTTAAAAAATTTCATACCCGTAAAGGTGTATTCCGTATGTAATGGGTTAACCCTTAGACCGCTATCTTTTTTTTTTTTGTCGTCTGCTGTTTATTTTCTATTTTCATCATCAAAAACATGCTTTGACAGCACTTTAGAATAATTTACAACATGCTTTGACAGCACTTCAGAATCATTTCCATTGGAAATGATTCTGAAGTGCTGTCAAACCATGTTTTATTGAGAAATAAGGCAAGATATAAAAGCAACAGCAGACAACAATTGTTGTGAGTAGCGGTCTAAGGCTTAAATTATACGAGACAAAAATGGAAACCATTAGATATACAGCTTGAAGGCAATAATGTATACCATATCTTCCAGCAGACTTTCAGATTGACAGTGTATGGTCAATAACATGTATCCGGCGTAAATCAATGTGTACACAAAGCCTCTTTTGGTGACATTTAATTTGATTTCTATGGTGATATGATTGGAGGAATTTGCATGTTTTACCCATTTCCCAGCATCCATTGACTGACCTACTTCCGCCCACATAAACTTGTGAGGGGAGTGGCAACTACTGTCTGTTCCACGTTTTGCTGCCGACAAACTTTGGCTATTAAATAGATTAAATCTAAAAAATATTTAAATGCAAGTACTTTTTCATCAATAACAAAAAGTCACCCACCTCATTTTTTTTATTTGCTTATTTGATGAAATTCAACCAAATATTTATTTTTTTATTTTTGAGGTTTGGAAAATATTTATAGACCCTCTTTGACTCTTGCAGTACTGAATAGAAATCACTATTGTAGAATCGTCCCTAATGAGAGCTAAAAATGTTAAAAATGGAAAATTATTTCTAATTTTAGTTTTTATTATTCATACTCACCTGAATGGTTGCAAACTGATAGGTTGCTATGAAATCGTCCTAATAATAAAAATCTGCCTACTCTAATCACTCAAATAACCCACCATAGACCATTCCGCTCTACCCACAGCCAATTGGCTAGTCCGCTATTTAAACTCCTCCTATTATTGTTAGGTATACAGCTTCAAAAGTAAATCATTTCCATATGGAAATGACACTGCTAGATAAAAATAGCCTGAAGTATACTAAGTAGGGAGAAGATAAAACCATCAAGCGGGGACGGGAGGAGGGTCTACCTTACCATTCAGGTGAGTATGAATAATAAAAACTAAAATTAGAAATAATTTTCCATTTTTATGTCTTCAAACTAACCTGAATGGTTGCAAGAATTCGTAGTGATGGTGGGAGGTATTCTCACTACTCATACTCGACCGGAATGGTAAGGCAGATTAAAAACCCTCAAAACAGACAAAAATATTTGGTCTAGGTACACACTTGGGTGTTACCTATATAGTAATAACATGGTCTCACCCTAGAATCATAGGGGAGCCCAAAGCGGGCCCCCCCCCCCACCCCTTTTCTACGAAAGTAGAAGAGAGGTGGATAAAGACAAGCACCACCACGCTAGTCTCGTAGACTGACTCGTAGACTCCAACCTGCTATACTTGGTTAAAACGCCGGAGAATACTCAAGGTATAGCTGCTGCTACCAGACGAAGCCCTGGCGAATGTAGTCGCCCGGCACTTCACACGCCATAACTCAACTGAGATAAACTCAAAGTCTATACATAGTCTCATGACGACACATGACTCGTACATATCGAGAACACAGTATAAACGCCCTAAGCACTAAGGTCATCCTAACAAGCAAGTGCTGAGGAGTTAAACTGGCCCTAAAGCCAGATCAAAACCTATACCAGGGTTTGACACTAACTTTTGGCCCAGGGATTCCGCAGCATGGACATCCCTATTGTTACATAATGTTGAATGGGATTTTCTTGAAAATGCAGTGATTCCTCCTACAAAACAGGGATCCTCGGGATCTCGGGACACTGCGAGTGTCGACCACTGTATACCTATAAACCCATGTATAGTAGACAAAGAGAATAGAATCATTAACCCAAAGTGAAACACTATCCTTTTGCAACAACACTGCTACAAACTAGAAAGGTAGCCTCGCCCTAATTGAAACATGTACAAAACAATGCCTCCTGGGCCAGCGTGATGAACCGTAAGAACCATAGATCACCACAGATCCCCGTTCATCAACAAAAGCAAGTGAAGTTCATCGAGCGGAGAGTCACACTTACCAACCCCCAGGATTCCACTGGGACTGTAAAGACAAAAACCGAATAATCGGGTAATCAGAAAAAATCGCAGACTATCGCGAACAGGTAGATCCAAACAGCCTCCTAAACTTGATGCTACCGGCTGATAAACCCACAACTGCACCCGCTGCTATTAACGGACCCAGTTCTTAAACATCTCCCTGAGATGACAACCCCATGTCGGTCACATGAGGAACATGGAGAGAAAAAGGGGGTTACTTTCCGGAACAACACATATGTATTCCGGAACACAAATCAGTACTCACTTATATGCATAAAATAAGTTAAATATATCCTTGGCCCAAGTTTCGGCTACCATGAGCACCCGAATAACTACAATAACACTGATTGCAAGACACAAAAACATCACCGCGCTGTGACAGGACCAAATCGGGCCATGTCTCGCTGTAATCATAGATGAACAGAAGTGTTGTCCTAACTTCTTCCGATAAAACAATCCCCAAATAAGTTGGCTGCACGCTTAGATCAGACATTATACGAATTACGTGATGAATAAATCAATATCTCTGATCGCTGGAATATCAAATGTTAATCGCCTAGACGAAAATGATAAGGGTGGGTAAATAAAACAATAGGATTATTGGCAGAATTGTATTTAAACGAAATAATAATTATCCAGTATACCCGCGTCCGATCAAAAATCGTACTTTTAATAGTAATCCGTACTACCGTCTATCTAACGTATTTCCCGGAATAAATACGGAAAATCGTAACAGATGACAGTTACGCATCTCCTGCCAGTGCAGAGAGCGATCATAGAAAGAAGTTGAGACTACATGCACCTCGTGCATTTAGGGCCTAAACAACTCAGCTGCAGAACCACTTACTGTAGAATAAACTCAAGTAATGGCCCTATCTATCCAACGGAAGACAAAGAATTGCGATACCTCCCGTTGGCTTAAAATTGGTAATAAAAAAAAACTTTACGGTCGGACCGGATGTCCTAATTCTTCCGAACCTAATGCTTCATAGCACGGACTGGACAGAAAGTGTGAACCACTGTCGCTGACAGGCGTGACGGAGGGAGGCCCGAACCACAACTGATTCCAGATCATGTGAGAAGGGATAAAGTATCTGAGGGAGAAATCTCGGTCATAGGAGAAACTGCTGATGTGTAAACAGTAGTGTGCTTCTATTTAACACAATAAACATTTTGAAATACCCAATTGCTTCAGAAATGATGGAGTGACAACAGCATGTTGTATATACAGTCGATACGCGTTATGTCGACATTGCTTACATCGACGATATACGCTAGTGGTCCCGGCCGAACTGCTATATAACTCATACATTACATACCTGATATATCGATATCGGAAATGTCGACATTTCGTTTATATCGATGTGGAAAACAAGTCCCGATGGTATAATTAATACACATTATACTGTAATGTCGATATGCAATTTGAACAGCGGGCGTCGTAAAGTCTGGTCAAACTTAATTGGCACAGGTAAGTTTTTCACACATACAAAGTGATCAAAACATGCCGCCGGTAACCGTGTTACAATCGCGGAATACCGTCAAAGCCGACCACGTAAGCCGTGGTCAACCAATTAACGACAGTGTGACGTGAAATCACAAAAATACTCTAGTTAATAGCCAATTATATGCCTGACATGAATCGATCCGTAAATGCCATAATCATTAACGGACGCTAGTTTATAATAATTACAATTGAGTGAATTACATGCGATCTTATAAACACGAACAGTTGGTATCTCAAATCACTTCCTTAGCAATGTCCAACATGCAGTACATGGGTCCGAAGTATACTGGAACAAGTAAATTGAAAAGTCCGAATCGGTACGTGGGCGCAAACAGTGGAAATATAAAACCGACGTTAGAGCCTTGCCGCAACAAATCCACAAATGGATACCCCCATCCGGACAAGATAGCACTGGACACCAACGGATGCAGAAGCCATTCCGTCAGAACCGGAGATGACCGCAGAAACCATAACCACCTGTCCGTGCAGAACAGAATCCGCCGCTGTCAACCCCCGGAACACTGCCAAAAGCTAAAACATGTTGATGTGTCCCTGAGTTTCCTGCACTGACCACCAACACACCAATGTAGGGGCTCCAATGAGCCCCCCAGCCTTCTCACGACGCGTCTGTGGACAGAAAGCGAGTAGGAGGAGGTAACACTATGGGAAATCCCTGTAGGAACCAGACCTCCACTGCCCACCATCTGATACAACGTAGGAAGATGGTGATCCTAGGCAGAGACCGATCCAAAGGATCGGGGTGCGGCCTCCATAGCCCTAGTAAGTAATACTGGAGGTCGCAAACATAACCTTCCCCTATTCTGCACCCCGAAATACCAGGAGTGCAGAAATTTCCTAGCTGACAGAGAACCTCTGACCAGTACCCGGAAACTAAAACAAGATGCCCACGCACCCTGTCCAAAGGTACTATGATGACTGATAGATCGGTCAATAAGCTCATTCCCACCTAAGAAAAATCCTGTGTGGGAACCAACTACGACTACTCTAGATCTAAAAGACACAAAACTCGGAAACAACTTAAACTTCCGAGAGCATCTGCGGAAGGGCACGTGGAAGTACGAGACCCGCAGATCTATGGAAACAACCCAGTCTACCGGGCAAATGGCGCTCCGACCACGTCCCGAACTTCCTCTATAGCACTATACTTCAAGAGAGAGACTCTACTAAACCCTTGAAAATACCCCCGTACAGGGGAAACGACCCCACAGGAGGTAGACAAGAAGGAGCAGCAGGAGGGACCATCGGTACCGTAGCTGCCCTTGGGCCGTTCGATCGCACAATTAACAGAGGTCAAAAGAGGCGAACGAAGCAAAAACTATGGCCGTTCAAGAAAAAACTAGCCGGCTATCACTGCGTCTCACCTGGACAAGAGCATGTCCATAGAAAACTCCAAAGACATGTTGACAAGAGGCTTAGCGGCACAAATCGCCGACTGAAGCACTGCGTCCAGAGACGATGAATCATACTGATTCAAACATAAATCGAAAGTTGGCATAGCCACAATCGACTTAACAGCCTACACCCATGCCTTCGCAAACGCGAACCAGGACGAGGAGCCGAAGATATCCCAAACGCTGCGGCGTCCTTGTCCAGAAACGGAGATCTCAAAAACCATACCGCATAGAGGGGCATGTAGAACTTAGACCCCAGTGTGGCGATCAAAGTTTGAGCACTAGGAACCCCGCAGTGGCCAAATCCTACCTAAAGCTCCCCAATGTACGTAACAAGAAGCCCTACTGTAGGAGAGCAATGAAACCACGACAACTCCGGCAATTCCACCACCCCCAAATCAGCCTCACAACAGCCATCCGAGGAAGTACCCCTATGGGAGGCTCCACTGGCAAAACCACCAGCTGTGAAAGAGCCGACAAACCCACTAAGTACTAGGACTTAGACAGGAACTCCAGAATCTTAGCCAACTGAACCATCATAACTCTATCGCGTGTCGAGTCCTGAATATAGACTGGGAATTCGAACTCATATACACTCGAATAAAGAGCAGGCCAGACAAGTACGGAGCCAAAGCACCACGGCGTCCAATACCACCTCGACCGTCTCCTCCGAGAACGGAAGAGCTAGATCTCGAGGAGCCGGATACAAAAACACAATATGTACACAGGATACGAACCTTGCTAACCCGGTGCCCGGTACCCGGTGCCTGCCCGGTGCCCGTGCCCGGTGCCCCCTGTGCCCGGTGCCCGTAACACAATACCGGCACCTCTCCTGCGAGAGTTAGGGTAGGTTGTGACCGGGTGAATGTGATAAGCACCTGCCGCAGCAACCCTAGACTGGCAGTCATCTACCACATACGTGGAATCTGATTCAACAGAACTGTACTGTATCGTTCCAAATAGTATATGTACTGCCGAAGCTAGTACTAGATGTAGAAGCCCTATACAACCGTCTCCTACGACGAACAGGAGAACGAGATCTAGATGAACCTGTTCCAAAACCTGAGAATGACCTCGAGGAAAAGGAAGAACAAGATCTAAACTCCGAACCCGAAATCGAAGAGCTAACCCAATCCTGACCTACGACGAGATCGACTCCTCGACTTACGTGAACACGTAGAACGAAGACCAACCGAAGACAAGAACGTCTTCCTACCGGAAGCAGCAGGCTGTCCAAGGAGAGTCTGGTGCCCGGTGCCAGGTGTTTGACCGGTGCCCGGTAGCCTAACCGGTGCCCGGTGCCCGGTGACATAATGCCCGGTGCCCGGTGCCCGGTGCCCGGTGCCCGGTGCCCGGTGCCCGGTGCCCGGTGCCCGGTATATATGCCCGGTATATGCCGGTGCCCGGTGCCCGGTGCCCGGTGCCCGGTGCCCGGTGGCCGATGCCCGGTACCGGGCGCCTCTACTGAGAGAGGCTGGGTCAGCTTCAAACCGGGTGATATAGTATCAAGAACCAGCCGAAACACCCCTGTGATAGGTATAGCCCGGTGCCCGGTGCCCGGTGCCCGGTGCCCGGTGACAATAATGCCCGGTGCCCGGTGCCCGGTGACCGGTGCCCGGTGCCCGGTGCCCGGTGCCCGGTGCCCTCCACTGCTCCCAAGAGCTGAGACTCGGACACAGACTTCTTCAGACGTGAGGTATGGGACCTACTAGACCCAGCCTTGCCCCACGTCGAATCCGTCCAACGGACGGACAATACACATGGCCTCTCTTTGCAACACCCGCAACAGGCAAAGCACCTGTCCGTATGGGTATCCCAAGGAGAAGTCATGTGTCCACACGCAGCGCGTGATTGCGGCATTCTAACAAGTATTGTATAACAAAACCTGATAGAAGAAACGCAAAAACGCTACAAAAAAAAAAAATGTGTCACGGGAGCGAATCCACTAGGGACGAACCCGTTAGGGTACGAATCGCGTACACGCGAAAATATGTGACACAAAGTAAAACACCGTGAAAAAACCCCAAAAAATGCAATGGAGAAAATCACGTAACACACAAGAGTGATAATAATATGTATTGAACGAAATATAATGACAAATACGGCACAATACACGGCAGAAATTCAAAATAAGCACGAAATAAAGAGAGAGACAAATATACCTGCACTCTTGATAGCGTCCTAAAATAATAGGAGGAGTTTAAATAGCGGACTAGCCAATTGGCTGTGGGTAGAGCGGAATGGTCTATGGTGGGTTATTTGAGTGATTAGAGTAGGCAGATTTTTATTATTAGGACGATTTCATAGCAACCTATCAGTTTGCAACCATTCAGGTTAGTTTGAAGACATAAAAAGGCTCGTACATACAAAGATGGCGGAAATGGCAACTCAATGTACCATATAGTATATAGTATACAGTAACAAGATACTATTTACAAATGTTATATTCAGATATCACATCACTCTTATGAAGCAATTATCATTGAAATCAAGTGTATCTATCTATGACCTACTACCTTAAAAACACAGGCACAAACATGTCTAGAAAACTGACATATTGTACTGTTTGGTGTAACATAACTGATAGCTAAGTCAGTTGTCCTGGCTTTTCTACATGTGATTAGCTACATTATATCATAAATTATGTTCTACATCACATTTTGAGTTTTGTGTCAAATACCAGAAGAGGTGAAAGTGACTGATGGCTTGAACACATAAAGATGGACGAGTTCGCCACTCCATGTGCCATATAGGCAGTGTTCACATATATGTCATACATTATATTCCATCACATTTACGAAGCAATGCTCTTTGATCAAAGGATGATCAGGTATATAATGGGTCCTTATGTAATTGGAATCATGTTCATAGAATTATGTACTAAAGCAAATGTGGCTGTGACCGGAGAAATGGGGCTTGTGGGATTTGTGACTAGTGTAGCTCCTGATCAAATAGCACACTCCTGTAACCTGACAACGATCTATATTCCTTGTTAAAAGCATGGCGAGTGTTCCATTAATGGAATGGCAAACAGTGCAGATCCTGATCAGACTGCGGATGCACAGGCTGATCTGGATCTACATGGGTCTCAAAACCCATAAGCCCCATTTTTCCAGTCACAACCACAAAAACTGAACATGCGTTATTGATAATGAATCACACACACATGGATGTCAACTGATCTGTTTTCTAGGAAAACTGAGAGAGCTATTGTCACCAATCTGGAGTTGCTCTTGTCTGCATCAGGATGTTGGCTAACCTTCGTCGGCTAACCTTCGCACGTGCATGATCACGTGGTTACAACAACAACAACAATTACTGAAACTTCCAGAAGCGCCTCCGATTCAAGGTACAGTCGAGCACCAGTATCTCGAAGTCGAAGGGAGATCGTATTTTAGGCGAGATAGGACTAGGTTCGAGATACCGAGGAAGTGACAAGGTCAAATATTTTCGTAAAAAAAAATATAAAATGTCACATCACGAGTAAACAATAGAGAAATAATGAAACAAAACATGTGTTGCTTTTATTATTAATCACCATCAGATTGAATAATTAATACACGCTGAATTTAATTCAAGAAAAAAAGTATTAATTAATTTACTGACAAATTTTAATGACCAATTAACTGATGACCAAAGGTAGTGAATTGCTCAGTGAATTGCTTAAATGACCAGCGTGATATATATTGCTTAATGAATCGTGTCAAACACTCAAACTAATCGAGGTGGACCAATTAAGCAAACAACCCGAGGCAGGTGTGAATTTATTTTGTTTCTTTGATAATACGTTTTGAAAATTAGTGTTAACCAAATTGATCTTGGAAGCCAGGCGCTTAGGTGATTTACCAAAGTGTTTATGTGATCGAGATAGCGAAGTGATATTTAACGTATTTTTATACGAAGGGGACAGAATGAACAGTCGAGATAGAGAACATGTTCGAGATAGGGCATGTTCGAGATAGCCGAGAAAATTTACATTAAACAAATAAGGATATAATTCTGGACTTTAGCGAATCACCGAGATAGGGGATACCATTGAGATACTGACGTTCGAGGTACTGGTGCTCGACTGTACGTATTATTTTATATTGTCCTTATTATGTAACAGATTTTTATGAAATACATCACATCAAATGCATCTTGTTAAAGGTACATGCCCACGCAGTAGGCACAAACTGTTCTTTATAGGAATTAAATAAGTGTATAATTATGTCACTATTCCACCAGTTCTAAAAATTACGAGTGCCCGCCATACAAATATAATCATTTATTAATTATCAATTTACTGTTAGCGACGCGCGGCGGTAACAGTCTATTTTGATAATGTGTGGGGACGACGACTTTCACATCACGGCTTGCGGTGCGCATGCGCAGTATACTACGCGCGCCAGTAGGCTTCCCAATATGTAAACAAAAATAGTACAGTGATGTAAACCGAGCTACCTGGAATCAGAATGAGGGAATGCTATACAGTGATGTACACCAAGTTACCTGGAATCAGGATGAGGGAATGCCTTAATGTGATGTAAACCAAGTTACCGGGAATCAGGATGAGGGAATGCCATACAGTGACGGTGGTGACATAAACCAAGTTACCTGGAATCAGGATGAGGGAATGCTATACAATGATGTACACCAAGTTACCTGGAATCAGAATGAGGGAATGCCTTACTGTGATGTAAACCAAGTTACCTGGAATCAGAATGAGGGAATGTCGTACAGTGATGTAAGCCAAGTTACCTGGGATCACGATGGGAGGGATTTCCTTGTAGTAATGTTAAAGCTTACCTGGAATCAGAATGGGGGATTGCTTTGTACCGCTTTTCCTCTTCTGTTGGAAGGTTCACATCTACAGAATTTGACCTAATCTGCACAGTTACATCCAATGTCCCTTCGTCAAAAGAGTCCTGCCGACTCAGTGAAGCTGTTGGTGGCTTACTGATCTCTGATGGTTTTTGATAACATGCATCCACTGAGGACGATCTGTAAGGTTTCAGCACAGGTACGGCTAATGTAACTACATTTGTATATGTCTCTTTATTTTGACTTCCAACGTTATCTGTATGTTCTGTGGCAGTTTTACTGCTGGTGCATTCGTTATCATTATCCAGGTCGATGCTGTCCATGTGTCGGAGATTGAGCAGACTGCCTGGCGAGATGAGATGACCTGGCGACAGGCCATGTAGCAGGTCTGGTGAGGGCTGGTCATCAGACACGACAACCTCGTCATTATTGTCCTCACAGTCAGTCTCGTTTCCCTCATCCTCACTGTCAGTCAGGTAGTAAAAGTCACCCTGGTCCGACAGAGAGCCACTGGATGTCGTTGTGTAGCTCGTACTCGACGTGTACGAAATCTCATCACTGTCACAGTCATTGTTGCGGACAAAGCTGGCCGGCTGGTAGAGCATTAGGGCATCCTCACGCTCTTGTTTCTCTTTGGCTATAGATTCCACGTACATACAGTGTATACACAGCTTGGGTATGTCAAACGATGTGCGCCTTCGTTGATATTTTGGTATCTTCAGCGTCCAGGAATCTTTATCGGCTATATTTTCATCCGATGAGCCAGGACTCAAATGAATAGAGCATGCAGAGTCAAACGAGTGGCACCTACGGCCCTGTTTTCCCGGCACTTCCAGCTGGTCATTCTGGTCTTTATTTAGACTACTCGAGTCGAAACTGGATGACCTGATCCTCTGTTCCGACGGAACGACGAGCGACGCGGTCGTGGGACAATCATTCTCATTCACACATGCTCTCTGGCTGAACAGACAGATCTTTGGTATTTCAAAAGAACATGATGAATTGGAGGCTGATCTGCTCTTTTTAAAAATCTTATTCATTATTCCTGTGGCCTGTCAAACAGCAATGTAACTTATGTCACACACAATGTAACTCGGCCATCCATTTTAACAGTTGCTGAGGAAGCTATTACAATCTGACATGGGCTGTCAGTCAACAAAAGTCACTGCCTTCCATGGCTGTTTTGAACTAGGACAAAACCTCCACATACACAAATTATTTCATCCAAACTAGCACATATGTTATTTCATCCAAAATAGAAATGTTGCCTGTTGAACAGAACATAACTGTTATAGGCAGGTATAAATACAGTAAATATACAATTTCATTTTTTTTTGTATTTCTCAATGAAAGCATATGTTGTGCCTCAATTAAATATGGCTATTTTTCGGTATTATAACTGGCGTGTTTATAAACAATGAATGCAACTGCAGTCTGAATCCATTTTCAACATTGAACTCCTTCTCTGTCTTGGTTTTCAATAACAGTATATGTCTTATACTGCTGAGGACAAAATAATGAAGGTGTGACGTCCCACCCAGAATTGATTTATTGATTTAGTGCTTGATTGACTGGTTGCTTGATTTGATTGGGATATTCTGTCTACCCAAAAAATTTAACCCTTTCAATCTAATGATCTCTATAGCAGTGTTTGCAAACAGTGTAGATTAAGATGAGTCAATACATAAGAGCTGTTTCATCAGGATCTGCACTTTTTGCAAGTAATTTTCATATTTTTAAAACAAACGCCCCCTTTTTATAAATGGACTACACTGAAAATCATATTGAGACAATTGGATTGGTCCAAAAAATAACATGTCACAGTCCATTCTGGCTATTTAGGGTTGAAATGGTCCACTGAAATGGAACAAAAATTACACCCAGCATTGGAAAATCATTGGCATTGGAAACAATTCTAAAGAGTTGTCAAACCATGTTTTTTAACTAGAAAAATGGAGAAAAAAATAAACGACAGACGACACAATTTAATTTAACTTTGTACAGGTTAATAAATAAGCAAAAACAATCAAAGTACTGAAAGTACAGAAATATGTTGTCACCACAAAAACTGATCACTTGCGGAACTAGAAACTGAAAGTGGCAATCATCATCCAAAGGCAATTGTACTGTAATGGTGTAAACCCATTACCAACATACGTTTTCTCTAGAATAAACTACTGTTTGAAACTCCCGGAATTTATTTTTACCAAACTGGCGGCTAACTGTTCACTGCTACCTAACTGTGAGAACTAAAGAAAATAGCTGCTGTACTCATACACACGAAATGTCTTGATTCATATTTTCCAGAATTTAACTGATAACTGAAAATTTGCTAAAAACAAGTATCAACCATTATTATGTCACAATTTTATGATACCATCTGATCCCATACCCTGACTTTGTACTAAGCATAAAATGAGTCTGTATTCAGGAACTCTTGAACATTGGGAAATGAGCAAAAGATATAATGTTCAGATTCATTTGTGAAGTTTCATAATATTAACCAAATATTTATTGCCGTTATTTCATTAATTATAACCTTAATGCAACAAAATGAAATAAGTTTTTTAACGTTTCTGAGAAAGAAAAAAACACCATTTATTTTTTCCCTATAATTGTAGTTATCTTCATTGCTCTACCATATAAAAACACGATTTTATCCATTGGAATATCAAACTATTTACAACACAAGTCTTAGTGCCTACAAAACATGTCCTCTGAATTATCGTTTATTTTCAACATGCCTGGCGCCCATTTCACTAAACTACGTACGACTAAAATGTTTGTAAGTGCAAATTAGGATCGTCTGTAAATTTCAATTGATGTTATTTACATTTATTGAGCATAGGCTGCATATGCAGCATATGCTCAATAAATGTAAACCCAAAAATAGTTTTTATGTGAAATTTAGAGACTATCATAATTTTGCACTTACGAACATTTTAGTCGTACAAAGTTTAGTGAAACGGCCACCTGTTCACTCTACAACATTTCATTCAAATTCAAACAATCACAGTTGGTTTGTTTTCTATTTTTGCCGAGTATCCAATTCCCTTAATATTCATATAAATCCGTGCATCTGTCATTGCTCCTGAAAGTCCGAAAAGTGAACGACTTTTGGAACTATTCTACAGACCGAAGTGAACTTAAACTAGTTAACTGAATTACTACCCAATATTGAATATCCACTGTTGCCGGCTGGATCACTGACATATCCACCATACAGCAGCGAGTCTGTGGGTGAGATCCAGCACAAAAACACCACATGTCCTTGTGTGGCGTCGTTCGCAGTGAAGACCCTGGCCATGTTGCACAGCTAATATCAGGGCCTGTGCTTATGGAATTTTCACGAGTGTGTACTCCCATTTTCATGCTCAAAATCAGGAAGTTTGATTGGTCGAGGCACAGCCTCGACCAATCAAACTTCCTGATTTTGATGAATTTGGAGACGGTGCTCAGAATATTATATAAGCACAAAGGGATGGGTTGTGGCTTATAGGGGTTAAAACACTTGACAATATATACCACTTGCTAGATGCACACACAGTGCAACCTCTCTACAACAGCTACCAATGGCAAGACAGAAAACTGGCTGTTGTAGATAGGTGGCTGTTGTAGGGAGGTTAAATATAGAGGTAATTGCCCATTTGGAATATAAAATATCGTCGGCTACAGTTGAGGGAGAGGTGGTAACTTCGTGGAGGTACAATTGTTTTAGTATTGCATATAGGACCAGCATTTCAGCTAGACTACGCCATTGTCTATGATTGTACCACAGCATAACAGTCATGTGCAGTTTCCCAGGGACCCATCCTATGACAGCGCTTCATATTGGCACAATACATCAATGATGTATCCACAGAGTGAAAGTTCAACATGCTTACTGGTATTTATCATGAGAATGCAGACAATACATCCCGCAGCAAGTGACGATCGCAGCAAGTGACGATCGCTTAAAATGATTGGAAATTTAATCTGAAACAAACAAGTAGATGGGGGTTTATTGTTCGTTAGAACAATGCTCTGTCAATACCTGGTGGCCTGGAGGTAAATCAGCAGGCAACCACCATTAGTCCTTAGAACGATACACACAACAATTGTCGTCTGCTGTTGCTTTTATATCTTGACTTATTTCTCAATAAAAACATGGTTTGACAGCACTTCAGAATCATTTCCAATGGAAATGATTCGGAAGTGCTGTCAAAGCATGTTGTAAATTATTCTAAAGTGCTGTCAAAGCATGTTTTTTATGATAAAAATGGAAAATAGAAAATAAACAGCAGACGACAAAAAATTAAGATAGCGGTGTAAGGGTTAGTAAAATCTGAGTATGCCAATTAACTCTTTGCATGCTAGCGGTGACAATATCCGCCAAATGAATGAGGAGTATATGTTTTATTTCTCTCTATAAATATGTCTTGAAATTTCATTAGAATTGAGTCCTCAGGACTCAATTCTAATGAAATTGCAAGACATATTCATGATATTTACGGGGAGAAATACAAGAAAATATGATGAATTTTTGTCTGTTAGTTTTGAACTATTTATAGCCCACAAGTTTCCCAGCATGCAAAGAGTTAATGTATGTGTCCATTCGTGAGATAATTTAAACCTTACCATGCGCAATTAATTTTGTCATCTGCTGTTTATTTTTTATCTCCATTATTTCTCAACAAAAATATACCAAATTGTGGGTGGCAGGTTGGAGCATGCGATGGGTATTTTAATGATCAGGATTCATCCTTACCAGAATCCCGACCAGAGACCTGGCTTGGCCCCGATGTACGTATTTGGCTTTCTTGTATGTGAGAGTTAAGTCTGGTTATACCCCTTATACGAGTACAATGGTGGCAGCTAATTCTGCTCACCCGTTTTCCAAACAAATTTAAATGTCATTAACATCCCTATATATATTCAGTAAAAAATCCCTGAATATTCAACGCAGTTCAAAGAATTCTGCAGGTAAAATGTCATAATGTTCTGATGTCAGTAAGTGACGTAAATTGTGTAATGTATGACATATTTTTTTATCAAGAAATATTGAAAATAAAACATTTCCAGCAAACGACACACTTTAATTCAGCGTAGTAAGGGTTAAGAAACTAAGTTGACCAGACCCTACCCCCTAGAGTTTGGCATTGTGATTAGTAGTAAGTGCAGAAAGCTTTTAATTAAACCCAACATCAGAAATGACTTTTGTCACAGTCATATGGGGCTCTGCTGAAGAAGGCCTAATAAACACTTGTCAGAATGAACAAGACATTGTGTGGAACTCTCTATTTGCTATACAAACAGCCTGAATGACCTTCCCTCGTAGCAATAAACACTTGTACTGCCACAAAATCAATTTCTCATTGTCGTCTCAAATAACTTTCTTATCTAGTGTCAATTCCAATGTCTATAGTATAATTGCTCTTTTTGTTGCTGTATTATTCTCGGAAGTTGACAGAATTAATAAGTAAGATGACCAGCATCAGGAATCTTACAGCTCCTATGTCTACGACCCATTCTAGGCAGGATAACATTTCAGAAGTATGTCATTTTCAATATTTATTCTTGAAAGTATAATTTTTTTTGTTTTTTTCGACGAGATGGTTCAGATGAGTGGCAACAACATAATTATACTTTTATAGAGAAACAAACAAAATACAGTCAAGCACCAGTATCTCGAAGTCGAAGGGAGATCGTATTTTAGTCGAGATAGGACAAGGTTCGAGATATCGATGAAGTGACTTAGTCGAATATTTTCACAAAAAAATATCAAATCATGTCACGAGTAAACAATAAAGGAATAATGAAAATGAAAAATTATTAATTACTTTAGCGACAAATTTTAATCACCAATTAACTAATGACCAAAGGTAGTAAACTACCCAACATTACAGGTGGCGTCACAACTCTCAGTGACTTGCTTAAATTACCAATGTGATATGCTTAAGGAATCGTGTAAAACACTCAAACAAATCGAGGTGGACCATTTAAGCAAAAACCGAGGCGAGTGTGAATTTATTTTGTTTTGTTTGATAATAGGTTTTGAAAATTATTGTTAACCAAATTGATCTTGGCAGCCAGGCGCTTAGGTGATTTACCCAAGCGTTTATGTGATCGAGATAGCGAAGTGATTTTTAACGTATTTTTATACGAAGGGGACAGAATGAACAGTCGAGATAGAGAACATATACGAGATAGGGCATGTTCGAGATTATAGCCAAGGAAATTTAAATTAAACAAATAAGGATAGAATTCTTTAGCGAATCATCGAGATAGGGGATATCATCGAGATACTGATGTTCGAGGTACTGGGGCCCGTTTCACTAAACTTCGTACAAATAAAATGTTCGTAAGTGCAAAATTATGATAGTCTGTAAATTTCACATATCAACAATGTTTTCTTGTAAATAATTACTGGATTTTTACATTTATTGAGCATAGGCTGCATATGCTTCACCCAAGTGGGCCAAGTGGTTCATGTGAAGAAGAATTTTGAAATCTCTAATAAAAGAACGACATTTTGACCTTTCGGAGGCCATCTTGGATGACATAACCATCCAATTTTGACAAAAAAATGCACCAGAGTGACATGACCATATTCGGTCAAAAATAAAATTTGACCCCAATTTGACCCCACGGGCCATGCCCATTTTTGACCCCGGGGTCACCATTTTAACAAGAGGGCCATGATGGCCCTAATTCGCTCACCTGACTCCATGAACACCAGAGGAGAATGTGACATTGAGTTCATATGTGTTTTAAACAAATTGTGCTATTTTTAGATGGCGGTCATCTTGGACTCTCATTTTACCAAATCTGAAAATGCTTCACCCAAGGATCTTAACTTACTATGAAGTTTGGCCAGCAACGGCCATGTGGTTCCTGACAAAATGACGTTCAAAATCTCGAATAAATGGACCTTTTGGTGGCCATCATGGATGACATAATCATCCGATTCCGACGAATATTGCACCAGAGCAATCGCCTCATCGATACCTTCAATTTGATATATGACATGAGCATATTCGGTCAAAAATAAAATTTGACCCCATGGGCCACGCCCCCGGGGTCACCATTTTCACAACTTTGAAAGAGCATTGTAAATCGATCATTCCTACCAAGTTTAGTCAAAATCCAGCCAGCGGTTCATGAGAAGAAGATTTTTTAAGAATTTATGCTATTTTTAGACGGTGGCCATCTTGGATTAGCGATGACCTCCATTTTAACAAATCTGAAAAGGCTTCACCCATGAACCATAACTTTTAAGTTTGGCTACCATGGGCCAAGCGGTTCATGTGAAGAAGAATTTTGAAATCTCTAATAAAAGAATGACCTTTTGACATTTCGGCGGCCATCTTGGATGACATAACCATCCGATTTCGATAAAAAATGCACCAGAGTGATCACCTCATTGATACCTTCAATTTGATATATAACATAACCATATTCGGTCAAAAATAAAATTTGACCCAAATTTGAAAGAGCATTGTACATCGATCATTCCTACCAAGTTTTGTCGAAATCCGGTTGGCGGTTCTTGAGAAGAAGATTTTTGAAGAATTTGTGCTATTTTTAGACGGCGGCCATCTTGTATTACATAATGACGTCATTTTAACAATTTTGCAATCCCCCTACCTAAGGACCATGACCCTGAAGTTTGGTGACTATAGGCCCAATGGTTACCGAGGAGAAGACGTTTGAAAATGTTCACGGACGACGACGACGGACATCATTGTACATCGATCATTCTTACCAAGTTTTGTTGATATGCGGTTGGCGGTTCTTGAGAAGATTTTTGAAGAATTTGTGCTATTTTTAGACGGCGGGCATCTTGGATTACGTAATGACGTCATTTTAACAATTTTGTAATCCCCCTACCTAAGGACCATGACCATGAAGTTTTGTGACTATAGGCCCAATGGTTACCGAGGAGAAGACGTTTGAAAATGTTCACGGACGGACGACGGACGGACGACGGACACATTGCGGTAACAATAGCTCACATGAGCTTCGCTCAGGTGAGCTAAAAATAAACAGCAGACGACAAAATTTAATTCAGCATTGTAAGGGTTGACTAAAATTGTCTACACAACGGTTTATTACACACAGCTCCTTTAACTACGCAGCTTCACAAATTGTCCTCAGTTTTGTTACACATCTGACATGTTTTATTCCCAGTAAAATAACATAATCTGAAATATAACAGCAAAAATATTTTCTTAACCCTTAGACCGCTACACACAACAATTATCGTTGGCTGTTGCTTTTATATCTTGCCTTATTTCTCAATAAAAACAATGGAAATGATTCTAAAGTGCTGTCAAAGCATGTTGTAAATTATTCTAAAGTGCTGTCAAAGCATGTTTTTGATGATAAAAATGGAAAAAAGGAAATAAACAGCAGACGACAAAAAATTAAGCTAGCGATCTAAGATTTAATTGATAAAAGTGAAAAGAAGGAACTGGAAAACCATAAAAGCATGGAGACCAAAGTTGGAAAATTTAATTGTAGTAGGGAACAAGACGAAGGCCACACATTCAATTTGTTTGGTTGCCAGTGGTTGTGATGCACAACATGAGTTGCCAATGTTTGGCAGCAGTGTTATATTGACACAGCCTTACCAGTAGCCTATTTCACCAACATTGCAAAGTATACTTTTCTAGCAAAGTATACTTTGAGGGAGTAATAATTTATTTTTCCTCAAATACGTTATGTCATATAGAACTAACGACTGCATATATTTGATGATTAAAAGTATGCAGAATTATTATACTGAATTTATTACATTATCAGAGCCAAAATGGCTGTGATAATGTAATAAATTCAGTATAATCAAAATTAATAAATTTATCCTAAAATTGAAAATGTCACCCTCAAAGTATACTTTGCTAGATGCTACCGATCTTTGATTGCCTGAGTGTACAAGATGATGATTATCAAACTTTCTGACCAAGTTCTCGAATCTGTACAAAAACAAGGCAATCGGCGACGAGGTCACCAATGCCAAGGTAAACGTCACCCAAATGACACAGGGTGGATAGCCATCAATGTGAGGAAGCAATTGATGTAGCTTGGCCTACGCCGAAATTCATAAATGACCGCTATGTCTCACTTTGTACTAACAATATATAAAGCTTGTTTGATTCAAACATCCTGACGTTGAGAATATGGACTGAGCGCATAGTATTCATGGTTATCAGGTAACCTGCCCTGTATTGACCGAATACGTACTGACTGATAACATATGGTTGTATCAGGCATTGACCTGATACAAACATCCGGGTTACAACGAAGTGAAAACTGACGTTCCATTGGTCGGATGACGTTACGTGACGTTACCGAATGATGTCCGTGTAATGACACAAAATAAACAAGTCTGTCCATAGACAACGACGTCATCTGTGGTCATTTTCGAGCATAACACGTTACCTGATAAGTAGAATACCAGGCTACTGTCTTTTGATATCAAGTTTATCAAGCTCGGCTTGGAAACGGTAGGAATTCCTCAGCAAACCTCACCAGAGAGATATAGTATTCGCGTTGTCCATCTGTCTCTCCATCCAACCGTCTGTCCGCCCGCTTATACCAATTATAAGAGTAGTAAGACAAGTGCTAATCCTCTAACTTTTAGGGGGTGGGTGGGGGACTAAAAGATTCTTATTCTATTTCAGGGTTGAATATATATTTTTTACGTAAATTGTCGGTTCCGATTTTGTTATTTTTACCACAGCCATACATTACAGGTGAAATATGGGATTTGACCCCGTGAGCCCAGCCTAAATTTACTGTAGACAGGCCAGTAAACACCATTAAATAATAAGTACAGTTAAACTTGTATTAAGCGACCACCCAAGGGAGACACCAAAAATGGTCGCTTAGAACAATGGTCTCTTTAACACAAAAAACGAAAAAAGAATGGAAATCCGGATACTGGTATGTCTGGTTATATGGTTTAATATTCGGAATCAGGAAATCGTGAATATTAAACATTAACATAGAAATAAATACATTAGAATACTACCGGTAATGTTTACTGTGCACTTTTCTGAATTATTCAGGCTTTATTTCAGAAAAAAGAATGGAAATCCGGATACTGGTATGTCTGGTTATATGGTTTAATATTCGGAATCAGGAAATCGTGAATATTAAACATTAACATAGAAATAAATACATTAGAATACTACCGGTAATGTTTACTGTGCACTTTTCTGAATTATTCAGGCTTTATTTCAGAAAAAAGAATGGAAATCCGGATACTGGTATGTCTGGTTATATGGTTTAATATTCGGAATCAGGAAATCGTGAATATTAAACATTAACAAAGAAATAAATACATTAGAATACTACCGGTAATGTTTACTGTGCACTTTTCTGAATTATTCAGGCTTTATTTCATCAAAATTTATGAAAGAATTTGAATGTTATTAGGAAATAAAATCGCCCAGCTGAAATCGCAAATAGGCATGAGTTAATTCCCTTTAGTAATCACAACAGAGCGAATTCGAGCGTAAACTATGGTTTCTATAGTTGAACTATAGTTCAACTAAACAACCTCGAACGCAGACTGGTTCGACCAGAGTGACATCATACACCTACTATAGTTCGACTAGCCAAAAGACGCCTGTTCCTCCAGTTTCAAGATGGCGGTGAGTAGGTAAAAAGTTCTAGAGAGCGGGAAATTTACATGGAAATTATCTACTAGACATGCGCAATGCATCTACTATAGTTCAACTATAGTAACAAATCCGAACTCGCTCTAAGGAAACAAGCGAATCAGAACGAGGTTTCAGGTCAATACTCATAAACAATGCAACATTCACACTTTGACAGTGACAGGGGATTTGTTTCCTTTGTCACATGCTTGAGGCTAATTTCACCTGGAGAAAGTGACATCCTGTCAATTAATGGTCGTTTAATACAAACGACCATACAAAATATTTGACCGCTGGTTGCGTTAAGCAAAAGTCGTTTAATACACAGAATTTAAAGTGGTCGCATAAAACAAGTTTGACTGTAAATAAATAAATATCCTGAAAATTCACTCTGTAGTATTAGAATTTCTGATGACAGTAAAGCTACTTCATTGACTGAATGGCAATCAACATAGGCTCTGATCAGACTGAGCGAATGCTCAGGCTGATCTGAGGCTATGCTGGTTGCATACACAAAGTTCCTTTCGTCAGCCAGTGGCAATACACTGTAAGATGACAATTACTTGGAATACAGGAATAAATTTCCTATCATAGTGAAGCCGAGTCAATGATGGCGCAATCTATGATCTACAACTGTGGAAGTGGGAGGAAACAATTTCTCATATACCGTCATCTATGTATCCGTTTGTTGACCGACTTCAGTGTGACATGGTTTACTGACAAGCCAATAATCACATGGTTTACCGACAGATAACGGATTACTTTCTGAAGATGCACGATTTTGTGACGAAAAAATCTTATTTTATCTTATCTTAATTTATTTATTTCTTATCAGACGTATATGCGGTGACCACCATTTGAACCATCTCATCGAGACGGTTCAAATGAGTGGTCACAACATATAACTTGGTTGAGAAATAAGAAAAAATGGATTGATTTGATTTCTTGGTGTTTAACAGCTAAGGTCATTTGAGGCCGGACCAATGGGTCTGCAATCCCGTATTTAACCTGCTGCATTGAGGGGAAATCATAAAATCAGAACGGAATATTTACATCGAAAAAAAATAATATCTGAAATTAGAATAACCTGACCTGGTGTCAGGACCACACCAAAGTCACTTGGCCCCTTCTCCTATAAATAATAGGATTACAAATAATCGTAATACTCACATAAGGGGTATAACCAGATTCAACTGTCACATACAAAAATGCAAAAAAAGACGCACGTGAGGGCCAAACCAGGTCTCCAGTCGGGATTCCAGTAAGGATGAACCCTGATCTTTAAATTGCCCATCGCATGCTCCCACTTACCACACCGAAAAATAGAACAGGCCATCAGCCCCATTTCTCCAGTCACAGCCACATATTAGACAGTTTTAGCCCAGTTTATGCTGAATACCCCTATATCAGGTGTATGATCACCTGGTACTACGGTAATCACAACAACAAGTGCTGAAACTGCCAGAATCCATCCAATTCAAAGTACGTATTCTTTTATATTGTCCTTATTACGTAACAGATTTTGATGAAATATGGCGCATAAAATGCGTCTTGTTGAGCTGCATTTGGGTCTCTGTACTTTGGCCCAAACTTCTGTCGTTTTTGCGAAGAATTGATTTCCGTGTCACGGAAATCGATTCTTCACAAAAACGACATAAGTCTGTGCCAAACTTCCTGGACGACCAAATGCAGCTCATGAAGACGCATTTGCTGTGCCATATTTTATCAAAATCCGTTCCATATTAAGGAAAATATCAAATAATACTTACTTTGGAGTGGGCAAGATTTCAACACTTTCAGCCACCGTTGTTGTTGTTATAACCACGTGATCATGCACCTTGTATATGAGGTGTGAACAACTCAACTCTTTGCATGCTGGGAAATATGCAGGCTATAATTAGTTAAAAAATAGCAGATGACAATTCATTACATTTTCATTTCACCCTTTAAATATCATGAATATGTCTTTGAATTTCATTAGAATTGAGTCCGGAGGATGCAATTCTAATGCAATTACAAGATATATTTACAGAGAGAATCAGAAACATAATCAAGCTATTGATGGATGTTATGTTCACCGCTAGCATGCCGAGTTAATAACAATAATTGTCTGATTTTTATACGCCCAGGAGAGCGATAGAGCCAGGAGGCATACATTGTTTGGTCTGTGTCTACATCTGTGTGTCCATGGGTTCTCTTTACCCTTTCACCCCTAAATAACTGGAATAGATTTTGATATATTACTTTTCCAACCAATCCAATCGTCACAAAATGATTTTCAGACTAGTCCATTTATGAAAAGGTGGCGTTTTCTTTTCTGAAAAATATGAAAATTACTGTAAAGATTCTAATAGACACCCGGACATCTATTAGAATAACCACTGGCTCCGAAGTCCTGGGTGGGCGTTTACTAGAGGCAAGTGTTATTCAGCGAAGGGAAAATGATAAAATATATGATTTTCAACGGTAGTTCTACTCCGAACAAAACAAAACAAAAACATAACATCTGCCGGACTTGATTGTACTGTCTGTCAGTTTATGAACATTTCAGACCAAGATGTTTCGGCCCACTTTTGGTCAGTATGTTAGTCGGTAAAACGGTAATAAATAGTAATATATATATAATATAGCGTCAATCATTAATTAATGGCGATCAGATTTACGCCTACGGACGTTTCGGACTGTGGACATTTCGGCCCATGGACGTTTCAAACGCCCTGTATCAGCGTGATTATTTTCGGCCTCCATACAAATAGCTAACGATCGGGATTCATCCTTACAGGTATCCCGACACCAGTAGCCTATTTCATCAACATTGCAAAATATACTTTACTAGCAAAGTATACTTTGTGGGAGTAATCATTTATTTTTCCTGAAATGCATTATTTCATATAGAACTAACAAATGCATATATTTCATGATTAAAAGTATGCAGAATTATTATACTGAATTTATTACATTATCACAGCCATTAAATGGCTGTGATAATGTAATAAATTCAGCATAATAAAAATTAATAAATTTTTAAAAAAATTGAAAATTTCTCCCTCAAATGTTGATGAAATAGGCTACTGGTTTGGATCTCAGGTACGTCTTTGGCATTCTCGTACACGAGAGTTGAATCTGGTTATACCCCTTATATCAGTAATATGATTATTCATAATCCTATTACTTTTAGGGGAAGGGACTAAGTGACTTGATATGGACCGAGCACCATGTCAAATTTTTTCCAATTTCAGGGCAGAATATCTTTTTCCCAGTAATATTCCTTTCTGATTTTTGGATTTCACCCTAATGCAGCAGGCCCAGCCTTAAATGACCTTAGCTATTGATAAGCTGTTAAACACTAATCAAATCAAATTTTATGCTGCTTACTAGCTTACAGCAAACAACAGTAACACCTGGCACCTATTGTTTATTCAGTAACCACATCAGAGCTCCAGATAAGCTGCGTATTTGCGTAAATACGCAATTCAAATTGCCAAAAACCCAATTGAAATCAGAAGTATCGAGTATCAAAAAGCAATGAGAACAATTGTGGTACCTTTATCATGCTGTAGAAAACAATAAACGGACCACCAATATAGCATATTTTTCTTATTTTTTCCATGAAAACACATCGTGGTATTTCATTAGAATTCTCTCCAAGGAGACAATTCTAATAAAATACCAATATAGCATATTTTTCTTATTTTTTCCATGAAAACACATCGTGGTATTTCATTAGAATTCTCTCCAAGGAGACAATTCTAATGAAATACCAAGATGTGTTTTCATTTAGAAGCAAACTATTCAATGACCTTAGCTATTGACAAGCTGTTAAACACTAATAAATCAAATCAAATGTTATGCTGCTTACTGGCAGGGTCTATATGACCCTGCCAGTAAGCAGCATAAAATTTGATTACAGCAAACAACAGCAACACCTGGCACCTATTGTTTATTCAGTAGACCACATCCCTGTGGACAAGGTCAAAAGTTCAGATCAACCAAGCAACAATATTTAGCATCCAGTACTGAAACTTACATCTGCTCATAATTTCATCCTTACTATGTTGAATTAAATTTTGCTGCAAATGTTTTATTTTCAATATTTCTCGATAAAAACCTGTTTTGGCAGTGCAGGAGATGATTCTCATGTGCTGTCAAACAGGCTTTTTTTGTTAAGACTTAAGGCAAAAATGAACAAGAGGGCCATGATGGCCCTAATTCGCTCACCTGACTCCATGAACAACAGAGGAGAATGTGACATTGAGTTCATGTGTTTTAAAAAAATTGTGCTATTTTTAGATGGCGGTCATCTTGGATTAAGCGATGACTCTCATTTTAACAAATCTGAAAATGCTTCACCCTAGGTCTTATGAAGTTTGGCCAGCATCGGCCATGTGGTTCCTGAGAAAAAGACATTCAAAATCTTGAATAAATGGACCTTTTGGTGGCCATCATGGATGACATAATCATCCGATTCCGACAAATATTGCACGAGAGCAATCGCCTCATCGATACCTTCAATTTGATACATAGCATGAGCATATTCGGTCAAAAATAAAATTTGACCTCAATTTGACCTCACAGGCCATGCCCATTTTTGACCCCGGGGTCACCATTTTCACAACTTTGAAAGAGCATTGTAAATCGATCATTCCTACCAAGTTTCGTCGAAATCTGGCAAGCGGTTCATGAGAAGAAGATTTTTTAAGAATTTATGCTATTTTTAGACGGCGGCCATCTTGGATGACATAATTTGATTTCGACAAAAATGTACCAGAGTGATCGCCTCATTGATACCTTCGATTTGATATATAACATGACCATATTCAGTCAAAAATAAAATTTGATCCCACGGGCCACACCCATTTTTGACCCCGGGGTCACCATTTTAACAACTTTGAAATAGATTGATAATTCCTACCAAGTTTCGTCGAAATCCGGCTAGCCGTTCATGAGAAAAATATTTTTTAAGAATTTATGCTATTTTTAGACGGCAGCCATCTTGGATTAGCGATGACCTCCATTTTAACAAATCTGAAAAGGCTTCACCCATGGACCATAACTTTTAAGTTTGGCTACCATGGGCCAAGCGGTTCATGTGAAGAAGAATTTTGAAATCTCTAATAAAAGAACAATCTTTTGACATTTTGGCGGCCATCTTGGATGACATAACAATCCGATTTCGACAAAAAATGTACCAGAGTGATCGCCCCATTGATACCTTCGATTTGATATATAACATGACCATATTCGTTCAAAAATAAAATTTGACCCCAATTTCACCCCACGGGCCACGCCCATTTTTGACCCCGGGGTCACCATTTTAACAACTTTGAAAGAGCAATGTACATCGATCATTCCTACCAAGTTTCGTCGAAATCCGGCTGGCGGTTCATGAGAAGAAGATTTTTTAAGAATTTATGCTATTTTTAGACGGTGGCCATCTTGGATTAGCGATGATCTCCATTTTAACAAATCTGAAAAGGCTTCACCCATGGACCATAACTTTTAAGTTTGGCTACCATGGGCCAAGCGGTTCATGTGAAGAAGAATTTTGAAATCTCTAATAAAAGAACGACCTTTTGACCTTTTGGCGGCCATCTTGGATGACATAACCATCCGATTTTGACAAAAAATGCACCAGAGTGATCGCCTCATTGATACCTTCAATTTGATATATGGCATGACCATATTCGGTCAAAAATAAAATTTGACCCCACGGGCCACGCCCATTTTTGACCACGGGGTCACCATTTTAACAACTTTGAAAGAGCAATGTACATCGATCATTTCTACCAAGTTTTGTCGAAATCCGGTCGGCGGTTCTTGAGAAGAAGATTTTTGAAGAATTTGTGCTATTTTTAGACGGCGGCCATCTTGGATTACGTAATGACGTCATTTTAACAATTTTGTAATCCCCCTACCTAAGGACCATGACCATGAAGTTTGGTGACTATAGGCCCAATGGTTACCGAGGAGAAGACGTTTGAAAATGTTCACGGACGACGACGGACCGGACACATTGCGGTAACAATAGCTCACATGAGCTTCGCTCAGGTGAGCTAAAAACAGCAGACGACAATTTTCGTCTCCCGGTAGTGAGGGTTAACGTGCAACATATTACAACAAAGCGGTGTAGTTTCAACAATAATCTCGCAAACACCTACAATGATCCACCAGAACATGCAGAATGCTTTACCGATATACAGGCAAATAATGTCTGCCCTGATCAGCCTCGTCATAGAGACATTTGGTATCTTTTCTCAAGGTATGCAACTAGGCTTGCAACACGGTTGTGACAGAGAAATGGGGCTTATGGGTTTTGCAACCAGCATAGATCCATTAAGTCTGTGCATCAAGATCAGGTTCTGCATTTTTCACCCCATTCCATCAATGTGAAATACCAGTCATGTTTCTAAGAAGCAATGTAGATCGTTATCAGGCTACAGGTGTGTGCTATTTGATCTGTAGCCTATTTCACCAACATACTTATCTAGCAAAGTGTACTTTGATTGAGTAATCATTTATTTTTCCCGAAATGCATTATTTCATATAAAACTAACGGCTTCATTTATTTGAAGATTAAAAGTATGCAGAATTATTATACTGAATTTATTACATTATCATAATAATGTAATAAATTCAGTGTAATAAAAATAAATAAATTTATCCTTAAATTGAGAATTTCTCCCTCAAAGTGTACTTAGCAAGAAAAGTATACATTGCAATTTTGTTAAAAAAAGCTACAGGAGCGACACTGGTCACGAATCCGCTAAACCCCATTTTCACAGTCGACGAAACTTGGTAGGAATGATCGATGTACATTGCTCTTTCAAAGTTGTTAAAATGGTGACCCCGGGGTCAAAAATGGGCGTGGCCCGTGGGGTGAAATTGGGGTCAAATTTTATTTTTGACCGAATATGGTCATGTTATATATCATTGGTTCAAATTTCAATATGATTCACTGTAAGCTGAGCCAGCCATAGAAGGCTGCCTAGCTCCATGACTATATACAATTGCCAGCTAGTGCAATTAGCATTGATCAACTATATATAACTGATACAAGCTATGTGATTTTGTACTTCTATAATGTGTGACTTTTCATGAAATATATTTACAGAAACTGATATATTAAAACAGTCATTTATATGCTTACATCATGCACAGCGCTCCAGATAAGCTGCGTATTTGCTTAAATACCCAATTGAAATTGTCAAAAACCCAATTGAAATCGGAAGTAGCGAGTATCAAAAAGCTATAAAAGAATTATGGCACCTTTATCATGCTTCAGAAAACAATAAGCAGACCACAAATATAGCATATTTTTCTTATTTTCCATGAAAACACATCTTGGTCTTTCATTAGAATTGTCTCCAAGGAGACAATTCTAATGAAATGCCAAGACATGTTTTCATTTCGAAGCAAACTATTCAATAATTGCTGTCTGTGGATGTGTAAACAGTAGTGTGATTTCATTTTACCCAATTAAAATTTTGAAATACCCAATTGCTTCAGAAATTATGGAATGACAATACTCAATTACTAATTCCTTATCTGGAGCCTGATACAAAAGTTATGGTTTAAAAATGACTGCCACACTCATCTTAATGACGATTCCTCTAATAACGTGCCATTAGGTGATGATTTGTTTTGTTTTCTTGGCAATTTTTATTTCTCTAGACTTCTCTGATTTCTAAATAACAACTAGAAAATGTGGCCTGTCCACACACATAGGGCCCCCCTATAGATGATTTGAGAAACGCTTACAAAAACTTCCAAAAAAATATACGGACGAACAGACAGACAGACAAGACAGACAGGGCAAAACCTATAGGGTGGGGAGGTCCTAATTAGGAAATATTTTTTAACCATTTTACATTCCCTGCCATGTGTTATTCACCTGACTGATTCAGGTGAATAACACATGGCAGGGAATGTAAACTGGGGATCATACATTCAGCACAGGAACCAAGAACTTGGGAGTGCGCAATAATCGATCATGAGTAGGGAGTATCAGATAAAATTGATTGATTGGGATTTATGTCCATTCAACAGCAAGGTAATATACAGACAGGAATGCACCAGGGAATGGTATATGGGGAGTACCACATATTCAGCACTGCAGGGATTCCGCTGGGGAAAAAAAATTGCCACTTCAAAAGATTGGCGATAAAAAATTACAATTTTCGAAAAAAAAAAAAAAAAAAAAAAAAAAAAAAAATTTGATTTTTTTTCGAAAATTGTATTTTTTTTTCGCCAATTGTTTATTTTTATTGCGAAAGTGGCGATCGCCAGCGGAATCCCTGGCACTGAAACCAAAGGGTGAAAAGATTGATTGATTGGGCTTTACGTACATTCAACAGCAAAGTCCTTTCCAGACGGGAATGCACCTGTATATGGGGATCATACATTCAGCACAGGAATCAAGAACTTGGGAGTGCGCAATAATCGATCATGAACATCAGCAGCTATATTTAAGACACACAGCCGCATGTCCCCAGGGACACATCATGAAATATGTATGAAGGAGCTCCCGTTGTTACCTCAATGTTGTCATTTGGAACTGTGTCTGAAAACATTGAAGATGGCATGCCTATAAAGTATTCATGGTCGCCAGTGTTGTTACATGTTCCAAGCCCCCCAGTCTCCATCTGTGTGTCATACAGCAGTGTGGTACATGTGGATCCATAAGTGAGAAATTATCCCATACAATGCCAAATTAAATTTTGTCGTCTGCTGTTAATTTTTAATGTCCATTTTTGTTTACGAAAACATGTTTTGACAGTGCAGGAGCTCCCGTTGTTACCTCAATGTTGTCATTTGGAACCGTATGTGCTCAAAACATGTATTTCCTTAAAAAATAAGGTAAAAATTAAAAACAGCAGCTGACAATATTTGGACTTATAATTAGTTATTCATGGTCACTGGCATTATTACACATTCCAAGGGTACCAGTCCCTGTCTGTGATACAGCAGAGGTCTCAGTGGATACACAAGTGGGAAATTATCCCAAACAATGACGAATAGATTTTGTCGTCTGCTGTTCATATTTTACTCTCCATTTTTCTCGATGAAAACATGTTTGACAGTGCTTGAGAATTTTCTCCAGAAAACATGTATGACAGTGCTTGAGAATTTTCTCCATTGGAGACAATACTCAAGCACTGTCAAAACATGTCTTTCCTTAAAAATATGTTAAAAATGAAAAACAGCAGACGACAATAAATTGGTTCCCCACAGTAAGGGTTATAGAAGTTAATGAAGACAAAGGAGAGATGGATGATGGGAATATTGATGAGGTAGGATGGACAGTGTCATGGCCAGCCAATGCAGTAGAAGACTGCACCCACTATAATCCAATCAAATGGATGATTAACCCTTAGACCGCTATCTGTTTATTTTATATTTTCCATTTTTATCATCAAAAACATGCTTTGACAGCACTTTAGAATAATTTACAACATGTTTTGACAGCACTTCAGAATCATTTTCGATTTTTGAATCCCCCACCCCCTCATGGATTATCTCCCCCTTTTTGACTTAGAACTTTGCAATTGTCATAAAACTTTAACCCTTAGACTGCTATCTTATTTTTTTTTGTCTGCTTTTTATTTTCTATTTTCCATTTTTATCATCAAAAACATGCTTTGACAGCACTTTAGAATAATTTACAACATGTTTTGACAGCACTTCAAAATTATTTCCATTGTAAATGATTCTGAAGTGCTGTAAAAACATGTTTTTATTGAGAAATAAGGCAAGATATAAAAGCAACAGCAGACGACAATTGTTGTGAGTAGCGGTCTAAGGGTTAAACCGCCATTAGGGTGTGTGTGACAAGTGAGTGGAATAGTAGCCGAGAGGTTACGACCTCCGACTATTACTCCGGCGGCCCGGGTTCGATCCTCGATCCCAGCACCGGAGTTTATGTGAAATACAACTGTATTTCCCACTCTACAAGCTGGTTCTACCCAGGTGCGCCACATAGCGGCTTGATCAGACGTATTCAAGACCTAAGAGCCAATTGGGGTTCTTAAATTGAGCAACAATGACCAGTGTACACATTTAGGTCATCAATGGACTTTTACTGCCATTAGCCTCATGAAAATTGCTATTCATAGATATACAAAAATGTTTTACCAAATGACAATCAGCATAGGCCTCGCTCAGACTGTGCGGATGTGCAGGCTGATCTGCGGCTACGTGTGTTGCATACATTATAAGGTCCATTTTATCAACCAGGAACCTAAATGCCCTTCCTGTATTAATTAAAATGTGGGCGACAGCCTAATATGTGGCTGTCACTGGAGAAATGGAGCTAAGGGGTTTGTGACCAGTCTAGCTCCTGCCCAAATAGTACACTCCTGTAGCCTGATAATGACCTATATAGCTTGTTAGAAACATTACAGGTGTTTCACATTGATGGAATGGCGAGCACTGCAGAAACTGATCCTGATGCACAGACTGACTTGCTTGTTAGAATAGAAGCATGGCAGCACTGTTTCATTGATGGAATGGCGACCAGTGCAGATCCTGATCAGACTGTGCGGATGCACAGGCTGATATGGATCTACACTGGTCGCAAAACCATAAGCCCCATTTCTCCATGCAGTCAGGGCCACATATAGGTTTTGATTATGAATAATTTCGAGGGAGTGGAGTTGAACCGCCATGAATGACCACCTGTCTACAACAACCCCAGGCCTCTCCGTACGTACACACATACACACATGGACTAATGGTATATCTCCTCTTGCCTATTGGCGATGGGATAATTAACACTTTCAACACTACATCCCTCTAATTATTAACATTTAAGATATTACATGATGGAGAAACTTTTACAAACTTTTTGACGTAAATGTACACGGACGGACGGACGGCGGACGGACGGACGGACGGGACGGACGGACGGACATACGAACGTACGGAACCTCAACGCAATATGCCCTCCTTGCTATCGTATAGGGGGTTAAATATTTTGGTAAGTTTGGTAAAGATCCGACTAAAATAGCAGGAGACTTTATGTACATCCAAAATAGTTGATACCTACATAGACGATAACATAAGTGACAACAATATTATTTTCCACTAAAGATCAGCCATATTTCATTTACAAATGATGTAAAAAATCTGGTGAAATGTTCCGAACAAGAGCAAAATTAAACTACAGCAAATGAGCAGGGTCTGATGAATACCCACGGCCGCCGCCTGGTCCGACCAACAAATATTTTCTAAGTCATTTGGCCTTGAAGTTGGGCATGTAAGCCACATGGGTGGGCTATGGAATAAAAATATGGATGATGACAAAGTATATGGAGTTGAAAATCAATCAGACTTAAATTTGCAGAGATAATGGGTACCCGAAAAATTTAACGCAAACTTTACGGACGGACGGACGGACGGACGAACTTACATTTCGGACCTTAGGGGGTACTTGCTATATAAAAGATCAAAGGAAATACCCCGTAAGACACAATAGGCTTACGGGGTACGGAATAAGTTCCATTGTCTTCTATTGTCTTAGGCCACGCCCCCTACCCCATAAGTACCCTAATGTGTGCCCGGACGGACGGACGGACGGACAGACAGAAATATGAAAACTATATACTCCTTGACATACTTTATATGCCGACGGATATTAAGAGTAACACAACTGAAGGGTTCAGTGAAAGAAATGGGTAAGTGGGAGAAAGGGGCTACGTCCTTATAGGACGTAGCCCCTTTCTCCCACTTACCCCTTCAATTGGCGAGCTGTTACAGCCATAATCTATTAGTCACCACTTTACCATATTAGATTGTAGGGGAAATGAACAGAACTTAATAATAACAACTACCGGTATACCATTAATTTACTTAATTGTACAGATACACATAAAACCAAGTGGTTACTATGACAATCAATGTGATCATAAACATAACATTGTTCTCAAATGACATGCTTTATGTTTCATACAACAGTTAACTATGGAGTGCAGTTTATGGTAATGAAAACAAATAATTAATTTTTGCATATGATATCAACATCCATAAAAAAACATGAAAGATCTACTTACACAGGCAGTTTCAAACATGAAACATCATAAATTTCAAAACGGACTACTTTATTACATACATTCATGATGCTTTGAACACTTATATCTACAAGCTATGTTTTATATGAACAAAGCCTACAAATTAAAACAGTTCAAACGCGTGTCTCGAGATACATACTCGGTAAAAGGTCTTATATCAGGAACTTCAATGGTCAACTTGATACAGTAATCAGTACAACATCTTTAAATGAAAAACCTAAACATATACGGAGCCCCACAGGGGACATGGATTTTTTTAATTAATTTATTTCTACTTCGTTCCCTCAATTTAACAATTTGTTACCTCGATATAACAATTTGTTCCTTCGAATTAACAATTTGTTCCCACGATATAACAATTTGTTCCCACAAATTAACAATTCGTTCCCGCGGGAACGAATTGTTAAATTGAGGGAACAAATTGTTATTTCATGGGAACTAATTAACTCTTTGCATGCTAGCGGCGAAAATATCCGCCAAACGAATTAGGAGTACGGTATATGTTTTATTTCTCTCTGTAAATATGTCTTGAAATTTCATTAGAATTGTGTCCTCCGGACACAATTCTAATGAAATTCCAAGATATATTCATGACATTTATAAGGAGAAATAAAAAAAAATATAATGAATTGTAATCTGCTATTTTTGAACTATTTATAGCCCACACATTTCCCAGCATGCAAAGAGTTAATAAACAAAAGAATTCTACGTTCCCTGTGGGGCTCCGTAGTCCCTGAACGACAGTGAAACTTCTCTAAACTGGACCTCCCTCCCATTATTCCACTGATAATTACGTCACTAGTCTGATGAATGCTACATCTCTATAGATAGAACAAGGAAAGGTAACTCTATAATAACATTTCCAATTCAAATGTAGCTGTGACTGGAGAAATTGAGCTTATGGGGTATGTGACCAGTGTAGCTCCTGATCATATAGCACTGTGCTTGTTCGGATGCGGATCTGGATCTACACTGGTTGCAAAACCCATAAGACCCATTTTTACAGACACAGCCACAAATGATGTGCAGATAATATGTAGAATGCCATGACAAAAAAAGTGGTTTAACCTTTTCACCCCTAAGTAACTAGAATGGACTGTGGTATGTTAATTTTTACACCAAATCCAATTGTCACAAAATGATTTTCAGACAAGTCCATTTATAAGAACTATATATAACTAAAGGAATATGATTGATCTGGATCTACACTGGTTACACAGGTTAAATACTTCAATACTCAAGTCATGTCGAGGTTGAATCAATATACAGTCGAACCTCTGTAAATCGGATAGAGACATGTAAGTTGTGGTTAATTTTTATATGCCATTTATCTGCAATGATAATGGCTGTTCATGTTCGCAAAGCACCCACGCATGTCTTGAAGTAGTTATATGCAAGTTTCACAGTAGAACCTCTCTGTCCACAGGTGTATGGTTTAGAGAGGTACCACTGGATAAGATTAACCATGAAACCAGATTAAAGTCTTCAATTTTGGGAGGGTATTTCTTAATTACAGTATCAGACAAGATGCACTTTATACGAGATTGAAGGATAATCACATTGTAAATTTCCACACTGATATCAGGGGCAATAACCGTGTTTCCTTAAATGTTCACGGACATTACTATTTATTCTCTGTATTTATTTTTGATGTGCAATTATCATACTTTATAATCAGTCAAAAATATTATTTCAGGTGACACATTTAATTAGATTAAATAATTAAAAAATATCATGCCTCATTTGCATATGAAAATAGCCTGATACCACCGCGAGTCACTATCAGTAAAATAAATATTACTAAACGATAATACATGTATCTGTATAGCGGGCACTCGTAATGTTTAGAACTGGTGGAATAGTGACACAATTATACACTTGTTTAATTCATATAAAGAACATTTTGTGCTTACTGAGTGGGCATGTACCTTTAAATAAATATGAAACAAGGAGATATATAACAGAAGTGTCACTGACTGTCCTAAATATAGGTCAGTCGGGCAAACATAGAGTTATTCAATGGCGGACATCATGCCAGAGCTACTGAACGGTGGCAAGCATATATAGGCCCAGATCAATATGGGCAAATGCGCAGTTCGATCTGGGGTAGTACTGGTCGCATACACCATAAGGTACATTTTCTCAACCGAAGGCCCAAATGTCATTGCTCCACCCAGTGCTTGTGTTGCATATATAGGCCAGTAGGCCGAGTTAACAGCATGTTCCATGTTCGTGCAAGTAAATGGCAAACGTAATTGTCCTATAAATGCGAAAAATGGTTATTATTGGGAGAAAATATCTGCATCAAGTTCCAAAAATAAAGTCTTGTCTCCATTTAATGCTTGGTAGTTTTCAGCACAAATCGCATGATGAGTATAAAATTGCCCATTACAGCGCACCAAAATCAGGATGAAAATGAAAGCTAAGCAGATTACTGGTGTTGAAGCCCAACCCAATATTGTCACGGCGACGCGGTAACCCAGGAAACCGGCATCTAACTGCTGCCACCGCCATACACCAGTCAGCACAATACAGGCACAGAGAAACAGTGAATGTCGCTGTGACTGGAGGAATAAGGCTTATGGCATTTGTAGCCAGTCTAGAGTGTGATCTGTGACTGGAGGAATAAGGCATATGGCATTTGTAGCCAGTCTAGAGTGTGATCTGTGACTAGAGGAATAAGGCTTATGGCATTTGTAGTCAGTCTAGAGTGTGATCTGTGATTAGAGGAATAAGGCTTATGGCATTTGTAGCCAGTCTAGAGTGTGATCTGTGACTAGAGGAATAAGGCTTATGACATTTGTAGTCAGTCTAGAGTGTGATCTGTGACTGGAGGAATAAGGCTTATGGAATTTGTAGTCAGTCTAGAGTGTGATCTGTGACTGGAGGAATGGGACTTATGGCATTTGTAGCCAGTCTAGGGTGTGATCTGTGACTGGAGGAATGGGACTTATGGCATTTGTAGCCAGTCTAGAGTGTGATCTGTGACTGGAGGAATGGGACTTATGGCAATTTGTAGCCAGTCTAGAATGTGATCTGTGACTGGAGGAATGGGACTTATTGCATTTGTAGCCAGTCTAGAGTGTGATCTGGGACTGGAGGAATGGGTCTTATGGCATTTGTAGCCAGTCTAGAGTATGATCTGTGACTGGAGGAATGGGACTTACGACAATTTGTAGCCAGTCTAGAATGTGATCTGTGACTGGAGGAATGGGACTTATGGCAATTTGTAGCCAGTCTAGAATGTGATCTGTGACTGGAGGAATGGGACTTATTGCATTTGTAGCCAGTCTAGAATGTGATATGTGACTGGAGGAATTGGACTTATTGCATTTGTAGCCAGTCTAGAATGTGATCTGTGACTGAAGGAATGGGACTTATTGCATTTGTAGTCGGTCTAGAGTGTGATCTGTGACTGGAGGAATGGGTCTTATGGCATTTATAGCCAGTCTAGAGTGTGATCTTTGACTGGAGGAATGGGACTTATGGCAATTTGTAGCCAGTCTAGAATGTGATCTGTGACTGGAGGAATGGGGCTTATTGCATGAATAGCCAGTTTAAAATGTGATCTGTGACTGGAGGAATGGGGCTCATTGCATTTGTAGCCAGTTTAGAATGTGATCTGTGACTGGTGGAATGGGGCTTATGGCAATTTGTGGCATCTGATTATTTTGTATATTTCTCCATAAAAGTATATGTTGTTACCACTCATTTAAACTGTCTCAATGACAATGGTTAAAGTTGGCAAATCAACAATAAAAAGGAACATTAGGGTCACGGAATCCTCGGAAATGAACCGACTAAAGGTTATAAACATTGTCCAGATCCAGGCCAAAATGAATCAACAAGACAATTCAACCTCAAATTCACATTCCTGGTGATGCTAGAACAAACATTCTGTTATTACACAAAATCCGTGCAACAGCATTAACAAGTCGACAGCTGAATAATACACTTGGGCAATGTGATAAATGATGTTCATAAACACATTTTATGTTGAGAGAGAAAATAGAAAAGCTGTTCAACTCCACTGTTATTATCCATTAGAAGGCAGAAGCATTGATGCCACCATATAACGCTGATATTCAGAACTCGGTGAATAGTATCAAGTAGTTGATCGTCAAACGGCAACAACAAGTTTTGATGGTAGGTAAGAGTCGCCATGAATACCAGTAATATGTTTTAATACTTCAACATCTCTTAACCCTAACAAGGCTGAATTAAAATTTGTCGTCTGCTGTTTATTTTCCATATTTCTGATCAAAACCATGTTTTGACAACACTTTAGAATCATTTTCATTGGAAATGATTCTAAAGTGTTGTCAAACCATGGTTTTATTTAGAAAAAAGACAAAAAATAAATCGAGAGCAGACGACATTTTACGTTTCGGGCATTCTAAGAGTTAATGTGAGAAGTAAGCAGGACACATTGTAGAGGAATGATAGATTATCATAGAATATACAAGTAAAGTGTTGTTTATTATAGTGTCGCCCCTATTGAAAGGCCCAGCCAGTTTTGACTTATGAGATCTGAACATCAGTACTTCCAAATTCCTATCCTATATGCCAGTCATCAGGGGGCCGTTTCACTAAGACTAAAATGTTCGTAAGGCCTTTTTTTTTTAATTACTTGGTTTACTGATCCGCCGCACCTAATTTTGCCGATTTAGAAAAAAATTAAAATTGGCATCTCAATTTTTATTTTTTTTTAATTTCCGCCGCCGACCACAAAGTCCGCAAAAGGAAATAAAAAAATATTGACTGTCAATTTTTCGTCTCACGTTCGCGCCAATCCACCGCCGACCACTAAATCTGAAGAAAAAGCATCGACATCGCCATATTTTCGTCTCCGGGTCCGCGACGTTTCGTCTTACGTGATCGGTATGAAGTTAGTGCTCGCATTTTATTAATTAAAGCGTTTATTGATACGGATCAACCTCGCTCGCTCCTGCCTACAGCACTTATCTTTATTTACGTTTCATTAATAGATAGTCATGCTTTAGAAATCGTATCGGTCCCGTTATTATTCGTTGATTATATGATCAGCCAACTCAAAATAATACACAATAGCGACATGTTCAATGTTCATCAGCAGATAGTCGACAGGTTACGGCAGGTCCATAAGTAGCGGCAGGGGGGGGGGGGGGGTGATGTTATATATTTCTCAACAACAAAACATGGGAATTGTCTCGCGTTTTCGCGATCTCGCCTTCCGCTATTGAAAATAAGTTTGGCTCCAACTCTATTCTGTCTGAAAATTCGGGTTTGTTTTGCTCATACATGTGTCAAAAGCATGCATGTTGAAATTGCGCATGCGTGTGTGTAGACCATAGTTCCAACAGTCGTGCGAGATCGAGAATCAAAAACGCGCTAGCGCATCCATATCCATGCTAGTTATTCCACATCAGCCCAATGGAGAGCGGCGCATTGCCAAATGAGACGTATGTTGTTATACACGCTTGCCCCACTGTCATGCAGTGGAATTGGTATCAACGTATTAGTTCGTTCCACCGTGTGATCGAGTAGCAAATTCTGAGGTACGCAGTTTTTAATAATCTATCGCCATATGGTAGTATTGTACATGTAATATCGTGATATCGTAGTATGTACTCGATAGCGATATTACGATGGCCTAAATGGAACACCGTAGTGGAGGGTAAAACATTGGGTGTGTCAATGCCTACGATGCGATACAGTTAAAAATTATATCTAAAATCAATTGTCGGTTCGCCCCTCCCAACTTGAACCCCAGACAATGTCGCTGCCCTTGACATGCAATGGGCCTCACTATCGTCGAACATGCTGTGCCCGAGAGTCGTCCACCGCACATACAACGTGGATACATAAATAATACTCCCGTTTTAAATTAAAGGGCGTATAAAACATATGCCGCCGTACACCCCCCCCCATACCCCCCACAACTAGCACACTTGCGACATATCATTTTCGGTCTAGGTGCACACCTGATGGTGTTTACAATCATCTGTTGGTAATCCAGTTTCACGTGCAAAGTGTGACTGTAGAATTCGGCAGGAACAAACGTATCTCAACCACGCTATGTAGTCGCTCACGTCATCGCATGCATCGCCAATAAATTGATATTTACCATTAATAGCTTGACATAGTGCATTTTCATATGTGTTTGATCTCTTGATAAAGCAAGATTTGGCAGCACATGAGAATCATCTCCAAAGACGATTCTCCTATTTTGTCAAAATATGGTTTTGTAAAGAAATACCAATGTATTCAAATTTTCTTTTCATATTTGTTCCATTTCTTAATACAATAGGTTTGGAAACACCCGAGAATCGTCTCCTTCGACGATTCTAATGTTTTGTAAAAAAAAAAAAAACATACATGTATTGATGATTTTTGTCACATTTGATTGCTTTCTTAATACTAACACATGTTTTGACAGCATATGAGAATAGTCTCCTAACACACATGAGAATAGTCTCCATTTATATTTTGTACGAATAATAGCATTATTGTCGAGCCCGCTTGCGGAATGCGATACATATATAGTGATCACAATGACGTCCGGGTGTCCGTGCGTATTTTTAATTGTTGACCGTATTATCAGCGAAAACCGGCGATGTGACATGGAATGAAATGTCGAACCTAGCCCATAGTCATTCAATGGGGAAACTGCTGGACCGGGCAAACGTTTGACATATTCAGAAATAAACGATTTAATTTGTGTTTCTCGAGTCGGGTGGAGAGGAAATACGATCGATTACACACCGTGAAAACTTGTTGGAACGTAAATGTCAATTGTCACGTACACCATTTCAGTTTACCGCCGTTACATCAGTTGTTATTCTAAGTATGTATGGTCGCTCGTTATGGGCATTTCTTTCCTTCATTTATAAGGGATGGGTTGTGGCCTAGGGGTAGAACATCTGACTTCCAATCTGGAGGTTGTGTGTTAAAACATCGCCCTATGCATCAAAAATATACTTTCATAGTATATTCATCCCACTGGTCTGTCAGACGAGACTGTGTTCCCGTCTATATGACATTAGCTGGGACGTGAAACCCATTCACTTTCACTTTTTTTCCTTCGTTTATACGAGTAGAAACGATAATTAAAAACTTTAAAGTTCTTTTCCACCCGTGAAGGAACGTGAATTTATTCCTTTAAATATTCGTTTCTTGACATGTCCACGCGATAAGACGAAAACGTTAATTTACATAAAAAATAAATCAAATCAAACCGGAAGTTCGGAACACGAGCCGTGTCATGGGTTTTCGCGACCATTACTTTTTCATTTCCACATCGAAAAAGGCAGCGTTTCAGTAGAGCTGGCCGTTTTTGGTGTAAAATTAAAGTGCAAAATTGTTGCTTAATGATGCCTCTGTGTGTTTGTGGGTCCTTGTTGATTCATTTTGAATATATGTTCAACAATTCAATACAAATAATAATTCAACTCCAAATCACAATGTTATTATCAATCAAATTGAGCTGCATCATCACCCGTACAACGAGAAAACTGGCATCTACTGTTGTTGCAGAATGTTCAGTAGTTTCTTCAATATGCCATAGCTTGCCGTATGATCTTTATAGTATTTGGTGTTGCAACCAACATAGGCCCTGAATAGACATCATTGCAGCCTCACAATGTGTAGTCCTGATCAGCCTGCACATTCATACATTCCGATCGTTGCTAATTAGCCCTAGACTGAAAGTGGCAACCAGCGTATGCTCAGATCACATTGTGGCACACCAGATTCACTTAGCTCACCCCAAAAGTAATATGATTAGCTCTAATCTTATTACTTTTTTAATGGGGCATAACAGGATTTAGCTGTCAAGTAGCAGGGGGGCGAAAAATGTACAGGAGGGCCAAGCCATGTAATGTCAGCATTCCGGTAAGGATGAAAGCCAATCATTAATTACCCATCGCTTGCTCCCAACCAACCACCCACCATGGACGTGAGACGAACGCCGTACTTAACCAGAATATGAATAAAGATACCAGAAGTAGACATTATCACATTGTTTAATTGATATTTATGTCACAATGTTAGCATGCATTCCTACATTTTAAGTACATTTTGTTATACCGTATGTCCTAAATTTCCTATGTTGTGCAGAACGTGACTTTTATTTTTTGCTAATCTCCTACCCTAATTTTTCCTCGATTTTTTTTTTTTTTCGCCCGCCCGCACCAAATTTTTAAAAAAGAAATCAATAAACCAAGTAATTTAAAAAAAAAGGCCTAAGTGCAAATTTATGATAGTCTGTAAATTTCACATTAACAATGTTTTCTTGCAAACAAGTATTGGATTTACATTTATTGAGCATAGGCTGCATATGCAGCCTATGCTCAATAAATGTAAATCCATCAATTGAAATTTACAGACGATCCTAAGTTTAGTGAAACGGGCCCCTGGTAGGCCGGCAATTGGTACCATTTATTTAAGGCAAAACAAACAACATTGTTTCCTATTAAGCTCAAAAAAATAATACGTAGAGAGGTAGGAAAAAGTTTTTATTTTGTAAAAGCTTTTTGTCTTCTATCAACATCACGCCTCATTTAGTTTATATGGTGTATGCCAAACAACTATGTTGACATGGAAACATATTTAAATCAAAATAACATTCTGTTACTGGAAACAAGCATTTTTTTAGGCCTAATTAACTAGCTGGCGGCTCACCAACCGGCCATATCAGCCCAGCAGAGGCTCGAACCTTCGACCTCCCAGTAATATATATAGCAAAGGTCATAGAAACTCGGTGCAAGATGGGTCGTTCTAAATTTGTTCTGCTTCAATTACACAAGAATTCCGCGGAATCAAATGTCTCGCCTTGTTCCGCCTTGTTCCGCCTTGTTCCGCCTTGTTCCGCCTTGACCTTGACCCTGGGACCTTGACCTTGACCCTGGGGCCCCGAGAATAGTCCTATGTATGTATAAAGTTTGATGACTGTATCTGATAAGGGGTTGAAGTAATGACCGTAACAAGAAAACTTAACATTGAATGATGACGAAAAGCAAAACCTTAGTCTCGCGAGACAAAAATCACATGTTGATCATAAATCACACAACTTGTGAGAAGATGATAACGCTGACAGAATTGAGCGCATCGGGCGTGGATTTGTCACCGAATGATGGAACATTACCAGAGGAGTGCATTTGAGAAATCTTAGTAAATTACATTATAATTTAACCCTTACACCGCTATCTTATTTTAATAATTTCCATTGGAAATGATTCTGAAGTGATGTCAAACCATATTTTTATTGAGAAATAAGGCAAGATATAAAAGCAACAGCAGACGAAAATTGTTGTGAGTAGCGGACTAAGGGTTAACCCTGTCAACCCCACAGGCCTCTATTTCAATGTCTACAAATATGTAGATACAATTGAACCGGCGGAAGCATCATAAGATTGGTCCGGCGAATCTAGTGGGTGCACCCGCTACCCACCAAAAGTGTATGTTGTTACCACTCAGTTGAACCGTCTCACCGAGACGGTTCAACTGAGTGGTAACAACATACACTTCTGATGAGTAATGAGAAAAAAACAAAACATAAAAAGTGGGAAACTAAAGATTTGGCTGTAAAACTTCATTCTGTATCATCTAACACGGGTTAAAGATCGAGGTTCCATTGTAATTCAATAGTAGAGTACCGGTATGCTTGTCAGGGTCTGCACTATTTGTGGTTATTTCCTTGGTTTTTTTAATAACATTTCCACCTTTCTGATTCATGGAATAGTCTGAAAATTAAAACAGAATATTCCATTCCAGTAACTGAGGGTTGAAATGGTTAACCCTTAGAATGCGGGAAACGAAAACTGTCGTCTGCTGTTACATGTATTTTATATTTTGTCTTCTTTGTTAATAAAAACATGGTTTGACAGCACTTTAGATTGGAAATGATTATAAAGTGCTGTGAAATCATGTTTTTTTTTATTGCGAAACAAAAATAAAAATAAACAGCAGACGACAAAATTTCAGTCAGCATCGTAATGGTTAACGGGCAGACAAGCGAGCTCCAGTGTTTCACACCAACCCCAGCGCTGTACAACTGGGACAGTTGTCAAAGTACTGCAGCATGGATCAGTCAATGGGAACATAGAGTTTTCCAGGCTTGTGTCTTTTTATATCAAGTTTATCATGCAAGGCTAGGAAACGCCGCGTAGGAATACCGAGGCTGGTTCAGGAATTCCTATCGTTTCTGAGCTGAGCCTGATAAACTTGACATTAGCCCTTTCAACACCACAGGCCTGTATAGTGTGATATTGGCAAAAAGTGTAGATCCAGATGAGCCGGCTTGTGACGAGCTGTCTCATCAGGATCTGCACTTTTTGCAAGTAATTTTAATATTTTTGAGAACAAAAACATCCCTTTTTCATAAATGGACTAGTCTGAAAATCATTTTGTGACGATTGGATTGGTTGCAAAATTAACATATAAAAATCCATTTCAGTTACTTAGGGGTGAAAGAGTTACCAGACACTAGCCTGGTATTCTATTTATGAGGTAAAATTTCATGCTACCCATAGTCAAATATTAAATAAGTTTTGTTGAAAAGAACGTGAACTGGTTTATATAGCGTCATTACACTGGCGACAGTCAGTAACATCATGTGACGCCGATCGACCAATGAAATGTCAATTTTCAATTTGTTGTAATCCAGATGCAGAAAAGCCCTCCCCTCGGCGGTAGAAAGTATATGTTGTGACCACTCATTTGAACCGTCTCATCGAGACGGTTCAAATGAGTGGTTACAACATATACTTTTGCTAACAAATAAGAAAAGTAGAAACAAATGGTAATCATCAAATGGTAATCACACCATCCAAGAACAAGAATTCCGCGGAATCAAATGTCTCGCCTTGTTCCGCCTTGACATTGACCCTGGGTCCTTGACCTTGACCCTGGGGCCCGAGAATAGTCCTATATTCATCTACATAGCATAGTAAAGGTATGTACAAAGTTTGATGACTGTAGAGGATAAGGTGTTGAAGTAATGACCGTAACATGAAAACTTAACATTGAATGATGACAACGACGACTCCGGAAAAGCAAAACCTTAGTCTCGCTTTCCGCTTTCGTGGGCGAGACAAAAACTATTTACAATTTTCTACAAGGAAACTCTATTGGTGTCTCGTCAGCATGTAAAGGGCTACAGTGACAATTGTATCTCGCAAGACTGGCTAATCAAAGGCCAACTACCCAATTTTACTGCAAAACAGTCCTTGTCATAGTTGTTTCCCTTGCTCATAAGAAATAAGGTGAGCAAAATCAAAATATGCTTTGCCAGCACATAAGAAGTAGTCACTTATTTTAAGAAATGAGGTAGAAATGAAAAACCACAGATGATATTATTTGGGCTCCCAGTGGAGAAAAGCGGCAATAAGACATACAACCAGCGTAGAGACCCAGATTAACCGGCGCATCCATGCAGTCTAATCAGGTTTTACGCTATTCACAATTTAATCGCCGAAAATGTTTTACCGCTGTCAGCACACAGGGTGTTTCCGAACGGCGTGACGTCATGTTTTTTTAGATGTGTTTACAGTAGATTTCCTAATAGAAAGACATTTTTTTATGAAATCACCTTGCAGTTTATTGTATAGGCGGCTTTAATCATATAATTCTGTCGCTTTGATGAAGAATCGGCTACCATAAATGTAAATAAAAACTAGAGCCCGTGAATGTAAGAAATAAACGGTACTCGATTCTTTTTGAAAGTTATAAGTTATTGTAAATAACTTTCAGAGCATCCATAAAACACATATGTACCATCCATAAAACACACATATGTCATCCATAAAACACATATGTACCATCCATTAAAACCAACCATATAGTCATCCATAAAACATATGTATCTCATATGTCATCCATATACACATAGTCGTCCATAAAAACACAGTCATCCATAAAACACATATGTCATCGTATTTGGTGCACTACATATCATCAAAATCCATTCGTTTATTAGGGAGATTTTAAAGAAAATCTACTGTAAAAATGACGTCACAGATTACGTCACGTCGAGATGGTTCAAATGAGTGGTCACAACATATACTTTTGCTAACAAATAAGAAAAGTATGAACAAGAAAAATATGGCCCATCAAATCCATGACAGATTGGAGAAACTCTGAAACTCTGGCAAACTTCTTAACCCTTCCAACACCTGTATAGTAGTATTGGCAAAAAGTGTAGATCCAGATGAGACGGCTCGTCACGAGCCGTCTCATCAGGATCTGCACTTTTTGCAAGTCATTTTCATATTTTTAACCCTTTCAACACCACAGACCTGTATAGTAGTATTGGCAAAAAGTGTAGATCCAGTTGAGTTGGCTTGTGACGAGCCGTCTCATCAGGATCTGCACTTTTTGCAAGTAATTTTCTCATTTTTGAGAACAAAAAACACCCCGTTTTCATAAATAGAGTAGTCTGAAAATCATTTTGTGACGGTTGAATTGATCGCATAATTAACATATCACAGTCCATTCCAGTTAATTAGGGGTGAAAGAGTTTACCAAACCTGCGCACACAGACGAATAGACATCACTATATATCTCCCAGCTGTACAGAGACCAGGGGCATGAACAAAATATTTCCAAATTTAAATATACCTGAAAGCATATTCTGAATGTAATGGACTAAGGGTTAAGGGATAGTGCCCCATACCTTGTAGTTTCCCCCCGCTTGGCACAGCACAGCATCCTGCCTCTATAGATCCACCGCCCGGTGATACACTACTCCCAGACACACTACATACTTCACTTACCTGCAACAAGATAGTAGAAATATATTGAACACTGATGTGAAGTTGTGAAATAATTTCAGGCAATGGTTAGACAGAAAAAAGTACAAAGCTTAAAATTAAACTTGTAAATTTGACCTCAACCCTTTAAACACTACAGACCTGTTAGCGGTGTTTACAAAACAGTGTAGTTCCAGATGAGCCATCTCGTGACGAGCCGTCTCATCAGGATCTGCACTTTTTGAAAATAATTTTCATATTTTTTTTAGAAAACAAACACCCTCTTTTTATAAATGGACTACGGTAATCTGAAAACCATTTTTGGTAACAATAGGATTGGTCGGAAATTTATTATCACAGTCCATTCCAGTTATTTAGGGTTGAAAGGGTTAAAGTAAACTTGCAAATTCGATTTTAATCTTGGGTATATCAGCCACATAGGTTTGCCATATGAAATTATGGATGATAACAAAGAAGCATAAAAAGTTTCAAGTTGTGAATTTGGGTTGCAGAGATAAAAGGTATTTCAAAATGTAAGTTTGTAACGACTTTCAATGCAGATTTAATCAATGCAGTAATTTGATCTTCACCACATAAGCCACATGGGTGGGTTACAGAATGGAAGTCTCAATGAAAAAGGAGCTTGTGAAGTTTCAAGTCATCTAAGTTATGGCTGCAGAGAATCTTCACTAACAGACTTTCCCTAACGGACAGACTCACACATTGAAACTTGGACGTCATTGTAATCACATACATGGTCAAACGGTGAGAAAGCGGACTCGACCAAAAATGGACAATTGAATTCTGATAAATACCGGAAAATTCCACACATGGGACATGTACAAGATATGACCGTCATGAAAAATGGCAAGGCAAACTTTTAATTTGCTTCATTACTAAACATTTCACGGTAGGTAATGTACGTTTGCCATAGATGACAACCCCCGACATCTTCACTAGTTGCCGCCATTTTTTATCTGGACGCATACGGTCAGGGCGTGGCGTTACATCACTAACTACGACGTCATTCAGGCTTGTAATCAAAACGGAATGTGCAGAATTGGCCCCCGTTCTGGGAAAAATTTACGCCCGCTCTGGGATTAGCCCCCATTCTGGGACAATTCAGAGTTGTCTAGGATATGTATTTACCCCATTTCATGCCAGATACTGATACACAGGTGTCCACATTACCAATTTTTTAATTCTATTTTCTTCATTTCTCAATGAAAGTATATGTTGTTACCACTCAGTTGAACCGTCTCAACGAGACGGTTCAACTGAGTGGTAACAACATATACTTTTGATCAAGAAATAACAATAAAGAATATTTCAACCAGGAAAATTGCTTGTTTATCTTTGGCAATACAATTGGTTAAAGTAATGTTTATCGCATAAATACATATCCAATGTATCACTTTTACAAATCAATAACACATATATGCCAAGATGAAAACAAGGACACGCACAGTAATTATTAAGGAAAACATTGCCTATATAAATTAATATCCAACTAACTCACAAAGCATAAATATCCGTAAAGATCAAGCGTTATATCCACATACACATGAAGTCGATGTTGGTTACACAGTTCAAAATGTGAGAATCTGACTTCAATCCTCTAAGTTTGTGGTCAACACAATGAAAAGTAAGCTTATTATCTACTAATCTGCACCCACTTAGACTATACTAACAGTGTAACTCCGACATGTATAATGTTGACAACTGGACAGCTTACATTGCATTACATTTTTCAACAACTGAATTTGTAGATCTGGCGGATCCTACACAAGTGATTATTTAATATTATATTTGTGGCTGTGACTGTGACTGGAGAAATGGGGCTTGCGGGTTTTGTTACCAGTGTAGCTCCTGATCAGCCTGTGCACATTAATTAATTAAACATCTACCATGTTTCTAACAGACAACAGGAGTGTGCCTTTTGATCAGGAGCTACACACTGGTCACAACTCTCATAAAACCCATTTCTCCAGTCACAGCCACATTTATTAACCCTTACTACGCTGAATTAAATGTTGTCGTCTGCTGGAAATGTTTTATTTTCAATATTTCTAGACAAAAAACTGGTTTTGACAGCACATGAGAATCGTCTCCAGTGGAGACGATTCTCATGTGCTGTCAAAACCAGTTTTTTGTTAAGAATTAAAGCAAAAATGAGAAACAGCAGACGGCAATTTCCGTCAACAGCGTAGGAAGGGTTAAACAGGTTTACTGATTTTATAAGAAACAAGGCAAACAGACAGGGTACCTCTATATGCCCCAATAACCATCCTTACATGGTATAATAAAAATATTCATGCATCAATGTTCATCCCGACAAACAGAAGCTTATTGAGTTTGTGACCAGTGTAGCCCCTGATCAGACTGCACATTTGTGCAGTCTGATCAGAAACTACAGTGGTCACGGTTTTGCTGGGAGAACTTTCATGGTGGAAATAAAATGAAAACTAAAACAACAGGCTGACATACTGTTAGCTAATTACTAATTAGGCATGACACTGGCCAGTAACGCAATAAGCCCCATTTTGTCATAGCAATGGTTCGCTTTATAAGGTACCTATCTATCTGCACGTAAACTAAATACCCACTGGCTGATAACAACCTGCTATATCTGTCAAGGTGCATGATCACGTGGTTACAACAACAACAACAACGTCGCCCACTCGAAAGTAAGTATTATTTGATATTTTCCTTAATATTCAACGGATTTTGATGAAATATGGCGCAGCAAACGCATTTTCATGAGCTGCATTTGGTGGTCCATGGAGTTTGGCACAGACTTATGTCGTTTTTACGAAGAATCGATTTCCGTGTCAGAAACACGGAAATCGATTCTTCGCAAAAACGACAGAAGTTTGGGCGAAAATACAGAGACCAGCAAATGCAACTTAACAAGACGCGTTTGATGCGCCATATTTCATCAAAATCCGTTACGTAATAAGGCCAAAAAAAAAAAATGTCTTGTTTCCGGTAACCCGACCGACCGCAGTGAAATAGTGCCGACCGTAACTTTTTTTCTTACAAAATTCGCGGATTCCGGTATATTTTGTCTCATGAAATTCGTCGTGTTTTATAAACTGTACCATCATTCGGATTAATCGGTTTTTATCGTTACGGTAGCGCCGAAAAAGTCAGCGGCTGAAGTTTAGACATACAAAAACAACAACAACAACAACAACAGGCCGAAATGGCCGATTTTCGCGTCGTCACGACGAAATTCGCCGCTTGTGGCCACCGGAAAGGGGCAAAGATGCTCCTTTCCTTGACAAGCCGCGAGTATCTACAACATTAAACAGAATTAGAAGCATCTGTCACAAAAACATGATGTATAAACCCGACCGACCGACCCAGCATATTTTGGGACCCGTTTCCGGAAACACAACTCTTTTTTTGTTTGGCCTAAGGACACTATAAAAGAATACGTACTTTAAATCAGATGGATTCTGGAAATTTCAGTACTTGTTGTTGTTGTTAGTACCATGTGATCATACACCTTGTCTGTATAATATTTCACCAACATTGCAAAGTATACTTTTCATAATTTTTATTACACTGAATTTATTACATTATGACAGCCAATTTGGCTGTGATAATGTAATACATTCAGTATAATAATTCTACATACTTTTAATCATGAAATATATGCATTTGTTAGTTCTATATGAAATAATGCATTTCAGGACAAATAAATGATTACTCCCTCAAAGAATACTTTGCTAGAAAAGTATACTTTGCAATGTTGGTGAAATAGGCTACAGGTATTGACACTGACACAATCATGGACAATCCATATTAAAAAACTATCTTTAATTTTACTGCATTTTGCTCGTTGAATGACGTCAAGTGATGGAGTGAATAATATCTGTGCGACGAGGCAACATAAACAAGTCTGTGTTTCTTTCAGTGAAAGCAAAATTATTATTTGTTGCAAAAAATATTACCTGAATAGAATACCACACAAGTATCTCTGTTGATATCTAGTTTATTAGGCTCGGCTCGGAAACGGTAGGCATTCCTCGACAAGCCTTGGAATTCCTACCTGTTTCCCAGCCTTACCTGATGAACTTGATTTGAAAATACTAGAGCAAGGGAGCAGTGGCTCACTGATACCCCAGCCACCGCCTGGACTGACGATCAAAAACTTAAAATTATTCTTAACTAGATGGCCGCGGCCTGCATGTCGCGCCTTGGGGCAAGGCAGGGACACTAAAAAAAGAGATATAGTAGACGGAAAAACTTTAGCTAAAAAACTTTAACCGGACACATGTACGGATGGACGTACGCCAAAGTGCCGACTATATCGCTCTTTCCACAAGCGGGCGCGACAGAAACTTTAACCAAAAACGTTAATCAAAAATTTCAAAGTAATTAGACCTTGACATTGGGCACAGGGGCCGCACGGGAGGGGGGTAGGATGAAAATATAGATGATGATAAACACCCATGTGAAGTTTCAAGGTAATGGGCAAAGCAGGTGCAGAGATATAGTACATGAAAAAACTTTAACCAAAAACTTTAACCAAAAACTTCAAAGTAATTTGACCTTGACATTGGGCACAGGGGCCGCACGGGTGGGGGGTAGAATGAAATATGGATGATAATAAACAGGCATGTGAAGGTTCAAGGTAATGGGCAAACAAGGTGCATAGATATAGTACATGAAAAAACTTTAATCAAAAACTTTAACCAAAAACTTGAAAGTAATTTTACCTTGACATTGGGCACAGGGGCCGCACGGGTGGGGGTAGAATGAAAATATGGATGATAATAAACACCCATGTGAAGTTTCAAGGTAATGGGCGAAGCAGTTGCAGAGATATAGTATAACGAAAAACTTTAACCAAAAAACTTTAACCAAAAACTTTAACAAAAACTTCAAAGTAATTTTACCTTGACATTGGGCACAGGGGCCGCACGGGTGGGGGTAGAATGAAAATATGGATGATGATAAACACCCATGTGAAGTTTCAAGGTAATGGGCAAAGCAGTTGCAGAGATATAATATAACAAAAAACTTTAACCAAAAAACTTTAACCAAAAACTTTAACCGGACACACGTACGTACGCCAAAGTGCCGACTATATCGCGCTTTCCGCAAGCGGGCACGACAAAAATGACAGACGAACGGACGGACGGAAATACTAAACCATATACCTTTCGACCTACTTTGTACGCCGGGGTATAACTAGCCTGGAATTCTCTATGTATACGCTGCCTATACCTGTATGATGTCTGTATGCGAAGTAAGCCCAGGTGTGAGTACTGGTCAAGCCCATCGTCAATGTCTCCACCGTCCGAGTCGCAGGCTGGATCCAGGTCAAAACTGACCCCTAGGTTTGACCCCTCGGCCATCCCACCACATCTACACAGCTACATCATACATTCCACATACTCCCTGCAAGTATACAAGGTACAAACATGCTTATAGTGAAACTTCAGAGCTCCAGTTAAGGTGCGTAATTAATTGGACCAAATTTTCCGGGTATTTTTCTTATTTCTTCACGAAAAATGGCAAGTTGGGATTGCTTTAGAATCGTCTCGACGATTCTAAAGCACTCCCAACTTGCCAATTTTGGCGAAGGAATAACGAAAGTCTCCCCAAAGTTGATCAAATTACACACCTTAACTGGAGTTCTGGAACTTGTGGCACATGTGGCTGTGACTGGAGAAATGGGGCTGATGGGATTTGTGACTGGTGTAGATCAAATAGCACACTCCAGTCGCTTGATAACAATTTTTATTGCTTGCATAACAGGTGTTTCCTTGACAGATTGGCAAACAGTGCAGAACCTGATCAGACTGCGCGGATGCACAGACTGATCTGGATCAACACTGATGGCAAAACCCATAAATGCCCAATTTCTCCAGTCACATCACTGCATATACCGGTACTACAGGACCATATTGGGCCCGTTTCACTTATAATATACCACAAGAGTGTAGAAAGCGAAAGTAATAGCCAATGCCATTCAGGGACAGGACAGCACCTCCCATTCAGAGACAGGACAGGACCAACGCTTCAAGTCTCATCCGAACGACCTGTGGGATGGAAATACTATGAAAGTATTTTTGATGCCTAATGCAAGGTTTGAACCCACAACCTCTGGTATTGAAGTCCTGGGGGCCATTTAACAAAACTTTGTACAACTAAAATGTTTGTAAGTGCAAAATTGTGATACACTGCAGCTCCATTATAACGCGGTGGTCGGGGTCCAAGATTTCAAACCGCGATCGAATCCGACCGCGTTATAAAATTTCGTGACATGCACGGTTACTGGTACTGCACGGGTTACTGGTATCATTCGCATTTCGGTTACCAACTATTGCGGGAATTCCATTAGCAACGGACCCATATAAAATCATGTCATTTGAACAGAAGTTAAAGTAATTATTAATAATGCCTATGACATACAAACTTGTATGTATTAATGTATTAAACATATGAGTTATTTATAAAATCATGCTTATTACGTTGTATAGTGCTCGCGATAGACAGACGCTTATTACAATGTATACTACTCGCGATCATCAACAGACGCTTAAACGGATTAATTGATAATAAATAATGCCTATGGTTACATGTGCGCATAATCTCAGGATGTGGGGTCACGTGATCTATTGTTTACGCTGCAAGTCATATTGATGAATGAAATTTACGATTTAAGCGAGATTGCCGTGGGCTGCAGTGTAAACAATAGACCACGTGATCCCATACTCAGATAATGCTCAAACACCAGTCTATTTATAGAATGCTAAATATTACACCTGGGAGTAAAGAAAAAGAAAGGCGATCGAACAGGCAACCATTTATTAGCGACAATTATGTGTAATTGAATTGATTAATAAATATGCCTATTAACATGATTACCTGATTAAAGGTACATGTATTACATTTGCTAACATACTAATAATAATCCTTTCATGGAATTTGAACTTCGTTGTTTGAATAAACTTGCAGAAATCACGAATCAACTAATTACACAATGACTACGACGCCCGACGATTTTTATTTTTTTTATTTTTTTTTTTCTCGATTTTTTAAATATTTTTTTGGGATCCACGAGAGACCCGCGTTATAATGGAGATCGCGCTATACGCGACTGCGTTATAATGGAGCTGCAGTGTAGTATGTAAATTTCAAATAAACAATGTTTTCTTGCAAACCATTATTGGATTTACATTTATTGAGCATAGGCTGCATAAATGCTCAATACATGTAAATCCACCAATTTAAATTTCCAGACAATCCTAAATTTGCACTTGCGAACATCTTAGTCGTACAAAGTTTAATGAAATGGGCCCCAGGGTGCCGTTTCACTAAACTTTGTACGACTAAAATGTTCCTAAGTGCAAATTTGGAATCGTCTGGAAATTTCAATTGATGGATTTACATTTATTGAGCATAGGCTGCTTATGCAGCCTATGCTCAATAAATGTAAATCCAATAATTGTTTACAAGAAAACATTGTTAATGTGAAATTTACAGACTATCATAGGTTTGCACTTACAAACATTTTAGTCGTAAGAAGTTTAGTGAAAGGGGCCCCAGGGCTCTAACCTCTTGGCTACAATCCATGTGCACATGTACATGAGTGAAGATGGTCACAAGATATGCATGCTCAGTAAGTGAAAAAAGGGGATGTTATTCATCAGAAATTTTGAAAATCAATAGGGTGCTTCCTCTTGTCATGATAAATATCTATACGGAATCTGGTTGACACCCGTTATGAATAACTCAAGTTATTACTTGGAAAAGCCATAAAAATATCAAAGGACTGAACGTCCTGAAATTCTTCATGTATGTGTTTGTGGTTGACACATAGACAAATAATTATTTTAGAGTAGAAAGCGTTTCACAAAAAAACAAGCGCAGGAATTTCACAGCAACAATAACAAGTTAAAAATTGATTTTTTTGGAAAACCGCAAGATTGTATGTGTGCACCGAACCATGGAGTTATGAATCGTGAATAATCAAATATGGCGGCTAATCGTTGCACCCTTAAACTATGAAAACATTTGCAATAACAAAAAGTTAGCACACAAAAGCAAACAAAACATTTATCACACTGAAAACGCGATCAAGCTAAGTTGTTAAAACTATTTTTTATGGCGTAACATTACGCAAACATGTCTTATTTGGAATTAATAAATCACTGAACTACTTTCGGCAAGGGAGATAATCAATATCACGCGAACTATTTTCATACGAGCCAAGCGGATTGTTCTGTTTGTGATTAGGATATACAGTTTTAAGCTATCTCCTGTGATATATAATGATACATTACTTTGTTATGTTATGGGTACTAATACATGTTGTTTCAATAGCGTATCTCTGTAACGATATTGTTGTAGATGGAGTTGCAAATAATTTAATAATTATTACATTCAAATGGTGGCGTAATACTATAGCACTTCTGTATAACTGTGATTGTCATAAATGGCGCAACAGTCGTGAGGTTAAGGTCGCCGATTTCAATGATTTAATTACCGATTCCCGAAAGGGTCGGGGGTTCAAACCTCGACGTGGTATAATTTGTTTTTCTCCATATATATTATTTTTGTGATTTTAATATTTTTTAATATTTTCACAATTTTATGATTTTAATAAAAATACCTATAAATTGATAGAAAATAAACGTTACCAACAATTAAAGTGTCTGTCTTTAAGTAATATTATACACAGACAGTTTGTTACTGATGTTTTAAGTTTAAGTAATATATACACAGACAGTTTGTTACTGTTTTTTTAAGTTTGAGGTACTGTCTATACTGTCTATACTGTCTATACCATATAATGTTTTACTGTCCCAAAATCTTTTTTTTTTGGCTGTCACAATTAATTAATTTTCGGACAGCAAACATTTTTTTATGAATTTGAAATAATTATTGTCCTCCATCTGCTCACAACACTGTTCGAACTGCGCCTGTGGCTACCACGATCAGAATTCACTGGCCGCAAACACAGTAGCCATCGGCGTCTATTTATTAAATTATTATTTTGTATTTAATTTGAATTCCGCGTGAACGCTGCATTTTGTGTCAACACCATTTACAAAAAATATTGGTGATTTTCTAAACGAATATCGGAGAAATGCGGCTATATATTTTGTAAATTTTCAACACCATTTACGGAAAAAAGATTACTGATTTATTAAAACAATATCGGCACAACTAAATACGGTGATAGAATTTTTGTCAACTTTTCAACACCATTTCCGGAAAATATGGAAAATTATTTCTAATTTTAGTTTTTATTATTCATACTCACCTGAATGGTTGCAAACTGATAGGTTGCTATGAAATCGTCCTAATAATAAAAATCTGCCTACTCTAATCACTCAAATAACCCACCATAGACCATTCCGCTCTACCCACAGCCAATTGGCTAGTCCGCTATTTAAACTCCTCCTATTATTGTTAGGTATACAGCTTCAAAAGTAAATCATTTCCATATGGAAATGACACTGCTAGATAAAAATAGCCTGAAGTACTAAGTAGGGAGAAGATAAAACCATCAAGCGGGGACGGGAGGAGGGTCTACCTTACCATTCAGGTGAGTATGAATAATAAAAAAAACTAAAATTAGAAATAATTTTCCATTTTTATGTCTTCAAACTAACCTGAATGGTTGCAAGAATTCGTAGTGATGGTGGGAGGTATTCTCACTACTCATACTCGACCGGAATGGTAAGGCAGATTAAAAACCCTCAAAACAGACAAAAATATTTGGTCTAGGTACACACTTGGGTGTTACCTATATAGTAATAACATGGTCTCACCCTAGAATCATAGGGAGCCCAAAGCGGGCCCCCCCCCCACCCCCCCCCCCTTTTTCTACGAAAGTAGAAGAGAGGTGGATAAAGACAAGCACCACCACGCTAGTCTCGTAGACTGACTCGTAGACTCCAACCTGCTATACTTGGTTAAAACGCCGGAGAATACTCAAGGTATAGCTGCTGCTACCAGACGAAGCCCTGGCGAATGTAGTCGCCCGGCACTTCACACGCCATAACTCAACTGAGATAAACTCAAAGTCTATACATAGTCTCATGACGACACATGACTCGTACATATCGAGAACACAGTATAAACGCCCTAAGCACTAAGGTCATCCTAACAAGCAAGTGCTGAGGAGTTAAACTGGCCCTAAAGCCAGATCAAAACCTATACCAGGGTTTGACACTAACTTTTGGCCCAGGGATTCCGCAGCATGGACATCCCTATTGTTACATAATGTTGAATGGGATTTTCTTGAAAATGCAGTGATTCCTCCTACAAAACAGGGATCCTCGGGATCTCGGACACTGCGAGTGTCGACCACTGTATACCTATAAACCCATGTATAAAAAAAGTAGACAAAGAGAATAGAATCATTAACCCAAAGTGAAACACTATCCTTTTGCAACAACACTGCTACAAACTAGAAAGGTAGCCTCGCCCTAATTGAAACATGTACAAAACAATGCCTCCTGGGCCAGCGTGATGAACCGTAAGAACCATAGATCACCACAGATCCCCGTTCATCAACAAAAGCAAGTGAAGTTCATCGAGCGAGAGTCAGACTTACCAACCCCCAGGATTCCACTGGGACTGTAAAGACAAAAACCGAATAATCGGGTAATCAGAAAAAATCGCAGACTATCGCGAACAGGTAGATCCAAACAGCCTCCTAAACTTGATGCTACCGGCTGATAAACCCACAACTGCACCCGCTGCTATTAACGGACCCAGTTCTTAAACATCTCCCTGAGATGACAACCCCATGTCGGTCACATGAGGAACATGGAGAGAAAAAGGGGGTTACTTTCCGGAACACCACATATGTATTCCGGAACACAAATCAGTACTCACTTATATGCATAAAATAAGTTAAATATATCCTTGGCCCAAGTTTCGGCTACCATGAGCACCCGAATAACTACAATAACACTGATTGCAAGACGCAAAAACAGCACCACCGCGCTGTGACAGGACCAAATCGGGCCATGTCTCGCTGTAATCATAGATGAACAGAAGTGTTGTCCTAACTTCTTCCGATAAAACAATCCCCAAATAAGTTGGCTGCACGCTTAGATCAGACATTATACGAATTACGTGATGAATAAATCAATATCTCTGATCGCTGGAATATCAAATGTTAATCGCCTAGACGAAAATGATAACGGGTAAATAAAACAATAGGATTATTGGCAGAATTGTATTTAAACGAAATAATAATATCCAGATATACCCGCGCCGATCAAAAATCGTACTTTTAATAGTAATCCGTACTACCGTCTATCTAACGTATTTCCCGGAATAAATACGGAAAAATCGTAACAGATGACAGTTACGCATCTCCTGCCAGTGCAGAGAGCGATCATAGAAAGAAGTTGAGACTACATGCACCTCGTGCATTTAGGGCCTAAACAACTCAGCTGCAGAACCACTTACTGTAGAATAAACTCAAGTAATGGCCCTATCTATCCAACGGAAGACAAAGAATTGCGATACCTCCCGTTGGCTTAAAATTGGTAATAAAAAAACTTTACGGTCGGACCGGATGTCCTAATTCTTCCGAACCTAATGCTTCATAGCACGGACTGGACAGAAAGTGTGAACCACTGTCGCTGACAGGCGTGACGGAGGGAGGCCCGAACCACAACTGATTCCAGATCATGTGAGAAGGGATAAAGTATCTGAGGGAGAAATCTCGGTCATAGGAGAAACTGCTGATGTGTAAACAGTAGTGTGCTTCTATTTAACACAATAAACATTTTGAAATACCCAATTGCTTCAGAAATGATGGAGTGACAACAGCATGTTGTATATACAGTCGATACGCGTTATGTCGACATTGCTTACATCGACGATATACGCTAGTGGTCCCGGCCGAACTGCTATATAACTCATACATTACATACCTGATATATCGAAATAATCGGTAAAATGTCGACATTTCGTTTATATCGATGTGGAAAACAACAAGTCCCGATGGTATAATTAATACACATTATACTGTAATGTCGATATGCACAATTTGGAACAGCGGGCGTCGTAAAGTCTGGTCAAACTTAATTGGCACAGGTAAGTTTTTCACACATACAAAGTGATCAAAACATGCCGCCGGTAACCGTGTTACAATCGCGGAATACCGTCAAAGCCGACCACGTAAGCCGTGGTCAACCAATTAACGACAGTGTGACGTGAAATCACAAAAATACTCTAGTTAATAGCCAATTATATGCCTGACATGAATCGATCCGTAAATGCCATAATCATTAACGGACGCTAGTTTATAATAATTACAATTGAGTGAATTACATGCGATCTTATAAACACGAACAGTTGGTATCTCAAATCACTTCCTTAGCAATGTCCAACATGCAGTACATGGGTCCGAAGTATACTGGAACAAGTAAATTGAAAAGTCCGAATCGGTACGTGGGCGCAAACAGTGGAAATATAAAACCGACGTTAGAGCCTTGCCGCAACAAATCCACAAATGGATACCCCCATCCGGACAAGATAGCACTGGACACCAACGGATGCAGAAGCCATTCCGTCAGAACCGGAGATGACCGCAGAAACCATAACCACCTGTCCGTGCAGAACAGAATCCGCCGCTGTCAACCCCCGGAACACGCCAAAAGCTAAAACATGTTGATGTGTCCCTGAGTTTCCTGCACTGACCACCAACACACCAATGTAGGGGCTCCAATGAGCCCCCCAGCCTTCTCACGACGCGTCTGTGGACAGAAAGCGAGTAGGAGGAGGTAACACTATGGGAAATTCCCTGTAGGAACCAGACCTCCACTGCCCACCATCTGATACAACGTAGGAAGATGGTGATCCTAGGCAGAGACCGATCCAAAGGATCGGGGTGCGGCCTCCATAGCCCTAGTAAGTAATACTGGAGGTCGCAAACATAACCTTCCCCTATTCTGCACCCCGAAATACCAGGAGTGCAGAAATTTCCTAGCTGACAGAGAACCTCTGACCAGTACCCGGAAACTAAAACAAGATGCCACGCACCCTGTCCAAAGGTACTATGATGACTGATAGATCGGTCAATAAGCTCATTCCCACCTAAGAAAAATCCTGTGTGGGAACCAACTACGACTACTCTAGATCTAAAAGACACAAAACTCGGAAACAACTTAAACTTCCGAGAGCATCTGCGGAAGGGCACGTGGAAGTACGAGACCCGCAGATCTATGGAAACAACCCAGTCTATAGCACTATACTTCAAGAGAGAGACTCTACTAAACCCTTGAAAATACCCCCGTACAGGGGAAACGACCCCACAGGAGGTAGACAAGAAGGAGCAGCAGGAGGGACCATCGGTACCGTAGCTGCCCTTGGGCCGTTCGATCGCACAATTAACAGAGGTCAAAAGAGGCGAACGAAGCAAAAACTATGGCCGTTCAAGAAAAAACTAGCCGGCTATCACTGCGTCTCACCTGGACAAGAGCATGTCCATAGAAAACTCCAAAGACATGTTGACAAGAGGCTTAGCGGCACAAATCGCCGACTGAAGCACTGCGTCCAGAGACGATGAATCATACTGATTCAAACATAAATCGAAAGTTGGCATAGCCACAATCGACTTAACAGCCTACACCCATGCCTTCGCAAACGCGAACCAGGACGAGGAGCCGAAGATATCCCAAACGCTGCGGCGTCCTTGTCCAGAAACGGAGATCTCAAAAAAACCATACCGCATAGAGGGGCATGTAGAACTTAGACCCCAGTGTGGCGATCAAAGTTTGAGCACTAGGAACCCCGCAGTGGCCAAATCCTACCTAAAGCTCCCCAATGTACGTAACAAGAAGCCCTACTGTAGGAGAGCAATGAAACCACGACAACTCCGGCAATTCCACCACCCCCAAATCAGCCTCACAACAGCCATCCGAGGAAGTACCCCTATGGGAGGCTCCACTGGCAAAACCACCAGCTGTGAAAGAGCCGACAAACCCACTAAGTACTAGGACTTAGACAGGAACTCCAGAATCTTAGCCAACTGAACCATCATAACTCTATCGCGTGTCGAGTCCTGAATATAGACTGGGAATTCGAACTCATATACACTCGAATAAAGAGCAGGCCAGACAAGTACGGAGCCAAAGCACCACGGCGTCCAATACCACCTCGACCGTCTCCTCCGAGAACGGAAGAGCTAGATCTCGAGGAGCCGGATACAAAAACACAATATGTACACAGGATACAAACCTTGCTAACCCGGTGCCCGGTACCCGGTGCCTGCCCGGTGCCCGGTGCCCGGTGCCCGGTGCCCGGTGCCCGTAACACAATACCGGCACCTCTCCTGCGAGAGTTAGGGTAGGTTGTGACCGGGTGAATGTGATAAGCACCTGCCGCAGCAACCCTAGACTGGCAGTCATCTACCACATACGTGGAATCTGATTCAACAGAACTGTACTGTATCGTTCCAAATAGTATATGTACTGCCGAAGCTAGTACTAGATGTAGAAGCCCTATACAACCGTCTCCTACGACGAACAGGAGAACGAGATCTAGATGAACCTGTTCCAAAACCTGAGAATGACCTCGAGGAAAAGGAAGAACAAGATCTAAACTCCGAACCCGAAATCGAAGAGCTAACCCAAATCTGACCTACGACGAGATCGACTCCTCGACTTACGTGAACACGTAGAACGAAGACCAACCGAAGACAAGAACGTCTTCCTACCGGAAGCAGCAGGCTGTCCAAGGAGAGTCTGGTGCCCGGTGCCAGTGTTGACCGTGCCCGGTAGCCTAACCGTGCCCAGTGCCCGGTGCCCGGTGACATAATGCCCGGTGCCCGGTGACCGGTGCCCGGTGCCCGGTGCCCGGTGACCGGTGCCCGGTGCCCGGTGCCCGGTATATATGCCCGGTATATGCCGGTGCCCGGTGCCCGGTGCCCGGTGCCCGGTACCGGGCGCCTCTACTGAGAGAGGCTGGGTCAGCTTCAAACCGGGTGATATAGTATCAAGAACCAGCCGAAACACCCCTGTGATAGGTATAGCCCGGTGCCCGGTGCCCGGTGTGCCCCGGTGACAATAATGCCCGGTGCCCGGTGCCCGGTGACCGGTGCCCGGTGCCCGGTGCCCGGTGACATAATGCCCGGTGCCCGGTGCCCGGTGCCCGGTGCCCGGTGACATAATGCCCGGGTGCCCGGTGCCCGTGCCCGGTGCCCGGTGCCCCGGTGCCCGGTATATGCCCGGTATATGCCGGTGCCCGGTGCCCGGTGCCCGGTGCCCGGTGCCCGATGCCCCGGTACCGGGCGCCTCTACTGAGAGAGGCTGGGTCAGCTTCAAACCGGGTGATATAGTATCAAGAACCAGCCGAAACACCCATGTGATAGGTATAGCCCGGTGCCCGGTGCCCGGTGCCCGGTGCCGGTGACATAATGCCCGGTGCCCGGTGCCGTGCCCGGTGACCGGTGACCGGTGACCGGTGCCCGGTGCCCGGTGCCCGGTGCCCGGTGCCCGGTGACATCACTGCCCGGTGACATAATGCCCGGTGCCCGGTGCCCGGTGCCCGGTGCCCGGTGCCCGGTGCCCGGTGCCCGGTGCCCGGTACCGGGCGCCTCTACTGAGGCGAGGCTGGGTCAAGCTTCAAACCGGGTGATATATTATCAAGAACCAGCCGAAACAACCCTGGTGATAGGTATAGCCCTCTGCGAACCGGGTGATAGCGATCATGGCACGGCCCCAGCAGCCCGTATCCCCTGTATGGATACCGGCCTATCACTTAACACAACCTCCGAAACCTCGGATGGTTCCACTGCTCCCAAGAGCTGAGACTCGGACACAGACTTCTTCAGACGTGAGGTATGGGACCTACTAGACCCAGCCTTGCCCCACGTCGAATCCGTCCAACGGACGGACAATACACATGGCCTCTCTTTGCAACACCCGCAACAGGCAAAGCACCTGTCCGTATGGGTATCCCAAGGAGAAGTCATGTGTCCACACGCAGCGCGTGATTGCGGCATTCTAACAAGTATTGTATAACAAAACCTGATAGAAGAAACGCAAAAACGCTACAAAAAAAATGTGTCACGGGAGCGAATCCACTAGGGACGAACCCGTTAGGGTACGAATCGCGTACACGCGAAAATATGTGACACAAAGTAAAACACCGTGAAAAAAACCCAAAAAATGCAATGGAGAAAAGAAAATCACGTAAACACACAAGAGTGATAATATGGTGTATTGAACGAAATATAATGACAAATACGGCACAATACACGGCAGAAATTCAAAATAAGCACGAAATAAAGAGAGAGACAAATATACCTGCACTCTTGATAGCGTCCTAAAATAATAGGAGGAGTTAAATAGCGGACTAGCCAATTGGCTGTGGGTAGAGCGGAATGGTCTATGGTGGGTTATTTGAGTGATTAGAGTAGGCAGATTTTTATTATTAGGACGATTTCATAGCAACCTATCAGTTTGCAACCATTCAGGTTAGTTTGAAGACATAAAAATTACTGATTTTCTAAAAACAATATCAGCGAAGGTGTACTGAACTACTCTTTATTTTAAATAACCAGCCGTCTAATAGATCTGTGTATAATCGAGAGTATATCGTTAATTGTCATGTTGTCTCCGACAGTGAGGTGTTGCGGCACACATCAAAACGACACGTCAATTTCAAAACATTGCCTAAGGGTCACAGCTGTGTGGTGTCATCAGATCAACACCTCGTCACACACAACTACGCATTATCGATTTTTTCCCCACACAAAGCGACGTGTATTTACAACTAGATCTGTGTAATGTGTCGGGTGTAGCCAAAGACCATACATAAATTCGTAATTAGTCACAGATGTAGCCTTAAAATATAATCGATTTCCTTAAATTACGTCCGCATGTTGACAGATATTTCAGAGCAGACGTCATCGTAATTTGCCGTTATTTATTTCCAAAATTAACCATATATTCTGTAAATGGCGTTGAAAGTAGACAATAAATTAAGACCAGATCAGTACGTCAAATCGCTATATCGACGACAACTGACGATCCGATGAGAGAGTAATACCGTTTAAGCGTATCCAATGTTAAATATACATCGTTATTTTTTTTATGACTTTCGTAGTTTTTACCGAGAAATTCAAACCGTTTCAATTATTGGGGAACATAATATCATGATTAGCACATCGTTTCACTAAGCGGGGGCTACTCAGGAAATGGGATCACACGGTCTATTGTTTACACTGGATTAATGGCGGCCTCCATGAGGTCTCAGGTAAATCTTATTTTTCAATAATACGACTGTGGTTTCTTCCTTTTAGTGATAACCATGTTCCAGCCGTTAACACTTATTTAGCAACATTACTTAATATGTAGTTAGTCTGAACATTCTGCAGAGAAATCTGAATTGGACGGAATCGAGCGTTGTTTAAACTTAGTCCGGTTCATATTCACAGGTCAAAATATGAACTGAAAATGGCGCTTTGTGTGACAGAAATCCGTACGCAGACAAATAAAAAAATATTTTGTTATAAATATCACATACAGCGAAACAGCGGTAGCATCTACTGTTTTAATAATATGCATACATATTGTAATTAATGTTTAGTAGTGATATACTTATGAATAATATACGATACTATGGTTTATACTCCAGCACTATGTTTTTAGGCTGTGTGATTTGCCTCAATATAAACTGGATTAATTAATACTTATATTCATGCGCTTCATGACAACATCATTACATTTAAAATATACAAATATTACTTAAAGGGGTACCGATATGATACATTTTAATAATATAAATATTGAAAATACAACATAAGTTATTGATTGAAAATAGTCACTGCATCGTGACCTATTTGACCGCATTACCTATTGCGCCAACCTCATCAAACCCGCTGTTTACATAGGTAACCGGGGATTTGGTGAGGTAGGCTCGCTAATACAATGTTTGCGTAATGAGATACGTGTATTTAAAAAGTTCATCCTGCAAAATATGTGCTGCGACCAACATTAGCTCATTTGCATAAAAGCTGGAAGACCTCAAATTTGGATGTTGGTTGTATAATTCTTCACTAGCACTCGAATAATAACACATGCAACAGGACCAGTTACAAGTATGGGGTTTTCATGATTATTCAGATAGTCAAACAACATGACTGCTACATTCAACTTTGTAACCTACCTCTAATATTTGACCGTTTACTGGTGATGTTTGATTTTTATGGAACTTTTTATATCCCTGCTGGTTTCGAAATATCTAAATTAGAGGAATTGTTTTACCATTCCTGCTACGTGTTAGTCACCTGTGTGTGTGGCATCAATTTAACCCTTACACAGCTATCTTAATTTTTTGTTGTTTGCTGTTTATTTTCTATTTTCCATTTTTATCATCAACAAGAGTGCCGAAGGTCACAATATATGTCCGTCGAGGCAAGGCCAGTCCACAAGGGAAGATAACTGATCTTGACGTGATAAACATGTAAACCAAATTTGGTTAGGATCGGTCAAGTAGAACTTGAGTTATTGCGTGGACAAGGATAGAGTGCGAAAATTAAAAATGGCTGCCAAGGGGAGATAAGTATCGGAAATTTTTAAAAATCAATAGGCTTCTTCGTCTTGCCGTGATAAACATGTATAGTGAATTTGGTTTCGAGCGGTGAAGTAGAACTTGAGTTATTGCGTGGACAAGGATACAGTGCAAAAATGGCCGCCAAGGGGAGATATGTCATCGGAAATGAAATCAAAATGAATAGGCTTCTTCGTCTTGCCGTGATAAACATGTATACCAAATTTGGTTACAATCCGTCAAGTAGACCTCTAGTTATTGTGTGGGACAATTGTGCTGCCCGCCCGCCCGCCCGCCCGCCCGCCACCTGCCCGTACAAGATGAATACATAATACGTTTTCAAACGGGCGTATAAAAACATGCTTTACAGCACTTTAGAATAATTTACAACATGCTTTGACAGCACTTTAGACTCATTTCCATTGGATGATTCGGAAGTGCTGTCAAACCATGTTTTTAATGAGAAATAAGACAAGATATAAAAGCAACAGCAGACGACAATTGTTGTGTGTAGCGGTCTAAGGGTTAAGAAGTCTTTAAGAGCATTGGCTACCACTTGTTTCTAACCCATTTAGTCAAAAGTGGTCGCTATTTCATGAGGAAATGACATACTGTTTTATTATGGCCATCTTGGATTATGCAACAATTCCCATTTTTAACAAATCTGAAAATACTTCAGCCATAGATCATCCCTTCCCTATGAAGTTAGTCGTAACAGTTTTTGAGAAGTCGTTTGGAATGATAAACAGAGTTAACACAAGCTCAGGTGTGCTAAAAGTGTGAGATCAGAAAGCAAGTCCAAAAGTGTTTACAACTATTGTAGCTCATGATCAGCTTCTACTAGTATATAATTATAGTACTATAATTCCAGCACAAAAATATTTGCACAATTCCCTAACATTTGATTGGTCCGTAACAAGTCTCTGTCCAAAATTTATATCCCAGTAAACTCCTATGCCGAACTACTTTCCGTAACCGTGAGGCGTAGTTAAAATAATTCTTAAGAAAACGGAAAATAAACACATTTTCTTGATGAATTTATTTCAAATGCTGGAATTATAAGGAATGAATGGCCTTTTTGTGGAATTTATCGGGGATATAAACTTGGAAAAGTCGCGGGAATACTGGACGATGCCTTAAAAAATTACAATTTTCGAAAATTGTAATTTTTTATCGCTTCGTCCAGTATTCCCGCGACTTTTCCAAGTTTATACCCCGATAAATTCCACAAAAAGACAATTCATTCCTATAATACCCTCAAAATGAAAACAGCAATGATGTTTTAAGTGACTCGTTGTGTACATTACACTACACGGCTGTTACACAGATCTCAGTTGCACAGGTTATTAACCCTTACCATGTTGAATAAAATATTATTGTCTACTACTAATAATTTCATTTTCTATTTTGTGGATGAAAACATGTGTTGACAGCGCTTGAGAATCGTCTCTTGGAGACGATTCTCATGCACTGCCAAAACATGTTCTGTAAAGAAATAAAAAAATATGAAAAGCAGCAAACGACAATTTTTGTTTCCAACCTTTCAAATATAGTGAAGATGTGTCACAAAATTAACAGAACCTTGCTAGTGTATATCAGTACTTACATTTAATTCCTCCAAAAATGGTTGCAAAATGTGTCACAGGTGTAATACACACCACATACAATACTCCTCCACGCTGATGTCAAGTCGTGTAAACAAGGTCACATGACTTATCACACTAACACATCGCTTAACTGTTACCTTTTGGCTACATGTGGTAGTCACAAACTTTATTACATTAGCAATATTTTTTATCCCCTAGAATGTGGGAAATATAAATTGTTTTCTGCTGTTGCTGTTGTTGTTGTTGCTTTTTTATGTTGTCTTCATTCTCAATAAAAACATGTGTTTTTTTTACAGCATATTAGGGTAATGGTATTGGAAATTTTTCTAAAGTAAAGTAAAGTGTTGCCAAAGCATGTTTTTGATGAGAACAAGAGATGACGACGACGACAACGACGACGACGACGACGGACACATTGCGGTAACAATAGCTCACATGAGCTTTGCTCAGGTGAGCTAAAAATGTCAGATGATGGATAGTGGTATGTGGTGGGCACCCGTTGGTTATGAAGTTGTGCAAGCATGGTGGTACGAGGTGGTACAGAAAGTGAGAAACGGATCTAAACGCGAAATCATAATGCCAAGGTCAAAAAAAGGTAAATGTTGAATAGTGGTATGTGGTGGGCACCCGTTGGTTATGAAGTTGTGCAAGTATGGTGGTTCTAGGCACAGGTTCTTGAAGAGCCGTTCATATTTCGGTGTTTTATGGGTTATTTCGGTATCTCTGGTGGTTTAGTTGCATTGTTACCAACACACAATTTACGTCACCTCCCACGAGTGAGTGAGTGAGTGAATAGGGTTTAACGTCCGCTTTTCTGACATAGAAGGTACAAGCCTCAGGGAGTCTACACGCAGACGGGTCAACGGGGTCGTGTCCCGTATCCACCTGTCCGAGGGGGGTAAATCCCAACTTCAGACTCAATATTTACAATCAAAAAATATTTTTTCATTCGTCCTGAAAATTAGAACAAACCTGATCTGGTGCCAGGCCCTCGCCACACCAGCATCATTTATCCCATCCCCCTAAAAGTAATAGGATTAGCGCTATCATACTTTTTATATATGGGGGGCATAGCCTGACTCAACTCTCACGTACAAGAAAGCAAAAAATGTACATGAGGGCCAAAATCCGGTATAGTGGGTTCTGGAAAGTATGAACCCAATCGTTAAGCCAGTTTAGTCGCCTTTTACGACAAGCAATGGCTACTGCAGCACTATTCTCAGGATCAGTTGATCCCGCCCCGGTGCCTGCACGGGGCCACCTCCCACGAATTACACGTCTAAGTATGAATTTACAAGATGAGAAACGGAGCTTCTACCTGCGTACATTTTTAACCAATACAACCACTAGTTGTTAACCGATACAATAAAACCTGTCTCAAATTGTTTGTTTAGATTCATGTAATGGACCTGCTGAACAACCAATGCAAGTCAAACATTTATATATCGTCTGAAAAACGTCAAATATTCTCAGATAGATGATCGAGCTCTGAAAGCTGAGAAAGTTGGTTATACATCCTTACATAGACGTGTAAACCTCTTTACATCGCGATGCTCATTGGCTGACATCTAACAATAGCGTGACGGGGGGATGTCATAGTGGATTTTGGTATGTGGCTATTTGGAAATGGCTATCCAATCAAATGGCACGCCACACGTGAATCTCCGCTTTCATGGCTCGTTGGAAAATCACGCAATTGTATGGCTTTTAATGTCTTAAATTTAGGAACAGATCAATGCAGTTCACGAATACTATCGGCATCAGCAAATTGATATATGTCTCATGAATCGATAGAACCCGAATTTGGAGATTGGGGTTGAAAATTGATGATATAATAGGTCTGAAAGCAACTCATGTTGGAAAGTTTATTGGCCAAGTATTGAATTTCTGTCCTTTGGGTATTTTGACAGTAAGAAAGGTGCCCGAAAGTTCGGAATGGTGATGTGTAGATAGTTTTGTGTAACAAGAATTCCGCGGAATCAAATGTCTCGCCTTGTTCCGCCTTGACCTTGACCCTGGGGCCTTGACCTTGACCCTGAGGCCCCAAGAATAGTCCTATATTCATCTACATATCATAGTAACGGTACGTATAAAGTTTGATGACTGTAGCTGATAAGGTGTTGAAGTAATGACCGTAACACGAAAACTTAACATTAAATGGTGACGACGACGACTCCGGAAAAGCAAAACCTTAGTCTCGCTTTCCGCTTTCGTGGGCCAGACAATGATTGAGCATTAGCAGTGGCACAAAACTATGTAAATTACTCAAAACCAACTAAATCCACCCAAATCCACCCAAAATTCACCCAAATACCCATAGGACACCAACATTCTGACCATCTGTTCAAACACATGTGGTTCTAGGTAGTACAGTAACAGAGAAATGGACCTAAACACGAAAACTTAACATTGAAAATGGCGATTACGCGGAAAAAGTAGGTCAAGGTAAAAAAATGTCACATGTTGAATAGTGATATGTGGTGGCCACCTGATGGTTATGCAAGTATGGTTATGCAAGTTATGCAAGTATGGTGGTTCTAGGTGGTATAATAAGTGAGAAACAGATTTAAACACAAAAACTTAACATTGACAATGGCTAAGTCGATTACGCAGAAACAATAGGTTACGGTAAAAAAAAGGTCACATGTTGGGTAGTGTGGTATGTGGCGGGCACCCGTTGGTTATGAAATTATGCAAGTATGGTGGTTCTATGTGGTACAGTAACAGAGGAATGGACCTAAACACGAAAACTTAACATTGAAAATGGGCACTCATTGGTTATGAAGTAGTGCAAGACGTGGGAGACGAATTCATATAAGCTTCACACGCTTGTTTTCATATCCCTGTCATTGTATACCTTGTATTGTACCATATACTGTCGAATAAATATTGTTTAAACTAAGTAGTGCAAGTATGATGGTTCTAGGTGGTACAGTGACAGAGAAATGGACAAAACACGAAAACTTAACATTGTGGACACCGCAGCCCGCCGCCGCCCACACCGCCGCCCACACCGCCGCCCACACCTCCGCCAATCCAATAGCCGGGACTTAAAAAATAAACAAGAAACGAGGCAAAGCCACGAAGGCCAGGTTTTTTCCAAGCATAGACACTTGGATAACTTAATTATACCCACTTTTTGTAGACTAGATGGCCGTGGCCTGCATGTCGCGCCTTGGGGCGAGGCATGGACACTAAAAAAATAGATATAGTAGATGGAAAAAGTTTAACCAAAAAACTTTAACCGGACACACGGACGAACGGACGGACGTATGCCAAAATGCCGACGATATCGCGCGTTCCGCAAGCAGGTGTGACAATGATGATAAACACCCATGTGAAGTATACAGGTATTGGGTGAAGCAGTTGCAGAGATATAGTACATGAAAAAACTTTAACAAAAAAATTTAAAGTAATTTGAACTTGACATAGGGCACAGGATCGCGCTTTCCGCAAGCAGGTGTGACAATGATGATAAACACCCATGTGAAGTATGAAGGTATTGGGTGAAGCAGTTGCAGAGATATAGTACACGAAAAAAGTTTAACAAAAAAATTCAAAGTAATTTGACCTTGACATTGGGCACAGGATCGCGCTTTCTGCAAGCAGGTGCAACAATAATGATAAACACCCATGTGAAGTATGAAGCTATTGGGTAAAGCAGTTGCAGAGATATAGTACACGAAAAAAGTTTAACAAAAAAATTCAAAGTAATTTGACCTTGACATTGGGCACAGGATCGCGCTTTCCGCAAGCAGGTGCGACAATGATGATAAACACCCATGTGAAGTATCAAGGTATTGGGTGAAGCAGTTGCAGAGATATAGTACACGAAAAAACTTTAACAAAAAAATTCAAAGTAATTTGACCTTGACATTGGGCACAGGATCGCGCTTTCCGCAAGCAGGTGACAATGATGAAACACCCATGTGAAGTAATCAAGGTATTGGGTGAAGCTTCGCAGAGTATGTAACTAACATCAAAGTAATGAACTGTTGGGCACAGGATCGCGCTTTCCGAAGCAGGTCGACAATTGATGATACCCATGTGAATTCAAGGTATTGGGTGAAGCAGTTGCAGAGATATAGTACACAAAAAAATGTTTAACAAAAAAAATTCAAAGTAATTTGACCTTGACATTGGGCACAGGATCGCGCTTTCCGCAAGCAGGTGCGACAATGATGATAAACACCCATGTGAATTATCAAGGTATTGGGTGAAGCAGTTGCAGAGATATAGTGTACACGAGTTTAACAAAAAAAATTCAAAAGTAATTTGACCTTGACATTGGGCACAGGATCGCGCTTTTCCGCAAGCAGGTGCGACAAATGATGATAAACACCCATGTGAAGTATCAAGGTATTGGGTGAAGCAGTTGCAGAGATATAGTCACCCACGAGTTTTAACAAATTCAAAGTATGACCTTGACATGATTTGCACGGGAGGATCGCGCTTTCCGCAAGCAGGTGCGACAATGATGATAAACACCCATGTGAAGTATCAAGGTATTGGGTGAAGCAGTTGCAGAGATATAGTACACGAAAAAACTTTAACAACAGAATTCAAAGTAATTTGACCTTGACATTGGGCACAGGATCGCGCTTTCCGCAAGCAGGTGCGACAATGATGATAAACACCCATGTGAAGTATCAAGGTATTGGGTGAAGCAGTTGCAGAGATATAGTACACGAAAAAACTTTAACAAAAAAATTCAAAGTAATTTGACCTTGACATTGGGCACAGGGGCCGCACGGTTGGGGGTTAGAATGAAAATATGGATGATGATAAACACCCATGTGAAGTTTCAAGGTAATGGGCGAAGCAGTTGCAGAGATATAGTATAACGAAAAAGTTTTAACCAAAAAACTTTAACCAGACGTACGTTAAAAAGTTAACGTTGCAAATGGCTAAGTCAATTACGTAGAAATAATTGGTGAAGGTGAAAAAATTGTCACATGTTGGATAGTTGTATGTGGTAGGCACCCCTTGCTTATGAAGCTGTGAAAGTTTGGTGGTCCTAGGTGGTACAGTACCAAAGAAATGGACTTAAACACGAAAACTTAACATTGTAAACGCGAAAACTTAACATTGAAAATGGCTAAGTCGACTGCGCGGAAAAAATGGGTGAAGTTAAAAAAAAAAAAGTAACATGTTGGATAGTGATATGAGGTGGGCACCCCTTGATTATGAAGCTGTGAAAGTTTGGTGGTCCTAGGAGGGTACAGTACCAAGAAATGGACTTAAACACGAAAACTTAACATTGTAAACGCGAAAAAACTTAACATTGAAAATGGCTAAGTCGACTACGCGGAAAAAATGGGTCAAAGATTAAAAAACAAGTAACATGTTGGATTAGATGATATGTGGTGGGCACCCCCATTTGATTATGAAGCTGTGAAAAGTTTGGGTGGTCCTTAGGTGGTTACAGTAACAAAGAAAGAAATGGACTCAAACACGAAAACTTAACATTGATTGTGGACGCCGCCCGCCGCCGCCGCCGCCCGCCGCCCGCCGCCGCCCGCCCGCCACCGCCGCTCGCCGCTTGCCAATAGCCTGGATTTTTTTTCAAAAAACCTGGCTAAAAAATGGCTAAAAAAATTGAAAATGAAAAATATACAGTAGACAACAATATTTAAATTTAGCATTGTAAGGGTTCCTGAATTAAATTGCCGTCTGCCATCTATATTCTATTTTCCATTTTTCTCATAAAAAATATGGTTTGACAGCACTTTAGAATCATTGTCGATGGAAATGATTCTAAAGTGCTGTCAAACCATATGTTTATTGAGTAAGCCCGCCGCCGCCCACACCCCCGCCAATCCAATAGCTGGGATTTAAAAAATAAAAAAATGGCTAAAAAAATTGAAAAATATACAGTAGACAACAATATTTAAATTTAGCATTGTAAGGGTTTCTGAATTAAATTGCCGTCTGCCATCTATATTCTATTTTCCATTTTTCTCATAAAAAATATGGTTTGACAGCACTTTAGAATCATTTCCGATGGAAATGATTCTAAAGTGCTGTCAAACCATATGTTTATTGAGTAAGAAGGCAAAATATAAATTAACGGCAGACGACAATTTTCATGTCCAGCATTCTAAGTGTTAAGTAAATCACTTGCATGCAAATACACCACATTCAATAGACATTCACAAATGGCTGAATACTACTGGAAAATGTTTTGCAATATATTCCGTTTGTGTGAAAACTAATAACACATCTGTAAACAACATAACTTTGTTATTTATCGGCTCACTTCACAATGCGGGCAGCCATTGTATGACATACCGTACAGCGAAATCTCTGTGTATACGACAGATTGCTACCCACCCGTTTTGTCCCATATGACACCTTGTGCAAAAATCCGCTTATCAAGTTATAACCATGACCAGTGTAGCTCTTGGGGGCCGTTTCACAAAACTTTGTACAACTAAAATGTTTGTAAGTGCAAATATAGGATCGTCTGGAAATATCAATAGATGGATTTACAATAAACGTAAATCCAATAATTGTTTACAAGAAAACGTACATTGTTAATGTGAAATCATAATTTTGCACTTACGAACATTTTAGTCATACGAAGTTTAGTGAAACGGCCCCCTGGTCAGCAAACACACACATGCAGCCTGAAGTTTAGACCAGCATCAGCCTATGCATTCAGGTCAGAGCTTACACTATGAACAACTAGTCAGGTTTTAACCCTTAACCCTTAGACCGATATCTTATATTTTTTGTCGTCTGCTGTTTATTTTCTATTTTCCATTTTTATCATCAAAAACATGCTTTGACAGCACTTTAGAATAATTTACAACATGCTTTGACAGCACTTCAGAATCATTTCCATTGGAAATGATTCTGAAGTTCTGTCAAACCATGTTTTTATTCAGAAATAAGGCAAGATATAAAAGCAACAGCAGACGACAATTGTTGTGAGTAGCAGTCTAAGGGTTAAAATGCTGACTTAAATTTTGTTGTCTGCTGTTTATTTTATATTTGTCTCAGAAAAAACAGCACTTAAGAATCATTTCCCATGCTGTCAAGCCATGTTTTATTGAGAGAGAAGACTAAATATAAAACAATAAATTACAACAGTTTCATTTCCCCCCGCATTCCAAGGGTTAAACAAACAGTATAGATCCTTATCAGGAGCTGACTGGCCACAACTACAATAAGCACCTTCTCTCCGGTCACATATATGTTAATTTATTAGCAATTTATTTTTAGCTTAGTGTGCACGTCATGCAACAATGGGGATTTTGTGGCCTCCAACCATGTATATAAATTATTATTCGTTGTGGGGCGTTGAAATAATTGTCACACGACAGTATGAGAGTCGAACGGTACTGCCAACTTACTTTGACATAAGTCCCCATTTTTTGCCATAATTTACTTTGAAAATTCAATTAAACATAGGATATTACACAAAATACATGTAAAGACAGGGGTGGGAACAGTTCCAAATGCCAAATCCTGAAAATGGCTAAACAAACATATTTTTGCACCCACAAATGTGTAAAAGTGTGCTTCCCATGTTGGAACATTAGTATTTTTCTGCAATTATTAGGAACCTCAAATCCTGATTTCAGCATATATCCTGAAAATTCCCACCCCTGAAAGTATTTTTCTTATTCCTCCCCACAACATATACGCATTTTAACAAATCTGAATATGCAGATCACATTTTCATTCTTTGCAAATGATAGGTCCTGTAAGCCAGTTCTGTACAGGGGCTTGTTTCACTAAACTTTGTGCGACTAAAATGTTCGTAAGTGCAAATTTAGGATCGTCTGGAAATTTCAATTGATGGATTTACATTTATTGAGCATAGGCTGCATATGCAGCCTATGCTCAATAAATGAAATCCAATAATTGTTTACAAGAAAACATTGTTAATGTGATTAATCATAATTTTGCACTTACAAACATTTTAGCCATACACAATTTAATGAAACGGCTCCCTGTATCCTATATGTGGCTGTGACTGGAGAAATCGGGCTTATGGGGTTTGTCACCAGTGTAGCTCCTGATCAAATAAGACACTCATGTAGTCTGATAGCAACCTATACTATTTTTCAGAAGCATGGCGGCTGTTTCATTGATGGAATGGGGAACAGTGCAGATCCTGATCAGACTGTGCGGAGGCTGATCTGGATCTACACTGGTCGCAAAGCCCGTAAGCCCCATTTCTCCAGTGACAGCCACATATATAGGAGTAATCAAAGCCAATGCTCCTGTTAATTTTATAACAAAGAAACAGAAGCTGCTCTGTAACATCATCGCCTGGTCTATCGAGTAATACCGAGTGCATAATAATATTTCGACAGCTCTTCTCACTGTACAACTGGAGAAACGGGCTTCCTCGAGATGGGTAGTCAGTGTACAAAATGCTCGCTAAACGCTATACACTCTATTTGGCTGTTTAGGTCAGACCCATGCTGGGGTCACCATAGGGGCGCCGTCTGATAGTCTGGGCACGTGTGCCTACCCGAGACTCACACTACACAATCAATCGAGGGCCAATAAAGTATGTGTGCGGAGCCATGTTGTTCTTGTCAGGGAGGTTCCAGGGACCAGGTGGGATTCAGGGGCCCGTTTCACTAAACTTTGTACGACTAAAATGTTCGTAAGTGCAAAATTATGATAGTCTGTAAATTTAACATTAGCAATGTTTTCTTGTAAATAATTAGTGGATTTACATTTATTGAGCATAGGCTGCATATGCAGCCTATGCTCAATAAATGTAAATCCATCAATTGAAATTTACAGACGATCATAAATTTGCACTTACGAACATTTTAGTCATAAGAAGTTTAGTGAAACGGGCCCCTAGCTGGTGCTGATCATAAGAACGTTACAACTTTGAAGACTTCAAACAAACAAAGCATCCACCACAGTGCTATAACTATTCAACCAGCAAACCTTAAAATATAGTGGACCCTCTCTAAACCAGACACCCTGACATTTTACCATTTTGATACGTATTTGGATGCTTTGCAATCATGAATATACATTATCAGCCGAGATAAATGACAAAGAAACACATAACAAATAAGATCACAAACGTTATCTTGGTGTTCGGTTTAGAGATGTTCCATTGTATACGAGATGCCTGGACAAAGAACATGTGACATGAAGGACAGATTTTTCATTCTCTACAATAAGCCAATTTGTGGTTGGAGTTGTGTACACCAAATAGTTTTACTATATAATTAACCCTTACAATGCTGAATTGAAATTTGTCGTCTGCTGTTTATTTTTTACTTTCCATTCTTCTCATAAAAAAAAACATGTTTTGACAACACTTTAGAAACACTTCCAATGAAAATGCTTCTAAAGAGTTTAACCATGTTTTTTATTGACAAAGAAGGCAAAACATAAACAAAACAAAACTCCACAGCAGACGACAATTTACATTTCCCACATTATACGGGTTAACCAAATCCTATCCAATAAGCTTATAAGGCCAGTCCCCACTACTTTCACTATTCGTATGGATGCTGTGGAACCTACTTTAACGTGACCTGCAAACTGTCTGCACTGGATCTACATGAATAATAGGTTCAATTACTCTTAAGAAAGAAAAATTCAACCTTGTCGATATTGTTTACATTATTTGGCAACTGCAAACGTGACCAAAAGGTTCAGTGTTTTCATTTAAATGCTACAAAACTGGTATGCTGAAAAATGGAGCTCCAACAAGTTTCTCGAGTGGAATTGGTCAGTACTGTATCAGGATTTGCAAGCAAACTGTGTTTGTGGCCTCAAAACATCGGGATTATTTTGTTTTATACAGAAATTCTTTTACCCCTCTGGCATTGTTGCACCATTTAGTGGTGTCTAACCCATAACTACATATGGGTGGGCAATTATGCACACAACTGCCGACACAGATGCCCAAAACTATTTAACCCATTAAAGTCGGGATATAATTATAGTAGTATGAAACTTTTATGAGAAAAAAAATCCCTTCTTTATTTCATCTCAAAAGTATATGTTGTTACCACTCGTTTGAACCGTCTTGACGAGATGGTTCAAATGAGTGGTAACAACATATACCTTCATGGAGAAATAAACAAGATAATAGATTTTTTTTTCTACAAAAATTATTGCATCCTTAGACTGAAATGGGTTAATGGTTTCGGAACACTTTGAATGTCCCTTGGTTTGGTATCAGGCTATGACAAAACATTTGTAACTTATGATAAAATAGGCTTAAATTCTATTTTGATCACAGTAGTTCCAGATGAACTAGCACACCAGTACTATACAATGTACAATGTCTGTTTGTAGCACCTTGGATGACTTTCAAAACTTAAAAAAATAATAATAACTAGAAATGTGGCCTGTCGGCACACGAATACTCCCACTGGCAGCCAAAGAAAACGAGGCATTTTTTATTATAAGCCATTTAGCCGAGCGTTAAGGTTTCAAACGCATCAAGTCTGTGACCTTGACCCTGGGCATAGTGTGATAATCCATGCATCGGTGTAGAAGATATAGAGCGGAAGGTAATTTCAATAGGTTTGACCTTAGACCTTCAACTGTGACCTTATCCTTGGACGTAGGTGCGTGGTTATTGATCGCGACACACCTTCTCATCATGAGAAACATTTGTGCCAAGCCATTTGATAATCCATGCATTGGTGGAGAAGATATAGAGCAGAAGGGAATTTCCAACAGACCGACAGACCGACAGACCGACCGACCGACCGACCGACCGCCGACTGACAAGCTGACTCCTATATACCCCCAACAAACTTTGTTTGTGGGGGTATAAAAACTAACCCTGTAAACTTAGCCAATTTGTAAAGAAAACATTGACACTGTAGATCCTAATGAGCTCAGGCTCGTACCGTACAGTGTTTGCACATATGGGATACAAGGTGTATGATCACGTGGTACTAACAACAACAACAAGTACTGAAATTTCAAAAATCCATCTGACTCAAAGTACGTATTCTTTTATAGTGTCCTGATTACGTAACGGATTTTGATGAAATATGGCGCATCAAACGTGTCTTGTTAAGCTGCATTTGGGTCTCTGTATTTTCGCCCAAACTTCTGTTGTTGTTGCGAGGAATCGAATGCCGTGTCTCTAACACGGAAATCGATTCTTCGCAAAAACGACGTAAGTCTGTACCAAACTCCCTGGACCACCAAATGCAGCTCATGAAGATGCGTTTACTGCGCCATATTTCATCAAAATCTGTTGCATATTAAGAAAAATAAAAGGAAAATATCAAATAATACTTACTTTGGAGTGGGCAACGTTGTTGTTGTTGTAACCACGTGATCGTGCACCTTGGGATATATACCATTGGGGTTGACGGGTAAAATGAGACAATCGTTGGCCCTGACAGTCATGTATGGATGTATAAAGACTTTATGTGCCTTTTTTCCACATGGCTTGCCTTCTTTATTGACACAAGTATATTTATAAATATATACAGTTAATTCTTCCATGTACTTTAATCTAGATAGCAACAACAAATATGTTTAGGGACTTCACCACACACCTTGTGAATTATGCGATGTTTGCACAAAATGATTACGGTATACAGGCAAACATCTATAAATAGTCACCGACGATCGAGTATCATGTTTCTTTATTGTGAATTCGACTGTTGTAAAAACGTATGGGGTTCACAAAGGTGTCATTTCAGCAACTGTGACCAGTGTAGCCTCAGATCATCTGGGGTCCGTTTCACTAAACTTTGTACGACTAAAATGTTCGTAAGTGCAAAATTATGGTAGTCTGTAAATTTCACATTAACAATGTTTTCTTGTAAACAATTATTGGATTTACATTTATTGAGCATAGGCTGCATATGCAGCCTATGCTCAATAAATGTAAATCCATCAATTGAAATTTCCAGACGATCCTAAATTTGCACTTACATGTACGAACATTTCAGTCGTACAAAGTTTAGTGAAACGGGCCCCAAATGCAGTTTGATCTGGGCCTACACTGGTCACAATTCAAACAGTCAAACGTTCATTATGTGACATGGTGACTGTAGTTCCGTTCTGACTCAAGTTTATAAAAGTACTGAAAATACTGAATATAATAATGCTTAAATTACATCAGATTTTTGTTGGTAATGTAACAATAACGTTTGATCATGTCCAGCTGTGTGCTGTGGCCTGAGGGAACTGTTTGAACCCCAAGGCCGCATGCGGCCTTGGGGTTCAAACAGTTCCCTCGGGCCACAGCAAACGTTTGCACACGGCTGGACATGATCAAACCTTATATTATGTAACATGGTGACTGTAGTTCCGTTCTGACTCAAGTTTAAAGGGGGCATATCAGAATTTTTTGAAAAAATACTATAAAAAGTAAATTATGTTTTCATAATGGCCCTGTGTCAAGTGGTTTAATAGAGTGAGTGAGTGAGTGAATAGGGTTTAACGTCCGCTTTTCTGACATAGAGGTACAAGCCTCAGGGATGGTTTAATTGAAGATAAATGACGATACTAGGACTGCTGGGTTGTTTCTATTTTCACCCATATGGGTGAAAATAGAAACAACCCAGCAGTCCTAGTATTTTTTCAAAAAATTCTGATATGCCCCCTTTAAACTTGAGTCAGAACGGAACTACAGTCACCATGTTACATAATATAATACATACAAATTGGATTTCCTATCTTGTTCAATAAGATAACAAATCTGATACTTATGTAACAATATTGCTGAAAACACAGTTTTTTTTATATATTTTCTTTTTAATCCTGACAAAAAACAAGAGGGCCATGATGGCCCTAATTCGCTCACCCGACTCCATGAACACCAGAGGAGAATGTGACATTGAGTTCATGTGTTTTCCAAAAATTGTGCTATTTTTAGATGGCGGTCATCTTGGATTAAGCGATGACTCTCATTTTACCAAATCTGAAAATGCTTCACCCAAGGATCTTAACTTACTATGAAGTTTGGCCAGCATCGGCCATGTGGTTCCTGAGAAAAAGACGTTCAAAATCTCTAATAAAAGGACCTTTTGGCGGCCATCATGGATGACATAATCATCCGATTCCGACAAATATTGCACCAGAGCAATCGCCTCATCGATACCTTCAATTTGATATATGACATGAGCATATTCGGCCAAAAATAAAATTTGACCCCAATTTGACCCCACGGGCCACGCCCATTTTTCACCCTGGGGTCACCATTTTAACACCATTAAAAGAGCATTCTACATCGATCATTCCTACCAAGTTTTGTCGAAATCTGGCTGGCGGTTCATGAGAAGATTTTTTAAGAATTTCTGCTATTTTTAGACGGCGGCCATCTTGGATTAGCGACGACCTCCATTTTAACAATTGAAAAGGCTTCACCCATGGACCATAACTGTGAAGTTTGGCCACCATGGGCCAAGTGGTTCGTGTGAAGAAGAATTTTGAAATCTCTAAAAGAACAACCTTTTGACCTTTTGGCGGCCATGTTGGATGACATGACCATCTAATTTCGACAAAAAATGTACCAGAGCGATCGCCTCTTTGATACCTTCGATTTGATATAGACATGACCATATTCGGTCAAAAACAAAATTTTACCCCAATTTGACCCCACGGGCCACGCCCATTTTTGACCACGGGGTCACCATTTTAACAATTTGAAAGAGCATTGTACATCGATCATTCCTACCAAGTTTCGTCGAAATCCGGCTGGCGGTTCATGAGAAGATTTTTTAAGAATTTATGCTATTTTTAGACGGCGGCCATCTTGGATTAGCGATGACCTCCATTTTAACAAATCTGAAAAGGCTTCACCCATGGACCATAACTTTTAAGTTTGGCTACCATGGGCCAAGCGGTTTATGTGTAGAAGAATTTTGAAATCTCTAATAAAAGAACGACCTTTTGAAATGCACCAGAGTGATCGCCTCGTTAATACCTTCGATTTGATATATAACATGACCATATTCGGTCAAAAATAAGATTTGACCCCATGGGCCACACCCATTTTTGACCCCAGGGTCACCATTTTAACAACATTTAAAGAGCATTGTATAGCGATCATTCCTACCAAGTTTTGTCGAAGATTTTTGAAGAATTTGTGCTATTTTTAGACAGCGACCATCTTGGATTATGTAATGACGTCATTTTAACAATTTTGTAATCCCCTAATCCTCAAAACATGCTTTGACAGCACATTAGAATAATTTACAACATGCTTTGACAGCACTTCAGAATCATTTCCATTGGAAATGATTCTAAAGTTCTGTCAAACCATGTTTTTATTGAGAAATAAGGCAAGATATAAAAGCAACAGCAGACGACAAGTGTTGTGTGTAGAAATCTAATGGTTAATTGACCAGTCTTATAAATAGGTTATTGAACATGGAAAATCACAAGTAACTTGTCCTAGAACTATTTCCTGGGGATTGGAAATGATTCTAAAGTGCTGTCAAACCATGTTTTTCATTGAGAAATAAGGCAAGATATAAAAACAACAGCAGACGACAATTGTTGTGTGTAGCGGTCTATGGGTTAATTGTAGACATACTAGCACTCTCCTGTAGTCAGATAGACATATACTGCTTGGTAAATGCCTGACGGTTTCAATGATAGGATGGAGAACAGTGCAGACCCTGATCAGACTGAATGGATGTGCAAGCTAATCTTGGTCTACACTGGTCGCAAGGACAATAAGCCCCGTTTCTTCAGTCACAGATGCAATCATGAGCGAACACATTGAGGCATGATCATTATTGAGATATTCCATTACAAGCTCGGAATGTTTCACCTACAAAATTGGCCAACAATTCACATCGATTGTAAAGAATCTAACCTAAATGTAGAGGTTGGTATTCCAATTTTTATGCAGTTTGTGATGGGTGAATAACGTCAAAGCCTGTGTTGTAATGAAAATGTGAAAGAGTTCCGAGTCATATTTTGTCTTTGTTCTCAATAAAAACATGGTTTGACAACACTTGAGAATCATTTCCATTGGAAATGATTCTCAAGTGCTGTCAAACCATGTTTGGATGAGAAAAATTGAAAATGCAAAAAAAAAAAGCAGGCAACTAAATTTAGTTCAGCATTGTAAGACATAAGCGTTAAAAAAATAAACATCTGCAATGCATGTTGGAAGTTATCAATGAATGGAAGTAGCAACAAACAAGGGATACAATCTTGTTGTGCTCTGTTCCTGCTAGTGGTTCAAGAGTTACCTACCATAGATTGTGAATTGTGATTTCTGTGATGGGACATTTTTACTATGTATTATTGCATTGCATTTGTGTTATAGCTACATGGACATGTCTAGTCAGTGTTAGTGTTTTATATTGTGTCTTCGTTCTCAATAAAAACATGGTTTGACAGCACAGCACGTTAGAATGCTGTCAAACACTTTCATGAGAAAAATGGAAAACACAAAAAAACAAAAAAACATTTTTACTATGTAGAATTTGCGTTTGCAAAACATGTAGTGTTTTGTCAGAGTTAGAAGTAGTTATTTTAGGGTATTGTTACTATTTTTGGCATTGTTACAATTTTTATATTCCCAGCTCAGTTGGTAGAGCGGAGTGCTCTACGGGTTACAATAGAGGTATCCTTAGGTCAGTGGTTCGAATCAAAGGGATTCATTTTTATTTCCATAATTAATTGGTTTTCTGTTTGTGTTCTTTTTTTTTTTACAGTTGGTGAAATTTATTTATATTACAACTGTTTGACACTGGTAACGAGTGCGCTGTCAGTGCTGTCAATGTAAACAAATGGCTGCCGTCTGTCAAAATAAACACATTTTCTTGATGAATTTATTTCAAATGCTGGAATTATAAGGAATGAATAGCCTTTTTGTGGAATTTATCGCGGATATAAACTTGAAAAAGTCGCGGGAATACTGGTATTCCAGTATTCCCACGACTTTTCCAAGTTTATATCCCCGATAAATTCCACAAAAAGGCCATTCATTCCTATATTGACAGACACAGTACATGTATGGACACAATTTGTTTCATTCCTATATTGACACTGGTAATGAGTGTCCAGAGTCAATATCAGTGTAACTGAGATGTTCACTTCCAACAGAAAGCATGAAACTGTACATGATTATATGGTTTTCGAGTGCACTAAATCAGATTGTCTGATGAACCACACGATCTGATGAATGGTTCCCACTCAAAAATGCATAACTTCAAGATGGCCGCCAAATGATAACTACTTGTTCTAAATCTGTGTCCAGATTATATATTAATTTAATATTTGGTTCTAGGATGATAACAGATAATAGCCATGTGTATTATGATGGCTTTAAATTGTAAATGGATCAGTGCCAAACTAGATTTGTCAGTAAGCGAGGCTTACGGAATACCACCCGCGTGGGTCCAGTTACCCCAAAATATGCAGATTTTTTTCAAAGTCTATGGGCCCGTAACCTTGACCTTGGGATCAGCGGAAGTCGGACGGTCATGGATTTGTCACATAATGATTGTAGACCCTTAGTTGAAGTTATAACATATTTCTTTGATGTTAAGTTTTGTAAAAAGACCAAATATTTTACCTTGACCTTGGGATCAGCGGGGGTTAGACAGTCCTGGATTTGGCACAGCATGGTAGTAGCGCCTTACAGGAATGCATGTGTGAAATATTAAGCATTTTAGATGAAGGAAATAGAAGTTATAACATTTCTCTGATGTTAAGTTTAGTGACGAACGGATGCACGGACGGACGGACGGACGTTCTTACATTAGGGTACTTATGTGGCTTATCACATGTTAAATATTAGCCACATAAAACGATTTTTTAGGTGGCTAATTGTAACCAACCCTATCCTTTAACAAGTCCATAACCCTGTGGGGCTAGCCACATAAGTACCCTAATGTGTGCGCGGACGGACGGACGGACGGACAACCTGACTCCAGTTTCCCCTCCCCATTAAATACACAATTGCTGCCATATATATATCATAAAAGTGGTTTTATAACTTGTTTTATGTTACGTAAAATGTCATTCATTTCGGATAACTTTGAACTATAGTTCTAATTTCACTTGATCCAAGATGGTCGCCAACTGTACATAATATATATTCAGCCATGTGATATTTGCAGTTTGCGACCCTTTGTAGCCTTAAAATTATGAACATAAGTTTCGCTAAATATTGTCTTTGCTGATTATTGTTGTGTATGTACATATGATATTCCTACTAATTTGCATTACATGATGTTGTGGTGATGTAAATGTTTATGCTTTTTCTTGGACAAACATGCAAACACAAAATGTGTAATTGTCGCAAAAAATGTAGGGATATGTGAAATAAAGTCATTACAAATACCAAAACATGATAATTTAGCTGCATAATTGGATATATATCCATGCTTTACATTCATTTCACCAGACAAAACAACACTTAGAAAGCGACAAAGTGTTCTTAGACCGCTTAATTTTTTGTCTTCTGCTGTTTATTTTCTATTTTCCATTTTTTATTATCAAAAACATGCTTTGAGAGCATTTTAGAATAATTTATAAAATGCTTTGACAGCACTTCAGAATCATTTCCATTGGAAATGATTCTGAAGAGCTGTCAAAACATGTTTTTATTGAGAAATAAGGCAAGATATAAAAGCTAGAGCAGATGATAATTGTTGTGTGTAGCGGCGGTCTAAGGGTTAATAATATATACTTATGCTGTATAAAGCACAGGTAACATCAAATATATCTTTGGGATATTTTGCCAAACGAAAGCATAAATTGTTAGAAATAAATAACAAGCGTATTGCCATAATTACATTTGTACAGAGAAGAAGAAAAAGTGACAGTGAATGTGATTAACGTCCTAGCAACAGCTATGGGACCTTGGTTTCAAGTCTCACCCGAAAGACAAGTGTATATGGATAGGATAACGTGTGCACTAACATAGGCTGTGCATTAGATTGAAAAGTTTACACATCAATTGATGGGAGAAATGCTCTGATATCTCGTCTTTTGCATAGTTTGCTGGCATACTATTTAAAGCTTGCCGTAGTCATATCTGTCTATTTATGTATTGCACCAACTTTTATTTGGTTTACTGTCATAGCATTTGTTCTTTGTGTCAAACGCACGAAGTGGTGAAACTGTACGATGGCTTGTACATACAAAGATGCGCCATATAGTATACAGTAACAAGAAAATATTCACATGTGTTATATTCATATATCACATCACTCTTATGAAGCAATTATCATTGAAGCCAAGTGTATCTATCTATGATCTAAAACCTTAACATATCCAAATCACTCAGCTATTATAGTCTCTTCCAAGCACATTACAGTTTCTAGTAATTCATCATGTGCATACTGTCTACCGTTTCTATTTTTCTGGCAATATTCTTAGCACTTACAGTACTTTGATTATTTCATTTCATCACACCACTTTACTGCAGCATCTGGCAATGGATATAAATATTAAAGAGTACATTTGTCTTAAAGTACATACGGACCTTCAGCTGACAAAAATGACAACATCACAAACACAAATTGTGTCACCAGCATATAGCCCCAGGTCAGAGACTGAGCCAGTCATTTAGTTAATCAATAAGTATGTACCGGTATGTGTCTAAATGACTATTAACCCTTAGCCTGCTGATCTCGAAAACTGTTGTCTGCTGTTGCTTTATATTTTTCCCTTTTTCTCAATAAAAACATGGTTTGACAGCACTTTAGAATCTACTACTGTCTCGGAACGCGGGATGATCATAATATACCCTGTTTGCTAATGAATGAAGGTGTTTTTTGTTGGCTGCAAGCCCATCTCGCATTGACAATTGATTCAAATATCATACAAATCAAGATGTGACAATGCCTGGCTTATTCCCAGTTTATTATACCAGCCGGCATGTTATCAAAGTGACTGGATAAATGGTCCTTAACCCTTAGACTGCTACTCACAACAATTGTCATCTGCTGTTGCTTTTATATCTTGCCTTTTATCTCAATAAAAACATGTTTTTGACAGCACTTCAGAATTGTTTTTGACAGAAATGATTCTGAAGTGCTGTCAAAGAATGTTGTAAATTATTCTAAAGTGCTGTCAAAGCATGTTTTTGATGATAAAAATGTAAAATAGAAAATAAACAGCAAACGGCAAAAAATTAAGATAGCGGTCTAAGGGTTAATCCTTTCAACACTACATACCTGTATAGTGGGATTGGCAAACAGTGTAAATTCGGATGAGCCAGGATCTGCACTTTTTGGAAATAATTTTCATATTTTTTAGAACAAAAACACCCCCTTTTCATAAATGGACTAGTCTGAAAATCATTTTGTGACGATTGGATTGGTCGGAAATTTAACATCAAAATCCATTCCAGTTACTTAGGGTTGAAAGGGTTCAGACCTTTGTGGTTAATATAGTTTCTGATCATTTATATAAGCATATTACAGCTACCTCATATGATCAATACTGTATGTTTGACTGATTGATTGATTGATTGATTGATTGATCAGGGTTTTTATGTCCATTGAACTGCATTACATAAGAGTTATGACAGAGTAGTCTTGCCAAATGTGCGTTTGAAGCGTTCGTTGTTTACTTTTTACTTTGTGGAGAGTGACATAAGAATTTTGCTAATACACACTTTATTAGGTAAGTTTATGGTAATATTTTTTTGTGTCATATTGTAGAATTGTCTTACAATAACAATACAGTGAAGTATGAACGTCAACGCCCTGCAGGTTGTTTCTATACTTTAGTGTGTGAACTGTAAATGCTATTATGCACATTTGTGCTGTGTAGCGTGGTGTAGCGATATAGTGCAACCTGTTGCCTATAAAGCGGAAAACGTGCAGCTAGCTCGAAGTATGACACGCGTTTCACTGACTGAATGGTGGGCAGTGTAGAACCAGATCACACTGTGGATGTACAGACTGATCCATGTCTAAATGTTCGCAACAAAATAATCAGCCCCATTTTTCCAGTGATAATCACAAGTATGGCTGTGACTGGAGGAATGGGGCCTATGGGGTCTGTGACCAATGCTGCTCCTGATCATATCGCACACTCCTATAGCCTGATAACAATTTATTACTGCTTGTTAGAAGCATGACAGGTGTTTCATTGATGGAATAGCGAACAAAGCAGATGTCTTTATGTATTGATTTTTGTGAATTTAAATGAAGATGTCCCGTCAATGAGGAATGACGTAGCTAGTTATCTCCCTTTGCAAATCTATTGATATATATCCGGTCCTATGCTGTATTTCAGTGTTTATTTCTTCCTGAATAACACAAAAAATTAGTTTTGCAAACAGAGTAGACCCAGATCAGACTGCACATCTGTGCAGTCTGATCTGAGTCGACATTGATTGCAATACCATTAATAAGTGTAGAAATATGAATCTGGCAAATAATGCCATCCCTGATCCGATTGCACAGATATGTAGGATGACCTGGATCAACACTAGTCGAAAACACTGTAATGACTCCTTTTCATAACAATTCAAGATACATTCGCCTTTTGACGAACAAAAAGGCCCTAGAATATACAATTTGGACAGGATTTCTATTAATAAATTCAAAGGGAGATAACTAGCTATGATTCCTCATTGCAATAACCACCCGGGTGGAATCATGGTATATGCAGTGTATCGTTACTCCGAGCGAAACATCCTTCATGTATCATGCCACCAGCGAGGATCACCATCATGTTGTTAACTGCAGTACGGACCCTGTGGATGTATAGGCTGATCCTGGTCTACAATGGTTGCCATGGGCATAAACCCCACTTATTAAAGTTGGTTTTCTCTGATTTTGGTTCACAGTTGTTGGTTTTTTGTACTTATCAGATGAAATCAAGTTAACCCTTACACTGCCGAATTAAATGCTGCCGTCTGCTGTTTATTTTTTATTTTCGATTTTTCTCATCAAAAACATGGTTTGACAGCAGTTTAGAATCATTTCCGATGGAAATGATTCTAAAGTGCTGTCAAACCATGTTTTTATTGAGAAAGAAGACAAAATATAAAGCAACAGCAGACGACAATTTTCGTGCTTGGCAGTCTAAGGGTTAAATGTGTTTATTGTTGTATGACAGTTTCATTTGAGTATATATAAAACATAAATGTGCCTGTGTCTGGAGGTATGGGCTTTATGGTTATGGTTTAATCCTTTCACCCATAAGTAACTGGAATGAATCAATCCAATGGTCACACAATTATTTTCAGACTACCGGGTAGTCCATTTATGAAAAGTGGAAAAATATGAAAATTACTTGCAAAACGTGCAGATCCTGATGAGACGGCTCGTAACGAGCCGGCTCATCTGGATCTACACGTTTTGCCAATACGACTATATGCCTCTAGTGTTGAAAGGGTTAGGCAGCCAGTGTAGCCCAAGATCAGCCTGAGCATCCACGCAGTCAGATTAGGCCCTAATACAGTCAGTAAATTACATGTCCTACTTTGAACAAACAGTATGTTTGCATATTAGACAGCAGGAATGTGCTGGAAGATCAGGATGTAGACTGAACAGAAAAGCCATAAGTCCCATTTATACAGTCAGGGCCAGAAATATGGTTGTCAATTGACAAACAGAATGTTAGGACATTTTTAAACAGTATACCTACTACAGTACAACCCTTCTAAACTGGCTTGGCTACTCTGGGACGTTCACACCGGTTTCCACTTTCAAGGTTTCACCGAAATTCACGTATATGGACAAGTGTGTGAGTAGATTGGATAAACTCAGATATACGGAAGTCTTTCACTATTTCATCTGTCTTTTATATTTTCTGTGTCCTTCTAAAAGACATCAGTATATAAGGATACAGAAAATATAAAAGACAGGTGAAATAGTAAGACATCAGTATAGAAGGATACAGCAATATAAAAGACAGATGAAAGAGTAAAAGACATCAGTATAGCAGACATCAGAGATATTTCTAAGCTAGTTTGCGAGTTTTGCAATCAGGAACAGATGCGGTCATAAAGGATAAATTACAGTGTAACCTGTCAATATTGAAGACAATGAGGTTCTTTTGGTGTCCAGTTTAGAGAGGCTCCACTGTACAACAATCATAATATGTTCTGCCTGTGATCTGACAGCAATACTGCAAATTCAGCTCTGAAATTACCATCTCAGTAACTTCAACCTAAAGGATGTTGATGGCGCGTCATCACAATATACCAACAATTGTATTATTATTCCCTTTATAAAGAAAATCGGCACAGACTGTCGATTGTATATAACAAGTACCATTCACTTCAATTCAAGCCCTGAAAGGAAAAACCTAAGCAATTTATAAAACATATATTACCATAAATCATAAGATCTACCACCTCTGTAGACCCATTATTTTGACATTAAGCGTCTTACTAAAGTGATTGTTTATGGCCATCTTGAATGATGTAATCATCCGATTTTCGACAATAATCGTCTCCTCGATACCTTCGATTTGATTTGACATGAACGTATTTCGTAAAATGTGAAATATGACTCATACTTGACCCCCCCCCCAAGCACCCACCCATTTTTGATCCCGGGGCCCAGGGTCATCATTTTAACAAATACGAAAGACCATGAACTATAGATCATTCCTGCCCAGTTTCGTCAATATCAGTCTGGCAGTTCGTTAGAAGAAACTTTTTTTAAGAATTTGACCTAAATTTTTCTATGGCTGCTATCTTGTATTATGTGATGACCTTCATTTTCGCAAATATAAAAAAGCCTTCACTCACAGACCATAAGTATGAAGTTTGCCCAACATCGTCCAAGCGGCTCACGAGAAGATGTTTGAAATCTATTATAAAAGGATGAACTTTTGACCTCTCCTCGATACCTTTGATTTGCTATATGACGTGACCATATTTGGTCAAATGGGAAATTTGACCCTACTCGACTCCCCAGGCCACATCCATTTTTGATTCCGGGGTTATTACTTTAACAAATCTGAGAGGCATTAAGTATTGATCATTCCTGATAGTTTCATCGAAATTGGTCTGGCAGAAGATTTTTTAAGAATTTCACATTATTTACTATGGCGGCCATCTTGGATTATGTGATGACCTCCATTTGATCAAATATGAAAAGGCTTCACCCACGGACCATACCTGGGAAGCTTAACATATAACAAGGAAACAAAGAAGCCAATTTGAAATTGTGTTCATAGAACACGGATGCCTCACATACCGCTTTGATAATAAACGAGGCAAGTCCAAAAAGTTGAGATATTCCATGACACGGGGGTCGAATAAAAAATCAAAATAAACTTTGCGCATCTACTTACCAAGTTTCAGGTCCGTAGCTATTATGGTTTAAAAGTTTTATGACTTACAAGACAAAATTGCCAAATTCTAAGTCGAAAAGGGGGAAATAATGTACTCATCATAAGGATGCTACATACCATGTTTCAGGCTTGTGGCTATTAGGGTTTAAAAGTTTTACGAGCTGCAAGGCAAAATTGCCAACTTCAAAGTTGAAAAGGGGGATATAATCCATGACCCAGGGGTCGAATCAAAAATCGAAATAAACTTTGCGCATCAACTCATCATAAGGAAGCTACATACCCAGTTTCAGGTGTGTAGCTAGTATGGTTTAAAAGTTTTACGACTTACAAGGCAAAATTGCCAAATTCTAAGTCGAAAATGGGGAGATAATCCATGACCAGGGGGTCAAATAAAAAATAAAAATAAACTTTGCACATCTACTCATCATAAGGATACTACATACAAAGTTTTAGGTCTGTAGCTAGCACGGTTTAAAAGTTTTACTACTTATAAGCCAAGCCAAAATTGCCAAATTCTAAGTCTAATTCTTATAGATAATCCATGACTCAGAAGTCGAATCAAAAATCGAAATAAACTTTGCGCATCTACTCATCATAAGGAAGCTGCATACCAGGTTTCATGTCTGTAGCTAGTACGGTTTAAATGTTTTACGGCTTACATGGTTGGTGGCGGGCGGACGGGCGGACAGACGGACGGACGGACGGACGGACGGACGGACGGACGGACGGACGTTCTTACATCAGGGTACTTATGTGGCTTATCACATGTTAAATATTAGCCACATAAAACAATTTTTAGCCACATAAAACGATTTTTTAGGTGGCTAATTGTAACCAACCCTATCTTTAACAAGTCCATAACCCTGTGGGGCTAGCCACATAAGTACCCTAATGTGTGCCCGGACGGAAGGACGGAGGACGGACGGACGGACGGACGGACGTTCTTACAGTACTATTCTTATGTGGCTTATCACATGTTAAATATTAGCCACATAAAACGATTTTTAGCCACATAAAAGGATTTTTTAGGTGGCTATTAAATTGTAACCAACCCTATCCTGTACCAAGTCCATAACCCTGTGGGGCTAGCCACATAAGTACCCTAATGTGTGCCCGGACGGACGGACAGACGGACGGACGGACAAGGGAAACACTGAATGCCACCTCCACTATCGTGGTGGGGCATAAAAATGTACCCGAGGGCCAAAGTGAAAGTGGATGGGTTTAATGTACCAGCAACAGCTAAGGACATATAGGGACGGGACCTCGGATTCAAGTCTCATCTAAAAGACTATGAAAATATTTGTTTATGTCCAACCTCTAGACTAGAAGTTAAGTGTTCTAACCCCTACACCACAGTCCATCCCTACCCGAAGGGCCAAACCAGGGATATCGGGATTCTGGTAAGGATGAACCACATCGTTGAAGTTACCTTTAACATGCTCCCAAACAAGCGCCCACTAGGCTCCATTATAACCCAACATGTCGCCTATACCATCAAAATATAATTGAAAGCAAACTTAATAAATAGCACATTCTAAAACATTTTTTTTACAAATTTTAAGTCTTTTTATTGTGATCCTGGGCATGGAGTGCAAGCAGAACAGAGAAGTTCAATTTGTTTAAACAATCTCCTCCCACGGAACCATGAATGAATTGCCAATACAATCCTGAGATAAACGTCTAAGACAATGTTGTTTGAACAAGAAATCTTAACTGTAGAGTTACGAACGCCTCTACAACGTAAGAAACACATTACAGAGTGATCAAGTTGCTCTTCTAATTGAATATTCTATTTGCGACACTGCGGCCTCTCCTAGATGGAATATTTCAGTCAAAGCTGCTGAGCGGTAATCTTGTTATGGGATGCCTTAATTTCCCATTACACAGTCGCTCATCACAGGAAAACAATGGCACCTTGAAGCCGTCAGTCAATCACGCTGCGTGCGGTGCTGGGGGCTCCAATCACGGTCGCTTTCTTACCAGTAAAGACACAGATCAACTTTGCTCAGGGCACAGGCTGAGAGAACTTTGTTATCATGTACTACATATGCATGCTCGAGACATGTGCTCAGTCTCGACCAATCAAACTGCATGATTTTGTGCACGAATTTGGAGAATGAGCTCTGAAAATTTCCGGAGAATAGGCCCAGATGTAATTAGTGGCAAGCATTTAAACGACAATTGAAGAATTCGGAATCATTCATCCAACTTAACTTTGGCAACTTTTAAAGTACTATAAATTGCATCAAGAAATCTCCACCAAATATCTTGTCAAGAACAGCGTTTTAGTCAAGTCCCATTATCAAATAATCTTGACATTGATAAATATTTGAAGAGGAAAAATCTTAATAATGCCCAGCTATGAATATTCTATGGAGAATAAAAAATGTGAGCATAAAGAAATAATTACATTGTTACATGAAGCATCTCCATCTTCTGAATTAACCTAGATAATGAGAGCTTGGAGCTACATGCATGACAACGCATATTTTGATGAGGAAAACCAGCATTATTAAATGACAAAAATAGCAGATCAGTCGGACAATTGCTTTCAGCTACAATATAAGGTCATATAGGCCACAGGTCAGATTTGGAGTAGATTTGGGTGGATTTCGTTTAGTTTTGTGCAACTACTAATGCTCAATCATTACACACGACAGAAATTGTAAATTATCTACACATTCGCCGTTCCGAACTTTCGGGCCCTTTTCTTACTGTCAAAATACCCAAAGGAAAGAAAGCTTTTTCAATATTTGGCCAATAAAATTCCAACATGCGTTGCTTTCAGACCGATTATATCATCAATTTTCAACCACAAAATTCAGGTTCTATCGATTCAGGAGATATACATCAACTTGCTGATGCCGATAGAACGCGTGAATTGCATTGATCTGTAGCCTATTTCATCAACATTGCAAAGTATACTTTTCTAGGAAAGTATACTTTGAGGGAGCAATCATTTATTTTTCATGAAATGCATTATTTCATATAGAACTAACAAATGCATATATTTCATGATTAAAAGTATGCAGAATTATTATACTGAATTTATTACATTATCACAGCCAAATTGGCTGTGATAATGTAATAAATTCAGTATAATAAATTTATCATAAAATTGAAAATTTCTCCCTCAAAGTATACTTTGCTACTAAAGTATACTTTGCAATGTTGATGAAATAGACTACTGATTTTCCAACGAGCCCTGAAAGCAGAGATTACATGCACGGTGCGCCATTTGATTGGATAGTCATTTCCCGCGATGTGTCAAAATCTACTACGACATCCCCTATCACGCTATTATTCTAGGAATTAATGGCCTTTTTGTGGAATTTATCGGGGTATAAACTTGGAAAAGTCGCGGGAATACTGGACGAAGGCCGGAAGGCCTCGTCCAGTATTCCCGCGACTTTTCCAAGTTTATATCCCCGATAAATTCCACAAAAAGGCCATTCATTCCTTATAATTCCAGCATTTTAAATAAATTCATCAAGAAAATGTGTTTATTTTCCGTTTTCTTAAGAATTATTTTAACTGCGCCTCACGGTTACGGAAAGTAGTTTGGCATGGGAGTTTACTGGGATATGAATTTTGGACAGAGACTTGCTACGGACCAATCAAATGTTAGGGAATTGTGTAAATATTTTTGTGCTGGAATTATTAGATGACAATGTTATGTCAGCCAATGAACGCCGCGATGTAAAGAAGCTTACACATCTATGTAATGATGTGTAACCAAATTTCACTGCTTTCAGAGCTCGACCATCTATCCGAGTATATCTGACGTTTTTCAGACGATCTATAAATGTTTGACTTGCATTGGCGGTTCAAGTCCATTACATTAATCTAAACAAACAATTTGGGACTGGTTTTATTGTTATTGGTTAACAAATAATGGTTTTATTGGTTAAAAACATACGCGGGTAGACGCTCCATTTCTCACCTTGTAAATTCATACTGAAACGTGTAACAGTATGTTGGTAACAACGCACCCAGACCACCAGAGATAACATAAAACACCGAAATATGAATCACTCTTCAAGAACCTGTGATATAGGCTAGTCGAGGCATAGCTAGTAAACACGGAAGGTAACTCACTGGATAATTCAGTAGGGTTCTACATGTTTACCAAAAAAAAATGGTAGAACTAAGGTTATTGCTAGGACAATGATACAGAATATGAAAATTAAAAATGCCCCACCTCCACCACATCAGAACGATTTGAAAATCAAGTAGGTTCTTCCTCCTGCAATGGTAAGCATGTACACCACATTTGATTAAGGTCCGTCATGTAGAACGCGAGTTATTGCAAGGACAAGGAAACAGACTGCGAAAATTAAATCAATAATACAGTTGGTTCTTCATCTTGCCATGATCAGCATGTTACAACATTTAGTTAACTCTTTGCATGCTAGCGGCGAAAATATCCGCCAAACAAATTAGGACTATACGTTTTATTTCTCTCTGTAAATATGTCTTGGAATTTCATTAGAATTGAGTCCTGAGGAAATTCCAAGACATATTGAATTTCATGATATTTAAGGAGAAATAAAAGAAAATATGATGAATTTTTGTCCGCTAGTTTTGAACTATTTATAGCCCACAAGTTTCCCAGCATGCAAAGAGTTATGGACTCAGGACTCAATTGTAATGAAATTCCAAGACATATTCATGATATTTACAAGGAGAAATAAAAGAAAATATGATGAATTTTTGTCCACTAGTTTTGAACTATTTCCACAAGTTTCCCAGCATGCAAAGAGTTAAGAAATAGTTATTGCGAGAACAAGCTCTATATACATCATATGAATTTTCTATCACCTAAATTAAAATATTTACAATATAATCACTAAACATACAACAGTTGATTGACTGATTGATTGATTGATTGATTGATTGATTGATTGATTGATTGATTGATTGATTGATTGATAAGATATCCAATGGCAGCTGCCCTTACTACACCAGATATGTAGTCCCATGTGTGAATCCCAACCAGAAAAGGTGGTCTGTCGACACTTAGGGCCCTATTTGAGAAACTCTTACAAAAACTATCCAAAAAATAAACAGACAGACGGACGGACGCACGATCAGTAGTGAGGGTAATTGTATTAATGTGGAATGATGTATAGTTACTAAGTAATGCATGTGTGCAATATGAAGATATTAGCTGAAGGCAAACATAATTTATAATGATTTGAGAAACTCTTATAACTTTCATATAAATAAACAGACAGATGGACGGACATACAATCAGTAGCGAGGGTAATTGTATTAATGTGTAATGATGAAGTTACTATGAAGATATTAGCTGAAGGAAACCAAAATCATAGGTGATTTGAGAAACTCTTACAAAAACTTTCAAATAAATAAACAGACAGACAGACGTATGATCGGTAGCAAGGGTAATTGTATTAATTGGAATGATGTATAGTTACTAAGTAATGCATGAGTGCAATTTGAAGATATTAGCTGAAGGCAAACAGAAATTATAGGTGATTTGAGAAACTTCCAACTTAAAAAAAAATAAACGGACAGACGGACAGAAAGTATTTGAACTAAGCTGGTTTTTGCCAAATGATGCTATATTGAACTGGCAAGCAGTCTGCCATGTTTAGACTAGCATGTGTAATTGTTTGAGTGAGCCATACTTAGGTTATCCTCATTTAATAGCAACCTGGTATCATATGTTGTACTTTGAATGTTCTGTTCTTTTTCAAACGCCACAAGATGGCTGATGGCTGTAACACACAAAGATGGCTGAGCTGTCTACTCCATGGGCCGTATAGGAACGATACAATGTTCACATATATGTTATACATATATCCAATCGCATTTAGGAAGCAATTCATTATGTTTAAATCATATGATAACCAGCGAAAACACAAAGACAGACAGAATATACTCACTGCAAGAGTGGCAGCTGTACAACAAACTTTCTATCAATCGTGTTGCACGTGTTCTGCCCTATGATGTGCAGCTCGAAGGTCACTGTTAGTCTCTGCTGAATCAACAAACTCCTGTTAATAGCTATGTCTCTTGTCTCAGGCAGTTCACTTCGTCATACATGGATTTCTTTGCATTCATTTGCTACTGCATGAGCTTTATCCATCATCATGACAACAAGCATGGAATATTTATTTATTCCTCCCAATAGTTTTGCACTGTTTTCAGCAGTTCTTCAAAAGAAACAAAGTTTGTATTACTAGTTCACATTTCCAGCTAGCCTCCATCACATGCGCAATTCAGCCACTTTACAAACTGCTATTTTCTACATATTGGCCATCAGCTGATAAATAGGACCTTTCAGCTTTTGCAACAGCTGCTTCTGACCATCAAGCATGTTCCTAACAAAGTATACCTTTTACTGAATGCAGTACATACGCGTTTGTAAACGAATGGCGACCAGCATAGCCCCATATCAGACTGCGCATCTGCGCAGTCTGATATGGGGCTACACTGGTCGCAAACATTGTAAGTGACCTTTTGTCAGCAATTAGCTCATATTTTCGTAGTTACAAACCGAGCAAGCAAAGCACTTGGTACCGCCAGTTTCAAAAAATGAATACCATGCAATGAAAGCAGTCAAGCTCCTCTGTGCATTTCCAGCAAAGACTATGCATACATACACTGATTGTCATATTTAAAATTAAAAAAAAAACAACACAACATGAATTAAACCAGCGTAAACACTACACATGTATCACTTCGGACATGTCTGATCAGGGTCTACACTGGTCCTACATTGGTACCACCAAATGATACAGATCTCCTGGCTCTGATTTTCATATTGGCTTCTAGATAAGGGCTAGAGAGCACTTAAGGAAGTCACGATTCTCCACATGAGCGGAAATATCTCAGCCATACATCACATGCATGGTATTAATTTTTATGATAGTACAATACAGCCATAAACATATGCACAGCTTTTTATAGCACATCGCCCCATGTATAAACATATGGGCAGCATATGTAGTGTAATCTCCAGCAACTATATCCATCCATCATTCATTTCACAGGTGTTTGTTTCAACACATTATAACATAACGTTTCAACACTACATAACATAACGCCAATGTTTGCAGTGTTGTGCCTAGAATGAGCGCTATTCCAGTTACTTATGAGTGAACCTGTTAACCCTAACAATGCTGAATTAATTTGTGTCGTCTGCTGAATATTTTTTATTTTCCATTTTTCTCATAAAAAACTTGGTTTGGCAGCACTTTAGAATCATTTCCAATGGAAATGATTCTAAAATGCTGCCAAACCATGTTTTTACTGAGAGAAAAGACAAAATATGAATTAACAGCAGACAACTATTTTCCGTCACCGCATTCTGGGGTTAATTCCGTTTCCTGTGCATTCCACAGTTGGACAGGATCACAATGAGTTAGAATTTGATATATATACAGAAAGCCACTGTAGTGTGACACGGATTTTCAATCTGTTGCCTAGTATTTCACAGATGAATACAGCAAGTACAGTAGAACCTCTCTAAACCGGACAACAAGACACATATGTGATCATAATATTGATGGGTATCTTGGTAATTTATCTCAGGTCACACTGCCTGTGCGTGATCGCATAGCACACAAGTATGGCTCGGGGAATAATAAAATGCTTGATTTACAGTGAAACCTTGATAAATCGGACACCCTGGGGACCTCCCAGGGTGTCCGGTTTAGAGAGGTTCCACTGTATTTGTAGTAAATCTATGATAGGGTCAGTCCAACCTCTACAACAACCACCCATGGGAAGACACAAAACTGGCTGTTACAAAGAAAGTGAGTGAGTGAGTGAGTGAATAGGGTTTAACGTCCGCTTTTCTGACATAGAGGTACAAGCCTCAGGGAGTCTACACGCAGACGGGTCAACGGGGTCGTGTCCCGTATCCACCTGTCCGAGGGGGGTAAATCCCAACTTCAGAACTCAATATTTACAATCAAAATATATATTCAGTCCTGAAATTAGAACAACCTGATCTGGTGCCAGGCCCTCGCCACACCAGCATCATTTATCCCATCCCTAAAAGTAATAGGATTAGCGCTAATCTTACTTTTATATATGGGGCATAGCCTGACTCAACTCTCACATACAAGAAAGCCAAAAATGTACATGAGGGCCAAATCCGGTATAGTGGGTTCCGGAAAGTATGAACCCAATCGTTAAGCCAGTTTAGTCGCCTTTTACGACAAGCAATGGCTACTGCAGCACTATTCTCAGGATCAGTTGATCCCTTACAAAGAAAGATAGTGAATGGGTTTAACGTCCCAGCAACAGCAAATATCACAAAGAGCCGGGCTGCTGCAGTGAAGGGGCTGAAGGGGCGTATCGAGCCGTCTCATCAGGATCTGCACTTTTTGAAAGTAATTTTCATATGTTTGAGAACAAAAAATACCCCCTTTTCATAATGGACTAGTCTGAAAATAATTTTATGACGATTGGATTGGTTGCAAAATTAGCATATCAAAATTCATTCCAGTTAGGGTTAAGGGTGTTTTGTTGACTGAATGGCGAACAGATGCACAGGTTGATCTGGGGCTACACTGGTCGCAAAAAAATCCATAAGACCCATTTCTCCAGTCACATAAGAGTACAGTGGAACCTCTCTAAACACCTGTGGTCTATTTTTTGTTTCTATGTTTTTTTTGGTCATTTATCTCAGGTGATAATGTCTGTTTTTGATTGCATAGCACACAGCTAAGGCTCAGAGAAGGATCAAATGCCTGATTTACAGTGCAACCACTTTAAGCATACAGTGAAACAGTTATACAGTGAAACCTCTCTAAACCGGACACCCTGGGAGGTCCTCCCAGGGTGTCTGGTTTAGAGAGGTTTCACTGTATAATATTAATGAATGCAAAGTTTAAATGCATGGATATGCATAAGCATGCTGGCAACCTTTGTGACATCTGAATGCATATTTCAACAGCAACTGAATAGACACACAGACAGCTGGTGATTGAATAATGGTTCAGGCAAACTTATTGTGATATTTTGTAACACAGCTCGCCGTCTTCCAATCACCATTAGCGGAAATTGCACAGCATATCAGATTTACCAATGATATCGTAATGTATATGTGGACCCAGCACACAAAAAGGACCTTGCAACGTTTTTAGATCCTGATCATTCTAAAATCTCAATAACAGGCATGGGAGTGGAACACTATCCCCAATCCTGAAAAATTATTTGAGCAGCGGATTGCGCTGCGATTTGCTAGAGGGGTCTGGGGGCATGCCCCCCCCCCCATTTTGTTCAATTCTAGATGCTCTGTGCTTCATTCTGAGGTATATTTAGCATTAAATAGATTACATTTTCCCCTGAAAAAATATGCTATAATTAGGAAAAATTGGCAACATAATCCATTTCAATTTACAATAGTACTTGCAACAAGAAGTCAGTAGATGTATAACAGGGATTCCGCTGGGGAAAATAAAAGAATCGCCAATTAAAAAAAAATCTTGTAAATCCGTTGAGAATGGTGATAATTTTTTTTCCGAAAATTGTAATTTTTTATCGCCATTCTCAACGGATTTACAAGATTCACAAAAGTGGTCCCTGGGACCTCAAATCAGGATTTCCGGATTAATCCGGAAATTTCCCATGCCTGCAATAAGTTACAACAGGATCAATTTTGATCACTGGAAGCTACATGTACGCCTTGATCATTTTGCGACTGGACGATGCACATGGATTCGCAACACGGGTCGTAAATATGGTAAGGAACGTTTTGTCACTTGTTTTCGCAGACAATTTATAACACACATGTCACAATTAAGGCCATACTGATTATGGAGATCAACATAAATTGCTTTAATTGTTTCTATCTACCGTACCAATCAATAAAAGCCGGAAATTATTTTCAGTCTGATTCTCTTCATTCGTTTCTTAACCCTTCATACGCTGTTGACGGAAATTGCCGTCTGCTGTTTTTCATTTTTGCTTTAATTCTTAACAAAAAACTGGTTTTGACAGCACATGAGAATCGTCTCCAGTGGAGACGATTCTCATGTGCTGTAAAAACCAGGTTTATGTCGAGAAATATTGAAAATATAAAAGTGTCTGCAGAACATGAGAATACTGTCCCATTCAGATGTTCTCTTATTCCACCAAAGCATATTTATAAACAGAAATAGCAACGAAGTAGACGGTGTGTTAGTACAACAACGAAATATGCCACTTTGGCATGGCATACAAACTTGGAATTACAAACACGAATGTATAACATAGAATGCATGGACAGACAGAACCTCACAGACACGAAGTTACTGAATGCGTGGAATAAACCTTGGTGGTAGTGCAAGGAACAGTAATCAGGTGTGCATCCTTTAACCCTTAGAAGGCGCGGGGGGGATATGCCGTCTGCTGTTGTTTCAAATTTGTCTCGTTTCATTGAAAATTATGGTTTGACAGCACTTTAGAGTCATTGGAAATGACTCTAAAGTGCTGTCAGACCATGTTGTTGATGTGACAAATGGAAATTAAAACATAAACAGCAGACGGCAATATTTAATTCAGCGTTGTAAGGGTTAACCCTTTCAAGTCTACTGACTATAATACAAACATAAGGCAAACACTGTAGATCCAATGAGCCAGAGATCCAATGAGCCAGAGATCCAGATCCAATGAGCCAGAGATCCAATGAGCCAGAATGAGCCAGAGATCCAATGAGCCAGAGATCCAATGAGCCAGAGGCTTGTGACAAATTAATGAGCAGATTCTGATCGAAATGTTGCCATCGATTGAGGTGGAGGTAGGCTTTTATATTGCTTCAGGTTGCAGATTTAACCCTTACACCGCTATCTTAATTTTTTGTCGTCTGCTGTTTATTTTCTATTTTCCATTTTTATCATCAAAAACATGGTTCGACAGCACTTCAGAATAATTTACAACATGGTTTGACAGCACTTCAGATTCTGAAGTGCTGTCAAACCATGTTTTTATTGAGAAATAAGGCAAGATATAAAAGCAACCGCAGACGACAATTGTTATGTGTAGCTGTCTAAAGGTTAAGTACATATAAAGCAGAACCTCTCTAAACCAGTAGCCGATTTCACCAACATTGCAAAGTATACTTTTCTAGCAAAGTATACTTTGAGGGAGTAATCATTTATTTTTCCTGAAATGCATTATTTCATATAAAACGAACAACTGCATATATTTGATGATTAAAAGTATACAGGATTATTATACTGCATTTATTACATTATCACAGCCAAAATGGCTGTGATAATGTAATAAATTCAGTATAATAACAAGAAACGAGGCAAAGCCACGAAGGCCAGGTTTTTTTCCAACGTATGCCAAAATGCCGACGATATCGCGCTTTCTGCAAGCGGGTGCGACAATGATGATAAACACCCATGTGAAGTATCAAGGTAATGGGTGAAGCAGTTGCAGAGATATAGTACACGAAAAAACTTTAACAAACAAATTCAAAGTAATTTGACCTTGACATTGGGCACAGGGGCCGCACGGTTGGGGGGTAGAATGAAAATATGGATGATGATAAACACCCATGTGAAGTTTCAAGGTAATGGGCGAAGCAGTTGCAGAGATATAGTATAACAAAAAACTTTTAACCAAAAAACTTTAACCAGACGTACGTTAAAAAGTTAACGTTGAAAATGGCTAAGTCAATTACGTAGAAATAATAGGTGAAGGTAAAAAAAATGGTCACATGTTGGATAGTTTTATGTGGTAGGCACCCCTTGGTTATGAAGCTGTGAAAGTTTGGTGGACCTAGGTAGTACAGTACCAAAGAAATGGACTTAAACACGAAAACTTAACATTGTAAACACGAAAACTTAACATTGAAAATGGCTAAGTCGACTGCGCGGTAAAAAATGGGTCAAGTTAAAAAAAAAAGTAACGTGTTGGATAGTAATATGTGGTGGGCACCCCTTGATTATGAAGCTGTGAAAGTTTGGTGGTCCTAGGTGGTACAGTAACAAAGAAATGGACTCAAACACGAAAACTTAACATTGATTGTGGATGCCGCCCGCCGCCCTCCGTGCCCGCGCCCGCCGCCGACCGCCCGGCTTTCGCCAATCCAATAGCCTGATTTTTTTTCTCCAAAAACCTGGCTAAAAATTAATAAATTTATCATAAAATTTAAAATTTCTCCCTAGGTGACAGACACACACAACAACTAGCTAATGGGGAAACAATCATTGATCTCCGACGCTAATGCCTGCACAGCAAACAGTTTAACCCTTTCCCTGTTTTGCAATATTTCGACTCTTCCAAATCGAAAACATCTGAATAAAAGAATCAAATGCTGGGTCAAATGATGGTTAAATTATCTGATAGAGTAGAAAACATTGTGGGAAAAGGAGAAATTGCTTGTTACAAGCAATTTCTCCTTTTCCCACAATGTTTTCTAAAGACATCTTCTGCAGAGGCGTGAAAAGTCGTTTCTATCAGGGAAAGGGTTAAAGACGTTCCATCGTATTGCTTCACACTGTATAGAAGAAGAGATTTGAGTTGATGTCCCAGCAAAAGGTAAGGTCATTATAGGGACGGGACCTCGGTTTCAAGCCTCATCCAAATGACCCGGTAGCTAGGGATTGTTTTAATGGTGCTTAATGGCATGTCAACAGCTAAGGCCATTTTAGGCCAGGTTAACGGGGTCGAATCCCATATTTAACCTGTGGGGGGTCCGAAAATCAGAACTGAATAAATTTTACCGAAAAAATATATTCAGCCCAGAAAAACCTGATCTGGGGGCCGTTTCACTAAACTTTGTACGACTAAAATGTTCGTAAGTGCAAATTTAGGATCCGTCTAGAAATTTAATTTGATGGATTTACATTTATTGAGCATAGGCTGCTCAATAAATATATATCCAATAATTGTTTACACGAAAACATTGTTAATGTAATTTTGCCCTTACGAACATTTAGCCGTACAAAGTTTAGTGAAACAGCCCCCTCGTACCAGAGGATGGAGATTGCACCAACAACATCTGGTAGTGAAGTCCAATGCTCTAACCACTAGGCCACAACCCATCCATCACACTGTAGGGAAGGGTGGGTTCAGGAAGTGACACAGAATCAGGACCACAGAATTATATATTTGGTCTGATTGATTGGTGTTTAGCTGCCTATCAACAGCTGTCATTTAAGGCCAGATCAAAGGGTTCCCAGATGTAACCTGCTGCAATGGGGGGAAATCACAAAATCAGATATTTACATGGAATTTTTTTTATCCAGTCAACACAGTGCGTATGTGCCGTGAAACACGGTGCCGTGAAACATTTTTGATATCCAGTCAATACTATTTTTGCATTTTACAGCCATTTGTAGGTGTTAACGGGATAAATAGAATAGTAGGTTAGTGCCGTGAATGGGAAAAAATATCTGGCGCAGCACGGAAACGTGATGTGCTCGGCAGAGCCTCGCCCATCCCGTTTCCTGAGCCTTGCCAGATATTTTTTCCCATTCATGGCACTAACCTACTATTCTCTATTTATTCTGCCCTGAAATTAGAATAGCCTGACATGGTGCCAGCTCCATACCTAACCAAAGTCACTTGTCCCCGTCCTCTAAAAGTAATAGGATTATGAATAACCGTAACCACATTCAACTGGCACATACATGAAAGCCAAAAATGTATGTGAGGGTCAAATTAGGTCTACGGAGGAGATTCTAAGGATGATCGAACCCCAATCGTTAAATTACCCATCGCATGCTCCCACCTGCCACCCACGAATGATAGATAGAAACCGCCTGTGTTGATTTGTTGAGCACCTCACAATTCTGGAAGCAGATAATATTGGCTCGTAAATCAGTCTATTTACAAACTATCTGGAGGAGTTCCAGTTATTAAGACAATACCCGGATAATAGTCCTGGTTCACTCCAAACTTAGATGAAGGAGACACGATTTTCACAGTAATACGCTCTGTCACACCAGGTTGATCAAAATAGTCCATAAAGTGCTACTTGCTATGCGTGGCTGTGACTGGAGAAATGGAGCTCAGAGGTTTTGCGACCAGTGTAGATCCAGATCAGACTGTGCATCCGCAGTCTGATCAGGATCTGCATTGTTCGCCATTCCAACAATGAAGCGCCCGCCATGCTTCTAACAAATAATATAGATCATTACCATGCTACAGTGTGCTGTTTGATCAGGAGCTACACTGGTCACGAATCGCAGAAGACCCATTTCTCCAGCTGTAGAGCTGTGGACATTCAGGAAATTTACAACATATAGCAGGGCTCCAGATAAGGAATTAGTAATTGAGTATTGTTACTCTATCATTTCTGAAGCAATTGGGTATTTCAAAATTTTAATTGGGTAAAATAAAATCACACTACTGTTTACACATCAACAGACCGCAATTATTGAATAGTTTGCTTCAAAATGAAAACATGTCTTGGCATTTCATTAGAAGCTAATGAAATACCAACATGTTTTTCATGGAAAATAAGAAAAATATGCTATATTTGTGGTCTGTTTATTGTTTTCTGCAGCATGATAAAGGTACCACAAAATTTGTATTGCTTTTTGATACTCGCTACTTCTGATTTCAATTGGGTCTTTGGCAATTTCAATTGGGTATTTAAGCAAATACGCAGCTTATCTGGAGCCCTGGTATAGGAAATCTTGGAGACATGTGTTCACAGTCAAACTGTCATTACAGGGCCTGAAAATAGCAGCTGTTACCAGTAGGTCCGGGACCTAACAAGGAAAAAGTGACAGGTCCGAGGAATTTTTTGGAAGGTCCGAGAGGATAATTGCTAGAAAAGCAGTAGACATATTTAAATGTATACCAAGTGTACTACACTTAGTGTAGTATGGTACTGAGGAGTTACCATCAACACTTGTTTTTGGGGGGAAAACATTCTATTCCTCTGACAATTTGGTAGGGAAATTTAAACAACAATGATGGAAGATACAGATAGACGATAAGCAGAACGGATTTAACTTCGCCACTGAATGATGATCGCAATTTCAATTTTATCACAGGTCCGGCGGACTTGTTGCTTGTAAAATACAAAGGTCCGACATTACAATGTACAGGCCCAGTAGCCGATTTCATCAACATTGCAAAGTATACTTATCTAGCAAAGTATACTTTGAGGGAGTAATCATTGATTTTTCCGAAATGCATTATTTCATACAGAACTAATGATTGAATATATTTGATGATTAAAACTATGCAGAATTATTATACTGAATTTATTACATTATCACAGCCAAAATGGCTGTGATAATGTAATAAATTCAGTATAATAAGAAATAATAAATTTATCCTAAAATTGAAAATTTCTCCCTCAAAGTATACTTTGCTAGGAAAGAATACTTTGCAATGTTGGTGAAATAGGCTACAGGACCTCAGACCAGTGCTAATTTCAGGCCCTGCATTATCCCAGGCTGACACAAGATACAGATCATCCAGAGCTGTTTGAAAGTGACTTTCATATCAAATTTATGTTCGAGTTATAATGAGGCATGTAGACAAATTCCCCCCCCCCCCGGCCCCCCCCCCCCCCCCGGCCACCCCCCCCCGGCCACCCCCGCCCCGTTTTCAAACTGAGCCTGGCGTACTTGGATCAGTACAATTCTCCTGCTAGAAATCAGAAAATTGATTAGTGAAAGCTAAGCTGTGATCCATTTCAGCTAATCAAACTGGATTTGATTTGATTTATTATAGGAATGAATGGCCTTTTTGTGGAATTTATCGGGGTATAAACTTGGAAAAGTCGCGGGAACACTGGACGAAGGCCGGAAGGCAACATCCAGTATTCCCGCGACTTTTCCAAGTTTATATCCCCGATAAATTCCACAAAAAGGCCATTCATTCCTTATAATTCCAGCATTTGAAATAAATTCATCAAGAAAATGTGTTTATTTTCCGTTTTCTTAAGAATTATTTTAACTGCGCCTCACGGTTACGGGAAGTAGTTCGGCATGGAGTTTACTGGGATATAAATTTTGGACAGAGACTTGCTAATCAAATGTTAGGGAATTGTGTAAATATTTTTGTGCTGGAATTATTGGTGTCTAATGGCATATTACCAGCTAAGGTCAATTATAGGTGCATGCTGTTTATTTTCTATTTTCCATTTTTTATCGTCAAAAACATGCTTTGACAGCACTTTAGAATAATTTACAACATGCTTTGACAGCACTTCAGAATCATTTTCATTGGAAATGATTCTGAAGTGCTGTCAAACCATGTTTTTATTGAGAAATAAGGCAAGATATAAAAGCAACAGCAGACGACAATTGTTGTGCGTAGCGGTCTTAGGGTTAAGTTGAATTAAAGGTACATGCCCACTCAGTAGGCACAAATTATACTTTATATCGGAGACATTATCTGAGACATTTTCTGGCAAAATAAACATTCATTCACCATTACCCCACATATTGATTGGCATTATTATACATTTTATTTCAGACATAAATTTCCTCACTGATATCAGGGGAGATAACTGTTTCCTTAAAATGTTAACAGACATTACTATTTAGTCTCTGTATTTATATTCTATGTGCAATGATCATACTTTATACATGTACTTTATAATCTGTCGAAAATAGTATTTTAATTAGTATAAATAATTAAAACAGATCATGCCTCATTTGCATATGAAAATAGCCTGATTCCACCGTCACTATGAGTAAAATAAATATTACCGTACACGTGGTTTCCGAACGGCGTGACATCATGTTTTTTAGATGTGTTTACAGTATATTTCCTTATCTTGCTAATGGAATGACATATTTTTATGAAATATACCGCAGCAAATACGGTACACGTTGCCCTTTATTGTATAGGCGGCTTTAATCTCATAATTATGTCGTTTTGACGAAGAATCGGAGCATCCATAAAACACATATGCCATCGTATTTGGTGCGCTACATATTGTCAAAATCCGTCCGTTTGTTAGGAAGATTTTAATGAAAATCTACTGTAAAAACTAGATTGGTCAGTAAGGGAGGCTTACGGAATACCCCCCGCGTGGGCCCAGGTACCCCTAAAATATGTAAAAATTTCCAAGTGTGTGGGCTTGTGACCTTGACTCTGGGATTAGCGTGAGCGGCATGAATGTGAATTTGTCACAGGGTAGTAGAGGTCCATTGGAGCAATGAGTGTGTGAAATGTGAAGCAGATCCGAGTAAGGAAATAGAAGCTATAACCGATTTCTCTGATGTTAATTTTTGTAAAGAGACTACCGTATAACCTCAAATTAACGCCCCCGGGGGCGTTACATTTTACAAAAAGGGGGCGTTTATTAGCCACTAAAAAAAAAATAAAATTACCAAGGACCGCCAATTTCAAACACAAATAAGGACAGGATTTAAGGATTATTTGTGTTTGAAATTGGCGGTCCCTTGGGTCAATTTTTTTTTTTTTATTTTTTTTTTTTTTAATTTTGGAGGGGGGGGCGTTTTATTAGGGATGGGGGGTGGGGGGGGGGGTGTGGTGGTGGGGGGTGGGGAGGGGGGGGTGTTAATTCGAGGCTATAAACGGTAAGTATGTTGACGTTGACCTCGAGATCAGCGGGGATTTGTCACAGCATATGAAATATTAAGAATTTTCAATGAAAGAAATAGAAGTTATAACATATTTCTCTGATGTTAAGATTTGTAAAGAGACTAAGTATGTGACCTTGACCTTGGGATCAGCGGAGGTTGGAAAGTTGTAGATTTGTCACAGCATGATAGTTCAACCTTAGAGGAATGCACAAGTGAAATAATAAGAATTTTCAATGCATGCAGAAATTGAAGTTATAAATTATTTCTCTAAAGAGAGTATTTGCCTGATGTTTAAGTTTTTGTAAAGAGACTAAGTATTGACCTTGACATTGGGATCAGCGGGGGTTGGACGGTCGTGGATTTGGCACAGCATGGTAGTAGAGCCTTACAGGAATGCATGTGCGAAATATTAAGCATTTTAGATGAAGGAAATAGAAGTTATAACAATATTTCTTTCTGATGTTAAGTTTTGTAAAGAGACTAAGTATTTGACCTTGACCTTGGGATCAGCGGGGGTTGGACGGTCGTGGATTTGGCACAGCATGGTAGTAGAGCCTTACAGGAATGCATGTGTGAAATATTAAGCATTTTAGATGAAGGAAATAGAAGTTAGAACAATATTTCTCTGATGTTAAGTTTTGTAAAGAGACTAAGTATTTGACCTTGACCTTGGGATCAGCGGGGTTGGACGGTCGTGGATTTGGCACAGCATGGTAGTAGAGCCTTACAGGAATGCATGTGTGAAATATTAAGCATTTTAGATGAAGGAAATAGAAGTATAACAATATTTCTCTGATGTTAAGTTTTGTAAAGAGACTAAGTATTTGACCTTGACCATGGGATCAGCGGGGGTTGGACGGTCGAGGATTTGGCACAGCATGGTAGTAGAGCCTTACAGGAATGCATGTGTGAAATATCAAGCATTTTAGATGAAGGAAATAGAAGTTATAACAATATTTCTCTGATGTTAAGTTTACGGACGCACGGACGCACGGTCAGACGGACGGACGTTCTTACAGTACTATACTTATGTGGCTTATCACATGTTAAATATTAGCCACATAAAACGATTTTTAGCCACATAAAAGGATTTTTTAGGTGGCTAATTGTAACCAACCCTATCCTTTACCAAGTTCATAACCCTGTGGGGCTAGCCACATAAGTACCCTAATGTGTGCCCGGACGGACGGACGGACGGACAACCTGACTCCAGTATACCCCCCCACAACTCGTTGCGGGGGGTATAATGATGTCAAAGATTACGTCACGTTGGAAAATCGGGTACGGAAACTACGTGATCATACACCTTGACTAAATGATTATATCTGTATAGTGCACACTCGTAATTTTTAGAACTGGTGAAATAGTGACACAATTATACACTTAATTAATTCTTATAAAGAACATTTTGTGCCAACTGAGTGGACATGTACCTTTAAGGCCGGGCCAACAGGTTCAATCCCATATTTAACCTGATGCATTGGGGGCAAAATCCCAAAATGGAAAATTATTTCTAATTTTAGTTTTTATTATTCATACTCACCTGAATGGTTGCAAACAGATAGGTTGCTATGAAATCGTCCTAATAATAAAAATCTGCCTACTCTAATCACTCAAATAACCCACCATAGACCATTCCGCTCACTACTCATACTCGACCGGAATGGTAAGGCAGATTAAAAACCCTCAAAACAGACAAAAATATTTGGCCTAGGTACAAACTTGGGTGTTACCTATATAGTAATAACATGGTCTCACCCTAGAATCATAGGGGCGCCCAAAGCGGGCCCCCCCCCCTTTTCTACGAAAGTAGAAGAGAGGTGGATAAAGACAAGCACCACCACGCTAGTCTCGTAGACTGACTCGTAGACTCCAACCTGCTATACTTGGTTAGAACGCCGGAGAATACTCATGGTATAGCTGCTGCTACCAGACGAAGCCCTGGCGAATGTAGTCGCCCGGCACTTCACACGCAATAGCTCAACTGAGATAAACTCAAAGTCTATACATAGTCTCATGACGACACATGACTCGTACATATCGAGAACACAGTATAAAACGCCCTAAGCACTAAGGTCATCCTAACAAGCAAGTGCTGAGGAGTTAAATTGGCCCTAAAGCCAGATCAAAACCTATACCAGGGTTTGAAACTAACTTTTTGGCCCAGGGATTCCGCAGCATGGACATCCCTATTGTTACATTATGTTGAATGGGATTTTCTTGAAAATGCAGTGATTCCTCCTACAAAACAGGGATCCTCGGGATCTCGGACACTGCGAGTGTCGACCCTGTATACCTATAAACCCATGTATAGTAGACAAAGAGAATAGAATCATTAACCCAAAGTGAAACACTATCCTTTTGCAACAACACTGCTACAAACTAGATAGATAGCCTCGCCCTAATTGAAACATGTACAAAACAATGCCTCCTGGGCCAGCGTGATGAACCGTAAGAACCATAGATCACCACAGATCCCCGTTCATACAACAAAGCAAGTGAAGTTCATCGAGCGGTGAGTCACACTTACCAACCCCCAGATTCCACTGGGACTGTAAAGACAAAAACCGAATAATCGGGTAATCAGAAAAAATCGCAGACTATCGCGAACAGGTAGATCCAAACAGCCTCCTAAACTTGATGCTACCGGCTGATAAACCCACAACTGCACCCGCTGCTACTAACGGACCCAGTTCTTAAACATCTCCCTGAGATGCCAACCCCATGTCGGTCACTGAGAACCATGGGAGAGAAAAGGGGGTATGGTTTAGGGCTTTGACCACCAAATATGTATTCCGGAACACAAATCAGTACTCACTTATATGCATAAAATAAGTTAAATATAGCCTTGGCCCAAGTTTCGGCTACCATGAGCACCCGAATAACTACAATAATCACTGATTGCAAGACGCAAAAACATCACCGCGCTGTGACAGGACCAAATTGGGCCATGTCTCGCTGTAATCATAGATGAACAGATGTGTTGTCCTAACTTCTTCCGATAAAAACAATCTCCAAATACGTTGGCTGCACGCTTAGATCAGACATTATACGAATTACGTGATGAATAAATCAATATCTCTGAGCGCTTGGAATAACAAATGGTAATCGCCTAGACGAGAATGATTACGGGAAAAAAAAAAAAAAATAAAACAATAAAGGATTATTGGCAGAATTGTATTTAAACGAAATAATTATATCCAGATTATACCCGCCCCCCGCCGATCAAAAATCGTACTTTAATTGTAATCCGTACTACCGTCTATCTAACGTATTTCCCGGAATAAATACGGAAAAATCGTAACAGTTGGCAGTTACGCATCTCCTGCCAGTGCAGAGAGCGATCATAGAAAGAAGTTGAGACTACATGCACCTCGTGCATTTAGGGCCTAAACAACTCAGCTGCAGAACCACTTACTGTAGAATAAACTCAAGTAATGGCCCTATCTATCCAACGGAAGACAAAGGATTGCGATACCTCCCGTTGGCTTAAAATTGGTAATAAGAAACTTACGGTCGGACCGGATGTCCTAATTCTTCCGAACCTAATGCTTCATCGCACGGACTGGACAGAAAGTGTGAACCACTGTCGCTGACAGGCGTGACAGAGGGAGGCCCGAACCACAACTGATTCCAGATCATGTGAGAAGGGATAAAGTATCTGAGGGAGAAATCTCGGTTCATAGGAGAAACTGCTGATGTGTAAAACAGTAGTGTGCTTCTATTTAACACAATTAACATTTTGAAATACCCAATTGCTTCAGAAAATGATGGAGTGACAACAGCATGTTGTATATACAGTCGATAGCGCTTATGTCGACATTGCTTACATCGATAAACCTGCTTATGTCGATGTACGCTAGTGGTCACGCCGAACTGCTATATAAACTCATACATTACATACCTGATATATCGATATCGGAAATGTCGACATTTCGTTTATATCGATGTGGAAAACAAGTCCCGATGGTATAATTAATACACATTATACTGTAATGTCGATATGCAATTTTGAACAGCGGGCGTCGTAAAGTCTGGTCAAACTTAATTGGCACAGGTAAGTTTTTTCACACATACAAAGTGTTATCAAAACATGCCGCCGGTAACCGTGTTACAATCGCGGAATACCGTCAAAGCCGACCACGTAAAGCCGTGGTCAACCAATTAACGACAGTGTGACGTGAAATCACAAAAATACTCTTGTTAATAGCCAATTTATTTGTTCCGGACATGAATCGAGCCGTAAATGCCATAATCATTAACGGACGCTTGTTTATAATAATTAAAATTGAGTGAATTACATGCGATCTTATAAACACGAACAGTTGGTATCTCAAATCACTTCCTTAGCAATGTCCAACATGCAGTACATGGGTCCGAAGTTATACTGGAACGAGTAAATTGAAAAGTCCGAATCGGTACGTGGGCGCAACAGTGGAAAAAATAAAACCGACGTTTGAGCCTTGCCGCAACAAAACCACAAATGGATACCCCCATCCGGACAAGATAGCACTGGACACCAACGGATTGCAGAAGCCATTCCGTCAGAACCGAGATGACCGCAGAAACCATAACCACCTGTCCGTGCAGAACGAATCCGCCGCTGTCAACCCCCGGAACACTGCCAAAAGCTAAAACATGTTGATGTGTCCCTGAGTTTCCTGCACTGACCACCAACCCGAAACACACCGATGTAGGGGCTCCAATGAGCCCCCCAGCCTTCTCACGACGCGTCTGTGGACAGAAAGCGAGTAGGAGGAGGTAACACTATGGGAAATCCCTGTAGGAACCAGACCTCCACTGCCCACCATCTGATACAACGTAGGAAGATGGTGATCCTAGGCAGAGACCGATCCAAAGGATCGGGGTGCGGCCTCCATAGCCCTAGTAAGTAATACTGGAGGTCGCAGACATAACCTTCCCCTATTCTGCACCCCGAAGTCCAGGAGTGCAGAAATTTCCTAGCTGACAGAGAACCTCTGACCAGTACCCGGAAACTAAAACAAGATGCCACGCACCCTGTCCAAAGGTACTATGATGACTGATAGATCGGTCAATAAGCTCATTCCCACCTAAGAAAAATCCTGTGTGGGAACCAACTACGACTACTCTAGATAGGAAAAGAACCTAGAAGAGTAACAAACCCCATACCACCGCCAGATACCGTATCACACGGAACTAAAAGATACAAAACTCGGAAACAACTTAAACTTCCGAGAGCATCTGCGGAAGGGCACGTGGAAGTACGAGACCCGCAGATCTATGGAAACAACCCAGTCTACCGGGCAAATGGCGCTCCGACCACGTCCCGAACTTCCTCTATAGCACTAAACTTAAAGAGAGAGACTCTACTTAACCCTTGAAAATACCCCCGTCAGGGGAAACGACCCCACAGGAGTAGACAAGAAGGAGCAGCAGGAGGGACCATCGGTACCGTAGCTGCCCTTTGGCCGTTCGATCGCACAATTATCAGAGGTCAAAAGAGGCGAACGAAGCAAAACTATGGCCGTTCAAGAAAAAACGAGCCGGCTATCACTGCGTCTCACCTGGACAAGAGCATGTCCATAGAAAACTCCAAAGACATGTTGACAAGAGGCTTAGCGCACAAATCGCGACTGAAGCACTGCGTCCAGAGACGATGAATCATACTGATTCAAACATAAATCGAAAGTTGGCATAGCCACAATCGACTTAACAGCCTACACCCATGCCTTCGCAAACGCGAACCAGGACCAGGAGCCGAAGATATCCCAAACGCTGCGGCGTCCTTGTCCAGAAACGGAGAATCTCAAAAAAAACCATACCGCATAGAGGGGCATGTAGAACTTAGACCCCAGTGTGGCGATCAATGTTTTGGGCACTAGGAACCCCGCAGTGGCCAAATCCTACCTAAAGCTCCCCAATGTACGTAACAAGAAGCCCTACTGTAGGAGAGAAATGAAACCACGACAACTCCGGCAATTCCACCACCACCGAATCAGCCTCACAACAGCCATCCGAGGAAGTACCCATATGGGAGGCTCCACTGGCAAAACCACCAGCTGTGAAAGAGCCGACAAACCCACTAAGTACTAGGACTTAGACAGGAACTCCAGAATCTTAGCCAACTGAACCATCATAACTCTATCGCGTGTCGAGTCCTGAATATAGACTGGGAATTCGAACTCATATACACTCGAATAAGGAGCAGGCCAGACAAGTACGGAGCCAAAGCACCACGGCGTCCAATACCACCTCGACCGTCTCCTCCGAGAACGGAAGAGCTAGATCTCGAGGAGCCGGATACAAAAACACAATATGTACACAGGATACGAACCCACGAACACCCCGGTCAGAAATAGTTGCTACCCCGGTGCCCGGTACCCGGTGCCCGGTGCCCGGTGCCCGGTGCCCGGTGCCCGGTGCCCGTAACACAATACTGGCACCTCTCCTGCGAGAGTTAGGGTACGTTGTGACCGGGTGAATGTGATAAGCACCTGCCGCAGCAACCCTAGACTGGCAGTCATCTACCACATACGTGGAATCTGATTCAACAGAACTGTACTGTATCGTTCCAAATAGTATATGTACTGCCGAAGCTAGTACTACATGTAGAAGCCCTATACAACCGTCTCCTACGACGAACAGGAGAACGAGATCTAGATGAACCTGTTCCAAAACCTGAGAATGACCTCGAGGAAAAGGAAGAACAAGATCTAAACTCCGAACCCGAAATCGAAGAGCTAACCCAATCCTGACCTACGACGAGATCGACTCCTCGACTTACGTGAACACGTAGAACGAAGACCAACCGAAGACAAGAACGTCTTCCTACCGGAAGCAGCAGGCTGTCCAAGGAGAGTCTGGTGCCTGGTGCCAGGTGTTTGACCGGTGCCCGGTAGCCTAACTGGTGCCCGGTGCCCGGTGCCCGGTGCCCGGTGCCCGGTGACATAATGCCCGGTGCCCGGTGCCCGGTGACATAACCGGTGCCCGGTGACATAACCGGTGCCCGGTGCCCGGTGACCGGTGCCCGGTGACATAACCGGTTGCCCGGTGCCCGGTGCCCGGTGCCCGTGCCCGGTGCCCTGCCCGCCCGGTGCCCGGTGCCCGGTACCGGGCGCCTCTACTGAGAGAGGCTGGATCAGCTTCAAACCGGGTGATATAGTATCAAGAACCGCCGAAACACCCCTGTGATAGGTATACTCTCTGCGAACCGGTGATATGAGATCAGGCACCGGCCCCAGCAGCCCGGTATCCCCTGTATGGAGCACCGGCCTATCACTTAACACAACCTCCGAAACCTCGGACGGTTCCACTGCTCCCAAGAGCTGAGACTCGGACACAGACTTCTCAGACGTGAGGTATGGGACCTTCTAGACCCAGCCTTGCCCCACGTCGAATCCGTCCAACGGACGGACAAATCACATGGTCCTCTCTTTGCAACACCCGCAACAGGCAAAGCACCTGTCCGTATGGGTATCCCAAGGAGAAGTCATGTGTCCACACGCAGCGCGTGATTGCGGCATTCTAACAAGTATTGTATAACAAAACCTGTAGAAGAAACGCAAAAACGCTACAAAAAAGTTGGTCACGGGAGCGAATCCACTTTGGGACGAACCCGTTAGGGTACGAATCGCGTACACGCGAAAATATGTGACACAAAGTAAAACACCGTGAAAAACCCCAAAAAATGCAATGGAGAATAATCACGTAACACACAAGAGTGATAATAATATGTATTGAACGAAATATAATGACAAATACGGCACAATACACGGCAGAAATTCAAAATAAGCACGAAATAAAGAGAGAGACAAATATACCTGCACTCTTGATAGCGTCCTAAAATAATAGGAGGAGTTTAAATAGCGGACTAGCCAATTGGCTGTGGGTAGAGCGGAATGGTCTATGGTGGGTTATTTGAGTGATTAGAGTAGGCAGATTTTTATTATTAGGACGATTTCATAGCAACCTATCTGTTTGCAACCATTCAGGTTAGTTTGAAGACATAAAAATCAGAACGGAATATTTACATAAAAAAATATATTTATTCAGCCCTAAAATTAGAATAACCGGACATGGTGCCAAGTCCATATAATCACACCAAAATCCTATCCCCTAAATGTAAAGGGATTAGGAATAATCATAGTTCTCATATAAGGGGATTAACCATAATAACCCTTACAGTGCTGAAGTTGTTTTCTGCTGTTTATTTTTTATTTTTCCTTTTTCTTATCGAAAACATGGTTTGACAGCACTTTAGAATCATTTCCAATGGAAATGATTCTAAAATGCTGCAAAACCATGTTTTTATTTAGAGAAAATACAAAATAAGAAACAACAGCAGAAGACAATTTTCGGTTCCCACCTTCTAAGGGTTAAACTCTCACATACAAGACGTATCTGAGGGCAAAACCAGGGGGCCGTTTCACTAAACTTCGTACGACTAAAATATTTTCAGTGCAAAATTATGATAGTCTGTAAATTTCTCGTTAACAATGTTTTCTTGTAAACAATTATTGGATTTACATTTATTGAGCATAGGCTGCATATGCAGCCTATGCTCAATAAATGTAAATTCATCAATTGAAATTTCCAAATCTGCACTTACGAACATTTTAGTCGTACGAAGTTTAATAAAACGGGCCCCAGGTCTCCAGTCAGGATTCATGGCAAGGATGAATCCTGATCGTTAAATTACCGATCACATGCTCCCAACCAACCATTACATAATCAAACTTGAATAACATATGGATGAATGATTATAAAGATAGAATAGGAATCACAAAATGAAACTCGATATCGATTGCAATGCACATATTGAATTTTCAACACAGATTTTAACTTGTTCAAATAGTTGTGAGAAATTAAGTACTATACTGGCGGCCATCTTGAATGTTATTTTTTATTATAAAACATACGTATTAACTTCTAAAGTACATGATTCAAAGCAATAAATAAGAAAATAGAAAGGTTTATTGGTTTCAGACTATGAAATGTCAACCACCTAGATTTGTTCTTTTTTACAGCTATCTTGGACGCACTCATGGATTACGGAAAATGCTCACCATTCGTCGGATTCCGATAATATACGGTAGGTCCCAAAGATGCAAAATCATCGAAAACCCATTGTACTGAAATATATGCCAAGTCTGGCTCTGGTGGTAGTTCGGCCGGACTATACCTTCCAATTCGAGAATGGAGCTGCAATTGTATCATATTTCAGAAGGTGATGATGAAGAGAAAAACTAAAGTGCCATGAAGTGCCATATAAGGGTTCTTAATAGTGCATTCAACTTTCATCAGTTCGTTCAAGGTTGATTGGCACAGCTGTATGGCTTCATGAAAATATATTACTCGGTATTCAAATTATGGAGCAAATGTGTATCAATCCGAATGAAACGACAAACGATATTAAGTTGATAGAACAATGGATGCGAATCCGAAGTTGTTTCTTTGACAATATACATGTGCGGCTGCTATTATTGTGTTAATCCTTACACCACTACACACAATAATTGTGTTAATCCTTACACCGCTACACACAATAATTGTTGTCTGCTGTTGCTTTTATATCTTACCTTATTTCTCAATAAAAAACAAGGTTCGACAGCACTTCAGAATCATTTCCAATGGAAATGATTCTAAAGTGCTGTCAAACCATGTTGTAAATTATTCTAAAGTGCCGTCAAAGCATGTTTTGGATGATAAAAATGGAAACTAGAAAATAAACAGCAGACGACAAAAAATTAAGATAGCAGTAAACCCACTACAGGGATCCTCCAGATTATCGGACAAAAATGGCAGTGTTTTTACGGTATCTTTCTTAAAATAGCAGCTACGGGCATACTTTTTTCACAGAACAATCCTCGGTTCTTGCTTTCTCAGTGCATGTAAACTATTTAGCAAAATGTGCCATCTTTCTCACTTAAAATTGGGTCAGATCATCAGACGTAAGATTGCCCCAAAATTAACATCGACAATCAGTTATCCGGACAAACGCATAATCGTCTTATAACTTCTATACTCACATTGAAATCATAAGTTTATCGCCTGTAAACTAGTTCTGCAGAAAAATCAGCCACCCTTCGCTTCTTGGAAAACACAATATTTATAGAATTTATTGTATTTATAGAACAGCTCGGCAATGATGTAATGGGTGCACTTGATTGAGCCCCCCATGCGAATTTTTACATTGTAAACAACTTGGACAGAGTTGGAGAATGTTTTCAACAAACTTTACTAAAATGTTCAGCATGGCGATATATTCTTAACACTGGCATGGAAACAGCAAGCACCTGCATGACTTAGATGTATTCTCTACAAAATCGGATTAAAAGAATGCGCTTAATTAACAGGTATTTTCATTTTCCAGATAAACTAATTGTCCCGATAACTGGTATGACCCTGTATAATAGGCTGGATACAATTACAGTAGTATAATTCCAGCACAAAAATATTTACACAATTCCCTAACATTTGATTGGCCCGTAGCAAGTCTCTGTCCAAAATTTATATCCCAGTAAACTCCCACGCCAAACTACTTTCCGTAACCGTGAGGCGCAGTTAAAATAATTCTTAAGAAAACAGAAAATAAACACATTTTCTTCATGAATTTATTTCAAATGCTGGAATTATAAGGAATGAATGGCCTTTTTGTGGAATTTATCGGGGATATAAACTTGGAAAAGTCACGGGAATACTGGACGAGGCCATTCATTCCTATAACGAACATTTTTTGATACTTATTCTATTTCTGTTCAAAAGCATGTGTTGTTACCACTCATATGAACGGCGACGGTTCAAATAAGTAGTAACAACATATACCTTTTATGGAAAAATAAACAAAATGTTTAATAAAAAGTATTGTATTCACAGACTTCAATGGTTTAACATATGTGACTTGTTACAAAATGGAGCTTATTGAATTTGTGGCCAGTGCAAACTCGTATCAGTCCAGAACTAGGAGATTATGTTTGCATACAGGAGCATAAAATAGAACAAGAAACAAGGCAAAGCCACAAAACAAAAGTGTTTCATCGACATTTCGAAGGTGACAAAGGTGATGGTCGTGTTAATGGCGGCGCGAGTGTGTGACAAATGTTCAGGTGATTCAAGTGTCAAGTATCGAAGCAATCCTTCACGTAATATTGAAGATATTACATGTTGGTGAAAATCATACAAAATTTTTGACGTAAATGTACATGGGACAGACATACGGACGGACGCATATCTCAAAGGGGGCATAAAAAGCTCCTTTCTGTTATTACATATTTCATTCATTGCGTTACTCTTTGATCAACTTTAATCAACATCGCAGCTCAGCCTGTAGCCGATTTCAGCAAAATTGTAAAGTATACTTATCTAGCAAAGTATACATTGAGGGAGTAATCATTTATTTTTCCCGAAATGCATTATTTCATATAGAACTAACGACTGCATATATTTGATGATTAAAAGTATGCAGAATTATTATACTGAATTTATTACATTATCACAGCCATTTTAGCTGTGATAATGTAATAAATTCAGAATAATAAAAATTAATAAATTTCTCCCTCAAAGTATACTTTGCAATGTTGGTGAAATAGGCTACTGATCTGATACTACCAAGATTCTCAAGCTAGTCCCCTGTATGCAGATGCAATGTCATGAGAACATCCAATATGATTTTGAAGGAGAGTGCCACACATAAATAAACAACCAGACATTACAAATGATGGGTTAATTATTGCTTCGTGAATATTTATGAGTCTGTTAGAGGCAATGGACATTTGTCTGATAAGGTACAGTAGTATATCATGATTGTTGCATGCAATTATAACATGTCCTAATGGATACATTACTGTGCAGCATGATGTCTAGTTCAACAGTATTTCAACAGTTTTCAATGGGATAACTTTCTTTTTTTTCCCTTCAATTATTTAACAAAACTTACATATGTATACATTATATGCATTCTTGCCACATTCCCACAGAGCTCCAGTTAAGGTGCGTAATTTGGAGGTAAATTTCTTATTTCTCCATCAAAAATGGCAAGTTGGGAGTGCTTTAGAATCGTCTCAATGAGACGATTCTAAAGGACTCCAAACTTGCCATTTTTGATAAAGAAATAAAAAAAGTTCACCCCAAATTACGCACCTTAACTGAAGCTCTGTTACCATTTACTGATGCTTTACTCAAGGAGAAGAATTCACATAAGCTCTGTGAGCTTGTTTTCTAATCCTTATTCACCGTTACTTTATATGTATTTTGATGCATATATATATACATGTATAATATTATTTGAATTAAAATATTGTTTAAACTAATTAATACACTAGCCTGATATTCTCTATATACATGTATACTATGTGAAATACGTATTGTTTAAACTAACAGTTTTCAGTAACTCCTTAACCCTTTCCCTGTTTTGCGATATTTCGACTCTTCCAAATCGAAAACATCTGAATAAAAGAATCAAATGCTGGGTCAAATGATGGTTAAATTATCTGATAGAGTAGAAAACATTGTGGGAAAAGGAGAAATTGCTTGTTACAAGAAATTTCTCCTTTTCCCACAATGTTTTCAAAATACATCTTCTGCAGAGGCGTGAAAAGTCGTTTATATCAGGGAAAAGGGTTAAACTCCTCCACCAATTTCAATAATATTTGCCCACAATGTCCTTCTAGGGATGGTGCTTTGTTTCGCAAAAGACTCGCACCCGAACACCCAAGGTCAAGGCCACTGGGATCTTATGTTCACCTTCTATACGAGCCGGCTCATCTGTAGCATTTCATCAACATTGCAAAGTATACTTTAGTAGCAAAGTATACTTTGAGGGAGAAATTTTCAATTTTTTTAAAAATTTTTTTAATTTTTAAAAAAAAAAAAATTTATTAATTTTTATTATACTGAATTTATTACATTATCACAGCCATTTAATGGCTGTGATAATGTAATAAATTCAGTATAATAATTCTGCATACTTTTAATCATGAAATATATGCATTTGTTAGTTCTATATGAAATAATGCATTTCAGGAAAAATAAATGATTACTCCCTCAAAGTATACTTTGCTAGTAAAGTATACTTTGCAATGTTGATGAAATAGGCTACTGGATATACACTGTTACTGTTTCGTGGAATGCTGCCCAAGATTTATTGCTATAAAAACACGCCCAACTGAATTTTTCTTTCCATAAAACTATTCTAGGACCGAATTTCGAAAAACAAAAAGATGGCTCATCGTTAAATTTTGCTGAAAAATGATTTTATGTAAAAAAAAATGGAGTGTTAGGGTGTTTAAATAGGTTTAAAAGTTGGGCAGGTTAACGTGAAACAGACAGTAGGTCAGTAGCCGATTTCACCAACATTGCAAAGCATACTTTTCTAGCAAAGTATACTTTGAGGGAGTAATCATTTATTTTTCCTGAAATACATTATTTCATATAGAACTAGCGACTGCATATATTTGATGATTAAAAGCATGCAAAATTATTATACTGAATTTATTACAATGTAATCAATTCAGAATAATAACAATTAATAAATTTATCCTAAAATTGAAAATTTCTCCCTCAAAGTATACTTTGCTAGAAAAGTATACTTTGCAATGTTCGTGAAATAGGCTACTGAGGTCTGTAGTGTGGAAAGGGTAAACTAAACAAGTCCTTTAAATTGTTTGCGGCTTTTGTTAGAACTCTTTCTCTTGATATTTTCCAGGCATGAAAATTATTGTTTTCCTGTTTGTGCTATTCATTTCAAAATGTGACACTTATAGCATTACAAGCTGACATTATTAATTGACGTACCGATACATTATTGCTCTGGTGGAGTATTGTGTTGCTTAGTAATGTATTGACACAGCTACATGTATACCAATTTCATGCGGAATACAGATACAGTAGAACCTTTCAAAACCGGACATAGAGGCAGAATGTGTATCCTTAACTCCTGTATCATGTGATGAGTAAAATGAGTTCTGAAAACCACATTTTTTTAAAGAAGTAAGAGGAAAAATATACACAAATATTACTTGGAAGACTTTATGTTGTCTGTGGTGTTATGAATGTAAAGTGCAGCTTAACCCTTGGACCGCTGCACACAACAATTCTCGTCTGCTGTTGATTTTGTATCTTGCCCCGCACTTCAGAATCATTTCCAATCAAAATGATTATGAAGTGCAAAATTAATCTAAATTGCTGTCAAAGCATGTTTTTGATGATAAAAAAGGAAAATAGAAAATAAACAGCAGACAACAAAAGAAATAAGATAGCGCGGTCTAAGGGTTAATTTGATGGGTTCATTGGTGTATATTTATGTTTGTTGGGGTTTAACGGCCTATCAACAGTGAAGGTCATTTAAGGCCGGGTCAATGGGTTTAGTACTAAATCCCATATATTACCTGTGCAAGTACCAATACCTGTTCAAGTACATGTACAAATGGGGTGGGGGGGGATCCCAAAATTAGAACTGAATATTTACAATAACAAAACTATATATTCAGCCCTGAAATCAGAATAATCCTGATCTGATGCCAGGTCCTCGCCACACCAGAATCACTTGGCCCCTCCCAAAAGAAGTAGGATCAATAATAATCTTACTATTTTTATAATGGGCAATAACCCAATTTAACTCCCAGGTAACAAAAGAGTTAAAGATAAAAACGTACCTGAGGGCCAAACCAGGCAAATCGTGATTTCTATAAGCAGGAACCCCTACCGTTAATTTACGCCGTCGCGTTCGCCCGACCACCACCCAAGTGTATATTTATGATGATAATGCCTGCTCCAGTTCGCAAAGCACAACCGCATACCTTGGCATAGTCCAAGTCTCATTTACAGTGGAACATATCTAAATCCCAGGGTGTCCGGTTTAGAGAGGTTCCACTCTACACAGGTCCACAGATACACAGGTATCCAAATGTTCAATCAATTCTTATATATATTGTTTTATTTCTTCATTAAAGTATACTTTGTTACCACTCATTTGAACTGTGTTGGCGAGATGATTCAAATGAGTGATTAACAACAAAAACATCAGAGTAGTAGAAATAAAGAAAATATGTATATTCTTTCCACAAATTTGCCTTTTAAGAAGTAAAACTTTTAAACCGTAACAGCTGGAGACTTGATATTTATTATCTTGCTTCTTTAGGCCATAAAAAATTAATGTTTAGATTCTCATCCAAATTTTGGGGAAAAATGGGGCGGGTGGGACTTTTATTTTTTATTTTTAGGCAATACTAAAACGAGGTGTTGAACGGCAAGGTGCAGTTGCGTGCAATAGTGTTTTGTAATAATATGTTCATATTGAAGTACAGTAGAAACTCTGAATACCGGACAGCCTCCGGACCGGACAAAAAGTCCGGTTTAGAGAGGTTTCCGGTTTTTAGAGGTTTTTCACTATTCTTACTCAAGACTTGATATACATGTACATGTACTGTAGTATTCTATTATTTGACTGAACTGGGCCTACGCTGGTCACCTGATCAGTCTGCGTGGCCTATGTGCCGATAATACGGTGTGTAAATGGGTTTGTCACTAAACGTGTACTCCAATTAGCGAAGACTAATCGGCAATTTTCAATGATTATTTGACCTCATAATTACCTTACATACCTGCCGTGGTCAATTACAGCCGCATCAATCCATTTATGCCGCATCATTCTTGTAAACTTTACCAAATGTTGTTGTTTCTTTTGTTATTTTTTTAAATAAAAAACACTTGGGCGGGCCGTTTTATTAGGGGCGGGCGGGGATGAGAATCTAAACATTATTTTTTTGTAGCCTTATGGTGTGCAGATGCACAAAGTGCATTTCAATTTTTGATTTGACCACTGGTTCAAGATTCTCCTTTTTGGACTTGCAATTTTGCAATTTTGCCAAGATTGTAAATATTAAACACTTTTACACCCTTATAGCTGGAGATGTATGTTTTGTATGTGGGTTTCCAATATGGTGTGCAGATGTGCAAAGTAATTTTTGTTTTATTTGACACCCGTGTCAAGGATTATTACAACCTTCCAGACTTAACACTTTCAACACCACAGGCCTGTATAGTGGTATTGACAAAACATGTAGATCCAGATAAGCCGGCTCGTTACAAGGCGTCTCATCAGGATCTGCACTTTTTGCAAGTAATTTTCATATTTTTGAGAACATAAACACCCCCTTTTCATAAATGGACTAGTCTGAAAATCATTTTGTGATGATTTGATTGGTTGCAAAATTAACATATCAAAATCCATTCCAGTTACTTAGGGGTGAAAGGGTTAAACATTTGAAACTAGATTGGTCAGTAAGCGAGGCTTAGGGAATATCGCCCGCGTGGGCCCAGGTACCCCTAAATATGTAAAAAAAACAATCCAAGCATGTAGGCTTGTGACCTCGACTCTGGGCTTAGCGGGGGCGGCATTGGAGCAATGCATGTGTGAAATGTGAAGCAGATCCGAGCAATGAAATAGAAGTTATAACCGATTTCTCTGATGTTAACTTTTGTAAAGAGACTAAGTATGTGACCTTGACCTCGAAATCAGCGGAGATTTATCACAGCATGATAATAGAGCCTTACAGGAATGCATGCATGAAATATTAAGAATTTTCGATGAAAGAAATAGAAGCTATAACTTATTTCTCTGATGTTAAGTTTTGTAAAGAGACCAAGTATTTGACCTTGACCTTGGGATCAGCGGGGGTTGGACGGTCGTGGATTTGGCACAGCATGGTAGTAGAGCCTTACAGGAATGCATGTGTGAAATATTAAGCATTTTAGATGAAGGAAATAGAGTGAGTGAGTAGGGTTTAACGTCCGCTTTTCTGACATAGAGGTACAAGCCTCAGGGAGTCTACACGCAGACGGGTCAACGGGGTCGAGTCCCGTATCCACCTGTCCAAGGGGGGTAAATCCCAACTTCAGAACTCAATATTTACAATCAAAATATATATTCAGTCCTGAAATAGAAGTTATAACATATTTCTCTGATGTTAAAGGTACATGCCCACACAGTACTCACACAATATTATTTACATCAGAGACATAATCTGAGACATTTTCTGGCAAATTAAACATTCATTCACCATTACCCGATGTATTGATTGGCATTATTATACATTTTATATCGGACATAAATTTACACACTGATATCAGGGGCGATAACCGTGTTTCCTTAAAATGTTAACAGACATTACTATTTATTTTCTGTATTTATTTTTTAATGTGCAATGTTCATACTTTATAACCTGTCGAAAATATTAACCTTTCAAGTGACGCATTTAATTAGTATAAATAATTAAAAAATATCATGTCTCATTTGCATATGAAAAGAGCCTGATACCACCGCGCGTCACTATCAGTAAAATAACTATTACTAAATGATTATATCTGTATAGCGGGCACTCGTAATTTTTAGAACTGGTGGAATAGTGACACAACTAGATTTGTCAGTAAGCGGGGGCTTATGGAATACCCCCCCGCGTCAGCCCTGACCTAGAATGAATTCCAGCTCGCATACTATCATTTTCAGATAAAAGACTATGTCAGCACATATGGAGAGTGCCATGGTGGTTCCAGTTGAAAAAAGCAAACTAGACATTCTAAGTCCGTGACCTTGACCCCTGGCATAAATGGGGGTCGTAGGTTTGTTGCAGAATGATGTATGAGTGTCAGAGAAGGGCCGGGTAAAATATCACTGCATTCCGCAAAGGGAAAGAGAAGTTATAAGGAAATTTACATTTGTTAAGTTTTAGTTTTTTTCTAAGTTTATAAGTCCGTGACCTTGAGCCCTGGCATAAATGGGGGTCGTACGTTTGTTGCAGAATGATGTATGAGTGTCAGAGAAGGGGTGGGTAAAATATGAAAGATTTCCGCAAAGGGAAAGAGAAGTTAAAAGGAAATTGACAATTGTTAAGTTTTCGGTTTTTTCTAAGTTTCTAAGTCCGTGACCTTGACCCCTGGCATAAATGGGGGGATCGTAGGTTTTGTTGCAGAATGATGTATGAGTATCAGAGAAGGGCGGGTAAAATATGAAAGATTTCCGCAAAGGGAAAGAGAAGTTAAAAAGGAAAATTTACAATTGTTAAGTTTTCGTTTTTTTCTAAGTTTCTAAGTCCGTGACCTTGAGCCCTGGCATAAATGGGGGTCATAGGTTTTGTTGCAGAATGATGTACGAGTGTCAGAGAAGGGTCGGGTAAAATATGAAAGATTTTCCGCAAAGGGAAAGAGAAGTTAAAAGGTAAAAGGAAATTTACAATTGTTAAGTTTTCGTTTTTTTCTAAGTTTCTAAGTCCGTGACCTTGACCCCTGGCATAAATGGGGGTCGTAGGTTTGTTGCAGAATGATGTATGAGTGTCAGAGAAGGGGCGGGTAAAATATGAAAGATTTCCGCAAAGGGAAAGAGAAGTTAAAAGGAAATTTACAATTGTTAAGTTTTGTGACGGACGGAAACACGGAAACACGGACGGACGGACGGACGACGGACGAACGGACAAGCTGACTCCAGTATACCCCCCCACAACTTTCGTTGCGGGGGGGGGGGGGGGGGGGGGGATATAATTATACACTTATTTAATTCATATAAAGAACATCTTTGCCTACTGAGTGGGCATGTACCTTTAAGTTTTGTAAAGAGACCAAGTATTTGACCTTGACCTTGGGATCAGCGGGGGTTGGACGGTCATGGATTTGGCACAGCATGGTAGTAGAGCCTTACAGGAATGCATGTGTGAAATATTAAGCATTTTAGATGAAGGAAATAGAAGTTATAACATATTTCTCTGATGTTATGTTTTGTAAAGAGACTAAGTATTTGACCTTGACCTTGGGATCAACGGGGGTTTGGCAGTCGTGGATTTGGCACAGCATGGTAGTAGGAATGCACGTGTGAAATGTTAAGTATTTTAGATGAAGGAAATAGAAGTTAATTAAAAACACTATATTTCTTTTTTGATTGTTAAGTTTAGTGACGGACAGACGCACGGATGCATGGATGCACGGACGGACGACCTGACTCCAGTATACCCCCTGCCACAACTCGTTGCGGGGGGTATAAAAAGTGGGTATATTGCTGTAGTGTGCCATCAACTTCCCACTATTCTTCTTGTTTCTGTATTTCCACCAGAGTTCATGTTGAGTTTGTCACCAGCCAGAGGGTATTGGTTGTCTAACACAATTCCGATTGCAATTACTCAACATTGGTAATCGACAGCAGATTAGTTCATCAAACAAGGAACTAGAGAAAGTTAACAGAAGCTCACGTATACCCCTAGCCGCCGTCTGGACCGACAAATAAAAACTTTAACACAAATATTTAATAAACTTTAACGCAGATTTATAAGTAATTTCACCTTGACCTTGGACATGAAGGCATGAAACCACAAATAAATGTGTACCCACATTTCCCCCAAAGTACATCGTAGCCTCAACAATTCATGTTAGAATGAAATGACATCATGATTTTTGTTTACGCAACAAGATAGTAAATCCGATATTTATGTACCTACATGGGTGAAATTAGAAACAACCCAGCGATCCTAGTATCGTCATATATCTTCAACTAAACCACTTTACACAGGACCATGATGAAACACGTTTTTATTTTTTATAGCATTTTTTCAAAAAAACCTGTTATGCCCCTTTAACAGCCCATCAACATCATGTTTAAAATAAATTATGATGCAACCAGTTGCTGATTTCATCAAAATTGCAAAGTATACTTATCTAGCAAAGTATACTTTCATGGAGTAATCATTTATTTTTCCCGAAATGCATTATATCATATAGAACTAACGACTGTAACAACCTACTGTCTTGATTGTTGTTGAATGATGAGAATTCATACGATCATAGCCAATCCTACTGAGCCCCGCAGGGGACGTAGAATTATTTTATTAATTTGTTCCCACGAAATAACAATTTGTTTCCTCAATTTAACAATTTGTTCCCACAAATTAACAATTTGTTCCCTCAATTTAACAATTTGTTCCCACAAATTAACAATTTGTTCCCACCAATTAACAATTTGTTCCCTCTTTAACAATTTGTTCCCACAGGAACTAATTGTTAATTTGTGGGAACAAATTGTTATATCGTGGGAACAAATTGTTAATTCAAGGGAATAAATTGTTAAATTGAGGGAACAAATTGTTTTTTGTGTGAACGAATTGTTAATTCGAGGGAATGAATTGTTAAAATGAGGGAACAAATTGTTATTTCATGGGAACGTATTAATAAAAAAAATTCCATATTCCCTGCGGGGCTCCGTAAAATCCAGATATATTACTCAATATAAATTTGACAGGGAGAGTCCCATAGGTCAATTACAGCAAATAATGAAGCTTCAAATCGCCAACAGAATGATAATAATCAAATATATCTGATACGCTTGACAATAATGGTATTACTGCTGTTGTCACTAGTGTAGACCCAGATCGGCTGGTGCATTATTATACTGAATTTATTACATTATCACAGCCAAAATGGCTGTGATAATGTAATAAATTCAGTATAATGAAAGTGTAGTCGGCACACTGTTTTTACTGTTCATGAGTTCAGTTTGAACCTGTACTGAGTCAGAAGGTAGAATTACAATAATCGTCAAATTGGACAAGTAGAATTTGCCTCCACAGGCAAAACAAGCAGAAAGAAGTGATTCGAGTCTCAGGTAGAATATGATAACACTGTGGATAAAAGATTGTCAACAACATAGGCACATGCTATTGTCATTGATGGCATAACTGTGATATGTTAATTTTGCAACCAATTCAACTGTCACAAAATTAGTTTTATACTAGTCCACTTATGAAAAGGGGGTGTTTTGTTCTCACAAATATGAAACTACTTGCAAAAAGTGCAGATCTTGATGAAACGTCCCATCACGAGCCGGCTCATCTGGATCTACACTTTTTGCCAATACCACTATACAGGCCTGTCGTGTTGAAAGGGGTAAGAAGTTTGCCAGAGTGGCATTGATATTTAGGGATTAGAAAGGGCATGTATACTGGAATCAGACTGTCCATCTGTCCGTCCATGTGGGCACACATTCAGGGTTTTAGGTGGTTGGAGGTGTGGTCAAAGAAAAAGGAATAACCACCTAAGGAACTAGGCTTGGGCAGTTACGCAATAAGTTGCATTGTTTTCTTAGGCCACATCTCCAACCACCAAAGACCCGCATGAACAATCGGACAGACAATCTGACTCCAGTGTAAATGGAGAGTATGCCCGGACAAACAGACACACGGACAGACAGGAGTATAATATAATGTCCCCCCAACATATTGGTGGGGGCAAAAAAATGTTTGTAAAACAAAATGCAACTGCAGTCATGAGCAAAACATCAAAACGTCTGACTGTCACTTTGACGAGAATGAAACCCACAGTGTAATAATTCCAGCACAAAAATATTTACACAATTTGATTGGCCTGTAGCAAGTCTCTGTTCAAAATTTATATCACAGTAAACTCCCACGCCGAACTACTTTCGGTAACCGTGAGGTGCAGTTAAAATAATTCTTAAGAAAACGGAAAATAAACACATTTTCTTGATGAATTTATTTCAAAGGCTGGAATTATAAGGAATGAATGGCCTTTTTGTTGAATTTATCGGGGATATAAACTTTGAAAAGTCGCGGGAATACTGGACGAGGCCTTCCGGCCTTTGTCCAGTATTCCCACGACTTTTCCAAGTTTATACCCCGATAAATTCCACAAAAAGGCCATTCATTCCTACATAGGATTTGTCTCGTCATCAATGTGAATACGCATGTTGAGATATATGATAGTCAAGGTACACTACCACCTGGGCAGTCTTGCCAATGTTTGTCAGTTTCTTCCCTTATTTAAAAATACTCGACAATTCTGCTTTAAATCAAGCAGCTGGCTAAGCCTGAGCAGTGCTTACAGCTCAGGCAATCAAATTGCTTGATTGCAAATTGTCATGCCAATATATGTACAGAAATGTTGATAATATGGGCAAGATTAATGCACAGAAAAGGACAAATCCTGCAATGAACAGTTGACACATTGCACACATAATGTGGGATTTCCCCCTGAAGGTCATGGCCACATTGTGACCATGACCTTCAGGGGGAAATGTCACATTCAATATGGTTCTTCACATGATTGATATGCATATGTATGTGAAGTACTACAAATATTGGATTGACAATCTGTGACCTTGACCTTGAAGGAATGAAGCTCAATAGGGTTCTTGGCACAGGCAATGGCATGGCAACAAAATAGTGTGCAATAAACAATCTGCAATTAGCGCCTGTGATCCCAACCTAGAATAGATGCAGCCCACGTTCAAAGGTTCTTCCTTTGGTTGAAACAAATGTACATGCAAAGTTGTCGCGAGGGTCGGACAGACAGCAGAGAAGTTATCACACAGACAGACGGACAGATGCTCAGGGTTATAGGCAGAACATCTTCATTGAAATAGTTTACTATATTTGCAAACGAGTCGACCAAGTCGGCCACAAATCCCATAAACCCTAGTACAGCAATGACAGCAACATTGAGGTTAATTAGGTTGTACTATTGTTTCATCATTCTATATTTGGTTCTTTGTATTTTCCTTCTAATAAATGACATGGAGTGAATATCAACTAATTATGGCACATAACCATGGCAATGCATCAGCTGATTGACTTTGTGAACACAGATTCACCTCTGTTAACCCGTTCAACACTACATGACCTCTGTATACGTAGCCGTGTTTGCAAACAGTGTAGATTCTGATGAGCCGGCTCGTAATGAGCCGTCTCATCAGGATCTACACTTTTTGCATGTAGTTTTCATACTTTTTAACGAAAAAAAAAGACACCCTTCATATACAGTGGAACCCCTCTAAACCGAACACCCTGGGGACAGACTGAAAAGTTCGGTTTATAGGGGTTTTCGGTTTAGAGGGGTTTTCTATTTCCAGTTAAGGAAATGTATGTTTTCCATCATTAACTCTTGGATTTGTATAGTAAATACCATTATTACCATATTGAAAGTGGACCAGCCACCAGTACAGAAAATTTATGGAGTATTTTCATATTTCTCCACCGGAAAAAGCTAAGTCCCAATGAGACGATTCTAAAGCACTCCCAACTTGCCATTTGTGGGTTCACAAAATTAATAATGTGCCGATTATTTTATTTCCGTAATTGTTACATACGTGTATAATTAAATTGTGAACCATGCTATTGTAATGAGCTTGTAAAACAGCAAACATGTCTCGTATTTAGGTCGCATGTATTGAATAGATTCTTAACTTTGTAATGCCGCTTATGACATTAAAAATACACGCCGCTTAGCACATTACACGCATGGATAGCGCTTGTACAGAGCTCAAGTTAATGTGCGTAATTTGATCAATTTTGTTATTTCTTCCACACAAATGTCAAGTTGGGAGTCCGTTAGAATCGTCTCATTCTCGTGGCTCCACATTTTGGGAACCAGAGCTGAACAATACTACTGGGAACCAGTCTATTGTAAACACGGTGTGATTTTGACACCCGCTTGAAACAACAACATTGAAATTGGGCGAGGTGTATTTCTTGGATTGGTTTTCCGGGGTTATTTTAACGCTGACATATGGTTTTGGGACTTGAAATGGTGTCCGGATTACAAAGTAGAGGGGTTCCGGAGTAGAGGGGTAGAAACTAATGTGTTTATATAGCAGAATATTCGGGACGTGGTCGTATGTTCGGTATAGCGCGAATTCCGGTATAGAGGGGGTCCGGTTTGGAGGGGTTCCACTGTAAATGGACTAGTCTGAAAAGCATTTTGTGGCAACAGAATTTGTCCTTAACTCTTTGCATGCTGGCGGCGAAAATATCCGCCAAACAAATTAGGACTATATGTTTTATTTCTCTCTGTAAATATGTCTTGGAATTTCATTAGAATTGAGTCCTCAGGACTCAATTCTAATGAAATTCCAAGACATATTCATGATATTTTACAAGGAGAAATAAAATAAAATATGATGAATTTTTGTCCGCTAGTTTTGACCTATTTATAGTCCACAAGTTTCCCAGCATGCAAAGAGTTAAATTAACATACCGGTACCATATTTATTCTAATAGTAGGCCCCTCTCTTATAGTAGACCCAGTCCCATATTTTCAGTTTTCAGTTTTAGTTAATTTCACACTGTATAGTCATTTCAAACATAAACATTATTGTGATTGTGCCATAATAATACACAAACAAAGTCAGAAAATTTCATAGTGTTTATTAGATTAAATATGGAATCATAGTTCATTCCAGTTATTTATGGTTGAAAGGGTTAATATGGTAATGTACATTATTAAAAAGATGCAACACTCACCGCAACAAGAGGCCCAATTTGACCTGTATCACTCATCAGAAATACCGCCATTGACATGTACAAAACATTACAACAATGATACAAATATATATTTATAATAATTCGAAAATTGTTTGTAAAACAAAATGCCACAGCTGTCGAGCATTCATGAATACAACAGCAATCACTGAGTGAGTGATAGGAGAAAAAATTATTTTAAGAGTCAAAACAGGGGCATAACTGTGGATGGATGGGTGGGACAGGGAAAATTTTATGTTATGCACTCCTGCACTTGATGGTTGGAATGTATACCAAGTATGAAGAGAATTTGGCCAAAAACTGTAGAAGTAGTTCGTCGGATAAGGAAAAAATATATACCGGTATTACGAGTTGAAAAAAGGGGCATAACTGCGGATGGAAGGGTGGGACAGCGAAAAAAATTATGTTATGCACTACTGCACTTGATGGTTGGGATGTATACCGAGTATGAAGAGAATCTCCTGGACAAGAAAAATAAATATTTTCAGAGTCGAAAAAAGGCCATTGCTGCGGATGGATCAGTGTGACAGCGAACATTTTTACGTTACGCACTCCTGCACTTGATGGTAGGGCTGTATACCGAATATGAAGAGAATCGGCCAAAAACTTTAGAAGTAGTTCGCCAGACAAGGAAAATTGTCTACTGACAGACGGACGGACAGGGTAAATACTATATGCCACCGACAACTATCGTAATAATTGAGGACTGATTACCATTGTTCCGGATATCCGTGCCCGGTGAAAATAATTATCAAATGTTCTTGTCCAATTTCAGCGAATGTCACGTTCTTCATTCAAATTATCGCTGATTATTAACAATTGCTGATTTTGGGAGAATTTGATTATGTAAGAATACACAACATTGTGAAGTCTGCTCTGTCTGATCTGGACGGAGACCATCCTATAACCAGAGCAAAAACTGCACCAACTAGATTTGTCAGTAAGCAAGGCTTACGGAATACCCCCATGCATGGGCCCAGGTACCCCTAATTATGTATATTTTTTTATGTGGCTCAGCGAAGACAGCACGAACGTGGATTTGTCACAGCATGATAGTAGACTCTTAGAGCAATGCGTGCGTGAAATATTAAGCATTTTCGATGAAGAAAATAGAAGTTATAACCGAGACTAAGTATGTGACCTTGACATTGGTACCAGCGGGGATTGGACAGTTGTGGATTGGTCACAGCATGATAGTAGAGCCTTAGAGGAATGCATGCATGAAATATTAAGAATTGTCAATGAAAGAAATAGAAGTTATATCATATTTCTCTGATGTTAAGTTTAGTGATGGACGGACAATCTGACTCCAGTATAACTCCCCCTCGTTTAGTGGGGTGGGGTGGGGGTATAATAATAACACTTGCCTTTAGCACACCCAGGACTTCAGAGTCAGTGGTAGTTCTAATGGACGCCAAATCATTACGATAGATGGTGATAAAAAGGTACTTTGGTTCTGAGACACAAAGTCAGCCGAGTGACGAGGGAGGGCAGATTTTTTTAATTTTTATTTTTGTACGAGATCTTCTTCATCTCTGATTTTTCAAGATGCAAGATGGATTGGATTTTACATATTTTTGCGTTGTTTTAGATCAATCATGCGGTGAATTTACAATATGCTTTTACTTGTCCACAATGATAAAAAGTTCCGACGTGTACAGATTTTTCTGCTGCGAAGGTATCTGCGAACCAAAGTATTTTCTTTTTATGGCCTATATGGTGGCTTTAAATGCAGACAACTATAGAGTGTTACCAATCTTGTATTGGTTTTCTTTATCAGAAATGTGGCATCACAGCTGCAGAAAACTGCCGTGTAAATGGAGAAATTACGACTCATTCCCGCTAATGATGCACAAATGAGCAGGTATCTTAGTGTGTATAGATTTGTGGCTGTGACTGGAGAAATGGGGCTTATGGGATTTGTGACCAGTGTTGCTCCTGATCAAATAGCACACTCTCCTGATAACAGTCTATACTGCTTGTTAGAAGCATGGCGGTTATTTAATTGATGGAATGTCAAACAGTGCACATCCTGATCAGTTTGTGTGTTTGTTTGTTAGTTTGTTGGGGTTAACGACCTATCAACAGCTAAGGTCATTTAAGGTCGTTTCAATGGGTTTAGTACTAAATCCCATATATTATCTGTACAAATGGGGGGAAATCCCAAAAAACTGAATACTTACAATAAAAAAACTATATATTCAGCCCTGAAATCAGAATAATCCTGATATAATGCCAGGTCCTCGCCACACCAGAATCACTTGGCCCCCTCCCAAAAGTAATATGATCAGTAGTAATCTTACTACTTTTATAATGGGCAATAACCCAATTCAACTCCCAGGTAACAAAAGAGCCAAAGATAAAAACTTAACTGAGGGCCAAACCTGGCAAATTGTGATTCCTAGAAGGAGGAACCCCTACCATTAATTTACCCTGTCGCGTTCGCCCGACCAGCCACCCACTGGGTCTGGATGCATAGGCTGATCTGGATCTAAACTGGTCGCAAAACCCATAAGCCCAAATACCCCACACAGCCACAATTTACTCACATAGGAATATGCGAATTTTGCTTTCAAATTTAATGTTCGTTATCCTGTTCTAGGAAATATTATCAAGTTCTTATAAAATATAAGTGATGGTTTCATTATACGGGCATCTTGTAAGTCACATAAGAAACATGGACATCATGATGCCTTTATCTTATCACCATCAAATTGGCAAAATAATGTTTTACTTGCCCAATTTCAAAATTCTATATTTTGCTACAGTTGATTGTGTTCTACATGATATTGAATTTTTCATAAACTTATTAAATAAAATATGTCCACACCTAAGATGAAAAATATTTGATATATTGTGTCTGAAAAAAAATCTATAAACAAGGCGATCGCCGGAAAGTGTCTCACCCACTAAACAAGACGATCACCACGAAGGTCAATGTCGCCAAGACCAAGGTCACAATATGAGGAAGTCCAAAATTATTGTCATGGCCACCAAGGTCAAGGTCACACAAATGACACTGGGTGGAAAGCCATCAAAGTGAGGAAGCTAGTGGTGAAGTTTGGTAATGATCTGACTAATGGATCAGGAGATATTCAACATGTGGACGTACATCCCAAATATTATTGACATGACAGTCAATGTCACCAAGATGGTCAAGGTCAACAGAATGACTGGATGGATAGCTATCAATGTGAGGAAGCTATTTATGAAGTTTGGTAACAATATGACTAACGGATCAGGAGATATTCAACATTTGGATATATGTCCATAATTGTTGACACCAAGGTGAAGGTCAGCCGAATTACACTGGTAGATATCCATCAGTGTGAAGAAGCTATTGATGAAGTTTGGAGATGAACTGACTAACGAATCAAGAGATATTCAACGTTTGTATGTACGTCCAAAATTATTGACATGAATGTCAAGGTCATCATGGTCATGGTCACCTGAATGACACTGGGTGGATGACCATCAATGTGAGGAAGCTATTGATGAAGTTTGGTAAGGATCTGACTAACGGATCAGGAGGTATTCAACATTTGGATGTGTGTACAAAATTATTGACACAAAGGTTAAGGTCACCAAAGTAAAGGTCAAGGTCACCCGAATGACAGTAGCCATCAATGTGAATTGATGAAATTAGGTATTGATCCGTTAGTTGACTAACGGATCAAGAGATACGTTCAAAATTTACGTCTCAAATTGTTGACGTCACCGACGCCGATGACAATACAGACGTCGGAATTGTAACCGCTATGTCTCACCTTCCACTATCGTGGGCGAGACAAAAAGCTACATTATGATGTTGGATATTTTTCATGTTATATATTAGTACGTAGGTACCTTTTATACTGCAATTTTTTGTTTCAGGTTGAATAAAACATGAATTCAGTATTGTCTAAAGAAGTGATTTCCCAATTCTGGCACCAATGAAATGCAGACATGATGGCATTTGCCTGGTCATAAATGTCAGACCTGTCCCAGAAATGACATCTTTGTGTCAATCAGACATTAAATCTCCCAGCACTTGTCTCAATCAATAAGGGTATATTTTTGTAAGAACAGCGATGGCGCCACAATTGCGGGTCGTTGGTAATGTCATTGGCTACAGTGTGGAGCGGCTGTGTATGAATAGAAGCCATTCTCGACGGACCCAATACAAGTGAGCCAATCAATGGTTAGAACAATCTCTATTGACGATAAGTTGGGACTATAAATGGATAGCACAAAGGAGACAGGTCATGTGGTTTTGTACCTAAGAAGATGTGCGATAATTATCTCATGAACAAATATTTACAAAATTTAAAATATTTTTGTAAATGACACCGAAAGTTGACGAAATGTTCAGAGCAAATGCGCAATAGAATTCCGCATTTGCTATGAATATTTCATCAACTTTGAAGGTCATTTAAAGAAAATATCACAACATCTGTAGATATTTTTCATGAAAAATTGCACGCCTTCTTAGGTACAAAACCACATGACGCGTCTCAATTGGCCCTGGGATGATAAAAGGAACGTTATGAAGCTTGTGATGAGCATAGTCCCAGAAAAGCCAGCGCATCTTCAGCAAAAAGGGGAGGGCTGCAACTAATGTTGATATAACTTGTAGCCCAACCCATTTACATGTTATTTACTCATCTCTGTTGCTACCTGCATTTGTATCCATGCCTTTAACATTTGCAGTAAAATATTATTAAACTATTTAATGAAGTAAATCTGCAGCAAAAACAATTAAATCCTAATTAGATTGTACAAAAGCAACTGATGCACAATTGTGTCTGTGGCTGTGACTGCAGAAATGGAGATTATAGGTTTGGCGACCAGTGTAGATCCAGATCAGCCTGTGCATCCGCAGTCTGATCATGATCTGCACTGTTCGCCAATCCATCAATGAAGCACCTGTCATACTTATAACAAGCAACATAGATCGTTATCCAGCTACAGGAGTGTGCTATTTGATCAGTGGCTACACTGGCCACAAATCCAATAAGCCCCATTTCTCCAGTCACAGCCACAATTGATCACGTTTGCCAGCCAGTGTCCCAAGAAACTACTAATGATCAATGCATGTGCTTTCAAACCTTCTGAAAATTTCTCATGTCAATCTTAACAAGAGTGCCAAAGGTCACAATATATGCCCGTTGAGGCAAGGCCATTGAATAAGGGGGGATAACTCACTGAAAACCAATGTGGTTCTTCATCTTGATGTGATAAATATGGGATACAGACAAAATCCCCCCCCCTCGGACATAATCCCCCCCATGATTTTTGACACAGGAGGACAAATCCCTCCCGTCTAAAATGCAGATAGGACAAAATCCCCCCTCGTCCAAAATCACAGGTAGGACATAATCCCCCCAACCCCCCCACCCCCACCATCAAAATTCAAGGGAGGACAAAATACCCCCCCCCCGGACATAAATACCATTTTGTGACATAAAACATGATGGTTTGGGCCCGAGATCAGTTTTCAAATGTACAAACGATACATACATATTCTTGTTTGACGTTTATTGTGCAACAGAAAATACTTCATTAAATGTGCTTGTTTGATTGTGCAACTGAAAATACTTCATTAAATGTGCTTGATGTTTGATGTTTATTGTGCAAATAAAAGTACTGAATATGATTTACCTTGATTCTGGAGGTGGGGGGGGGGGATTTTCTTGGGGGGGGGGGGGGGGATGGGGGGGGGGGGATTTTGTCCTATCTGAATTTTGATAGGGGAGGATTATGTCTTACCTGTGATTTTAGACGGGGGGGGGGGGGGGGGGGGGGGGATTTTGTCCTCCTGTGTCAAAAATCATGGAGGGGATTTTGTCATACACTCGATAAACATGTGTAACGAATTTGGTTATAATCCGTCAAGCAGAACTTGAGTTCTTGTGTGGACAAGAGTATAGAGTGCGAAAATGAAAAATGGCATCCAAGGAGGGATAAGTCATGGGATTGTTTTTAATATAATCAATAGCGTTCTTCGTCTTGTCGTGATAAACATGTATTTGCTCCAAAATAGTTAGTGTGTGGACAAGAATATAGGGTCTGAAAATTACAAATGGCCGCCAAGCAAGATAAGTTAACGGGAATTTTTGGAAATCAATAAGCTTCATCATCTTGCCATGATAAAAATGTCCAACTTAGGTTACGATCCATCGAGTAGAATTCAAGTTATTGCGGGTACAAGCTGTGCCTGCCTGCCCACTGCTTGCCTGCCCATACAAGATGAATACATTATACATCCCGTTTTTTCAAATGGATGTATATCAATAAATTGCTCAAAATCAGGAAGTTTAATTGCTCCAAGCTGAGCAGTGCTCAGTTTCGGCCAAATACAGTCTCTTGTATTGAGAACACACTTCCTGAATGCTAACATAGGCCCTGGACCAGTACAGTGCCGATACAATTTTCCGAGAACATTGTCCAAATTTGTATTTGAAATCTGTTTAATTGGCAGGCAGTGAATGAGCACATAAAGAATATCAGGCTATTGTCTTTTGCTACCAAGTTTATCAGGCAAGGCTAGGAAATGGGTAATTATTCCAACGCTCGCCGAGAAATTCCTACTGTTTCCGAGCTGAGCCTGATAAACTTGATAGCAAAAGACACTAGCTCGGTATTCTATTTATCAGGTAATGTTTTAGGCTACATAATGAGCAATTATGTCATGGTTTTTGATGAAAGAAAGTTGACTTGTTTCCGTGACATCATTCATGCAACATCATGTGATGCCGTTCGACCAATAAAACTTCAGTTTTCTATTTGTTAAAACCCGGATATTCGTATCAGGTCAATGCGACATTATGTTATCAGTCTGTCATTCAGCCAATACAAAACTTGCTATCTGATAAAAAATGTGGTTCACCAGGCCCAATACCAATTCAACCAGTCTAAATCAAGATTAGACCGGTCAGAGTCTACACTGTTTGCTAATTGGGCAGAAATGAGGGAGAAATTTTCAATTTTAGGATAAATTTATTAATTTTATTAATATACTGAATTTATTAATTACATTATCACAGCCATTTAACTGAGCAGCGGAAATACTGTAATAAATTTGAAATTTAATAATAAAAAGTAAAATGAATAATAATAAAAGTAATAATACACTCAAATAAGTGAATGTTTAAATTTGTTTATGTTTTTTTTAATCATTTGGTCCCTATTTAATAATGAAGAAAATCAATAATCCATTTGTAAAAATAAAATACGCATTTAATTTTAAATCAGGGGTTACAATACTCTTTACACACAAAGCTCAGAGCTCCAGTTAAGGTGCAAAATTTGGAGGTAAATTTCTTATTTCTCCATCAAAAATGGCAAGTTGGGAGTGCTTTAGAATCGTCTCAATGAGACGATTCTAAAGGACTCCCAACTTGCCATTTTTGATGAAGAAATAACAAAATTTCAGCCCAAGTTGGTCAAATGACGCACCTTAACTGGAGTTCTGAAAGCTTATCTGTAGTTCTGGATATGCCATTTCGTTTGTGGAAAATCCTAAATATTTTCTTTCAACCCTTTCACCCCTAAGTAACTGAATGGGCTGCGATATGTTAATTTTGCAACCAATCCAATCAGACTATTCCATTTATAACAAGAGGGCCATGATGGCCCTAATTCGCTAACCTGACTCCATGAACACCAGAGGAGAATATGTGACATTGAGTTGTGTTTTAAAAAAAATTGTGCTATTTTTAGATTCATCTTGGATTAAGCGATGACTCATTTTACCAAATCTGAAAATGCTTCACCCAAGGATCTTAACTTACTATGAAGTTTGGCCAGCATCGGCCATGTGGTTCCTGAAAAAAGATGTTCAAAATCTCGAATAAATGGACCTTTTGGCGGTCATCATGGATGACATAACCATCCGATTCCGACAAATATTGCACCAGAGCAATCGCCTCATTGATACCTTCAATTTGATATATGACATGAGCATATTCGGTCAAAAATAAAATTTCACCCCAATTTGACCCCACGAGCCACGCCCATTTTTGACCCCGGGGTCACCATTTTCACAACTTTGAAAGAGCATTGTACATCGATAATTCCTATTAAGTTTCGTCGAAATCCGGCTAGCGATTCATGAGAAGAAGATTGTTTAAGAATTTATGCTATCTTTAGACGGCGGCCATCTTGGATTAGAGATGACCTCCATTTTAACAAATCTGAAAAGGCTTCACCCATGGACCATAATTTTTAAGTTTGGCTACCATGGGCCAAGTGGTTCTTGTGAAGAAGAATTTTGAAATCTCTAATAAAAGAACGACCTTTTGACATTTTGGCGGCCATCTTGGAACACAGAACCATCAGATTTTGACAAGAAATTCACCAGAGTGATCACCTCATTGATACCTTCGATTTGATATATGACATGACCATATTTGGTCAAAAATATAATTTGACCCCAATTTGACCCCACGGGCCACGCCCATTTGTTACCCCGAGAGGTCACCATTTTAACAACCTTGAAAGAGCATTGTACATCGAACATGCCTACCAAGTTTCATCGAAATCCGTCTAGCGGTTCATGAGAAGAAGATTTTTTAAGAATTTGTGCTATTTTTAGATGGTGGCCATCTTGGATTTCGTAATGACGTCATTTTAACAATTTTGTAATCCCCCTACCTAAGGACCATGACCATGAAGTTTGGTGACTATAGGCCCAATGGTTACCGAGGAGAAGACGTTTGAAAATGTTCACGGACGACGACGGACGACGGACACATTGCGGTAACAATAGCTCACATGAGCTTCGCTCAGGTGAGCTAAAAAGAGGTATTTGTTGTTCTCAAAAATATGAAAATTACTTTCAAACAGTGCAGATCCTGATGAGACGGCTTGTTACGAGCTGGCTCATCTGGATCTGCACTGTTTGCATAAACCGATATAGCGGGCTTTCGGGTTCAAAGGGTTAAGGAGCCACAAGAGCACGTGGTCACAACATATACTTTCAATGAGAAATAACAAAAATAAAAATAATATATTTTAAAAATTTCATACCCGTAAAGGTGCATTCCGAACGTAATGAATGGGTTAACACTTTCACCCCCAAGTAACTGACATGAACTATTTCATGTTAAGTTTGAGACAGTTCCATTATGCAGAAAAGGGGATCATTTTGTAAAATTTAAAATATCCACAAATGGTGAAGATCCTGATGAGATTTCATTACACTGCATTAAATAAGCGTTATGACGGAGTAGTCTTTCCAAATGTGTGCTTGAAGCGTTCTTTGTTTACTTTCTACTTCGTGGAGAGTGACCTAAGAATTTTGCTAATACACACTTTATTAGGTAAGTTTATGGTAATATTTTACAAGTGTCTCTCAATAACAATATAGCGAAGTTCAGGTGTTCTAACCCCTAGGCCACAACCCATCCGCAGATCTGATCAGACACTGCGGATGCAGTCACAGCCACATTAAAATGTGTTACCATAATTTGTGGCAAGTGAAGATACAGCCCAGCCTGCACATACAAAGTAATTAGCGACCAGTCAAGACCCTGGCCAACCGGCACATTGTCAGTCTGATGAGGTCTACACCATTCGTCATTCGATCATCATGGATGTATTGAACATTGCCGGTTATTATCCTGCTACATGTAGGATAATCAGGAACAACACTGATCAGATTGAAACAAGCTTATAGTGCTGTCCGGTATTATAACCCTTGAACCAGAAAGCAATACATAGCGGAGTTTGCAAACAGTGCAGATCCAGATGAGACGGTCGTAGACCCCCCCCCTCCCCACCCCCCCCCCCCCCGTTTCATAAATGGACGAATCTGAAAAAAAATTGTGCCAACTGGATTGGTCGGAAAATTAGCATATCACAGTCCATTCCAGTTACTTAGGGTTGAAAAGGTTAAGACTAGTTGTGGCTGTGAGTGGAGACATGGCGCCTATAGCTTTGTGACCAGTGCACTCACAGATCAGCAGGTCCAGGGTCTGCATTGTTCACTCTTCAGTCAGTCAATTGTTTGTTTGTTTATTCGTGTTTAACGGCCTATCAACAGCTAACGTCATTTAAGGCCGGGCCAACGGGTTCGATCCCGTATTGAACTGCAGCATAATAGGGGGCAAATCCAAAAATCAGAACGGAATATTTACATGGAGAAACTAGAAAATATGTTCATAGAACACGGATACCCCACATATCGCTTTGATAATAAAGGAGGCCAAATTTACCCGAGCGTTAAAGTTTTGTGACGGACGGACGGACACGGACGGACGGACGGACGGGACGGGACGGACAAGGGTAACACTAAATGCCCCCTCCACTATCGTGGTGGGGCATAAAAATATATTCAGCACTGAAATTAGAATAACGTGACATGGTTCCAGGTCCATACCACACCAAAGTCGCTTGGCCCCTTCCCCTAAAAGTAATTGGATTAGGAATAAACATATTACTCATATAAGATCAAACACCCGGCATGATAACAAAATGTATATATATATATATTTTAGCGAAAAAAAATTTAAAAAATGATAAGTACGTTTTTCTGTAGCACTTTCATGAAAAATTGCAGATGGGATTAGACTCAAAATCTCATGGAAGGTCTCGTATATATTCAAAGTGATATTCCAGCCGAGTAGGTTGTATATCTGAGTGACTTTCTAGTCTGATGGAGTTTGTATAATATTATATCCCAGTGACTTTCTAGTCTGATGTTTGTATAATATATTCAGACATATTGATATTTGTCAAGTTTATCAGACACGGCTTGGAAAGGGTAGGAATTCCTCAGTAAACCTCAGAATTCCCACCTGTTTCCTAGCCTAGCTTGATAAACTTATCAGAAGATCTAGCCTGGTATTCTTTATATATATATATATATGAGTAATACATTACTGTTCTGTTCACATTTATGGTGAGTTTTAGTTGGTTTATATCTTTGTTTAATATTGCGTCACTTTTTTTTGTTTTTTTTTCCTCCTCCTCTGGACATATTTGTTGGAAAAATCTGAGAAACAAATAAAAAAAAACTCCGGCCTTATGATAGTCTGTAATTTCACATTAACAATGTTTTCTTGTGAACAATCATTGGATTTACATTTATTGATTGCACTTACGAACATTTTAGTTGTACGAAGTTTAGTGAAACGGGGCCCCAGGAGTTAGACTGGTAACTAATGTGAAATGCCCCATTTTTCCCATCACAGTCACGTTTGTCATCATGTAGATATTGATCATCCTGTATATATTCAGTCAGGAAAGTATGTTCGCAAAGCAATAGATGCGGCAAGGATACAATAATGGAAATGGGTGTAGGCCTTTACCAATTACATTCAGAGACAATACCATTTTAGTGATCGAAAATTCCCAATATTATTTATTCATCTATCATCAGAAGCATGTCATGATCACCATCTGAATCATCTCGTTGAGACGGTTCAAATGAGTGGTCACAACATATACTTTCGTCGAGAAATAGGAAATATTTGCATATGCAGAAAAGTGTATTTCGAAAGTATATAGAAAGTTAATCAGGTTGATCTGTAGCTGATTTCATCAAAATTGCAAAGTTTACTTTTCTAGCAAAGTATACTTTGAGGGAGTAATCATTTATTTTTCCTGAAATGCATTATTTCAAATAGAACTAACAAATGCATGTATTTCATGATTAAAAGTATGCAGAATTATTATACTGAATTTATTACATTATCACAGCCATAATGAGGTCAGTGGTGGAAGGTGGATCGTGGATTTCATATAGCATGATATAGCATATTAAGATGAATGCATGTATGAAATATCAATGCGCTCCCTGAAATGAGAAGGAAAACAAAATTTAACCCAGCATTAAGTTTATGAACACACTAAGTTGGTGATTTTCTACAGCATGATAGCTATTCACATGAGGAATGCATGTATAAATGTGCTAAGTTTGTGACCTTGGCCTTGGCAAAAGGGGTGGGGGGTGGGTCATGGATTTGCTGTAGCACAATAGAGTATTATCAGATGAATGCATGTATGAAATATGAAGGTGTTCCCTGTAAAGAAACAGAAGTTATAAAAAGACATTTACTCCCAACGTTAAGTTTATGATGTTGATCTTGGGGAAAGCGGTGGGGTGGGTCATGGATTTGCTGTAGCACAATAGAGGATCATCGGATGAATGCATGTATGAAATATCAAAGCGTTCAAAGAGTAAAGAAACAGACGTTACACAACATTTACCCAATGTAAAGTTTATGAACATGCTAAGTTTGTGACCTTGACCTTGGGGTAAGGGTTGCGTGGTGGGTTGTGGATTTGCTACAGCATGATAGAGGGTCATCTGAGGAATGTATGAAATAGCAAGGCGTTCCATGAAAGGAAACAGACATTTACCCCAACGTTAAGTTTATGAATGTACTAAGTTTGTGACCTTGACCTTGGGGTAAGGGATGGGTGGTGGGTCATGGATTTGCTATAGCATGATAGAGTATCATCAGATGAATGCATATTAGAAATATCAAGGCGTTCCATGAAAGGAAACAGATGGTATAATACATTTACCCCAACATTAAGTTTATGAATGTGCTAAGATTGTGACCTTGACCTTGACCTTGGGGAAAGGGGTGGGCGGTGAGTCATGAATTTGCTATAGCACGATAGAGTATCAGCAGATGAATGCATGTATGAAATATGAAGGCGTTCCCTGTAAATAAACAGAAGTTACACAACATTTACCCCAACGTACGTTTATGAACATGCTAAGTTGTGACCTTGACCTTGGGGTAACGATTGGGTGAGCATGATAGAGTATCATCAGATGAATGCATGTATGAAATATCAAGGCGTTCCATGAAAGGAAACAGATGTTATAAGACATTTACCCCAACGTTAAGATTATAAATGTGCTTAAGTTTGTGACCTTGACCTTGCGGTAAGGGCTGGGTGGTGGGTCATGGACTTGCTACAGCATGATACAGGGTCATCTGAGGAATGCATGTATGAATGAAATAACAAGGTGTTCCATGAAAGGAAAGAGAAGTTATAAGACATTTACCCCAACGTTAAGTTTATGAATGTGCCAAGTTTGTAACCTTGACCTTGCGGTAAGGGCTGGGTGGTGGGTCATGGATTTGCTACAGCATGATACAGGGTCATCTGAGGAATGCATGTATGAAATAACAAGGTGTTCCATGAAAGGAAACAGAAGTTATAAGACATTTATCCCAATGTTAAGTTTATGAATGTGCTAAGTTTGTGACCTTGACCTTGAGGTAAGGGATGGCCGCTGGGTCATGGATTGCTATAGCATGATAGATTATCATCAGATGAATGCATGTATGAAATATCAAGGCGTTCCATGAAAGGAAACAGATGTTATAAAACATTTACCCCAACATTAAGTTTATGAATGTGCTAAGTTTGTGACCTTGACCTTGACCTTGGGGTAAGGGCTGGGTGGTGGGTCATGGATTTGCTACAGCATGATACAGGGTCATCTGAGGAATGCATGTATGAAATAACAAGGTGTTCCATGAAAGGAAACAAAAGTTATAAGACATTTACCCCAACGTTAAGTTTATGAATGTGCCAAGTTTGTGACCTTGACCTTGAGGTAAGGGCTGGGTGATGGGTCATGGATTTGCTACAGCATGATAGAGGGTCATCTGAGGAATGCACGTATGAAATAACAAGGTGTTCCATGAAAGGAAACAGAAGTAATAATACATTTACCCAAAGTTAAGTTTATGAATGTGCTTAAGTTTGTGACCTGGGCCTTGCGGTAAGGGCTGGGTGGTGGGTCATGGATTTGCTACAGCATGATACAGGGTCATCTGAGGAATGCATGTATGAAATAACAAGGTGTTCCATGAAAGGAAACAGAAGTTATAAGACATTTACCCCAACATTAAGTTTATGAATGTGCCAAGTTTGTGACCTTGACCTTGGGGTAAGGGCTGGGTGGTGGGTCATGGATTTGCTACAGCATGATAGAGGGTCATCTGAGGAATGCATGTATGAAATAACAAGGTGTTCCATGAAAGGAAACAGAAGTTATAAGACATTTACCCAGCGTTTAAGTTTAATGTTTAATGTGCCAAGTTTAGTGACCTTGACCTTGTGGTAAGGGCTGGGTGGTGGGTCATGGATTTGCTATAGCATGATAGAGGGTCATCTGAGGAATGCATGTATGAAATAACAAGGTGTTCCATGAAAGGAAACAGAAGTTATAAGACATTTACCCAACGTTAAGTTTATGAATGTGACAAGTTTGTGACCTTGACCTTGGGGTAAGGGCTGGGTGGTGTGTCATGGATTTGCTACAGCATGTTAGAGGGTCATGTGAGGAATGCATGTATGAAATAACAAGGTGTTCCATGAAAGGAAACAGAAGTTATAAGACATTTACCCAACGTTAAGTTTATGAATGTGCTAAGTTTGTGACCTTGACCTTGGGGTAAGGGCTGGGTGGTGGGTCATGGATTTGCTACAGCATGATAGAGGGTCATCTGAGGAATGCATGAATGAAATAACAAGGTGTTCCGTGAAAGGAAACAGAAGTTATAAGACATTTACCCAACGTTAAATTTCTCCCTCAAAGTATACTTTGCTAGAAAAGAATGCTTTGCAATGTTGGTGAAATAGGCTACTGGACCGACCACATTATGTTATCTAGCATCTAACTTTTATCACTTTACATGCTGATGATACATCATTTTCTTCAAAGAAAATTCAAACAAAAATTAAGCATTTTTCTACGTATTTTTTGCTAACTTCTTGTCAAAAATATATGTTGTGACCACCATTTGTCAAATGAGTGGTCACAAAATATATTAAGACGAAAATGAAAAAAAAATGGAGAAAATGTTTTAAAATTGCTGTTCTCCCGAGAGGGGACTATTGCACGAGAGGGGACTATTGCACGAGAGCACGAGAGGGGACTATTGCACGAGAGGGGACTATTGCACGGGTTAATATTGTTGAACTCTCCTTGAGGTCATCCTTGTCCAGTCTATACTTGCTATAAGTGCTATAGATAATGGTGCCTTATGAAAGCCATCTGCACATTTCTTATCCACAATTTGAATGCTGAAGTCAGACTTGGAATTTCAGCCAAACAAATGTCTACACTGTCTTATAATTAACCCTTTCAACATCACAGACAGCTATCGCAATGTTTGTAACCATTGTAGATCCAGATCTGGCCGGCTCATAACAAGCCATCTCACAAAGATCTACATTATTTGTAAATATTTTCCAGGTTTTTACCAAATTTCTCCCTTTTTAATTCATGAAAGGGACTGAAAAATAAAATGGAATATGTAGTGAAAGGGTTATGCAAGAGCTCCAGATAAGCTTTGTGTCTAACAAGTATTGTACCCCTTGATTTCAAATTAAATGAGTATTATATTTTTACAAAGGGATTATTGATTTTCTTTATTATTAAATACGGAACAACTGATCAAAACTAGATTGGTCAGTAAGCGAGGCTTATGGAATACCCCCCGCGTGGGCCCAGGTACCCCTAAAATATGTAAAAATTTCCAAGTGTGTGGGCTTGTGACCTTGACTCTGGGATTAGCGTGAGCGGCATGAACGTGAATTTGTCACAGGGTGGTAGAGGTCCATTGGAGCAATGAGTATGTGAAATGTGAAGCAGATCCGAGAAAGGAAACAGAAGTTATAACCGATTTCTCTGATGTTAAGTTTTGTAAAGAGACTACCGTATAACCTCGAATTAACGCCCCCAGAGGCGTTACATTTTACAAAAGGGGGGCGTTTATTAGCCAGTAAAAAAAAAAGAAAAAAAAAAGAAATTACCAAGGACCGCCAATTTCAAACACAAATAATGATTTAAGGATAATTTGTGTTTGAAATTGCCGGTCATTGGTAAATTTTTTATTATTTTTTTTTAATTTGGGGGGGGGGGGGGGGGGGGGGGGGGGGGGGGGGGAGGTGGGGGGAGGGGGGGGGGGGGGGGAGGGGGGGGGCGCGTTTATTAGGAGGGGGCGTTAATTCGAGGTTATACGGTATGTATGTACGTTGACCTCGAGATCAGCGGGGATTTGTCACAGCATATGAAATATTAAGAATTTTCAATGAAAGAAATAGAAGTTATAAACATATTTCTCTGATGTTAAGTTTTGTAAAGAGACTAAGTATGTGACCTTGACCTTGGGATCAGCGGGGGTTGGACAGTCGTAGATTTGTCACAGCATGATAGTACAACCTTAGAGGAATGCACAAGTGAAATAATAAGAATGTTCAATGAAGGAAATAGAAGTTATAACTTATTTCTCTGATGATGTTAAGTTTTGTAAAGAGGACTAAGTATTTGACCTGACATGGGTTGGGATCAGCGGGGGATTGGACCGGTCAAGGATTTGGCACAGCATGGTATTAGAGCCTTACAGGAATGCATGTGTGAAATATAAGAATTTTAGATGAAGGAAATAGAAGTTAGAACAATATTTCTCTGATGTTAAGTTTTGTAAAGAGACTAAGTATATTTGACCTTGACCTTTGGATCAGCGGGGGTTGGACAGTCGTGGATTTGGCACAGCATGGTAGTAGAGCCTTACAGGAATGCATGTGTGAAATATTAAGCATTTTAGATGAAGGAAATAGAATGTTAGAACAATATTTCTCTGTTATATTAAGTTTTGTAAAGAGACTAAGTATTTGACCTTGACCTTGGTATCAGCGGGGGTTGGATGGTCGTGGATTTGGCACAGCATGGTAGTAGAGCCTTACAGGAATGCATGTGTGAAATATTAAGCATTTTAGATGAAGGAAATAGAAGTTAGAACAATATTTCTCTGATGTTAAGTTTTGTAAAGAGACTAAGTATTTGACCTTGACGTTGGGATCTGCGGGGGTTTGGTTTGGACGGTCGTGGATTTGGCACAGCATGGTAGTAGAGCCATACAGGAATGCATGTGTGAAATATTAAGCATTTTAGATGAAGGAAATAGAAGTTATAAGAAATATTTCTCTGATGTTAAGTTTACGGACTAAGTATTTGACCTTGACCGTGGGATCTGCGGGGGTTGGACGGTCGTGGATTTGGCACAGCATGGTAGTAGAGCCTTACAGGAATGCATGTGTGAAATATTAAGCATTTTAGATGAAGGAAATAGAAGTTATAACAATATTTCTCTGATGTTAAGTTTACGGACGGACGGACGGACGGACGGACGGACGGACGGACGTTCTTACGGTACTCTACTTATGTGGCTTATCACATGTTAAATATTAGCCACATAAAATGATTTTTAGCCACATAAAATGATTTTTAGGTGGCTAATTGTAACCAACCCTAACCTTTACTAAGTCCATAACCCTGTGGGGCTAGCCACATAAGTATAGTACCGTCAGTGCGGATGGACGGACGGACGGACGGACGGACGGACGGACGGACGGACGGACAACCTGACTCCAGTATACCCCCCCCACAACTCATTGCGGGGGGGGTATAATAAGCATTCACTTATTTGAGTGTATTATTACTTATTCACTTATTTGAGTGTATTATTACTTATTCATTTATTTGAGTGTATTATTACAATTATTACTTATTCACTTATTTGAGTGTATTATTACTTATTCACTTATTTGAGTGTATTATTACTTATTCACTTATTTGAGTGTATTATTACTTATTCACTTATTTGAGTGTATTATTACTTATTCACTTATTTGAGTGTATTATTACTTATTCATTTCACTTATTTGAGTGTATTATTACTTATTCATTTATTTGAGTGTATTACTTACCATTGATGTATTATTACTTATTCACTTATTTGAGTGTATTATTACTTATTCACTTATTTGAGTGTATTATTACTTATTCATTTCACTTATTTGAGTGTATTATTACTTATTCATTTATTTGAGTGTATTATTACTTATTCACTTATTTGAGTGTATTATTACTTATTCACTTATTTGAGTGTATTATTACTTATTCACTTATTTGAGTATTACTTATTCACTTATTTGAGTGTATTATTACTTATTCACTTATTTGAGTGTATTATTACTTATTTCAGTGTAGTGTTTGCTTTTGCAGCTCAACTAAGTAAATGTTCAACTTTATTACAGTATTTCCACTACTCAATTTGAAAATCAATGCACATTTCCACATTGCTGTGAGTATTTTGTACTCCCACTGTTGATAATCAGTGCATATTCAGCTAAAATAAGTGCGTAAAATACGCCAATACGCGCCTTATCTGGAGCTCTGGTTATCGGTTTACATCATTTGCCATAATCATCATTAGAAGTGTGAAGCTATCTACACACTGGTGCTGCAATCCGCACAGGCGTAAAATGATTTAAGTTAAAATGCACCGGTTTCCCCCCGACACGATGCCACTCAGCCCTACGTCGAGCTATTGCATAAACGCAGTGTACATGTCTCTTTATGCAGTATCTTCTGCATGTAGCTTCTGCATGTAGCTGAACAGGAATTTGTCAGGAATGCCTATTTTGACCAGTAGCCGATTTCATCAAACTTGCAAAGTATACTTTCCTAGCAAAGTATACTTTGAGGGAGCAATCATTGATTTTTCCGAAATGCATTATTTCATGCAGAACTAACGATTGCATATATTTGATGATTAAAACTATGCAGAATTATTATACTGAATTTATTACATTATCACAGCCAAAATTGGCTGTGATAATGTAATAAATTCAGTATAATAAAAATTAATAAATTTATTCTAAAATTGAAAATTTCTCCCTCAAAGTATACTTTGCTAGGAAAGATACTTTGCAATGTTGATGAAATAGGCCCCTGGAGCGGAGTGCAGACCAAGTGACCATGTTCATTATGGTAAATCCTCAATACAGCCTATTTTGTCACGGACCATCACTTAGGTGTGAAATGTACAGATTGGTCTGGGATTGCAAGCCAGACTTGACAAATATTTACACTTATGATGGTGTACACGGACTGCAAATGAATCAGCTGTTGGCTGGCAAAATGGGGCTTATTATCTGTCAGTTATATGGATTATACTGGTTGCATAACCATTAAGCCGCATTTCTACAGTCACGTCCACAAATATGTATCCTGATTTTACTTATTAACCCTTCCTGTGTTGAGGATACGCCATTATGTTTGTGAAAAATCCTAAATATTTTCCTTCTATGCGCTCAGAAGATTATGTCGCATCGATACGGTTCAAATGAGTGGTCACAACATATACTTTCATTGAGATATAACAAAAATAAAATATTTAATAAAGTTTTTACCGTAAAGGTGTATTCAGAAAGGAATAGGTTAACCCCAATGCTGAATGAAATTTTGTCGTCTGCTGTCTATATTTTTTATTTTCCATTTTTGTCATCAAAAACATGCTTTGACAGCATTCTAAAATGCTGCTAAACCATGTTTTATTGATAGAAAAGATAAAATATGAAACAACAGTGGACGAAACTTTACGTTTCCCACATTCTATTAAGGGTTAATGCAATCTCATATACACGAAAGACTTTTCTGTATGGCAGTATATCATTTATGATGTGTCGTAAACAATTGGCCAAAAGTGAAATTATGACCAGCTATCACCTTCCACATGCTGGCAAAAGATGCGAGGATCTAGCTTAGATAATCGCAGCTCTACGGATGACTTTTACTATTTCATCCATCTTTTATATTTTCTGTATCGGATACAGAAAATGTAAAATTCACATGAAATAGTAAAAGACTGATCTGGGGCTACACTGTTTGCATTTAAAAGAATGTTGGGCTGGTAGTAGTTACCTCATAAAATTTGCGATGAGAAGTCTGGAAACTGATATGTGGCTGCGACTGAGGAAATGGGGCTTATGGGTTCTGCGACCAGTGTAGATCCAGATCAGACTGCGCATCCACACAGTCTGATCAGGATCTGCACTGTTCGCCATTCAATCGATGAAACACCCGTCATGCTTCTAACAAGCAATATAGATTCGTTATCAGATTCCAGGAGTGTGATATTTGACCAGTAGTCGATTTCACCAACATTGCAAAGTAAACTTATCTAGCAAAGTATACTTTGAGGGAGAAATTTTCAATTTTAAGATAAATTTATTAATTTTTATTATACTGAATTTATTACATTATCACAGCCATTTTGGCTGTGATAATGTAATAAATTCAGTATAATAATTCTGCATACGTTTAATCATCAAATATATGCAGTCGTTAGTTCTATATGACATAATGCATTTCGGGAAAAATAAATGATTACTCCCTCAAAGTACCGGTATACTTTGCTAGAAAAGTATAATTTGCAATGTTGGTGAAATAGGCTACAGGAGCTATGCTAGTGAAAAATCTCATCAGCCCCATTTCTCCAGTCACAGCCACATAGCAAGCCTTTGTGGTATATTCTCCATCCATGCCAGGGAAGGGATTACAAATGAATACATGCTGTCAGCGCATTTTCAATCGCGGATTTAGTTTTATTGCGTTTCCTATCTGAAAGCAGCTTTCGTTGATCCCTTCCGGATACAGGGATGAGTAGGCCATATGAAATGCACACAAAATAATCAAAACAGCTTCCCCAAGAAACACACTGACCTAATTGAAATGGTCAATGCCTGTGGAATAGTGAACTCATTGGAACCTACGTCTTCCGACACCTTTATACCATTCAATTAAAGCACCTGATTTTGTGACAAACTTACTGTCGGCTCATCGGTTTTTTTTTTCATAAAAAAATAATTACAGGAAATAAATATAAGCATAACAGATTAACGCAACTAGAAAATGTGTTCATAGAACACAGAATGATGATGTGTTCATAGAACACAGATGCCCCACCTTTGGTACTAAACAAGGCAAAATGATAAGTCCAAAAAGGGGATAATCCATGGCCCAGTGCTGAAAAATAATTTGCAATTGACTTCGCACATCTACACACCATAAGGAAGCTGCATACCAAGTATCAAACTTCCAGCTATTACAGTTTAAACATTTTAGGAATTGCAAGTCATCAAAATTGTGAAATTCAAAAGGGGGAGATAATCAATAACAAGGGGCCTAATCAAAAATCAAAATCAAAAGCATAGCAGTTATGACCTTATGTTACTAGACCATCGAAGTATCAAGCCTCCAGCAATGACAGTTTATTATAGGAATGAATGGCCTTTTTGTGGAATTTATCGGGGTATAAACTTGGAAAAGTCGCGGGAATACTGGACGAAGGCCGGAAGGCCTCGTCCAGTATTCCCGCGACTTTTCCAAGTTTATATCCCCGATAAATTCCACAAAAGGCCATTCATTCCTTATTATTCCAGCATTTGAAATAAATTCATCAAGAAAATGTGTTTATTTTCCGTTTTCTTAAGAATTATTTTAACTGCGCCTCACGGTTACGGAAAGTAGTTTGGCATGGAGTTTACTGGGATATAAATTTTGGACAGAGACTTGCTACAGGACCAATCAAATGTTAGGGAATTGTGTAAATATTTTTGTGCTGGAATTATCGTTTTATGAGTTACAAAAAACAATGTCAAATTCCAAGTCCAAAGATAATCCAGGACACATGGTAAAAATATCGAAGTTGAGATTGCATATGTACACGTCATGCCATACCAATTTTCCAGTATCTATTTATTACAAGGTTTATGACGGATGAACCGACAGGACGGGACAGGACAGACAGACAACGCAACACTAAATGCCCCCTCCACTATCGTGGTGGGGCATAAACAAGAAAGAAAAAATTTGCTTCACCACTGACGAAAATACAAAGATCGGTACTGAGAAGATGAACAATAATTCAATATTACATTGAAAACACCAAATACAGTGAAACCTTGCTCAACCTGGGGACCTCCCAGGGTGTCCGGTTTAGCGATGTTTCACTGTATTTGGAGGTCCCCAGGTGGTCCGGTTGAGCGAGGTTTCCCTGTAAATCAGGCATTTGATATTCCGAGCCATAGTTGTGTGCTATGTGATCGTGAACAGGCATAATCACCTGACACAAATGACTAAGAAACACATAAAAATTATGATCACATATGGTTCTTGTTGTCCTGTTTAGAGAGGTTACTATAGGAATGAATGGCCTTTTTGTGGAATTTATCTGGGTATAAACTTGGAAAAGTCGCGGGAATACTGGACGAAGGCCGGAAGGCCTCGTCCAGTATTCCCGCGACTTTTCCAAGTTTATATCCCCGATAAATTCCACAAAAGGGCCATTCATTCCTTATAATTCCAGCATTTGAAATAAATTCATCAAGTAAATGTGTTTATTTGGACAGACGGCAGCCATTTGTTTACATTGACAGCACTGACAGCGCACCTGTAGAAAGTAGTTTGGCGTGGGAGTTTACTGGGATATAAGTTTTGGACAGGGACTTGCTACGGGCCAATCAAATGTTAGGGAATTGTGTAAATATTTTTGTGCTGGAATTATTAGTAGTTATCGTATGTATGAAGACCAAATAAATTATGCAATAAACATTATATTTGAGCACCCTTGACCTAAAGTGGACCATGTCCCCATTCACTACTATATGGTTCTTCCATTGTCGTTATGAAAAAGCACGTCACGTTTTTTAGCGAAAATTAAGATATTCATAATTGGATACCGGTAATAAACAATCTATCTCATGATCAGCCATCTCATCAGATCTGTACTTTTTGCACGTAATTTTCATATTTTTTGGGGAAAAACACCCCCTTTTCATAAGTCTGAAAATCATTTAGTGATGATTGTATTAGATTGGCCTGAATATAGGAATGAATGGCCTTTTTGTGGAATTTATCGGGGTATAAACTTGGAAAAGTCGCGGGAACACTGGACGAAGGCCTCGTCCAGTATTCCGCGACTTTTCCAAGTTTATATCCCCGATAAATTCAACAAAAAGGCCATTCATTCCTTATAATTCCAGCATTTGAAATAAATTCATCATGAAAATGTGTTTATTTTCCGTTTTCTTAAGAATTATTTTAACTGCGCCTGACGGTTACAGAAAGTAGTTCGGCATGGGAGTTTACTGGGATATAAATTTTGGACAGAGACTTGCTACGGACCAATTAAATGTTAGGGAATTGTGTAAATATTTGTGTGCTGGAATTATAGTGTATTCAAACAAGATATTGTTCCTCAGAATAAATGGCCATATGATAAACATTCCAATCAGAATAAATCAGCGTCTCTAGAACATTAGGATGGTGAAGAGCATGTAGCTATTGTTAAGAGAGCCATTACAGAAGCAAGTGGCTATCATTGACACAGTGAGAATGCTATACTTTACTGGAGACACTTCACATAGTTCCATTATGTCTGAGATTGGCAAGTCTGGCAGCCTGTATAGACGGTGACTGGAGAAATGGGGCTTACGGCTGTGTTTCACTGATGTAATTGCGAACAGCGCAGATCCTGATCAGCCTGTGCGAATGCACAGGCTGATCTGGATCTACACTGGTCGCAAAACCATTTCTCTCCAGTCACAGCCAAGTATCTGAATGGATCTGCTAGGATGTAAAATACACACAGGGGGCAGTTTGCTGTAAGAAACGCCTACACAGGCAATAAAACAAAGCGATATTGTGCATTCCCCGTCTATGTGGCCTATGTATTCATATTATCAACAAAGTGAACAGCCTTGGTGAACGGCCATCTTGGTTTGCTAGATATCATGATTGCAATATATGAGAGCGAGCAGCCCGTGCCCAACAATCAAAATGCTTGATTTCAAACAAGTACATGCTATGAGCAAACATGAGAGTTTAATTTTGAGTAATCTCTAATCATAATGCTTGTGCATAGTCCGCAAATATGTCTTTGATTGCTCAATTATAGTGGAACCTCTCTAATTTATTTAATGGTGCTTAACGACCTGTCAACAGCTAAGGTAATTTTAGGCCGGGTTAATGGGGTCAAATACCTTATTTTGAACGGGGAAAAATCCCAAAATCAAAACTGAATATTTACAGAAAAAATATATATTTAGCTCTAAAATTAGAATAACCTGATCTGGTGCCAGGCCCTCACCCAACCAGAACCACTTAGCCCCACTCCCTAAAAGTAATAGGATTAATGTTCGTCTTACTATTATAAATGGTATAACCAGATTCATGTAAAATGAAAGCCAAAAATAAAATGTACCGGAGGATATCGGGATTCCTGTAAGGATGAATCCCATCATTAAATTCACCTTTCAAATGATCCCAATCTGCCACCCACTGGAGTGTGTATCCTACCGGTATATGAAATTTATTTACAGGAGCAACTTGATGTCACAAAAGAGAGCATAAAACAATTGTTTGTATGTGGGTTGCCATATTAATATACTGGTCACAAGGGTATCAATAACAAAATTTAATTTCAGAGAAGTTGTAAGAAAGCCATTTACAACTGCCAAAATGTTGATGATCCTCATACATTTCCAAAAGATGTTACCAGTATTATTAAGAACGAAGTGAATAAGAGTTGCCAGAAGACAAAGAAGCTTGCCAGTTGGTGCACATCTACAATGTGTGGCACGTCTAGAAAAACAAGTTGCTTAGTATAGTGATAGTGTCATGTGTTTCACCTTGATATATTGACCTTGTATGGTATGCAGTGAAGATGTTTCAGCAAGGGAAAATAAATTATATGAGATTTATGGAGTGACCATTTTTCTGATTTTTTAATGATTCCAAGTCTGTGACATTGGCCCCATCATAACAGGAAGGCATAAATTTAATTTACAATTTGATGGTCTAGTAACATAAGGTCGTAACTGCTATGCTAAAGCATAGCACTTACGACCTTATGTTACTAGACCATCAAATTATTATTGATAAAACATGATACTAAATGCAATGATGAAACATGAAGGCATTGCAGTCACGGAAACAGAAATGAGATGGAAGTTTTGGCATGTCTTTGAACATTTGGACAGACACTGACTACGACATGAGGGTATAGCATAAGCCCTCCTTTCTTTGGAAAGTGCACTAAAAATAAAAACAACAGACCACAATATTCATTTCCCCGCCATTTATGGGGTAAAAGCATTTAAGGTAATTGCTTTATGTGCAACTAAAGCAGGCAGCATTAAAGAGATCGCCGTTACTGTTAGCTGCTGGAATGTTAGATAAACACAGTTATGCTCTGAATATCTACCATATTGCTCATAGAAAATTCTAAATGTCTGTATAATTCTCCTTCACAGTACATGTTCTGACAACCATTTGAACTGTGTCACCATTGTATATGGTGGTTCGAAACTTCATCTTTGACCAGTATCTCAGTGTGTTAGACAAGTGATCATATCAATTGGTATCATTTTTCTATGTCAATGCAGTTGCAACAAGGCAATGCCAGTTCACACTCGGAATGACACACATGATGTTATTTAGCTTAGAAAATTGTCACTCCATCATTTCTGAAGCAATTGGGTATTTCAAAATTTTAATTGCGTAAAATAGAATCACACAACTGTTTACACATCAGCAGACCGCACTCCTTGGAGACAATTCTAATGAAATACCAAGATGTGTTTTCATGGAAAAATAAGAAAATATGCTTTATTTGTGGTCTGTTTATTGTTTTCTGTAGCATGATAAAGATACCACAAATTTTTCATTGCTTTTTGATACTCACTACTTCCGATTTCAATTGGGTTTTTGGCAATTTTAATTGGGTATTTATGCAAATACGCACCTTATCTGGAGTTCTGGAGAAAGTATTATATAATCAAAGCCCGGAACTTGGTGTGCCTCAATTTCACCATCACAGTTTCAAGAGGTAATAGATTTTCTATTTATCATAGAATCCCATTATTCCTAGTGCCTACACAGGGCTAAGGCGGAGCTTAATTAGAACATCTCAGCTCTACGGATGTGTTTTACTATTTCATCTGTCTTTTATATTTTTTGTATCCGTGAGAGCTGAGACCCTTATAGTGTAAAATGTAGTCACAATAACAGCCCAATCTGTCCTGGCGTTTTGCTACACAGTCTGACGAGTGAGAAGTTGAACACTTCACAGTAATGTTATAAACATTCATAGGCCAATACTTTGACAGGATGATTTTACAGTTGGTTTACAAAAATGGGAATAAAAGGATAACCAATGTCAAAGTATGTATACTTTCATGTGATAGATTGGGCTGTTATTGTGACTAAATTGTACACTATAAGGGTCTCGGCTCTAACCGATGCAAAACATATAAAAGACAGATGAAATAGTAAAACACATCCGTAGACTGCTGAGATTTTCTAAGCTCGATGTTATTCAATAGATTGATTGATTGATTGAATGTGATTTTATGTGTGTTCAACATTAAATTATGAGCAGAACATTGCATGTCCAGTATTAAAACTTCAATATTTTTCAAGCACTGAAACAAAAACATATTGATCTGTAGCCGATTTCATCAAAATTGCACGGTATACTTTTCTAGCAAAGTATACTTTGAACGAGACATTTTCAATTTTAGGATAAATTTATTAATTTTTATTATACTGAATATATTACATTATCACAGCCATTTTGGCTGTGATAATGTAATAAATTCAGTATAATAATTCTGCATACTTTTAATCATCGAATATATGCGGTCGTTAGTTCTATATGAAATAATGCATTTCGGGAAAAACAAATGATTACTCTCTCAAAGTATGCTTTGCTAGATAAGTATACTTTGCAATGTTGGTGAAATCGGCTACTGGTGCCACACACTCTTACTAGTGTGTACGGAGCCTCGCAGGGGACGTAGATTTTTTTTTTTATTAATTTGTTACCATGAAATAAAAATTTGTTCCCTCAATTTAACGTTAATTTGTGGGAACAAATTGTTATATTGTGGGAACAAATTGTTAATTCAAGGGAACAAATTGTTAAATTGAAGGAACAAATTGTCATTTCGTTAATTTGTGGGTACGAATTGCTATTTCGTGGGAACAAATTGTTAAATTGAGGGAACGAAATTGTCATTTCGTGGGAACAAATTGTTAATTCTAGGGAATGAATTGTTATATTGTGGGAACAAATTTTTAATTTGAGGGAACAAATTGTTAAATTGAGGGAACAAATTGTTATTTTGTGGGAACGAATTAATAAAAAAAAAACATGTCCCCTGCGGGGCTCCGTAGGTGTGAACCCCAAGAGAATTACAGTTAGGGTATACGAGGGTTCTTCAAAAATAGCATAGACTTTCTCTCTCAGTGATTTACAGCACTCCAGATAAGGAAGTCGTAATTGAGTATTGTCACCCCATCATTTCTGAAGCAATTGTGTATTTCAAAATTTTAATTGTGTAAAATAGAATCACGCTACTACACATCAGCAGACCACACTTATTCAATAGTTTGCTTCTAAATGAAAACACATCTTGGTATTTCAATACCAATATGTGTTTTCATGGAAAAATAAGAAAATATGCTATATTTGTGGTCTGTTTATTGTTTTCTGTAGCATGATAAGGATACCACAAATTTTTCATTACTTCTTGATACTCACCACTTCTGATTTCAATTGGGTTTTTGGCAATTTTAATTGGGTATTTACGCAAATACGCACCTTATCTGGAGCCCTGGATTTATTATTTACAAGATGACCATGAAATATAGTTTACTGGTGTCCATTTGCAGTAATCAGAGTGTACAACAGGGTTCAATCTAGGCCAAAAATTTAGGGAGAAGTGACTTCTCCCTCCAGGCAAAATAGGGAGAAGTGAGGGGGAAATTAGGGAGAAGTGATCAAAATCATATTTTCCCTGATTTTTTCTCTTACTTATAGTTATCGCGTCACTGTATACATTAACTCCATGTTTTCAATAGATTATCTATTAGAGGGGTAGAGGCGTCAACATGTTGAGCCACCTCGTCGAGACGGTTTCAATGAGTGTTCACAACGTATACTTTCATTGAGAAATAAAAAAGACACGGGGGTGGGGGGTGGGAGGGGAGGTTGGGAAGCAAATGTAGTAGATTGTAGAATTTGAAAATAGATTGTACAAAATCGCCGAAATTGTCCGTGATATTTACAGACTTTTTCATGTTTTCTGACAATAGAGTTAGCCATATTTGGTTGAAATAAACAGTTAGTAATGTAATAAACAATATTTGTTTTCGGCATCAAAGGATTTCATTCAAATATATAGATTTCGTATTTAATTCTTTCACACTTCTCGGCGAAAAAGAAAGTTGCAATCATGGGCCTTCCGCATCCGCCAGGTAGGCCAGGTTCGTCAGGTGGCGCCACGAGTGGGTATACCCACAATCGTAGCTAACGGTTGGATGCTATTTTAATTCCGGAAAACGGTATACCACAAAGCGTCATAAGCTGACAAAAATGTATTCGGAGGGAGTTAACTATACCGGGTTCATGATCAATCGCTGATAGATCTATTGCCGACGTCTTTCGCGACAGTAACCTGTCAATCATGCCACTAAGGTCTGCCTTTACTTACCAGCGATTGGCTGTATTGTATAAATAACTTCGCCACGAGAATAACACGTGTTTTGAACTGACAATTATAGTAGCCAGAAGCAATGTTTGGCTAGGGGATTATTGAAACTATCGACCCGTGACTTTTATTGTCACAGCGGGTAGGCATGATTTTAGTGAATCGCGTAATGATGTGATGAACATTTGGTAAAAAAATCGGGTGTCGTAAAACAAATGGTATTCTAAACAGTTTGTCAAGCCTGCAATAGGGAGATTTAGGTCACTGGGTGAAAATTAGAATAAGCTGACCTGGTGCTAAGTCCTCACCACACTAGAGTCATTCAACTGGAAATCCCATCTATTACTCAGCAAATTGGACTACATATATTATTACACGTATACATGATCACAATCAGTTTCTGTCTGCCTCTTATCCTTTCAAGAGTTATGCCAGTTTTATGGACTCCTGTTTTACCCATGTTTAGCAATTCAATATCAAACATATTCTGTTTCTTACCGACACACTTTTCTAGTGTGACAACATGACCACACTCATGAACAATATGATATGCAAAACATATACAAGTGTTGCTAACCTTCTGGGGCCCGTTTCACTAAACTTTGTATGACTGAAAAGTGCAAAATTATGCTGAACACTAAAAGGCACTTACAGCTATTGTTCATCGAACAAATGAATGACAATCTGGATAAAACATGGAGCCTTTATGTTACCCAAAGTCATGAATCATTCCTTTACTGACACTGTCAGTATTAGGTGAGTTAACCCTTTCACCCCTATAACAAGAAATGGCATTGTTAAATGAAGCTAATCCCCTCGCCTTCATAACAAGGTTAACCCTTTCCCTGTTTTGCGATATTTCGACTCTTCCAAATCCAAAACATCTCAATAAAAGAATCAAATGCTGGGTCAAATGATGGTTAAATTATCTGATAGAGTAGAAAACATTGTGGGAAAAGGAGAAATTGCTTGTTACAAGCAATTTCTCCTTTTCCCACAATGTTTTCTAAAGACATCTTCTGCAGGGGCGTGAAAAGTCGTTTCTATCAGGGAAAGGGTTAACATAAGTTCTCAGTGACAGTGACCATGGGCAGTTGGAGGGTGGGTAATATGCAAAACGTTTAAGCACCATCCCTAGACACACTTTGAGGCCAACTATTATCAAAATTGGTGGACTGGTTCATAAGCACAGGTGGAAGACTCGGACCTATGACACCAAAAAAATGCCTATTAAAAAAATGGAAAATTATTTCTAATTTTAGTTTTTATTATTCATACTCACCTGAATGGTTGCAAACTGATAGGTTGCTATGAAATCGTCCTAATAATAAAAATCTGCCTACTCTAATCACTCAAATAACCCACCATAGACCATTCCGCTCTACCCACAGCCAATTGGCTAGTCCGCTATTTAAACTCCTCCTATTATTGTTAGGTATACAGCTTCAAAAGTAAATCATTTCCATATGGAAATGACACTGCTAGATAAAATAGCCTGAAGTATACTAAGTAGGGAGAAGATAAAACCATCAAGCGGGGACGGGAGGAGGGTCTACCTTACCATTCAGGTGAGTATGAATAATAAAAACTAAAATTAGAAAAAATAATTTTCCTTTTTATGTCTTCAAACTAACCTGAATGGTTGCAAGAATTCGTAGTGATGTGGGAGGTATTCTCACTACTCATACTCGACCGGAATGGTAAGGCAGATTAAAAACCCTCAAAACAGACAAAAATATTTGGTCTAGGTACAAACTTGGGTGTTACCTATATAGTAATAACATGGTCTCACCCTAGAATCATAGGGGAGCCCAAAGGGGCGGGCCCCCCCCTTTTCTACGAAAGTAGAAGAGAGGTGGATAAAGACAAGCACCACCACGCTAGTCTCGTAGACTGACTCGTAGACTCCAACCTGCTATACTTGGTTAGAACGCCGGAGAATACTCAAGGTATAGCTGCTGCTACCAGACGAAGCCCTGGCGAATGTAGTCGCCCGGCACTTCACACGCAATAACTCAACTGAGATAAACTCAAAGTCTATACATAGTCTCATGACGACACATGACTCGTACATATCGAGAACACAGTATAAACGCCCTAAGCACTAGGTCATCCTAACAAGCAAGTGCTGAGGAGTTAAACTGGCCCTAAAGCCAGATCAAAACCTATACCAGGGTTTGACACTAACTTTTGGCCCAGGGATTCCGCAGCATGGACATCCCTATTGTTACATAATGTTGAATGGGGATTTTCTTGAAAATGCAGTGATTCCTCCTACAAAACAGGGATCCTCGGGATCTCGGAACACTGCGAGTGTCGACCACTGTATACCTATAAACCCATGTATAGTAGACAAAGAGAATAGAATCATTAACCCAAAGTGAAACACTATCCTTTTGCAACAAACTGCTACAAACTAGAAAGGTAGCCTCGCCCTAATTGAAACATGTACAAAACAATGCCTCCTGGGCCAGCGTGATGAACCGTAAGAACCATAGATCACCACAAATCCCCGTTCATCAACAAAAGCAAGTGAAGTTCACACTTGAAGAGTCACACTTACCAACCCCCAGGATTCCACTGGGACTGTAAAGACAAAAACCGAATAATCGGGTAAACAGAAAAAAAAAAAAAAATCGCAGACTATCGCGAACAGGTAGATCCAAACAGCCTCCTAAACTTGATGCTACCGGCTGATAAACCCACAACTGCACCCGCTGCTACTAACGGACCCAGTTCTTAAACATCTCCTGAGATGCCAACCCATGTCGGTCACATGAGGAACATGGAGAGAAAAGGGGGTTACTTTCCGGAACACCACATATGTATTCCGGAACACAAATCAGTACTCACTTATATGCATAAAATAAGTTAAATATAGCCTTGGCCCAAGTTTCGGCTACCATGAGCACCCGAATAACTACAATAACACTGATTGCAAGACGCAAAAACATCACCGCGCTGTGACAGGACCAAATTGGGCCATGTCTCGCTGTAATCATAGATGAACGATGTGTTGTCCTAACTTCTTCCGATAAAACAATCCCCAAATAAGTTGGCTGCACGCTTAGATCAGACATTATACGAATTACGTGATGAATAAATCAATATCTCTGAGCGCTGGAATATCAAATGGTAATCGCCTAGACGAGAATGATAAACGGGTAAATAAAACAATAGGATTATTGGCAGAATTGTATTTAAACGAAATAATAATATCCAGATATACCCGCGCCGATCAAAAATCGTACTTTTAATAGTAATCCGTACTACCGTCTATCTAACGTATTTCCCGGAATAAATACGGAAAAATCGTAACAGTTGGCAGTTACGCATCTCCTGCCAGTGCAGAGAGCGATCATAGAAAGAAGTTGAGACTACATGCACCTCGTGCATTTAGGGCCTAAACAACTCAGCTGCAGAACCACTTACTGTAGAATAAACTCAAGTAATGGTCCTATCTATCCAACGGAAGACAAAGGATTGCGATACCTCCCGTTGGCTTAAAATTGGTAATAAAAAACTTTACGGTCGACCGGATGTCCTAATTCTTCCGAACCTAATGCTTCATCGCACGGACTGGACAGAAAGTGTGAACCACTGTCGCTGACAGGCGTGACGGAGGGAGGCCCGAACCACAACTGATTCCAGATCATGTGAGAAGGGATAAAGTATCTGAGGGAGAAATCTCGGTCATAGGAGAACTGCTGATGTGTAAACAGTAGTGTGCTTCTATTTAACACAATTAACATTTTGAAATACCCAATTGCTTCAGAAATGATGGAGTGACAACAGCATGTTGTATATACAGTCGATACGCGTTATGTCGACATTGCTTACATCGATATACCTGCTTATGTCGATATACGCTAGTGGTCCCGGCCGAACTGCTATATAACTCATACATTACATACCTGATATATCGATATCGGAAATGTCGACATTTCGTTTATATCGATGTGGAAAACAAGTGCCGATGGTATAATTAATACACATTATACTGTAATGTCGATATGCAATTTGAACAGCGGGCGTCGTAAAGTCTGGTCAAACTTAATTGCACAGGTGAAGTTTTTCACACATACAAAGTGATCACATGCCGCCGGTAACCGTGTTACAATCGCGGAATACCGTCAAAGCCGACCACGTAAGCCGTGGTCAACCAATTAACGACAGTGTGACGTGAAATCACAAAAATACTCTTGTTAATAGCCAATTATATGCCTGACATGAATCGATCCGTAAATGCCATAATCATTAACGGACGCTTGTTTATAATAATTACAATTGAGTGAATTACATGCGATCTTATAAACAACGAACCGTTGGTATCTCAAATCACTTCCTTAGCAATGTCCAACATGCAGTACATGGGTCCGAAGTTATACTGGAACGAGTAAATAGAAAAGTCCGAATCGGTACGTGGGCGCAAACAGTGGAAAAAAATAAAACCGACGTTTGAGCCTTGCCGCAACAAAACCACAAATGGATACCCCCATCCGGACAAGATAGCACTGGACACCAACGGATGCAGAAGCCATTCCGTCAGAACCGGAGATGACCGCAGAAACCATAACCACCTGTCCGTGCAGAACAGAATCCGCCGCTGTCAACCCCCGGAACACTGCCAAAAGCTAAACATGTTGATGTGTCCCTGAGTTTCCTGCACTGACCACCAACACACCAATGTAGGGGCTCCAATGAGCCCCCCAGCTTCTCACGACGCGTCTGTGGACAGAAAGCGAGTAGGAGGAGGTAACACTATGGGAAATCCCTGTAGGAACCAGACCTCCACTGCCCACCATCTGATACAACGTAGGAAGATGGTGATCCTAGGCAGAGACCGATCCAAAGGATCGGGGTGCGGCCTCCATAGCCCTAGTAAGTAATACTGGAGGTCGCAAACATAACCTTCCCCTATTCTGCACCCCGAAATTCCAGGAGTGCAGAAATTACCTAGCTGACAGAGAACCTCTGACCAGTACCCGGAAACTAAAACAAGATGCCACGCACCTGTCCAAAGGTACTATGATGACTGATAGATCGGTCAATAAGCTAATTCCCACCTAAGAAAAATCCTGTGTGGGAACCAACTACGACTAACTCTAGATCTAAAAGACACAAAACTCGGAAACAACTTAAACTTCCGAGAGCATCTGCGGAAGGGCACGTGGAAGTACGAGACCCGCAGATCTATGGAAACAACCCAGTCTACCGGGCAAAGGTGGCGCCTCCGACCACGTCCCGAACTTCCTCTATAGCACTATACTTCAAGAGAGAGACTCTACTAAACCCTTGAAAATACCCCCGTCAGGGGAAACGATCCCACAGGAGGTAGACAAGAAGGAGCAGACAGGAGGGACCATCGGTACCGTAGCTGCCCTTTAGGCCGTTCGATCGCACAATTAACAGAGGTCAAAAGAGGCGAACGAAGCAAAACTATGGCCGTTCAAGAAAAAACTAGCGGCTATCACTGTGTCACCTGGACAAGAGCATGTCCATAGAAAACTCCAAAGACATGTTGACAAGAGGCTTAGCGGCACAAATCGCCGACTGAAGCACTGCGTCCAGAGACGATGAATCATACTGATTCAAACATAAATCGAAAGTTGGCATAGCCACAATCGACTTAACAGCCTACACCCATGCCTTCCCAAACGCGAAACCAGGACCAGGAGCCGAAGATATCCCAAACGCTGCGGCGTCCTTGTCCAGAAACGGAGATCTCAAAAACCATACCGCATAGAGGGGCATGTAGAACTTAGACCCGAGTGTGGCGATCAAAGTTTGAGCACTAGGAACCCCGCAGTGGCCAAATCCTACCTAAAGCTCCCCAATGTACGTAACAAGAAGCCCTACTGTAGGAGAGCAATGAAACCACGACAACTCCGGCAAATCCACCACCACCGAATCAGCCTCACAACAGCCATCCGAGGAAGATACCCCTATGGGAGGCTCCACTGGCAAAACCACCAGCTGTGAAAGAGCCGACAAACCCACTAAGTACTAGGACTTAGACAGGAACTCCAGAATCTTAGCCAACTGAACCATCATAACTCTATCGCGTGTCGAGTCCTGAATATAGACTGGGAATTCGAACTCATATACACTCGAATAAAGAGCAGGCCAGACAAGTACGGAGCCAAACCACACCACGGCGTCCAATACCACCTCGACCGTCTCCTCCGAGAACGGAAGAGCTAGATCTCGAGGAGCCGGATACAAAAACACAATATGTACACAGGATACGAACCCACGAACACCCCGGTCAGAAATAGTTGCTACCCCGGTGCCCGGTACCCGGTGCCTGCCCGGTGCCCGGTGCCCGGTGCCCGGTGCCCGTAACACAATACCGGCACCTCTCCTGCGAGAGTTAGGGTACGTTGTGACCAGGTGAATGTGATAAGCACCTGCCGCAGCAACCCTAGACTGGCAGTCATCTACCACATACGTGGAAACTGATTCAACAGAACTGTACTGTATCGTTCCAAATAGTATATGTACTGCCGAAGCTAGTACTACATGTAGAAGCCCTATACAACCGTCTCCTACGACGAACAGGAGAACGAGATCTAGATGAACCTGTTCCAAACCTGGAGAATGACCTCGAGGAAAAGGAAGAACAAGATCTAAAACTCCGAACCCGAAATCGAAGAGCTAACCAATCCTGACCTACGACGAGATCGACTCCTCGACTTACGTGAACACGTAGAACGAAGACCAACCGAAGACAAGAACGTCTTCCTACCGGAAGCAGCAGGCTGTCCAAGGAGAGTCTGGTGCCCGGTGCCAGGTGTTTGACCGGTGCCCGGTAGCCTAACCGGTGCCCGGTGCCCGGTGCCCGGTGCCCGGTGACATAATGCCCGGTGACATAATGCCCGGTGCCCGGTGCCCGGTGACATAACCGGTGCCCGGTGCCCGGTGCCCGGTGCCCGGTGACATAACCGGTGCCCGGTGCCCGGTGACATAACCGGTGCCCGGTGCCGGTGCCCCGGTGCCCGGTCCCTGATGACCGGTGCCGGTTGATGACGGTGCCCGGTGCCCGGTGCCCGGTGCCCGGTGCCCGGTGCCCGGTGCCCGGTGCCCGGTGCCGGGCGCCTCTACTGAGAGAGGCTGGGTCAGCTTCAAACCGGGTGATATAATATCAAGAACCGGCCGAAACACCCCTGTGATAGGTATAGCTCTCTGCGAACCGGGTGATATGAGATCAGGCACCGGCCCCAGCAGCCCGGTATCCCCTGTATGGATCACCGGCCTATCACTTAATACAACCTCCGAAACCTCGGACGGTTCCACTGCTCCCAAGAGCTGAGACTCGGACACAGTCTTCTTCAGACGTGAGACCTACTAGACCCAGCCTTGCCCCACGTCGAATCCGTCCAACGGACGGACAAATCACATGGCCTCTCTTTGCAACACCCGCAACAGGCAAAGCACCTGTCCGTATGGGTATCCCAAGGAGAAGTCATGTGTCCACACGCAGCGCGTGATTGCGGCATTCTAACAAGTATTGTATACAAAACCTGATAGAAGAAACGCAAAAAACGCTACAAAAAATGTGTCACGGGAGCGAATCCAATTTGGGACGAACCCGTTAGGGTACGAATCGCGTACACGCGAAAATATGTGACACAAAGTAAAACACCGTGAAAAACCCCAAAAAATGCAATGGAGAATAATCACGTAACACACAAGAGTGGATAATATGTATTGAACGAAATATAATGACAAAAACGACACAATACCCGGCAGAAATTCAAAATAAGCACGAAATAAAGAGAGAGACAAATATACCTGCACTCTTGATAGCGTCCTAAAATAATAGGAGGAGTTTAAATAGCGGACTAGCCAATTGGCTGTGGGTAGAGCGGAATGGTCTATGGTGGGTTATTTGAGTGATTAGAGTAGGCAGATTTTTATTATTAGGACGATTTCATAGCAACCTATCAGTTTGCAACCATTCAGGTTAGTTTGAAGACATAAAAATACCATTACCACACCCACTTGGTGTCGTACATTACCATCTTCTATAAAAAGAAGATGGTAATGTACGAGACCAAGTGGGTGGGGTAATGGGATTTTTTTTAATAGGCATTTTGTTGGTGTCATAGGTCCGAGTCTTCCACCTGTGGTTCATAAGTTGTTGAAAGGTGTTACTAATGTACACACGTATGAACCTATGTACGCACGCACATTGACTAACGCTATATCCCCTCTTGCCTATGAGCAAGAGGATAATAACTGGAATGGATTTTGATATGGCATGATAATTCCAGCACAAAAATATTTACACAATTCCTTAACATTTGATTGGCCCGTAGCAAGTCTCCGTCCAAAATTTATATCCCAGTAAACTCCCACGCCGAACTACTTTCCGTAACCGTGTGGCGCAGTTAAAATAATTCTTAAGAAAACGGAAAATAAACACATTTTCCTGATGAATTTATTTCAAATGCTGGAATTATAAAGAATAAATGACCTTTTTGTTGAATTTATCGGGGATATGAACTTGGAAAAGTTGCGGAATACTGGACGAGGCCTTCGTCCAGTATTCCCGCGACTTTTCCAAGTTTATACCCCGATAAATTCCACAAAAAGGCCATTCATTCCTATATTCAGGCCAATCTAATACAATCATCACTAAATGATTTTCAGACTTATGAAAAGGGGGTGTTTTTCCCCAAAAAATATGAAAATTACGTGCAAAAAGTACAGATCTGATGAGATGGCTGATCAGCTCATCTTGATCTACACTGTTTGCACACACAGCTATAGAGGGCTGTAGTATTGAAGCGTTAATTAGAACTTAATACAGTCTTGATACAGAGAATACCAGGCTAGTGTCTTTGATACCAAGTTTATCAGGGGCCTATTTCATCAACATTGCAAAGTATACTTTACTAGCAAAGTATACTTTGAGGGAGAAATTTTCAATTTTATGATAAATTTACATTACGCAAACACGTCTTATTTGAAATTAATAAATCACTGAACTACTTTCGGCAAGGGAGATAATCAATATCACGCGAACTATTTTCATACGAGCCAAGAGGATTGTTCTGTTTATGATTAGGATATATAGTTTTAAGCTATCTCCTGTGATATATAATGATACATTACTTTGTTATGTTATGGGTACTAATACATGTTGTTTCAATAGCGTATCTCTGTAACGGTATTGTTGTAGATGGAGTTGCAAATAATTTAATAATTATTACGTTCAAATGGTGGCGTAATACTGATAGCACTTCTGTATAACAGTGATTGTCATAAATGGCGCAACAGTCGTGAGGTTAAGGTCGCCGACTTCAATGATTTAATTACCGATTCCCGAAAGGGTCGGGGGTTCAAACCTCGACGTGGTATAATTTTTTTTTCTCCATATATATTATTTTTGTGATTTTAATATTTTTTAATATTTTCACAATTTTATGATTTTAATAAAAATACCTATAAATTGATAGAAACTTACCAACAATTAAATGTGTCTGTCTTTAAGTAATATATACACAGACAGTTTGTTACTGATTTTTTAAGTTTAAGTAATATATACACAGACAGTTTGTTACTGTTTTTTTAAGTTTGAGGTACTGTCTATACTGTCTATACCATATAATGTTTTACTGTCCCAAAATCTTTTTTTTTTTAGCTGTCACAATTAATTAATTTTCGGACAGCAAACATTTTTTTATGAATTTGAAATAATTATTGTCCTCCATCTGCTCACAACACTGTTCGACTGTGCGCCTGTGGCTACCACGATCAGAATTCACTGGCCGCAAACACAGTAGCCATCGGCGTCTATTTATTAAATTATTATTTTGTATTTAATTTGAATTCCGCGTGAAACGCTGCATTTTGTGTCAACACCATTTACAGAAAATATTGGTGTGATTTTCTAAACGAATATCGGAGAAATGCGGCTATATATTTTGTAAATTTTCAACACCATTTACGGAAAAAAGATTACTGATTTATTAAAACAATATCGGCACAACTAAATACGGTGATAGAATTTTTGTCAACTTTTCAACACCATTTCCGGAAAATATTACTGATTTTCTAAAAACAATATCGGCAAAGGTATACCGAACTACTCTTTATTTTAAATAACCAGCCGTCTAATAGATCTGTGTATAATCGAGAGTATATCGTTAATTGTCATGTTGTCTCCGACAGTGAGGTGTTGCGGCACACATCAAAATGACACGTCAATTTCAAAACATTGCCTAAGGGTCACAGCTGTGTGGTGTCATCAGATCAACACCTCGTCACACACAACTACGCATTATCGATTTTTTCCCCACACAAAGCGACGTGTATTTACAACTAGATCTGTGTAATGTGTCGGGTGTAGCCAAAGACCATACATAATTCGTAATTAGTCACAGATGTAGCCTTAAAATTTAATCGATTTCCTTAAATTACGTCCGCATGTTGACAGATATTTCAGAGCAGACGTCATCGTAATTTGCCGTTATTTATTTCCAAAATTAACCATATATTCTGTAAATGGCGTTGAAGTTGACAATAAATTAAGACCAGATCAGTACGTCAAATCGCTATCGACGACAACTGACGATCCGATGAGAGAGTAATACCGTTTAAGCGTATCCAATGTTAAAATATACATCGTTATTTTTTTATGACTTTCGTAGTTTTTACCGAGAAATTCAAACCGTTTCCAATTATTGGGGAACATAATATCATGATTAGCACATCGTTTCACTAAGCGGGGGCTACTCAGGAAATGGGATCACACGGTCTATTGTTTACACTGGATTAATGGCGGCCTCCATGAGGTCTCAGGTAAATCTTATTTTTCAATAATACGACTGTGGCTTTCTTCCTTTTAGTGATAACCATGTTCCAGCCGTTAACACTTATTTAGCAACATTACTTAATATGTAGTTAGTCTGAACATTCTGCAGAGAAATCTGAATTGGACGGAATCGAGCGTTGTTTAAACTTAGTCCGGTTCATATTCACAGGTCAAAATATGAACTGAAAATGGCGCTTTGTGTGACAGAAATCCGTACGCGGACGAATAAACAAATATTTTGTTATAAATATCACATACAGCGAAACAGCGGTAGCATCTACTGTTTTAATAATATGCATACATATTGTAATTAATGTTTAATAGTGATATACTTATGAATAATATACGATACTATGGTTTATACTCCAGCACTATGTTTTTAGGCTGTGTGATTTGCCTCAATATAAACTGGATTAATTAATACTTATATTCATGCGCTTCATGACAACATCATTACATTTAAAATATACAAATATTACTTAAAGGGGTACCGATATGATACATTTTAATAATATAAATATTGAAAATACACATTACAATCGCTTACAACATAAGTTATTGATTGAAAATAGTCACTGCATCGTGACCTATTTGACCGCATTACCTATTGCGCCAACCTCATCAAACCCGCTGTTTACATAGGTAACCGGGGCTTTGGTGAGGTAGGCTCGCTAATACAATGTTTGCGTAATGTAAATTTTTATTATACTGAATTTATTACATTATCACAGCCAATTTGGCTGTGATAATGTAATAAATTCAGTATAATAATTCTGTATACTTTTAATCATGAAATATATGCATTTGTTAGTTCTATATGAAATAATGCATTTCAGGAAAAATAAATGATTACTCCCTCAAAGTTTACTTAGCTAGTAAAGTATACTTTGCAATGTTGGTGAAATAGGCTACAGGCAAGTGTTGGAAATGTGTAGGAATCAGTTGAGCATCGGAATACCTGCAGTTTCTAATGAAAAATATTTGGATGAACTTGGCAGGACTAATAATTTGTACCATACAATGTGGTGGTGTGATGTAAACACATACGTTTCTGTGACAGCAGAAATGGCATTTGTGTCCAGTATTGCCCCTGATCTGCTACCACAGACAAGCAGCCCTGATAAATGTTCACTGACTGAATGGTGAATGGTGTACAAGACCATGATGAAACTGTGCAGATGGATGCTGTAATAAATATTCCCCATTCCTCCAGACACAGCCACATATGTCTGGTTGTTTGAATATTTATTACCATTACATTCAGAATACCCTTTTAGACATACATAAATTTTAAAATGTCGTCTTTTCTATATATTTTATATTTCTCAAAGAAAGGATATGTTGTGACCGCACATTTGAACAGTGTCGATCAATGAGACGGTTCACAAGGTGGTCACAACATACTTCTGATTCGAAATAAAGAAATTATTTGAGATTTCCATCGGCATAATGGTGTATCTTCAGACTGAAACGGGTTATTATTGTTTTAGTTGACATAAGAAACACGCCATGTGATTTTGGACCTTCGGACATCTACGTAATTTCATTAAATACGTTTACAAAATTTACAATATTTTTCATAATTAAAGTCAAAAGTTAACAAAATGTTCTCATGTACTCTGAAAATTTGGTCAACTTTTGACACATATTGTGTCAAAAGTTGACCAAATTTTCAGAGTACATGGGAACATTTTGAAAATATTGTAAATTTTGTAAACGTATTTCATGAAATTACCAAGATATCCGAAGGTACAAAATCACATGGCGTGTTTCTTATGCCAACTAAAACAATATTTGTATATGCATCAGATGAGTCTGTCTGCCACTGTTGTATGAAATTGTATTTTCTAATCATTGTGCCAAGCACACATCTAATCCAAGAAAAGCTAATCCACAAACAAAAAAACAAATTACATCTCTATATCAGTTGGCATATGGCTTCACAGCATGACAACCATGATGCAGGCATCGCAACTTTTTAAGTACTTTTTCATCAATAACAAAAAACAAGGTGCATGATCACGTGGTTACAACAACAAAAACGATGGCTGAAAGTGTTGAAAGCGCGCCCACTCCAAAGTAAGTATTATTTTATATTTTCCTTAACAGGAAAGGGATTTTCATGAAATATGACGCAGCAAACGAGTCTTCATGAACTGCATTTGGTGGTCCTGGGAGTTTGGCACGCATGTATGTCATTTTTGTGAAGAATCGATTTCCGTGTCAGTAGACACGGAAATCGATTCTTCGCAAAAATGACAGAAGTTTGGGCCAAAGTACCGAGACCACCAAATGCAGCTTAACAAGACGCATTTGATGCACCATGTTTCATCAAAATCTGCTACATAATAAGGACAAAATAAAAGAATATGTACTTTGAATGGGAGTGCTTCAGGAAGTTTCATTACTTGCTGTTGTTGTTGTTGTTGTAACCACGTGATCATACTTCTTGATATAGGAAAAACTTGAAAGCAGCGTAGTATTACTTATAAGTTCATAAACTTGAATGGAATGGTGCTTTACGGCCCACCAACACAAACAAGTGTCTTTTAGGGCATAGCAATTTAGATGAAGAAGAAAATAATAGTAAAATAGTAGTATATTAGATGCGGTAGGCAGTCAAATGATTAGGGTAAAAATAAAAATATGATGAACACAATAGAAATGAGGAACACGTATACACTGATAAAATTAGATTTTCTGATACAAGTTGGTTTCATGGAATGGAATGGAATGGTGCTTAACGGCCCATCAACACAAAAGAGTATCATTTAGGGCCAATGAATGTAGATGTAGAATAAAAGTAATAGTAAAATAGTATGTTAGATGTGGTAGGCAATCAGATGATCATGGTAAAAATATTAATATGATGAATAATATAAATAAACAACATGTACAGAATTATAAAATTACAGAATGAGAAACATGTATACAATGATAACAATCAGATCTTCCGATACAAGCTGGTTTCATGAAGAAAGCTAAGCAAACCTTCAATGTTCTCCACCTGGAATAACTCTGCAAGTTAAGTAACATTGAAGTGTTTGCATCAAATATCAACAGTCGATACAGTCCAGTAGGATGTGTTTCATGGTAAGTCATAAACATTATTAAGTAACCCATTTACAACATCTGACAAAGCCTTGTATTATTTACAGGGTGTTGGATCATGAAGTATAAAAAATGTGTGACATATTATTTGATGTCATTTTTGGTAGATACTTCTTCAATAACTTTCAAATGGCACAACAGATACCGTAAAGATTCTAATAGATGCCCATGCTCTAATAGACGCCCACCCCCCACTTTTTACGTTGAAAATTATCAATTTTTTGGCTAATTTTCCCGAAATGTGTGCCTCTAATATAAACGCCCAGTACTAACTTGAAACAAAATCGGAGCCAATTGTCCAACTAGATTTCTTTTCTTTCCAGTATTTCGAAGGCAACTTCTTTCAAAATCGGGAAAAAAACATATAATTGCTACTTTCACTTTCAAAAGCGGAAGCGAAATTATACTTTTTCCGGTGTCACAGTAAATTCCTCATCAGCAGTAGCTATTTGCACGGACACAGGGCGATCAGAATTTACACGGGTTACGGATCGAGACGCCATTTTCAAAGCATCTCAAACCCATCGCTTACAATATGGGTGAAATTGACATCATGTTGGATTGTTGGCCGATATTTCCTACGAGATGAGCAAAAATAAATATGTCTTGTTCTGGACGTGGCCGCGGGCCGAAATTAATTGCACTGATATGGACCGAAATGTCCACGGGCCGAAACGTCCACGGTCCGAAACATTCATATTGATACATAGATTACCAGTATTTAAACATTTTTACCGAGTGTACCATAATGACCAAAGTGGGCCGAAACGTCTTGGTTCAAAATGTCCATAAACTAACAGACAATACAATCAAGTCCGTCAGACTTTTGAGAGTAACGTCCCTTCGTTATGTTTTTGTTCAGATAGTAGAAAATCATTTTTTTTATCATTTTGCTTTCGCTGAATAACACTTGCCTCTATTAAACGCCCACCCAAGACTTCGGAGCCAGTGGTATATAACAGAATTGGTATCTGATGTGAAAATGTGGACAGAATATTATCATCTGCTGTATAGTTCAATATTATATGGCAGAATCAGAAAAATACGGAGCCCCGCAGGGGACGTAGAATTCTTTTTTTCATTAATTTGTTCCCACAAAATAACAATTAGTTCCCACGAAATAAAAATTTGTTCCCTCAATTTGACAACTCGTTCCCTCAATTTAACAATTTGTTCCCACAAATTAACAATTTGTTCCCAAGAATTAACGATTTGTTCCCTCAATTTAACAATTTGTACCTACAAATTGTTAATTCGTGGGAACAAATTGTTTTATCGTGGGAACGAATTGTTAATTTGAGGGAACAAATTGTTAAATTGAGGGAACAAATTATCATTTCGTGGGAACAAATTGTTAATTCGAGGGAACAAATTGTTATATCTGGGGAACGAATTGTTAATTCGAGGCAACGAATTGTTAAATTGAGGGAACAAATTGTTATTTTGTGGGAATAATAATTAATAAATAAAATCCAAGTCCCCTGTGGGGTTCCGTAGAAAAATCAACCGTCCCTTGAGACACGAGTGTTTCATTTGGCATCCTAAATGTCACAACTAGAGATGGCTATAAGAAACAGGGGCCCGTTTCACTAAACTTTGTAGGACTAAAATGTTCGTAAGTGCAAATTTAAGATCGTCTGGAAATTTCAATTGATGGATTTACATTTATTGAGCATAGGCTGCATATGCAGCCTATGCTCAATAAATGTAAATCCAATAATTGTCTACAAGAAAACATTGTTAATGTGAAATTTACAGACTATCATAATTTTGCGCTTACTAACATTTTAGTCGTACAATGTTTAGTGAAACGGGCCCCTGATTATCTCCACCATTGGTAGCAGCATTGTATGGAGATTTAATAAACCAATATGAAACTAATATGAACCACAAATGATTGCCTAATAGAGGATCTTGCGTGAGTAATGATTTAATATGATATTTATTAGTTTAGTGGGTGGGAATAATCATTTCAGTTCTCCATGACCACACAAGGTCCTGAATTCACACAAAGAACAGAACACAATAAATAGGGAAATACAAAACTAAACTATTAACCATTTCAACACTACATACCTGTATTGTGGTATTGACAAACAGTGTAGATCCAGATGAGCCGGCTCGTGATGAGACGTCTCATCAGAATCTACACTTTTTGCAAGTAATTTTCACATTTTTGGGAACGAAAGCTACCGCTTTTCATAAATGGACTAGTCTGAAAATCATTTTGTGATGTTTTTTGGCTGCGAAATTACCATATCAAAATCCATTCCAGTTACATAGGGATGAATAAGTTAACCCATTATATTCAGAATACACCATTACGGGTATGGAATATTTAAAATATTTAATTTTTCTTATTTCTCAATGAAAGTATATGTTGTGACCACTCATTTGAACCGTCTCGACGAGACGGTTCAAATGGTGGTCAGGACATATACTTCTAAGCACATACAAAGAAAATATTTATAATTTTTCACAAACAAAATGACAATTCCTCAGCATGAAATGGGTTAATAGGTGCAATCACTATGTTACAGGTACTCTGTCTCTAATGGTGCATTGGCATTGCAATATGCATTTTTTTGGTTTAATGGACTGCAAATGAAAACACACCATTTTATTTGATAAAATATGAATTTGACCTAGTGCCTTTAATCAAGCAGAAAATGTTGGTAAATGCATCTTGTTCAATTGTTGGGGTGTAATGCCTGTAGAACGCTCCGGCAGAAAGTTTAATGGGCCACTGTAACCCTTAAAAGGCAGAAAATGAATATTGATGTTGTCTGGGTTTTTGTTGTTGTTGTTGTTTTTGTTTTTTTTAACTTATTTCTTAACAAAAATGTTTGGCAGCACACGGGAATCGTCTCCAGTGGAGTCAAAACATTTCTTCAACGAGAAAAAAGAAAAATCTACAGTAGACAACTTAACCCTTAGACCGCTACTCACAACAATTGTCGTCTAGTCTGTTGCTTTTATATCTTACCTTATTTCTCAATAAAAGCATGCTTTGACAGCACTTCATAATCATTTCCAATGGAAATGATTCTGAAGTGCTGTCAAAGCATGTTGAAAATTATTCTAAAGTGCTGTCAAAGCATGTTTTTGATGATAAAAATGGAAAATAGAAAATAAACAGCGGACGACAAAAAAATTAAGATAGCAGTCTAAGGGTTTGACAGCACTTTACAATAATTTACAACATGGCTTGACAGCACTTCAGAATCATTTTCATTGGAAATGATTCTGAAGTGCTGTCAAACCATGTTTTTATTGAGAAATAAGGCAATATATAAAAGCAACAGCAGACGACAATTGTTGTGAGTAGCGGTCTAAGGGTTAATTGAATTCAGTGTTGTAAGGGTTAACCAAGGTACACCAATATACTGTACAAATTCTGCAAGCTAAGAAAGTGATTACCAGCCGTGCCTTCATTACCCACAATTCATAGAAAATTGCACGTTTGAGACACATTATGCAAGACTGAACAATTACCCCTGATTTACCAAGTCCAAGTGATTATAACATTTTCTTACCACGTGTACGCAATATTTGAACAAAAAATCCCAGTTTGATTGACTGAGCATGAGCATAGCTCGAGGTTGAGCATGATTTTATATTCTCATATGTTTTATAAATACATCCACTGTAGCAACTTCACGTTTACTTGTTTCTTCTGCCTTTGGTATGAGAAAAATGAGAAAAATGGAAAAAATAAACAGCAGACGACAAAATGTATTTCAGCAGTTGATAGGGACAATGAAATCATTAGCACGTAGAACACGACAATTTGCCATAGTTATTACATGTTGTTAGCTGCAGGCATCATAAGTTTCAGCTATTAACGTAGACCGCTATCTTATTTTTGTTGTTTTGTTATCTGCTGCTGTTTATTTTCTATTTTCCATTTTCATCATCAAAAACATATTTTTACAGCACTTCAAGCATAATTTAAAACATGCTTTGACAGCACTTCAGAATCATTTCCATTGGAAATGATTCTGAAGTGCTGTCAAACCATATTTTTATTGAGAAATAAGGCAAGATATAAAAGCAACAACAGACGATAATTGTTGTGTGTAGCGGTCTAAGGGTTAATTATGTCTTGGTGAAAGTGGAAAGCAGCACTAGCATACAGAAGAAATGATCAAGCTCGCCTATTATTCCAAGGACAGATTTTGCTCAAGATATGCTGTAAGATATATTTATCTGAATTATGAAACTGTATCACATGAGAACAAGAAACGAGGCAAAGCCACGAAGGCCAGGCTTTTTCCAAGCATAGACACTTGGATAACATAATTATACCCACTTTTTGTAGACTAGATGGCCGTGGCCTGCCTGCATGTCGCGCCTTGGGGCGAGGCATGGACACTAAAAAAAGAGATATAGTAGATGGAAAAACTTTAACCAAAAAACTTTAACCAGACACATGGACGTACGGACAGACGTATGCTAAAATGCCGACAATGATGATAAACACCCATGTGAAGTATCAAGGTAATGGGTGAAGCAGTTGCAGAGATATAGTACACGAAAAAACTTTAACAAAAAAATTCAAAGTAATTTGACCTTGACATTGGGCACAGGGGCCAAAAAGGGGGGCCCACAAACGGTTGGGGGTTAGAATGAAAAAAATATGGATGATTGATACACCCATGTGAAGTTTCAAGGTAATGGGGAAAGCAGTTGCAGAGATATAGTATAACGAAAAAGTTTTAAGCAAAAAACTTTAACCAGATGTACGTTAAAAAGTTAACGTTGAAAATGGCTAAGTCAATTACGTAGAAATAATAAGTGAAGGTAAAAAAATGGTCACATGTTGGATAGTTGTATGTGGTAGGCACCCCTTGGTTATGAAGCTGTGAAAGTTTGGTGGTCCTAGGTGGTACAGTACCAAAGAAATGGACTTAAACACGAAAACTTAACATTGTAAAGACGAAAAGTTAACATTGAAAATGGCTAAGTGGACTGCGCGGAAAAAATGGGTCAAGTTAAAAAAAAAAGTAACATGTTGGATAGTGATATGTGGTGGGCACCCCTTGATTATGAAGCTGTGAACGTTTGGTGGTCCTAGGTGGTACAGTAACAAAGAAATGGACTCAAACACGAAAACTTAACATTGATTGTGGACGCCACCCGCCCGCCGCCCGCCGCCCGCCCGCGCCCGCGCCCGCCCGCCCGCCCGCCTGGCTTTCGCTAATCCAATAGCCTGGATTTTTTTTTTAAAAAAACCGGGCTAAAAATGAAAGGTGTAACTAATGTACTCACACATGTAACGTACGTACATGGACTAACTCTATGTATCTATCGGCGAGGGGATAATAAATGATATTTTTGGAGAAATTCTTGGTGTATAAATTTTTAAAAGTCCAACTATCATCAGCCAGTATTTTGGACCTGAATAAATCTCCAAAACTGTTGTTTATTACTTCTAATTCCAATCCAATTTATTTTGAAGTGATTAAAATGAGTTTAAAGTCTACTTAACCCTTAGAATGCAGGAAATGAAAATTGTCGTCTGCTGTTTTTTTTCTTCTTTCTTCATAAAAACATGGTTTACAGATCTTTATAATTCCAATGGAAATGATTCTAAAGTTTTGTCAAACAAGTTTTTTATGGGAAACATGGAAAATAGAAAGAAAACAGCAGACGACAAAATTTAATTCAGCATGGTAAGGGTTAACATAGTTTTTCTATATTCCAACAAAACTGTACATCAATATTCATTTTCTTACGATGTTTCGCGTGATACTCAGTGGCATGTCAAAACAAGAAATGGCATCGTTAAATGAAGCGTATCACCTCGCTTGCAGCCAAATATTATCAAAATTGGCGAAGTGGTTCAGGAGTTACTGAAAAAAAAATAAAAAAATTTAAACATGTTTGCCTTACAAATTTGCCCTACAAACAAGGTGAACATAAGTCCTCAGTGACCTTGACCTTGGGGGGTCGGACGTGGGTCGTATGCAAAACAAAGCACCATACCTAGACAGACATTGTGGCCAAATAATATCAAAATCGGTGAAGCGGCTCATGAGTTATTGAAAGGTGTTACTAACGCACGTAGGTAAATGGACTAACGCTATATGCCCTCTTGCCTATCGGCGAGGGGATAATAACAATGAGATGGACATCAGAATGTAGCTCAAAACAAATGAAAAGGGGACAAATTTAAGAATGTCTGCACAATCGTGCGTTCATTGCATTTGAAAATTTGAAAGTTTGAATCAATATTTTAATTGTTCACAAGTTTATTGGATGTGGCTACTCACGACTAATGGATTTCATGTATTAGTGGGGGGGGGGGGGGTGTGGTTCATTAAAGCCGGGTCAACAGGTTCAATCCTGTATTTAACCTGCTCCATTGTGGGGGGGGGGGGGGGCGGTCATACAATCAGAACGCAATATTTACATGGAAAAAAATCATCAGCCCTGAAATTAGAAATATCTGACATGGTGCCAGGTCCATACCACACCAAAGTCACTTGCATAGCCATTCCCATAAGAGTAATAGGATTAGGAATAATCATTTGGAGCTGGAATTGATTTAGCCCTTTCAGACCCCTTAGTAACTGGAAATGATTTTGATATGTTAATTTTGCAACTAATCCAACCGTCACAAAATTATTTTTAAACAAGTCCCTGTATGAAAATGGGGGGCTTTTGTTCTCAAAAATATGAAAATTACTTGCAAAATGTGCAGATCCTGATGAGACGGCTAGTCATGAGCCGGCTCATCGGGAACGACACCTTTTGCCAATACCACTATCGAGGCATGTAGTGTTGAAAGGGTTAGTATACCGTAGCATAGCTACTTATCTATCAACTTGCAGAATTTGGCAGCCTGATTATGACTTCAGTTCAAGGATAAGCTAATTTATTGGATCTGAAACTGGTTCTCTAAAAGCGACGTATTATTTGAAAATTGCTCGTCTTCCATTGAGTTAAATTTTGTTTCTTTATTGTGAGCCTCAATTTCTGTACAGTGAAACCTCTCCTTAGACATGTGTCACTGTATTTCAGTAGCCGATTTCATCAACATTGCAAAGTATACTTATCTAGCAAAGTATACTTTGAGGGAGTAATCATTTATTTTTCCCGAAATGCATTATATCATATAGAACTAATGACTGCATATAGTTGATGATTAAAAGTATGCAGAATTATTATACTGAATTTATTACATTATCGATAATGTAATAAATTCAGTATAATAACAAGAAACGAGGCAAAGCCACGAAGGCCAGGTTTTTTCCAAGCATGGACATTTGGATAACATAATTATACCCACTTTTTGTAGACTAGATGGCCGTGGCCTGCATGTCGCGCCTTGGGGCGAGGCATGGACACTAAAAAAATAGATATAGTAGATGGAAAAACTTCAACGAAAAAACTTTAACCGGACACACGGACGAACGGACGGACGGACGGACGTATGCCAAAATGCTGACGATATCGCGCTTTCCACAAGCGGGTGCGAAAATGATGATAAACACCCATGTGAAGTATCAAGGTAATGGGTGAAGCAGTTGCAGAGATATAGTACACAAACAAGAAACGAGGCAAAGCCACGAAGGCCAGGTTTTTTCCAAGCATGGACACTTGGATAACATAATTATACCCACTTTTTGTAGACTAGATGGCCGTGGCCTGCATGTTGCGCCTTGGGGCGAGGCATGAACACTAAAAAAATAGATATAGTAGATGGAAAAACTTTAACGAAAAAACTTTAACCGGTCACACGGACGTACGAACGGACGAACAGACGTATGCCAAAATGCCGACGATATCGCGCTTTCCGCAAGCGGGAGGGTGCGACAATGAATGATAAACACCCATTGTGAAGTATCAAGGTAATGGGTGAAGCAGTTGCAGAGATATAGTACACGAAAAAACTTTAACAAATAAATTCAAAGTAATTTGACCTTGACATTGTGCACAGGGGCCGCACGGTTGGGGGTTAGAATGAAAATATGGACGATGATAAACACCCATGTGAAGTTTCAAGGTAATGGGTGAAGCAGTTGCAGAGATATAGTACACAAAGAAAAAAACTTTAACAAAAATAAATTCAAAGTAATTTGACCTTGACATTGCGCACAGTGGGGCCCGCACGTTGGGGGTTAGAATGAAAATATGGACGATGATAAACACCCATGTGAAGTTTCAAGGTAATGGGCGAAGCAGTTGCAGAGATATAGTATAACAAAAAAGTTTTAACCAAAAAATTTAACCAGACGTACGTTAAAAAGTTAACGTTGAAAATGGCTAAGTCAATTACGTAGAAATAATAGGTGAAGGTAAAAAAATGGTCACATGTTGGATAGTTGTATGTGGTAGGCACCCCTTGGTTATGAAGCTGTGAAAGTTTGGTGATCCTAGGTGGTACAGTACGAAAGAAATGGACTTAAACACGAAAACTTAACATTGTAAACACGAAAACCGAACATTGAAAATGGCTAAGTCGACTGCGCGGAAAAAATGGGTCAAGTTAAAAAAAAAAGTAACATGTTGGATAGTGATATGTGGTGGGCACCCCTTAATTATGAAGCTGTGAAAGTTTGGTGGTCCTAGGTGGTACAGTACCAAAGAAATGGACTTAAACACGAAAACTTAACATTGAAAACGCGAAAACTTAACATTGAAAATGGCTAAGTCGACTGCGCGGAAAAAATGGGTCAAGTTAAAAAAAAAGTAACATGTTGGATAGTGATATGTGGTAGGCACCCCTTGATTATGGAGCTGGTGAAAGTTTGTGTCCTACGGTGGTGGTAACAGTAAACAAATGAAATGGGACTCAAACACGAAAACTTAACATCGATTGTGGACGCCGACCGCCCGCCCGCCCCCCGCTCCGCCCCCCGCCCGCCCGCCGCCCCGCCCGCCGCCCCGCCGGCTTTCGCCAATCCAATAGCCTGGATTTTTTTAAAAAAAACCTGGCTAAAAAACTTAAACAAATAAATTCAAAGTAATTTGACCTTGACATTGCGCACAGAGGCCGCACGGTTGGGGGTTAGAGTGAAAATATGGACGATGATAAACACCCATGTGAAGTTTCAAGGTAATGGGCGAAGCAGTTGCAGAGATATAGTATAACAAAAAAGTTTTAACCAAAAAATTTAACCAGACGTACGTTAAAAAGTTAACGTTGAAAATGGCTAAGTCAATTATGTAGAAATAATAGGTGAAGGTAAAAAAATGGTCACATGTTGGATAGTTGTATGTGGTAGGCACCCCTTGGTTATGAAGCTGTGAAAGTTTGGTGGTCCTAGGTTGTACAGTACCAAAGAAATAGACTTAAACACGAAAACTTAACATTGAAAACGCGAAAACTTAACATTGACTAAGTCGATTGCACGGAAAAAATGGGTCAAGTTAAAAAAAAAGTAACATGTTGGATAGTGATATGTGGTGGGCACCCCTAGATTATGTAGCTATGAACGTTTGGTGGTCCTAGGTGGTACAGTAACAAAGAAATGGACTCAAACACGAAAACTTAACATTGATTGTGGACGCCGCCCGCCCGCCCGCCCGCCCGCCCGCCCGCCCGCCCCGCTTTCGCCAATCCAATAGCCTGGATTTTTTTTCCAAAAAACCTGGCTAAAAATAAATAAATTTATCCTAAAATTGACAATTTCTCCCTCAAAGTATACTTTGTTAGATAAGTATACTTTGCAATGTTGGTGAAATAGGCTACAGGCATATGACCATTCTAGCGTGCTATGCGATCATGAACAGACAATACCATCCAAGATAAATGACCAACAAACCAATCTGGTGTTTGGTTTGGGGAGGTTCCACTGTATGCACTGAAATGGTGCATACAAACGACATTCGTTCTTTGATAGTGATTATAATCAACAATTATAACAGACATCTGTATGCATGTGAAACAATTATATTCCAGTTAGCTCATATATTTTGCTATAATCATGAAGACTATTCTTATTTTTAAACAGTAAACAGAGAGACAGTGACCCTTATTTAACCTATAGTATAATTTTCTGGGCTACCAGATGAGTAAAGGTATCTTAATCCTTTCAACATTACATACCTGTATAGTGGTATTGGCAAACAGTGCAGATCCAGATGATCCAGATGAGCCGACTGAAAATTTTGCAAGTAATTTTCTATTTTTGAGAACAAAAACACCCCCTTTTCATAAATGGACTCGTCTGAAAATCATTTTATGACCATTGGATTGGTTGCAAAATTAACATATCAAAACCCATTCCAGTTACTTAAGGGTGGTGGAAGGGTTAAACATAGACAGTGACCCCTATTTGACCTTTAGTATATATTTTCTGGTCCACCAGCTGAGAAACAGTACCTTAAGTCATTTGTGGAAAATCTAGCCTATGTTAACCCGTAGACCGCTATCTTATTTTTTTTGTCGTCTGCTGTTATTTTCTATTTTCCATTTTTATCATCAAAAACATGCTTTGACTGCACTTTAGAATAATTTACAACATGCTTTGACAGCACTTCAGAATCATGGAAATGATTCTGAAGTGCTGTCAAAACATGTTTTTATTGAGAAATACGGCAAGATATAAAAACAACAGCAGACGACTATTGTTGTGAGTAGCAGTCTAAGGGTTAATTCTGCAGACTTCCAGAGTTACATGAAAATCTAATCTGTTATCTGATGACAGTACATGGTGTACTGTACATGTGTCTGGTTATAGGGAAATATACATGTAATGCAAATATTTTGTGTCTATTAATGAGAGGAGGCAACAATTAATCATCATGTGTTGTGTTCGTGAAGATATACTGAAGCTGTTAATTAGCAGCTTATGCATTAGCTTTTAGTGCTCACAAATTCCACTTTTACCATTTGCCGCAACTCATCTTCCGGACACAGAAAATCAATCCAAGACAAGTTACTGCATGTAACTTCATTTAGCCTATTTCATCAACATTGCAAAGTATACTTATCTAGCAAAGTATACTTTGAGAGAGAAATTTTTAATTTAAGGATAAATTTATTAATTTATTTTATACTGAATTTATTACATTATCACAGCCATTTTGGCTGTGATAATGTAATCAATTCAGTATAATAATTCTGTATATTTTTAATCATCAAATATATGCAATCGTTAGTTCTATATGAAATAATGCATTTCGGGAAAAATAAATGATTACTCCTTCAAATTATACTTTGCTAGATAAGTATACTTTGCAACGTTGGTGAAATAGGCTATAGATTTGTCAGTAAGCGAGGCTTACGGAATATCCCCCGTGTGGGCCCAGGTGCACCTAAATATTTAGATATTTTCCAAGTCAGTGGGCCTGACATATGAAAGGTTGTGGTAGAGGAGCATTGGAGAAATGCGTGTGTGAAATGTGAAGCAAATCCATGCAAGGAAAAATAAATTATAAGCCATTTACCCGAGCGTTAAAGTTTCGAACGAGTGAAGTATGTGACCTTGACCCTGGGCTTAGAAAGGGGCGGCACGAATGGCGATTTGTCACAGGGTGGTAGATGACCAATTGAGTAATGCTTGTGTGAAATGTGAAGCAGATCCGTGATTACAAATGCGTAATTAGGGGGATGCGGCTAGCCAATCAATGGAATGGAATGGTGCATAACGGCCCATCAACACAAAAGAGTATCATTTAGGGCCAAGCAATGTAGATGAAGAATAAAAGTAATGCTAGCCAATCAAATGTGCTCCAGGTGTTATTACCTGTGTGTCATTTATGAAATGGGCTGCAGCACATCATAACAAAGTTTTCATGTGATTATTAGAGACAAATGACCATGCAATACATTAACCCTTAGAATGCGGGAACCGAAAATAGTCATCTGCTGTTAATTAATATTTTGTCTTTTCTCTCAGTAAAAACATGGTTTGGCAGCATTTTAGAATCATTTCCATAGGAAATGATTCTAAAGTGCTGCCAAACCAAGTTTTTGATGAGAAAAATGGAAAATAAAAAATATTCAGCAGACGACACAAATTAATTCAGCATTGTAAGGGTTAACAATAAGCAAACAAATAGTTTCCAGCATTGAGAGGTTTTACTGTATATTCACAAAACAAATTCAAGTGACCTACGCTAATGATTGAACTCAGCTACAAGAACAAACGGTATATTGCAAGTGAAGAATTACCCCGCTGGCAGCCAAACAAAACGAGGCACATTCACACAGAGCCCGAGAAGCATGGATTTGTCACAACATGAAAGCAGACCATCAGAGCAATGGGTGGGACGGCGTGGATTTGTCACAGAGTGGTAGAGGACAATTAACCCTTTCCCTGTTTTGCGATATTTCGACTCTTCCAAATCGAAAATATCTGAATAAAAGAATCAAATGCTGGGTCAAATGATGGTTAAATTACCTGATGGAGTAGAAAACATTGTGGGAAAAGGAGAAATTGCTTGATACACATTAGGGCCACCTTTTCCCACAATGTTTTCTAAAGACATCTTCTGCAGAGGCGTGAAAAGTCGTTTCGATCAGGGAAAGGGTTAAAGGTACATGCCCACTTAGTAGGTACAAAATGTTCTTTATAGGAATTAAATAAGTGTATAATTGTGTCACTATGCCACCAGTTCTAAACATTACAAGTGCCCGCTATACAGATATAATCATGTAGGAATATTTAGTTTACTGATAGTGACGCGTGGTGGTATCAAGCTATTTTCATGTGCAAATGAGGCATGGTATTTTTAAATATTGATACTGATTAAATGTGTCACCTGAAATAAATATAATTTCGACAGATTTTAAAGTATGATCATTGCACATCAAACAAGAGGGCCATGATGGCCCTAATTCGCTCACCCCGACTCCATGAACACCAGAGGAGAATGTGACATTGAGTTCATGTGTTTTAAAAAAATTGTGCTATTTCTAGATGGCGGTCATCTTGGATTAAGCGATGACTCTCATTTTTACCAAATCTGAAAATGCTTCGCCCAAGGATCTTAACTTACTATGAAGTTTGGCCAGCATCGGCCATGTGGTTCCCGAGAAAAGACGTTCAAAATCTCGAATAAATGGAACTTTTGGCGGCCATCATGGATGACATAATCATCCGATTCCGACAAATATTGCACCAGAGCAATCGCCTCATTGATACCTTCAATTTGATATATGACATGAGCATATTCGGAAAAAAATAAAATTTGACCCCACGGGCCACGCCCATTTTTGACCTCGGGGTCACCAGTTTAACACATTTGAAAGAGCATTCTACATCGATCATTCCTACCAAGTTTCGTCGAAATCCGGCCAGCGGTTCGTGAGAAGAAGATTTTTTAAGAATTTGTGCCATTTTTAGACGGCGGCCATCTTCGATTAGCGACGACCTCCGTTTTAACAAATCTGAAAAGGCTTCACCCATGGACCATAACTGTGAAGTTTGGCCACCATGGGCCAAGCGGTTCGTGTGAAGAAGAATTTTGAAATCTCTAATAAAAGAACGACTTTTTTACCTTTCGGCGGCCATCTTGGATGACATGACCATCCAATTTCGACAAAAAAATGTACGAGAGCGATCGCCTCTTTGATACCTTCGATTTGATATAGGTATGACCATATTCGGTCAAAAATAAAATTTGACCCCAATTTGACCCCACGGGCCACGCCCATTTTTGACCCCGGGGTCACCATTTTAACAACTTTGAAAGAGCATTGTACATCGATCATTCCTACCAAGTTTCGTCGAAATCCGGCCAGCGGTTCATGAGAAGATGTTTTAAGAATTGATGCTATTTTTAGACAGCGGCCATCTTGGATTAGCGATGACCTCCATTTTAACAAATCTGAAAAGGTTTCACCCATGGACCATAACTGTGAAGCTTGGCTACCATGGGCCAAGCGGTTCATGTGAAGAAGAATTTTGAAATCTCTAATAAAAGAACAACCTTTTGACATTTCGGCTGCCATCTTGGATGACATAACAATCCGATTTCGACAACAAATGCACCAGAGTGATCGCCTCGTTGATACCTTCGATTTGACATATGACATGACCATATTTGGTTAAAAATAAAATTTGACCCCAATTTGACCCCACAGGCCACGCCCATTTTTGACCCCGGGGTCACCATTTTAACAACTTTGAAAGAGCATTGTACATCGATCATTCCTACCAAGTTTTGTTGAAATCAGGTTGGCGGTTCTTGAGAAGAAGATTTTTGAAGAATTTGTGCTGAATAAGAATTTAATGACGTAATTTTAACAATTTTGTAATCCCCCTACCTATGGACCATGTCCATGAAGTTTGGTGACTATAGGCCCAATGGTTACCGTGGAGAAGACGTTTGAAAATGTTCACGGACGACGGACGACGACGGACACATTGCGGTAACAATAGCTCACATGAGCTTCGCTCAGGTGAGCTAAAAAGGTTATCGCCCCTGATGTCAGTGTGGAATTTACGTCTGGTATAATAATGTCAATCAATACGTGGGGTAATAGTATATAGCTGGCATTCGCAATGTTTCAAACTGGTGGAATAGTGACACAATTAATTATTTAATTCCTATAAACAACATTTTGTGCCTACCGAGTTGGCATGTACCTTTAAAGCAATGTGTGTGTGAAATATCAAGCAGATGAGTACATGGAAACATAAATGGAAAGACACTTACCCGAGTTTCGAACGCACCAAGTATGTGACCTTGACCCTGGGCTTAACGGTGGCAGGACAATCGTGGATTTGTCACAGAGCAGTACAGGACCATTAGAGCAATGCGTGTGTGAATATCAAGCATATCCGTGCAAGGGGCATAAAGACTTGTTTATGTGTGTCATTACACCGATGTCACTATAACGCTATGTGATATGCTGTAAATAATGCATTTTTTGGCTATCCCTCTCAATAGTGCATTTCTGGCTCTCACCTGTAAATAGTGCATTGTTCTGGCTCTCATCTGTAAATAGTGCATTTATGGCTCTCACAGGTAAATAGTGAATTTTCTGGCTCTCCCCTGTAAATATTGCATTTTATGGCACTTACCTGTAAACAATGCAGTCTCTAGCTCTCACCTGTAAATAATGCATTTTCTAGCTCTCACCTGTAAATAGTGCATTTTCTGGCTCTCACCTGTAAATAGTGGTGTGTGTGTTTCTGGAGGTGTGTCAGTGCTGATATCTGTGTTTGTTGGCGTCACTGTTATTGGCCCCAGACTTCATATAGCACTACAGCAGCTGCAAGGAGACAGATACTGTGTGCAAGGGCGGGAAATTGTACTTGTACATATGGATACGATGGTGTCGGCCATACAGTGATGGATTGCACTGTAATTTATCTCCGATGCATGTTAATGATTACAAAGTACATAAGCCTGTCTAGAAAAGAGAATTTATCTGAAATAGAGTGGATAGAGTGGAACCTCTCTAAACCAGATACCCTGGGGACCTCTCAGGGTGTCCGGTTCACACAGGTTCCACTGCATTACACTCTTTCTTAGTACATTCAGGTATGACTCAAAGTGAAATTTATCCGTGTAGATCCCGATGTCACTGTGCGGCTGATCTTGTCTACACTGGCCACAATACCAATCAGTGCCATTTTGGCATCATGATGATTAAAAAAATGTATGTATCGGTGCAAATCCCAATGACACTGATGGCATGCTCGGGCTGATCTTTGTCTACATTGGCCACAATACCAATCAGTACCAATTTGTCATCCTGCACCAGAGCAGAGGCACAGACTGATCTATGGCATATCGCTGTCACACAGTCGCAAGGGATGTTTGTCATTGGTCATACAATTATACAGTTTCCGTTGTTCAATATATCTATGAAATGGAACCATGAAATAGGACTTTAGAATAATTTGTAACATGCTTTGACAGCACTTCAGAATAATTTCCATTGGAAATGATTATGAAGTGCAGTCAAAACATGTTTTTATTGAGAAATAAGGTGGCGATATATAAAAGCAACAGCAGACGACAATTGTTGTGAGTAGCGGTCTAAGGGTTAAGTATCTATATAGTGAACAGTGTAGAGTCTTAATTGATCCACAGAGAGTCTGTTTTAACATAGAACAGCATCAGGAAACATGGACCAGTCCCATGTATATTGACTGGAGTTAATCAAAGTACTGAAAGTACTGACTGGCGGGAGACAAGTAGCCACTTGTGAATTTGCATACTCAGAAATTCCTTGTTAGAAATATATTCGATGTTGATTATTGGATGTACAATCTGCAAATTTGGAGAACTTGATCAGTTACTGGTGTTTGTAAAATACAGCCTGCTCTAAACACAAATAGGTTGATGAAGCAAAGGTGCTTTATGTCCGACTAATAAACCATTTTACGAGGTATATTGCAGACGTATTATGTGAAATCTTTTCAAAATTATGACTGGGCGTAGGCCTACATACGTGTATGCTGCATGAACGGCAAAATGTTTTCATGAATTTTGTTTCGCTCACCCAGAGGGTAATTTTTCGAAAATCGCCCGTAAACCACAATAACAGCAATTTGTTCTCTTCAAAAGTAAAGTTGGGCATGCCAACTATTTTACACATAATGTTGAGCATTTCCGTTGCTATTAATAACTTGCTTTCAGTTCACTCGCTGACTTTAAATGTCACCTGACTGTTGTTAATTGCGAACGCAAATTGAGCCTATTGAGACGTCCCCCGATGAACAGAGAATCACGATCCCAATAGCGATACGGGGGGCGTCTCAATAACAACAATTTGTTCTCTTCAAAAGTAAAGTTGGGCATGCCAACTATTTTACACATAATGTTGAGCATTGCCGTTGATATTAATAACTTGCTTTCAGTTCACTCGCTGACTTTAAATGTCACCTGACTGTTGTTAATTGCGAACGCAAATCGAGCCTATTGAGACGTCCTCCGATGAACAGAGAGCCACTTCAGAAAGTAGACCCGTGCAAACGGCCAGAATCACCATCCCAATAGCGTGGAGACAAAAACGCCAAAAACGCAAGACGGTATTTAACTAGCCGGTAGGTAGAAGCGAATTTCATAATGGAGGCGCATTATAGCATCAGCGTCGAGTATAGAAAAGTGAAAGTGAATGGGTTTAACCACAGGTTGAAGTAACGGACCAAGGTATATAAAAACATTAAATATACCTAAAAGTATCAATAAGTGAGAGAAAAAAATAAGTTAATTTTTTTTTTTTACTCCCTGTTATAGCACATTACCAAGATTCCTATGTTTATATGGGCCGCATTCGGACGGCCTCAAGACAACGGACTCTCACGAAACAATGAACAGATTTATATCATGTTCGCCTATTGCAGAAGTTAGGCAAATATTAGCCCTCCGCAATAATGTGTTCCCTGACCACAGTTAGAAGCCTTGTTCATATATATAGAGGTATAACGATGAAAGCCGAAACACGCCCGTGTGGACGACGTAAAAGTGTAGTTTGAAGCAGATGTTTGCAGTCATATAGTAGTATTGGCCGGAAAAATGTTACCGAAGTCTTACGACTAAAGATAAACGCGGAATTTTGTTGAACAAAATAATCTCTAGCTCGAAAACATTACGACATAGCGCATTGGGGAACATATCGTTGCGGAGGGCTAACATTTGCCTTCTGCAATTGGCAGAATGACATAAATCAGTTGACTGTTTTGTGAGTCTCGAGGCCGTCTGAGTACGGACCATTAAAGACATATCTTTTCCCACTTATTGATACTTTTAGGTATAATTAATGTATTTATAGACCTTGGTCCGTTATTTCAACCTGTGGGTTTAACGTCCCAGCCACAGCTAAGGTCATATAGAGACGGAACCACAGTTGAAAGTCTCATCCGACAGACCAGTGGTATAGAAAGTATTTTTCAATGCCCTAGGCGAGATTTGAACACACAATCTCCGGATTGGAAGTCGGGTGTTCTAACCCATAAGTCACAACCCATCCCGCGTCGAGTATAGAACTTATTCCAGTCACAAAGTAAGCTTCTACCAACCAACCACTTGACACTACAGACGTCAATAGCAGTGTTTGCGAAGAGTGTAGATGCCTTTATAATGCTATCCAGTATATGTCCTCGATGGCTAGAGTAAGGCTTTTCTGCTGGTTACCTATTTGTATATATAACTAGACATTATGTTTGTAAGACATTATGACACTAGAAATTGTGTTTGTAAAACATGAATATGCCCACATGGCATACCCAGGACTATGTAAGATATTACATGTTGGATTTTTGTTGACGTAACAAAATGGCTAAGTGTTTCAGCGACATTTCGAAGGTGACAAAGGTCAAGGCCGTGTTAATGGTGGTGCAAGTGTATGACAAATGTTCAGGTGATTCAAGTGTCCAAGTATTGAAGCAATCCTTCGTGTTGGAGAAACTCTTACAAACGTTTCTAACTAAATGAACACGGACTGGAGACGTACGGAACATCAAGAGCAATGCAATATGGCTCCTTGCTATCGTATAGTGGGCATAAAAACAATTGTATTCAATTAGTTTTTATCTTCGGTGTTATGTGGAACTTAGGTTTAACTCTTTGCATGCTGGGAAACTTGAGGGCTATAAATAGTTCAAAACTAGCGGACAGAAATTCATCATATTTTCTTTTATTTCTCCTTGTAAATATCATGAATATGTCTTGGAATTTCATTAGAATCGAGTCCTCAGGACTCAATTCTAATGAAATTCCAAGACATATTTACAGAGAGAAATAAAACATATAGTCCTGATTTGTCTGGCGGTTATTTTCGCCGCTAGCATGCAAAGAGTAAAGATCTTCACTTTCAAAAGACATCTTCAAAGCGAACATGTGAAGTATTGTGGACATTGGTAGAGTTATCAATCAGAAACAACAAAAGTGAGAAAGAATATTTTTAGCCTGCGTGAGGAACTAAGGTCCACAAACCCCATTCAATAGATGTCTTTTCATGATTGATATCAATGCACATTTGAAGTAGGTTGGCCACCGGCCTTATAGTAATAATTAACATACGGAAATGACAACAGTGTGCAAAAATAATCTATTTTTGGTCTTGGTGATATTGAACATTGGGCGACTAACCCAACTTTCAACAGAAGTCTTCCGATATCAATGCATCACTGAAGATATATTGGACATCCACCTACAATCCTACATGTACGAGTATATAGTATTTCAGTTATCTCCTGAATTTACAGACAGACAGTCAGTTTGTTTGTTTGTTTATTAGTGTTTAACGGCCTATCAACAGCTAAGGTCATGTAAGGCCGGGCAAACGGGTTCGATCCCATTTTAACCTGCTGCATTGGGGGGAAAATCCCAAAATCAGAACGGAATATTTACATTGAGAACAAATATATTCAGCCCTGAAATTAGAATAACCTGACCTGGTGCCAGGACCATACCACACCAAAGTCACTTGGCCCCTTCCCCTAAAATAGGATTACGAATATCGTAATACTCACATAAGGGGTATAACCAGATTCAACTGTCACATACAAAATGCCAAAGACATATGTGAGGGCCAAACCAGGTCTCCAGTCCGGATTCCGGTAAGGATGAACCCCGATCGTTAAATTACCCATCGCATGCTCCTACCTGCCACCCACACAGACAGTCATGCAGACTGACAGAATGATAAGCATATTAAACAATCTCTGTCCTCATCACCATGGGTGTGCATACAAATTTTGCTCCAAGCCTCATATTTTATTCAACATACTGAATTATGACAATCAATTTCAAAAAGTGTAAAATTACGAGTGGGTTTCCCACTCCCACTCTCTGCAATCCATTAACTCTTACACCGCTATCTTATTATTTTGTCGTCTGCTGTTTATTTTCTATTTTTAATTTTTCTCATCAAAAACATGCTTTGACAGCACTTTAGAATAATTTACAACATGCTTTGATAGCACTTTAGAATCATTTGCATTCAAAATGATTCGCAAGTGCTGTCAAACCATGTTTTTATTGAGAAATAAGGCAAGATATAAAAGCAACAGCCGACGACAATTGTTGTGTGTAGCGATCTAAGGGTCAACTCTGCATGCTGGGAAACTTATACCTGCACGTTTTCCGCTTTATAAACAATAGTTTGCACTATAGCGCTACACAACAGTCAGCGGTAAAAATTTGCAAAATAACATTTCACTCACTAAAATATAACAATAATATGTAGGACGTTGACGTTTATATTTCGCTACTAGTTATTGAGAGAAAAATATTATCATAAATTCACCTAATAAAGTGTGTATTAACAAACTTCTTAGGACTACAAGGTAGAAAGTTAAAAAAGAATGCTTCAAACGCACATTTGCAAATGCTAGCTACTCTGTCATAAAGCTTAACCCTTAGACCACTATCTTATTTTTTTGTTGTCTGCTATTTATTTTCTATTTTGCATTTTTATCATCAAAAACATGCTTTGACAGCATTTTAGAATAATTTACAACATGCTTTGACAGCACTTTGAAAAACAAGGTTTGACAGCACTTCAGAATCATTTCCAATGGAAATGATTCTGAAGTGCTGTCAAACCATGTTTTTATTGAGAAATAAGACAAGATATAAAAGCAACAGCAGACGACAATTGTTGTGAGTAGCGGTCTAAGGGTAAAGTAATGCAATGCATTGTAATGTAATTACAGTTATGAACTCAGAACTAGGAAACTTATAAACAGTTAAAAAATAGCAGACGACAATTCATTATAAATGTATTCATTGTAAATATAATGAAATGTCTTGGAATTTCATTATAATGGAGTCCGAAGGACGCAATTCTAATGAAATTCCAAAACATATTTACAGAAAGAAATAAGAAAATACTCCTAATTTGTTGGCTGTTATTTTTACCGCCAAAATGCCAAGGGTTAATAACATATTTATTCTAATGAACGTCCTCGGGGCTGTGCAATTTTCTGAAGATATATATGCATTATTATGGCAAAATATAATAGAGATTTTACGGAAGCCCATTAGGGCCACTTCACTTTTTTTTTTATCTTTTCTTGAATTTTCAAGATATTTTCTTGAATTTTCAAGACGTTTTCTTGAATTTTCAAGATCTTTTCTTGAAAATTCAAGAAAAAATCTTGAAAATTCAAGAAAAGATCAAAATTGAAAATTCAAGATCTTGAAAATTCAAGATCAACTTGTTTAAAATTCAAGAAGATCTTGAAAATTCAAGAAAAAATCTTGCTAAAATTCAAGAAAAGATCTTGAAAATTCAAGAAAAAATTAAAATTCAAGATTTCAACTTGAAAATTCAAGAGATCTTGAAAATTCAAGAAAATAACTGAAAATTTTCAAGTTCAAGCAAGTTTTCTTGTTTTCAAGTTATTTTCTTGAATTTTCAAGATCTTTTCTTGAAAATTCAAGGAAAAATCTTGAAAATGCAAGAAAAAAAGATCTTGAAAATTCAAGAAAAGAACTTGAAAATTCAAGAAAACATCTTGAATAAATGGAAATTAAAAAAAAGTGAAGTGGCCCTAATGGGCTTCCGTAAGATTTTCATGTTTCAAATGACTTCTATTTGAGAGTGGGCTATTATTAGAGTAAACTAGAAATGTGGCCTGTCGGCACACGAATACCCCCACTGGCAGCCAAAGAAAACGAGGCATTTTTGATTATAAGCCATTTAGCCGAGCGTTAAGGTTTCAAACGCATCAAGTCTGTGACCTTGACCCTGGGCATAGTGTGATAATCCATGCATCGGTGTAGAAGATATAGAGCGGAAGGGAATTTCAATAGGTTTGACCTTTGACCTTCAACTGTGACCTTGACCTTGGACGTAGGTGCGTGGTTATTGATCGCGACACACCTTCTCATCATGAGAAACATTTGTGCGAAGTCAATTGATAATCCATGCATCGGTGTAGAAGATAAAGAGCGGAAGGGAATTTCAATAGGTTTGACCTTTGACCTTCAACTGTGACCTTGACCTTGGACGTAGGTGCTTGATTATTGATCGTGACACACCTTCTCATCATGAGAAACATTTGTGCCAAGCCATTTGATAATCCATGCATCGGTGTAGGAGATATAGAGCGGAAGGGAATTTCGATAGGTTTGACATTTGACCTTCAACTGTGACCTTGACCTTGGACGTAGGTGCGTGGTTATTGATTGCGACACACCTTCTCATCATGAGAAACATTTGTGCCAAGCCATTTGATAATCCATGCATCGGTGTAGAAGATATAGAGCGGAAGGGAATTTCCAATAGACCGACCGACCGACCGACCGACCGACCGACCGACCCCGACTTTGTTTGTGGGGGTATAATAAGAGGTCAATATTGCATGTTGTTTACTGGCCGCATAATGGACTCAGTGACTGAATGGCAAACAGTCATCAGACACTGATCAGACCGTGCAACAGGCTGGTCTGGATTTACACTTGCTGTAACGGCAATAAACATTTATCAGAATAGAGTAGTAGGTTAGTGCCGTGAATGGGAAAAATATCTGGCACGTCACGGAAACGGGATGTGCTCGGCAGAGCCTCGCCCATCCCGTTTCCTGAGCCTTGCCAGATATTTTTTCCCATTCACGGCACTAACCTACTATTCTCTATATCAGACTGCAGCCTCTACGATAGGTCAATGTAGCGGTGACAAATCATTTAGGCTTTGATAGCTAATAACCATTGTTATAAAAGGAACGGATGCAAAACCATGTCCACCGGTTGACAGTTATCGTCTGATCAGAATAATAATTTCTCAAATCTGTGGGATTGCCGATCGCTTCGTGAAATGAGATAAAAGCTTATGATTATACAGCAATCATGTTCCACCATCATCAATCAAGCATCGTTTATAAAATAATCACTTTGTGTCTGTGTGATCAGTAGCTGATTTCACCAAAATTGCAAAGTATACTTATCTTGCTAAGTACACTTTGAGGGAGAAATTTTCAATTTAAGGATAAATTTATTAATTGTTATTATACTGAATTTATTACATTATCACAGCCATTTTGGCTGTGATAATGTATTAAATTCAGTCTAATAATTCTGCATTACTTTTAATCTATGTCTATGACATTAAACATCTGGGCTATTTTAATTACTGTTCTATTTTTTAAATAAATCAATTAAGTATAATAATTCTGCATACTTTTAATCATCAAATATATGCAGTTGTTAGTTCTATATGGAATAATGCATTTCTGGGAAAAATAAATGATTACTCCCTCAAAGTATACTTAGCTAGATAAGTAATACTTTGTAATTTTGATGAAATAGGCTACAGATGAGGAATCACTGAAAATTGTGCTTCCATTCTACACCTATCAATGTTTTCCCAAAAACTTTATCCGGAACTGTAACTGAAGGGGTTAGTGGAAAAAGGGGGACAGACAGTACATGTACATAGTTTTATGTAGTTTAACCCTTAGAATGCGGGAACCGAAAATAGTCGTCTGCTGTTAATTCATATTTTGTCTTTTCTCTCAGTAAAAACATCGTTTGGCAGCATTTTAGAATCATTTCCATTGGAAATGATTCTAAAGTGCTGCCAAATCAAGTTTTTGATGAGAAAAATGGAAAATAAAAATTATTCAGCAGACGATACAAATTAATTCAGCATTGTAAGGGTTACCCACTCAGTACGCACATTATGTTTTTTATAGCAATTAAATAGGTATATAATTGTGTCACTATTCTACCAGTTCTAAAAATTACGAGTGCCCGCTATACAGATATAATCATTTAGTAATATTTATTTTACTGATAGTGACGCGCGATGGTATTAGGCTATTTTCATATGCAAATGAGGCATAATTATTAATATACTAATTAAATGCGTCACCTGAAAAAATAATATTTGCGACAGATTATAAGGTATGATCATTGCAGATCGTAAAATAAATACAGAGAATAAATAGTAATGTCCGTTTTAAGGAAACATGGTTATCGCCCCTGACATCAGTGTGGAAATTGACGTCTGATATAAAACAGGCATGGGAGTGAAACACTATCCCAATCCTGAAAATTCATTTGAGCAGCGGATTGCGCTGCGATTTGCTAGGGGGGTCTGGGGGCATGCCCCCCCCCCATAATTTTTTTTCATTTCTAGATGCTCTGTGCTTCATTCTGAGGTATATTTAGCATTAAATAGATCACATTTTCCCCTGAAAAAATATGCTATAATTAGGAAAAATTGGCAACATAATCCATTTCAATTTAAAATAGTACTTGCAACAAGAAGTCAGTACATGTATAACAGGGATTCCGCTGGGGAAAATAAAAGAATCGCCAATTAAAAAAAACACAAACAAAATCAAATTCTTTTTTTTTTTTTTTTTTTTTTGAAAATTGTAATTTTTTATCGCCATTCTCAACGGATTTACAAGATTCACAAAAGTGGTCCCTGGGACCTCAAATCCGGATTTCCGGATTAATCTGGGAAATTTCCCATGCCTGATAAAATGTATAATAATGCCAATCAATACGTGGGGTAATGGTGAATGAATGTTTTTTTTGCCAGAAAATGTCCCAGTTGATGTCTCTGATATAAAGAACAGTTTGTGCCTACTGAGTGGGCATGTACCTTTAATTCAACTTAACCCTAAGACCGCTACGCACAACAATTGTCGTCTGCTGTTGCTTTTATATCTTGCCTTATTTCTCAACAAGAAACGAGGCAAAGCCACGAAGGCCAGGTTTTTTCCAAGCATAGACACTTGGATAACATAATTATACCCACTTTTTGTAGACTAGATGGCCGTGGCCTGCATGTCGCGCCTTGGGGCGAGGCATGGACACTAAAAAAATAGATATAGTAGATAGAAGAAACTTAACCAAAAAACTTTAACCGGACACACGGACGAACGGACGGACGTATGCCAATATGACGATATCGCGCTTTCCGCAAGCAGGTGTGACAATGATGATAAACACCCATGTGAAGTATCAAGGTATTGGGTGAAGCAGTTGCAGAGATATAGCACACGAAAAAACTTTAACAAAAAAAATTCAAAGCAATTTGACCTTGACATTGGGCACAGGATCGCGCTTTCCGCAAGCAGGTGCAACAATGATGATAAACACCCATGTGAAGTATCAAGGTATTGGGTGAAGCAGTTGCAGAGATATAGTACACGAAAAAACTTTAACAAAAAAATTCAAAGTAATTTGACCTTGACATGGGCACAGGATCGCGCTTTCCGCAAGCAGGTGCAACAATGATGATAAACACCCATGTGAAGTATCAAGGTATTGGGTGAAGCAGTTGCAGAGACGTAGTACACGAAAAAACTTTAACAAAAAAATTCAAAGTAATTTGACCTTGACATTGGGCACAGGATCGCGCTTTCCGCAAGCAGGTGCGACAATGATGATAAACACCCATGTGAAGTATCAAGGTATTGGGTGAAGCAGTTGCAGAGATATAGTACACGAAAAAACGTTAACAAAAAAATTCAAAGTAATTTGACCTTGACATTGGGCACAGGATCGCGCTTTCCGCAAGCAGGTGCGACAATGATGATAAACACCCATGTGAAGTATCAAGGTATTGGGTGAAGCAGTTGCAGAGATATAGTACACAAAAAAACTTTCAACAAAAAAATTCAAAGTAATTTGACCTTGACATTGGGCACAGGATCGCGCTTTCCGCAAGCAGGTGCGACAATGATGATAAACACCCATGTGAAGTATCAAGGTATTGGGTGAAGCAGTTGCAGAGATATAGTACACAAAAAAACTTTAACAAAAAAATTCAAAGTAATTTGGACCTTGGACATTGGGCCAGGATCGCGCTTTCCGCAAGCAGGTGCGACAATGATGATAAACACCATGAAGTAAGGGTTCAAGGTATTGGGTGTGAAGCAGTTGCAGAGATATAGTACACGAAAAAACTTTACCAAAAAAAACTTAACCAAAAAACTTAATTTGACCTTGACATTGGGCACAGGGGCCGCACGGTTGGGGGTTAGAATGGAAATATGGATGATGATAAACACCCATGTGAAGTTTCAAGGTAATGGGCGAAGCAGTTGCAGAGATATAAAGTTTTAACCAAAAAACTTTAACCAGACGTACGTTAAAAAGTTAACGTTGAAAATGGCTAAGTCAATTACGTAGAAATAATAGGTGAAGGTAAAAAAATGGTCACATGTTGGATAGTTGTATGTGGTAGGCACCCCTTGGTTATGAAGCTGTGAAAGTTTGGTGGTCCTAGGTGGTACAGTACCAAAGAAATGGACTTAAACACGAAAACTTAACATTGTAAACGCGAAAACTTAACATTGAAAATGGCTAAGTCGACTGCGCGGAAAAAATGGGTGAAGTTAAAAAAAAAAGTAACATGTTGGATGTGATATGTGGTGGGTACCCCTTGATTATGAAGCTGTGAAAGTTTGGTGGTCCTAGGTGGTACAGTACCAAAGAAATGGACTTAAACACGAAAACTTAACATTGTAAACGCGAAAACTTAACATTGAAAATGGCTAAGTCGACTACGCGGAAAAAATGGGTCAAGTTAAAAAAAAAAGTAACATGTTGGATAGTGATATGTGGTGGGCACCCCTTGATTATGAAGCTGTGAAAGTTTGGTGGTCCTAGGTGGTACAGTAACAAAGAAATGGACTCAAACACGAAAACTTAACATTGATTGTGGACGCCGCCAGCCGAACGCCCGCCCTCCCGCACCGCCCTCCCGCACCGCCCGCCCGCCCGGCTTTCGCCAATCAAATAGCCTGGATTTTTTTTCAAAAAACCTGGCTAATAAAAAAATGGTTTGACAGCACTTCAGAATCATTTCCAATGGCGTCCACAATCAATGTTAAGTTTTCGTGTTTGAGTCCATTTCTTTGTTACTGTACCACCTAGGACCACCAAAGCATGTTGTAAATTATTCTAAAGTGCTGTCAAAGCATGTTTTTGATGATAAAAAATGGAAAATAGAAAATAAACAGCAGACGACAAATAATTAAGATAGCGATGTACAGGTTAACAACCCATTACAGGCTGGATACAATTACAGCAGTATGAAAATTTGGGTTTACTATTTTCTCTATTTCTGTTCGAAACTATATATTGTTACCACTCATTTGAACTGTCTCAACGCGACGGTTCAAATGAGTGGTAACAACAGATACTTTTATGGATAAATTAATAAAATAAGTAAGTAAGTAAGTGAACAAGAATTCCGCGCAATCAAATGTCTTGCCTTGTTCTGCCTTGATCTTGACCCTGCCTGGGGCCCAATAATGTTTTTCTTAATAGTTGTATATTCATCTACATATCATAGTAAAGGTATGTATAAAGTTTGATGACTGTAGCTGATATGATGTTGAAGTAATGATCGTAACACGAAAACTTAACATTGAAAGTATTAAACAAAAATAGAGTTTGACCTTGACCCTGGGGCCTGAGAATAAAAATTTAATAGTCCTATTTTCATCTACATATCATAGTAAAGGGATGTATAGAGTTTGATGACTGTAACTGATAAGGTGTTGAAGTAATGATCGTAACACGAAAACGTAATATTGGATGATGACGCTGATGACGCCGATGATGACACCGACGACGCCGCCAACGACGCCGCCGTCGACGCCGCCGCCGCCAGAAAAGCAGAACCTATGTCTCGCTTTCTGCTTCACAGGCGAGACAAAAATGGGTTTAACGTCCCACCAACAGCTAGGGTCATACAGGAGACGGGAGGCGAGGTTTGAACCCACAACCTCCAGATTGGAAGTCAGGCCACAATCCATCCCCAATGAATAAATTAATCAGATTATTTCAACAAAAAAGTGTTGTATCCACAGACTTGGGTAGCAGTGACCAGTTAGCCGCCAGTTTCGTATAATTATGGCACCGGTGAAATTTATAAATATTACACTTTCTGCTGATTAAAATTCATTTGAATTGTTTAATTATTATTTTGTAGTTGATTTTGTATTTTATTCAGATCTTACATCGTATTAATTGATGAATGCTCATTCCAGGGCCATCTGACCTGTTCCGATTTATCAGAAATGGGCAAATACGAATTGAGGGTATGTTGTGACAAAAACTGATCAAAACAACAGATTTTTCTGGGAGTTTCAAACAAGAATTTATTTCAGAGAAAACTCTGGATGATGATTGAGAACACATACAACATTCAATCTGTAGTTCCGCAAGTAGCGTGGCACGGCATGGTTTTAAAGTGAATATTTTACCTCAGAATTGGATCATTTTAAAGAGGCTGCACCAAGATATTTCACATTCCTGCATAGGTAAGGAGCACTAATAGAGCAGCATATTTGTGTTTATGTAAAAGCTTCTAGTGTGTCTAGGTCACAAATGTCGAACACATATTGCTGTCTGCCCACTTATTTGGAATATTGCATTAAATACATACTGTCTGAGGGCGTGAAATTGATAATTTTAAATTAACTGGTCACTGCCCCCTTGGGTTAATGTTAATGAGTTATTTTAAAATCACTCCATGCATGACAAAGTTAAGAGTTCAGAACAAGCTCTTTTACAGCCCAGACAAGCTCCACTGATCTCAAATTTGGTTTTGGTTTTGGTTTTGAAATCCCTTCTTCATGACAAAGTCACAGCCCGGACACACTCTTTTTTTTACATTTGACCTCTAGGTGTGACCTTGACCTTTAAGCTGTGGACCGGAGTCGACATACCGTCTCATATGGATGAACGTTTGTGCCATGTGATTTTAAAATCTCAAACTCTATTGTTCTAATCTTTTAACTTTGCAAGGTGTATGATCACGTGGTACTAACAACAACAAGTACATAAAATTATTCTTTTATATTGTCCTTATTACGTAACAGATTTTGATGAAATATAGCGCATCAAACGCATCTTGTTAAGCTGCATTTGGTGGTCTTTGTATTTTCGCCCAAACTTCTGTCGTTTTTGCGAAGAATCAATTTCCGTGTCTACCGACACGGACATCGATTCTTCGCAAAAACGACATAAGTCTGTGCCGAACTCCCTGGACGACCAAATAAATGCAGCTCATGAAGACGCGTTTTCTGCGCCATATTTCATCAAAATCAGTTGCATATTAACGGAAATATAAAATAATACGACGTTGTTGTTGTTGCAACCACGTGATCATGCACCTTGCTTTGGCAACTAGGTGAGACCTTGACCTCTCATCATGGTGAACATTTATGCCATGTTATTTAGAAATTCCTCCAGCTTGGACAATAATGTTCTCATTTTTACTAGGTTATCTCCCTTGGAGCTATCTAGTATAGCAGTCGTAGAGATGGCATCTCAACTATTTCTACATTTAAAACTACCATTATGAGTTTTGAATTTGTAATGTTTCATTACTGAATTTTACTGAATTAGCACATGTAAACTAAAGAATAAAGCACAGTCTGAATTATTTAATTATAGTAATTTCCAATAACCTAGGAAGGGAGGAAACCTTAATAAAAAGAGTGACTTTAAAACAATGTGTATTAACACATTGTTTTAAAGTCACTCTTTTTATTAAGGTTTCGACCACATGGTCGGTCTTTATCAAAATAGTGTGAATCTGTACTGGCAGTCCTATGTGACGTCCATAGTGTACAATTAAAGTCACTCTTTTTATTAAATTTTCGACCACATGGTCTTTATCAAAATATTGTGAAACTGTATTGGCAGTCCTATGAGACGTCCATAGTGTCACATATAGGACTGCCAATACAGTTTCAGTGAGAAAAAAAAATAAGCTAACATTCTTTTTACTCCATCTTTAAACACATTAATGTGTATAGGAGGGAGTAAAGAATTTGTTTAAGCATATTTGTTTCACTTATTGATGTTTTATTTTAGTACATTTAATGTATTTATAGACCATGGCCGTGACTTCAACCTGTGGCCGGACACACACCACACCTGACACAATGATGTTGTGTATTGAGGGAGCAACTGCTGATTAGATTCATTAGGCTCATTCTCTCCCAGGCACACAGAGTAGGATAACAATGTTGGTGTATTGTCGTTGGTGCGATGGTGTGGTCAATAATAATTGTTGTTTATCATAAATATTTTGTTCTGATTTTGGGATTTTCCTTCTTCCCTATACATGAAATATGGGATTTGACCCTGTTAACCGACCTAAAATGACATTAGCTGATGATAAGCCATTAAACATCATTATATAAATAAATAATACTTATTAGTAATCTTGCGGAGCTAACCTTTCAGTACTTTGATTTACCTTGGACCTTTGAGCTACAGATCTGGCTCATATGGAGGACACCCCATCTCATCATGTAGAACACTTGTTTCAAGCTATTTCAAAATCCCCCCATACATAAACAAGAGGGCCATGATGGCCCTAATTCGCTCACCTGACTCCATGAACACCAGAGGAGAATGTGACGTTGAGTTCATGTGTTTTAAAAAAATTGTGCTATTTTTAGATGGCGGTCATCTTGGATTAAGCGATGACTCTCATTTTACCAAATCTGAAAATGCTTCACCCAAGGATCTTAACTTCCTATGAAGTTTGGCCAGCATCGGCCATGTGGTTCCTGAGAAAAAGACGTTAAAAATCTTGAATAAATGGACCTTTTGGTGGCCATCATGGATGACATAATCATCCGATTCCGACAAATATTGCACCAGAGCAATCGCCTCATCGATATCTTCAATTTGATATATGGCATGAGCATATTTGGTCAAAAATAAAATTTGACCCCAATTTGACACCACGGGCCATGCCCATTTTTGACCCCGGGGTCACCATTTTCACAACTTTGAAAGAGCATTGTAAATCAATCATTGCTACCAAGTTTATTCGAAATCCGGCCAGCGGTTCATGAGAAGAAGATTTTTTAAGAATTTATGCTATTTTTTAGACGGCGGCCATCTTCGATTAGCGATGACCTCCATTTTAACAAATCTGAAAATGCTTCACCCATGGACCATAACTTTTAAGTTTGGCTACCATGGGCCAAGCGGTTCATGTGAAGAAGAATTTTGAAATCTCTAATAAAAGAACCTTTTGACATTTCGGCGGCCATCTTGGATGACATAACAATCCGATTTCGACAAAAAATGTACCAGAGTGATCGCCTCATTGATACCTTCGATTTGATATATAACATGACCATATTCGGTCAAAAATAAAATTTGACCCCACGGGCCACGCCCATTTTTGACCCCGGGGTCACCATTTTAACTTTGAAAGAGCAATGTACATCGATCATTCCTACCAAGTTTCGTTGAAATCCGGCCAGCGGTTCATGAGAAGATTTTTTAAGAATTTATGCTATTTTTAGATGGTGGCCATCTTGGATTAGCGATGACCTCCATTTTAACAAATCTGAAAAGGCTTCACCCATGGACCATAACTTTTAAGTTTGGCTACCATGGGCAAGCGGTTCATGTGAAGAAGAATTTTGAAATCTCAAATAAAAGAACGACCTTTTGACATTTCGGCGGCCATCTTGGATGACATAACAATCCTATTTGACAACAAATGCACCAGAGTGATCGCCTCATTGATACCTTCAATTTGATATATGACATGACCATATTCGGTCAAAAATAAAATTTGACCCCAATTTGACCCATTTTTGACCCCGGGGTCACCATTTTAACAACTTTGAAAGAGCAATGTACATCGATCATTCCTACCAAGTTTTGTCGAAATCCGGTTGGCGGTTCTTGAGAAGAAGATTTTTGAAGAATTTGTGCTATTTTTAGACGGCGGCCATCTTGGATTACGTAAAGACGTAATTTTAACAATTTTGTAATCCCCCTACCTAAGGATCATGACCATGAAGTTTGGTGACTATAGGCCCAATGGTTACCGAAGAGAAGACGTTTGAAAATGTTCACGGACGATGGACGACGACACGGACGACGACGGACGACGACAGACAACGGACACATTGCGGTAACAAAACTTACAGCCCATAAAAAACTTACAGTTCTCATTTTTGACATTTGACGTCTACGTTCGACTTTGATCTTTGACCTGGGGCCTGTTTTACTAAACTTTGTACGACTAAAATGTTCGCAAGTGCAAATTTATAACTAGATTGGTCAGTAAGCGATGCTTACGAAATACCCCCTGCGTGGGCCCAGGTACACCTAAATATGTAAACAATTTCTAAGTGTGTGGATTTGTCACAGGGTGGTAGAGGTCCATTGGAGCAATGTGTGTGTGAAATGTGAAGCAGATCCGAGCAAGGAAATAGAAGTTATAACCAATTTCTCTGATGTTAAGTTTTGTAAAGACACTAACTACCATAATTATGTGACATTGACCTCGAGATCAGCAGGGAATTGTCACAGCATGATAGTAGAGCCTTAGAGGAATGCATGCATGAAATATTAAGAATTTTAAATGAAGGAAATAGAAGTTATAACTTATTTCTCTGATGTTAAGTTTTGCAACGAGATAAAATATTTGACCTTGGGATCAGCGGGGGTTGGACGGTCGTGGATTTGGCGCAGCATGGTAGTAGAGCCTTACCGGAATGCATGTGTGAAATATTAAGCATTTTAGATGAAGGAAATTGAAGTTATAACATATTTCTCTGATGTTATGGACGGACTGGACGGACGGACGGATGGACCAGACTTATATGTTATCTCATTTGAGATAGCATATTATGTCACGCAAATTTCTATGGGGGCAGCCATTGATCATGCTACGCCTAAACGGCGAGTACGATCCCAAATTATCCTATGGCGTTTTGGTCTGTATTGCTTTGTATCTAAAACTCTACATATTCTATTCTCTTATTGTTTTCACAGTTTTGTGCTCAGTTAAATTCTGAAAAATACGAATCAAGACATTTTGTGCGTATGAACACAGCAGCTATTATCTTTAGTTCTCACAGTTAGGTAGCAGTGAACAGTTAGCCGCCAGATTAGAACAACTTTTTTTTCTGCGAATTTCAAACAGTACTTTATTCTAGAGAAAACGTATGTATGGGAATGGGCTTGCACCATTACAGTTCATTTGCCTCTGGATGATGATTGAGAAAATATGCAACTTTTAGTATGTAGTTCCGCAAGTGATCAGTTTTTGTGGAGATAACATATTTCAGTACTTTCAGCACTTTGATTAGGTATGTACTTGAAATGTTTCAACAACAATTCTGTGGAATTCAATGTCAGAATTCAACAGAAATTCTACTTTCATTTTCAAAGTTGCAATAAAACACAGTTTCAATAGGTTTTTGTCTTTTCCAACCATGGATTGAAATACTAATTGTTTATTTGATATATAAATTTTTCAATTTGCATATTTCTAAGCTGTCTTGGGCCTTGAATTGTCAACAAGCTCCTTAACCCTTTCCCTGTTTTGCGATATTTCGACTCATCCAAATCCAAAACATCTGAATAAAAGAATCAAATGCTGGCTGGGTCAAATGATGGTTAAATTATCTGATAGAGTAGAAAACATTGTGGGAAAAGGAGAAATTGCTTGTTACAAGCAATTTCTCCTTTTCCCACAATGTTTTCTAAAGACATCTTCTGCAGAGGCGTGAAAAGTCGTTTCTATCAGGGAAAGGGTTAACATAAGTTCTCAGTGACAGTGACCATGGGCAGTTGGAGGGTGGGTAATATGCAAAACGTTTAAGCACCATCCCTAGACACACTTTGAGGCCAACTATTATCAAAATTGGTGGACTGGTTCATAAGCTGTTGAAAGGTGTTACTAATGTATGCACGTATGAACCCATGTACGCACGCACATTGACTAACGCTATATCTCCTCTTGCCTACGAGCAAGAGGATAATAACTGGAATGGATTTTGATATGGCATGATAATTCCAGCACAAACATATTTACACAATTCCCTAACATTTGATTGGCCCGTAGCAAGTCTCCGTCCAAAATTGATATCCCAGTAAACTCCCACGCCGAACTACTTTCTGTAACCCTCACGTTAAAATAATAAAAAGCAATTTCTCCTTTTCCCACAATGTTTTCAAAAGACATCTTCTGCAGAGGCGTGAAAAGTCGTCTATCAGGGAAAGGGTTAACCCTTTCAACCCTAAGTAACTTTAGTACATTTACAACAAGAGTGCTGAAGGTCACAATGTACGCCCATCCGGGTAAGGCCAGTCCAAGGGGAGATAACTAACTGAAAACCAATAAGGTTCTTCCTCTTGCCATGATAAACATGTGTACCAAATTTGGTAACGAGTTATCGTGTAGACAATGAGACAGCAGGAGAAAAATAAAAAATGCTGCCAAGGGCAGATAAGGATCCGACAATTTTGAAAATTAATAGGGTTCCTCATTTTCCAACGATAAACATGTATACCCAATTTGATTACGATGTATCAAATAGAACTCAAGTTATTGCGCGGACAAGGATACAGAGTGCGAAAATTAAAAATAACCGCCAAAGAGAGATAAGCATCGAAAAAAAATAAATATAATAATAGGATTCTTCGTCTTGCAATGATAAAAAAGTACCAGTATACCGAATTTGGTTACAATCCATCATGTAGAACTTAAGTTATTGCGTGGATAAGGATACACAGTGTAAAAATTAAAAATCGTCACCAAAGGGAGATAAGTCATCGGAAAATTTTCAAAATTATAGAATGCTTCGTCTTGCTGTGATAAACATGCAATTTGGTTATGCTCCGTCAAGTAAACTTAAGAGTGGACAAGGATACAGAGTTCGAAAATTAAAAATGGCTGCCAAAGGGAGATAAGCCATCAGAAAATATTCAAAATCAATAGGCTTCTTCGCCTTGCCAAGATAAACATCTAAACGAAATTTGGTTTGGTCAAGTAGAACATGAGTTATTGCATAGACAAGGGTACAGAGCGCAAAAATTGAAAACGGCTGCCAAGGGGAGATAAGCTAACGGAATATTTTGAAAATCCATAGGGTTCTTCGTCCTTGGCAATTATCCGTCAAGTACAACTCTCGTTATTGCGTGGACAAACCGTTGCCCGCCCGCCTGCCCACCCATGGTGAATAAATAATAAGTCCTGTTATTTCAAACATAACAGGCATATAAAATGGGATGCTTTTTTTGTCTATGAAAATTACTTGCCAGGACAAAAAGTGCAGGTCCTGATCAGATGTCTCGTTACGAGCCGGCTCATCTGGATCTACACTGTTTGCGAACATCACAAAAGAGGTCTGTAGTGTTGAGCGGGTTAAATACCCATGTTCTCATTGGCGTGTATAATAATAGAAATGTAGTAAATATGAACTGATGGGTGGTGAAATAATGAACACATTCCTCAAATATTCATACAAATAAATAGAGATCAACTTTGACCTGTAGCTCCCCAGAAATATAAAAACTCCCTACTGTAATAACCCTAAATACTCTATAAAATATGGGTTTCCCAAGACAAATTGGCTGGGGTATCTCCACTTTACTACATCAAAATGGCTCCAGTGAGATATTTAAGAAAGATCTTGAAGTAGGCCTAAATACCGGTTGTGCATGATATTCAATATCCACAGCGATGTCACGAGGACAAAGTGATACAAAACCCACAGATATCCATGGAAGGTATCGCACTGTCTTCTAGCTGAACGTTTTCCTCTTTATAGACAACAGGTTGCACTATATATATCGCTACATGTCAACGGTAACATTTGCGGACTAACATTTCCATTTCACACACTAAACAATAGCAATAATCTGCGGTGCGTTCATGCTCAGACTTAGTTGTATTGATATTGAGAGAAAATCCTACAATATGAGACAAAATGTTTATCATAAACTCACATAATAAAGTGTGTATTGGAAAATTCTTTGGTCACTCTCCACGAAGTAGAAGGTAAACAAAGAATGCTATAAACGCAAATTTGGAAATACTACTCCATCATAATGCTTATGTAATGAAATGTAATGTAATGTACATGTACTTAGAATTATGTACTCAGAACTAGAGCACAAAAAGATACAAAACCCACATAATTATATCAACAGGGCTCCAGTTCAGGTGCGTAATTCGGAGGTAAATTTCTTATTTCTCCATCAAAAATGGCAAGTTGGGAGTGCTTTAGAATCGTCTCAATGAGACGATTCTAAAGCACTCCCAACTTGCCATTTTTGATGAAGAAATAACCAAATATCACCCCAAGTTGGTCATATTACGCACCTTAACTGAAGCTCTGTATCAAGCCGTTATCATGACAAGTTACAAACCTTCCCAGACATTACCTTTATTATTCTATAATTCCAGCACAAACATATTTACACAATTCCCTAACATTTGATTGGCCCGTAGCAAGTCTCTGTCCAAAATTTATATCCCAGTAAACTCCCACGCCAAACTACTTTCCGTAACCGTGAGGCGCAGTTAAAATAATTCTAAAGAAAACGGAAAATAAACACATTTTCTTGATGGATTTATTTCAAATGCTGGAATTATAAGGAATGAATGGTATTTTTGTTGAATTTATCGGGGATATAAACTTGGAAAAGTCGCGGGAATACTGGACGAGGCCTTCCGGTTTATACCCCGATAAATTCCACAAAAATGTCATTCATTCCTATAATGAAGTATGATAAACATACATACCTGCATCTACCTGAAAAATATCCCTATTCCACGAGTCCAATAATCCATAATTATACACTTCATTATCAGTTTATTATACATTTATTGTTGCTGTTCGCAAGTCAGAGAATGGAAGGAAATACATACAATATCTCCAATAGTTTCTAATCAAACTGCAGATCAGATCCAATTCATCCCGAATGGACAATTACCACCACACAGAACGACCAAGGAATGAATGATATATGGCTATGACAGGAGAGATCATCGGGCCTGCATCATTAATGATATGTCTAGCTCCTCATCTTCTATTACACTCGTGCAGTTTGATAGAAATGACAGGCGTGAGAATGGCAAACAGTGCAGATCCTGATCAGACTGTGCGGATGCACAGTCTGATCAGGATCTGCACTGGTTGCAAAGGCAATTCTCCCGTCACAGCCACGTTTAGATAAACGTTATTGGAAAACAGTGGAGACCCTGATCAGACTGTGCGGATGCATGCAGTCTGATCTGGGTCTACACTGGTTGCAAAGGCAATTCTCCTGTCACAGCCACATTTAGATAAACATTATTGGCATACAGTCACAAAACTAACGGTTTCTGTCACCAATTTTGGTATTAGTTTCACAGAATATAATAATACTGCTGCCACCAGCTCCTAAGTAAGATTATCGCTACATGAACGATGTGCTAAAATGTTCGTAGTCTTGTGGGTAGTCTTGTGGCCGACTGCCTGCAATCTACGTGTTATATTGAATTTGATCCATTTCAACAGCTTACGAGTATAGATACGCCAACAAGCAAGCTGTTACTTACCAGCACATGAGACATAGAAATATATGATTGTTTTCTTCCTTCATGACTCGTGAAATGGAGCTTACATTTCTCCTTCTCATTTAGATGGGCCACAAATGTCATAAGCCCTATTTCTCCACTCACAGACCAGAAGCTAGACTTGCTGCAAATGTCATTAGACCCATTCCTCCACTCACAGACCAGGGCTATACTTGCTGCAAATGTCATAAGACCCATTTCTCCACTCACATACCAGGGCTAGACTTGCTGCAAATGTCATAAGATCCATTTCTCCACTCACAGACCAGGGCTAGACTTGCTGCAAATGTCATAAGACCCATTTCTCCACTCACAGACCAGGGGCTGGACTTGCTGCAAATGTCATAAGACCCATTTCTCCACTCACAGACCAGGGGCTGGACTTGCTGCAAATGTCATTAGACCCATTTCTCCAATCACAGACCAGAAGCTAGACTTGATGTAAATGTCATAAGACCCATTTCTCCAATGACAGACCAGAACCTAGACTTGATGTAAATGTCATAAGACCCATTTCTCCAGTCAAAGACCAGGGGCTAGACTCGCTGCAAATGTCATAAGACCCATTTCTCCAATCACAGACCAGAAGCTAGACTTGATGTAAATGTCATAAGACTCATTTCTCCAATCACAGACCAGAAGCTAAACTTGATGGAAATGTCATAAGCCCTATTTCTCCAGTCACAAACCAGGGCCTAGACTTGCTGCAAATGACATAAGCCCTATTTCTCTAGTCACAAACCAGGGGCTAGACTTGCTGCAAATGTCATAAGCCCTATTTCTCCAGTCACAGACCAGGGAATAGACTTGCTGCAAATGTCATAAGACCCATTTCTCCACTCACAGACCAGGGGCTAGACTTGCTGCAAATGTCATAAGCCCTATTTCTCCAGTCACATACCAGGGGCTAGACTTGCTGCAAATGTCATAAGCCCTATTTCTCCAGTCACAGACCAGGGACTAGACTTGCTGCAAATGTCATAAGACCCATTTCTCCACTCACATACCAGGGCTAGACTTGCTGCAAATGTCATAAGATCCATTTCTCCACTCACAGATCAGGGCTAGACTTGCTGCAAATGTCATAAGACCCAATTTCTACCACTCACAGAACCAGGGGCTGGGACTTGCTGCAAATGTCATTAGGACCCTATTTCTCCAATCACCAGACAGAAGCTAGGGACTTTGATGTAAATGTCATAACGACCCATTTCTCCAATGACAGGAACCAGAACCTTAGACTTGATGTAAAATGTCATAAGGGACCCATTTCGCCAGTCAAAGACCTAGGGGCTAGACTCACTGCAAATGTCACTAACGACCCATTTCTCCAATCACAGACCGAGAAGCTAGACTTGATGTAAATGTCATAAGACTCCATTTCTTCCAATCACAGACCAGAAGCTAAACTTGATGGAAATGTCATAAGCCCTATTTCTCAGTCAAAAACCAACAGGGGGCCTAGACTTTCTTACTGCAAATGACAAAGAAGCCCTATTTCTCTAGTCAACAAACCAAACCGGGGCTTAGACTTGCTGCGCCAGAAATGTTCATAACGACCTATTTCTCCAGTCAACAGACCAGGGAATTAGACCTTGCCTGACAAAATGTCATAACGATCCCAATTTCTCACCCTCACAGACCAGGGGTAGGACTTGCTGCAAATGTCATTAAAGCCCTATTTCTTTTCCCAGTCACATTACAACGGGGCTAGACTTGCTGCAATAAAATGTCATAAGCCCTATTTCTCCAGTCACAGACCAGGGAACTAGACTTGCTGCAAATTGTCATAAGACCCATTTCTCCACCCTCACATACCAGGGCTAGCACATTGCATGCAAATGTCATAAGATCCATTTCTCACTCACAGGACCAGGGCTAGACTGCTGCAAATGTCACATAAGACCCATTTCATTTTCCAACTCACAGGACCAGGGGCTGGACTTGCTGCAAAGTGTCATTAGACCCATTTCTCCTAATCACAGACCAGAAGCTAGACTTGATGTAAATGTCAATAAGAACCCATTTCTCCAATGTACAGGACCCAGAACCTTAGACTTGATGTAAATGTCAATAAGACCCATTTCTCCAGTCAAAGGACCCAGGGGCTAGACTCGCTGCAAAATGTCATAAGACCCATTTTTCTCCAATCACAGACCAGAAGCTAGACTTGATGTAAATGTCATTAAAAGACACCAATTTCTCCAATCACAGACCTAGAAGCTATAAACTTGATGGAAATGTTCATTAAGCCCTATTTTCTCAGTCACAAAACCACGGGGCTAGACTTGCTGCAAATGACATAATGACTCCCTTATTTATCTAGTCACCAAAAACCAGGGGCTAGGACTTGCAGCAAATGTCATAAGCCCTATTTCTCAGTCACAGACCAGGGAAATTAGACTTGCGGCAAATGTGCATAAGACCCATTTTCTTCCAGCTCAACAGACCAGGGGCTAGACTTGCTGCAAATGTCATAAGCCTATTTCTCCAGTTCACATACCCAGGAGGGCTAGACTTGCTGCAAATGATCATAAGCCCTATTTTCTACAGTCACAGACCAGGGACTAGGACTTGCTGTAAATAGTTCATAAGGACCCATGTTTCTCCACTCCACAGCAAGGGACTAGACTTGCTGCAAATGTCATAAGCCCTACTTTTCCAGTCACAGACCAGGGGCTAAACTTGCTGCAAATGTCATAAGCCCTATTTATCCAGTCACAGACCAGGGGCTAGACTTGCTGCAAATGTCATAAGCCCTATTTCTCCAGTCACAGACCAGGGGCTAGACCTCCTGCAAATATCATAAGCCCTATTTCTCCAGTCATACACCAGGAGCTAGACTTGCTACAAATATCATAAGACCCATTTCTCCAGTCATACACCAGGAGCTAGACTTGCTGCAAATATCATAAGACCCATTTCTCCAGTCATATACCAGGGGCTAGACTAGCGGTAAATGTCATAAGACCCAGTTCTACAGTCACAGACCAGGGGCTAGACTTGCTGCAAATGTCATAAGCCCCATTTCTCCAGTCACAGACCAGGGGCTAGACTTGCTGCAAATGGCATAATACCAATTTCACCACTCACAGACGAGGGACTAGACTTGCTGCAAATGTCATAAGCCCTATTTCTCCAGTCACAGACCAGGGGCTAGACTTGCTGCAAATGTCATAAGCCCTATTTCTCCAGTCACAGACCAGGGGCTAGACCTCCTACCTGAAAATATCATAAGCCCTATTTCTCCAGTCATACACCAGGAGCTAGACTTGCTGCAAACATCATAAGACCCAATTCTCCAGTCATATACCAGGAGCTAGACTAGCTGCAAATGTCATAAGACCAATTTCTACAGTCACAGACCAGGGGCTAAGACTTGCTGCAAATGCCATAAGCCCTATTTCTCCAGTCAGAAACCAGGCTAGACTTGCTACAAATGCCATAAGCCCTATTTCTCCAGTTACAGACCAGGAACTAGACTTGCTACAAATGCCATAAGCCCCAATTCTCCAGTCACAGCCTAGGAACTAGACTTGCTACAAATGCCATAAGCCCTATTTCTCCAGTCACAGATCAGGGACTAGACTTGCTGCAAATGTAATAAGCCCTATTTCTCCAGTCACAGACCAGGGGCTAGACTTGCTGCAAATGTCATAAGCCCTATTTCTCCAGTCACAGACCAGGGGCTAGACTTGCTGCAAATGTCATAAGACCCATTTCTCCACTCACAGACCAGGAACTATACTTGCTGCAAATGTCATAAGCCCTATTTCTCCAGTCACAGACCAGGGGCTAGACTTGCTGCAAATGTCATAAGCCTATTTCTTCAGTCATAGACCAGGGGCTAGACCTCCTGCAAATATCATAAGCCCTATTTCTCCAGTCATACACCAGGAGCTAGACTTGCTGCAAATATCATAAGACCCATTTCTCCAGTCATACACCAGGAGCTAGTCTTGCTGCAAATATCATAAGACCCATTTCTCCAGTCATATACCAGGGGCTAGACTAGCGGTAAATTTCATAAGACCCAGTTCTACAGTCACAGACCAGGAGCTAGACTTGCTGCAAATGTCATAAGCCCCATTTCTCCAGTGACAGACCAGGGGCTAGACTTGCTGCAAATGTCATAAGCCCCATTTCTCCAGTCACAGACCAGGGGCTAGACTTGCTGCAAATGTCATAGGCCAATTTCACCACTCACATACGAGGGACTAGACTTGCTGCAAATGTCATAAGCCCTATTTCTTCAGTCACATACCAGGGGCTAGACTTGCTGCAAATGTCATAAGTCCTATTTCTCCAGTCACAGACCAGGGGCTAGACTTGCTGCAAATATCATAAGCCCTATTTCTCCAGTCATACACCAGGAGCTAGACTTGCTGCAAATATCATAAGACCCATTTCTACAGTCACAGACCAGGGGCTAGACTTGCTGCAAATGTCATAAGCCCTATTTCTCCAGTCAGAAACCAGGGGCTAGACTTGATACAAATATCATAATCCCTATTTATCCAGTCACAGACCAGGGGCTAGACTTGCTACAAATGCCATAAGCCCCAATTCTCCAGTCACAGCCTAGGAACTAGACTTGCTACAAATGCCATAAGCCCTATTTATCCAGTCACATATCAGGGGCTAGACTCACTGCAAACTGCAAATGTCATAAGCCATATTTCTCCAGTCACAGACCAGGGGCTAGACTTGCTACAAATATCATAATCCCTATTTATCCAGTCACAGACCAGGGGCTAGACTTGCTACAAATGTCATAAGCCCCATTTCTCCAGTCACAGATCAGGGGCTAGACTTGCTGCAAATGTCATAAGCCTCATTTCTCCAGTCACAGACCAGGAGCTAGACTTGCTACAAATGCCATAAGCCCTAATTCTCCAGTCATAGACCAGGGGCTAGACATGCTACAAATGCCATAAGCCCTAGCTCTCCAGTAATAGACCAGGGGCTAGACTTGCTACAAATGTCATAAGCCCTATTTCTCCAGTCACAGACTAGGAACTAGACTTGCTGCAAATGTCATAAGCCCTATTTATCCAGAGGTACAGACCATGATCTACATACCTCACCAACTGCTCTCTATTATATGTGGCTGTGACTGGAGACATGTAGCTTAAGAGACTCTCATCTCTCATCTCAGCAGTACTTCCCAACCCATTTCTTTATTTGTGGTTGTGGATGGAGAAATGGTTTTTGCGACCAGTGTAGATCCAGATCAGCCTGTGCATCTGCACAGTCTGATCAAGATCCACACCGTTCACCATTCCATCAATGAAGCAATCCACCAAGCTTCTAACAAGCATTATAGATCATTATCAGGCTACTGTAACTGCAGTGACCTATTTGACCAAGAGCTACACTGGTCACAAATCCAATAACCCCCATTTATTTCTCCAGTCACAGCCACATGTAATCCCAATGCCATACACGTACATGATTGATGATCGGCGGCCGGCAATAGCGACACAAATACAGTATACATTGAGAGTAGTAGGTTAGTGCCGTGAATGGGAAAAAATATCTGGCAAGGCTCAGGAAACGGGATGGGCGAGGCTCTGCCGAGCACATCCCGTTTCCGTGCCGCGCCAGTTATTTTTTCCCATTCACCTCACTAACCTACTATTCTATTTATCCCATCAACACCTACAAATTGCTGTAAAATGCAAAAATAGCATTGACTGGATATCAAAAATGTTTCACGGCAACGTGTTTCACGGCACATACGCACTGTGTTGACGGGATAAATACTTGTAAGCAGATATGGTCAAGGAGGACACTATATTTCCCACCAGAAGCCAACATGATCCATCTCATTACAGAGCTCCAGTTAAGATGCGTAATTTGGAGGTAAATTTCTTATTTATCCATCAACAAGAAACGAGGCAAAGCCACGAAGGCCAGGTTTTTTCCAAGCATAGACACTTGGATAACATAATTATACCCACTTTTTGTAGACTAGATGGCCGTGGCCTGCATATTGCGCCTTGGGGCAAGGCATGGACACTAAAAAAATAGATATAGTAGATGGAAAAACTTTAACGAAAAAACTTTAACCGGACACGGACGTACGGACGGAGGGACGGACGTATGCCAAAATGCATAAAATGCGCTTTCCGCAAGCGGGTGCGACAATGATGATAAACACCCATGTGAAGTATCAAGGTAATGGGTGAAGCAGTTGCAGAGATATAGTACACTAAAAAAATTTAACAAAAAAATTCAAAGTAATTTGACCTTGACATTGTGCACAGGGGCCGCACGGTTGGGGGTTAGAATGAAAATATGGATGATGATAAATACCCATGTGAAGTTTCAAGGTAATGGGCGAAGCAGTTGCAGAGATATAGTATAACGAAAAAAGGAGGTTTTAACCAAAAAACTTCAACCAGACGTACGTTAAAAAGTTAACATTGAAAATGGCGAAGTCAACTACGTAGAAATAATAGGTGAAGGTAAAAAAATGGTCACATGTTGGATAGTTGTATGTGGTAGGCACCTCTTGGTTATGAAGTTGTGAAAGTTTGGTGGTCCTAGGTGGTACAGTACCAAAGAAATGGACTTAAACACGAAAACTTAACATTGTAAACGTGAAAACTTAACATTTAAAACGGCTAAGTCGACTGCGCGGAAAAAATGGGTGAAGTTAAAAAAAAAGTAACATGTTGGATAGTGATATGTGGTGGGCACTCCTTGGTTATGAAGCTGTGAAAGGTTAGTGGTCCTAGGTGGTACAGTACCAAAGAAATGGACTTAAACACGAAAATTTAACATTGTAAACGCGAAAACTTAACATTGAAAATGGCTAAGTCGACTGCACGGAAAAAATGGGTCAAGTTCAAAAAAAAGTAACATGTTGGATAGTGATATGTGGTGGGCACCCCTTGATTATGAAGCTGTGAAAGTTTGGTGGTCCTAGGTGGTACAGTACCAACGAAATGGACTTAAACACGAAAACTTAACATTGTAAACGCGAAAGCTTAACATTGAAAATGGCTAAGTTGACTACGCGGAAAAAATGGGTCAAGATAAAAAAAAAGTAACATGTTGGATAGTGATATGTGGTGGGCACCCCTTGATTATGAAGCTGTGAAAGTTTGGTGGTCCTAGGTGGTACAGTAACAAAGAAATGGACTCAAACACAAAAACTTAACATTGATTGTGGACGCCCGCCCGCCCGCCCGCCCGCCCGCCCGATTCTAAAGACGATTCTAAAGCACTCCCAACTTGCCATTTTTGATGAAGAAATAAAAAAAATTCACCCCAAGTTGGTCAAATTACGCACCTTAACTGGAGCCCTGTCATTATCAGCACATGGTCCTATGTGGCTGTGACTGGAGAAATGGGGCTTATAGGATTGTGACCAGTGTAGCTCCCTATCAAATAGCACACTCCAGTAGCCTGAAAATGACACATAATGCTTGTCAGAAGCATGGAAGCATGACGGTTGTGTCATAGATGGAATGACGAACAGTGCAGATCCTGATCAGACTGTGCTGATGCACAGGCTGATCTGGATCTACACTAGTCGCAAAACCCATAAGCCCCATTTTTCTGGTCAAAGCCACATATACACTCCAGTTGATTACGTACACTAATTGCAATCTACATTTTTCCTTGAATTTCATCACCTCGGCCAGCTGATGCTACACAAGCGAATCACATGACAACTGCAAAGTGTGTTCATTGTACAAGGATGACCTACGGTTTTTATAGGAAACTGGAGTCAAAAAGGGGGAGATAATCCATGAGGGGGTGGAGGATTCAAAAATCGAAAGTAACTTACGGTTAAAATGTTTTACTTCTTGCAAGAGTAAATTGGCGAATTCTAAGTCGGAGATAATCCATGACAGGGGGTTGAATCAAAAATCACTTTGCACATTTACACACCATTATAAGGAAGGCACACACAAAGTTTGAAGTCCCTACCTATTACAGTTAAAAAGGTTTACTTCTTGCCAGGTGTACGGATGGACAGACGGACGGAGAACCACGAAAAAACAATATACCCATTTTTTTTAAAAGACATCTAAGTGACAAAGTCACTTGCACATTGTGGGGATGGGGGCACGCATAAAAAAGCATCATGTCTAGAGTTGGCAATTTCCCGGGAAATAAGAGTATTTCCCGGGACGGCGGGAAATACCGGGAAATACCGGGAAATACTGGGAAATAAGAATTTGGATACCGGGAAATAAGAATTTGGATACCGGGAAATAAGAATTTGGATGATTTTGGTGGTAAATACAGGTATATATACCATACAATTTCTATTACCCGGTGTACTGATTGTAGTATCATGTGTGCAGGATGAAAATGAACTGCTTTTGAAGAATATGACGAAAAATACAGGCATTCATAGTGGCATTTACGCATTGCTTATAATCTTTATATAAATGTTAGAGATCTAACATTATTGAGACTGTTCATTATTACTCTAATATACATTGTATACAAACACAGTTTAAGGAGTTTATACATACATTTATTGGAGGTATTTTAAATGTTTAATGTAGTAGGCAAAATGCAAATGTTTTTAGGATTATCCCTGAAATGTGTTCATAATATAGCTGTATTATTAAAATAATCAAGACATCACACCGACCCAGGTCATCAACCAAGTCGTCGAAATTAACAAATACTTTCGCAATCATCACATTCCTGGCGCCCTACTCGCGGAGATAGCCGGCTCGGTGAAACCCCAACTACCTGCGGACACGAGATGGAATAGTCAGCTAGCATGTACCGAGACCTTCATAAGAAACAGGCCATTCATGCTGCTGATAGTGGCCCAGAATGAAGACGTCATCGACACCGCGGATCAGAAGCCTCATTCACAACGTCGGACTGTTCAGCGAAGTCAAACATCTCCAGACACAACTACAGCCCATCTCCAGAGCCTTAGATTCCTTCCAGTCAGATACAGCTACAATCGCGGACGCATGTGAGCAGTGGAATGATCTACTTCAGAACCCAGACTTGGAGCCATACCGGAAGAACGATTGACAAGCGATTTAAACAGGCTATGACACCAAACCACTACCTCGCCAACCTTGTACATCCGATCTACAAGGGCAGAAAACTTCGACCAGAACACGTCACCAGTGCCCAGGAGCTTCTTCATGAGACCAAGCCGGAACTTGTACCCGAACTCCTCAACTACATGTCCGAGACACTGCCAATTCCTAAGGTGCTACAACAGGAATCCTCCATCAACAACTCGAAGCCAGCTGTATGGTGGTCATGTGTGGAGAGGTCGGGCGTGATCACCAAAGACTTCAGTCAGCTCGCCAGGAAATTGATGGTACTGCCAGCATCAAGTTCAGCCGCCATTGAACGTGTGTTCTCCAACTTCGGCATCATACAGACGAAACTACGCAACAGACTGGGCGTTGAGAAAGCAGCGAAGCTGGTGCTATGCTACTGCTTCCTGAGAGGTAGCGAGGAAATCGACTGGTGAAGACAGACTACTGGCTGAAGAAACATTCCAACAAGAAAAACGAAAAAATAAATGAAAAAAAAAAAATAAAAAAAAAAAAAAATAAAATAAAAAAAAACAAAAAAAAACAATAAAACCCAAAAAAAACTGTTGTGGTTGCCAATGATGCCACCTGATGAGTACCCCTGGCAGGGACGAAATAGTTTAAGCACTTATAGAGTGGTAGCAATGCATAAAAATGAGCAAAAAACGTGTTTGGAAGACACATAATCTTATTTGCCGGTATTTCCCGGTATTTCCCACTTCTGGGCTTATTTCCCGGGGCGGGAAATACCGGTATTTCCCGCCCCCGGTATTTCCCGGCCAACTCTAGACACACGTAACTGTCAACTATTACCAAAATCTGCCAAACGTTTGAAAAGTTAATATGGTAAAAAAAACAACAAACGGTTTAATTAATGCACAAGGTGAACATATTGAAGTAGAACGGGAATGTGTTATAAAGTAAAAAATATCTTGAAGGCAGCTGGGGTCGATTGATTGAGTATTGGTGTTTAACAGCCTATAATTCCAGCACAAAAATATTTACACAATTCCCTAACATTTGATTGGCCCGTAGCAAGTCTCTGTCCAAAATTTATATCCCAGTAAACTCCCACACCGAACTACTTTCTGTAACCGTGAGGCACAGTTAAAATAATTCTTAAGAAAACGGAAAATAAACACATTTTCTTGATGAATTTATTTCAAATGCTGAATTATAATGAATGAATGACCTTTTTGTGGAATTTATCGGGGATATAAACTTGGAAAAGTCGAGGGTATAATGGACGAGGCCTTCTGGCCTTCGTCCAGTATTCCCCATTCATTCCTATAATCAACAGCTAAGGTAATTTAAGGCCGGGCCATATTTAACCTGTCCATAAAGAGGGAAACTCCCAAAATCAGATCAGAATATTTACAGAACTAGAAATGTGGCCTGTCTGCACACGATTGCCCCGCTGGCAGCCGAAGAAAATGAGGCAGATTTAAAACACAGAGGGCCAGAGAAGTGTGCATTTGTCACAGCATGAAAGCAGACCATCAGAGCAATGGGTGTGTGAAATATCAAGCAAATCCATGATAGGAAACAGCCATTATAAGACACTTACACAAGTTTCGAATGCACAAAGCATGTGAACTTGACCCTGGACTTAGCGGAGGCAGACGATCGTGGATTTTTTCACAGGGCGGTAGAGGACCATTAGAGCCATGCGTGTGCGAAATATCAAGCAGATCTGTGCAAGGAAAAAAAATTTATAAGATATTTACCCGAGCGTTAAGGTTTCAAACGCATCAAGTATGTGACCTTGATCCTGGGCTTAGCAGGGGCGTGACGATCGTAGATTTGTCGCAGGGCTGTAAAGAACCATTAGAGTAATGTGTTTATGAAATATCAAGCAGATCCATGTAAGGAGACAGAAATTATAAGACATTTACCTGAGCGTTAAGGTTTCGGGACGGACGGACAGACATACGTACGGAACGTACGGACGCCGGTAACACTATATGCCACCATTTGGTAGCGGGGGCATAAAAATATATATTCAGTCCTGAAATTAGAATATCCTGACCTGGTGCCAGGTCCATTCCACAACAGAGTCACCAACCCCACAAGTAATATGATCAGCACTAATCTTATTACTTTTTAATGGGGTTTAGCTCACAAGTATCAACAAGCCGAAAATGTACATGAAGGCCAAACCATGCAAGTCGGCATTCCGGTCAGGATGAACCCCGATCGTTGAATTACCCGTCGCATGCTCCCGACCAACCACCCACTCGGCTGGGGTCGAACCCAGGCAGCCTGCGTGTGAGGTGAACACTCTTATCACATCGCTATAAAAGCCAGCTTGTGCTGCAAGGTAGTATAAATGTTTCATTATCCAACTATCACCGTACTACTACATTCCTCATTCCTACAAATAGACATTTGTTCCTCACATGTCTCCAGGTTCTTTTATATACTCTCTAGTTCGTTCTGTATGGAAGACTTCATACATAATCTGACTTTGCCTATTGGCTAGAAGGGTAATCTATCCTGGTTCATTGGCACCATTGTAGTAGGAGAGGAATGTGTTATAAAATGAACTAGAAATGTTGCCTGTCGGCATACAAATGCAGGACAATCGTGGATTTATCACAGGGCGGTAGAGGACCATTAGAGCAAATTGTGTGTAAAATATCAAGCAGACCCATGCAAGGAAATTATAAGACATTTACCCAAGCATGAATGTTTTGAACGCACCAAGTATGTGACCTTCACCCTGGGCTTAGCAGGGGCGGGGCGATCGTGGATTTGTCACAGGGTGGTACATCACCACTAGAGCAATGCGTGTGTGAAATATCAAGCAGATCCGTGCAAGGAAACAGAAATTATAAGACATTTCCCCCGAGTGTTACGGTTTCAAACGCACCAAGTATGTGACCTTGACCCTGGGCTTAGCAGGGGCGAGACGATCATGGATTTGTCACAGGGTGGTACATCACCATTAGAGCAATGCATGTGTGAATATCAAGCAGATCCGTGTAAGGAAACAGAAATTATAAGACATTTACCCGAGCGTTAAGGTTTTGGGATGGAGGGACGCCAGTAACACTATATGCCCCCCTCACCATTCGGTGGCGGGGGCATAAAAATATCTTGTCGGCGGCTGGGGTCGAACCCAGGCTGCTTGCGTGAGAGACGAACACTCTACCTTGTCGCTACAAAAGCCGGATTGTACAGAAAGGCAGTACAATGTCTGATTATCTTACTATAGCCGTACTACTACAATATCTTCACAATGACCTTGCTCTTGGGCACGGAAGGTTGGGGGACCTGGCAAGAATGCGTAAAAAACATGATGCCTAGATACTGTACGGAGGGTACCGGTATATTCTGCTGGGTTTTATATTTTCGCTATATTCGCGGGCTCTGGATATCCGCGAATTCAAAACACCGCAAATAATTTCATATATCATGAAAAATGAGATCTTGCTTGACGGAGGAAAAAAATGTCTGAGTATTGGTTCCGTTCGGATTTTGGTTTATCAGTAATTTGTAGATGGGATGGGTTGTGTATTGTATATCCATTTGCAAGGGCGGATTCACATAGGGGAAAACCTGGCGCCACCCCCCCCCCCCCCCCACCCCACCCCTAACATTCAGCGAGTAAAGATATTTTTGCTCTAAAATGCGCCAGAATGCAGCAAAATGGGGTGTATATATAAAAAATATTCCGGATGGTATACGGCCGCACCCACATAGCAGTCTCCCGACCTCCGCTTGATTGACGAACAAACGGTGCTAGTTCGAAAATATAGGAACCAATTTCAATTAAGAAGTCCCGCGCCCCCTAACCTGAAATCCTGGATCTGCCCCTGATTTGTATTCATAAATAGGTTTTAAACGATACAATATAATTGGTCTGAAAATTGCCGAAAAAAGATATACTTTATCCTAAATTAGTTTATTTCTTTTGTTTCCTTTCGACATCTATAGCTCAATTAGTACCAGAAATATTTCGCCCCAGTAACATTTAGTGATGTATAAACCAAGCAAATACTACACTGCAGCTCCATTATAACGTGATGGTCGGGGTCCACGATTTCAAATCGCGATCGAATCCCATCGCATTAAAAAATTTCGGGACATGCACGGGTACTGGTATCATCCGCATTTCGGTTACCAACTATTGCGGGAATTCCATTAGCAACGGACCCATATAAAATCATGTCATTTGAACAGAAGTTAAAGTAATTATTAATAATGACTATGACATACAAACTTGTATTAATGTATTAAACATAGGAGTTATTTATAAAATCATGCTTATTACATTGTATAGTGCTCGCGATAGACAGACGCTTATTACAATGTATAGCCCCAATTCTCATGGATTCGTGCCTTCTCATTGATTCGTGCCCCTAGAAAACAAGTGAATAAGCATATTCTAAGAATAGTGTTAATTGAAAATTATTTTAAAAAGGTATTTTAAGTTGTTTCCCATGGTTTTCTAAGTTACAGTTACATACAATTGTGATTTACCACCTATTTTGTGATTTTTCTACGTACTTCCTTAATCTGAAGAGGGTCTGTTCGCAAATGATGCATAAAATGTGATATATGTTGATTTCTAGGTGAATCTAAACTTCACCATATTTAAATTTGATTCATCTAGGCAGCAACACTTCTTTATTGTATGAGTGATCAAGGAATGTCACACAAGTGTGCAAAAAGTTGTAGGGCACGAACCTGATGAGAAGTTTCAAGATCAATTAGGCGACTTGGGTGGGTTATTTCTAGGGACTCTAAGACTTGCATAAACAACAATTTTGATGAATTCCTTATGTGCACTCGTAGTCAAGTGTTTGAACTTTATGTTGATGTATACATTTTCAGGAATTAATCAGAATATAACACACAATATGAATTTATGTGCTTAGGGGCACGGATCCATGAGAATAGGGACTACTGCTCGCGATCAACAGGTGCTTAAAAGGATTAATTGATAATAAATAATGGTCACGTGTCCTGCCTATTCATGCGGACGATTAGCTGTTGATACGTGCATAATCTCAGGATGTGGGGTCACATGATCTATTGTTTACACTGCAACAGTCATATCGATGAATGAAATTTACAATTTATGCCAGACATCAAGATTGCCATGGGCTAAAGTGTAAACAATAGACCACGTGATCCCATACCCAGATAATGCTGAATGTACTGTTTCAGATTGCACACAAACATGGTCAGTCTATTTATAGAACGCTAAATATTACACCTGTCGAGTAAAATAGAGAAAGGCGACCGAACACGCAACCATTTATTAGCGACATTTATGTGTTAACACGGATATATGTCTCTTAACATTGACATTACTTTGTGACAAAAAGCGGTAGTTATCTTATATTTAAATGTGGGAACTGGTTCAAGAACCTTCTAAACCCGGTATGACATGCGCGGTAGTTGTACTTTGATGACTGTCACAAACATCGCGTTTCTTCTTTTTTTCTTTTTTTAATTTTTTTTAAAAAAAATTTTATCCACGAGACCCGCGATATAATGGAGATCGCGCTATACGCGATCGCGTTATAATGGAGCTGCAGTGTACTAGTACAAACATATATTTTTATTGTTCAATACACATCGATATCAATCATTAACCCTTAGACCGCTACTCATAACAATTGTCTTCTGCTGTTGCTTTTATATCTTGCCTTATTTGTCAATAAAAACATGGTCTGACAGCACTTCAGAATCATTTCCAATGGAAATGATTCTGAAGTGCTGTCAAAGCATGTTGTCAATTATTTTAAAGTGCTGTCAAAGCATGTTTTTGATGATTAAAATGGAAAATAGAAAATAAACAGCAGACGACAAAAAAAATAAGATAGCGGTGTAAGGGTTAAATTATATTAGAATGATAGTTGGTACTCCATGGCGATGAAAGTCTCTAGCGATAGTGGAATGCGAGTGCTGATTTACAATCAATGACGTAATCAATATTATGACATGTAGGCCTACTGGTAACAATGGGCAGAGACTATACTAAATACTACTAGTACACATATATGTTTATGTTCAATACACATCGATATCAATCATTAAATTATATTAGTAACAATGGGCAGTGACATAAATATTAAATGAGATCCTTGCAATGGGACTTGTTTCGATCATAAAATAATTGTTTTTCTTATATTTAAGGGTGGGAATTGGCTCGAAGACCTTCCATACCCGGTAAAAGAAAGTAAAAAAATATTTGAGCATTATCCTAACAACGCAAATTATCACCTCATGCTGATATTGTCGTAATATGCTGCCTCAGTAGGCACAAAATGTTCTTTATATCCGAGACATCATCCGAGACATTTTCTGGCAAAATGCATTCACCTTTACCCCACGTATTGATTGGCATTATTATACATTTTATATCAGACCGTGTTTCCTTAAAATTTTAACAGCCATTACTATTTATTCTATGTATTTAGTTTTTGATGTGCAATGATCATACTTTATAATCTGTCGCAAATAATATTTTTTCATGCGACAGTTTAAATTAGTATAAATAATTAAAACAAGAGGGCCATGATGGCCCTAATTCGCTCACCTGACTCCATGAACACTAGAGGAGAATGTGACAGTGAGTTCATGTGTTTTAAAAAAATTGTGCTATTTTAGATGGCGGTTATCTTGGATTAAGCGATGACTCATTTTACCAAATGTGAAAATGCTTCACCCAAGGATCTTAACTTCCTATGAAGTTTGGCCAGCATCGGTCATGTGATCTGTATAGCGGGCACTCATAATTTTTAGAACAAATTCAAATCACCACAAATTTTATTTTTCAAGAATCGAATGACCGCGAATTCAAAGCACAACAAATAATTATTATGAAAGAAAACCGCAGAATAAAAACACTGCAGAATTATTCCTCCGTACAGTAACAGTATACTGAGTGTCGTTTTTTCAAGATTAAATTTTACAGAATCACTTGCATCAGAGAGCAACATTTTGTGAAAGTAATACTCATATGTGGCTGGAGAAATGGGGCTTTCAGCATTTATTGTCAGTCTAACACCATGTCAAATAGCACACTCCTGTAGCCGGATAACAATCTATGTTGCTTGTTAGAAGCATGGCATGTGTTTCATTGATTAAATGGTGAACAGTGCAAATCCTGGTCAGACTGTGCGGATGCACAGGCTGATCTGGATCTACACTGGTCACAAAACCCATAAGCCACTCTTCAAATTCAAGCAATGCTTGAAATTTAAAACTTTAAAACTTCAATAAATGTGACATTCTTAATAGAAATGTTTTATTTCTGCCTCGGTGATGTAAAATGACCATCTGTATTGATTCTGTAAAAATCAGGCAGACATAAATACCATATTTATTCTAATAGTAGCGCAAATATTTCAATACAAATTCCACCATTTTACTGTAACATGATCATTGGCATGTGTCAAAGTAAGCATCACAAAAACCGTCAAAGAAGTGCATGCTTAAAACATGAAAAAAGGTAAAGAAAGTTGAAGAAACATTTTGACATAAAAAGTGTTTCCACAACCATGTAAAGGTCAAAATGGTCAAGGCCATGAGTGTGTTCCAAATGCTTACATGTATCAAGTGTCCAAATATTGAAGCAATCCATCAAGTAATATTAATGTTATACGATGATGAAGAAACTTGTACAAACATTTTGACACAAACAAATGGCTATGTGTTTCCGCCAAAATGTGAAGGCAAAAAAGGTAATGCATACCCAAAAACATTAACGCAGATATTACGGACGCAAATTTCTAAGTAATTTGACCTTGACCTTCGACATGAATGACACCTGGGTCTGGTATGGAATGAAAGTGAATGGGTCCCAGCAACAGCTAAGGTCATATAGAGAGGGGTTAAAAGTCTCATCCGACAGACCAGTGGGATGGAAATACTATGAAAGTTTGTTTGTTTATTGATGCCCAATGTGAGATTTGAACCCACAATCTCCGGATTGGAAGTCAGGTGTTCTAACCCGTAGGCCACAACCAATCCCTGGTATGGAATGAAAATATGGATGATGATATAGGAATGAATGTCCTTTTTGTGGAATTTATCGGGGTATAAACTTGGAAAAGTCGCGGGAATACTGGACGAAGGCCGGAATAAATTCATCAAGAAAATGTGTTTATTTTCCGTTTTCTTAAGAATTATTTTAACTGCGCCTGACGGTTACGGAAAGTAGTTTGGCATGGAGTTTACTGGGATATAAATTCTGGACAGAGACTTGCTACGGACCAATCAAATGTTAAGGAATTGTGTAAATATTTTTGTGCTGGAATTATTATGGAATTGGACCTTGATCTCAGACATGAAGGCTGCATGGGTGTGCTATAGAATGAAAATATGAATACCGGTAATGATAAGGAAGTTTATGAAGTTTGAAGTCAATCAGATTTACCGTTGCAGAGATAATGGGTACCCAAAAACTTTAACGCAAATCTTACGGACGTAAAGTAATTTGACCTTGACCTTGACCTTGGGCATGATGAAGGCCGCATGAGTGTGGTATGGAATGAAAATATGGATGATGATAAGGAAGTATATATGAAGTTTGTGGTCAATCCGACTTACCATTACAGAGATAACGGGTACCCCAAAACTTTTAACGTGGACGGACGGACAAATGGAAGAACGGACGGACGGCATTACGAACGAAAACCATATACCCCTCGACATACTTCGTATGCCGGGGTATAATTATTACCGGTACACAATATGTCAAAAATATTGTACTGCCAAATCTTTTGCAAAAGTTTTTCAAGAAAATGTTGACGTGTTTGTTGCATAAGTATGGCTTCTAGTAAACTGTTCTGGCTTATAAATTGGATGTACACTGCAACGTCACTTACACTTGTTATAACACAAATTTAGATATAGCACTATGAAGTCACGACTCCAAAAGATTAAGTTTTACGATATGTCCCATACATTTAATATGGGTACGAGCTACTATAGGAATGAATAGCCTTTTTGTGGAATTTATCGGGGTATAAACTTGGAAAAGTCGCTGGAATACTGGACGAAGGCCGGAAGGCCTCGTCCAGTATTCCCGCGACTTTTCCAAGTTTATATCCCCGATAAATTCCACAAAAAGGCCATTCATTCCTTATAATTCCAGCATTTGAAATAAATTCATCAAGAAAATGTGTTTATTTTCCGTTTTCTTAAGAATTATTTTAAATGCGCCTCACGGTTACGGAAAGTATTTCAGCGTGGGAGTTTACTGGAATATAAATTTTGGACAGAGACTTGCTACGGGCCAATCAAATGTTAGGGAATTGTGTAAATATTTTTGTGCTGGAATTATTTTTGTATGTTTGTGATCCTATTGTATAATTTTGATTAAATTCCAGGGAGTTTGAAATTCTGATACAACCAACTGACTAGGCAACAGTTGGATGAAGATTTACATTTATTCAACTACAAATTTGAAAAATTTGCATGGCTATCTTGTGCCGAGTAAAGGATGGAATTGCCATATTATTGTTCAATAGATTTTTTATCAAGATGTGTGTTACTATTAGCGATGAGACATGTGCGAATAACAACATTGTTTAAACATGATTAGGATAGTACCTGCAGTTTGTTTATACATTTTATGAAATATCACCTTCGAGTCCCTTTAAATACTGGTATTCAACAGGACTCCAGATAAGGTGCGTATTGGCGTATTTTACGCATTTATTGTAGCTGAATACGCATTGATTATCAACAATGGGAGTACAAAATACTCACAGCAATGTGAAAATACGCATTGATTTTCAAATTGAGTAGTGAAAATAAAGTAATAAAGTTGAAATTTATTTAGTTTAGCTGCAAAATAAGTAAATTTCCAACTGTATTACAGTATAAATAAGTGAATGAGTAATAACACACTCAAATAAGTGAATGTTTAAATTTGTTTTGATCATTTGTTCCCTATTTAATAATGAAGAAAATCAATAATCCATTTGTAAAAAATAAAATATGCATTGAATTTGAAATCAGGGGGTACAATACTCTTTAGACACAAAGCTTATCTGTAGTATATTTCACCAACATTGCAAAGTATACTTATCTAGCAAAGTATATTTTGAGGGAGAAATTTTCAATTTTAGGATAAATTTATTAATTTTTATTATACTGAATTTATTACATTATCACAGCCATTTTGGCTGTGATAATGTAATACATTCAGTATAATAATTCTGCATACTTTTAATCATCAAATAAATGCAGTCGTTAGTTCTATATGAAATAATGTATTTCTGGAAAATAAATGATTTCTCCCTCAAAGTATACTTTGCTAGATAAGTATACTTTGCAATTTTGATGAAATCGGCTATAGGAGCCTTGATTCAAGGACTGCCAATACATTTTCACACTATTTTGATAAAGACCATGTGGTCAAAAACTAAATAAAAAGAGTGACTTTAAAACAATGTGTAAAATAAAATACTTAATAAATGTCATACCCATAAAGGTGTATTCTGAAAGGAATGGGTTAAATACTGGTTGGCATTCAAGTACATTGTTAATCATTTTCAGCATTAATACACCAGCAGTTACTAAGATTAGAAGTATCCAAGTAGCAGATATTAGCAGATGATATCGCACCAGTAAGCACTCATGGCATATGAGCACCTTGCGATCAAGATCAATAGTTTTCAATCAACTTTCCAGTAACGAAAGCAAACTTTGGGAAATTGTATCAGGTTACAGGCCTGCCGAGTGTCACCACAGAACAGTTAGTGTATCAACGTTGGTAAGGATCTACAGTTTATCAAAATCAAATGGCAGCTGTTACTACACTATCAGAGCTCCAGTTAAGGTGCGTAATTTGACCAACTTGGGGTGAAATTTTTTTATTTCTTCATCGAAAATGGCAAGTTGGGAGTCCTTTAGAATCGTCTCATTGAGACGATTCTAAAGCACTCCCAACTTGCCATTTTTGATGGAGAAATAAGAAATTTACCTCCAAGTTACGCAACTTAACTGGAGCTCTGACTATGCTCAAGTGTAACACCAGTGTACAGAGCTTCAACTGTCATCAATATTGAAGATCTTACATGAGTGACGATTTAACCCTTTCCCTGTTTTGCGATATTTCGACTCTTCCAAATCCAAAACATCTGAATAAAAGAATCAAATGCTGGGTCAAATGATGGTTAAATTATCTTGATAGAATAGAAAACATTGTGGGAAAAGGAGAAATTGCTTGTTACAAGCAATTTCTCCTTTTCCCACAATGTTTTCAAAAGACATCTTCTGCAGTGGCGTGAAAAGTCATTTCTATCGGGGAAAGGGTTAAAGGTACATGCCCACTCAGTAGGCACAAAATGTTCTGTATAGGAATTAAATAAGTGTAGTATTGTGTCACTATTCCACTAGTTCTAAAAATTACGAGTGCCCGCTATAATATAGATATAATAATTTAGTAATATTTATTTTGCTGATAGTGACGCGCGGTGGTATCGGGCTATTTTCATATGCAAATGAGGCATGATGTTTTTTTTAATTATTTATACTAATTAAATGCTAAAAAAATAATATTTTCGACAGATTGTAAAGTATGATCATTGCACATCAACAAATAAATACAGAGAATAAATAGTAGCATCTGTTAACATTTTAAGGAAACACGGTTATCGCCCCTGATATCAGTGTGGAAATTTACCTCTGATATGAAATGTATAATAATGCCAAGCAGTATGTGGGCCAATGGTGACTGAATGTTTATTTTGCCAGAAAATGTCTCAGACGATGTCTCTGATGTCAAGAACATTTTGCGCATACTGAGTGGGCATGTACCTTTAATATGAAATCAGTCGACAAGTTTAATAAATATCACATTAAATCAACACAAATGTTATATTCTATTTATTGCATAAGCACAGCATCATAATTTGAAGCTGTACTGATTACCTAACACATTTTCTGTAGCGGGCTCATTTACATATTTATTGCACTCGTGTATTATAGTTTTATTAAACTGTGAAAGCCCATTTTAACCCATTTCATGCTGAGGATACACCATTTTGTTTGTGGAAAATCCTAAATATTATATTTATATGAGCTCAGAAATATATGTCGTGACAACATATATTTTCATTGAGAAATAACAAAAATAACAAGAACTGCGTCTGTCGAACACGGATGCCACCTGCAGCATATTTGAGAAACTGTTACTCATTTAAGTAACCTGGTGAAGGTCAAAAGGCGGAGGTGATATAAATTATGAAAAGGCAGGTGTGGCACACATACCAATGAATGAAGTGTTGAAGTATTGAAGTGATTAAGCAACTTATGTAGATGATATGGCCAGTTAGAGAAACTGTGACAAACTGGTTAACCAAAATTGTTAAGTCATTTAAGTAACCTGGTGAAGGTGAAAAGGCGAAGGTCATATAAACTAGAAATGGACGCTTATCGACAAGCGCATGTGTATCCCCCTCCCCAGATACACAAGTAGTTTGAAAAAAGGGTGATCGAGTTATGCTCCGGAGACAAAATCGGTGACGGACAAAGGGAGATAACTAAACAATTGTTGTCAATCTTGCGCGACACACCTTTAGGGTCTATGCATGTGTGAAGCTACTGGAGTGCAGAATTATTTGTTAATAGTCCTATATTTATGTACATATATCTGCACAGGTGCACATAATGCCACAATATTTTCAACACAGTTGACGGAAATGTAATATAGAATGTAAATAAAAAAAATAATGCTCGCTACTGGAGCCGAGAATATTTTTTTAATAGTCCTATATTTATCTACATATATCTGCACAGGTCCACATACTGCCACAATATTGTCAACACAGTTTAGGTAAATGTAATAATTTAGCTGTAATATAAATTACCTGTAATAAGTTATTACGTGGTCATGTTAAAATTTTTTTAAAAAGCAATGGTAAAAAAAAATAAAAAAAAAAATTGAAAAAAAAGTTGGAAAAATAAAAAAAAATAATAATAGCTTGCTACTGGAGACCCAGAATCGCTTTTTTTTTAATAGTCTAGTATTTATCTACCATATTATCCTGCCACAGGTCCACATTAATGCCTACTAATATTTTCAACACAGTTTACGGAAATTGTAATATACAAATTATTTTTTTTTTACAAAATTAATGCTCGCTCACTGGAGCCCAGAATTTTTGGTTTAATTAGTCCTATATTTATTTTTCTGCATATATCTGCACAGGTCCACATACTGCCACAATATTGTCAACACAGTTTACGGAAATGTAATAATGTACCTGTATAAATTACCTGTAATAAGTTAGTGGTCAGTTAAAAAATTGAAAAAGAATGTAAAAAAAAAAATGGAAAAAAAAAATTAAATTAAAAAAAAGAAAAAGAATAATGCTCCCTACTGGAGCCCAGAATGTTTTTAATAGTCCTATATTTATCTACATATCATATATACACAGGTCCACATATTCCCACAATATTTTCAACACAGTTTACGGAAATGTAATATAATCATTTACCTGTATACATTACCTGTAAGTTGTCAGTGGTCAGTTGCACATGCTAGCACATGCACAGGTGAATAGTCTGTATATAGCACTTACAACCTTATGCTACTAGACAAAAATTGAAAAATAATTTGAAAAAAAAATGAAAACAAAAAATGGAAAAAAAAAGTTTAAAAATAATAATGCTTGCTACTGGAGCACAGAATTTTTGTTTAATAGTCCTATATTTTATCTACATATATCTGCACAGGTCCACATAATGCCACAATATTTTCAACACAGTTTACGGAAATGTAATATAATCATTTACCTGTATAAATTACCTGTAAGTGGTCAGTGGTCAGTTGCACATGCTAGCACATGCACAGGTGAATAGTCTGTATAAAGCACTTACGACCTTATGCTACTAGACAAAAATTGAAAAATAATTTGAAAAAAAAAAAAAAAAAAATGATGAAAAAAAAAAATAAAAAAAAAGAAAAAAAAAAAAGAAAAAAGAAAAAAGGAAAAAAATAAGAAAAAAAAAGAAAACAAAAATTAAAAAAAAAAAAAAAAAAAAAAGAAAAAAAAAAGGAAAAAAATAATAATGCTTGCTATTGGAGACCAGATTTTTTTTTAATAGTCCTATATTTATCTACAAAAATCTGCACAGGTCCACATAATGCCACAATATTTTCAACACAGTACCCAATGTAGTGATTTACCTGTATAAATTACCTGGTCAGCAGTGGTCAAGCACTGGACATCTGCACATGCTAGCCCATGCTAGCACATGGTTCTCCCAGTTTCTTTTGTTCTCTCTACAGGTAAGGTGTACAGAGCACACGAGAAAAGGTGTACAGAGCAGACGAGAAAACAGGTCTTCATGCATTATTGTCCAGTTTGTAGAGTGCGCAAAACAAAAAAGGGAGATAACTCAAAAATTAGCTACGCAAGAGTTGTCATTCTTGTGCGCGACACACCTCCGGGTCGTGGTCTATGCATGTGTGAAGTTTCATGAAAATATTCCAAAGGGTGGTCGAGTTATGCTCCGGACAGGAAATCAGTGAGCGAAAACAAAAAAGGGAGATAACCAAAAAATTAGCTATGCAAGAGTTGTCATTCTTGTGCACGACACACCTTCGGTTCGTGGTCTAATTGAATGTGTTAAGTTTCATAAAAATATTCCAAAGGGTGGTCGAGTTATGGTCAATCAGTGCGCGAAACAAAAAAAAGGGAGATAACTAAAAAAATTAGCTATGCAAGAGTTGTCATTCTTGTGTGCGACACACCTTCGGGTCGTGGTCTATGCATGTGTGAAGTTTCATGAAAATATTCGAAAGGGTGGTGGAGTTATGCTCCGGAAACGAAATCAGTGCGAGAAACAAAAAAGGGAGATAACTCAAAAATTAGCTATGCAAGAGTTGTCATTCTTGCGCGCGACACACCTTCGGGTCGTGGTCTATGCATGTGTGAAGTTTCATGAAAATATTCCAAAGGGTGTTCGAGTTATGCTCCGGACAAGAAGTGTCTGCGGCGGACGCGGACGCGGCGCGCTGTCAAATCCATAGTATCCCCCGACGGAGTCCGGGGGATACAATTATGAAAAGGCAGGTGTGGCACACATACCAATGAATGAAGTGTTGAAGTATTGAAGCGTAAGCAACTTATGTAGATGATATGGCCAGTTTGAGAAAGTGTGACGAACTGGTTAACCAAAATTGTTAAGTCATTTAAGTAACCTGGTGAAGGTCAAAAGGCGAAGGTGATATAAATTATGAAAAGGCAGGTGTGGCACACATACCAATGAATGAAGTGTTGAAGTATTGAAGCGATTTAGTCCAGGCCCTGCCTAAAACCTCGTATACATTTCATCCGCAAGAGATTTTGAAACTTGATTTGAGTTATTGGACCATTTATCTTCAAAAATCACGGAGGTGCTTTTGCGAAACCGGCTGCGAGAACGCACCAGAAGAGCAAATCCAAGATGGCCGCCAGAAAACGTATTGCAAATGTAAATATCAAACTACACATCATATTAGTTTGTGAAACACATCGTTTTATAGGTTTTATGGTGTGGGGAATCCGTTTCTGACATCGTATTCGTTGTTAAAGGTCACGTTCACAAGATCAAGGTCGAAAATCACCAAAACCCCAGACACAAATTCCAGATTCAGACCCCCTTCCGCCACATACACAGCCCGTCACCTCACGGTCCCTACCCATCGCCTTGTACATGTACAAAACAACCTCTCTACAACAGCAATTCATGGAAAACCTCAAACTGGCTGTTGTACAGAGGTGGCTGTTACAGAGAGGAAACTCTATAGTAATTCAGAGCTACAGTTAAGGTGCGTACTTTTATAAACATCTTGCCAGTTTTGGTGAATAATACACAAAATCCCCCACAATGTTGATCAAATTACGCACATTAATTGTGGGCTCATGGTAATTCATCACGTTGGATCTTAGAATTGTGGCTGTTAAATAGAGGTGGCCATTGTAGAGAGGTGGCTGTTCGTGGATGTTCGACTGTATATCGTAGATGATATATCTGTCACTTTAATACATCATATAAACCAGTGTTGTTAATATTGAAATAAAATCACAGCGTTGTATTGATCTTTCGCGCCACTTTCCAATCACGGCGTGTATCGTATGTCCATTAATTTAAAGTACCGCGCTGTTAATATGTAACACACCAATCCAGCATTGCGTTGGCCTATACCGATTGCAGCTGAATGTTGCACGTTACAGTTGGTTTCTGACTGTCAACTTAGCAGCATTGCTACACATTTTCATAACGAGTATTGAATTCAAAGAGTGTTTATATATAATATATGTAGTTGTATACGTTGTTGTCAGTTTGTCGTATACATATATACACAGACTGTACGAGAATGGCGGAGGGCAGGAGCCAGCAGTCTACTCCTGTGTGTGAACATGTTGGGGTTCTACTGACACCGGGTATCTCAACAGAGTTTGATCCCACGAAATGCATCATCTGCCAAGAATTGGGTGATAAGCATAAAACAACACGAACCAAAAGAAGCTGGTCGAGAGAGTATGAAGCGTGCTGCGTCAATCAGGAAAGATGTAATCAGCAAAAGACTGAGAATAGCAGAGGGTGGAGGCACAGCATATGTGTACCACAACACTAACAAGTGCTTCAAGTGGTATACACATATGCAAAAACTGAAAGCAATTGAACAGGCTGAAGCTGTTGCTCAGCATGTAGACACTGAAATGGAACAGATAGAAGACGAATGTACACAACCCATGATGCGTCGCAGCTCTGTCACACCAGAGGGAAGCAGCGAGTTGTGAGAGAGATCCAACACTGCTGAAATGTGTTGTGTGTGGCAGTGATAGGGTTCAAGTAAACCGTGTATCGTTGCGAGACAAATTCAGAATTAGTGAGCGAGTTGCAGCTCAAAATTTTCTGACTGCTACTAAACATCTGAAAGATGAGGTATTCTGTAGAGTCGCGGAGCTAAGCAGTGTTGAGGATGTGTTTGCATCAGATTTGTATTGTCATGCAATTTGTATCAGACGTTACTTGCATACATATGAGCAAGATGTACAGTCCTCTAGTAGTATACCTATTGACGAATGCAATTCGAATTCTGCGGTCAAACATACTTTGTTTTTGCAGGCCTTAGAGCACATTGACCCTCTGTTGCAAGAAGGGTATGGGTTTACTGTGAAGGACATCACTAGTTGTATGTATCATTTAGATGACACTCTTGATTTCATAATATACAACCGCGATGTTAAAAAGTTACTCGAAGACCACTATGGTGGCAAAATTCAATTTGCTCCAAATCCTAGGCGAAATGAATCCGAACTTGTTTTTTCATCCAACATCACAGCCGCGGGCTTAGCTATTAAAATTAAAAATCTTGACGCTGTTAGACACGTTGGTGAATCATTGAACAAAGCCGCTAAACAAGTCGATTATGGTCTGGACGACAAGTTCTGTGATGCTGAAGAACTTAAGCATTCCTGGGAAAACACGATAATCCCTGACGAATGGCTGACATTCTATTCAGCATTATATGACATTCCCAAATCAATGATGGCCAAAATGGAAATGATGCAAATGCCAGATGAGGAAGAATATGCATTCTGTGATGATGGTGAAGACACTTTGTTTGACGAAGAGGATAGATGGGCTTTGAAAAATCGCCATTCCAAACTCAATTGTCATTTCCAGATGACATATAACCATATTCACCACGGCCGGAGGAAAACCCACTCCACACAATGCTAGGACAATACATGTATGGGAAGACACGCAGCAGGGAGATACTGACAACACTGAACAGAGTAGGTACCTTGTCTAGCTACAATGAAGTGAAGCGATCAAGGTGTCTCATGTGTGCTTACACAATACAGTCATCGGAGGTCACTGGGGTGCCCATTCCAAGCCATTTTTCCGACGACGGCTGGGCATTTGGCGCCTTTGACAATGAAGATTTCGAAGATAATTCATCCATTTCAGGTACACAAGGCAAACATTATACAGCACAGGCTCTATACCAGGAGACCACTTCGCCAGCCAAGTCAAAGCCTTTTGTATCAAGCACGAATCTCTCGAAATTCGCACGTCCGTCAAAAGAAAAACTTCCCTGTCAAATTGTACCCTCTCACCACAAACCCGTGATGAAGCCTACCTTACCACCCAACTTTAGGCTTGTAGATAACATTGACGTGGACATTATATCGGATGCTGAGAAAGCTGTAGAGCAGTCAGCCAATACCGAATTTGTCATATCACTCATTCGCTGTGGACTCCCATACTCTGCTGCTGCTCCTGGCGAGCTTCCTCCTTGGGGTGGAATTCATGCACTGATCACAACAGCAAACGTGCCACTGATGAGAGTTGGGTTTCTTCCTGTTATCCCCTCACCTGTGACAGAATATGCCACTGTCCGCAAGGCACTGACCAATTTCCAAGCATCCCGGCGCCAGTTGAATCAAGATACTATGGCCATAGTTTCTGATGAGGGTGTATATCACATTGTTGTTGATATAGTCATGAATGAGCCGGGCACTTTCGACGACCTTTTTCCAATGTTAGGAATGTTTCACTTTGTTAAGGTACTTTTGCGGTGCGTGCAGGGAGGTATCTTAGTGGCAGTGGAATGAGCGATGCCCTTATTGAAAGTGAAGTTTTCGGACCGAAAACAGTTTCAACTGTGCTCTCTGGTGGCCACTACGTCAGGTCATTAACAGGAATGCTGATCGTATCAGAGGTTCTTGAATCTCTCATGTGGAATGCATTCTGGCAGTCCAATGATCCCACGTCTGTACCATTTGTCCAGTCTGCCATTCAGCTCAAGGATGTGTTGCAAACAAAGAGGCGGGAGGGGTCTGTCCCAAAGTTTGAGCAGGTATCTGCTGATGCTGCCGATCTCCGTCAACAATTCAACACATTTGTCCAAGGGTGCCAGGAGAAATCGGAATTATGCCATTACTTCGTGAATTTTCAGAAGATTGTTGCAATAATCAAGCAGCTGATTGTAGCAGACCGTGATGGTAACTGGCAGCTGCATGTCGGAACAGTGAAGGCTTCAATGGCCATCCTACGTGAATTTGATGCTATCAATTATCTGCGGTACGCATCATGGTACTTGGAGAGGATTCAGGTTCTGGAGGTCACCTATCCCACACTCTACCGCCGGTTCTGTATGGGCCAGTTTGTTGTGAAAGACCGACCGGGTGCGGTATTTGCTGCCGTGGCAGGGGATATGAAGCTGGAGCAGTCGCAGAACAGATTCTCGCAGGGTCCAGGTGGACACGTGAATGTTGGGAGCGCTGGAGATGCTGCTGTTGTGGCCGAGTTTGGGCTTCTGTTTCATGAAATCCTCGCGATCAGCAATCTTCTCCAGTTACTCACCAATGCTCGACTCCTGGATCATCTGGAAACGACAATACAGCATGAGCTCGGTGGCCGAAAGGGTTTGATATTTGACCGAAATGTGACACGATTACTAGAGTTTGTGAAGAGGCCCGGGAAAACCCCTTCATTGTTCTGGCACCACACGTTCCACTCTACAATATCGTGACAAAGCACATTGTCAATGACATCGTTAAGGTGAGACTTCTGAAGGCACTGGAGAACGGTGACATAGCGTACCGGAAATTTCGCGATGAGCGGTACGTGGTCAGGTCTAAGAAACTCAGCGTCACCATATCTAAGGTGAATCTCCCTGCCTTTGACTCACAATGTACAACGAAAACCAATACGGTTCCAACCAGGACTGCCGTTTCCGCACAGGATATCGCATCTGCACAGAGGGAGGCAGAAATCGCTACACTTCGCGGAATGTCGCCAGAAGAGCTGTATTCGCATGACCTTCTGCAATCTAGCCAACTATTTGTGGGCGACATCACAACAAAGCCTGATAAGGCAAAGTTGGTCACTGAGCTTGAAAATAATCTTACCTCAAATGATTACCAATTCACAAAAGACAGTCCACTAGCAACACATGTCTTGCTTGACTTTATGTCAAAAATCAGACAGTTTCCCAATCTCCGGTCTTTGTCTGCACATTTTGGTGGAGTCATACAAGAAGTTCTGAAGAGTGCCCGTCGAGTATGTCCAACACAGGAAATGACGCACATAGTATTCGATAGCTACAATGAATTGAGCATCAAGGATGGCGAGCGGAACCGTAGAGCTGGTGATGATATCGCTGTCGATTTGGCCGTCGTGGATGAGTCTGTGCCTATTCCACACCAGTTAGACAAGTTTTGTTTTGCATCTAGTCTCAACAAACAGAACCTTCAGCTACTGGCGCGGGATGTGGCGGAACGGGATATGCATGACGTGGTATTGAGTGGAATGGTGGTCAATGAAGAGTTAACGTCTGCGAGACTGAAGTTGGCTGGATCACCTGCGAGTGATCTGGCTGATCTAAACAACTGGCAGGAGGAGGCAGACAGTCGCATAATAGCTCACGTGCACTGGGCAGTCGGGAGGGGCTGTGAGAAAGCGATCGTAGTGTCTAATGACACAGATACTGTAATTCTTCTCCTGCGCTACATTAGCTTGTTCAAAGAGGGTGGTTTGCAGGAGCTTTGGGTTCAGTACGGGACTGGGGAGAAGCGACGGATGATTCCGCTTCATGTCATGCACCTCAAACTAGGAGAGGAATTATGCCGTGTACTCATCAAGGCACATGTCACGACTGGAGACGATGCACTCAGCAAAGTTGGCACAAAGCATGCCGCACTCGTATGCAGACCGGCAATGCTTCTCTCCAGCTTCGGCGAGTATCCCGTGCTCTCTGAAGCGGAGCTACATCAGGCAGAACTATATCTCGTCCGTGTATGGGCCGGTGCCACAAGCAAAACCACTGCAACTACATTTGACCAATTACGACTTGACGTCCACAGGCATTCAGTGGTAGGGTTAGAGGGGCTACCACCCACAACAAGTGTCATCCGAGGACATCTAAAGAGGTCATTTTATGTGATCCGCAATGCTCTCACTTTACTAGCTGATACCAACCAGCTCGACCCTCTTGAGTATGGTTGGATCAGCCGCAATGGGAGCTTACTGCCACTTAAATCGCTAAAACCAGTCCCCTCCAAAATCCTTACCACTTGTGGCTGTAGTGGAAAATGCAATTCGAAGCGATGTTCATGCAAAGCAGCAGATGTTATGTGTGTGATCTACTGTCACAAGAAGGTTGTTGAGCCGATCTGTGCAAATAGATAAACACATGCACAGATACCTCATTTGCACCTTTCTCGGGTCTGATTGCTGGCATATATTCCATGTATTATTTCGAACCATTATGGAGCTAAGGTTAAACATATCTGAAACATCCACAATATGATGCAACACATCTGCCTTTCAAATCAAATGGATGCTTAACAGGAGACACATATTTACGTATAGTAAGTGATACTGCAACGGTACTGGCACAGTGGCTGCTTAAGACATGTATTCATATCGGCACCATTTAGTAAAGACCGGGGGCCTGTACTACATGTTTAACTGTATTATTTACTATTTTTTGGAGTGCTGTGTACAATTTCATTGGTGAACAATGTGTCAGCCAGCCTGATAATAAGTTGTACAATAACATAATTTGAAGTCATCCGTTTTTAAATGCTTTTTTTCTTTGACCTTAACCTTTGCATGTGACATTGACATCCAATCACGAAGTAGATGCCACAAATGGATTTCCCACGCCAACACACATATAAAACAATGCAATCCACTTACTTTTACAGCGTATGGATCAAAATCTGGATTTACAATAGGTGGCTGGCGGCCATTTTGGAACTTGATATTGTGAACGTGACCTCTAATCATGAATACGATGTCGGAAACGGATTCCCCACACCCTAAAACCTATAAAACGATGTATTTTACACACTTATATGCTGTGTAGTTTGATATTTACATTTGCAATACGTTTTCTGGCGGCCATCTTGGATTTGCTCCCCTGGCGGATTCTCGCAGCCGGTTTCGCAGAAGCACCTGTGTGATTGTTGAAGATAAATGGTCCAATGACTCAAATCAAGTTTCAAATTCTCTTGCGGATGAAATGTATGCGGGGTTATAAGCAGGGACAGGACTAATTAAGCAACTTATGTAGATGATATGGCCAGTTTGAGAAACTGTGACGAATTGGTTAACCAAAATTGTTAAGTCATTTAAGTAACCTGGTGAAGGTGAAAAGGCGAAGGTCATATAAACTAGAAATGTGGCCTGTCGGCACACGAATACCCCCACTGGCAGCCAAAGAAAACGAGGCATTTTTGATTATAAGCCATTTAGCCGAGCGTTAAGGTTTCAAACGCATCAAGTTTGTGACCTTGACCCTGGGCATAGTGTGATAATCCATGCATCGGTGTAGAAGATATAGAGCGGAAGGGAATTTCAATAGGTTTGACCTTTGACCTTCAACTATGACCTTGACCTTGGACGTAGGTGCGTGGTTATTGTCGCGACACACCTTATCATCCGAGAAACATTTGTGCCAAGGCATTTGATAATCCATGCATCGGTGTAGAAGATATAGAGCGGAAGGGAATTTCAATAGGTTTGACCTTTGACCTTCAACTGTGACCTTGGACGTAGGTGCGTGGTTAGCAATTTGATAATCCATGCATCGGTGTAGAAGATATAGAGCGGAAGGGAATTTCAATAGGTTTGACCTTTCACCTTCAACTGTGACCTTGGACGTAGGTGCGTGGTTATTGATCGCGACACACCTTCTCATCATGAGAAACATTTGTGCTAAGCCATTTGATAATCCATGCATCGGTGTAGAAGATATAGAGCGGAAGGGAATTTCAATAGGTTTGACCTTTGACCTTCAACAGTGACCTTGACCTTGGACGTAGGTGCGTGGTTATTGATCGCGACACACCTTCTCATCATGAGAAACATTTGTGCCAAGCCATTTGGGAATTTCAATATTTTTGACCTTTGACCTTCAACTGTGACCTTGACCTTGGACGTAGGTGCGTGGTTATTGATCGCGACACACCTTCTCATCCTGAGAAACATTTGTGCGAAGGCATTTGATAATCCATGCATCGGTGTAGAAGATATAGAGCGGAAGGGAATTTCAATAGGTTTGACCTTTGACCTTCAACTGTGACCTTGACCTTGGACGTAGGTGCGTGGTTATTGATCGCGACACACATTCTCATCATGACAAACATTTGTGCCAAGCCATTTGATAATCCATGCATCGGTGTAGAAGATATAGAGCGGAAGGGAATTTCCAACAGACCGACAGACCGACAGACCGACAGACCTATCGACAAGCTGACTCCTATATACCCCCAACAAACTTTGTTTGTGGGGGTATAATTATGAAAAGGCAGGTGTGGCACACATACCAATGAATGAAGTGTTGAAGTATTGAAGCGATTAAGCAACTTATGTAGATGATATGGCCAGTTTGAGAAAGTGTGACAAACTGGTTAACCAAAATTGTTAAGTCATTTAAGTAACCTGGTGAAGGTCAAAAGGCGAAGGTGATATAAATTATGAAAAGGCAGGTGTGGCACACATACCAATGAATGAAGTGTCGAAGTATTGAAGCGATTAAGCAACTTATGTAGATGATATGGCCATTTTGAGAAACTGTGACAAACTGGTTAACCAAAATTGTTAAGTCATTTAAGTAACCTGGTGAAGGTCAAAAGGCGAAGGTGATATAAATTATGAAAAGGCAGGTGTGGCACACATACCAATGAATGAAGTGTTGAAGTATTGAAGCGATTAAGCAACTTATGTAGATGGTATGGCCATTTTGAGAAACTGTGACAAACTGGTTAACCAAAATTGTTAAGTCATTTAAGTTATTTTGTTAATTTAGATATGGGGCTTATGGGTTTTGTGACCAGTGTAGATCCAGATCAAATATCACGGCCACATTTCAGGAATTACGTTTAATGTTCAGCATGACGGGCGTTACATTGGTGAAAACACCTGCAATGCTTCTATAATGCACTATAGATCGCTATCAGGTCACAGGAGTGTGCTATTTGCTCAGGAGCTACACTCGCCACAAATCCCACAAGGCCTATTTCTCCAGTCACAGCCACATAAAAGATTCATATCAGGAGTGTAAGTGTTGATGAAAAGTCACACTGGTCAGACAGTCAAACCCTCATTCTACTGTGGGGATATAATTGGTGATCATGACAAAGTGAACCCTTTGAATTCGGAGAACCAAAAATTGTCGACTGCTGTTGTTATATTTTGCCTTCTTTCTCAATAAAAACATGGTCCGACAGCATTTTAGAATTATTTCCATTGGAAATGATTCTAAAGTGCTGCCAAACCATGTTTTTGATGAACAAAATGGAAAATAAACAAGAGGGCCATGATGGCCCTAATTCGCTCACCTGACTCCATGAACACCAGACGAGAATGTGACATTGAGTTCATGTTTTAAAAATATTGTGCTATTTTTAGATGGCGGTCATCTTGGATTAAGCGATGACTCATTTTACCAAATCTGAAAATGCTTCACCCAAGGATCTTAACTTACTATGAAGTTTGGCCAGCATCGGCCGTGTGGTTCCTGAGAAAATGACGTTCAAAGTCTCGAATAAATGGACCTTTTGGTGGCCATCATGGATGACATAATCATCCGATTCCGACAAATATTGCACCAGAGCAATCGCCTCATCGATACCTTCAATTTGATATACGACATGAGCATATTCGGTAAAAAAAAAAAAAATAACCCCATAGGCCACGCCCCCGGGGTCACCATTTTAACAACTTTGTAAGAGCATTGTGAATCGATCATTCCTACCAAGTTTAGTCGAAATCCAGCCAGCGGTTCATGAGAAGAAGATTTTTTAAGAATTTATGCTATTTTTAGACGGCGGCCATCTTGGATTAGCGATGACCTCCATTTTAACAAATCTGAAAAGGCTTCACCCATGAACCATAACTTTTAAGTTTGGCTACCATGGGCCAAGCAGTTCATGTGAAGAAGAATTTTGAAATCTCTAATAAAAGAACGACCTTTTGACATTTCGGCGGCCATCTTGGATGACATAACAATCCGATTTCGACAAAAAATGTACCAGAATGATCGCCTCATTGATACCTTCGATTTGATATAGAGATGACCATATTCGGTCAAAAATAAAATTTGACCCCTCGGGCCACGCCCATTTTTGACCCCGGGGTCATTTTAATATCTTTGAAAGAGCATTGTACATCGATCATTCCTACCAAGTTTCGACGAAATCCGGAAAGCGGTTCATGAGAAGAAGATTTTTTAAGAATTTATGCTATTTTTAGACAACAAAAAATGTAGCGGAGTGATCGCCTCATTGATACCTTCCATTTGATATATAACATGACCATATTCAGTAAAAAATAAAATTTTACCCCAATTTGACCCCACGGGCCACGCTCATTTTTGACCCCGGGGTCACCATTTTAACAATTTGGAAAAAGAGCATTGTACATCAATCATTCCTACCAAGTTTCGTCGAAATCCGGCTAGCGGTTCATGAGAAGAATTTTTTTTTAAAGAATTTATGTTATTTTTAGACGGCGGCCATCTTGGATTAGCGATAACCTCCATTTTAACAAATCTGAAAAGGCTTCACCCATAGACCATAACTTTTAAGTTTGGCTACCATGGGCCAAGCGGTTCATGTGAAGAAGAATTTTGAAATCTCTAATAAAAGAACAACCTTTTGACCTTTCGGCGGCCATCTTGGATGATATAACCATCCGATTTCGACAAAAAATGCACCAGAGTGATCACCTCATTGATACCTTCAATTTGATATATAACGTGACCATATTCGGTCAAAATTAAAATTTGACCCCACGGGCCACGCCTATTTTTGACCCCGGGGTCACCATTTTAACAAATTTGAAAGAGCATTGTACATCGATCATTCCTACCAAGTTTTGTCGAAATCCGGTTGGCGGTTCTTGAGAAGAATTTTTTTGAAGAATTTGCGCTATTTTTAGACGTCGGCCATCTTGTATTACATAATGATGTCATTTTAACAATTTTGCAATCCCTCTACCTAAGGACCATGACCATGAAGTTTGGTGACTATAGGCCCAATGGTTACCGAGGAGAAGACGTTTGAAAATGTTCACGGACGACGGGCGACGACGGACGACAATGGACGACGGACACATGGCGGTAACAATAGCTCACATGAGCTAACAATAGCTAACAAGAGCTGTAGGAGAACAGCATAGCTCGACTACGAGGGTTGTCGATGTACACATAGCTTGACAAACAAGGTGGCTACGGCCTGCATAAAAACCTTAACCAAGGTTGACTAAAAACCTTAACCAAGGGAAATTAAGTAAGTAATTCAAGGTTAAATGTAGGTCAATGTCAGATATAGGTCAGGGGTTATTGATGTACATCACTAGGAGATAAAGTTTTCCAAGTATGGTTTCTGTAGGCCCAGGAGTATTCCATATACAAGCTTGACTAAAAACCGTAACCAAGGGGAAATAACTAAGTAATCCAAGGATAAAAGTAGGTCAAGGTCAAATATAGGTCAGGGAGTATTGATGTACATCACTAGGAGATGAAGTTGTCCAAGTATGGTTGATGTAGGCCCAGGAGTATTCCATATACAAGCTTGACTATAAACTATTAAGTAATTCAAGGTTAAATGTAGGTGAAGGTAAAATAAAGGTCAGGGGTTATTGATGTACATCCCTATGAGAAAAAGTATGGTGTCTGGATGCACAATAGTATTCCATGTACAAGCTTGATTAAAAACCTTAACCAAGGGGAATTAAGTAAGTAATTCAAGAGGAAATGTAGGTGAAGGTCAAATATAGGTCAGGGGTTATTGATGCACATCACTAGGAGATGAAGTTGTCCAAGTATGGTGGGTGTAGGGCCAGTAGTATTTCATATACAAGCTGGACTAAAAACCATAACCAAGGGGAAATTAACTAAGTAATTGAAGAGGAAATGTAGGTCAAGGTCAAATATAGATCAGGGGTTATTGATGTACATCCCTATGAGAAAAGGTTGTCAAAGTATGGTGTCTGTATGCACAATAGTATTCCATTTACCAGCTTCACTAAAAACCTTAACCAAGCTTGACTAAAAACGTTAACCAAGGGGAATTAAGTAAGTAATTCAAGAGGAAATGTAGGTGAAGGTCAAATATAGATCAGGGGTTATTGATGTACATCACTAGGAGATGAAGTTGTCCAAGTATGGTGGGTGTAGGGCCAGTAGTATTCCATATACAAGCTTGACTAAAAACCTTAACCAAGGGGAATTAAGTAAGTAATTCAAGAGGAAATGTAGGTCAAGGTCAAATATAGATCAGGGGTTATTGATGTACATCCCTATGAGAAAAGATTGTCCAAGTATGGTGTCTGTATGCACAATAGTGTTCCATGTACAAGCTTGACTAAAAACCTAAACCAAGGTTGACTAAAAACCTTAACCAAGGGGAATTAAGTAAGTAATTCAAGAGGAAATGTAGGTGTAGGTCAAATATAGATCAGGGGTTATTGATGTGCATCACTAGGAGATGAAGTTGTCCAAGTATGGTGGGTGTAGGGCCAGTAGTATTGCATATACAAGCTTGACTAAAAACCTTAACCAAGGTTGATTAAAAACCTTAACCAAGGGGAATTAACAAAGTAATTCCAGAGGAAATGTAGGTCAAGGTCAAATATAGATCAGGGGTTATTGATGTACATCACCAGGAGATGAAGTTGTCCAAGTATGGTGGGTGTAGGGCCAGTAGTATTTCATATACAAGGTTGACTAAAAACCTTAACCAAGGCGTGACGGTGACACCGACGCCGACGCCGGGGTGACAACATAAGCTCTACTTATTCTTCGAATAGTCGAGCTAAAAACCATAACCAAGGTTGACTAAAAAATTAACCAAGGGGAATTAACTAAGTAATTCAAGGTTAAATGTAGGTCAATGTCAAATATAGGTCAGGGGTTGTTGATGTACATCACTAGGAGATGAAGTTGTCCAAGTATGGTGGGTGTAGGGCCAGGAGTATTCCATATACAAGCTTGACTAAAAACCTTAACCAAGGGGAATTAACTAAGTTAATTCAAGAGGAATGACTTAAAAACCTAACCAAGGAATAACAAGTAATCAAGAGGAAATGTAGGTCAAGGTCAAATATAGATCAGGGGTTATTGATGTACATCCTATGAGAAAAGGTTGTCCAAGTATGGTGTCTGTATGCACAATAGTATTCCATGTACACGCTGGACTAAAAACCTTAACCAAGGTCGACTAAAAACCTTAACCAAGGGGAATTAACTAAGTAATTCAAGGTTAAATGTAGGTCAATGTCAAATATAGGTCAGGGGTTGTTGATGTACATCACTAGGAGATGATGTTGTCCAAGTATGGTGGGTGTAGGGCCAGGAGTATTCCATATACAAGCTTGACTAAAAACCTTAACCAAAGAGAATTAACTAAGTAATTCAAGAGGAAATGTAGGTCAAGGTCAAATATAGATCAGGGGTTATTGATGTACATCCCTATGAGAAAAGGTTGTCCAAGTATGGTGTCTGTATGCACAATAGTATTCCATGTACAAGCTTGACTAAAAACCTTAACCAAGGTTGACTAAAAACCTTAACAAAGGGGAATTAACTAAGTAATTCAAGAGGAAATGCAGGTCAGTCAAATATAGATCAGGGGTTATTGATGTACATCACTAGGAGATGAAGTTGTCCAAGTATGGTGGGTGTAGGGCCAGTATTATTGCATATACAAGCTTGACTAAAAATCTTAACCAAGGTGTGACGGTGACGCCGACGCCGGGGTGACAACATAAGCTGTAACTATTCTTCGAATAGTCGAGCTAAAAACCTTAACTAAGGTTGACTAAAAACCTTAACCAAGGGGAATTAAGTAAGTAATTCAAGAGGAAATGTAGGTCAAGGTCAAATATAGATCAGGGGTTATTGATGTACATCACTAGGAGATGAAGTTGTCCAAGTATGGTGGGTGTAGGGCCAGTAGTATTCCATATACAAGCTTGACTAAAAACCTTAACCAAGGCGTGACATGACGGTGACGCCGACGCCGACGCCGACGCCGGGGTGACAACATCAACTCTAACTATTCTTCAAATAGTCGAGCTAAAAAGCAGAGGATTTTTTTTTAATTCAACAGTGTAAGTTAACAGGAATGTTGTTGTAAACACTATATACAGCACCAGGCAGCTTAAACACACTACCATCAGGTCAAGGTCACCAGAATGACACAAAGGGTACAGGGTGGTTAGTTACCAATGTGAAGAAGTTATTTAACCCTTAGACCGCTACTCACAACAATTGTCTGCTGTTGCTTTTATATCTTGCCTTATTTCTCAATAAAAACATGGTTGGACAGCACTTCCAATGGAAATCAGTCTGAAGTTCTGTCAAAGCATGTTGTAAATTAGTCTAAAGTGCTGTCAAAGCATGTTTTTGATGATAAAAATGGAAAATAGAAAATAAACAGCAGACGACAAAAAAAATAAGATAGCGGTGTAAGGGTTAATTGTTGAAGTTGAAAGATCTGACCACACATCAGGAGACATTAACATTTTGGCATACGTCCAAAATTGTTGATGTCTACGACAGCGACATCTATGCCAGAACTATGACCGCTATATCTTACTTTCCAAGCTATATCTTACTTTCCAACGTGGAGCAGACAAAAACTAGAAATGTGGCCTGTCACAACTGGCAGTTAAAGAAAACAAGGCACATTTGAAGAAAACACAGATGGCCAGAGAAGCATGGATTTGTCGCAGCATGAATGCAAACCACCAGATCAATGCATGTGTGAAATATCAAGCAGATCCATGCAAGGAAACAGAAATAATAAGACATTTACCCGAGCGTTGAGGTTTTGAACGCACCAAGTATGTGACCTTGACCCTGGGCTTAGTCAGGTGGAACAATCATGGATTGCACAGGACCATTAGAGCAATGTGTGTGACAAGTATCAAGAAGATCCGTGCAAGAAAACAGAAATTATAAGACATTTACGCGAGCGTTAAGGTTTTGAACGTATGTGACACTGGCCTTAGGTTTAAAGGGGGCGCGAGAATCGTGGATTTGTCACAGCATGATTGAGGACCATCAGAGGTATGCATGTGCATGTGCGAAATATAAAGCAGTTACCCGACTTACCTGACAATCTGGTTACCGAGATATAAGTGATTTACAAACTTTGGCACAGACGGATGCACGGATGGATGCACATTGACACACAGACACTAGCTGTCATTGTGATAACTATGTCTGTCTTTGCTAAAGCAGGTTTGACAATATAACACCAGACACAGTGTGATTAATTCTTAATAGGCAGGTGGAAACCGAAAATTGTTGTCTGCTCTTCTTTTTTTTATTCCCTAGCAGTGCATAAAAATCGTCTCCAATAGAGACTAATCTCATGCACTGTATTCATCCAGAGAAAAAAAAAGAAAATAAACTAGATTTGCTTACGGAATACGCCCCCACGTGGGCCTAGCTGTGTGACCTTGACCCTGGGCTAAGCGGGGGCGGCACAAACATGGATTTGTCGCAGGACGTTGATCGAGGACCATTGGAACAATGCGTGTGTGAAATGTGAAGCAGATGGGAGGAAGGAAACAGAACTTATAAGCCATTTACCCGAGCTTTACAGTTTAGAACACACCAAGTATGTGACCTTGACACTGGGTAGCACAAACGTAGATTTGTCAGAGGGCGGTAGAGGACTATTGGAGCAATGCGTGTGTTACCTGAGTGTTAAGGTTTAGTGACGGACAGACAGACAACCAGCCTCCAGTATACCCTCCCACAACTCAATTTATTTCTGCATTGAAAGGGTTAATTTGTATGGATTTCAGTAGCTTTTATTGCAACCCTCTCAAACTTGTCTTGTAGATAGAGCTCATATACCAGACGGCAGACATATTGTGAAAGCTCTCCAAACCAGTAGCCAATTTCACCAACATTCCAAAGTATACTTATCTAGCAAAGTATACTTTGAGGGAGTAATTTTCAATTTAAGAATAAATTTATTATAATATCATACTGAATTTATTACATTATCACAGCCAAAATGGCTGTGATAATGTAATAAATTCAGTATAATTATTTTGAATACTTTTAATCATCAAATACATGCAGTTGTTAGTTCTATGTGAAATATTGGATTTCGGGGAAAATAGATGATTACTCCCTCAAAGTATACTTTGCTCGAAAAGTATACTTTGCAATGTTGGTGAAATAGGCTACTGGGGTTCCCAGGGCTGGTTTGAAGAGCTTTCACTAATGTCTCCTAACCCTTCAACACTATAGCCCTCTATAGCGGTGTTTGCAAACAGTGTAGATCAAGATGAGCCGGCTCATAACGAGCCGTCTAATCAGGGTCTGCACTTTTTGCAAGTAATTTTCATATTTTTTAGAAAAACGCACACCCCATGCTTATAAATGGACTAGTCTAAAATAATTTGGTGACTACTGGATTGGTCCTTCAATTAACATATCACGGTCCATTCCTGTTACCGTAAAGATTCTAACAGATGCCCGGGCGTCTAATAGAATCACCACTGGCTCCAAAGTGCTGGGTGGGCATTTAATAGAGGCAAGTGTTAATCAGCATAGGGAAAATTATAAAAAATATACGATCTACTATCTAAACAAAAACATAACGAAGGGACGTTACTCTCGTGAAAATCAGTCAAATAATTGGTAATTTTCAATGTAAAACGTGGGGAGGTGGGCATCTATTAGAGCATCACAGTGCGTCTATTAGAATATTTACGGTATTTTGGGTTGAAAGGGTTGAGCCGATCTAAATTACATCGCAGTACTGTACTAAGCCACTAGACACGTTTACCACAGCAGACTGACAGAACAGTCAATTCAAATTAGTGGTCCTGTTTTCATGTGATAAGGCTTCTATATCTGTCTCTGTGTCGGAAGCTGTCACACCTGAGCCCCAGCATGACAAAAGTATGCTACCAGTGAGAATTACGCACTTCACAACACCTGAAACCAGTGTACCTCTGAACCAGCAATCTGGTCGGAGACTACGTGCCCAGGGTTAACCCATTACATTCGGAATACACCTTTATGGGTATGAAATTTTTAAAATATTTTATTTTTATTTTTGTTATTTCTCAATGAAAATATATGTTGTGACCACTCATTTGAACCGTCTCGATGAGACGGTTCAAATGGTGGTCACGACATATATTTCTGAGCTCAAATATAATATTTAGGATTTTCCACAAACAAAATGGTGTATCCTCAGCATGAAATGGGTTAAGGTCACACCATTCTATTATTTGATGTACGGTGATGAGGCTGCGTGATTGTACAGGAGGATTATGATCTACACTGGTTGCACATGCCCTGATATGTGTTTTGTGCGTTGGAGCAAATATAACAGCCATCCCTTAATTGGTGTCCCTGTGGGAACACAAAATATCAATTATGGAGAGAACGCAATTAACTTTAATCAGGGAGGCTACAGAAATCACTCTCAATAAAAATGGACCTGTATTTTGCTTTCTGCTGTTATCCCAGTCCAAGTCTAATCCTTAACTCTTTGCATGATAGCAGTGAAAATAACATCCAACAAATTATGAGTATGTTTCTTATTTCTTTCTGTAAATATGTCTTGGAATATCATTAGAATTGCGTCCTCTGGACTCTGGACGCAATTCTAATGAAATTCCAAGACATATTCATGATATTTATAACGAGAAATAAAAGACAATATCATGAATTGTCATCTGCTATTTTTGAACTATTAATAGCCCACAAGTTTCCCAGAATGCAAAGTCAATATTCACATCCACATTTATTATAGGAATGAATGGCCTTTTTGTGGAATTTATCGGGGTATAAACTTGGAAAAGTTGCGGGAATACTGGACGAAGCGAGAAACAATTACAATTTTCGAAAAAAAATAAAAAAAAAGAGATTTTTTTTTTTTGATTTTTTTTCGAAAATTGTAATTTTTTAAATAAATTCATCAAGAAAGTGTGTTTATTTTGACAGACGGCAGCCATTTGTTTACATTGACAGCACTCACAGCGCACCTGTAGAAAGTAGTTCGGCGTGGAAGTTTACTGGGACATAAATTTTGGATAGAGACTTGCTAAGGGCCAATCAAATGTTAGGGAATTGTGTAAATATTTTTGTGCTGAAATTATAACAGTTTTTTTTTAGAAATTGACGCTTGTCCACAAGAACATGTATCCCCCTCCCCGCCTACAGGCAGTCACTAAAAATAATGGGAGATAACTAATATGTTAGTAAGGTGAGAGTTGTCGTTCTTACATAAGACACACCTTTGGGTCATGGTTTATGCAAGTGTGAAATATCATGAAAATATTCCAAAGAGTAATCAAGTTTTGGATTCACAGGAAATCAAGCTGTGAAAAACAAAGGGAGACAACTAAAACATTAGTGAGGCAAGAGTTGTCATTCTTGCATATGACACACCTCAGGGTTGTGGTCTATCACAAGGTGTATGATCACGTGGCACTAACAACAACAACAAGTACCGATTCAAAGTACGTATTATTTTATAGTGTATTATTTTATTTTAACGGATTTTGATGAAATATGGCGCATCAAACGCGTCTTGTTAAGCTTCATTTGGTGGTCTTTGTATTTTCGCCCAAACTTATGTCATTTTTGCGAAGAATCTCCGGCACGGAAATCGATTCTTCGCAAAAACGACATAAGTCTGTGCCAAACTCCCTGGACCACCAAATGCAGCTCATGAAAACGCATTTGCTGCGCCATATTTCATCAAAATCCGTTGAATATTAAGGAAAATATCAAATAATACTTACATTGGAGTGGGCGACGTTGTTGTTGTAACCACGTGATCATGCACCTTGTATCATGTGCAAAGTTTCATCAAAATATTCCAAAGGGTATTCGAGTTATACATGGATGGTCGGGGTCCAAGATTTCAAATCGCGATCGAATCCGATCGCGCTATAAAATTTCGGGACATGCACGGGTACTGGTATCATCCGCATTTCGGTTACCAACTATTGCGGGAATTCCATTAGCAACAGACCCATATACAATCATGTCATTTGAACAGAAGTTAAAGTAATTATTAATAATGACTAGGACATACAAACTTGTATTAAACATATGAGTTATTTATAAAATCATGCTTATTACGTTGTATAGTGCTCGCGATAGACAGACACTTATTACAATGTACACTGCTCGCGATCAACAGGCGCTTAAAGGATTAATTGATGATAAATAATGGTCACGTGTCCTGCCTATTCATGCGGACGATTAGCTGTTGATACGTGCATAATCCCACCGAAAATTCCGCATGAACTTATTTTGTGTCAACTTATCAACACCATTTACGGAAAATATTTTCGAAATTAATATCGGCGAAATATGGCGACAGATCTGCGTATAATCCAGTGTTTTTTTTTTAATCCATTCCTTCCGGAATACACATTTACGGGTATGAAATTATTAAATAATTTATTTTTATTTTTGTTATTTCTCAATGAAGTTGTGACCACTCATTTGAACCGTCTCGACGAGACGGTTTAAATGGTGGTCGTGGCATATACTTCTGAGTGCATAGAAGGAAAATATTTTTCCGCAAACATAAGCGTATCCTTACTGCATGGGTTACTGCATGATTGCCCCATGATGCGATGATGAAAGTCGCACGTTCGCGACGTCTGCGGCACATCAAAAGACGTGTTGACCAATCAGTAACATTTCAAAACATAGCCTAAAGGTCACACAGTTTACAGCCTCGTGCTGAATGATGTCATACAATAAACACCTGTTAGTTGACACGGCTGGGTGTAACGATTTTTTGCACAAAGCAACACACAAATCTCGTCTGTGTAATATGTGTCGGGTGTAATCGCAATCTCGGATTTTGAATTCATATCCCCTGGCACGGATATTGCACGGTTCGGATAAGCAACACGGAAGGTTGTATGTCGCCGGACTTCCGTGCAATAGGGGGGGTCGCACTGTATGCCTATTAACATGATTACCTGATTAAAGGTATTACATTTGCTAACATACTAATAATAATCCTTTCATGGACTTTGAATGTCGTTGTTTGAATAAACTTACAGAAATCACGAATCAACTAATCACACTACGACTACGACGTCCGACGATTTAAAAAAAAAATGTTTTCTTTGTTTTCTTTTTTCTTCTTTTTTCTCTATTTTTTAAATATTTTTTGGGATCCACGAGAGACCCGCGTTATAATGGAGATCGCGCTATACGCGATCGCGTTATAATGGAGCTGCAGTGTACTCCAGAATAGCAATCAATGTGTAAAAAATATGACTTGAAAAGTAGTGAAATGCTCAGCCGTGGGTAAACGTTTGCCGTGGCACGAGGGAACTGTTGAACCCCAAGGCCGTAGGATGCGGGTTCAAACAGTTGAAACATGTTTGAACCCCGCGTCCTACGGCCTTGGGGTTCAAACAGTTCCCTCATGCCACGGCAAACGTTTACCCACGGCTGGACATTGTTGAACCTTCTATTCACTGTGTTATTATTTTCTGTCATTGCCGCACCACAAAATCGAAAATGGTTTCTGATATTTTTGCAAGGCAATTTTCTCTCAATTACCTAATGTCAAACTTCAAACATTAACAGTCTGTATATTTGTTATAACCATTGCTGGATGGCTTACAAGATCAATAGCTAAATGCAGTTGCTGCCAAAATAAGCACGCTTACAACACCATTCATGGACACGTAATCGCAAAATTGAATGACAGGAAATGACAAATGATACGAAAATGGTTATCAGAAGACAGAAAGAAAGTGTTGGGCAGAACAAAATACAGAATAACATGAGAAAATAGTTTTGTGAAGTCTTCCACAGTAGATCTATGACCAGGGATTCCAATAGTGAGCCTTTGAGGCATTTATTCTTTGAATCTACTTGGAATTGAAATTCAGTTTAAATTTTGCTACATATTAACCCGTAGACCGCAACTCACAATAACTGTCGTCTGCTGTTGCTTTTATATCTTGACTTATTTCTCAATAAAAACATGGTTTGACAGCACTTCAGAATCATTTCCAATGGTTTGACAGCACTTCAGAATCATTTCCAATGGAAATGATTCTAAAGTGCTGTCAAAGCATGTTGTAAATTATTCTAAAGTGCTGTCAACGCATGTTTTTGATGATAAAACTGGAAAATAGAAAATAAACAGCAGACGACAACAAAATTAAGAAAGCGGTCTAAGGGTTAAAACTATTAATCTCTATTGAGATTTTCAACTAGTCACAGAAATAATCAATGCCGTCTGCTAACTTTCTGCTCTTTGGAGGTTGAAATCATGTGATAAACAGAATCTCCAACTCATTTCCGTTTGATATGAGATTTACGAATCTCGTCAGCTCGGTGCATAAATTGATGCTTCATAAATCATACATCAAATCTGGCTTTTTATGTCCGATTAGCTACAATGTACTTTGTATCATATGTTCCAACTTAGCATTTTTGTTCTTTGTAAAACGCCACACGAGGTAATACTGGCTGATGGCTTGAACACAAAAAGATGGCCGAGTTGGCCACTCCATTTGCCATATAGGATAGAGTAACGAGGCAGTGTTCAGATATATGTTATACATACATGATGTATATCCCATCACATTCAGGAAGCAATTGCTTTGCATGCTGGGAAACTTGTGGGCTATAAATAGTTCAAAACTAGCGGACAAGAATTCATCATATTTTCTTGTATTTCTCCCCGTAAATATCATGAATATGTCTTGGAATTTCATTAGAATTGAGTCCGGAGGACACAATTCTAATGAAATTTCAAGACATATTTACAGAGAGAAATAAAACATATACTCCTAATTCGTTTGGCGGATATTTTTGCCGCTAGCATGCAAAGAGTTAAAAGGTATAAAACATCATGTAGCCTATTTCACCAACATTGCAAAGTATACTTTTCTAGAAAAGTATACTTAGAGGGAGAACTTTTCAATTTTAGGATAAATTTATTAATTTTTATTATACTGAATTTATTACATTATCACCGCCAAAATGGCTGTGATAATGTAATAAATTCAGTATAATAATTCTGCATAGTTTTAATCATCAAATATATGCAATCATTAGTTGTGTATGAAATAATGCATTTCGGAAAAATCAATGATTACTCCCTCAAAGTTTACTTTGCTAGAAAAGTATACTTTGCAATGTTGGTGAAATGGGCTACAGATGTGTACATTGTATCTATTTCTTGTGGTACATATCTGTCAAGCTGCATTAGACCAACCAACACAGAATAGGCATGACTTCGTTGACTTCTGACCGTCGTGTGGAGACAAGAGTTAGTTCATATAGGCTGCTGGCTGACAAAAATTATTTATGACAAGCTAGTCACAGATCAGCCTGCACGTACATCCGCACAGTCTGATATGTAGCCGATTTCATCAAAATTGCAAAGTATACTTATCTAGCAAAGTATACTTTGAGGGAGCAATCATTTATTTTTTCCGAAATGCATTACGTCATATAGAACTAACGACTGCATTATATGTGATGATTAAAAGTATGCAGAATTATTATACTGAATTTATTGCATTATCACAGCCAAAATGGCTGTGATAATGTAATAAATTCAGTATAATAACAAGAAACGAGGCAAAGCCACGAAGGCCAGGTTTTTTCCAAGCATAGACACTTGGATAACATAATTATACCCACTTTTTGTAGACTAGATGGCCGTGGCCTGCATGTCGTGCCTTGGGGCGAGGCATGGACACTAACAAAATAGATATAGTAGATGGAAAAACTTTAACCAAAAAACTTTAACCGGACACATGGATGTACGGACGGACGGACGTATGCCAAAATGCCGACTATATCGCGCTTTCCACAAGCGGGCGCGACAATGCTGATAAACACCCATGTAAAGTATCAAGGTAATGGGTGAAGCAGTTGCAGAGATATAGTACACAAAAAAACTTTAACAAAAATATTCAAAGTAATTTGACCTTGACATTGGGCACAGGGGCCGCACGGTTGGGGGGGTAGAATGAAAATATGGATGAAGATAAACACCCATGTGAAGTTTCAAGGTAATGAGCGAAGCAGTTGCAGAGATATAGTATAACGAAAAACTTTTAACCAAAAAACTTTAACCAGACGTACGTTAAAAAGTTAACGTTGAAAATGGCTAAGTCAATTACGTAGAAATAATAGGTGAAGGTAAAAAAAATGGTCACATGTTGGATAGTTGTATGTGGTGGGCACCCCTTGATTATGAAGCTGTGAACGTTTGGTGGTCCTAGGTGGTACAGTAACAAAGAAATGGACTCAAACACAAAAACTTAACATTGATTGTGGACGCCCCCGCCGACCCGCCCGTCCGCCCGCCCGCCCTCCCGCCCGCCCCCCGCCCGCCCGCCTCCCGGCTTTCGCCAATCCAATAGCCTGGTTTTTTTTTAAAAAAAACTGGCTAAAAATTAATAAATTTATCCTTAAATTGAAAATTTCTCCCTCAAAGTATACTTTGTTAGATAAGTATACTTTGCAATGTTGGTGAAATAGGCTGCTGGTCCTATGATGTTTGCCATTCAATGACAAGTCAGTTGATAACCACCAACTAATACCGTAACAAGATTCTAATCCTACTGAGTGAACATACATGAGGACCAATATCTCCAGTTACAAACGTCATAAAGGACGGTACCTACGGACAACCTGACCTGACTCCAGTATATGCACAACTCATTGCGGGGAGGGGGGGGGGGGGGGGGGGGGGGGGGGGGGGGGGGGGGGGGGGGGGGGGGGGGGGGGGGGGGGGGGGGGGGGTGGGGGGGGGGGGGGGTATACATATGAAGCAATTCTGTGAAAGGAAACAGAAATTATAAGAAATGTACCTGAGCGTTAAGGTTTTGAATGCACCAAGTACATGTATATGACCTTGACCCTGGGTTTAGCTGCGGCCCGAGGAACATGGATTTATCACAGCATGATAGTGGACCATCAGAAAATTGCATGTGTGAACTAGATTTGTCAGTAAGCGAGGCTTAAAGAATACCCCCAGCGTGGGCCCAGGCGCCCCTAAATATGTAGATTTTTTCCAAGTCGGTGGGCTTGACATATGAAAGGTAGTGGTCATAGCTTGGATTGTTATCAGTTATCGAAAGATTACATAATAGAGGACCATCAGAGGAATGCAAGTGTGAAATATGAAGCAGCTATATGAAAGGAAACATAAATTATAAGCCATTTACCTTCAACCTGGGCTTAGCGGGGGCGGCACTAACGAATTGTAACAGGGCGCTAGAGAAGCATTGGAGCACTGCGTGTGTGAAATGTGAAGCAGATCCGAGCAAGGAAACATAAATTATAAGCCATTTATCCAAGCGTTTAGGTTTTGAATGCACCAAGTATGTGACCTTGACCATGGCCTTAGCGGGGGCGGCACAAACGTGGATTTGTCACAGGGTGGTAGAGGAGCATTGGAGCAATGTGTGTGTGAATCGTGAAGCAGATCTGAGCCAGGAAAAAGAAATTATAAGCCATTTACCCAAGCATTAAGGTTTTGAACGCACCAAGTATGTGGTGACCTTGACCCTGGGCTTAGCAGGGGTGGCACAAATGTGGATTTGTCACATGGTGGTAGAGGACCATGGGAGCAATGTGTGTGTGAAATATGAAGCAGATCCGAGCATATCGCTTTGATAGAAAACAAGGCAAAATTCTAACTTGAAAAGGGTGAGATAATGCATGACCCAGGGTGTCAAATAAAAAATCAAAATAAACTTTGCGCATCTACTCATCATAAGGAAGCTACATACCAAGTTTCAGGTCTGTATCTATTACGGTTTAAAAGTTTTATGAGTTAATAGGCAAAATTGCCAAATTCTAAGTCGAAAAGGGGGAGATAATCACAATAAACTTTGCACATCTACTAATCATAAGGAAGCTACACACCAAGTTCCAGGTGTGAACACAGAACACAGACTTTACAAGCTGCTGTAGTCCACAAAATAGTAATGGAAAATGTCTATTATAATCACCTGAAACATGTTGAGGAAATGTGAGCCAATGTAATCACAAAACTAACCTTGAAGCAGTACTCTACCAAATGAACATCGAATAACTCATCAGAAAACACAAACACGGCGGGTGATGTTCATCCCATGTACCCGTTATTTACACCCACTTTCATACACATTTTCCGAAATATCTGTAGCCTATTTCACCAACATTGCAAAGCATACTTATCTAGCATTGTGCACTTTGAGGGAGTAATCATTTATTTTTCCTGAAATGCATTATAGGAATGAATGGCGTTTTTGTGGAATTTCTCGGGGTATAAACTTGGAAAAGTCGCGGGAATACTGGACGAAGGCCGGGTCCAGTATTCCCGCGACTTTTCCAAGTTTATATCCCCGATAAATTCCACAAAAAGGCCATTCATTCCTTATAATTCCAGCATTTGAAATAAATTCATCAAGAAAATGTGTTTATTTTCCGTTTTCTTAAGAATTATTTTAACTGCGCCTCACAGTTACAGAAAGTAGTTCGGCGTGGGAGTTTACTGGGATATAAATTTTGGACAGATACTTGCTACGGGCCAATCAAATGTTAGGAAATTGTGTAAATATTGTTGTGCTTGAATTATTATTTTATATAGAACTAACGACTGCATATATTTGATGATTAAAAGTATGCAGAATTATTATACTGAATTTATTACATTATCACAACCAACATGGCTGTGATTATGTAATAAATTCAGTATAATAACAAGAAACGAGGCAAAGCCACGAAGGCCAGGTTTTTTCCAAGCATAGACACTTGGATAACATAATTATACCCACTTTTTGTAGACTAGATGGCCGTGGCCTGCATGTCGCGCCTTGGGGCGAGGCATGGACACTAAAAAAATAGATATAGTAGATGGAAAAACATTAACGAAAAAACTTTAACCGGACACACGGACGTACGGACGGACGTATGCCAAAATGCGGACGATATCGCGCTTTCTGCAAGCGGGTGCGATAATGATGATAAACACCCATGTGAAGTATCAAGGTAATGGGTGAAGCAGTTGCAGAGATATAGTACAGGAAAAAACTTTAACAAATAAATTCAAAGTAATTTGACCTTGACATTGCGCACAGGGGCCGCATGGTTGGGGGTTAGAATGAAAATATGGACGATGATAAACACCCATGTGAAGTTTCAAGGTAATGGGCGAAGGAAGCAGTTGCAGAGATATAGTATACGAAAAAGTTTTAACCAAAAAATTTAACCAGACGTACGTTAAAAAGTTAACGTTGAAAATGGCTAAGTCAATTACGTAGAAATAATAGGTGAAGGTAAAAAAATGGTCACATGTTGGATAGTTGTATGTGGTAGGCACCCCTTGGTTATGAAGCTGTGAAAGTTTGGTGGTCCTAGGTGGTACAGTAACAAAGAAATGGATTCAAACACCAAAACTTAACATTGATTGTGGACGCCGCCCGCCCGCCTGCCCGCCCCGCCCGCCCGACCCCGCCGCACCGCCCGCCGCCCGCCCGGCTTTCGCCAATCCAATAGCCTGGATTTTTTTTTCATTTTTTTTTTTTTAAAAAACCTGGCGAAAAATTAAATAAATTTATCCTTAGGCCAGTTTTTTTTTATTAGTTGGTTTACAGATCCGCCGACCCGATTTTTTGACAATGTGGAAAAAAATAAAAATTTTAATTTCCGATTTTTTTTTAATTTTTTTACCTCCGATCCAAAAAAAAAATAAATATTTTTTTTTGCTGTGCCGAGAAAAGTAAGTGGCGGAAACCGGATCTTAGCAGCAGCGACAACAACAACAACCTGCGAATGGACGATTCGATATGATTTGATATATCTCTGTTTCAGATTGAATGCAAAAATTCAAAACCTTAACGCTCGGGTAAATGGCCTATATTTTCTGTTTTCTTGCTCCGATGTGCTTCATATTTCATGTATGTGTTCTTCCTAGGGTCCTCTACCGCCCTGCCACAAATCCACACTCGTGCCACCCCACTGATATTCGTTTCAACTATATCGCCGCTTCGTTGTCTTGTATTTAATTATACCAGATACGGTATTAATATGTACGCATTACGCAACCCATTCACAGTGATCAACATTCAACAGTATGTGAATATGAAACTGAGTTGCTATGTAGAATATAAAGAAACTTGCTGAACCGACTCCCTACGTTAACCGACAAACTCTTGGTCCGAGACGATGCCGGTTAACACAAGTTTCACTCTATCACAATCACTGGCCTTTTTGTTTTTACCGACCACAAACCGACCCAACCATGAGCCTTAAAAAGGTGAACCGACCCAACCATGTGCCTTAAAAAGGTGATTTTTATGGTGTTCGGACCGTCCGTCTGTCCGTCACATGTTCGATAACCACTTTGTAACAGTTTCTCAAACCGGCCATATCTTCTACATAAGTTGCTCAAGTTCTTCAATATTTCAACACATCATTCATTGGTATGTGTGCTATACCTGCCTTGTCATACTTTATATTACCTTGACCTTTTGACCTTCACAGGGCTGCTGAAAGGACTTAGCAATTTCGGTTAACAGTTTGTCACAGTTTCTCAAACTGGCCATAGCATCTACATAAGTTGCTTAACTGCTTCAATATTTCCATACTTCATTCATTTGCATGTATGCTACACCTGCCTTGCCATACTACATATGACCTTCACCCTTTGACTTAACACTTTTGGTTCACCCGTTTGTCAGTTTCTTCAATATGCCGCCGGTGGCATCCGCGTTCGACACTTTTTTTCTTTTTTTTTCCTTGACCGACCCAACCCTGTGCCAAAAAGAATAAAAAAATTGAAAAAACTTTTTTTTATTTTTATTTTTTTCCGACCGACCGACCCGATCTCGCGGAAAAAAAATCCGTAAACCAACAAATAAAAAAAAACTGGCCTTAAATTTAAAGTTTCTCCCTCAAAGTGTACTTGGCAAGATAAGTATACATGTACTTTTCAATGTTGGTGAAATAGGCTACCGAGTAAAAAATACTCCAGCAATATGGTATCAGGTGTGATAAAGAATGCATACAATGGCTCAATATAACCTGCCAATGTTGCTGTCCTAGTACCTGTAGTAGTCAAATTATTTCAAGAAAACTTACAAACTTACTTTCTAACACATGTGCTGAATGTCACATAGCCAGTAAACAAGGGTAGATAACTCACAGCTAATTTTTTAAAATTGATGGAGTCCTTCCTCTTGCTATGATATGCATGTATACTGAATTTGGTTAAGATCCGTCAAATAGAACACGAGTTATCCGAAGGACAATGACGCAGAATGCGAAAATTAAAATAGCCGCCGCAGAGAAATAACTCATTGTAAAATCAAGCGAGTTCTTTATCTTGCCATGATAAAAATGTATACTAAATTTAGTTAAGATCTGTCAAGTGGAATGTGAATTATCATCAGCACAAGGATACATGGCCGTGTTATAGTGTACCAATTTGATGGACTGAATGGCAAACAGTAGAAACCCTGACTGAACCATGCAGATGCATTGTCCAATCTGGGACTAGACTGGTTGCATATGTAGTTGATTTGTTTATGCATTGAGAACACATTGGTTGAATAGGTTAGTGGTCAGAACCTACACTGTTCACTATATTAATGGTGCTGAGATGAAATATAACATTGCTGCAGATACATAATGAGATTATGTAATAATTACAAGTTAGGGCTGGTGATAGCAAATATAGATGTTTTGAATAGTCAGTCATTTGAACCATACCATTCTTTGTCCATTGGAATCAGGTCATGAACTCTGATTAACCCTTTCCCTGATAGAGACGACTTTTCACGCTTTTGCAATGCTGAATTGGTGTCTGCAAGTTATTGTGCAATTTCATAGATCATGTAATAACTCTTTTGAGACTGAACATAGATGACTAGTATTTGAGCTACACTGAGTCAAAACATAATACTATAACATGTAGTTGTTCACAGTCATTTGCATATTACAGATGGTTCCAAATATGATTGAGAAGGCACTCCGATGTCTAAATTGACTTTGATATTCATATTAAAAGCCAATTTAGACATAGTTATAATGTCATGCTGTCATTGATATTTGCTGCGTGTATGTAGATGAATGGATGAAATGTGCATGTAAAATATCTAAGGTTTGCATTCAATTGGTAATTAATTATAGCAATTTGAACTGTGTTGAACAAACAGTTCTCAGAAAAAGTCTGCATTGTGAGCATTTGATTCAGTGATCAGAGATGCTTTCTATAGTGTCCGCGTTGCTTAGTATAAAGGGCATTGTTTGGGTTGCCAGGGAGCTCTTGGGAATATTACATTATAGAATCAACATGTGTCTTGTATTTTAATCTTGCGATCAAATTGAGCCTAATTCCCCCAAGTCTAAAATAAGAAAAAGTAAATTAATAAATAGTAACATATACAAACACCAGCTAACTATAACAGCCGCCACGGGAAGATAGCTCAAAACTAGAAATTGTGTTAAAAGAACACTGATACCCCGCATACTGCTTTGATAGTAAATAAAGCAAAATTGCAAATTCTAAATCCAAAATGGGGAGATAATCCATGACACAGTGTCAAATCAAAAGGAGGAATTCACTTTGCTTATCAACACACACTAAAGAAGCTACATACCAAGTATCAAGCCTCCAGCTACAGTGATTTAACTAGCTTTGTCAGTAAGCGAGGCTTACGGAATACCCCCCACGTGCACAGGTGGAAGACACAGACCTGACACCAAAATAAAATGCCTATTAAAAAAATCCCATTACCCCACCCACTTGGTCTCGTACAGTACCATCTTCTATATACAAGGTGTATGATCACGTGGTACTAACAACAACAACAACAACAACAAGTACGGAAACTTCCAGAATCCATCCGATTCAAAGTACGTATTCTTTTACATTGTCCTCATTACGTAACGGATTTTGATGAAATATGGCGCATCAAACGCGTCTTGTTAGGTCTTTGTATTTTCACCCAAACTTCTGTCGTTTTTCTACTGACACGGAAATCGATTCTTCGCAAAAACGACATAAGTCTGTGCCGAACTCCCTGGACCACCAAATGCAGCTCATGAAGACACGTTTGCTGCACCATATTTCATCAAAATCCGTTGCATATTAAGGAAACTTTGATAGTTCGATAATACTTACTTTGGAGTAGGCGACATTGTTGTTGTTGTAACCACGTGATCATACACCTTGATATAGAAAGGTGATAAAGAATATGGTTATTATAGAATTTAGAGCCCTCTCTTTTCCGACTCGCACAAACACAATAAACATCAATTAAATGTATGACTTTTGTCTCTGGCAATTGATAAAGGTATTAGGTGTGTGAATATACTCACTTCAAATCGCTGTTTTCAGCATTTATTCAGTTATTCGCATTTTGATTACCCCATCCAAAGTGAAATTTGTGTGTACAAAAGAATCTCACACAGAATCGGAGGCCGTCCGGCATGGATTATCGGTCATATTTGGCCGATAGCTGATCGCCAGCTCAAACTAATGACGTGCACCATGACCATATACATTAGAAACTCCAACCATACAAAGTTCTCCCCATTGTGATCGTGCACATCACTGGCTCATAATTCGAGCACACAAATATTTACACAATTCCCTAACATTTGATTGGCCCGTAGCAAGTCTCTGTCCAAAATTTATATCCCAGTAAACTCCCACGCCGAACTACTTTCCGTAACCGTGAGGCGCAGTTAAAATAATTCTTAAGAAAACGGAAAATAAACACATTTTCTTGATGAATTTATTTCAAATGCTGGAATTATAAGGAATGAATGGCCTTTTTGTGGAATTTATCGGGGATATAAACTTGGAAAAGTCGCGGGAATACTGGACGAGGCCTTCTGGCCTTCGTCCAGCATTCCCGCGACTTTTCCAAGTTTATACCCCGATAAATTCCACAAAAAGGCCATTCATTCCTATAATAATACAAATGTAGTGTGCAAGTATGGCGGCCGTAGGACTAATACTATTGCAGATACAAGCAAAACAAAAACGTTAGCCTTGTGACTGACGGACGGATGGAGGGGATAGACAAATCTAATATATCTATAAATAATAGATCTAAATGCTCCCCCCACTATCATGGTGGCGCATACAATTTAACAAGAGTCGAATATGGGCCAGACAGCGAAGATGCAGAAATGTGAAGCTGTCACCAAAGCAAGGAACATTAATGAGAATTTGAAAGTCTATAGCATTATTTCTTCATCTCGTTGTGCTAAACATGTATACTAATTTAGGCAGAGATAGAAAAGTAGAGTGTAAAGTAGAAATGATAGGGAATTGGATACAATAATGTAGAAAAAATGGCTAAGTTAAAAAGGTGATATTTTTGTTAAAAAATATGTTTTCGGCATAAAAACACCAAGGTGCACATCTTCAATATGTGTAGAAGATGTGTGTATAGTTTCAGAACGATCGACTGAACAGTTTTGGAGGAGTTGTGTACACAAACTCTGTACCGTATATAGAATTGTATAGAAAAATGTAGAAAAAATGGCTAAGTTAAAAAGGTGATATTTTTGTTAAAAAATATTTTTTCGACATAAAAACACCAAGGTGCCCATCTTCAATATGTGTAGAAGACGTGTATATAGTTTCAGAACGATCGACCGAACGGTTTTGGAGGAGTTGTGTACACAAACTCTGTACCGTATATAGAATTGTATAGAAAAATGTAGAAAAAATGGCTAAGTTAAAAAGGTGATATTTCTGTTAAAAAATATTTTTTCGGCGTAAAAACACCAAGGTGCACATCTTCAATATGTGTAGAAGACGTGTGTATAGTTTCAGAACGATCTACTGAACGGTTTCGGAGGAGTTGTGTACACAAACTCTGTACCGTATATAGAACTGTATAGAAAAATGTAGAAAAAATGGCTAAGTTAAAAAGGTGATATTTATGTTAAAAAATATATTTTTGGCATAAAAACACCAAGGTGCACATCTTCAATATATGTAGAAGACGTGGGTATAGTTTCAGATCGATCGACTGAACGGTTTCGGAGAAGTTGTGTACACGAACTATGCGCTTTTTCTTCAGCCGCCCGCACCGCCCGCCCGCCCGCCCGCCGCCCGCCTCCGAGGTCCCTTTTTTCAAACGCGAATGTAAACAAGAGTGCCGCAAAGTCACAAAATACGCCCGTCAAATATGGGCCAGACAGCTAAGATGCAGAAATGTGAAGCTGTCACCAAGGCAAGAAACATTAATGAGAATTTGAAAGTCTATAGCATTATTTCTTCATCTCGTTGTGCTAAACATGTATACTAATTTAGGCAGAGATAGAAAAGTAGAGTGTAAAGTAGAAATGCATAGGCGGCGGAAGCCGAACATTATTGGGGGGGCCCAATGTTGAGGGGCCGAATGGCCCGATAGCGCTAGGGGTTTCCGGGGGCATGGCCCCCCCCCGGAAATTTTTGAAATCCAAGTGGTGTGAAACACCATTTCCTGCATTCTCAGCAAAGTTCTCAGGAAATTTTTTTTAAATTTGTTTTATTTTTTTATTATTGGATCCCTATTTAATAAAAAAGAAATTTGTAAAAGTAAAATATGCATTGATTTTGAAATGTGGGGGTATAATACTCTTTAGATACAAAACTTATCTGGAGCCCTGTGAAAGTCTAAATTGGTCTATAAACAATTATTGGATTTACATTTATTGAGCATAGGCTGCATATGCAGCCTATGCTCAATAAATGTAAATCCAATAATTGTTTACAATATATGCATATGCAGCCTATGCTCAATAAATGTAAATCAATAGATTGAAATTTAAAGACGATTTGCACTTACAAACATTTTAGTCGTAAGAAGTTTAGTGAAACGGGCTCCAGGTGCATGTGACATACAGTGCCCTCCACACAAAACCTCATACAATCCAGTGTCCTTTACGATTAATCTCTGTATTTATGGGATCAATTTGGGCTTTAGGAAATATATTGCCATAACAAATGCAAGATAGGAAGATTATTTTATGATACATTGATCTTACATGAGGGTAAATCCAAAATGGGTTCACAGCTATATGTGTGCAAATTCAACAAGAGTGCCGAAGGTCACAATATACGCCCGTCGAGGCAAGGCGAGTTAACAAGGGGAGATAACTCGCTGACAATTATAAATAGGATTCTTGCCGTGATAAACATGTATATTGAATTTGGTCACGATCTGTCAAAATAAATAGGCTTCTTTGTCTTGCAGGTTATAAACATGTATACCGACTTTGTTTACGATCGGTGAAGTAGAACTTTAGTTATTGCGTGGACAAGGATACAGAGTGCGAAAAGTAAAAATGGCTGCAAAGGGTCGATAAGTCATCAGAAATTTTTAAAAATCAATAGACTTCTTCGTCTTGCCGTAATAAACATGTATACCGAATTTGGTTACGAGCGATAAAGTAGAACTTGAGTTATTGTGTGGACAAGGATACAGAGTGCGAAAAATAATAATGGCCGCCAAGGGGAGATAAGTCATAATCAATAGGCTTCTTCGTCTTGCCGTGATAAACATGTATACCAAATTTGGTTACGATCGGTGAAGTAGAACTTGAGTTATTGTGTAGACAAGAATACAGAGTGCGAAAAATAAAAATGGCCGCCAAGGGAGATAAGTAATTTAAATTTTTTGAAAATAAATCGTCTTCTTCATCTTATCGTGATAAACATGTATACCGAATTTGGTTACGATCGATGAAGTAGAACTTGAGTTATTGCGTGGACAAGGATACAGAGTGCGAAAAATAAAAATGGCCGCCAAGGGGAGATAAGTAATTGGAAATTTTTGAAAATAAATAGGCTTCTTCATCTTGCCGTGATAAACATGTATACCGAATTTGGTTACGATCGGTGAAGTAGAACTTGAGTTATCGCGTAGACAAGGATACAGAGAGCGAAAAATAAAAATGGCCGCCAAGGGGAGATAAGTCATCGGAAATTTATGAAAATAAATAGGGTTCTTCGTCTTGCCGTGATAAACATGTATACCAAATTTGGTTACGAGCGTTAACTTCAGTTATCGCGTGGACAAGGATACATGTATACCGGATTTGGTTAAAATGCGTCAAGTAGCACTCTAGTTATTGCGTGGACAAGCTGTGCCCGCCCACGCCCGCCGGCCGCCCGCCCGCCCGCCCGCCCGCGCGCACGCACACCCGCCCGCCCGCCAGGCGGTACAAGATGAATACATAATATGTCCCGTTTTTTCAAACGGACATATAAAAAGGATTGATTAACCCATTACAATGCTGAATTACATTTTTTCATCGGCTGTTTATTTTTTTATCTAATAAAAAACAATGCAAATGATTATAATCTGTCAGTAAAACACCATACATGTATGTATTTCCTGATCGCAAGACCTTTGCCTTGGTCAATTCTGATGATTAAGGAGATATTCTGAGAACAAACCTATGCCAACCTGAGAAAAAGTAGTTTTTCTACATTTGCAACAGTTGCAGATCTTCGTCCTTTTGCAGATTCACTAAATATGGTTGGAATATAAGTGTTTTGCAGAGTATCAGCAGATAACCTACTTCAGTAGTTGAATGGCGAAAGTATAGACCATAATTATAGAAGTTGTTTTCGGGGCTATGCTAATTGTACACGTCGTAATATCCCTTTATCAGCCGGACATGGCATATTTGTATTCTGAAATAGTGGCATAAAAGTCAATAAACACAGCCCTTGGCAAACCCGAAGATTACCATAAATGAGACAAGCCATGTGATTTTGTACCTTCGGACATCTGCGTAATTTCATTAAATACGTTAAAATTTTAAGAGTACATGTATATTCTCCGCATGTACTCTGTAGATTTTGTCAACTTTTGACGCCATTTACGAAAAATACTTAAAATTATGTAAACGTATTTCATGAAATTACGCAGATGTCCGAAGGTACAAAATCCCATAGCGCGACTCAAATGATAATGTGTCTCACCACAAGAAAAGTGGCTTGTGAGTTTGCGACTACTGTCTGTTTCGCGAAAGCTGCCCAAATTTTGCGGCCATATAAACAATTCAAAAATAATATTTTTTTCCATAATATTAAATTACAGGAAAATTTAAGAATGAGCCTTCTTTTTATTTCGTGAAAGTTGGTGAAATATTGGTTTTTATTACGAAAAATTGATTTCTGTACGGGAATTTAACATGGGGGAAAAAGAGGTAGAGGAGTTGTGGGAGGAGTCAAAAGTCAAAAAAATTTGGAAATCGACTCCGAAACCTTGCTAGATTGCTTGGAAATGATCTAACTAAAAAAACTAAAGTTAAATTTTAAAAATCGGTCCAGTATTTCTGAAATTATAAACAATTTCCCCATGTTAAATCCCCATAGACATCTTTTCTTCACTCCGTGAAGATGTCTATGGGGATTTAACATGGGGAAATTGTTTTTTCGCAATAAAATCAACATTTGACCAAATTTCACGAAATAAAAAGAAGGCTGTACATTAGGCTGCATGAGTGAACAAGATGATCAGGGTTTTGCACTGGTCAAACTGGAGACATGAAAAAAAGTTACCTGGAAAAAGGAAATTGACATTAAAGCCATTGACCGACACTTGAACTCTACATTCAGAGCATATCTAAATATATTTAATAAATGCATATATTGAATAAAGCTAATGCATATCTGTAATACTATACAATATTTCTCGCCAGAATTGTGTTGTAGTGGGTGTAATCACAGGTTGAAGTAATGGACCGAGGTCTATAAATACATTAAATATGCCTAAAAGCAAAGCCACGAAGGCCAGGTTTTTTCCAAGCATGGACACTTGGATAACGTAATTATACCCACTTTTTGTAGACTAGATGGCCGTGGCCTGCATGTCGCGCCTTGGGGCGAGGCATGGACACTAAAAAAATAGATATAGTAGATGGAAAAACTTTAACGAAAAAACTTTAACCGGACACTCGGACACACGGACGGACGGACGGACGGACGGACGGACGGACGGACGTATGCCAAAATGCCGACGATATCGCGCTTTCCGCAAGCGGGTGTGACAATGATGATAAACACCCATGTGAAGTATCAAGGTAAAGGGTGAAGCAGTTGCAGAGATATAGTACACGAAAAAACTTTAACAAATAAATTCAAAGTAATTCGACCTTGACAGTGATCACAGGGGCCGCACGGTTGGGGGTTAGAATGAAAATATGGACGATGATAAAACACCAATGTGAAGTTTCAAGGTAATGGGCGAAGCAGTTGCAGAGATGTATAACGAAAAAAGTTTTAACAAAAAATTTAACCAGACGTACGTTAATTTTTTTTTAAGAATTTATGCTATTTTTAGACGGCGGCCACATCTTGGATTAGCGATGACCACCATTTTAACAAATCTGAAAAAACTTTAACAAAAAAATAAAAAAACAAAGTAATTTCACCTTGACATTGGGCACAGGGCCGCACGGTGTTGGGGGTTAGAATGAAAATATGGATGATGATAAACACCCATGTGAAGTTTTCAAGGTAATGGGCGAAGCAGTTGCAGAGATATAGTATAACAAAAAAGTTTTAACCAAAAAACTTTAACCAGACGTACGTTAAAAAGTTAACGTTGAAAATGGCTAAGTCAATTACGTAGAAATAATAGGTGAAGGTAAAAAAATAAAATGGTCACATGTTGGATAGTTGTATGTGGTAGGCACCCCTTGGTTATGAAGCTGTGAAAGTTTGGTGGTCCTAGGTGTACAGTACCAAAGAAATGGACTTAAACACGAAAACTTAACATTGTAAACGCGAAAACTTAACATAGAAAATGGCTAAGTCGACTGCGCGGAAAAAATGGGTGAAATTAAAAAAAAAGTAACATGTTGGATAGTGATATGTGGTGGGCACCCCTTGATTATGAAGCTGTGAAAGTTTGGTGGTCCTAGGTGGTACAGTACCAAAGAAATGGACTTAAACACGAAAACTTCAATATTGTAAAACGCGAAAACTTAACATTGAAAATGGCTAAGTCGACTGCGTGGAAAAAATGGGTGAAGTTAAAAAAAAAGTAACATGTTGGATAGTGATATGTGGTGCACCCCTTGATTATGAAGCTGTGAAAGTTTGATGGTCGTAGGTGGTACAGTACCAAAGAAATGGACTTAAACACGAAAACTTAACATTGTAAAACGCGTAAAACTTAACATTGAAAATGGCTAAGTCGACTGCGCGGAAAAAATGGGTGAAGTTAAAAAAAAGTAACATGTTGGATAGTGATATGTGGTGGGCACCCCTTGATTATGAGCTGTGAAAGTTTGGTGGTCCTAGGTGGTACAGTACCAAAGAAATGGACTTAAACACGAAAACTTAACATTGTAAACGCGAAAACTTAACATTGAAAATGGCTAAGTCGACTACGCTGGAAAAAAATGGGTCAAGTTAAAAAAAGAATAACATGTTGGATAGTGATATGTGGTGGGCACCCTTTGATTATGAAGCTGTGAAAGTTTGGTGGTCCTAGGTGGTAAAGTAACAAATGAAATGGACTCAAACACGAAAACTTAACATTGAAAATGGCTAAGTCGACTACGCGGAAAAAATGGGTCAAGTTAAAAAAAAAGTAACATGTTGGATAGTGATATGTGGTGGGCACCCTTTGATTATGAAGTTGTGAAAGTTTGGTGGTCCTAGGTGGTACAGTAACAAAGAAATGGACTCAAACACGAAAACTTAACATTGATTGTGGACGCCGCCCGCCCGCCGCCCGCCCGCCGCCCGCCCGCCCGGCTTTCGCCAATCCAATAGCCTGGATTTTTTTTCAAAAAACCTGGCTAAAAATTCTATATGGAGGGAGTAAAAAAAAATAATGTCAGCTTATTTTTTTCTTCATTTATTGATGATTTTATGCATATTTAATGTATTTATAGACCTCGGTCCGTTACTTCAACCTGTGGGTGTAATATAGGCAGGGCTCCAGATAAGGAATTTGACATTGGGTACTGTTACTCCATACTTTTGAAATCAATTGGGTATTCTCAATTTTCAATTGGGTATTTTAAAAACGTTACCCATCAATTTTTTTTCAATTGGGTATTTCCATATTTTGATTACAAAAACCGATTCGGAAACAAATCGTACTAATTTATGTATTAATGATACTGTGTTATTGTTCATATAATTAATTGAAGCAGTGTTATACTTACAAATGATTAGTTCAAGTTTGTTTTCAAACCAAGTACATTATGCGAGATGTTTCATTATCTGAATGACAAACAGTGCATACGCTGATCAAGAATGCTTTTATTGGCAGATTGATCTTTGCAACACGCGATCTATTTTTTTTTTTGGCTGACTACAGACAGCAATTCATCAATAATGTCAATCACGATTAATTTGGGGTCTCCACACACCGAGCTCAACAAAATGACTGTATGATGCCTTGTGCAATGGATTGAGATTCCACCTTTGCATCGGTCGTAAAATAAATCGAAATTTGCAATTTTTTTCTTCCACGTTTGTTGTGGCTGCCATTTTGTTGCGCCATGTCTGACCACGTCATTTTCTACGAAAAAATCTGACATGATCCGATTGTGTTATTTATAGTGTCTATCGCTACTACGATTATATTAATTGGTGAATTCGGGCGCCGTTCAACTCGTCCTATTTTAACTTAGTTAATTCGACCGCCATTTTATTCAACGTGTGCGTTGGTCGAAATAGTAATAATGTTACCATATTTTAATTTATTACTTATGATACTGTCCCACATGTAAAATATAAACCCCCGACACATTCAAAATAATAAAATGTCTGCTGTGCCCCGCCCTCCCACCAGGACCAAATTCCACTGTACCATTTGCTTTATCCGTGCGGATAGTCGTTTACGAATGTCTACTGACGTTTTTCGTTGCATCTCCTTGTGTAGACTCGGGGTCGTCGTTTGAATTTAAGAAAATAGACTAGTAATGAGCCTGGATCTCGGGTTGACAATAGTGTCGCATCGCCGTCCCACCGCCCCCACAATTATTGATTTGACAATCAGTAATATTTTCAGTAAATGACGTGGATTGTGACAACAAATTCAGAGGTAAATGGGAATTAAATTCCGGCTCGCGTGAGCTCTGAAGTTTGTGTTAACTATCGCCATAATTGATAGGCCCCGTCTTATCAGATTTTTTTTCTCAAAATCAATATTGGCAAAAACGGCTGATGCGATAGGGGAGGAAATTCTAGATTTGGTATCATTAACTTGAACGATACTCGAAACAAATGCCGTGTGGTGGGTTACTAGAGTTTCGTATCGAGTTGGACCCATTTTTTCCCGCTGAGAGTCGGAATCGTTCCCGCTAAATCCTGGAGTTCAAATCGAGTATACCCGAATACTGGTTTCCAGCCGTCATCGGTGAAATACAGCGAGACATTGTCCGCAGCTAGAGCCGGGACCAGACTTTGTAAACATTGAATGGCCGACCGCACAGATCATCAGCGATGATTTAGTAGGATTGTATACACATGAACAAATCTGAAAATACATTTGAGGAGTACGCTACAGGATAAAAAATTATTGCGTACCGTACATTTTAATTGCTTTTTGGTACGCATTGTCTCGGATTTTAATTGGGTTTTTGCATTTTTTAATTGCGTATTTACGCAAATACGCACCTTATCTGGACCTCTGATATAGGTATTACGAAACCGAAAGTAGACAGCTGGAAAATCACAATTTCTACAATATGAATAACGTGATCGGGATATTCCCTCTTATGCGAAGAGTCATGCTCAATTTATCAACATAAATAACACATGGTACGCGATTCATAAAAGCGCGAAATTCAAGAAACTTTGAATGGGCTACATAGCCCGTTGGTGCAACTCCCCAGGAAAAATGATATAAGACCATATTTATGGCTGGTGTTAATATTCATAATCATACACAATTTAACGAACGAAGGCAGTTAACCCTTTCCCTGATAGAGACGACTTTTCACGCCTCTGCAGAAGATGTCTTTTGAAAACATTGTGGGAAAAGGAGAAATTGCTTGTAACAAGCAATTTCTCCTTTTCCCACAATGTTTTCTACTCTATCAGATAATTTAACCATCATTTCACCCAGCATTTGTTTCTTTTATTCAGATGTTTTGGATTTGGATGAGTCGAAATATCGCAAAACAGGGAAAGGGTTAAACACATTTACGTTATAGTATTATTTGCAGGTCAATGCCTTTAAGAATGGCCATGTGTTTTGAAGGTCGAATAAGTCATGGTACATGTAGTATCAATTGGGACATACAGTCGAACCTGCTCGGGCGGTCACCTTTAATCAGCGGTCACCGCCGTTAAGCGGCCACTTCAAATTCCTCCCGCGCATTTTTGCTATATAAAACGCTTTCATTCAACGGTCACTCGTCTAACGCGGCCAGCGGTCATTAATTATCGTCCCAAACTAGTGATCCAATTTCATTAAACGGTCACCGCTAATCCCGATTTCAATGTACCCTGCGGCGGTCGTTACCAAAGCGCGAATTAACAATGGTGTCAGCAGTCAATGCGGGTAATTAAAACACCTAACACGTCGCCGCGTATGCGATATTGAGAGGGTGTTTCACAGGTGCAAATTGTGTTGCCCGAATTGTCGGCGCATTATTGAAAGAACAGCCTATCGCATCCGGGTTCTTGCACCCTTGTCCGTCGATTCGTAATTTCTATAGGTTACCGACACCAAATGTTGTAAAAAGGAACAGCCCATTGCCAGTTACCAAATTGACAAAACACGAATAGCTGATATAATTGGTGTGTATTGCCCAGGACCGAGTGTAACCGGCTCAAATATAATTTAAGCAAATGGCCTCATATGTCGAATATGAGTCGAATGTCGCACTTATTGACTGCTTTTGCTGACATCGCCTATGCATTATTTACATACACAATTGGAAATGAATCCAAATTCGACTTGACCAATACCCGACAAAAAAAATATAAAAAAATCGCACAACTTATCTCACACCATTTCGGATTATACCACATTATGCCCTATTATCTAGTACAATAAATTGTCTACAATATGAATCTTGCAGATCAACAGTTGCAGTAGGCTGTAAAATAACAACAAAAACATGAACATTGGTGTTTTTATTTGTTGACAGATTTTTTATTTCATTAAATGATATAATCAACTCATTACATGTTCAGGTTCAATTTTGAAAATATTAAATAAATATAAAGATACACATTTATATTGCATTAAAACATACATATTTAATCAATGGTACTCTAAATTAATCATTAATATTATTTATTACATTTGTATTATCAAGTCAACATACCGTACATGTCTATGTTATCTTTATCTTCATTTCAATTTTCAAAATTTACCTGAAATGTACCTGAAAACACAACCCTCTATTAAGAGGTCACCTCTGTTAAGCAGCCAGTTTTGTCACTTCCCTTGGGTGGCTGCTTAAGACAGGTTTGTACAGTATATTGATGGTTGAATCAGTGAGGCAGTTCAACTGTGGTGACAACATAATTATATTTTCATTGAGAAATAATAAAATTAAGGAAAAACAGTGTGTAAATTTGATACCTGCCAATCAGTACGATATCCAACAAGAAATGGTTTATAAAAATAAAGACACAATGAAGGACGACCAAACAAACGTCTGATACAAGGCTGCGACAGTAAACACTCCACCGTACCACTGTATGCCCAGCAGTGGAACTATTTTACAGATGCCAGACAGATGCATGGTTCAGCATGCAGCTGATGCAATATTGGCATCAAAGAGCAATAAGGAAGCAGTTTATTCCAATCATAAAATGACAATTCCCAGTGGGCTGGCCAGCTTCGTGTGGCAAGAAAACCGACACACTAATGAAACAGAAGCAATACATACATAGCTTAACCTTTTCAACACTACTCTTAGCAGTGTTTGCAAACTTGTGTAGATCCAGACGAGCCGCGGCTCATCAGGATCTGCACATTTTGCAAGTAATTTTAATGTTATGTTGTGAAAATCATTTTGTGATGATTGGATTTGTCGAATAATTGACAAAAAATGTACCAGAGTGATCGCCTTATTGATACCTTCGATTTGATATATAACATGACCATATTCGGTCAAAAATAAAATTTGACCCCAATTCGACCCCACGGGCCACGCCCATTTTTGACACCGGGGTCACCATTTTAACAACTTTGAAAGAGCATTGTACATCGATCATTCCTACCAAGTTTTGTCGAAATCCGGTTGGCGGTTCTTGAGAAGAAGATTTTTGAAGAATTTGTGCTATTTTTAGACGGCGGCCATCTTGTATTACGTAACGACGTCATTTTAACAATTTTGCATTCCCCCTACCTAAGGACCATGACCATGAAGTTTGGTGACTATAGGCCCAATGGTTACCGAGGAGAAGACGTTTGAAAATGTTCACGGACGATGACGGACGATGACGACGGACGACGGACACATTGCGGTAACAATAGCTCACATGAGCTTCGCTCAGGTGAGCTAAAAATACCATGCCTCATTTGCATATGGAAATAGCCTGATATCAACGCGCGTCACTATCAGTAAAATAAATATTACTAAATAATTATATCTGTATAGCGGGCACTCGTAATCTTCAGAACTGGTGGAATAGTGTCACAATTATACACTTATTTAATTCCTCTAAAGAACATTTTGTGCCTACTGAGTGGTCATGTACCTTCAACCTTTACACCGCTATCTTAATTTTTTGTCGTCTGCTATTTATTTTCTATTTTCCATTTTTATCATCAAAAACATGCTTTGACAGCACTTTAGAATAATTTACAACATGGTTTGACAGGACTTCAGAATCATTTCCATTGGAAATGATTCTGAAGTGCTGTCAAACCATGTTTTATTGAGAAATAAGACAAGATATAAAAGCAACAGCAGACGACAATTGTTGTGTGTAGCAGTCTAAGGGTTAAATTTATGTGACACAAAAATATTATTTCCAATAGAGACAATTCTCATGTGCTGCCAAACAATGTTGTTTTTTGATTAGTAATAAGCTAAAAATGACAATTAGCAGATGACAATATTTGGTCCTTGTATGGATTAATAGCCTACTATAGGCTAAGATAACATTTTCTTGTCAAAGATATGTATACAAGGCAATTTCACTGTATGTCTTGGGGACTTCCCAAACCCAGTGGGAGGGCACGGATACAGTGCCATAAATACTGTGACATTTTCTTCTTGTCCCAAATATAAACCTCCCGCCCTCCATAAATTGGCTGATGTTGAACAAACATATCCTAAGATGTCCAGAGCTCCTGATAAGCTGCGTATTTGCTTAAAAAATGGGTCAAGTTAACAAAAAAGTAACATGTTAGATAGTGATATGTGGTGGGCACCCCTTGATTATGAAGCTGTGAAAGTTTGGTGGTCCTAGGTGGTACAGTAACAAAGAAATGGACTCAAACACGAAAATTTAACATTGATTGTGGACGCCGCCCGCCCGCCGCCCGCCCGCCCGGCTTTCGCCAATCCAATAGCCTGGATTTTTGTTAAAAAAACCTGGCTAAAAATTATTAAAAAGTACCCAATTGCTTCAGAAATGATGGTGTGACAATACTCATTTACTAATTTCTTATCTGCAGCTCTGATGTCATTGGCTGGTTTCAATCCTTATCATTCTGCAGACTAACATGTGATCTGAATCGAGTGACACGATCAGTGCTTTATGAGGGTATTTCAGAAGCCGAACATACAAAGTAATACATGTCCAATTATACCATGCAGGGGGGCGTTTAACTCTGCATACTAGTGGCGAAAATATCCGCCAAACAAATTAGGAGTATATTTTTGATTTCTCTCTGTAAATATGTCTTGGAATTTCATTAGAATTGAGTCCTCTCAATTCTAATGAAATTCCAAGACATATTCATGATATTTATAGGGAGAAATAAATAAAGATTTCCCAGCATGCAAAGAGTTAACTAAACTTCATACGACTAAAATATTTGTGCAAAATTATGATAGTCTATAAATTTCACTTTAACAATGTTTTCTTGTAAACAATTATTGGATTTACATTTATTGAGCATAGGCTGCATATGCAGCCTATGCTCAATAAGTGTAAATCCATCAATTGAAATTTACGGACAATCCTAAATTTGCACTTACGAATATTTTAGTCGTACGAAGTTTAGTGAAACGGGCCCCAGATGAGCGAGTTGATTGTCACTAGTGGCAAGCATGGTAAGCAATTGGTACAATCATTAACGAACGCCAAAACATCTAGCCAACAAATTTCAGCCGAAAAAGGAAGTTTCACACGTGTAACTGTTACGCAATTCTGACATCGCCAAACAATTCCCCAGAGAACAATACAGCAGCGTTTTAATTAAAAAATCTTCATCAGCGTAATGAAAAAAGTGTGAGCAACGAATTTCTAAAGATATTCTTGCAACTTGAAGACAAAATACATGTAACATCAATTTTGTAGTATAACAGTTATCGTAATAATCCTACATATTCAGACACAATTTGCTTTGGGGAACAAATTGTATCCAAATAAATTGTTATTGTGATTAACCCTTAGAACGCAGCAAACAAAAATTGTCGTCTGCTATTGTTTAATATTTTGTCTTTATTCTTAATAAAAATATGGTTTGGCAGCACTTTAGAATCATTTCCATTGGAAATGATTCTGAAGTGCTGTCAAACCATGTCTTTGATAAGAAAAATGGAAAATGAAACAAAAACAGCAGACGACAAAATTTAATTCAACAGGGTAAGGGTTAAACCAGTACTTCCCATACTAACCCTAAATGTTGGCACATTCACTGTTGTATGGAAACCATATAGAGAATAGTAGAGAATAGCAAGCCTCACCCATCCTGTTTACTAAGCCTCGCCAGATAATTTCTTCCCATTCACGGCACAAACCTACTATTCTATTTTATGTGCTACCCCAAATAAATGGTGTCTGAACATTTAGCTTGTTACAATGCCGATACATGTGATGGGAGTAAATTCAGTATTGAACTTACAAATACCGACCGGGTGCCAAATTGGTTGGGTGTGGTAAACCTTGAACACAATTGCCAATTGTGTTCAAGGTTTACCACACCCAATCACTGGGTCTCAGGTTTTAACCATTATAATTCAGGAACCGAATATTGTCACCTGCTGTTTCTCATTAACTTAAAGAAACAGACCCGTAGCGGTGAATAAAATAATTCCACGGCAACTATTGAACCTAGACCCTCAAAATTGTGTTTCCTGTGTTCTAGAGCCAAAATAGCGCCGTGGTGGTGTCTACGGCCGTGAGAAAGTTCATGTTTTGATAACACATGAGAATTTACTCCACTGGAGACAATTCTCAAGAGCTATCAAAACTTGTTTTCATCGAAAATAAGAATGTCAAACATCAAAGTAGACACACCGCCGTCTGACTAAATATACGCCCGTCGACTAAATAGACACCGTATTTAACGAACAGTTTGTGCCTACTGAGTGGGCATGTATGTACCTTTAACTTTTGTTTTCTACACCCACCCCCACCCCCAGATCATTCGCTTCCTTTTCCTCCATGTTAAATTATTCTTAAATTGTGCTAAAATTTAAACATGCCCACTCAGTAGGCACAACATGTTCTTTATAGGAATTAAATAAGTGTATAATTGTGTCATTATTCCACCAGTTCTAAAAAAAATTCTCCCTCAAAGTATACTTTGCTAGAAAAGTATACTTTGCAATGTTGGTGAAATAGGCTACAGAAAAGATCTGTATCAGACTGCACCAATACATGTATAACTAGAAATGCGGTATGTCGGCACACGGATTCCCGCACCAAGTGCCTATAAGAATATTAGTGGAGGGGCACTTTTAACAGAAGTGGCTTAAAAACGACTTATGTTCAACCCAAGAGAGCAAAAGCAATGTCTATGCTAGATTGATACATCATACCTTCCTGAACATGAATCCGGTGTCGGTCAATCAAATTAGGTGGGACAATGTCACTTTTTGGGTCATTAAGTGCACAGAGGTCAAACGAGTTCAAAAACATATTGTATATCACTAGATGGACATGTACGTGCATATCATGCTTGAAATATCAGATAAAGTTGTTTAAATTGTTGAGTATTCTTCCTTAGGACATATATGAAACGATTCGGTTTTATGGTGGTTCAAATCGTTGTATATTTTATGATTTTCAAGATGGCCGCCATGTATCAACATTTTGTCTTAAATATATTCCGACTTGATTATTATATGGCGTTCGGCACTTACATTATGCATTTACATACATAAAAGTACGTTTAGGTAACTTATAAAAAACAATTCACCACTGACAAATTCATATAGATACAAGATGGCCGCCAAATATTCAGCCAGACGTGTAGTAAATGTGTGTGGAATAACAAAAATAGATAGCTACACGTTCATGAACTTTTATAATTCAGTTGTTTGCATTTTTTTTCGGTACTACTGCATGTATTCTTTACAAAAATGAATGAGTCCATGTAATATACTTATTATTTTACCACGTTGGGATATTCAAGATGGCCGCTAAGTATCGCTTAAGCTCTTAGGCGCTGTTGGTCGACAAAACAGTAAAGAAATGGAACATAATTGGAGATCATATTTGTAATACATGTATTTTAAAAATGCGAAGCTTGTGTTCCAAACTGTACCGCCACACACAAAGGTAAATAAAAAATGACCGCCAACATCGATATAACTATATTAAGTAGGGTAGACATAGCATATGTTACACCCTAAAATCAATGTTTCAGTGTGAATGGTAATTTAACGATGGGGTTAATTCTTGCCAGGGAGCGCGATATCCCTGGCTTGGCCCTTATTCGCATGTTTAGCTTTCTTGCAGGCGAGAGATGAATCCGGCTAATCCCATTATAAGAGTAATACGATCAGTGCTAATCCTACTACATCTATGGGGAGTGGGGGGGGGGGGGGTGGGGTAAGTTAAAATAGTGAGGTGAAGACCTGACAGTAGATCCGGTTTGTCTAATGTCAGGGCTGGATAGAAATTGTATGCATGCAAATATTCAGTTACCCGCCCCAATCCATGGAGATGAAGTGAGCTGTTGTTAGTCCGCTTAAAGCCATTAATAATTAAACCGTTTGGAAATCTATCATTTTATTTTATTAACCAGACCATGAACATCAAATTTGCATTTTATTATTGCAACAAGTCCATAACCAGGGGGTTGGTGCGGTCGGACGATCCCCTCCACCACCTCCCTCATCCTGCCTTGATGTCCACTGTTTGGTGCACTAAAATAAGAATTATTGTCAATACGTAGTCATATTATAATATTGATGCAAGCAGTCGTAGTATTTGTGCGCCTGACCAGCTGCCTCGGGCCATTCAAGCAATCGAAAAGACTCCCTGCTTCAAAAAGTCTGGTTACGGGCCTGTTGCATACATCGAAACCATCAGATACCGGTACATGCCATGCGGATATTGTGTCATTTTCAATTATATCGAAACCTAATATCTATGTATGAACAACGATAATCAGTTTATTAATGCATTACACGGAACGTTAGGCACAGCGATTGACATATCAAATGGAAGTTGACGAATTCTGAATTTGACTGGCTACGTAACAACTACCATTATTCACTTCCCACATAATGAAAGCAGAGTTCTTTTCATAGCGAAGAAACAAAGAAAAAAAAACCACGCCATTGCATCCGGATTTCTTTAAGTAGTATGCTAATGTCCACTGATATGGGAATATCAATTCTACTGCGTTTGCATACGTTATATTCCCACCATTTATACTTGAAAAGTCTTTATCGACACATTTAGTATTATAACAAAGTCGTAATATTTGAAAGAGCATTGTATATCGATCATTCCTACCAAGTTTCGTCGAAATCCGGCTGGCAGTTCATGAGAAGATTTTTTAAGAATTTATGCTATTTTTAGACGGCGGCCATCTTGGATTAGCGATGACATCCGTTTTAACAAATCTGAAAAGGCTTCACCCATGGACCATAATTTTTAAGTTTGGCTACCATGGGCTAAGCGGTTTGACCTGGGCCAATTCTGAGAAAAGGCTGCTCTATAAGGTTTCTCAGGCATTTTAGGGTAGGTTTGATCAGACTATGTTTTTCTAAGGTTTTGGGTATGCTGAATCCGATCCTGGTGGATGTTTTTGTCTATTATGAGTGCTTCATACCGGAAATGGCAAAAACAAAATGGCTGCCAAAAATCATTGTTATTCTCCAATATGTTATGTTTACATTTACTGAAGTTGTTATGACATACATACAAGCTGTAAATTGCTTATTATAGTTGATTCCTGTAATATAAAATGATTTGCAGTAAATGTTGCATTAAATTCGCTTAGCAAATGGTGGCCATGTTTAAAATGGCCGCCAAAATGTGGGAATTTATGACAAAAATGTAATATTAACATTATGAACGTATGCTTCAGCCATTACCAATGTTGCAAATTAATACAATGTAATCCCTGTTTCATATGTATATCATTTGCCGTACAAATTAACTTATATGCACTACAATAATAAGGTCAGTCATATTGGGCCGAAAATGTCAAGGTCATTTTGAGCTGAAAATGTTCGAAATTCGCTTATTTCCCCCAATATTCAGCAACTGACGGCCTCATAGTTGCTGTTATGATGTTTGTGTGTCACCCCTATTGTTTGTTGATAACTTCAATCTGGTAATGTGTGCCTGGGTGGAAAGCGGAATACTGGGACCAATTTCGACGGAAAAGGCTATGTCAGGGAAGTCCTATGCCAAGGGTGTCCGCGCTCATAAGTTAACCTTACAATGCCTATGGAACATATTGCTACCGCAGTTGTTATCATACATCGAAGAGCATGATCAGGGATTAAAGGAAGATATTGAAAGCGTTGTATCATCAACAGACTCGAGCAACTATGACTCCCCTGTAATGACGCTGGCATCCACGGTATTCCGTAGTCTTACAGTCGCCTTTATAGACAGTAGGAAAGCTGACCCAAACCTGCAATACTGGTGGCAGTACATGAACATGGTATGCATACTACTCCAGTTTATCAGGGCCCAGCGAGACGGTCTCTGGGAGCTCCATCTCTGTGCTTTCCGGCAGATGTCGTATAACCTTAGGGCATGCATCGCGGCACAAACAAGGGAAATGTATCTAGTTGGACATGATCAAATGACTCACAATGAAACAATGCCAGCTAGAATGAAATGGGACACAGAAGACGAAAGCAAACTTGTGTCGGTTCTTCAGAGGTTTAGAGTTTTTGCCACAGAATCACCATCACACGTACTTCGCAACATTGCTACAAAAGATTTAGTGACAACAGAGATACAACAGTCTCTGCTTAATGCCCAGACATTGAAAGTTTGTGACAGAAAGACTGACAGATAATGATCAATCAGAGTATAAATTGAGAGACCCTCTTCACAAGTCAAAGGCGCAAACATTCGCATCACTATATGTAGCTGAGAAATGTACCAAGAGCAAGGAGGCTACAATGAAGGAGGACAGGAACATCCTTCAGCGTCTTATTACTGCCTACCAGGCTGGCAGACAGGTGGACCTGGATAAAATACTTCACCATGAGCAGATGCCAGTACCAGTGTCACTTGCCAACCTGGATGGCAGTCTCAGGACAGGTAACAAATCTGCTTTGGCCGACGTTCTAACAAACGGTATAACATGTCCACCAGAGATCACAATTGATTGTCATTGATGGCCAAGCACTCGTTCTTGCACTTGGAAAGCCTGTAGGAGTTCGGAACTTCGATCAACTTGCCAATACATTTATGGAGCATGTCATAAACATAGGAGGAGCCTACAGCAGAATTGATGTTACATTTGATCGCTATAGAGACACTTCGATCAAGGCTGGAGAAAGGCAGAAATGATCTAAGCAGTCTAGAGCTGGCACAGCAAAGCGCCGCAAGTATATCCCAGTGCACGATATCAGGCAAAAGTTATCACTTTGTGAACCAGATTTGGAAACACTTCTCCCCTTTGATGCTATAACAGGTTGTGATACTGTTTCATACATATCTGCTCACAGTAAGAGTACTGCATGGAAAGTGTTCACCACATACAATCACCTTCTAAATGACCTAGGAAAAGGCGAACTGACTGACGAGACAATTCGCTCTGTAGAACAATTTGTTTGCAAGTTGTATAATGAACCAGACGCAAGTTGCTGTGATGAGGCCCGTGCACAAATATTTTATAAATCCAAATCACCAGAGGCTTTACCCCCCACATCTGATGCAGTAAAGTTCCACATTCATCATGCACATTATCAAAGCATGGTATGGAGGCAAGCAGTCAATCCAAGGCCTGTGCTACCATCGCCTCTAACAACGGGCTGGGCAATGACAGCCGATGGTCAGCTCTCACCCAAGCTTATGTCGCTTACTCCAATACCAGAAGCATGTATTGAAATAGTGAAGTGTGGATGTGCAAAGGGTTGTGTATCGCGAAATTGTACATGCATGAAGGGACAACTTGCATGCACTGGAGCATGCAAGTGCACTGATAGCGATGTAATGTGTAGGAACAGGCATGAATGACAATATATCAGATGTGAGATTCCGCTATGGGACGTACATGGGAACATAATGGTTTAGTTTGATCATAGCTGTAATCTCATTCACTACAATATAGGGGGCATTATGTTTTGCAACTGTCTGTATGTCATTATATACATGCACGACGATATGTTGCTATAATGTGGTTCTCAATAGACGCATGAGAGACTTAGTATAGCAACATGTCGTGGTATGTACATAACCATATTTCACTTATGTAGGTCATGTATGATGGGCGGTTGGTTGGGAGCATGCGATGGGTAACATTAACGGTGGGATTCATCCTTTCCGGAATCGCAACCTACCTGGTTTGACCCTCAGGTACATTTTTGGCTTCTGTTACTTGAGAGTTGAATCTGGTTATACCCCCATTATAAGAGTAGTATGATTAGTACTAATCGATTACTCTTAGGGGAGGGGCTAAGTGACTCTGGTGTGGTTAGGACCTGGCACCAGGTCAGGATATTCTAATTTCAGGGCTGGGTATGTGTATCTCGATGTAAACAGTCAGCTCTGATTTTGGGATTTCCCCCCCACCCCACAACACAACAGGTGACATATGGGATTCGACCCCATTGACCTGGCCTAAAAGACCATACACATGTAGCTGTTGACAGGCCGTTAAACACCATTAATCAATCAATCAATCAATCAATCATACATTAATTCCTTATTCATGAGACAGTGTCCAATGCCTAATTATGTATTTTACATTTCATAATAATAAATCAATGGTTTTGACAAAAGTATACCATTTTCAATCCATTTCCATGGTTATTTTCTAAAGAAATTGATGACTTTCATCCATTTCTCACCTATATATTACAATTAGCTAACTTTTGATGTGTTCAGCAGCTCCGTAGACCTTCAAAACATGGCATTAGACACCAAGATCTTTAAGATAGTATCACCCATCTAGAAGTTATGACAATTTTAAGATTTTTATGGCGGCCATTTAGTTTTTCACCAATTTCGGCACCAATAAATCAAGATAGGCAAAAACATCCACCAGCATTGGATTCAGCATACTCAAATCCTTTAGAAAAGTTTGTCTGATCAAACCTACCCCAAAATGCCCGAGGGTGTCAACTTTCTTCAAATCTGCAACAGGCTTGTTCATGTGAAGAAGAATTTTGAAATCTCTAATAAAATAACGACATTTTTACCTTTCGGCGGTCATCTTGGATGACATAACCATCCGATTTCGACAAAAAAATGCAGCAGAGTGATCGTTGATATATGACATGACCATATTCGGTCAAAAATAAAATTTGACTCCAATTTGACCCCACGGGCCACGCCCATTTTTGACCCCGGGGTCACCATTTTAACAACTTTGAAAGAGCATTGTACATCGATCATTCCTACCAAGTTTTGACGAAATCCGGTTGGCGGTTCTTGAGAAGAAGATTTTTGAAGAATTTGTGCTATGTTTAGACGGCGGCCATCTTGGAATATGTGATGACGTCATTTTAACAATTTTGTAATCCCCCTACCTAAGGACCATGACCATGAAGTTTGGTGACAATAGGCCCAATGGTTACTGAGAAGACGTTTGAAAATGTTCACGGACGACGATAGACGACGACGATGGACACATTGCGGTAACAATAGCTCAGGTGAGCTAAAAATTTAATAGTCGTATATTTATCTACATATCATAGTAAAGGTATGTATAAAGTTTGATGACTGTAGCTGATAAGGTGTTGAAGTAATGACTGTAACACGAAAACTTAACATTGAATGTATTAACAAATAGAGTTTGACCTTGACCCTGAAGACCCTGGGGCCCGGCAAATTGTTTTTAATAGTCCTATATTCATGTACATATCATAGTAAACGTATGTATAATGTTTGATGACTGTAGCTGATAAGGTGTTGAAGTAATGATCATAACACGAAAACTTAACATTGAAAGTATTAAAAACATCGAGTTTGACCTTGACCCTGGGGCCCGGGAAAAAAAGCAATAGTCCTATATTCATCTACATATCATAGTAAACGTATGTATAAAGTTTGATGACTGTAGCTGACAAGGTGTTGAAGTAATGACCGTAACATGAAAACTTAACATTGAATGACGCCGCCGCTGCCGACTCCGGAAAAGCAAAACCTATGTCTCGCTTTCCGCTTTCGCGGGCGAGACAAAAAAGGGAAAGTGAAAGGGTTTAACGTCCCAGCAACAGCTAAGGTCATATAGAGACAGGACCACCGTTTAAAGTCTCATCCGACAGACCAGTGGAATGGAAATACTATGAAAGTATTTTTGATTCCCAAAGCAAGGTTTGAACACACAATGCCTGGATTGGAAGTCAGGTGTTCTAACCCCTAGGCCACTGAACCAATCCAAAGAAAATTCAAACTGAAATCTGAATGGATTACACAATTTCCTTGATTAAAATAGCGGACTGTTCCTATCACATTAGATTATACCATACGAAGAGTCTGTCAGCGTCTGTGAATGGCACGGTATCTCAGATGAATGATGATGTCACTGATATTCAATATCAGAGCTAACCACAAGAAGCATATGGATATACCGTATTTATTCTAATAAATGCCCCTTGGGCTATACAATTCGTGGGGATCAAAATGATGGAAAATAGGACCAAAGTATGTTATTTTCACATACAAAAGCCATTTAAAACAATGGCAAAAGCCATTTAAAACAATGTTTTAAATAGCTTTTGTATGTGAAAATAACATATTTAGAATGCAAATATGGGAGGTGGGGGGGGGGGCTTCACTATTAAAGAGGGGGCTACTATTAGAATAAATATGGTATATGACAGATTTATTTTAGCTGAATGTGCAATGATTCACAAAAGTACAAACTGCCCACAACAATTTAAAAAACATATTTCAAAAGGAGCCACTAAAAGGTTGAAAATAAATCTTATCCAAAATGTTCATTAATCCTTTCACCCCTAGGTAACTGGAATGGATTGTAATATGTTAATTTTCTGTTTGTTTGTTTGTTTGTTGGGGTTTAACGGCCTATCAACAGCTAAGGTCATTTAAGGCCGGGTCAATGGGTTTAGTACTAAATCCCATATATTACGTGTACAAGTACATGTAATGTTCGAGTACCGGTACATATACAAATGGGGGGAAAATCCCAAAATCAGAACTGAATACTTACAACAAGAATTCCACGGAATCAAATGTCTCGCCTTGTTCTGCATTGACCTTCACACTGGGGCCAGAGAAAAAAAAATTTAATAGTCGTATATTCATCTACATATCATAGTAAAGGGATGTATAAAGTTTGATGACTGTAGCTGATAAGGTGTTGAAGTAACGACCGTAACACGAAAACTTAACATTGAATGTATTAACAAATAGAGTTTGACCTTGACCCTGAAGACCCTGGGGCCCGCCAATTTTTTTTAATAGTCCTGTATTCATGTACATATCATAGTAATGGTATGTATACAGTTTGATGACTGTAGCTGATAAGGTGTTGAAGTAATGACCGTAACACGAAAACTTAACATTGAATGTATTAACAAATATAGTTTGACCTTGACCCTGAAGACCCTGGGGCCCGCCAAAATGTTTGTAATAATCCTATATTCATGTACATATCATAGTAAAGGTATGTATAAAGTTTGATGACTAGCTAATAAGGTGTTGAAGTAATGACCGTAACGCAAAAACTTAACATTGAATGTATTAAAAAAAATAGAATTTGACCTTAACCCTGGGGCCCGAGAAAAATAAATTAATAGTCCTATATTCATCTACATATCATAGTAAAGGTATGTATAAAGTTCGATGACTGTAGCTGATAAGGTGTTGAAGTAATGATCGTAACACGAAAACTTAACATTGAATGTATTAACAAATAGAGTTTGACCTTGACCCTGAAGACCCTGGGGCCCGCCAAAAAATGTTTAATAGTCCTATATTCATGTACATATCATAGTAATGGTATGTATAAAGTTTGATGACTGTAGCTGATAAGGTGTTGAAGTAATGACCGTAACACGAAAACTTAACATTGAATGATGATGCCGCCGCCGACGCCTCCGGAAAAGCAAAACCTATGTCTCGCTTTCCGCTTCGCGGGCGAGACAAAATAAACTATATATTCAGCCCTGAAATCAGAATAATCCTGATCTGATGCCAGGTCTTTGCCACACTAGAATCACTTGGCCCCCTCCCAAAAGCAGTAGGATCAGTATTAATCTTACTACTTTTATAATGGGCAATAACCCAATTCAACTCCCAGGTAACAAAAGAGCCAAAGATAAAAACGCTCACAAAATGATTTTCAGACTACAATGTAGTTCATTTATAAAAAGGGGATGTTTTTTTCTAAAAAGATGAAAATTAGTTGCAAAAAGAGCAGATCCTGTGGAGCCGGCTCATCTGGATCTAGATGTTTTGCCATTACCACTGTACAGGCCTGTGGTGTTGAAAGGGTTAATTAGTACATGACATGATGTAACAAACCAAACTGTTGCTACAACAAAAGAATATCAGTTAGCCTCTATTTCAATGCTCGAAATACATGTGATACATTTCACTTGCAACAGGTGTGCCGAAAGTCACGATACATACGAGTCACGATGTATATAATGTATAACATGAATTAGGACTAAATTGTATTTCTCTTGTGGTGAATTGAAAATAGTATAATAAGGTATTGCTTTGCGTATATACATGTATGCTCGTATACGCAAATTATTCATATGCATGCACACTCCATTAGCATCAAATTGGAAAACGGGAATCGTGAATTTTCATTCTATTTTTGGCATCCTTGTGAATTCTTTTTAATGCATTATGGTATATTAATATCACGGCCATAGACACCACCATGGCAGCCACAGTGCCATGGCTCTAGAACGCAGGAAACACCATTTTGACGGTCTAGGTTGAATTTGTTCTGACGCTCAATCGTCCGCCATGGCATTATTTTATTCACCGCTACGGGCCTGAATATTGTGGCAATTCTGATTGGAATTGAGAGAAATGTGGGTGGCTCTTCCATTCGGCTGCTGCACTGTCATGTGTAAAATACCATAATTAAAATATTAATGTGTTGGTTGTATAATGTATATTTGCAAGGGTGTTGGTGTGAGAATGCCCGTCGAAACATGGTCAGTACACAATTGGAGATAAAATAGTCTACAAGAGAAGGGAACTCATCAATAACTCATCATTCTTGCAACAATAAACACGAGCGGATTTAAATTTTTAAATTATTGCATGAGCATCAGAGCTCCAGATAAGCTGCGTATTTGCGTAAATACCCAATTAAAATTGCCAAAAACCCAGAAATAGCGAGTATCAAATAGCAATAACAAATTTGTGGTACCTTTATCATGCTACAGAAAACAATAACCAGACCACAAATATAGCATATTATTTTTATTTTCCATGAAAACACGTCCTGGTATTTCATTAGAATTGTCTCGAAGGAGACAATTCTAATGAAATGCCAAGACATGTTTTCATTTCGAAGCAAACTATTCAATAATTGCGGTCTGTTGATGTGTAAACAGTACTGTGATTTTATTTTACCCAATTAAAATATTGAAATACCCAATTGCTTGAGATATGATGGAGTGAAAATACTCAATTACTAATTCCTTATCTGGAGTGCTGAGCGTACAGAATATGAACATTATACATAGCCACCAATAGTTCGTCATACTGCCATGATACTGTGCATAGAACATTTTGTTATGACCAGGGCCACTCGTATAAATAAAACAAGGGCATCATTATCACTAACCTAATCCCCTCACTGGCAGCCTGGGCCCGGTTGTTCAAAACACCATTTAGCTTAACGGACTGTTAAATCCTTAACGAACTGTTAAATCCTTAACTGAATGGTTAAAATCTCTGTTAAAACAGAGATTTTAACCATTCAGTTAAGGATTTAACAGTCCGTTAAGCTAATGGATGTTTTGAACAACTGGGCCCTGGATAACAAAATAAATTAAAATAAAAAAATACTTTTTAACATTTTTGCCTTACAAACAAGATGAGCATACCGTAAGTGCTCAGTGACCTTGACCTTGGACGGTCGGACGTAGGTCGTATGCAAAACAGAGCACCATCCCTAGACGCGGTTCATGAGTTATTGAAAAATGAAAGGTGTTACTAACGTACGCACGCACATGGACTAAAGCTATATGGACTAACGCTCTTGCCTATCGGTGAGAGGATAATAAACGGGTACAATACTCATTTGACACAATGCTTATCTCCAACACTGCATTTTGTGTATTTCAATTTTTGGACTACACACGACCTAGCAATCAACCAAACACACATCAAATGCCAAGAAATGTGTGGGTTTTATTCTAGTTGGTAAATGCATTTCTGCTATTATTGTATCAGGAAGCTCAAGCTGTCAAACATAAAGATTTCTAATTGTGAAATTATAAAAACTACAGAAATAGATTTCCATTCCATTTAAACCATCGATTACACAAACAACTAGTGTTCACAAAGCGTAGGTGCATTTGTGTTCAGGAACACAATACAAATCTACAATAAAAAAAATCTGAGTCTGTTTATTATCCCCTCGCCGATAGGCAAGAGGGGATATATCATTAGTCCATGTACATAGGTATGTGCGTACGTGCGTAACACCTTTTTTAAAAAATCATGAACCGCTTCATCGATTTTGATAATATATGGCCACAATGTGTGTCTAGAGAATGATGGTGCTTTGTTTTGCATACGACCCACGTCCGACCGCCCAAGGTTTGTAAGGCAACTAGAAACTGTGTTCATAGAACACGGATGCCCCACATATCGCTGTGATAGTAAACGAGGCAAATTTCAAGTCCAAAAGGGGGGGGGGGGATAAGCTATGCCTCAGTATCAAAGCAAATATAGAAATTAACTTTGTGCATCTACATGTACACACCATAAAGAAGCTACATACCAAGCACCAAGTCTTCAGATATTAAGTTTTACAAGTTTTACAAGTTACAAGGCAAAATGGTGAAATTCTAAGTCGAAAAGGGGAGATAATCCATGACCCGGGAGTCGAATAGAAAACTTTGCGCATCTACTCATCATAAGGAGTGAGTGAGTGAGTGAATAGGGTTTAACGTCCGCTTTCACATCATAAGGAAGCTACATGTACATACAAAGTTTCAGGTATGTAGCTATTACGGTTTAAAATGGTTTATAGGTTACATTAATACCAGGAAAAAATACCAAATTCTAAGTCAAAATGGGGGGGGGGGGGGGGGGGGGGGGGGGAGGGGGGGGGGGGGGGGGGGGGGGGGGGGAGACAATCCATTACCCGGGGGTCGAATAAAAAATCAAAATAAACTTACTCATCATAAGGAAGCTACATACCAAGTTTCAGGTCTGTAGCTAATACGGTTTAAAAGTTTTACGAGCAACAAGGTTGGTGACGGACAGAAGGACGGACAAGGTAACTATCGTGGTGGGGCATAATATGTTGTAGTGATGTTGGGCCGTCTTCAGTAAGGAGCGACACATCGGCCCAGACAGATGCGAGCGCAGACCAGCATTTCTGGACAGACAGCCATTCGCGGGATGTGTCAAGCACATGGTTGAGAGGCGACACAGTTATACGTCTGCACATGTTATGACAGGTAGGTTGACATGTTGACTTACTGTACTCTATGTACATGTGGATGTATACCGGTATGTGTTGCAGGTAATACGCGCTGATAATGGAGACTTGCAGACGCACACTCGGTGTCAGTGAAAGACCTGTAGCCTATTTCACCAACATTGCAAAGTATACTTTTATAGCAAAGTAAACTTTGAGGGAGAAATTTTAAATTTTATGATAAATTTATTAATTTTTATTACCGTATACTGAATTTATTACATTATCACAGCCATTTTGGCTGTGATAATGCAATAAATTCAGTATAATAATTCTGCATACTTTTAATCATCAAATATATGCAGTTGTTAGTTTTATATGAAATAATGCATTTCAGGAAAAATAAATGATTACTCCCTCAAAGTATACTTTGCTAGAAAAGTATACTTTGCAATGTTGGTGAAATCGGCTACTGGTTTGGACCTCTTGTAGAAGTAATCTGGACGTGAAGAGTAACAGGTCAGTTACATGTACGTCAATAATTCCAGCACAAAAATATTTACACAATTCCCTAACATTTGATTGGTCCGTTGCAAGTCTCCGTCCAAAATTTATATCCCAGTAAACTCCCACGCCAAACTACTTCTTAACCGTAGGTTCAGTAATTCTTAAGAAAACGGAAAATAAACACATTTTCTTAATGAATTTATTTAAAATGCTGGAATTATAAGGAATGAATGGCCTTTTCGTTGAATTTATCGGGGATATAAACTTGGAAAAGTCGCGGGAATACTGGACGAGGCCTTCCGGCCTTCGTCCAGTATTCCCGCGACTTTTCCAAGTTTATACCCCGATAAATTCAACAAAAAGGCCATTCATTCCTATAATGTTAACGTTTTTTTTGTTTATTATCAAGGCTCCCAATAACGATGCCCTTGATATTATCTGTGCATATCCAAGACCCAGCGCCTTAACCCTTTCAACACTACAGACCTGTATAGTGGTATTGGCAAACAGAGTATATGTAGATCCCGATGAGCTGGCTCATGAGGCGCCTCAACAGGATCTGCATTTTTTGCAAGTAATATTCATATTTTCGAGAGCAAAAATACCCCCTTTCCAGTTTGAAAATTATTTTGTGAAAATTGGATTGGTTGCAAAATAAACATTCCAGTTACATCGGGGCGACAGGGTTAAACAAATGTCTCCGATAGAGAATGATGAAACAAGAATTCCGCCACGGAAGCGGTGTCGCGCCTACCGAGGCATTTTACCGTAACATGATCATGGACATGTGCTAAAGTAAACATTGCAAATAAGGTTTATTGCATGTTTTATGTTTGTTTATGCATCACCGATCTAATAATAGTATTTATCGTCTATGACGTTGTGGTATGGAGATAGGTATCGAACGTGTTGCTACGACGTCGCCGTTATTGAGGGGAAAGTTAATTGACATGTAAAAACATGCTTCCACAATAAAATAATCGTAATGCAACATACTATCGATGTTGTATATATGAGTTTCCCCATCGAAGCAAGAAATCTCGTCACCAAGCATCACAAAAACCACCAGAGTAGTGCATGCTTAAAACACGAAAAAGGTCAAGGTTGAAGAAACATTTTGACATAAAAAAAGTCTTTCCACAACCATGTGAAGGTCAAAAAGGTCAAGGTCATGTTAATGGGGGCATGAGTGTGTTCCAAATGCTCATATGTATTGAGTGTCCAAATATTGAAGCAATCTGTCAAGTAATATTAGCCCTCACCATGCTGAATTAAATGTTGTTGTCTGCTGATTATGTTCCATTTTTAATTTTTATTAACAAAAACATAGTATGGCAACACTTTAGAATCATTTCCAATGGAAATGATTCTAAAGTGTTGCCAAACCATGTTTTTATTTCGTATCACCACTTACACTTACCCTAGGAAACATACAGGATTATCTCCCTTAATTGTTCATAACTCGCGCGCTTGAAAAACCATGTTTTTATTTAAAATAAAGACAAAATATTATATAACAGCAGACAACAATTTCTGTTTCCCGTATTCTAAGGGTTAATGTTATATCATGATGAAGCAACTTGTTTGTTTGTTTATTTATTGGTGTTTAACGGCCTATCAACACCTAAGGTCATGTAAGGCCAGGCCTTCCTCTAAAATAGGATTACGAACAATAGTAATACTCACATAAGGTGTATAACCAGATTCAACTGTCACATACAAAATGCCAAAGACGTATGTGAGGGCCAAACCAGGTCTCCAGTCGGAATTTTGATATAAAAAAAGTGTTTCAGCAAAAATGTCAAAAGAAACTTTTTGAACGCAACCATGTGAAGTTCAATAAGGTCAAGGTCATGTTAATGGCGGCATGAGTGTGTTCCAAATGCTGACAGGTATCCAGTGTCCAAATATTGAAGCAATCCGTCAAGTAATATTAAAGTTATACCATGATGACGAAGCTTGTAGAAACTTTTTGACATTTTGGATGATGACGACGACGCAGACGGAAAAAGCGGTGACTATAGACGCCAGGCCCGTATGCAGAGGAGGTGCGACGGGTGCGTGCGCACCCCCTTAACCCGTTCAACACCACAGGCCTGTACAGTGGCAAAAAGTGTAGATCCAGATGAGCCGGTTCGTGACGAGCCTAAAGGACTCCCAACTTGCCATTTTTGATGAAGAAATAACAAAATTTCACCCCAAGTTGGTCAAATTACGCACCTTAACTGGAGCCCTGCTGAATATTTACAGAAAAAATATATATTCAGCTCTGAAACTTGAGAAAGTGAGCAGGGGCTCACGTATACCAACAGCCGCCGCCTGAAGCTTGACGTCAATCCGACATACCGTTGCAGAGATAATGGGTACACAAAAACTTTATCGCAAATCTTACGGATGCTAATTTCTAAATAATTTGACCTTGGATATGAAGGCCACATGGGTGTGGTATCGAATGTAAATATGGATGATGATAAGGAAGTATATGAAGTTTGATGATGTCAATCAGACTTACCGTTGCAGAGATAATGGGTACCCGAAAACTTTATCGCAAATCTTACGGATGCAAATTTCTAAATAATTTGACCTTGGATACGAAGGCCACATGGGTGTGGTATGGAATAAAAATATGGATGATGATAAGGAAGTATATGAAGTTTGATGTCAATCCAACTTACCGTTTCATAGATAATGGGTACCCCAAAAATTTAATGTAAATCTTACGGATGAAAATTCTAAGTAATTTGACCTTGACTTTTGACATGAAGCCTGCATGGGTGTGGTATGCAATGAACATATGGATGATGACAAGGAATTATATGAAGTTTGAAGTCAATCCAATTTACCCTTACAGAGATAATGGGTACCCAAATACTTTAACAGAGACGGATGGACAGACGGAATTATGAAAACTATATACCCCTCGACATACATGTACTTCGTATGCCGGGGGGGGGTATAATTAGTAAACGGAATATCACTGCAGGGTTCAAGCTAGCCCGTCAAAATAAGGAGAAGTTTTCACTAAAAATAAGAGAAAATAGACCAGTTTCCAAAATTTCTGTTTTATATAGCGAAAAACTTCTCCCTCAACTCAAAATAGGGAGAAGTCAGACAATTTAGGGAGAGAATTTCACCCACTTCACCCTGTAAACTGATCCTTGCATTGTATAATAGTAAATGATATGTCATACCATACATAAATTTCATAAAAGACATAAATAACATATTTAGAACTGGTTATTCTATGTAGCAAGAATACATTTCACATTTTATTGCATATTTTGCAGTTTGGCGGCCATCTTGAACATTTATTTCTACATTACCTGGCTGATTTACTAATATATTGTATAGCCAATGTATAACAGGTCATGCTCAACACTTTTTTTATATATTTTGTATGAGTTATGTATGTCTTCAAGAAGCGAAATGCAGAAAAACTTAGCTTTTTGTCTTGATTTGACCCATGAATGACATTGGAACTGCCCCAAACAGTCCAACTTGAGTGTAGACCCATATCTAAATGTATTATTTTGAAAGGTATAACCCACTTTGAGCACTCATTTGTAAACAAAAATGTTGAAATGACAATCCCCCGTGTCTGGTGTGGAATCGTGACAATTTACAAGTTATTCATTTGAAAAGTTCACATATGTAATTATTGGCGGCCATCTTGGAATTTAAGTTAGTAAATGATCTAATATGCTAGTTTCTGAAATGTAAAACCATGATAAAAATTTATTTTGTGAATATATTCTGTAACGTACACATACACAGTGCTAGTTGATGTTGCATATGCACGAAAATGTTTTCCTTATAGTGTCACTATTTTGGAAGCCATTTTGAAGTTTTATTCTTATATGGCAAACATTAAGACACATATGTTTGACCCCTAAATGACCTAGAAACGACCTTCAAATGTCAATTTTAGGGGGTACCCACTCCTATCTGAAAGCAAGTCCTCAGTGACCTTGACCTTGGGCGGTCGGACATGGGTTGTATGCAAAATAAAGCAGCATCCCTAAACACACATTGTGGCCAAAATTAATATTATCAAAATCGGTGAAGCGCTTATTAAAAAATATTTTTTTACAAACAAGGTGAACACAAGTCCTCAGTGACCTTGACTATGGCCAAATATTATCAAAATCGGTGAAGCGTTTCATGAGTTATTGGAAAATGAAAGGTGTTGATACTGTACGTACACACACATGGACTAACGTTATATCGCCTTTTGCGTATCGGCGAGGGGATAACTAGTATGGGAACCCATATGTAACAAAAAATGCCATCAACATTTTTTTCTCATGCCCTGGCAGACCGTCTATATCCAATTAAAGCACACACAAGGTTTGGTTAAAATCATTTACTTGAAATCTAAAAATATCGCCTGAAAATGGACCTTTACAAAGTTTCAAAACATAGTAACTGAACATTGTGGACACCGTCACCAGACTTCATCAATCCAATATCTGGGATTCCCCCCCAAAAAAAAAACACGGCCAAAACCTAATCAAAATTGCAGATTGATATTGTAATTCTGAACCCTCTAGTCAAAACCCCACCCCCCATTAAAAAAAAACAAAAAAAACATAATACGGTGGCTATAAAACTGTTTCCAACGGAAACAGTTTTATAGCCGCCGTATTATGTTTTTGTTTGTTTATTTGTTTTATATTTCATCGAGTGACAACTTCCGTATTAGACTTACTTACAGCATGTCGTAAAATGAACCACCGGGTAAAAAGTGTAATTTTACCCGATAATCGGTGGTCGATGTACAAACATCAGAAACTAGCAAGTGTTTCCTTTAAAGGTATATATGCTCACTCAGTAGGCACAAAATGTTCTTTATATCAGAGACATCTCCCGAGATATTTTCTGGAAAAATAAACATTCATTCACCATTACCCCACGTATTGATTGGAATCATTATACATTTTATATCAGACGTAAATTTCCACACTAATATCAGGGGCGACAACTGTGATTCCTTAAAATGTTAACGGACATTACAATTTATTCTCAATATTTATTTTTTGATGTGTAATGATCATATTTTATAGTCAGTCGAAAATATTATTTTTTAGGTGACACACATTTAATTATTATAAATAATTAAAAAATATCATGCCTCATTTGCATATGAAAAAGCCCGATACCACCGCGTGTCACTATCAGTAAAATGCATATTACTAAATAATTATATATGAAAAGCGGGCACTCGTAATTTTTAGAACTGGTGGATCAGTGATGCAATTATACACTTATTTAATTTAAAAAATATATATTTTTCACAATAAAATAAATATTTGATGGAATTTCTTCAAATAATGTTTTCAGGGGAGGGTGACTTTTTTGTTATTGATGCAAAACTACTTACATTTATACATTTTTGAGATTTAATGTATTTAATGGCCAAAAGTTTGTCGGCAGCAAAACGTGGAACAGAAGTAGTTATCATGATTTTTCCAAACCAAATGAAAATCTCTGCTATGTACAAGTCAATTGCAATCACCACCCATGCTGGCACACTGTTGATGACACGTTACATCTGTCCAACAGCAGCCGAGTTGATACGGGGACGAATCGAGTGAAATTCTGAATATCCACTGAACAGCTGCGATGTAGTCCGAGAAAAAATAACCCGGAAATAAATCGTCATTTCTTCTTACACAGATAGTCTTCAAACAACGACAACATATGTTCATAAATGTTGACAATTTGAAACTGCATTTACTTACCTGAACGCTTTGTTTACAAAGCAGGAAGAACTTTATGCACCTTGTCCACCATTTTAAGTGAACGACGGAATTGTGGGAGTGAACTGGTAAAAATACATACACGACGGGGGCGGTGGGCGTGGCTTCGCGAACAAACAGGTGTTGGTGTCTACTTGCTGATTAATGGATAGTAACGTAGACCTTTACATTTATTTGCACTGGTTATTGCCTTACTAAGTTGAGAAGCCAGTAGATGTTAGGTATCAGTCTATATATGACCAGCCAGACCAAATGTCATGTATGCAAGGCGAGGCACGGTTCTCTAATTTTCCCGCCATCTGCCAAACATAAAGTAGGGTCAGAGGTCATTCTGAAATTGCAGTACGACTAGAATACGCAAAATGCATTTCATTTCGTAAAGGGTTTTATGCCTTTGCATCATAACAGACTACGGACGGTACGGGAGTAGATTGCAAATGTATAATGTTCATAGATAAACCAGAAACTATATAGACAACTGACTCCGAGATAAAATAAATAAATAATGGGATACTTTAATGCAGGAACCATACATACATCTTCGTCCCAGTTTAATGTAAAGCAACGACTTTTTTTAACAGAACGTTTGTTAGTGGCGTCTTCTCTAACGCACTTCATTTCAGAAATTGCAACATAAGGAGGTCAAAGCAGAGCCATAAAAATCCCACACATCCCAAGTCATTTACCATATATAGTGCTATGTGAAATACAGCGTGGCTGTATTTTTTCAACGTGACACAAAGTGCCCTCCTCCACAACCATCGGTATACAATCCGCAACACAAGCCACAAATGACCGCCCCATCCCCCGCATTATACCACAAATAATCGCCCAAAAGCTCGCCGACATATAACTGTTATAATCAAATACCACTACATTTAAATACGCCACAGTGTAGCATGGCAACAATGGTCCCGCCTTGCAACGGGCATATGATATACAATCCACTGGAGATGTTGAGGTGACCCAGACCTGCTTATCTGGTTTACCTTGCTCTGGTTTACCTGCCGCTCATGCATCTCAAAGACTGTACCATCGAATGCCGTACACTGCATGAGGCTAAATGTACACAATTTGATGTATGACAGCCGTGTTCAACGATCATAGAGGTAAAATGATAACTTCACTGGAAGGCAATCGATCCATGCATAATCGCCGAACATATGATTGCTAGACTAACCAAGAACGCGGCCAACACATGTATCCCATCGCTGTGGTGGCTGAATCACAAACTTTCATATTGTAATGCAATTATAGGAGAATAGACAAACGTGCATGCATCTACAGAAAGAAAATGAGAATGATGACAAACATGCATAGGGCCTATGAAGTTTCAAATGAATCACTCATATGGTAAATAGGTTTTAGCAGAATGAATGTACTGAACTGAGAATTTCATAGTTATTTGACTTTGACGTGTGGCAAGGAGAGCATGCTGGGGTGGGAAATGAAAATATGAATGATTACAAACCTGCATATGAAGTGTTAAGAAAATACAGTAAAGAAGCTATGGGAGAATGGAAAAACTCACACATCTACTGGGCAGAAAATTTCAAAGTTATTTGGCCTTGAACTTGGGCAACTTTAAGTCTACAGCCAATCGATCATACAATATGGAAGTTATAGCAGAATGCAGAAACGTGCACACATTTACTGGACGGAATATTTCAACGTTATTTGACCTTATGATGAGAAACATGCACATGAAGATTCAAACCAATCAGTCATACAGTAAACACGTTATAAGAGAATGGAGAAACGCGCATCCACCGGACGCATATTTCAAAGTTATTTGACCATGGCCTTGTGCGTGGGGATAGCATGAGTGGGGTGGGGTATGAAACTATGGATGATAATAAACAAGCACAGTAAGTTTCAAGCCATTTGGTCATACAGTAAAGAAGTTATAGGAGAATGGAGAAACGCGCAAGCATCTAGTGGACGCAAATTTCAAAGTTATTTGACCTTGACATTGGGCAAGAGGAGAGCATGGGTGGGGTGGGGAATGAAATCATGGATGAAAATAAACATGCACATGAAGTTGCAAGCCGATTGATCGTACAATAATGAAGTTATAGGAGAATGGAGAAACGCACATGCATCTATTGGACGGAAATCTCTAAGTTATTTTATCTTGACTTTGGGCCAATGGATGGAGCGGAGAAAGAACATATGGGAGACAATAAACACGTACATAAATGTTTCAAGCCAATCGGTCATACGGTAACAAAGTTATAGCAGAATGGAAAACGTGACGGACAGACGAATGGACAGACGGACGGACGACTTTTGCATCTCTATATCCCATTTTCGCTACGTAATGGGATAAAAAAAAAAAAAAATTCCACCACATCAGCGGTGTCGCGCCTGCCGAGGCATTTGACCGTAATTTTACATGGTCATGAGCATGTGCTAAAGTAAGCATAGGAAAAAACGTCAGAGAAATGATTGCTTAAAACACGAAAAAATGTCAAGGTTGAAGAAACTTTTTGAACGCAACCATGTGAAGTTCAATAAGGTTAAGGTCATGTTAATGGCGGCATGGATGTGTTCCAAATGTTTACATGCATCAAGTGTCCAAATGTTGAAGCATTCCACCAAATAATATTAATGTTATATGATGATGAAGAAACATGTACACACTTTTAGATGCAACAAATGGTTAAGTGTTTACGCACAGCTACGAAGGTACAAAAGGCCAAGGTCGTGTTAATGGGGGCACGAGTGTGTTCCAAATGCTCACATGTATCAAGTGTCATAAATGTCATACGATGTATTGATGAAGAAACTTGTACAAACGTGTTCCCGCAACCATTTGAAGATAACAAAAAAGAAGGTCAATGCCATGTTAATGGCGGCATGAGTGTGTTCCAAAATGCTCACATATATCAAGTGTCCAAATATTGAAGCAATCCGTCAGGTAATATTAAAGTTATACTATGATGAAGAAGCTTGTACAAACTTTTTGACACAACAAAAATGGCCAAGTGTTATATACTTAGTTCGAATATACACGCATGTGTATAGGAAAACGAAAGTAAACAACACATCACATAGTTGCGGATGTGTATCTTCGTATGCCACGGATAGTGTGGGAATTACCTTCCCCGTGACTTACGGAGAACTAGGAACTATTTCAATGTCAGCTCAGGTTCGGTTGCGTCAAACCTCGGTTTACTCTAGTATTTATCATAATCCGACGGACTTTGAGTAAACGAATGTAGACTGTATAGCTATCAAACGTTTTCTAAACAAACAGAGCGTGTTTGGCTCTTTGTGGAGTCGTCAAGAACCCATCTGGATTGATTGCCGATGCCGTACCCTTGATGCTCTTAAAGAGGAATATCAGTATGTTGTCTTGTCGCCGTTGTTGGAGTGATGGCAGTTCAAGTGTTTCCAGCATTTTTGTCACACACCCCTCTTCACGGGATCGATAGTCCTTTGTAATGAAACGTGCTGCTTGGCGTTGAATAATTAGAGGTAAAAACCAGATGAGGCGAACCAAGTCCCTATATGGGGTTCAGGAAGCATTCTGCCCGCCACCATTCCGGGGATTTGTTTAATTTTTAGTAACAAGAAAACAAAGGCAAAAATGACAGACGAGGCGATCATTGTTGTAGTCTTCGGTAAGTTGTTTCAGTAAAATCGTTTGAACATGTGGGCGAACGAATTGTGCATAATCAAACATTAAACAGTGGCTAATGTGAATCAATGGTATTTATACTATTGCCCACGTGCAACCAATGTCAGAGACGTCATTTACCAGAACAATAGTACATTCCTGGGAATATCAATTTTAACTAGAGCAGCTTGAGCTGCATCAACGGTTTGAGCCTCAAACATTGATTTCATGTGTAACTAAGCTTTAGCCCAAGGTGTAAACTATCAGTTGCAAAATGAATTTCTGAAGTTTTAGAATGAACAGCCCAACATTATTGTGTTCGCATCATCACATCGATGTGGGGCCGGTTAGCTTAGAGGTAGAGCGATGGACTCGGAGCGAGGGATACCGGGTTCGATCCTCAGCCAAAGGTTTAGCTAAAGGACTGAAATATCGACTACAGCAAAAGCAATTGAAATCGAATGATAAATAACGAAGCTGACGTCACATCCGTTTGCTCTATTTTGAAAACTTGAAAAAATACGTTCATCTTTGACATCGAATAGAGCCGTAAGTAGTCAAGATATAGCTCTGAAAATTATCATCTTTCATGCGGCTGACACTCCCCACCCCTATCACCCTGGCAAGAAATTATGTTGCTGACAGTACTGTACAAATTGGAAAACGTTTGTAAAGACCACCCGTTATCAGCCGAAATTCGGCAAAAATTCGGCAAAATCGTTGAAAAGTATGTACATTTTTCAACTTCAAATGCATATAGCTCTTTTATTTGAGCAGATAGCCGAAAACCGTTAGTGAGTCTGAGATAGAGAATTTTGTCAGCTTTCCAATGCAAAAAGAATTCTTGAAATTGCATTGGAAAGCTGACAAAATTCTCTATCTCGGACTCGCTGACAGTTCTCGGCTATCTGGTCAAATAAGAGAGCTATAGGCATTTGAAGTTGAAAAATGTACATACTTTTCAACGATTTTGCCGAATTTTTGCCGAATTTCGGCTGATAACGGGTGGTCTTTGCAAACGTTTTTCAATTTGTACAGTAATCTCAGCAACATAATTTCTTGCCTGTGTGATAGGGGAGTGTCAGGCGCATAAAAGATGATAATTTTCAGAGCTCTATCTTGACTACTTCCGGTTCTATTGGATGTCAAAGATTAACGTCTTTTTTTCAAGTTTTCAAAATAGAGCAAACGGATGTGACGTCAGCTTCGTTATTTATCAATAGATTTCAAAATTTCTTGCTGCGGTCGATATTTCAGTCCTTTAGCTAAAACTTTCCCGCTTTGTGCCCGGCCTATGGTGAAAAACAAACGAAAACTTCACTGGCGGAATATTGCACATATGTAATTTCCGTTTTATTAGGTGTATTTACAAATAGCGTAAACTGCAATTTAAGGGCGATAACTATCGAAAAATAATCATCCGCTGACTTACGGGCTCCCTCCATCTACACCAAACCGCTGGTCGGATCGACTTCAAATTTTGCATGCCGATTCGGATCAAGTGTGAGCAGAGACTCAGAGACTTTCAGATGTCTTTTAATAATACTTTCCACGAAAACGGAAGTGACGTCATACTTCCTATAACTTCCTTATTTTCCAACCGATTTCAAGAATTATTTTTGCATTGGAAAGCTGACAAAATTCTCTATCTCAGATTCACTAACGGTTTTCGGCTATCTGCTCAAATAAAAGAGCTATATGCATTTGAAGTTGAAACATGTACATACTTTTCAACGATTTTGCCGAATTTCGGCTGATAACGGGTGGTCTTTACAAACGTTTTACAATTTGTACAGTACTGTCAGCAACATAATTTCTTGCCAGGGTGATAGGGGAGTGTCAGCCGCATGAAAGATGATAATTTTCAGAGCTATATCTTGACTACTTACGGCTCTACTGACGATTTATCATGCATTGACACTGTTACAATGTATCACAGTCAATACCACTTTGAGAACTAATTTTGATGACATTTCATTGATCAAACGACGTCACATGACTTTATCGAAGTTCGTCAATGATGCAAGCAATTTAGTGTTATGTTAGTGTTAACGATATAAAAGCTGCCATTCGCATGATGTAACACGTTACCAGGTAGTGTCTTTTGATACCAAGGTACGCGTTTCGTAACCTTACCTGGTATATTTGATAATCAAAAGACATTCGTCTGGTATACGTATGAAAGGTGTGAATATGTCCGCACGAGCGATAATGCCCGCGGACATATTCGCACCTTTCATACGTATTCTCTAGCGAACTTTTCCATTGCACAATCAATGTTGCGCGTGTTAATGATCATGCAACTCTTTCATGAACAGATAATCTTTCATTGCTTGTGGCAAAGGCAGGAAATGTAGGTCATGGTAGAACTGCTTTCCAAGATGGTGGCGTATCCATCGACGACATAACTGCTTCAGCGCCTGCGCACCTGAAGCGTGGTCCAGCCAATGAGAAACGTCCTTCTCAACGTGCAGCCAACCTGAAAGCTCCTTGTCTTGCAGACAATCTCTCAAATGATCATGATCGTATCCGGTCAAAATGAACATTTTAACTACGTTTAATAGTCCAAGACTCAATGCAAGTCTTGTTGGGCAAGCATCTTCCGGGCTGACCGATGAGCACTGAAATGTATCCACGTGACTGTTGGCCCTTAACAACAAGCGAACCACTTCCATTCGTTTGTTCTTTATAGCATACCAGAGCGGAGTGTGGTTGAATGCGTCGACTTGGTTGATATCAGCCCCGCCGTATATCAGATCGTCGATGCACTCCGAATGTCCCTTGTATGCTAATATGTGGAGGGCAGTCTTTTTCACAGAGCTGCTAGTTATATTTACATCGCATCCAGCTGTCACCAGAGCTTTAACGACACCATCAAAACCTTCCGTGGCTGCCATTAGCAACGGGGATATGTTTTGGCTGTCGCATATATCCGGATTTGCACCTGCGTCCAGTAACATTTGAAACCCTCTAGCTTTCTGACACGCATAGTGAAGTGCTGTATATCCTTCATCATTCGTGCTGTTGATATTACAACCAGCCTTTATAAGGGCATCCATTGTCAAATACTGCCCATTTCGAGCACTGATAATTAAAGGTGTGTTTCCGGCTGAGTCGCGGCACTCAATGAATGCACCTTTGTCAATAAGATAGTTGAGTATTTCAGCGTAACCATATTTAGCGGCAATGTGGAGCGGTGTGAAGCTACCCCCAGCACGAATGTTGACGTTGCAGTTTAGTTGGATAAACAGTTTGACGATAGACAAGTTATTATGTTGGACAGCAATGTGGATCGGGGTATAACAGATGGCGTTCACGGCGCTGATGTCCGCTCCAGCTTCGGTGAGACATTGAGCACTCTCCACATAGCCTGTAACATAGATGTGTCTGTGACAGGAGAAATGGGACTTATAGCATGTGTGTCCATTGTAACTCCTAATCAAATAGCACACTCGTGTAGCCTGATAACGATCTATTTTGCTCGTTAAAAGCATAACGGATGTTTCATTGATGAACTGGCGAACAGTGCAGATCCTGATCAGACTGTGCGGATGCCACATATCGGCCCTCGGCGGAGTAAATGTACCATTTACGTCATAGTATATCCTGATCATAATGTAAAATCGAAAAATACCAAACACGCTAACATTTATTGACTGTTTTAAGCAAGAGATCCATGATGATTGGTGATGACACGACTACCAATCTAACTATTGCAACCAATCCAATGGTCACACAATGATTTTCAGACTAGTCCATTTATGAAAAGGGGGTGTTTTTGTTCTCAAAAATGTGAAAATTACTTTCAAAAAGTGCAGATCCTGATGAGGCGGCTCGTCACGAGCCGGCTCATCTGGATCTACACTATTTGCCAATAGCACTGTACAGGCCTGTGACTTTGAAAGGGTTAATGGTGTCAAGGACTGTGCCAATAGTGTCATAGCTACGTGAACACCTCCAAGCACGGTCTTAAGCAAAACTAAATGTAAAAGGGGCACACTAAGATCAAATATTAAATAAAATGTGCAGAATTATCGAAATGACTCGTGTTTAACGACCACCAAGGATTGTGACAATAATAGCACCACGGGGATATTTTCATAGCCGCCATATTACACAAAGATCCGCTGATGTCTGTTGTTAGAAAATTGCAAGTATTATATGTGGTTGTGGGTTTTGTGATCAGTGTAGCTCCTGATCACATAGGACACTCCAGTAGCCTGGGAATGATCTATACTGCTTATTACAAACATGACGGGTGTTTCATTGATGGAATGGCGAACAGTGCAAATCCTGATCAGACTGTGCGGATGCACAGGCTGATCTGGATTTACACTGATCGCAAAACCCATAATCCCCATTTCTCCAGTCACAGCCACATATATGAGAAATGGATACAAAAAAAGAAGAGAAAACGATACAAGAAAACGTGGCGGAAAAGGTACCCTCTGTAAACGGTTAATGGGCAAAATTACCAATTGGTGTGTTGATACCAGTTTAAATGACGCCATAAACCTCCCAATTATCCCTTGTCGCCATGTCAATATGCGTACGAGACGTGTACGTACTAGAACATAAGACACGGCCATTAGCAAGTATTAGCCAAGTATCGACAAAATGGCGACTAATGTTGGCCCTGATCAGAGAACGCAAGACAAGAACAAAATTTAATTACTGGAGGGCATTGTTTTCACGTTTCATGATATATCGAGTGGCAAGAGATTATTCTCACAGTGTGGGCATAAACGACTTCGGGTATATAAAGCATCAGTGACAATGTTTGTGCTTCGCCATCTTTAGTAATAAATATCGTATAAATGGCACATTGTTATATCAGGCCGGTACGCAGAGGGGGTGCGACGGGTGCGTACTCACACCCCTTAACCCGTTCAACACCACAGGCCTGTATAGTGGTATTGGCAAAAAGTGTAGATCCAGATGAGCCGGCTCGTGACGAGCCGTCTCATCAGGATCTGCATATTTTGCAAGTAATGTTCATAATTATGAGAACAAAAACACCTCATGTTCATAAATGGACTGGTCTGAAAATAATTTTGTGATGATTGGAATGGGTTGCAAAATTAACATATCAAAATCCATTCCAGTTATTTTTAGGGGTGAAATGGTTAATCTGCCGAGGTCTGTCCGTGAATGTGCAAACAAAAAACAATGTTTAGCCCTTCGCGCCGTCGACAACGCACCCCCCTAAATTAATTCCTTCGTACGAACCTATACAGTGAACATCAGTTTGATGAGAATACTAAATGCTACAGCACGATTATTCTTCAACGATATAATACACGCCATGTGATTTTGTACCTAAGAGCATGTGCGATTTGTCATGGAATGCATTTACAGAAACTGTGTTATTTTATGTAACTGACGTCGAAAGATGATGAAATTTTCCGCATTTGCTATGAAAATTTCGTCGACTTTCGATGACATTTGAGGAAAATATCGTAAATTTTGTAAATATAGTTCATGAGATATCGTACAGTTCTTACAAAAATCACATGGCGCGTCTCATATCTGCGTACCCAGTTTTGCAGCGAGTGCTAGAGCAGGGTCAAGTTCGCGTTGTTTGAACGAGCCCGGGATGGCGGTTAGCAGCTTGAGGACCCGTATGTTGTTGTTGCTAACGCAGTCTCGGATGCTGAAACATAAAATAAGTACAATAAATACATTGAGCACGGCTTGTCCGCCTATATGAGTATTTTGATTGATTGATTGGTGTTTAACGGCCTATCAACAGCTAATTTAAGGCCGGGCAAACGGGTTCGATCCAGTATTTAACCTGCTGCATTAGGGAGGAAATAAAAATCAGAACGGAATATTTACATCGAAAATAAAATATATTCAACCCAGAAATTAGAATAACCTGACCTGGTGACAGGTTCATACCACACCAAAGTCACTTGGCCCCTTCCTCTAAAAGTAATAGGATTACGAATAATCGTAATACTCACATACGGGGTATAACCAGATTCAACTGCCACATACAAGAATGTCAACTACGTACGTGAGGTCCAAAACAGGTCTCCGGTCGGGATTCCCGTAGCCTATACGAGGTGATCATCCGTGAGATTTAGTGATACGAGTGAATTATCGATCGTACACCGTATTTTATATAAAAATACATTAGGTAGAACTATTTCAATTAATCATTAACTTCAGACGCGGAATAAATGGCAGTTATGACACGTGGGTCAGATCAAACATGTATCGCCACTCATAGAACAACTTCTGTCGTCCTAGATCTGTGTGACAGTATTAGTCCATTCAATATACCATAGCACCCACCACTAATTGCAACATAAGGTATCTCAGCGCTATTCCGTTCCAAACATACCCCATAATAGCATGCTAAACGTAGTAGAACATATTAGCAACAGTTTATCGAAAATTGACAATTGTTTTGATTACTGTCAATGTTTGTGTATGTCTGAAATCATAAAAACTCTACACAGCTTTCATTTACTCATTTAAATTTGATTAGTGTAAGGTGTGTGAAAGTAATGTGTTTATACAATTATTAATTGTAACTAAACATGTGCAAACAAACACACAACGACCTGCATATCTTTCGAGTTTCTTCTACTGTTAGTGTTAGTTTAAACAATATGTATTTCAACCTATGGAGCTATGGCAAGTGAGATATATATAATTGAGAACAGGATTAGAAAAAAAGCTTTTACACTTATGTTAATTCTTCTCCTGTAGCCTATTTCACCAACATTGCAAAGTATACTTTCTAGCAAAGTATACTTTGAGGGAGAAATTTTCAATTTTAGGATAAATTTATTAATTTTTATTATACTGAATTTATTACATTATCACAGCCATTATGGCTGTGATAATGTAATAAATTCAGTATAATAATTCTGCATACTTTTAAGCATCAAATATATGCAGTCGTTAATTCTATATGAAATAATGCTTTTCGGGAAAAATAAATGATTTCTCCCTCAAAGTATACTTTGCTAGATAAGTATACTTTGCAATGTTGGTGAAATAGGCTACTGGTAACTGTTAGTGTTATTATGGGATATCTATGGAACGGACTAGCACTGAGATATATACTAATAAAACCTTCTGTTGCAATCAGTGGTGGGTTCTTCCAATATACTTGTATTTACAGATTGGCTGGTCTATATCATGTTCTATTCGTTGTCAGCAAAAATCATTGATTGATTTTAATAGCCTGTGTGTATATACATGTATAAATAAAAACAGTAACCTATTAAATACAACTGTTGTAAACGCCATAAAATCCCTTTCTGTTCAGCCCAGTAGCGGTACAGTAGGTATGAATGAATTGCGACAATTCCATACAAACGGTTGCTAATTGAAGGGGTCGGTGGAATAAGAGGGCCAACTCCCTCATGGAACTAGCCTCCACCCCCTTATTCCACAGACGCTTTCGATTACTGCGCAAATGTGACCTGCATCACAATGGGTCTGACCAGTATATCTCCTGAACCACCAGCACGCCACTGAAACGCGAGAAGATTCAGATTGTTTACTGCAGGCATCATGATTGTTCCTACTTATCAGTGGCGTCGGAACAGGTCCGGCAGGTCCGGCCACTGTCGGATCAATACTTTTGACTTTGAAAAAAAAAACAAAAAACAAAAAAAAAACGGAAGATAAATATTTCTTCTGCAATTTTTCTCATTTCTCACCAAAAGTGCATGTTGTTACCACTCAGTTGAACCCTCTCGGCGAGACGGTTCAACTGAGTGGTAACAACATACACTTTTGGTGGGTTGGGGGGGGGGGGGGGCACCCACTAGATTCGCCGGACCAATCCTATGATGTTTCCGTCGCCTCTGCTTATTGGTGAACAGTGCAAGCCCTGATAAGAATGCACGGACACGCAGACTGGCACGTTTGCATCTACGCTGGTCGCAAACCCAGCAACCTTCTGTTTGACATGGCCAACCACATAGTTAAGTATGCCAAGAAATGATCTCCGTTCCGGTTGCAGACATTGACAAGAAACGACACAAACAATTGGCGATACAAAAATACAATTTTCGAAGATTTTTTTATTTTGTTTCGAAAATTGTAATTTTTTATCGCCAAGTTCCTTACCTGGTCATACTGCCTGGCGTGGATAGTGACGATCCTGCATATAGTATCACAACACGCCAGCCCCGTCCGTCTGTCTGTCTAACGGGCGGATTATCTGAGGTTCCTATATTGCCTGCTAGAATTCAGTAAACGTCTCCGTCATCTATGCTGATGTATGTTCTGGTACAGGAATAATTATGCGGCGTACCTGTGTACAGTGGTATGTAGGTAACTGCTGTGTTGTGTAGAGAAGCATCCACCCGCTGGTTGCGGTAAAAACATCCTACCGACTTCACTCTTAGAATGCTGGAAACGAAAATTGCCGTCTGCTGTTGTTTTATATTTTGTTTTCTTTCTAAATATATACATGGTTTGACAACACTTTATTTCCATTGGAAATGATTCTAACGTGTTGTTAGGCCATAAACGTGTACTTTGGTTCTCAGATATCGCTGCGTCAGAATAATCCCTGCCCGTGAAGTATTGTCAGGGGCGTAGCCAGGGACAAATTTGTGATACGCACACATATAAAATGGTAGAACATTGGGTGAGCATAGCTCACTCGTCGACCTAGCGAAGTGAGGGAGAGTGCTAGGGGGGTCCGGGGGCATGCCCGCCCCCCCTGATTTTTTTTGAAACGGAGATCCTATCTAACGCGTTTTCCTGCATTATTTACGGCACTATTTGTTTGTAATCGACATGTACGTTTGATACAAAATGCTTTCTGTTCCAGACTCAATAGCAACCCCCCCCCCCCCACCACCGCCAATATTTTATTGCATATTTCGAAAAATAAACCTCTTTTATTTTTTCTCGTACGCACGTGCGTACGTGCGTATGCATGGCTACCATGCAAACATATCCATACCCAATCATGTCTGACGAAAATATGGTGATTTTTCACGTCCAAAGAGGTTATACATGTAGTAATATTATGCATCTGACAACTTCAAACAAATCAGCAAATCAGAGACGAACATCTCAAGCAAAACACAATATATGTATTAAAAAATCCGCGCTCCGGCGTCACATTCCGCAAACCCCGTGTCTGAGAACCAAAGTACTTTTTTTATGGCCTTAAATCATGTTTTGATCAAAGTACTGAAAGTACTGAAATATGTTATCTCCACCGTGACAAAAACTGATCACTTGCGGATCTAGAGACTGAAAGTTGCATATTTTCTCAATCAACATCATCCAGAGGCAAATGTACTGTCATGGTATAAACCCATACCCACACATTCGTTTTCTCTAGAATAAATTACTGTTTGAAACTCCCAGAAAACAATGTACGAAACTGGCAACTGTTCACTGCTACCTAACTGTGAGAACTATAGATAATAACTGCAGTATTCATACCCACGAACTATCTTGATTCGTGTTTTCCATAATTTAACTCCTAAACTGAGCACAAAACTGTGAACACTATAGAGAATAGTATATCTAGTTTTAAATACAAAGCAAGACAGACCAAAACGCCATAGGATAAGCTGGCACAGGGCACTCTTTTCTTGGTCGTACTCGCCGTTTAGGCTAGCACGATCAATGGCTGCCCCCATAGAAATTTGCGTGACATAATATGCTATCTCAAGGGAGATAACATATAACAATAGAACACAAACGGCAGACGACAATAATTAATTCAGCAGTGTATGGGTAAGCGCACCACTCTGTGCTTACCAATCCAAGCTGTTTTGTATGGAACGCCAAATCTACATACACTCAAATAATTAATACTAGCTTAAAACAAATTAGAGCTAGCATTAAATATTTAGAGTTAGCTCAAACCATTTGTGGAGCTCTAAAGCATTTAAAGCTAGCTCTCAATATTTAATGCTAGCTCTAATGATTTAAAGCTAGCAATAATTATTTGAGTTTATGTAGATGTGGCGTTCCAGATAATTATTTGAGTTTATGTAGATTCGGCGTTCTAGGAACGCCAAATCTAGCTAGCTCTAAATGCTAGCTCTAAATGTGGATTTGGTGTTTCATAATTTTGGAACCAAGTACAGAGCCCGCGTTTACAAAACATTCGGAGAATTTACTCAGTTGTCACGCTCGAAATCAGGATGTTTGATTGGTCAGGCTGAGCATTGTATAATGGGGCTTATGGAGCTTGCGAGAAGTGTAGACCCTGCACATTCACGCCGTCAGATGAGAGTCTGGAACGTAACCTGCCGTCTGTTTGGTGGAGAGGTCTGGTCGTACATGGGACGCCAAATCTACATAAACTCAAATACTTAACAGTGGCGGATCCAGGATTTCACCAAGGTGGGGGGGGGGGCACATGGAACTTGAACGAGGTTTGCTCGTTCGTCGACTGGGCGGTGCGAGGGAGGTTGGCTAGTCCGGGGGCATGCCCCACCCCCCCGTAAAATTTTTTGAATTGAGGAAGCCATTTCCTGCAGTCTACGCTCAATATTTCGTAAAATTGGGTAGGGGGGTCCGGGGGCATGAACCCCCGGGAAAGTTTTGAATTGAGGAAGCCATTTTCCTGCATTCTACGCTCAATATTTCGTAAAAAAAAAAAATAAAAAAAAATAAATCGGGATTTCTGAAGGGGGGGGGGGGGGGGGGGGGGGGGGGGGCCGGGGCCTCACCCCCACCTGAATCCGCTACTGCTTAATGCTATCTCTAAATAATTAGAGCTAGCATTAAATATTTACAGCTAGCTCCAAGTGATTTAGTGAGCTCTTCAAATGAATTGGAGCTAACTGTAAATATTTAATGCTAGCTCTAATTATTTATGTAGATTTGTCGTTCCATATTACGTGGGCAGGGGCACAGGTGGATATGACACCAAACAAATGCCTATTAAAAAAGAAATCCCATTACCCCACCCACTTGGTCTCGTACACTACCATCTTCTATTTGTAAATAGAAGATGGTAGTGTACGAGACCAAGTGGGTGGGGTAATGGGATCTTTTTTTTAATAGGCATTTTTTGGTGTCATAGGTCCGAGTCTTCCACCTGTGGGCAGGGGAGGGGGAATGCGTTGAAATTGTTGTCGTTACTGGCAATTTGTGTTAACTGGTTATGTTTGTCTGTTGACCGACCAAATGTCGTAGCCCTCTTATAGCCAGGTTAATAAAATGTTTGTAGCATTATCCTCCTCGTATGTAATGAACTGGATGAACCAACAATGTTGCAAGTCCCATTCTCAGGTTGCATTTTATAATATTGTCATACATAAACTAGATCAGTCAGTTAGCGATGACAACGTGATACTCCTGATAATCAGTCCCCGTATATAGAAATGTTGGGAACGGTTGGTTGCATTAAACGTAATACAGGCTTAGTACATACACGCAATTGGGAAAAGTGTGCAGCAAGTCGTAGAACCTGCTGAGTAACCAGGAAATGTGACCTGGTCAATGACACAATTGACAATAATTCCAGCACAAAAATATTTACAGAATTCCCTAACATTTGATTGGCTCGTAGCAAGTCTCTGTCCAAAATTTATATCCCAGTAAACTCCCACGCCAAACTACTTTCCGTAACCGTGAGGCGCAGTTAAAATAATTCTTAAGAAAACGGAAAATAAACACATTTTCTTGATGAATTTATTTCAAATGCTGGAATTATAAGGAATGAATGCCTTTTTTGTTGAATTTATCGGGGATGTAAACTTGGAAAAGTCGCGGGAATACTGAACGAGGCCTTCCGGCCTTCGTCCAGTATTCCCGCGACTTTTCCAAGTTTATACCCCGATAAATTCCACAAAAAGGCCATTCATTCCTATAATAAAACGTCCATAAACCGGACACGAAGGCAGTCTATGTATTTTTAAGTGTATGGGTTTCATTGTCATCTATCTCTGATGATAATGCCTGTTCAAGTTCACAAAAACATGAATGCCTTGGCATAGCCATATGTCTGATTTACAGTGGAACATATCTAACCTGGACACCCTGGGTGTCCGGTTTAGAGAGGTTCCACTGTACAGGTAACTTGATGTAAAGACTACAAAAAGAGTGGGGACAGTTGCATGACATGACAATGTGCAAACACTGGAGCATGTTATACTAGTTATTTCCTGTTCATTCATTTATTATCTGTTAATATAATGTGGTGTACGCAATGGCACAATGGATCAACACATTGTCTGCATGTTATTGACACATGCTACGTTTTCTATGGAGCCAATACTGGGCTAGTGTTAATACAGGTGGCACCAGTAGCATGCATACAGTGCCACAAACATGCTATATAATAAGAGACATGTCATTGGGATTTTGTACCTTGGACATCTGTGTAATTTCATGAAATACGTTTACAACAGCCAGCCACATATATACTAGTAGGCATTTAGCACAATATTTTTCATAAATTAAGTCAAAAGTTGACAACATTTTCAGAATCGCATGTACTCTACGACGCAATTTACGGAAAATAATGTAAATTTTAAAAACGTATCATGAAATTAGGCAAATGTCCGAAGGTAGAAAATCACATGGCATGCTCATATGTGGCGGTCACTGGAGAAATTGGACTTATATGATTAGTGACAAGTGTAGCTCCTGTACAAATACCTCACTCCCATAGCTTGATGATGATCTATAGTGTTTGTTAGAGGCAGCGCAGCTGTTTTATTGATGGAATAGTGAACAGTGCAGATCCTGATCAGACTGTGCGGATGCACAGCCTGATCTGGATCTACACTGGTCGGAAAACCAATAAGCCACATTTATCCAGTCACAAATATACCTTCGTTTGTTAGACAATGGCACGCTTTAATAAGCACCATTTCTCCAGTCACAGCCAGCCACATATATAGGCATTTAGCACATAATCTCCAGCTTCATATCAGATATCATTTCAATATTTTCCAGCCCATGTTATGTAATCAATACACGGCGGCCAGATATTTGCTCACTTTATTACTTGTTTACCTGCCAACATTAGAGAAATGTCCCTGGATATTGGAAACCATCAACAAGTCGGCAATCATCGCTACATGTCAGTGCTCCATGCTGAGGAATGCAGGGGTGCTTCATTGACCCACCAGCAATGAGAAAGGCTGTGCATTATGGAACACCAAGTCTACATAAACTCAAATAATTATTGCTAGCAAGCAATCATTATTTAGAGCTAGCTCCAAATGATTTAGAGCTCTATATAATTAGAGCTAGCATTGAATATTTAGAGCTAGCATTAAATATTTAGAGCTAGATCCAAGTGATTGAGAGCTCTATATAATTAGAGCTAGCATTCAATATTTAGAGCTAGCATTAAATATTTAGAGCTATCTTTAATTATTTGAGTTTCCAGGAACACCAAATCTACATGAACTCAAATAACTATTGCTAGCTCTAAATTAGAGCTAGCAATAAATATTTAGAGCTAGCTCCAAATGATTTAGAGAGCTCTTCAAACGATTTGGAGCTAGCTCTAAATATTTAATGCTTAGCAATAAGTATTCGATGTTGGTATGTAGATTTGGCATTCTTGGACGCAAATCATACATAAACTCAAATTATTGCTGGATTTAAATATTTAGAGCTAGCATTAAATCTTTTATTTGTAGATTTGGCGTTCCATAGTGGATGGCCAATCTTGTTCCACGAATGATGTTTTGAATACCAGTACACATTTATTTCATGAACAATACATGTACATTAGTTTATGCAATCGATAAGAAGATGTGATCACTTAGCAACAAACCAAGTAACAGAAATATGTTTCAACAACATGTAGTATTTATTTTTATTTTATTTCTTACATCTCCATGGTGTAAAGGAAAATATAAATGGAGCTTTGCAAACAGGGGGCCGTTTCACTAAACTTCGTACGACTAAAATGTTCGTAAGTGCAAATTTGGAATCGTCTGTAAAGTTCAATTGATGGATTTACATTTATTGAGCATAGGCTGCTTATACAGCCTATGCTCAATAAATGTAAATCCAGTTATTGTTTACAAGAAAACATTGTTAATGTGAAAATTACAGACAATCATAGGTTTGCACTTACAAACATTTTAGTTGTAAGAAGTTTAGTGAAACGGCCCCCAGATGTTTGAATTAAGGGTTGTGGAGATATAAGGTATGTAACGGAAATTTAACGGAAATTTGACCTTGATCTTAGGCATGTGGGCCGCATGGGTGGGCTATAGAATGAAAATATGGATGATAATAAAGAATTATTTGAAGTTTGAAGTAAATCAGAGTAAGTGTTGTGGAGATATAAGGTATGTAAAAACTTTAACTGAAATTTCAAAGTCATTTGACCTTGACCTTGGGCATGTGGACCAAATGGGCAGGCTATAGAATGAAAGTATGGATGATGAATAAGAAGTATTGGATGTTGGAAGTAAATCGGAGTAAGTGTTGTGGAGATATAAGGTATGTAAAAACTTTAACACAAATTTCAAAGTCATTTGACCTTGACCTTCGGCATGTGGACCACATGGGCAGGCTATGGAATGAAAATATGGATGATGGAAAGTATTGGAAGTTGGAAGTAAATTGGAGATATAAGATATGTAAAAACTTTAACGCATATTTTATGATAACGCAAACTTCTAAGTCATTTGGCCTTGACCTTGGGGCACGAGGGCTGCATGAGTGGGACACAGAATGATTATATGGATGATGCCCAATAAGCATACAAAGTTTCAAGCAAGTATGACTTACGGTTACAGAGATAGTAGGTATGTGAAAACGCAAACTTCTAAGTCATTTGACCTTGACATAGGGGCACAGGGGCTGCATGAGTGGGACACTGAATAAATATATGGATGAAGACCAATAAGCATTAAAAGTTTCAAGCAAATCCGACTTACGTTTACAGAGATAGTAGGTATTTGAAAACTTTAACGCAAATTTTGACAAAAATTGAACGCAAACTTCTAAGTCATTTGACCTTGACCTTGGGCACAGGGGCCGCATGAGTGGGATACAGCATGAATATATGGATGATGACTAATAAGCATATGAAGTTTCAAGTCAATGTGACTTAGGACTGCAGAGATATAAGGTATTTAAAAACTTTAACGCAGATTTCAGACCGACGCAAGCGGGCTCGACAAAAAAGTATATGGCTTGTGCTCTGTAAAAGGACCAAATACGGTGGACATTCAAGTTGTGTCATAGGGAGATAAGTCCAAATGCCAGTATTATATTATCTTTCTTGCATGTAGCACACATTTAAGTCTTTATGTTTACATGTGTAAAGTATCATGAAGATATTCAAAGAATTCTATGACTTATGCTGTGGAAAACTGCCTAACCCAACGTAAACATTGTCCAGTCCACGAGTACAAACACCAGTGTCACCTCTCTTACATGTGATGTGCCTATTGGTAATGATGTATAGATGTGTAAAGTAGCATGAAGATATTCCAAGCATTATACAACTTCTGCTGCAGGCAAGGTCTAAACCAACATTTTGTCAAAGGGAGATAACTCCATAAGTACCAAATGCAGTCGCCTATCTTGCATTCAACACATGTTAGGGCGTGATGTACACATGTGTGAAATTATACGAAGATACTAGTATTGCAAGCAGTTTACAACTTAAACAAGGTGACCACTGTGTGACGGACGAACGTAGGGACAGACGGGTAAAAGTAAATATCAACTCCCCCCAATAATTAGTGGGGGTGTAAATAAATAAACTATACCTTTGAACCTTCATCACAGATGTACACATCATGCTTCATCATATGTGGACCAGCACACCTGTCAGTGGTGTAGCCAGGCATACGCACGTACGCACATGCGTACGAGAAAAAATAAAAGAATTAAAAAAAAAAAGGCTTATTTTTCGAAATATGCAATAAAATCTTGGGGTGGTGGGGGGGGGGATTGCTATTGAGTCTGGAACACAACGCATTTTGTATCAAATGTACATGTCGATTACAAACAAATGGTGCCGTAAATAATGCAGGAAAACGCGTTAGATAGGATCTCCGTTTAAACAAAAATACGGGGGGGCATGCCCCCGGACCCCCCTAGCACTCTCCCTCACTTCGCTAGGCCGACGAGTAAGCCGTGTTCACCCAATGTTCAACCATTTGATATGTGTGCGTATCAGAAATTTGTCCATGGCTACGCCCCTGCCTGTCTTATACATGTAGCAGGTCATTGTTGAAGTTTACTCATGTATTATCACGTAGCAAAAAACTCCTGTAGTGTACATTTAAACTATGAATATATATTTCTCCTAGCATTACTTAGAAGATTGATAAATACAATAATAGGTGACTAGCTTAAAATTGAAAGGATATGGGTTATTTTAGAAAGACAAATCATCACACTCTGGGGGTATTGTTTGTTTGTTTATTGGTGTTTAACGGCCTATCAACAGCTAAGGTCATGTAAGGCCGGGCAAACGGGTTCGATCCCGTTTTAACCTGCTGCATTGGGGGGAAAATCCCAAAATCAGAACGGAATATTTACATCGAGAAAAAGTATATTCAACCCTGAAATATAACCCGACCTGTTGCCAGGTCCATACCACACCAAAGCCACTTGGCCCCTTCCCCTAATATAGACTTACGAATAATCGTAACTCATTTAAGGGGTAAAACCAGATCCAACTGTCACATACAAAATGCCAAAGACGTATGTGAGGGCCAAACCAGGTCTCCAGTTGGAATTCCGGTAAGGATGAACATCGTTAAATTACCCATCGCATTCTCCCACCTGCCACCCACCTCTGGGGGTATATTAGTATGTCACTGACCATATATTATCAGATAGAAAGCAACATTTAGAAATATTTTGGGATGAAACTGTGTGCTTTCACGTAAAAACATGTGATATTTTCTTCATTGGTACGATCTATCAACCACCGTCTTCTAGTATAGAATATGTATCCGATAAATCAAACAGTATTATTATCAAAAATGAGGATCAATTAAATGTACAAAACCACAAGTTAAAAGATATCACGATTTTGAATAACTGCCCTTACCTCACCCTTATTAGAACCAATTCTCATGAATCAAAATCAGGTCATTCTTAACAGCTATGTGGTGACGTAATGTCATGAATACGATACCTACATTTATTTTTACATATGTTGGGTTTTCAAATGAAAAAAAAGGCAAAACGGGGCAGTGCATAGTTTGAAAATTTCTTTGGTGGAAAGAGTGATATAGGTAGAGTCCCAACATCATGTACTCCACATAACTATGAAACTCAAAACACATATTTCATGATACATTTTGAGTTTTCAACTGCTCTGTAGTGATGTTATTTCGTTGATATAGCTATGCATTATGGGTGAACGGTTTGTTAAAAAGTATGTTTTTATTTTCAAAACAATTTGCTTTGAACTTTAAAAAGTGAATTATGTGGCAGTTACATTAAACTTTTTTTAACCAAGAAAATCCCAGAACTTTATGAATGAATAATATAGCAATATATGGACGTCACCGACTGTCCAAGAAATCATACTCTTGATCTGCTGGCTCTCTGTAAGGATTTAAACTGCGTATGCATGGGAAAATCTGGGTCTACACTTGTCGCCAGTTTCATTCACCATGTTCATCAGGACCTCCTCTACTCCGGTAGAATCACGTCTAATGAAGTGGTTTAAAATTCACCAATGAAAACAAGATCCCATCACAAATTTTATTATCTCTTATTTATATTAAATAACAAATATACCTTCACACGACACATACAACAATATTTCTTTTATCACAATTTAATAACAATTGTCAACAAGATGGACATGTTTCCAAATCCAGTGGAAAAGTGAAAGGGTTTAACATCCCAGCAACAGCTATTAAGGTCATATAGAGATGGGACCACAGGTTAATGTCTCATCTGACAGACCAGTGGGGTGGAAATATTATATTAGTATTTAAGGGTAAGGATTGAACTGACAACCTCCAGTACTGAAGTACAATACCAGATCCCCTAGACCATGGACCATCCCCAACTCCAGTGGAATATAATAACTGTGATTGTTACTTGTTACTTGAGCATAGGCTGCATATGCAGCCTATGCTCAATAAATGTAAATCCAATAATTGTTTACAAGAAAACGTTGTTAATGTAAACTTTACAGACTTTTGCACTTACAAACATTTTAGTCGTTTGAAGTTTTATAGTGAAACGGGCCCCTACTCTGTTGGAGCACTCCTAGAAATCAATGTTTGTTTGATTGATTGAATCGCAAACACTGAAGACCCTGATCAGACTGCACAAATGTGCAATCTGATCTGGGTCTACACTGTTTGCAAATGGTGTATCCTCACCATGGTGATATCATAATTGTGGTTGTAATTGGAGAAACAGGGCTTCTGGTAATTATGTTCAATCTCGCCCCTGCTCTGTTAGAGCACTCCATGCAATCAGACAGAGACATAGATTTGTTAGAGACATGATCAGTGTTTGATTGAATGGTGAACAGAGCAGACCCTGATCAGATGACGCGGGCGCAGCCTATTAGGCAGCCTTCCGATCAAATTGGATTTTTTTTTGTTACACCCTGTTTAGATTCTGATCGCAATGTGCACTTGTATATCCAAATGATAATTTAAAATATCTGCTAGATGACTTGTCGCTGACAAAATGGTGAACAGTGTAAACCCTGATCAGACCAGTAGATGTGCAGACAGGTCTTGGTCTACACTGGTTACAACAGCAATAAGCCTGGATTTGTCAGAATGTGGCACATGTAACATTAGCCCTTAAAATATGGGAACCAAACATTGTCGTCTGCTGTTGTTGTACATTTTGTCTTAAAAACATGGTTTCATAGCACTTTAGAATCATTTCTATTCGACCATTGCACTCCTGGAGCGTGATAGGGATCAAAAGTATAAGTTAGAAGCATTACAGACTGAATGTCAAACAGTGTAGGCCCTGATCAGACTGCACGGATGTGCAGGCTGATCTGGGTCTGTACTGGTCGCAAAGGCCATAATCCCCATTTCTTCAGTCACAGCTACAAATGTAGTATTTTAATCCATGCGTTATTTGGCTCAGTCATCGTTATATTTGGCTCAGTCATCGTTATATTTGGCTCAGTCATCGTTATATTTGGCTCAGTCATCGTTATATTTGGCTCAGTCATCGTTATATTTGGCTCAGTCATCGTTATATTTGGCTCAGTCATCGTTATATGTTATATTTGGCTCAGTCATCGCCCGTGGCTGCAGCCTGGAGACTTTTTTTGGTTGTCATGGCGATGTCCTTGACTGTGGCCACCTGGGCCTCCATGTCGGGGGTCGGGTCGGGGGTCGGGTCAGGGGTCGTCGCCACGGCGCCCTCTGTCTGCTGCTGCTGTTGTAGGTGGGAGACAACCAGCTCTGTAATGGAGACAAACACAGGTAACTACTGTCTGTTCCATGTTTTGCTGCCGACAAACTTTTGGCTATTATACACATGAAATCTAAACCAGATGGCTGCGGACGCATGTCGAGCCCGCTGAGGCATTTGATGGTCTCAGTGTGTATTTCAAATTGCAAATCTCACTTACGGTTACAGAGATAGTATGTATGTGAAAACATTAACGTAAATTTTGACACAAACTTTAATGCAAACTTCTAAGTCATTTGACCTTGAAATAGGGGCACAGGGGCCGCATGAGCGGGACACAGAATGAATATATGGATGATGACTAATAAGCATATGAAGTTTCAAGTCAATGTGACTTAGGACTGCAGAGATATAAGGTATTTAAAAACTTTTAACGCAGATTTCGGAACGCAAACTTCTAAGTGATTTGACCTTGACCTTGGGCACAGGGGCCGCATGAGTGGGATACAGCATGAATATATGGATGGTGACTAATAAGTATATGAAGTTTCAAGTCAATGTGACTTAGGACGGCAGAGATATAAGGTATTTAAAAACTTTAACGCAGATTTCGGACGCACGGATGGACGGACGGACGTGGCTTATCACATGTTAAATATTAGCCACATAAAACGATTTTTAGCCACATAAAAGGATTTTTTAGGTGGCTAATTGTAAACCAAACCCTATCCTTTACCAAGTCCATAACCCTGTGGGGCTAGCCACATAAGTACCCTAATGTGTGCCCGGACGGGACGGACGGACAGACGGACGGGACGGACGGACGTTCTTACATTACTATACTTATGTGGCTTATCACATGTTAAATATTAGCCACATAAAACGATTTTTAGCCACATAAAAGGATTTTTTAGGTGGCTAATTGTAACCAACCCTATCCTTTACTAAGTCCATAACCCTGTGGGGCTAGCCACATAAGTACCCTAATGTGTGCCCGGACGGATGGACGGACGGACATAGAATATTACATAACCTATTGTTCTCCTAGCCACATATGTATCCATTTGTAAGCTCGGACGCACGGACGGACACACTGACACCCGGATGTCATTGTGATCACTATGTCTCGCTTTCCACAAGCGGGCTCAACAAAAAACTAAACTTTAAATGTTGGTACTTTTCATCAATAACAGAAGTCAGCCTCCCCAAAAAGAAATATTTGATAAAATTCCATCAAATATTGATTTTATTGTGAACTAGAAAATGTGTTCATAGAACACAGATGCCCCCACATACCGCTTTTATAGAAAACAAGGCAAAATTTTAAGTGGAGCGGGACGAACGTGGATTTGTCACAGGGCGGTAGAGGACCATTAGAGTAATGCGTGTATGAAATATGAAGCATAGTGTGAAAGGAAATATAAATTATTGAGAAAACATGGGTCGTATGCGTAACAAAACATCATCCATAGACAGACATTGTGGGTAAATTGGTGAAGGAGTTGAAGTTATTGAGAAAACATTACAAACATAAGTGCATTTGCCTTAAAAAACAGATGAACATAAGTCCCCAGTGACCTTGAGTGTTCGGGCGTGGGTCATATGCGAAAGAAAGCCGGCAAATATTATTGAAATTGGTGAAGGAGTTATTGAAAACACATTTGCCTTATCGACGCACGGACGTACGCACAGATGTACGGATAGACAGGGGTAAAACATGTCACCCCCCTCCCTCCCCCCAATAAAAAAAAAATTTCTTCATACCTTGTAGCACAGATCGTCTTTGAGAAATGCAACCACCTAGGGCACACACCAAGCCTGTTCTTGAAATCTATGCTCAATACCAGTAGCCGATTTCACCAACATTGCAAAGTATACTTATCTAGCACAGGGAGAAATTTTAAATTTTAGGACAAATTTAATAATTGTTATTATACTGAATTTATTATAGGAAAGAATGGCCTTTGTCCAGTATTCCCGCGACTTTTCCAAGTTTATACCCCGATAAATTCCACAAAAAGGCCATTCATTCCATATAATTCCAGCATTTTAAATAAATTCATCAAGAAAATGTGTTTATTTTCCGTTTCTTAAGAATTATTTTAACTGCGCCTGATGGTTACGGAAAGTAGTTCGGCTTGGGAGTTTACTGTGATATAAATTTTGGACAGTTTCGGACCAATCAAATGTTAGGGAATTGTGTAAATATTTTTGTGCTGGAATTATTACATTATCACAGCCATTATGGCGTGATAATGTAATAAATTCAGTATAATAATTCTGCATACTTTTAATCATCAAATATATGCAGTCGTTAGTTCTATATGACATAATGCATTTCGGGAAAAATAAATGATTACTCCCTCAAAGAATACTTTGATAGAAAAGCATACGTTGCAATGTTGGTGAAATCGGCTACAGGCAGTATGATTGGCCAATACAACTCCCTGATAAGGACGAGAATGATTATATTCTTAGGAAAATGTTATAATCATTGGCCCACTAGTTAGACAGGCCATAAATGTCAAAACCTGAATACCTCCAGAATACCGTGAGAATGATTATATTCTTAGGAAAAAGTTATAATCATTGGACATGATTAATCACAAATGCCAGAAACAGAATGTCAGACCAGAAGCTAGACAGGCCAGAAATCACCATTACTCAGTGACGGCCACATCCGAACTACACATTCAGTGAAGCATAGCCATACCTTGTAGTGTGATGAGCTCTTTGTAACTGTCCTCGGTGAGATGGTCCTTCAGAAAGGCGACGACCTGAGGCACACACTTGCCGGGCACGTGGATGATGGTCTGGGTGAACTTGTTATACAAGATCACCACGGACAGGTGTAACGTCATCGCCGCTTCACTCTCACCCGCCAACTGCTCACAAAGGGCCTGCCGATGGCTGAACGTCAGCTGTCTGTAATAGATCAGTCTTATATGTGGCTGTGGCATAAGAAATGGGGCTTATAGGTATTGTGACCATTCTGGATCTACATCTGTTGCAAAACCCATAAGCCCCATTTCTCCAGTCACAGCAATTAAATCAATCAAACATAAACACATACATGGGTGTTCGGTGTAGAGGTTACGCTGTTTGTTTGTCGAGGTTTAACGGCCTATCAATTGTTCAGGTTTAATGGCCTATCAGCAGCTAAGGTCATTTAATGGGTCAATGGGCTTAGTACTAAATCCCATGTGTTACCTGTACAAGTATATGTACAAATGGGGGAAAAATCCCAAAATCAGAACTGAATATTTGCAATAAAGAAACTATATATTCAGCCCTGAAATCAGCCCCCTCCCAAAGGCAGTAGGATCAGAATAATCTTACTACTTTTATAATGGGCAATAACCCAATTCAACGCTCAGGTAACAAAAGAGCCAAAGGTACCTGAGGGCCAAACCAGGCAAATCGTGATTCCTATAAGGGGGAATCCCTACCGTTACTTTACGACGTCGCGTTCGCCCGACCAACCAACCACTGGAGGTTACGCTGTGTAGACTAGACCTATATATAGGTTACAAACTTGGAAAATCACAAGCAACTTCCAGCATGATTGACATTAGAAATGGCACAGGTGGTTGGTTTGACATCATGTTGCAACATGATGTCAAACCAACCAACTGTGCCATTTCTATTGTCATTGTTTATCTTTTTGCATACAGACATGTATATGTCTATTATTCCATTTCGTTTATACAGAAAATACATCACAAAGTCTAGTGGTCGGGACAACCTACTTTTCTTTCTTCTTGTCTGGTTTCTTCAGCATGATTCCGAGGTGGACCGGCCCACATATCGTGTCCAGCTGGCTGAAAAACTCGTCCAGACTCTGAAATGCCCAGTACCAATAGTTGTAGAAATGAGCAGAAATTGGGAAAATGGGGCCCAGTTTCACTAAACTTCGTACAACTAAAATGTTTGTAAGTGCAAATTATGGATCATCTGGAAATTTCAATTGATGTATTTACATTTATTGAACATAGCAGCCTGACCACAGATGACGTCATTATGGACAGAACGCGGACTTGATTATGTTGCGTCATTACACAGCCGTCATTCAGTAACGTCAAGTGACATCATCCGACCAATGAAACGTCAGTTTTCGCTTCATTGTAACCCGGATGTTTGTATCAGGTCAATGCCTGATACAACAATATGTTATCAGTCAGTACGTATTCGGTCAATACAGGGCAGGTTACCTGATAAATATCCTTATTTGTCTAAAGGAGTGGGCTATTTCATATGAGTTACACTGGTCACAATATTCATGCAGCACGCTGCCTAGACTATCGTTTAACATCACACTTCATCGGTACATGTTTAAACTGTTTATTAGGCTAAAAGCTTATTATGTGTATCTTTAATACCGATACAATTGATTTGATTTATTGATATACATCTCCATGTATTCACCTTGCCATTCAGGGAGCTGTGTAACTTTGTAATGGCAGGCTGAGCCTCGTCTGGCAGTTTGGTGATCAGTTTCAACCGACCCTGTCAACAAGTAGAGAGCACATTGGAATTACAAACTATGATAATGTCAATAAATGTAATACACCGTCAAACCTAGACATTTCTATCACATGCTTTTGATACTGGAAATTTAACCCTTTGAACCTGAAAGTTTGCTATGGCGGTTTATGCAAACAGTGCAGATCCAGATGAGCCGGCTCGTAACGAGCCGTCTCATCAGGATCTGCACTTTTTGAAAGTAATTTTCATATTTTTGAGAACAAAAATATCCCCTTTTCATAAATGGACTAGTCTGAAAATAATGTTGCGACGGTCGGATTGGTTGCAAAATTAACATATCAAAATCGATTCCAGTTACTTAGGGGTGAAAGGGTTAAACTGCAGCTACATTAATCAGACTGTTGTGTATCACTGTCAGCTGACAATTATGGTTTGTAAATTTTCAAACATTTTAATCATAGTATTGAAAGGGAAAACAAGTCCTCAATATAGATCATCTGTCCCCTGCTTACCTCCGAAGTGAGCTGTGATTCGTCGATGACCGACATCATGTGATCTGTTGCCATGGTGTTTAGAATGAGGTTTGTAATATCTGCACACACTGTCCGTAGTAAATGTCTAGTGAGCTGTGCCTGTGTTTCCTCTGAAAATGGACCATTATCTGACTGGTTTAGAGACAACTTTTAAAGCCCACCAGCAAAACATGTATGCATGTATAAACCACTCAGGACATAAACTTATAGAACTAACAAGAGTGCCGCAAGTCACAAAATACGCCCGTCAAATATGGGCCAGACAGTGAAGATGCAAAAATGCATCACCAAGGCAAGAAACATTAATGAGAATTTGAAGCTCTATAGCATTATTTCTTCATCTCGTTGTGCTAAACATGTATACTAATTTAGGCAGAGATAGAAAAGAAGAGTGTAAAGTAGAAATGATAGGGAATTGGATACAATAATGTAGAACAAATGGCTAAGTTAAAAAGGTGATATTTTTGTTAAAAAATATTTTTTCGACATAAAAACACCAAGGTGCACATCTTCAATATGTGTAGAAGACGTGTGTATAGTTTCAGAACGATCGACTGAACGGTTTCGGAGGAGTTGTGTACACAAACTCTGTACCGTATATACAATTGTATAGAAAAATGTAGAAAAAATGGTTAAGTTAAAAAGGTGATATTTTTGTTAAAAAATATTTTTTCGACATAAAAACACCAAGGTGCACATCTTCAATATGTGTAGAAGACGTGTGTATAGTTTCAGAACGATCGACTGAACGGTTTCAGCAGGAGGAGTTGTACACAAACTCTGTACCGTATATAGAATTGTATAGAAAAACGTAGAAAAAATGGCTAAGTTAAAAAGGTGATATTTTTGTTAAAAAATATTTTTTCGACATAAAAACACCAAGGTGCACATCTTCAATATGTGTAGAAGACGTGTGTATAGTTTCAGAACGATCGACAGAACGGTTTCGGAGGAGTTGTGTACACAAACTCTGTACCGTATATAGAAATGTATAGAAAAATGAAGAAAAAATGGCTAAGTTAAAAAGGCGATATTTTGTTTTGTTAAAAATATTTTTTTCGCCATAAAAACACCAAGGTGCACATCTTCAATATGTGTAGAAGACGTGTGTATAGTTTCAGATCGATCGACTGAACGGTTTCGGAGGAGTTGTGTACACAAACTATGCGCTTTTTCTTCAGCCGCCCGCCCGCCCGCCGCCCGCCGATAAAACATAATACGTACCGTTTTTTAAAAACGGTCGTATAAAAACCGGTGTTTGGTTACCACGAGGATAGATCCTCTACAATTGAAAATGACCACATCCGGGGCAGGAAACAATGACAGCTCCCCAAGTCACGTGATCACTAAATACACATAAAACTAGATTGGTCAGTAAGCGAGGCTTACAGAATATACCCCCCGCGTGGGCCCAGGTACCCCTAAAATATGTACAAATTTCCAAGTGTGTGGGCTTGTGACCTTGACTCTGGGATTAGCGCGAGCGGCATGAACGTGAATTTGTCACAGGGTGGTAGAGGTCCATTGGAGCAATGAGTGTGTGAAATGTGAAGCAGATCCGAGCAAGCAAATAGAAGTTATAACCGATTTCTCTGATGTTAAGTTTTGTAAAGAGACTACCGTTATAACCTCGAATAAGCCCCCGGAGGCGTTATTACAAAAGCGGGGGGGGGGGGGGTGGGCGTTTATTAGGCAGAAAAATATTACGACCGCATTTTCACTAAGGATTTATTATTTGTGTTTGAAATGGGTCTGTTATTATTATTTATTATTTGCCAGTATTAGCCAAAGAAAAAAAAAAAAAAAAAAAAATTACCAAGGGACCGTCAATTTCAAACACAAATAAGGATTTAAGGATTATGTGTTTGAAATTGGCGGTCATTGGTAAAATTATTATTATTTTTTATATGGGGGGGGGGGGGGGGGGGGGGGGGGGTGGGGGGGGGGGGGCGTTTATTAGCCAGTAAAAAAAGAAAAAAAGAAAAAAAGAAAAAAAAAAAAAAAAAAAAAAAAAAAAATTACCAAGGACCGTCAATTTCAAACACAAATAAGGATTTAAGGATTATTTGTGTTTGAAATTGGCGGTCATTGGTATTTTTTTATTATTTTTTATTTTTTATTCGTTTATTAGCCAGTAAAAAGAAAAAAAAAAGAAAAAAAAGTTTATAAAAAAAGAAAATTACCAAGGACCGTCATTTCAAACACAAATAGGATTTAAGGATTATTTGTGTTTAAATTGGCGGTCTTGGTTTAAAAAAAAATTATTTTTTTTTTTTTTTTATTTGGGGGGGGGGGGGGGGGGGGGGGGGGGGGTGGGGGGTGGGGGTTAGCCAGTAAAAAAAAAAAAAAAAAAAAAAAAAAAAAAAAAAAAATTACCAAGGACCACCAATTTCAAACACAAATAAAGATTTAAAGACTATTTGTGTTTGAAATTTGGCGGTCATTGGTAAAAAAAAAAAAAATTATTTGGGGGGGGGGGGGGGGGGGTTTGGGGGGGGGGGGGGGGGGGGCGTTTATTAGCCATTTAAAAAAAAAAAAAAAAAAAAAAAAAAAAAAAAAATGTTTTTTACCAAGGACCGCCAATTTCAAACAGAAATAAGGATTTTTTTTTATTTTGGGGGGGGGGGGGGGGGGGGGGGGGAGCGTTTATTAGGAGGGGGGCGTTAAGCAAGGTTATACGGTATGTATGTGACGTTGACCTCGAGATCAGCGGGGATTTGTCACAGCATATGAAATATTAAGTATTTTCATGAAAGAAATAGAGTTATAACATATTTCTCTGATGTTAAGTTTTGTAAAGAGACTAAGTATGTGACCTTGACCTTGGGAGCAGCGGGGGTTGGACACTCGTAGATTTGTGACAGCTGATAGTACAACCTTAGAGGATGCACAAGTGAAATAATAAGAATTTTCAATGAAGGAAATAGAAGTTATAACTTATTTCTCTGATGTTAAGTTTTGTAAAGAGTATTTGACCTTGACATTGGGATCAGCGGGGGTTGGACGGGTCATGGATTTTGCACAGCATGGTAGTAGAGCCTTACAGGAATGCATGTGTGAAATATTAAGCATTTTAGATGAAGGAAATAGAAGTTATAACAATATTTCTCTGATGTTAAGTTTTGTAAAGAGACTAAGTATTTGACCTTGACCTTGGGATCTGCGGGGGTTGGACGGTCGTGGATTTGGCAGAGCATGGTAGTAGAGCCTTACAGGAATGCATGTGTGAAATATTAAGCATTTTAGATGAAGGAAATAGAAGTTATAACAATATTTCTCTGATGTTAAGTTTTGTAAAGAGTATTTGACCTTGACATTGGGATCAGCGGGGGTTGGACGGTCATGGATTTTGCACAGCATGGTAGTAGAGCCTTACAGGAATGCATGTGTGAAATATTAAGCATTTTAGATGAAGGAAATAGAAGTTATAACAATATTTCTCTGATGTTAAGTTTTGTAAAGAGACTAAGTATTTGACCTTGACCTTGTTGGGATCTGCGGGGGTTGGACGGTCGTGGATTTGGCACAGCATGGTAGTAGAGCCTTACAGGAAGGCATGTGTGAAATATTAAGCATTTTAGATGAAGGAAATAGAAGTTATAACAATATTTCTCTGATGTTAAGTTTTGTAAAGAGTATTTGACCTTGACATTGGGATCAGCGGGGGTTGGACGGTCATGGATTTTGCACAGCATGGTAGTAGAGCCTTACAGGAATGCATGTGTGAAATATTAAGCATTTTAGATGAAGGAAATAGAAGTTATAACAATATTTCTCTGATGTTAAGTTTTGTAAAGAGACTAAGTATTTGACCTTGACCTTGGGATCTGCGGGGGTTGGACGGTCGGTGGATTTGGCACAGCATGGTAGTAGAGCCTTACAGGAAGGCATGTGTGAAATATTAAGCATTTTAGATGAAGGAAATAGAAGTTATAACAATATTTCTCTGATGTTAAGTTTTTGTAAAGAGACTTAAGTATTTGACCTTGACCTTGGGATCTGCGGGGGTTGGACGGTCGTGGATTTGGCACAGCATGGTAGTAGAGCCTTTACAGGTAATGCATGTGTGAAATATTAAGCATTTTAGATGAAGGATAGAAGTTATAACAATTTCTCTGATGTTAAGTTTACGGACTAAGTAATTGACCTTGACCTTGGGATCTGCGGGGGTTGGACGGTCGTGGATTTGGCACAGCATGGTAGTAGAGCCTTACAGGAATGCATGTGTGAAATATCAAGCATTTTAGATGAAGGAAATAGAAGTTATAACAATATTTCTCTGATGTTAAGTTTATCCGGCGGTTACGGAACGGACGCACGGACGGACGCACGGACGGACGGACGGACGGACAACCTGACTCCAGTATACCCCCCCTCAACTCGTTGCGGGGGGTATAAGTTGCGGGGGGTATAAAAACATGGCGTTTGTCACTGGAGATCCAGGTCATCGATTGTAGTTAGTAAACATATCATCTACAATTTTTATGTAGGTTTAAATCGTTACGATAGTAGGAAAATACCGCGAGCTTTGGTCCCCTCACTCTATGAGCGGAACTAGGTGTACACGTTTCATCTACAAATTTAACAAGAATGATATTTAAATTATTAGTGCCTTTTTTTCTAATTCCATGAAATTTACTGTATTGATTTGCTATTAACAGCCTGTGCCCGATTTCTCAAAACATCTGTTAGCTTAACAGACTGTTAAATCCTTAACTGTGTTAAGGATTTAACAGTCTGTTAAGGTATCAGAGGTTTCGAGCAACCGGGCTCTGGTTAGACATCACAAACTGATCACATTTCAACAACACCCACTGATATTGATAATGGATGGACAAAAACAGATACCCAAGTATTTATGACACATGAAAACCCACCTGGTAGCAGTTTGAGTCCCTTTTCAAAGAGTTTAGCATTGGTCCAGAGGCCGGAGACCTTCTCCTGCAGCTCGCTGTGGGTCTTCTTCCTGGCGGAACTGCTGGCTGTCCCCGCAGTCTGCAGGAATATCGACTTGGCCACGTCCTGGTATTGCCGCGTCAGGGGCCTGCAAAACCACAGTACTGTACTTTAGTATACCATTTCATTCCTGCACGTTCGGAATGGAATATTCTATAGCATATTGATATAGTAAGAAATATGTGCATGGGACTGGAAGCCAGGACCCTTTAATTTACAGTATAAGTGTTCTATCACAACCAACTGGCATAGATAAACACCTTCTGCTCATAATAAATTACATATATACCACGACACACCCATTGAAATGTGTGCATAAATTCTGATTATCTCTGTTCATATCAGTTATTAACCCAGTTTATCAGGGCCCAACTATTTTATTAATTAGAAATGGATCAATTTGTAATAATCTTATACAATGCACATTCTCTCATACTTCCGGAGAAACCAATAGAATGTCAAATGGGATAACGTTAGTGATAAAAAAGAATAATTGGCCCCTATTTTCTTTCCTCTAGTTCTATTTGGTTTCATGGGAGCCGTTTCACTAAACGTTGTATGACTAAATTGTTTGTAAGTGCAAAATTATCATAGTCTGTAAATTTCACATTAAACACGTTTTTTTTTTATAAACAAGTAATTGGATTTACATTTATTGAGCATATGCAGCCGACGATCAATAAATGTAAATTTATTGATTAAAATTTCCAAACGATCCTAAATTTGCACTTACGAACATTTTAGTCGTACGAAGTTTAGTGAAACGGGCCCCAGTACCTTAATAGCTGCTGGGCAATCTCTGTAACCAGTTCATCCGGCATTTCCTCCGCCAGCTGATCCTTCCGTAGAACTTCCTCGATTTCACTCAGACTCATAAACGCAATCTCAGATTGCCTTGATTTCGCTGTGGCACTCATGTTTTCATCATCTGACTCGTGGTCGTCATGGTCGCGACCTTTGTAAAACTTCTTTTTGGTTGCCTTGGTTTTCACCTCCCTGCCCTGCGAGCCTGCCCCACCCCCACCTTTGGCACCTCCACTGCCGCCTGGGGACAAGGTCAATACAGAAATTCATTCAAAGTCCATTACACAAGCGATGGCCATATGAGACATGCGATGTGATTTCGTACATTCAGACATCTGCGTAATTTCATTAAATACGTTTACAAAGTTTACAATATTTTTCATAAATAAAGTCAAAAGTTGACAAAATTTTCAGAGTACGCATGTACTCTGAAAATGTTGTCAACTTTTGACGCCATTTACGAAAAATATTGTAAATTTTGTAAACGTATTTAATGAAATTACACAGATGTCTGAAATATTGTATTTCATGAAATTACTCAGATGTCCGAAGGTACAAATCACATGTCGTGTCTCATATACAAGTTATTCCTCACATTTATAAAACACTACATTTGTAATGTTTTATAAATGAAAGGAATTATTTGTATATGGATGCAAACGAAGTAGGTTTCTTTAATGCGTACATTGTTACAACATTGTAAATAATTCCTTTTCCTTTCTGAAATTTACATTTTACTCTGGAGTAAAAACAAACTGGGTCATATGGCCCTGTATCAGCACAAATGTAATAGCAACACAACATTGCTATGTGTAGCAAGAGAAAATAGTATTATATTCATAGTAGTCTACATGAAAACAATAATCCAAAAGGTTCAAGAAAGTGTAATTTAATTCCAGCAAATTCCAGAAATATTTGGTTTTGCAACCATGCCATATTAGTACCATAAAATATACTCCTATACAGCGTACATAAAATCTGTGCTCCAACAGTATCAAACTTACCAGCAGCTTTCTTTTTTCTCTGTTCCTTGCGATCCTCCTTTGTATGCCCATCAGCCATGGCGGACAATTTGGATGTTGACGCTTTCTTGTCGCCATCTGGTCCACCCCGCATTGCTGGGTGACTCTTAGTATCCTGTGTCAAATTATAATGGCACAGCACATGTACAGACTGATCTATATACTAGAGAAAGTGAGCAGGGGCTCACAGATACACCCGGCTAACGCCTTGTCCGACCAACAAATATTTTCTAAATCATATGGCCTTGACATTTGGCATGACAGCCAAATGATGATAACAAAGTATATGAAGTTTCAAGTCCACGTGACGCAGAGATAATGGGTACCCGAAAACTTTAACACAAATCTTACAGGCGGACGAATGGACGAACGGATGGACGGATGAACTGACTGCCAGACGGACGGAATGCCGAAAACTATAAACCCCTCGACATACTTTGTATGCCAGGAGTATAATTAGGTTACCAAACTTGAAAAGATTAACTTCAGATGCATCATCAGTAATAGAATTAGAGGGATTTGTCGGTCACATTGCTTAGTTTAAACTAATAGTAAAACTAAGCATCAAATTGACAAATTCCGCCAAAAGGGGGAGATAATCCATGACAGGGGTGCGAATAAAAAATTGAAATTCACTTTGCGTATCTACACAGCAAAAGGAAGCTATAAACCAAGTATCAAGCCACCAGTTGTTACGGTTTAAACGTTTTACAAGTTACAAGGCAACACGATGCAATTCTAAGTCCAAAAGGGGGAGATAATACATTACCCTGGGGTAGAGTAAAACAATCAAAATTAAATTTGCACATCTACACATAATAAGGAAGCTACAAACCAATATCAAGCCTATTACTGTTTAATTTGTTTATATGATATACAAGCTCTACCAAAAACTTTCATCACTGGCTCATGCTAGTGTGAAAGTGTGGTGGCTGCAGACTTTAAATAATGCTATTGAAGATACAAGCTCTTACAAAAACGTTAACCAATGGAAATACGTAAATTATGTAAATATTGCAATTGTAGGTCAAGGTCCACAAAGGTCATTTGATTCACAGTGGGTTGCGATGCACATCAATGGCTCATGATAGTGAGAAACATGGTGACTGTAGGCCCAATACTATTGAAGATGCAAGCTCTTACAAAAACTTTAACCTTGTGACGGATATGACAGACTGACAAGAGTAACATGAAATACCCTACCACTATCATGGTGGGGCATAATTACTCTCGATTTTCCAAGTTTGGTAGCCGTTTTATAAAATGGCCGCCATGGGGAGACAATTCAATGAAATCAATTAGGTTCTTCTTGTTGCCATGATAAACATGTATACCACATTTAGCTAAGATCCATCAAGTAGAATTTGAGTTATTGCGAGGACGAGGGTACATAATGCGAAAACTGAAAATGGCCACTAAAGTGAGAGAGCGCAACAATTTGTTTTCAAATTTTTATGGTTCGTCCTCTTAACATGATAAACATGAAAATCACAGTTGGTCAAGATCTGTTGAGTAGAACTGGTGTTATCGCGAGGACAAACGGTGCCCACCCGTCTGTACAACGTAAATACATATTTAAAACAGTTTTTTTTAATCAAACATGTGAAATAAAAATAAAAACACCATAATTAAGTTTTTTTCTTGCGACACATATTTAGAGCACATGATTGCAATTCTTGTGCGGTCTAATTGAAATGTACCTATAATTATGATGATACTTGCGATAAAATGTGCCACAGAAACTCGAGCCCTATCCATCAAATGAAGTTATTTTATTTTGTGAATTAGCTTAAGCCGCATCCGGAGAAGGTTTTATATTCACAGATCCCACAAATGCCTACCTTCTCTGCCTTGGTAGCCATGAGCTCGGGGAATGGTCGGGCACACTGGGAGATGAGTTTCTCACTGGCGATGATTGTATCGCAGCACAGGATGGCGCCGGGGTGGTTCTTCAGGCACCGTGTCAGCACCTGGTTCGCATCACTCGCACAGAATATCGACGGCAGTAACGGCTGAAATGGCGATGGGTATTGCTAAATTGTCAATGTTACTTGTGGATGTACACTGTACAGTAGTTTCAGTTTGAAAGGTGGTATTAGCTTGAATTTTAATTAGCTCAAGCACTCACAAATAACACCAATGTGAGTGAAATATATGTGCCAAACTTGTGGCTGTGACTGGAGAAATGCGGCTTATGGAATTTGTGACCAGTGTAGCGCCTGATCAAATATCTCTCTCATGTAGCCTGATAGCAATCTAAATTGCTTGTTAGAAGCATGACAGGTGTTCCATTGATGGAATAGTGAACAGTGCAGATCCAGATCAGACTGTGCGGATGCACAGGCTGATCTGGATCTACACTGGTCGCAAATCCCATAAGCCCAATTTCTCAGCCACTACACTGGCGGATGCACAGACTGATATGGATCTACGCTGGCCGCAACACCTATAAGCGCCGTTTCTCCAGTCACAATTAGAACCAAGGAACTCAATTATTCTTTCACATGTTTTTTTAATAGCAGCACGTCTGGTTTAGTGGCAAAAGTTATAGCTTGTTTGGAAAAGAGAATATAGCAGGTTGTAACATAAGATTTACTTGTAAGGCTGGTGCATTCAGCAATGTCAGTTATTGAGATTATGGTCAAGCCTTTCAGACCAGAGACCAAATCCCAATGTTGCAAACAGTGTAGATCCAGGTGAGATGGCTGTTTATGGATATTGTTTTTTTTATAACATTCCACTTTTCTGATGGAGAATTCCATTTCAGTTACTTAGCAGTGACGGGGTTAATACACAATGTATATATGTTACCGTGATGTCGACCCAGGAACCGTTGGACAACGCCTCGTCCACGCTGGCCTCTATCTGCTCTTGAAGACCCTGACCGGCACAGAATGTGCTCAGGTATACAAGAGGCTCCGACCTGTAACGCGTCTTGATGAATGCCTTCGGGTCACTGATTCCCAGCCTCAGTAGGGAGTCGTACTCTACAGGGAACAAGTATCCGCGTTAAGAAACACGCATGAGATTGAAAGTGAAAAGTGTATGGGTTTACCGTCCCAGAAACAGCTATGGTCATATGACATAGAGATGGGACCTTGGTTCCAATTCTCATCTGAAAGACCAGTGGGATGGATTTGATTTATTAGAATTAGAATAACCTGACCAGGTGCCAGGTCCAGATCACACAAAGTCACATGGCACCTTCCCCTAAAAGTAATAGGATTAGGAATAATCATATTACTTGTACAAGGGGTATAACCAGCTTAAACCCTCACATACAAGAATGCCAAAGACGTACTTGAGGGCCAAACCAGGTCTCCGTTCGGGATACCGGTAAGGATGAATCCCGATCGTTAAATTACCCATCGCATGCTCCCATCTGTCACCCATCCAGTCGGATGGAAATACAACTTCTGGTATTGCTCTAACCTCAAGACCACAACCCACCCCTGGCATGAGATTGAACTGCAGCAAAAAAAGTTTCTAAAGAACCGAAAAAAGGCTGAAACTTGTGCAGATCAGACTGAACATGTGAAAGGGTTTAACGTCCTAGCAACAGATAAGATTATATAGAGACAGGGCCTCCATTTTAAGTCTCATTGTTGTCACAAATATTCCATTTAAAATACTAGAGCAAGTGAGCAGAGGCTCATGGATGCCGCCGGCCGACACCTGGACCCACCACCAACTATTTTCTAAGTGATTTGGCCTTGACCTATGGCATGAATGCCACATGGGTGGGCAATAGAATGAAATTATGGATGATGATAATGAAGTATGTGAAGTTTGTGAGATAATGGGTACCCGAAAGCTTCAATGCAAATCTTACAGACAGACGGACGGACAGATGAATGGGAAAATGAAAACTATATACCCCTCGACTTACTTCATACATGTATGTCAGGGGTATAATTATTACAAGGACTGCCTTACCGAGATATCCGTTCTGTTTATAGAATGAGTCGACCCAGTCATTCTGGGACCGGGTGTATATATCGGGTATGTACATCGCCTTCTCCTGCCGGCCACCCGCTATTGTGCCAGCAAGCTGCTTCGAGCTCACTAGATCTTCCAGTATGGCTGGAAGCAGACAAGATTATATAGAGACCGGGCCTCTGTCTCATTGTTGTTACCTATATTCCATTATCGTGGTCATCTTGACGTGGAATTAACGCTGTTTAATTTTTAAATTCGTAATTTAATGTCATCACCTGTCAAGCGAAACAGACGAAAGAGACAGCCAATCGCAATATTCACACCTCGTTAGACAACAGATCAGCTGGCAACAGACTTACCTGTACGAGCTATCAATAGCACTTTACGTTGATTGACTGACCAAGGGACCGTGACTTCGGTTCAAGAGTTCGACTTTGTTGCAGTTCGAATTTTAGGTAAAAAAATGTATGATTTATATAGGGAAATTATAGGACGAGTTCGAATTGAGAAATCAAACTTCTACTGTACATTAATTAGTATTGTTACATGGTTTCCGTTGTTTGCACATATGTGCAAACATATAGCGCGTGCTGTTTGCACATGGCTTTAGGCAATGCTCATTCCGGGGCCGCGCGTAATAGAAGTGCCTTCATGACGTCACTACGTGAAAGTGCCTTCATGACGTCACTACTTCATGACGTTCATGACGTTCATGACGCGGCCCCGGAATATGAATACCGAAAAGTATCTACGTGAATGGGACAATTTATAAAAGTACTGAAAATACTGAATATAATGCTCAAATTACATCAGTTTTTTGTTGGAAATGTAACAATAACGTTTGATCATGTCCAGCCGTGTGCAAACGTTTGCACACAGCTGGACATAATCAAACCTTATATTATTAAATAGTATTATTGGCACTGTGTTCATCCATGATCTGATAATAAATGACATATTTATTGTAAACTACTAGCATATACTTACTGTAGAAAATTCTTTCTTGAAATCTGTATTGCTGGATGATTGATCCGAGTGATATTGGCCTGAAAGAACAGGGGGCCGTTTCACCTTTGTACGACTAAAATGTTCGTAAGTGCAGATTTAGAATAGTCAGTAAATTTCAATACATGGATTTACATTTATTGAGCACAGACTGCATATGCATATGCTCAGTAAATGTAAATCCAATAATTGTTTACAAGAACAAATGTGAAATTTACACTCATAATTTTGCACGTACGAACATTTTAGTAGTACAAAGTTTAGTGAAACGGCCCCCAGGATTACCATGGGAAGGTGCCAGCCCTACCAATTATGCGATAGGTATTTCAGGGTACATGCATATAAAAAATGCAATCTATAATAGAATCACATGTATTCCAAAGGAAATGCAATTATATAAATATTCAATAAAAGCATTTTTCAAATATGTGGATTTATCCGACCTTTATGAAGATAGCAGCAGCACCTTTGTCAAGGTGTATGATCATGTGGTACTAACAACAACAACAACAAGAACTGTAACTTCCAGAATCCATCCGATTCAAAGTACGTATTCTTTTATATTGTCCTTATTACATAACGGACTTTAATGAAATATGGCGCATCAAACGCGTCTTGTTAAGCTGCATTTGGTGGTCTCTGTATTTTCGCCCAAACTTTTGTTGTTTTTGCCGAACTCCCTGGACCACCAAATGCAGTGGGCGACGTTGTTGTTGTTGTAACCACGTGATCATGCACCTTGTTTGTGCTGCTATCTTCAATAATGAGTGAGTGAGTGAATAGGGTTTAACGTCCGCTTTTCTGACATAGAGGTACAAGCCTCAGGGAGTCTACACGCAGACGGGTCAACGGGGTCGAGTCCCATATCCACCTGTCCAAGGGGGGTAAATCCCAACTTCAGAACTCAATATTTATAATCAAAATATATATTCAGTCCTGAAATTAGAACAACCTGATCTGGTGCCAGGCCCTCGCCACACCAGCATCATTTATCCCATCCCCTAAAAGTAATAGGATTAGCGCTAATCTTACTTTTATATATGGGGCATAGCCCGACTCAACTCTCACATACAAGAAAGCCAAAAATGTACATGAGGGCCAAATCCGGTATAGTGGGTTCCGGAAAGTATGAACCCAATCGTTAAGCCAGTTTAGTCGCCTTTTACGACAAGCAATGGCTACTGCAGCACTATTCTCAGGATCAGTTGATCCCGCCCCGGTGCCTGCACGGGGCCGACTATCTTCAATAAAGGCCGGATAATGCCAAATGGTTTTATGCAATACACCATTATACAAGATTTTTATTTTGCAACTTTATTTAAATTTGGAAATATGACATGCATGATTTGTACTAAAACATAAATGTTCTTTTTCACTTCTGACATTAGCATATAAATCAATTTCCAACGAGAAACGATGATAATGTTCAGACCACTGCAGATTATCCCAGAGCTCCAGATAAGGTGTGTATTTTTGCAGCTCAAATAAGTGAATGTTTAACTTTGTTATATTTTTTTATAATTTGTTCCCTATTTAGGAATGAAGAAAACCAATAATTCATTTGTAAAAGTAAAATACGCAGTGTTTGCTTTTTGCAACTCAAATAAGTAAATGTTTTAATTTTCTATGTTTTTTTTTATCATTTGTTCCCTATCTAGTAATGTCAGAAGAAAATCAATAATCCATTTGTAAAAGTAAAATACGCAATGATTTTGAAATCAGGGAGTAGTGTACGCTTTAGACGCAAAGCATATCTGGAGCTCTGCTATCCCTAGGTTTTGCGACTGATTCTGCAGCACTTACCGTGCAACAAGTTACCACATATAGCACTGTTATCTATTCACACCCGCAGCCACCTCATACAAGAAACATGAATATGTTGTGTTTCTATCATCAGCTTGTATAGGGGTAACTGGAACACTGTGATAGTTTGGCTAAACAATTAACCTGCTTGCTGCGAATATTATACAGTTATTTCATGGTCATTCGGGGAACAGTCAAAACAATTTCCCCGAGGTGCTGTGGACGACCCGAGGCAATAGTTCATAGGGTCGTTCTCAGCACCAAGGGGCAATATGTTTTGATTGTTCCCCGAATGACCATGAAATAACTGTTTTATCACTCAACCTGTAAACAGTGTATATGACACAAAGGCGTGAGGCGAGTCGACTGACCGATCTAAATTACATTGAATTTTATGACGTAATCTTCGACAAAAATCACGTCATGATTTTCTGGAGTAAATGTTTTGACTATTCAGTATTGACCGGGCACACGGAACTATTGACCAGCACGCGAAACTATTGCCCAGGATTAACCCTTTCTAACCTGCAGACAATGAACCCAACATTCAGGGCTCCAGATAAGGAATTAGTAATTGAGTATTGTCACTCCATCATTTCTGAAGAAATTGGGTATTTCAAAATTTTAATTGGGTAAAATAAAATCACACTACTGTTTACACATCAGCAGACCGCAAATATTGAATATTTTACTTCTAAATGAAAACATGTCTTGGCATTTCATTAGAGTTGTCTCCTTGGACACAATTCTAATGAAATACCAAGATGTGTTTGCATGAAAAAATAATAAAAATATTCTATATTTGTGGTCTGTTCATTGCTTTCTGCAGCATGATAAAGATACCACAAATTTTTCATTGCTTTTTGATACTCACTACTTCTGATTTCAATTGGGTTTTTGCCAATTTTAATTGGGTATTTAAGCCTTATCTGGAGCCCTACATCATGTGTCTATCAGGTCCTACTGTGCTTGTCATTATTTTTAAGATTTTAAAACAATACCCTTTTTTGATTAATGTAATAGTCCAAAATTACCATGGAATAGATCCTATATTTAGGGGTGAAATGGTTGAGAGCTCACCTACCTTGTAATTGCGGAGAATGCGCCCCGGATCTGGGCTCGCATGCGGGCGGTGAAGGCATCGGTGAAGATAACATCCCTGTCATAGCTGTCCACCTTGCCCTGTATGATGGTACCCACCCGTGCATGGATATGCTGCAATGGCACAATATAACATCTCTCAATGTGGCAGGTCAATTGCAAAACTAGTCGGTCTCAGATTCAGGCACATATGGGAATGGTGTTCACTTTATGTTTGATGTCGGATCTAAATCAATTTTTTCTTGCACACACGATGGCCCGGGCCATTTAAAGACCACACCCAATGGGCGTTGTTTTAAATGGTAACCGATTTTAATGCTTTTGGTATGGATTTGTAGGTTTTCAGGTTTGCTGAGGCCGATAAAAAAACAAGAAACGAAGCAAAGCTACGAAGGCCAGGTTTTTTCCAAGCATAGACACTTGGATAACATAATTATACCCACTTTTTGTAGACTAGATGGCCGTGGCCTGCATGTCGCGCCTTGGGGCGAGGCATGGACACTAACAAAATAGATATAGTAGATGGAAAAACTTTAACCAAAAAACTTTAACCGGACACACGGACGTACGGACGGACGTATGCCAAAATGCCGACGATATCACGCTTTCCGCAAGCGGGCGCGACAATGATGATAAACACCCATGTGAATTTTCAAGGTAATGGGCGAAGCAGTTGCAGAGATATAGTATAACGAAAAACTTTTAACCAAAAAACTTTAACCAGACGTACGTTAAAAAGTTAACATTAAAAATGGCTAAGTCAATTACGTAGAAATAATAGGTGAAGGTAAAAACTAGATGGCCGCGGCCTGCATGTCGCGCCTTGTGGCGAGGCATGGACACTAAAAAAAAAGATATAGTATAACAAAAAATTTTAACCAATAAACTTAACCAAAAACATTAACCAAAAAACTTAACCACAAACTTCAAAGTAATTTGACCTTGACATTGGGCACAGGGGCCACACGGGAGGAGGGTAAAATGAAAATATAGATGATGATAAACACCCATGTGAAGTTTCAAGGTAATGGGCAAAGCAGTTGCAGAGATATAGTATAACAAAAAACTTTAACCAAAAAACTTAACCAAAAAACTTAACCAAAAACTTTAACCAAAAAACTTAACCAAAAACTTCAAAGTAATTTGACCTTGACATTGGGCACAGGGGCCGCACGGGAGGGGGTAGAATGAAAATATAGATGATGATAAACACCCATGTGAAGTTTCAAGGTAATGGGCAAAGCAGTTGCAGAGATATAGTATAACAAAAAACTTTAACCAAAAAACTTAACCAAAAAACTTAACCAAAAACTTTAACCACAAAACTTAACCAAAAACTTTAACCAAAGAACTTAACCACAAACTTCAAAGTAATTTGATCTTGACATTGGGCACAGGGGCCGCACGGAAGGGAGGTAGAATGAAAATTATAGATGATGATAAACACCCATGTGAAGTTTCAAGGTAATGGGCAAAGCAGTTTCAGAGTCTGAGATATAGTATAACGAAAAACTTTAACCAAAAAACTTAACCAAAAACTTCAAAGTAATTTGACCTTGACATTGGGCACAGGGGCCGCACGGGAGGGGGGTAGAATGAAAATATAGATGATGATAAACACCCATGTGAAGTTTCAAGGTAATGGGCAAAGCAGTTGCAGAGATATAGTATAACAAAAAACTTTAACCAAAAAACTTAACCAAAAAAACTTAACAAAAAACTTTAACCACAAAACTTAACCAAAACACTTAACCAAAAACTTTAACCAAAAAACTTAACCAAAAACTTCAAAGTAATTTGACCTTGACATTGGGCACAGGGGCCGCACGGAAGGAGGGTAGAATGAAAATTATAGATGATGATAAACACCCATGTGAAGTTTCAAGGTAATGGGCAAAGCAGTTGCAGAGATATAGTGTAACGAAAAAAAACATTAACCAAAAACTTTAACCAAAAAAAATTAACCAAAAAACTTAACCAAAAACTTAACCAAAAACTTAACCAAAAACTTAACCAAAAACTTTAACCAAAAAACTTAACCAAAAACTTCAAAGTAATTTGACCTTGACATTGGGCACAGGGGCCGCACGGGAGGGGGGTAGAATGAAAATATAGATGATGATAAACACCCATGTGAAGTTTCAAGGTAATGGGCAAAGCAGTTGCAGAGATATAGTATAACAAAAAACTTTAACCAAAAAACTTAACCTTAAAATTTAACCAAAAACTTTAACCACAAAACTTAACCAAAACACTTAACCAAAAACTTTAACCAAAGAACTTAACCAAAAACTTTAACCAAAAAACTTAACCAAACAACTTAACCAAAAAACTTAACCAAAAACTTTAACCAAAGAACTTAACCAAAAACTTTAACCAAAAAACTTAACCAAACAACTTAACCAAAAACTTTAACCGGACACACGTACGTACGTACGTACGTACACGCACCGCAACGTACGACGCACGCACGCACGCACGCACGCACGCACGCACGCACTCACGCACGCACGCACCGCACGCACGCACACACGCACCCGCACGCACCACGTAAAACTTACGCCAAACGGCCGACTATATCGCGCTTTCCGCAAGCGGGCGCGACAAAAATGGTCACATGTTGGATAGTTGTATGTGGTAGGCACCCCTTGGTTATGAAGCTGTGAAAGTTTGGTGGTCCTAGGTGGTACAGTACCAAAGAAATGGACTCAAACACGAAAACTTAACATTGATTGTGGACGCTGCCCGCCGCCGCCGCCCGCCCGCCCGGCTTTCGCCAATCCAATAGCCTGCGCAGAAAAAATGGGTCAAGTTCCAAAAAAGGTCACATGTTGGATAGTGATATGTGGTGGGCACCCCTTGATTATGAAGCTGTGCAAGTTTGGTGGTCCTAGGTGGTACAGTAACAAAGAAATGGACTTAAACACGAAAACTTAACATTGTAAACGCGAAAACTTAACATTGAAAATGGCTAAGTCGACTGCGCGGAAAAAATGGGTCAAGTTAAAAACAAGAAACGAGGCAAAGCCACGAAGGCCAGGTTTTTTCCAAGCATAGACACTTGGATAACATAATTATACCCACTTTTTGTAGACTAGATGGCCGTGGCCTGCATGTCGCGCCTTGGGGCGAGGCATGGACACTAGAAAAATAGATATAGTAGATGGAAAAACTTTAACGAAAAAACTTTAACCGGACACGGACGGAAGGACGTATGCCAAAATGCTGACGATATCGCGCTTTCTGCAAGCGGGTGCGACAATGATGATAAACACCCATGTGAAGTATCAAGGTAATGGGTGAAGCATTTGCAGAGATATAGTACACGAAAAAACTTTAACAAAAAAATTCAAAGTAATTTGACCTTGACATTGGGCACAGGGGCCGCACGTTTGGGGGTTAGAATGAAAATATGGATGATGATAAACACCCATGTGAAGTTTCAGGTAATGGGCGAAGCAGTTGCAGAGATATAGTATAACGAAAAAGTTTTAACCAAAAAACTTTAACCAGATGTACGTTAAAAAGTTAACGTTGAAAATGGCTAAGTCAATTACGTAGAAATAATAGGTGAAGGTAAAAAAATGGTCACATGTTGGATAGTTGTATGTGGTAGGCACCCCTTGGTTATGAAGCTGTGAAAGTTTGGTGGTCCTAGGTGGTACAGTACCAAAGAAATGGACTTAAACACGAAAACTTAACATTGTAAACGCGAAAACTTAACATTGAAAATGGCTAAGTCGACTGCGCGGAAAAAATGGGTGAAGTTAAAAAAAAAAGTAACATGTTGGATAGTGATATGTGGTGGGCACCCCTTGATTATGAAGCTGTGAAAGTTTGGTGGTCCTAGGTGGCACAGTAACAAAGAAATGGACTCAAACACGAAAACTTAACATTGATTGTGGACGCCGCCCGCCCGCCCACCGGCCGCCCGCCCAGCTTTCGCCAATCCAATAGCCTGGATTTTTTTTCAAAAAACCTGGCTAAAAAAGTAACATGTTGGATAGTGATATGTGGTGGGCACCCCTTGATTATGAAGCTGTGAATGTTTGGTGGTCCTAGGTGGTACAGTAACAAAGAAATGGACTGAAACACGGAAACTTAACATTGACTGTGGAAGCCACCCGCTCCCGCCCGCTGCCCGCCCCGCCCGGCTTTCGCCAATCAAATAGCCTGGATTTTTTTCCAAAAAACAAAAAATGGCTAAAAATAAAAATCAAAATGGCCGCCACCAAAAATTATTATAATTATGTTCAGATTTGTGAAAATTGTTAATTATATATGTATTTGAAATGGCGTTGAGACATACAGCAAGGCGATACCTGTGCATTTAAAATAGCTTCAATGTTGTATAATTATATGATTCAACCATTATATTAATACTGTCTCACCAAGAATACATGTAAACACCCCCGCCACCTGCCCACGCACCGTCCCTCTCACTCCACCTATATTCCATGGCATTCTACCTGACTAGATATTATACTTACTGGTCGCTTAGCTTTAAATGAATCTATCACTGTTTTGACCAGTGTAGATCATGATCATACTCTATTTATGACCTGACATAGGCATATTATATTATCATCAGTAATGTCACTTCGCCATCAGAATAGTGACCACTGTGGTCCCTGAGCATCAATCTGATGACACACAATCAATTATTCAATGTGAAAATGCTGATCCAGATGGCATGGGTGACACACGTGGAGCTACATGTGTGACTCTGGATGAAGGACAAATAAGTATATTGTCGACGAAACAATCCAATGAGGCTAACACTCAAATGGAGTGTATCGAGATTCATGAATCGGATGACATTGTCTCAGAGCCAACTGTCCAATGTGAAGATGGCGATGCAGGTGACATGGGTAACACACACGAAGCTGAAAGTGTGATTCTGGATGAAGAACCAAACACACAATTGGCAATACATGCCAATCAGGCTTATACGCAGATGGATGACTGGCATCAGCCATAGATAACCTTCGCTGTGAACAAACACCGGGTAACCTTGGAAAGGTGGTAAGTCACCCAGACATGACGCTGCCACCTACACTGATGGGAGGAATGGCTACATGGATGGACTCGTTCATAGAGATGGTGAATATCCTCTTGAAAATTATCCATTTCCAACGCACAGGCAATTGGGAGGGATTTCTAGAGTCTATACATTTGGGTTGAATCGCCAGAATTATGCCCGAAACATGAGCTACTTCTATATTGATATGAGAAATCTGAAGACTCGAAATCCCAGTGCATACCAATATCTCGTTGATGGGGATCAGAAACACACGAAGACAGTGAATGCTGGCGCAAGTGCGCGATGGGTCCGGATCAACCACTACCTAGCAGCCCTCAAGCAGCATCTGGATGACATAGTGAAGAAGGACGCACATTCTAAGCATGTGGAACTCGGTAGTAAACGGATGAAAAAGGATGAAACTGCTGTTGAACGAATTGCAGTGGGGCTACACACTTGGGTTCCCGACCTTTGGTCTCCAAGCCAGCCACTCATAAACATATCCACTGGAATAGTAGCTTTAGAAGAAATGGCAAACAATGTAGTGACCACAAAAGAACGTGGGGCTAAAGCAAGCAAAGAATTTATACAGCGAATAACAGCGGTTGACGAACAACTGCAAACAGACCCACAGCAGGTGACAACACACAACAGGTTTGAATCTATAGAAACAGGTGACACACCCTACATAACTCGACCGACCACAGGGTAACATGATCCAATCAAACGACAACCAGTTTTTACCTTTGATATACTCGCTGAACGGAAGAAGAAAATGTCAATAGTAGAAGACGAAGGGAGATCATTTGCATCCTAACCGACTATGACGCTCGAAAGTTGAATTTGCACCCTATCATGGATTGGCCGATTACAAGCAAACCATGGGCTATTTGCAGTGAATTATATCTGAGTAGAATATCAGCGAAATCATTGTTCAGAAACAATCTACAGAACGTTTCCCCAGATCCACCAACTGCCACTGTGCCGACAGAAATTGAATGTAGTATAGTGGATGCAATGAGTCATGCGTCTAATTCCAATAACTGGGCTTGTACCTAAAACATTCAGATCATGGCCAAACAGGCTTGTGGTGTATCTTAGAACTTTGCCAGGCTCAACCATTCACCTTGTATTTGATGATTATCATCCAGCCGATGGAAACGTGTACTTATCCAAAGGTCGACCTGACAGGGGAAGAGAGAGACACATAGCAGATCTCGGGCAAAGGTTACCAAAGGTGCAAGATTGGAACGACTTCCTTACGAATGACAGCAATAAAATGCAGCTTACACATCTGCTAGCAGATGGTTCTCAGCCCGCAGTTGACGTACCTGAACTGTGTTCGCAGCACAAGGAAGCTGATCCCAGACTGACACATCACGCAGTCTATGCTTCCACCAGACATGCGCGGGTGTATGTGTTGTAGCTGAGGACACTGATGTGTATATACATGTACTGCTATTGTTTGTTTCTGGCAAATGTGATAGCAGTTTATATTTCACAGGGGACTGCGTCATGAAAATGTGGTATAACATATCACAATGTCAAAGCTTTAGCAGAACATCTGGGAGATGATATATGTAAACGTCTTCCGGCATTCCATGTGCTGACTGGGTGTGACTTTACACAGCCTTTCTACGGTCGGTCCAAATACCGATGCTTCAGGAAAATGCAACAGAATCCACATACATTGTCACTGTTGTCAAGCTTGGAGACTACTGAGGCCGATGTCAATGAGGTCACAGACTTTCTCCTCCATGTTATCTACAACCGACCGAAAAAGAAGAAGACACCTGGAGATAGTCGATATGCTATGCTCTTTTCCGGGAAGGGAAGTAAGCGTACATTCACGCCACTAAAGAGGCTACCACCAGATCGACTATCTCTGAAATATGCAATCCAGCGTGCCAACCTCGTTGCAAACGGGATGGTAAATTGTTTGAACAGTACATACCACCAACTGGATGTACTGGCATATGGCATCCCTGTGTCAATTGGTACGAAGGGAACGCATTACCTCACAATGACGAACTGGATCGCATGCCGTCTGTAGAGCATCCACAGCTACCACTGACTGAAACATCAGCGGCTGTCACCCCAGAAGACATCCAGACATTCTAGACGGTTTTCAGTTTGATGTTGATGCTACAGACTCTGATGAGGATTGTGTAGCACCAGAAAGCGAGGACAGCTCTGACGATGAAAGATGAATAGGTTTACATTGATAGACATTTCGCTGTTACACTCTCAACGCATCCCATTGTACGAGACATAGCCTACATGTGTAGTCGAATATAATACACCCAATAGGCACAGGAGCAGGCAGTAATTCACACATTAATGTCAGAGTCCCTGTGTACTCGTCTCGTTAAAACTAGTATATTACACCCATTGGGCGCAGGAGCAGGCAGTAATTCACATAATTCACACATTGGTGTGAGAGTCCCTGTGTACCCGTCTAGCGACCACTAATATATTACACCAGTTGGGCGCAGGAGCAGGCAGTAATTCACACATTAGTGTTAAGAGTCCCTGTGTACCCGTCTACTGACCGGGACTCTGTGTACCCGTCTACTGACCAGTGGGTGGTAGGTGGGAGCATGCGATGGGTCATTTAACGATCGGGGTTCATCCTTACCGGAATCCCGACTGGAGACCTGGTTTGGCCCTCACATACGTCTTTGGCATTTTGTATGTGACAGTTGAATCTGGTTATACCCCTTATAGGAGTAATCCTACCGGTATTACTTTTAATTAGGGGAAGGGGCCAAGTGACTTTGGTGCGGTATGTACCTGGCACCAGGTCAGGTTATTCTAATTTCAGGGCTGAATATGTTGTATCTCGATGTAAATATTCCGTTCTGATTTTTGGATTTTCCCCCCAATGCAGCAGGTTAAAACGGGATCAAACCTGTTTGCCCGGCCTTACATGACCTTAGCTGTTGATAGGCCGTTAAACACCAATAAACAAACAAACAAACGTCTACTGACCACTAGTATATTACACCCGTTGGGCGCAGGAGCAGGCAGTAATTCACACATTTGTGTTAGAGTACCTGTGTACCCGTCTAGCGACCACTAGTATATTACACCCGTTGAGCGCAGGAGCAGGCAGTAATTCACACATTAGTGTTAGAGTACCTGTGTATCCGTCTCATGACCACTAGTATATTACACCCGTTGGGCGCAGGAGCAGGCAGTAATTCACACATTAGTGTTAGAGTACCTGTGTACCCGTCTAGCGACCACTAGTATATTACACCAGTTGGGCGCAGGAGCAGGCAGGAATTCACACATTAATGTTAAGAGTCCCTGTGTACTCGTCTCGTGACCACTAGTATATTACACCCAATAGGCACAGGAGCAGGCAGTAATTCCCACATTAGTGTTAGAGTCCCTGTTTAACTATCTCGTGACTATATTTCACACAATAGGCGCAGATAGTAATTTCCAAAATGTATATAATAAACAAGTTTCACCCATCCGTGCAGAATCATATTATTTTGGAGGCCATTTTGATTTTTATATAGTATTATGGAAACCATTTTTAAGTTTGGTATTTATTATTATTGAGGTCCTATGTCAAGAACAAGGAATACGCGCACCTCAAGTGAATTTAAATGACCCATTTCAGCTATTAAATTAATAAACGCAAATTTGCATTAATTTTGCGGCCATTTTGAATTTTAAACCTTATGCTGGCCATTTTTGATTTTTGTTTTATCGGCCTCAGCACACTTGAACACCTACAAATCCACATCAAAAGCATTAAAATCGGTTACCATTTAACAATTGTACAAATCCCCACTTGCTCAAAACCACGCCCATTGGGTGTGGTCTTTAAATGGCCTGGGGGACAACTTTGGGCACCTTTTAAAAAAATCGGCCAGTGCCATCGTGTGCGCAAGAAAAAATCGATTTAGATCCGACATCAAACATAAAGTGAACACCATTTCCCATATGTGCCTGAATCTGAGACCGACTAAACAGATACAGTCTTTGCCTGTACTTTACAATAGCTAGAATGTTCAAAGTCAGTATTGATTGTTCAAATCAGGATGGTGTGTAGCAGAGATCCAGATAAGTTTTGTGTCTAAAGAGTATTATACCCGCATATTTCAATTTCAATGTATACATGTATTCTACTTTTACAAATGTATTATTGATTTTCATCCTTATTAAAGGTGCATGCCCACTCAGTAGGCACAAACTTTTCTTTATAGGAATTAAATAAGTGTATAATTGTGTCACTATTCCACCAGTTCTAAAAATTACAAGTGCCCGCTATACAGATATAATCATTTAGTAATATTTATTTTATTGATAGTGACTCGCGGTGGTATCAGGCTATTTTCATATACAAATGAGGCAAGATATTTTTAATTATTTATACTAATTAAATGTGTCACCTAAAAAAATGATATTTTCGACATATTATAAAGTATGATCATTGATAATAAATAGCAATGTCCGTTAACATTTTAACCCTTAGACTGCTACTCACAACACTTGTCGCCTGCTGTTGCTTTTATATCTTGCCTTATTTCTCAATAAAAACATGGTTTGACGGCTGTCAAAGCACATTGTAAATTGTTCTAAAGTGCTGTCAAAGCATATTTTTGATGATAAAAATGGAAAATAGAAAATAAACAGCAGACGACAAAAAAATTAAGATAGCGGTCTAAGGGTTAAGGAAACACGGTTATCGCCCCTGATATTCAGTGTTGAAATTTACGTGTGATATAAAATGTATAATAATGCCAATCAATACGTGGGGTAATATTGAATGAATATTTATTTTTGCCAGAAAATGTCTCAGATGATGTCTCTGATATAAAGAACATTTTGTGTCTACTGAGTGGGCATGTACCTTTACATAGGGAACAAATGATACAACAATTACAAACATATTTAACAAGAAATGCGTCTGTCGAACGCGGATGCCACCTGCAGCATATTTGAGAAACTGTGACAAAGTGGTTAACCGAAAAGTGTGACAGACGGACAGACAGACAGACGGACGGACGGACGGACAGACGGACGGACAGACGGACCAAAAACAATATGCCAACGGCTCTTCGAGACCGGTGGCATAAAAATTCACAACTAAGTAAATTTTCAACTTTATCACAGTATTTTCACTATTCAATTTGAAAATCAATGCGTATTTTCACATTGCTGTGCGTATTTTGTACTCCCACTTTTGATAATCAATGCGTATTCTGCTAAAATAAGTGTGTAAAATATGCAAATACGCACCTTATCTGGAGCTCTGATGTAAGGTATATTATGTATGTGCTGCCAGTCGAGGAAAACTACTGTATCATTGGCAACTAGCATATCCCCAGACCAGCCTGTGCATCGACAGTCTGATCAGGGACTACATTAATCACCATTCAGTCAATCAAACATGGTTTATGCTTGCCTAAGTAGCAGTTTTGATCATTTGTATGGATTGTAGGACCACACATGATGATCAAGATCAAGACACAGACCACAAATGTCCTAGGGTCTGCTTTCTCAGCCGTGGCCCATATGAGACACTCATGTGATTTTATACCTTTGGACATCTGCGTAATTTTCATTAAATACATTTACAATATTTTTCATAAATAAAGTCAAAAGTTGACTTTTGACTCCATTTACAGAACATTTTGTAAATGTATTGTTTCGCGTCTCAGATACAGATACAGTCATATGAGACACGCCATGTGATTTTGTACCTTCAGACATCTGCGTAATTGTACAACTTTTGACGACATTTACGGAAAATATTATAGGAATGAATGGCCTTTTGTGGAATTTATCGGGGTATAAACTTGGAAAAGTCGCGGGAAAACTGGACGAAGGCCGGAAGGCCTCGTCCAGTATTCCCGTGACTTTTCCAAGTTTATATCCCCGATAAATTCCACAAAAAGGCCATTCATTCCTTATAATTCCAGCATTTGAAATAAATTCATCAAAAAAATGTGTTTATTTTCCGCATCATGGTTACGGAAAGTAGTTCGGCGTGGGAGTTTACTGGGATATAAATTTTGGACAGAGACTTGCTATGGGCCAATCAAATGTTAGGGAATAGTGTAAATATTTTTGTGCTGGAATTATTGTAAATTATATAAATGTATTTAATGTACTTACGCAGCTGTCCGAAGGTACAAAATCGCATGGTGTGTCTCATATGTGGCACGACCTGACAAAACCAAGCTTATTTGTGGGTGTGCCTGGAGAAATGGGGCTTATAGCAGGCTGATCTGGGGCTACACTGGTCACAAATGCTATAAGCCACATTTCTCAACTCAAAGCCACATTTCATGCCTGAACAGTATTGACACACAGGCTGATCTTGATCTAAATTGGTTGAACAACATTGTTATAGTCATTTATGTCGCATCACAAATAAGAAACACACACATTGTCAGAGCTCCAGATAAAGGACGTATTGGCGTATTTTACGCACTTATTTTAGCTGAATACGCGTTGATTATCAACAGTGGGAGTACAAAATACTCACAGCAATGTGAAAATATGCATTGATTTTCAAATTGAGTAGTGGAAATACTGCAATAATCCACTTCTAAAAATAAAATACGCATTTAATTTGAAATCATGGGGTACTCATTAAACACAAAGTTTATCTGGAGCTCTGCATTGTCACAACAATGGGTATGGCAGGAGGTGGTCTACCTCAGACAGGAAGTCAGCTGGAAGGTCGTATAACTTGGTCAACTCTGGGATGGTCACATGACCTTGTTCCTGTAGGCGATCATTGATCTCCTCTGCCACACGGTCAAGGTAACTCCTGAAACACAGATATCGTGTGTGCCGTCTAACAGATATACTACTGTCTGTTCCACGTTTTGCTGCCGACAAACTTTTGGCTATTAAACACATTAAATCTAAAAAATATTTAAAAGTAAGTACTTATTCATCAATAACAAAAAAGTCAACCTCCCCAAAAAATGTTTTTTATGAAATTCCATTAAATATTGATTTTATTGCAAAAAAAAGATTTTTTTCCTATGGGAATTCAACATGGGGAGTCAATTTCCAATTTTTAAAAAAAAAATTGTAAATGGACTCCGAAACCTGGCGAGATAGCTTGAAAATGGTGTAACTAAGAAAACAAGTTAGATTTTGAAAATCGGTCCACAAATAAAAAAAATATTTAAACAAAATCTATTTTTAGCCCCCATGTTAAATTCCCATAGGAATTTCATCCAATATTTTTTTGGGGGAGGGTGAATTTTTTGTTATTGGTGAAAAAGTATATATAAATATTTTTTTGGATTTAATGTGTTTAATAGCCACAAGTTAGTCGGCAGCAAAACGTGGAACACACAGTAGATGGCTGAGGCCCGCAAGTCGCACCTGCTGAGGCTTTGATAGTATACAGAAAAACTTTAATCAAAAACGTTAACCATGATGCACATACGCTAATGTGCCGACTATATCGCGCTGTCCGAAAGCGGGCACGCCAAAAACCACATTAAATCCATTAACCCTTTCAACCCAAAATAACTGGAATGGACTGTGATATGTTACTTTTAACTCTTTGCATGCTAGCGGCGAAAATATCCGCCAAACGAATTAGGAGTATATGATTTATTTCACTCTGTAAATATGTCTTGAAATTTCATTAGAATTGTATACGGAGAAGTAAAAGAAAATATAATGAATTGTCATCTGCTATTTTTGAACTATTTATAGCCCACAAATTTCCCAGCATGCAAAGAGTTAAGGATCAATCCAATCGTACAAAAATGAATTTCAGACTATAGGCCATTTATAAGAAGAGGGTGTGTTGTTTTTTTTACACAATATGAAAAATACTTTGATAGATTGCAGATCCTGATGAGACGGCTCGTTACAAGCCGGCTCATCTGGTTCTAGACTGTTTGCAAACATCACAGAAGCGGTGGTCTGTAGTGTTGAAAGGGTTCATTCATTCAACCTTCATGGCACATACGGAGTTGGGTAGGGTTCCAAGAAGGTAGAATTCATTAACAATGTAAATGGCCCAACAGTAAGATCATATGTACCTGTGTAATCTATTGTAGTTAACTATACAATTGCCTTCTTGCAACCCTACCCAAGGGATATAGAAGTTATAACAGAAGTTGGAAACTCTGCTGAACTTCTTAATGTGCCGAACACACAGTCCAAACACTATATGTCTCCGGCTCTACCGAGACCGGGAAATAAAAATCCAATATGTGAACAATACCGTAACTTATAAATACAGTCCAGCCTCTACAAAAGCCACCAATGTGAATACACAACAGTGGCTGTTACAAGACGTTAAATATAGAGGAAATTGTCCATTTGGGACATAAATTTAGGCAGTTACGGAGAGGATGTTGTTGTAAGGAGGTGGCCTTTCACGGAAGTTCAACTGCAATTACAAAGTGACTAAACTAGAACTACACATGTTGTTTTCTACATGTGAAAACAGTATATAAAATCAGAGCTCCAGATAAGGAGCGTATTACCCGTACATGCGTAAATACCCAATTAAAATTGCCAAAATCACAATTGAAATCAGAAGTAGGGAGTATTAAAAAGCAATGAAAATATTTTGGTATCGTTATCATGCTACAGAAAACAATAAACAGACCGCAAATATAGCATATTTTTCCATGAAAACACATCAAGGAGACAATTCTAATGACATACCAAGATGTGTTTTCAATTTAGAAGCAAACTACATGTATTCAATAAGTTTGGTCTGCAGGGGCCCGTTTCACTAAGCATCGTACGACTAAAATGTTCATAAGCGCAAATTTAGAATCGTCTGGAAATTTCAATTGATGGATTTACATTTATTGAGCATAGGCTGCATATGCAGCCTATGCTCAATAAATGTAAATCCAATAATTGTTTACAAGAAAACGTTGTTAATGTGAAATTTACAGACTATCATAATTTTACACTTACGAACATTTTAGTCGTAAGAAGTTTAGTGAAACGGCCCCCTGATGTGTAAACAGTAGTGTGATTCTATTTTACACAATTAAAATTTTGAAATACCCAATTGCTTCAGAAATGATGCAGTGACAATACTCAATTACTAATTCCTTATCTGGAGCCCTGTAATACCATCCTAAAACCACTACACCCACCTGTGACTACTACACAAGAACATGCGGCCGACTCACTTGTCTATGAGGTTCCCGAGTACAAGGCTGAGGTTCCTGTCGTGTTTCACAATCTCTCCAACCTTCGTCTCCACATGACTGAAGTCAACGTTCAGAATCTGTTGCAGTTCCACTAGGTTGATCCTTCCTACAAATGGACACAGGATTGGATTTATTACTGTGTTGTGCCTAGAGCTAGCCTGGGGGACATTTTCCCACCTAAAATTGCCCATGTCCTTTAAAATGTCAAGATCTCCCTATTATTGTACATGTAATACAAAAAGGGCCCAAAATCTGAAATTGTCCTTCTGAAAGTGAGACCTAGGCACAACCCTGGGATTATATGTTGTTATAAGTTACTGTTCACATATTGGATTTTCAAGGAATTAAATGTGAGGGAGCATAGCGACTGCCGCATTTAGTTCCTGAAAAATCCAATATGTGAACAATAACATATGTGAACAATAACATGTGTACAATGCAATGTCCCATCCGCGTATTGATTTTCCTGTCAAACAATTAATGATTAAATCTGGTATTACATGTATGTAACTAATTGAGGTTAACTGTTGCAATATGTGAAATAAGTGAAGCACAATGCTGCCCAGCGATTGGCTTAGAAAGTAGGGAAATGAAATGGAAAATGGAAATATGCACAATTGTATATAAAATCCATTTCTCTCCTAAGTTACTTAGGGGTGAAAGGGTTTTTATTTATCCCGTCAACACAGTGCGTATGTGCCGTGAATGGGAAAAAATATCTGGCGCGACATGGAAACGGGATGTGCTCGGCAGAGCCTCGCCCATCCCGTTTCCTGAGCCTTGCCAGATATTTTTTCCCATTCACGGCACTAACCTACTATTCTCTATATAGATGTACAGTGTAAAGTAAGTGAAATCGACCATGCTATTTTTCAGATTTCATTTATCAGAAAGGGGTATTGTTTTTAGAAGTATGAAAATATCAAACGCACCTTCTAAATTTGGCGCCATGTGTATTTTCACTTTAGCATACAATTTTCTGAGGGATATAGCTACAACATATAGGGAAATTATAGCTTTAAAATCACAATAATCAAGAAAATTGATTATAGAAAAGTAGTTGCGGGCAGTAACTCTACAAACTTCCTGTATCGAATGGAGTTTTGCAGGGTTACTTCCTACAGCTATGGGAAGGATGCTCCCGTTTCTCTTTCCACACTCAATCCACAATTTGCACCCCCTTTGACAAGAACCCAGCTATGCCACTGTACCTCCATGTACCAACAGCTCCTCCCTGATCTCCTTCGCGAGCTCGTGTGGAGTGAGGTATTCCTTGCCGTCCACCGTATATATCACCTCCACCAGCCCCAGCTCCACCAGTCTGCTGACAATCTCTATCACATTACGCTCTGATAATCTGCAACACATAAATGTACATTTATTTATTTAATGGTGATTAATAGCCTGTCAACAGCTAAGGTAATTTTAGGCCGGGTTACCCCTTTCAACACTAGACTACATACGTCTAAGCAGTGTTTGCAAGCAGTGTAGATCGTAATGAGCTGTCTCATCAGGATCTGCACTTTTTGCATGCACATGTACATGTAATTTTTATTAGAATTTTCTTTTTTTTTTTTTTATAAATGGCCTAATTTGAAAATAATTTTGTAACCACTGGATTGGTCGGAGAATTAACATATCACAATCCATTCCAGTTATTAACGTTTGAAATGGTTAACCCATAGAATGCGGGAACCGAAAATAGTTGTCTGCTGCTGTGTCATATTTTATCTCTTTTCTCTATAAAAACATGGTTTGACAGCATTTTAGAATCAATTTTGCTGGAAATGATTCTAAAGTGCTGTCAAACCATGTTTTTGATGAGGAAAATGGAAATAAAAAATAAACAGCAGACGTCAATATTTTATTCAGCATTTGTAAGGGTTAATGACCAGTCAACAGTTACGGTCATTTTAGGCTGGGTTACGCACAGGCCACCGGCATAGTGTATTATACTTTTTAGACAAGTTGAACTAGATTGGTCAGTAAGCGAGGCTTACGGAATACCCCAGCGTGGGCCCAGGTACCCCTAAATATGTAAAACTTTTCCAAGTGTGTGGGCTTGTGACCTTCACTCTGGGCTTAGCGGGGGCGGCACGAACGTGAATTTGTTACAGCGTGGTAGAGGTCCATTGGAGATATGCGTGTGTGAAATGTGAAGCAGATCCAAGCAAGGAAATAGAAGTTATAACCGATTTTTCTGATGTTAAATTTTGTGAAGAGACTAAGTATGTGACCTTGACCTTGAGATCAGCGGGGATTTGTCACAGCATGATAGTAGAGCCTTAGAGGAATGCATGCATGAAATATTAAGAATTTTCCATGAAAGAAATAGAAGTTATAACATATTTCTCTGATGTTAAGTTTTGTAAAGAGACTAAGTATGTGACCTTGACCTTGGGATTAGCGGGGGTCGGACGGTTGTAGATTTGTCACAGCATAATAGTACAACCTTAGAGGAATGCACAAGTGAAATATTGAGAGTTTTCAATGAACGAAATAGAAGTTATAACTTATTTCTCTGATGTTAAGTTTTGTAAAGTATTTGAACTTGACCACGAGATAAGCGGGGGTTGGATGGTCATGGATTTGGCACAGCATGGTAGTAGAGCCTTACAATTGTCATAGGGAATTTCCGGGGGGGTGGGGGTGGGTGGGGATGAGAATTTCCAGGCGGGGGGGGGGGGAGGGGGGGGGAGATTTCCTGTTACAGGGGTACCAAAACAAAACAGAACTACATTTGTCAGTAAGCAGGGACTTACAGAATACCCCCCCCCTCGGGTCAGCCCTGACCTAGAATGAATTCCAGCTCGCATACTATCATTTTCGGATAAAATACTATGTCAGCACATATGGAGAGTGAGATGGTGGTTCCAGTTGAAAAAAGCAAACTAGACATTCTAAGTCCGTGACCTTGACCCCTGGCATAAATGGGGGTTGTAGGTTTGTTGCAGAATGATGTATGAGTGTCAGAGAAGGGCCGGGTAAAATATCACTGCATTCCGCAAAGGGAAAGAGAAGTTATAAGGAAATTTACATTTGTTAAGTTTTATTTTTTTTCTAAGTTTATAAGTTCGTAACCTTGAGCCCTGGCATAAATGGGGGTCGTAGGTTTGTTGCAGAATGATGTATGAGTGTCAGAGAAGGGGTGGGTAATAAAATATGAAAAGATTTCCGCCAAAGGGAAAGAGAAGTTAAAAGGAAATTTACAATTGTTAAGTTTTCGTTTTTTTCTAAGTTTCTAAGTCTGTGACCTTGACCCCTGGCATAAATGGGGGTCGTAGGTTTTGTTGCAGAATGATGTATAGAGTGTCAGAGAAGGGGTCGGGTAAAAATATGAAAGATTTCCGCAAAGGGAAAGAGAAGTTAAAAGGAAATTTACAATTGTTAAGTTTTATGACGGACGGAAACACGGAAAGTCGGACGGACGGACAAGCTGACTCCAGTATACCCCCCCACAACTTCGTTGCGGTGGGGGGGGGGGGGGGGGGGGGGGGTATAATTATGCTATCTTAATTATTAGGTAATTTCACCAATAATTTTGGATTAATTGCAAAGTGGCTGGTGGAGATTAGCCATTCCATTAGGAATATTTGAACAGTGTGATATAAGAATTTCACACAACGGCTTCGGCTAAATTAGTAATCTGCTCAGTCAGACTAAGCTGTTTGAACTACAAGTGCATTACCAAATAATTTGTACCTTTGTTGGCTTCAGCAAATAGGCCGACTTATCAATTGTTTGAAATTATAGTTAATGACAAGTAAATGGTTCAAAGTTTCGGCTTAGGTAAGTAGTGGAGGCAAACTATTATTCCCCTTAATTAATTCCGAGATGATTATGTGTGAATTCAGAATGCAATTTGCTGATAATTGGGATTGGGATAAATCTGTAATATGTAACTTAATTCTATTTTCCTTAATTGAATGCTTCAATAATACACGGACATTTAGGACACAACTTGTATTATATATTTATCGTATACATGTATTTAATAAACGTCAAGAAACTTGTCTTCTGCCTTAATTTTTTGCCTCTACAGGGATCAATCTAGGCCTACAAAACAGGGAGAAGTTTTCCCCATAAATTGGTGAAATGTGGCTGTTTGACTGGAATGTCCCCATTTTATATAGTGAAAAACTTCTCCCTCAGCCCAAAATAGGGAGAAGTGGTACCATTTAGGGAGACAAAATCACCCACTTCACCCTGTAAATTGATCCCTGCTCTAATTGCCCAAGATTGTTCTGGTACTTCAGTCTTGTTTGAATGCAAAGCTCAGGCCAAAAAAAATAAATCATGATGGTACATCAGTTATTAAGCAACAGGGCCATGATGGCCCTAATTCGCTCACCTGACTCCATGAACACCAGAGGAGGTGACATCGAGTTCATGTGTTTTAAAAAAATTGTGCTATTTTTAGATGGCGGTCATCTTGGATTAAGCGATGACTCTCATTTTACCAAATCTGAAAATGCTTCACCCAAGGATCTGAACTTCCTTTTAAGTTTGGCTACCATGGGCCAAGCTAGCGGTTCATGTGAAGAAGAATTTTGAAATCTCTAATAAAAGAACGACCTTTTGACATTTCGGCGGCCATCTTGAATGACATAACAATCCGATTTCGACAAAAAATGTACCAGAGTGATCGCCTCATTGATACCTTCGATTTGATATATAACATGACCATATTCGGTCAAAAATAAAATTTTACTCCAATTTGACCTCATGGGCATGCCCATTTTTGACCCAGGGGTCATCATTTTAACACCTTTGAAAGAGCATTGTACATCAATCATTCCTACCAAGTTTCGTCGAAATCCGGCTAGCGGTTCATGAGAAGAAGATTTTTTAAGACTTTATGCTATTTTTAGACGGCGGCCATCTTGGATTAGCGATGACCTCCATTTTAACAAATCTGAAAAAGCTTCACCCATGGACCATAACTTTTAAGTTTGGCTACCATGGGCCAAGCGGTTCATGTGAAGAAGAATTTTGAAATCTCTAATAAAAGAACGACCTTTTGACATTTTGGCGGCCATCTTGAATGACATAACAATCCGATTTCGACAAAAAATGTACCAGAGTGATCGCCTCATTGATACCTTCGATTTGATATATAACATGACCATATTCGGTCAAAAATAAAATTTTACCAAATTTGACCTCACGGGCATGCCCATTTTTGACCCAGGGGTCACCATTTTAACACCTTTGAAAGAGCATTGTACATCAATCATTCCTACCAAGTTTCGTCGAAATCCGGCTAGCGGTTCATGAGAAGAAGATTTTTTAAGACTTTATGCTATTTTTAGACGGCGGCCATCTTGGATTAGCGATGACCTCCATTTTAACAAATCTGAAAAAGCTTCACCCATGGACCATAACTTTTAAGTTTGGCTACCATGGGCCAAGCGGTTCATGTGAAGAATAATTTTGAAATCTCTAATAAAAGAACGACCTTTTGACCTTTCGGCGGCCATCTTGGATGACATAACCATCCGATTTAGTCAAAAAAATGCACCAGAGTGATCGCCTCATTGATACCTTCAATTTGATATATGACATGACCATATTCAGTCAAATACAATTTGACCCCAATTTTACCCCACGGGCCACGTACATTTTTGACCCCAGGGTCACCATTTTAACAACTTTGAAAGAGTATTGTACATCGATCATTCCTACCAAGTTTTGTCGAAATCCGGTTGGCGGTTCTTGAGAAGAAGATTTTTGAAGAATTTGTGCTATTTTTAAGACCGCGGCCATCTTGGATTACGTAATGACGTCATTTTACCAATTTTGTAATCCCCCTACCTAAGGACCATGACCATGAAGTTTGGTGACAATAGGCCCAATGGTTACCGAGGAGAAGACGTTTGAAAATGTTCACGGACGACGGGCGACGACGGACACATTGCGGTAACAATAAATACATACAATAGTATGGGGTGCGAGTTGGGGTACGAGTTGACCAGGGTACGAGTTGATTCGGGGTACAAGATGACCAAATAGGGTACGACTTGACCAAGGTACGAGTTGACCAAGGACTCGAGTTGACTCGAAACCTAACAAAGCACGCGAGACCTACATGTATGCATGACGTCGAAGGCGTTGACTTGTATTCATGACGTTACATTTATTGATACATATGACAGGTGAAAACTCAGTACGGTACAGGGGCATTGGTTTCAATTCTAGGGCAGCAGTAATTAGAAAATACTTGACGTATATCACATGTTTATGTATACGAATAATACAAGTACAACATGAGTGTCTAAATGTATGGAGTTGGGCACTTGATACACAAATATAGTGGGATAAATTTCTCGCAGAGCGGACCGTTTTCCAATGGGACCACAAAGCGAACCACAGCCCGACACATTTCTTCTAAATGACTAAAATGCACAATGGGAACGATGGCTAATTAATTGGATAGTTAACATAATGATAATGATATATTAATTTATTAAATATTCACGGAACTACTCCAGAGTAACTTCTGGGTCATTGTCTCCACAAGATAAACACTCGCTAGGTGACGATGTGGTTTGTTTTCACCGAAAAATACCGATTGCCGCGAGAATACTTGAACTGACTATAACTTTATGTAGGTACATGTACGATGGGGAACGACACGTTTTAGTTAACACTGGGGCTTCAAATTATATTAACTACATCATAGTAACTACATCAGGCAAATATGTAATTATTGTTGTATCAAATAAATCTTGCATTACAATTTATTTCGATTTATAACAAAGATCTTGTTGAAAACAGAGCGACAGAACGCGCAAAATGTTGTTGTTGTTAAGCGGATAGAAGAATATTTTCGGATGACTCACCTACAATCGCCAAAATAAGTACAACACGTGCGACAACTCTTGTTACAATTAAGTTCCCACATTTCCCGAGAGGGCACCAGTGGGGGTTGGTATATTTGGGGCGGAATAATCGGGAATGCGCGGGCATTCTCAAAGAAACGATTAAGTAAAAATGTAAGTAGTGGAATCAAACTAACTTCTGTAATGTGAAGATTTCTGAAGCAACAATGTAATTTTGCTATATTTGACTATAAAAATGGGCATTTTTCATCGCATTTTTTTAATACTAAAAATTAAACATTTCTTGCCAATAATTTAATACCCTATAGGGCACCCGTTGGCCTCTATCTGACAAAAAAAACTCAGCGTCATTGGAGTATATTTAGCTGAGCTGTTAGGGATATCCTATGACCTATATACATATACGAAAATAAAGATGGCGGAAATTTTATTTGCGCGAACGAATGTCAGTGGTTTTTAAACAGCTGTACTTGTTACATGAGGTGATGTGTTTGTAATTAATTTCTAATTAGTTTAATGTATATTTCTCTTGAAATAAGTTTAAAATAACATGTTTGATATTAAAATAAGACTATAGCATGCCAATTCATAATATGACTTTTGGCTGTTGACAGGTATAAATACTAAATAGCTGTTCTAACAATAGCGTTGACCTCGCTACACTTGGCCCCGTCCCCTAAAAGTAAAATAGAATTACGAATAATCGTAATAAGCCAGGGGTATAACCAGATTCAACTGTCACATACAAAATGCCAAAGACGTATGTGAAGGCCAAACCAGGTCTCCAGTCGGAATTCCAGTAAGGATGAACCCCGATCGTTAAATTACCCATCGCATACTCCCACCTGCCACCCACTACAGTTCTTTAGGGTATAGCGGATCGCTAAGCAGATTATTGCTGCATACGTCTTTAAAATATAACGTTTGGACAAGTACCTGGTACCAATAGAGACAGGAAAAAGTGTCTTCTTTCCAAATTGGGTTACCTTTAGAATTTATTTCAAGGTTTTCCTCGCATAATTTCTTGTTTACCTAACGCATTGAATTAGTCAGTAACGGATAGCGTTGGGGTTTACCGGATCGCTGTGCGACAGTTGCTGAGGGGGGAGTCTCAAAACATTCCAAATCATGTATTTGTTTTGTAAATGACTTGGAAACATGCTTACATGTATATTACATTCAGACATGCCAAGTCTCCCGATTTGATCGGGAGTCTCCCGATTAGAGACTCAAAACCCGATTCTCATGATCGGGATGAAAAAAATCCCGATTTGAAAAATGTAAAAAAATAATAAAAATGCAAAAAATAACACAGTTACATTTTACTTTATTTGGTACATATAAAATTCCAAAAAAACATTTATAGCTTTAAAAAATACATTTGCTATAGTGTTTTCAGGTCATATTTTGTTTTGAGACGATCCCCGCAAATACGCAAAATCGGCAATCCGCTACTACCGGAATCAGTTGCGTTATTATTGACGTCTGTATTCAGTGACATGGCGTGATTTATGAACCAAGCTTCTTTGCAGTTATAGAGGACATGATTGTACATCATATTATTCACAGAGTTTTTTTTTTTCCAAACTAACTGTTTATACATTTTTAGTGAAATTACTCTGGAGCAACCTACTTTCGCTTTAACTGGTGTAAACTTCCGGTTACGTCATTGTGTTTCTTGAAGCTATACGCCCGGCAAGGAAACTGCTATATCAAAGTAAACATGTCATTGTGTGGGGGATAGATCACTCTTCCTAACGGTAATATTTTATTTATTTTAAATGTACATTATACAAAAATATGTTGATACAAATCTACACCGATCCGCTATACCCTAAGATCCGCTATACCCTAAAGAACTGTATAGGACGAATTGACACGAGGACGAGTTTGCTGCCACGAAACTGAAACACTCGGTATGGACATATGTACAGAGCAACACGTGTTTAATTTAAAAGTTTACATGATATACATAAAATAATTAAATTGTGATAATCAAATTACTTTTGTTTAGTGCTACTGAGCTGTACTGCTTGAAAAGCTGCGGCAAGTTTCTTTACTTCTTCCAAATCGGCCATTTTAAAGGGTAATTGCACAACGGGCGAGTTTATTCACCGGAATAGTTATAATATAAAACAAATAATCAAAGTACTGAAAGTACTGACTGGTGGGAGACAAGTAGCCACTTGTGAATTTGCATACTCAGAAATTCCTTGTTAGAAATATATTCGATGTTGATTATTGGATGTACAATCTGCAAATTTGGAGAACTTGATAAGTTACTGGTGTTTGTAAAATACAGCCTGCTCTAAACACAAATATATTGATGAAGCAAAGGTGCTTTATGTCCGACTAATAAACCGTTTTACGAGGTATATTGCAGACGTATTATGTGAAATATTTTCAAAATTAATGACTGGGCGTAGGCCTACATACGTGTATGTTGCATGAACGGCAAAATATTTTCATGAATTTTGTTTCGCTCACCCAGAGGGTAATTTTTCGAAAATCGCCCGTAAACCACAATATGAAAAAGAAATGGCCTTCGGCGTCTCAATAACAGCAATTTGTTCTCTTCAAAAGTAAAGTTGGGATGCCAACTATTTTACACATAATGTTGAGCATTGCCGTTGCTATTAATAACTTGCTTTCAGTTCACTCGCTGACTTTAAATGTCACCTGACTGTTGTTAATTGCGAACGCAAATTGAGCCTATTGAGACGTCCCCCGATGAACAGAGAGCCACTTCCGAAAGTAGACCCGTGCAAACGGCCAGAATCACGATCCCAATAGCGTGGAGACAGTATGTCTCCCGCCAAAAAACGGAACTCAGAAATGCGGCCATAAGTTATGTCACCTATGGCCGATTTTATTATGTGATGTGTAAAATTAAATGGCATGGTATTAGCTTTAATCTGGTATATAGATGGCCTCATTTGGATAAACCGAAAGTTATAAATTCGTCCATTGAAATAATGCCTATTAAAAAAAATCCGATTACCCCACCCACTTGGTCTCGTACAGTACCATCTTCTATTTATACCATAGGATACCTCAGGATCTTCTTATGGACGCTGAAATCTCTGCCACTATATCCACGTCTAATAGTTCTTCTAATATCAATACGTGTTTTCCGGTTCCGGTACTTAACTCCTGGGTATGATCAAATTTTACTCTTCGTTCTCCCACACTTTGTCCAAACGTGATTCGAATTGCCTTACATTCTTTGAATCGACTACACTTTCTGGTAGGCAGTTCCATGTATTAACCACTCTATTTGTGAAATAGCACTTTCGAATATTCAAAAGACTTCTGATCTTTTTCAATTTATACTTATGTCCTCTTGTTTTTGAGTTTTCATCAATTTGGAACATATCCGTTGTGACGTCCTTGTCATAAATTCCGGTCAGTATTAAATGACTCGATCATATCTCCTCTTAGTCATCTGTATTTGAGTGTGGGCATTTTTAATTTCCTAAGTCTATCGGGGTATTCCATGTTTGCTAGGGTAGGCACTTGTTTTGTTGCACGTATTTGCACATTTTCTATGAATTATATGTCCTTTTTTAAATATGGGTTCCACACCGCTTCAGCGTATTCCAGGTGGGGTCTTACTAGGGCTTGACACAGGTATTTGAAACTGGTTTCATCTAAATAAGTATATGTCCTCCGAATAAGACCCATAAGGCTATTTCCTTTGTTTACTTACTGTTGCATATGTTGTGCAAAATTCATTTTATTGTCAACTAACACACCTATATCTTTCTCCCCTTGCGAAACAGCCAATAATAGTGGTTCTCCCTTCTCATTATACATATGGTATTGCCTATCGTTGTCCTGTTTTGTGTTGGTGATCTTCACTACCTTGCACTTGTTGGGATGAAATTTCAGTAGCCATTTGTCTGACTAGTTGAATAGTTTGTCGAGGTCACTTTGTAGTGTTTTGGCATCATCTTCTGATTTTATTACTCTATATGCCTTTGTGTCATCCCCGAATAAGTATGCAGTAGACTATATGCACTCTAGCATGTCATTTATATACACCACAACTAATATTGGTCCTAGAACACTGCCCTGTGGTATACCGCTTGTAACTGGGTTGATGCTTGACTTTTGCCAGTTTACTATGACTCTTTGGTTTCTCTCTTTAAGAAAGACCTCAACCCATTTCACTAATTGGTTGCTGATTTGATATGATCTTAATGTGTTTAATAGCCTACGGTGTGGTACTTTGTCAAATGCTTTCATGAAATCCATGTATACCGCATCTATTGAACCTCCATTATCCAAAATATCTGTCCATTCATCAAGCACTTTTAGCAATTGCAATATTGTTGTTGATCTCCCTGATAGAAAGCCAAATTGTCTATTGCTGAATAACTTATTTTTACTCATGTGTTGAACTATTTCTGCTCTTAATATTTTTTCCTTAAGTTTGCATATGACACTTGTCAGGCTAACTGGCCTATAATTCCCAGGATCAGATTTTTCACCTTTTTTTAATAATGCTGTAATGTTTCCTGCTTGCCATGCTCTGGGAACGTTGCCAGTTTTCAGGGAGGTATTGTATATAATTTCCAACGGCTTGCTCATTGTGTTTGCCAATGCTTTAAGGGATACCGGATGTAGCTCGTCTGGGCATGGAGATTTGGTTGGCTCCAATTATGTTAAAAGTTCTGCGATTTCGTTTACATTGAACATTCCGTCTCTGCACTGATGTTCCACATGCACATTTTCCATTCTGGGTGCTTCCCCATCTGGCTCGCTGGTGAAGACGCTACTAAAGAATGACTCTAGCACATCCACTTTTTCTCTGTCGCTTTCCGCTGTTTTTTTCCTGTCCATTTGCTGTAAATTTTAGGTCTGATATTCCTGATTTCGTTTTCCGTTTAGAGTTCGCATATTTCCAGAACTTTTTGGGGTTTGTTTTAGCCTGTTTTGCACTGTCTCTCTCCATTTCTTTTTAAGCATTTCTTAACTCGCCTTTTACTTGGTTCCGTAGTTTCGCATATTCTCTATATTTTTCACCATCCCTCGTCTCCATATATCTCTGCCAGCACCTATGCTTACGATTGATTTTTCTTATTGTGTTTTCCTTCAGCGGAACATAGTTGTGAGATTTTGCATTATTTGCGGTTTTGATCTTTTTTTTTCTTTTACAAGTTTGAAAATATTTATTTTCCCCGTAATAGGTTTGTGGTGGGTCGGGGCCATCCCCCACAAACCGTACATAATATACATGTAATAGTCAGATACAAATACAAAATATACAATTACAGATATTCACCCTCTTTTGCTCTTGCAGTACTGGGTAGAAATCACTGTTCTACTAAGACTTCATGGTTGAGTGGTACATTAGAATCGTCATTAATGAGAGACCTGAATTTTCAATAAAAAACTTGCACGTGTTATAAAAAAAAGACAGTAATACTTATAATAAACCCGCAGATGACAATGTCACTCCAGTGCTGCAAGAGCCAAAATTTGATTTAGCATATGTAATACATGTAATTGATTATATGTTATCATTCATATTACCCATGATCCAACTGAACCAGCCCCACTATGCAAAAAGTTCAATCCTACCGTGCATCTACATGTTTAAATAGTGTATTAACCCTTTCAACACTACAGCCGTTTATATAGGTGTTTTTAAACAGTGTAGATCCAGACGAGCCGGCTCATCAGGATCTGCACTATTTCAGTCTTTGCAAGTAATTTTCATATTTGTTAAAAAAAAAAAAAATTATAAATAGATTATTTGAAAAGTATTTTGTGTTGAATGGAATTTACCGAAAATTAACATATTATATATAATCCAATACAGTTATTTAGGGCTGAAAGGGTTAAATGTTACAGTTGTTCGTAACATTGTGTATTGACAATCCAATGTACAATCTGTTCCGATCCCCACATGTACTGATTATAAAACAAAACTCGGCTGGTTCCGTCATATCATGGTCTTTGCTTGAACCTGTATTACTCTGTGTATATTATATTCTTCTACTAGATTCATATTTATAATGTCTTTATTTCCCAAACCTATAATATGAGGTGGAATGGGGAGTGCGGAGGGGGTGGGGAAGGGGTTAAAACAAAGAAAGGAAGAAAAAAGAGGAAAAAAACGCACAAAAGCAGAGATTTATTTCAGCACCCGCAACCAGCTCAGCTTAAGATGAAATCTTATCTTGTTTTGATATTTTGTTTAGGTATGTGTTTCTCTCTTGCGGAGTTATATTTTTCCATCATCTTCTGTACTAGTTCATCCATGTCGTCTCCGACCAGCAATTCATCCCAGTGTATATTACGATCCTTCTCCATTTCTTCGTAGTTTCCATTAACAAAGTTCCATTTTGATGCACAGTTTTGGCTAAGTTCATAATTGTGGTCACTAAGCCCAAGTGGGCTATTATAATGCACCTCCTGTATCATGTTATCCTCATTTGTGAAGATTAAGTCCAACAGACTTGGGTCACTATTTACTCTCGCTCTGGTACTCTTGGTGACATGTTGATGTAAGTAACTTCTCTTACACTTTCAATAAAGGCTTCACTAACTCGATCTCCCCCACATGTCCAGGAGTTCCAGTCTATATTTGGGTAGTTAAAATCCTCCATGATTAAAATATGCGAGTATTGCCCATTTGTATTTACAATGTTTTGAAATAGGTTGTTTAGAGCATTGATATTATCTGCATCGCTATTAGGACGTTTGTATACACAACCTATCAAGAGTCTGTCTTGTCCTGTTAATTTGACACTAATCCATGTACTTTCCTGGAAATCTGTTGCCAATTTAATTTCTGTGCCTACCATCGATTCGCTTAGATATATTGCTGTTCCTCGTTTAGCGGCTGATTCACCCAAAAATAGTTCATAACCTTCAATTTGTAACTCTGCTTTTGCAGGAAAATACCGGCAATTTTTCGGGAAGACGTCAGTTATTCCGATTATATCTATACTGCTTTCTGACTTGTGTATTCTGGCTTTTAGCTCATCAAGTTTGTTTGTGAGGCAATCCGCATTGGCGTAGAAACATTTCAAACTGTTAAAATTATTTACATCATTTCTTATTTCTGTTAGTTTTTCAGTTTTATTTTTGCCACTTTTCTCTCCCACGGTGGCCCCATCACAATGTATTTTGTGTCCCCCGATTCGTTTTTTTCATTCAATTCTTCCATTTCGTTCACCAATTCCCTATGTTGCTGTCTCTCCTTGAGTGTCATATCATGTACAACACTAATCTTCTTCAGCCGTTCTTCAGCACTACGGAGATTGTTTAGATTTTTCATGAATTTGCTCTTATGTTTCTCATCGTCAAACGATACTTTCAGTTGCTACATCCTGTTCCTCGATATTTTTTTTCCTAGACGTATTGCATTTCTCACATTATTTGGGCTGGTGTCCATGCTATTGTACAATTCTTCTACTATTTCCATATCCTTTATTTTCCTATCCTCAGCTTGGTCAGACTCGGTCTCCGGTACATGATACATAATCACATTTGATTTGCTTGCATTGCTCTCCCTTTATTTATAGAAAAGTGGTAAAGAATATGCCTATTATAGAAAGAGCCCTCTCTTTTCCGACTCCCACACACACAATACAAATCGATTAAATGTATGTCTCTGGCAATCGATAAATGTATTAGGTGTGTGAATATACTCACTTCAAATCGCTGATTCCAGCATTTATTCAGTTATTCGCATTTTGATTACCTCATCCAAAGCGAAATTTGAATGTACGAAAGAATCTCACATAATTGGAAGCCGTCGGGCGTGGATAATCGGTCATATTTGGCCAATAGCTGATCGCCAGCTCAAACTAATTTCGTGCACCATGACCATATACATTAGAAGCTCCAACCATACAAAGTTCGTCCAATTGTGATCGTTGGCCGATCTGAATCAAAGAACTGAAAGTACTGAACATAGGGTACTACAAGAATTCCGCCACGGAAGCGGTGTCGCGCCTGAAAATTCCTTGTCGGTACAAAACAATGTTGTAGCAGGATTTTTGTTAAAGTTTCTGCATTACTTTGACATCGCCATGTTTACTTCTGTTTTGTGAATGAAATAGTTGTAGCCCGTCACGGTCACGCCTCTGTTTCTCATGTACTTCTGGAGGTCAGGTAGTTTGTAGCTGTCAAACGTGTGACTCATTTCCAGGTGACAGGGCTTAACAATATTCACTTTTCATACTTGCCCAGCCGGGCAAGTACAATTATAATCTACTTGCCCAGACAAAAAAGCTACTTGCCCAACATTTTAGGAAAATGTAAGTATTAATACCTTTAATAAATTAGCTTTTGTACCAACATTAACACTAGACATTATGTTTGTAAAACATGGATATGCCCCTCTGGAATACTGGACTCTAACTGGAGAAACTCTTACTATATTTTTCATGTAAATGTACAGACGGACGGACATACGGAACCTCAAGAGCAAGGCAATATGTCACCCTGGCTATCGCATAGGGGCATAATTAACCCAGGCAGTACAATCAGTAGATGCAATATATGTTTATTAAAAAAATATGATAGAATAATTATGTTGTTACCACTCATTTGAACCGTCTCGTTTTGGGCTTGAACATTATTAATTGTTCAATGGGGGGAGGCCTTGAAAATTTAATGCAAATCTGTGGGAAGGGGTGGGGGCTTATACTTGTCTAAGGTGAGGTAACAACATTTATCCAGCCCCATTCCCACCCCAACCCCCTTGGTGATAAATAATGTCCAGTCCCTTAGATTGGTATTATAATTGTTCAAAATCTGAAGCATGAGAACATAATAATGACTGATGTGTTGGTGTTACATGTATGTTCAACAGCAAAATGTGTGGGGTGGGAGGGGGCTCCCTTGCATATTTAACACTGAAAGTACAAAAGTTTCCTTCACTGGGAAACCAATTGGTTCGAATTATATTGCTACTGGCGTTTTCAGATTGGACAAGAAAATGGAGTCATGTGTATGAATGTAATAACGAGATGGTGCCTAAAAAAGAGTATTAATATAAACACAAAATCATGTAAATGTGTTAACAATTATATTGCTACAGCTTTTAGACGAGTACTAATGTACATACTATTAAGATTATATAGTATCTTTCCTTCTTTATCCGTTTATTATAAAGTTATTTTCAAAAATAAATGTTCCAGTATAACAAATCCATTAGTAAACAAGAGTTATCTCCCCTAAGTCAGAACCAGACTTGTTTATCCGGTGGAGAGTATTCGGAGGGGAGTTAACTCTGCCGAAAAATATAGCCTGTTATTAAATTTCGCGATGACCGCACGATTTGTGATGCAAATGGAGGCAAATCACGCGCAACAAAATTAATAATCCGATGTATGTTTTGTACGTAGAACATCCGTTGTTGATATTGTGTAGTGCAAGTAGTTTTTCATAATATTATTTTCAATTAGCGGTTGCGTATTACAGTTAAACGTTGAGTAACACAATGCATTCTGTTGTTATGGTTACTCCAAGATTCACTACGGACCATCGCATCGCATCGAGCGGGGGAAAGGGGTGGGGGGGGGGGGAGGGGGGTGGGGGGGGGGCGTGGCTAACTGTCCGAGCGAGGCGATTCCAATACATAGGCTATACCCTATGTGAAAACACATTTTTTCTAATTTCATTCAAGATTCGCGAACTATCAAATTATGTCTTCCGGAATCCCGAAATAGGTTGAATGACGTCATCACATTTTAAATTTAGCCAATCAGAGAGTTCTTACATAGACGCTTCGGTGGTTGTATGGAAGATGGTGCATTGACCCGGTTCCAGATAATGAACGAAATTAGACAAAAAAGGTATGGCACACCAAACATTTTGCAAAGCAAAATTCAACAGTAATTGTAAGTAAATGGTGATTTTTTTTACGAAAATAGGTTGTTGCAAAATCCTGCCTGTCCTCCATAACGAAATTGTAGCTACCCTAGGTGGAACTGTAGACACAGTTAACACACATTGTATTGTGCTTATTCTCTTGTGAAAACCTCATAGTCAATGGTAAACACAAGTTTGTTCAACTAATCAGTAAGCCCACTTCACAGAAAACGTGATGCATGGTGACACATTTATTTTGTCACACTTCGTGGCCTGCCCTGTCCTCCGTAACGGCACTTTCCCACGAAATTATACACTATCTACTGTTAATCATATAACATGAACGTTATGTTCTTATCCATGGACTTCATTACAAATGCAAATACAAGTGTGTCTACTTTAAAAGGCAAAACTAAATGACATATCAGACATAAATTATTAACTCCGTAACTTACCCCTGTCCTCCGTTATATTATATTCAATGCCATGTAATTATGTTCCCTTGTGCGCAATAACAACGGCATTATGTTGTATATGATCCCGGTATGTATGTCATCTTCCGTTAGTGACATTGGCATCAGATCGGCTACGATTGGGGAATTTTTGTTTCTTCATTTTCGAAGTTATATTATAAACCGTTTTATATGCAAACACCAGACCAGTGATTCGAATATACAAGCTGGGATACGTTATGGATGGTATTTCAGGTCATATAACGGCCATTTATGCATGTATAAAAACAGATGTGCTTACATGCCATCAGCAAATAAATCGTCTATTTCGTTACGGAGGACAGGATCTTTGTTAAAATGCTGTATACATGTATGTACGGAAATTGTAGTTCAGAAACGTTATTAATTATTGTTACAATCTTTTACATGTCGACTGATGTGTAAATGTTGAAATAAGTGTGTATGGTTATGGTAATGTGGGTGAAACCCAATGGCAGTTCGCATCTAAAAACTAACTACGACATTGTTTGTGATAGTGTTTAGCTAATGCGCAATAAACATTGTCCACAACCTGACATATTAGCAGCTTAAATGGTAATTATGGAGGACATAAAAGTGTTACGAAGGATAGAACAAAATGAACCCTAGCTAGTTTGTAGCATATTGTTTGGTGAACATGACAAAATAGATGCCAATAAAAGACAATACTACTGATGAGCAATATATTTTGATGACATACGATTTACATTGCCTGACACTCGCCGAATCGGAATGGTAGCCCAAATAAAAATCCCATATTTCACTAGCCAAAATGAAAATTTGGTAGCCCCAAAAAGGTATGACTGAATTTAGTGAAATATGCGATTAGGGGCGTATCTACACTGGCAGAGATGGACGAGTGACACAAAATTATATGTACAATTTAATATGCTTTATATTTATAATAGTTCATTTTCCTCCATAACCATTTCTACATGATGTTCATCCTCTTCATCCACCTCCTCCTCATCACTGATAATAATGTCCTCGTCCGTCTTCTCTTCCTCCTCCTCCACCTCGTCGTCAAATACATGGCACGCGTACAGCGGTGGTAGCAGAGCCTTCAAAAGCGTGAAAACACGCACTCAGCGGTGTACGATCCACAAGAGAACGCAATAAACACTAGGCCTACAAGAAAACGAAAAAGTAATCAAAGTACTGAAAGTACTGAACATAGGGTACTACAAGAATTCCGCTACGGAAGCGGTGTCGTGCCTGAAAATGCCTTGTCTGTACAAAACAATGTTGTAGCAGGATTTTTGTTAACGTTTCTGCATTACTTTGACATCACCATGTTTACTTCTGTTTTGTGAATGAAATAGTTGGCACCGGATCGAGTATATTCAAACATACAAATGACGTCATTGGGGAAACCGCTGACAAAATGTTGAATGTATGGAAGCAAAAACTTGTTAGAATTATTTTGTTGTCGTATTTACAGTACTTGCATTAATATGGGTATTAATCTACGCTGGATGTGTTATACTGTTATTAATTTGTTCACGGACTGTAATTTATCACTTACTGACTTATTGACCCCCTTCCCTGAACGTAGAATTGACACTCATGTTGGCGTGTATTGGCCACCATAGACAAATGTCAATCAGGCAGAATTCGGGAATGTCACTAAAATCCGCTGTAAATCCATCGATAGAATGAGGATTAACATCATCAGTTAGACCCACACGTGCGAGTTTTGTTGCGACACAATCGCGATCATTAAAACAAGCTGGGTCAACATGCAGGTAGCTGTAATCCCTTGATATCGTTTGTGTGTTGAACGCATCGCTTGTTGTTTATCAGGTGGAGAGTATTCGGAGGGGAGTTAACTCTGCCGAAAACTATAGCCTGTTACTAAATTTAGCGATTACCGCACGATTTGTGACGCAAATGGGGGAAAATCACGCGCAACAAAATAATCCGATGTATTATTGTACGTAGAACATCCGTTTTTGATATTGTTCAGTGCAAGTAGTTTTTCATAATATTATTTTCCATTAATTAGTGGTTGCGTATGACAGTTAAACGTCGAGTATAACACAATGAATTTTGTTGTTATGGTTACTCCAAGATATCACTACGGACTAGCCCATCGAGGGTGGGGGTGGGGGGGGGGGGGGTGGGGGGGTCTAGGGCGTGGCTAACTGTCCGAGGCGATACCAATACATAGGTTACCCTACGTGAAAATACAACAAAAGCCCCAGAAGACACTATATCCACAATAAGCCAACAGGCAACAAACAAACACACTATAGTATTTTCATGCTAAATAATTCTAGAAAATTACCTCCCCCTCCCCCAACCCGGTATTATTCAGGGCTGGCGGGCATCTTAAATTAGTACGGGAAATCCGGAAAATTCCGGACAGTTAACCTCAGTACACAGATAGACTGCTTCCGGGTCGGTACCCGCTTCCGGGTCGCAAAAAATAGTCCGGAGAAAAATGCATATATTTGTGTTGCGGGTGCTTTGAGGCAGGTTCGGGTGCACTGATGTGGTTTATTAATGCATGTGGAGACAGTGTTTACACAGGGGTCTAGTACACCGCCAAGATCTGCAGTTTGGAATGGATTATTTTGTGTGGCAGAACACATGTAAATGAAGTGTGATGCGGCTCTGCGTCTGTTGTGACGTGATGATTTTTGACCCCGCTGTGATGTTTCCTTTCCTGTCAGAAAAACGAAATGGTCAACGGGTGTTGACAAGTTGGTGAAAAGTTGTAAAAGACATTGTAACTCAATGTGTGATTCCAATGTTTATGCTTTTACAGTCGGTGAGTCAAATGACTCCTAAACGCTATATCAGTGATTCTTGGTGCCGTTTTTCTAGTTTCGAGGTAGAACCAATAATTCATTAAACTGTGTTTATTCCATTGGATGACAGTCCAGGTGTTACATTTATAATAGTATAGCCAATTGTTCTCGTCATTTTATATATTTTATTTCCACTTCAGGGGACCAGGGGTCTCAGAAATGTCATTTCCGTTACGTAAATTTACATGACGTAAATATAGCTTTACATTTGCACTTTTTTCTTTTCAACGGCATAAAACATAAAACTGAAGGGGCATCTATTAAGACAAGTGTCAATAATATGGTAAGCTAATTGTATTAGTTTCAAACAGAACAATTTAGTAGCAAGTCGTGGAATTTCTCATTTATGGTAAACCAACAACATGTATTTAATACGAATCAGTAAAGTTAAACAAAACAAAATAGCTTGGCATGTAACAGAATGTCGTGTTTTACCACATGTACCAAACATCGTTATAAAGCTACATTTAGCACAGCCTCAAAAAATATGAGCGTAACGGAAATGATTTGTGTAACGGTAATGACAAAACGTAACGGTAATGACTCTCCATTTATTTAAAATACTAATACAGCATATATAGCAAACATATTTATACTTTGCATATGCTGTACAATATAACTTCAAGTTAATGTTTACTTTTAATGTGATTGCCAATAGAAACCCACACTCCTCGAAGCTGTGTCTGTTTTTTGTTGTTCCAGAGCTTTTACTAATTAAATCCTGATATATAAAAGTTGTAGGTCTGAATAAATGTGCCATTGCTGACCGACAACTGATGGGACATGGTTTATATCTAATTTACGCATGAACTGACTGGTTAGTATGGTAATTTATCATTGCCGTTACACGATCGTCATTACCGTTACACAATTTCGTAACGGAAATGACCGTAACGGTAATGATTTTTCTTTAAAAACTCCCATGTTTCACCCCTCTGTATACAACGCATCATGAAGGTAGAATATGCAAATACAACGTTGTAAGTGTGTCTATCCACCCATTTTGGTTTCAGCCGACCTACATACATATGGACGTGTATAAACCCCGAACGGTAATGTATCATGATGCATGTAATGTGTAACCTTAAAATTACGAATACAGACCGGCCTCGTTCTCGGCAATGACTTAAGTTGTGTTACCACCGAATTTATTTATAAATTGCGCGCGCATAAACAGTTTTCATTGCATTAGTAGCTGAGAGTAGGGAAGGGAGGTTACTCTGATTTTACATTTTTTGTTCAGCGTAACGGTAATGGTTCGATTTCTCGGGACAAATACATTAAAGTCAGTATTTTTCACAACAAAATGAAATTTTATTGCAGAATAAGTTTAATGTAAATGTTAAACTATTTTAATTCAGATGCAATGTATAGTAAAGTACAAATGGACAAGATTTGAGAATTACGGGCTTGTAAACTGTGCTGATTGATGACCGGGACATGCCCATTTGGTGCACCACACGTATGCCAACAACGGAAAATAATAACTAAACACACATAACAAGAATTGTAAATACTGTTTTCTTAATGGATTGGTATTATACTTAGTGTCTTTACTGAAAACAAAAATAATGTTCCTTATGAATTGTGTGATTTGTCAGTAAATTACACCGGGACACCAGATGTACATAAAATACAGAATCACTGATATGTTTAATATACAGTTCTATCTGTGTGTTTAGGCCAGTTGGTCGCCCTAGTTTTCAAAACCAAAGTGAAACCGAAAGTGCGAAAACAATCGATCACTTCTTGGTTCAATCGGCATACCTCGGATGTGTACAATTGCACCCTGTGAGATTATGTCATGGATGATGGAGAAAACAACCTTATGATCAACTATTCTGGCTTCGTAATTTAACGTGTTCCACTTATAAAACAAAATACATAACTACTTACTTGGCCTATTCACCTTTTCTTTACTCAATTCGTCTTTCGCATCATGAAATCCCACTCATTTTTGGGAGCCGGCACAGCTTCAAGGTCGATAGCCAAGTCGCCGACTTTCTCCTCGTCCGCCATTATTATCGCGACGAACAAAGCCGAACGTTCCGAATGGTTCCGGGTCAAAACGTAACCAAGTCAAAACGTACACAAAATCGGGTCAAAACGTACACAAACGTGGTCAAAACGTACACAAAAAAAAGAGTCAAAACGTAACCATAGTATATAGATTTAAATTTAGTAATTTACTAAGAATCAGAAATTTTAACATGGAAAAAGAAGTTTGTTAATGGTTATGCGTGATTAATTGACTAAGTTTTAGCAAGTGCAACATTGAAAAAGAAGTTTGTTATTTGGTTATGCATGATTAATTGACTGACATTTAGCAATTGCAATATTGACAAAAAAGAAGTTTGTTAATCTGTTAAGCGTGATTAATTGACTGAGATTAGTTAGTAATTCACCTTCAAACAGTCAATTGTGCGTAATAAAAACTAATCAGGCTGTAAATTGATGTCAATTAAAGATGAGTTGGTGCTCACTCAGATTGTCCCGTCCGGCAGAGCCACGTGGCATGGACTTCGAGCTTGCCGCTTACTTCATACCGGAAGGTTTTCTACGCCACGATACCACCGTCAACGGAGCACGTCACATAATATTCGCCACCACCACGCAGCTGGACATCCCCCGACGAGCCAAGACTTGGTACGTCGACGGCACCGTCAAATGTCTCGCGTTCATGTTCAGGCGACGCAAGAAGGATTATAAGAAAGTCCTGAAGGTTAGTATAAGTTAATAAGTATAAATGCATAAACAATAACTATAGTATAGTATATACTTTTAGTAGTCTGTGCCAGTAATTATAAGATGTTTTCTGTATCATTTAAATATGAAATATAATTGTATTTGTATGATTTCAGAAAGTGAAGTCTACATTCGAGTCGCCGCCATCAGTTGAACGGGTCGTGATGGACTTCGAGGCGGCCGTCTGGTCGGCATTGAGGAAGGTCTTTCCCCTTGTCTCCTTACATGGATGTGCGTTCCACTGGTCGCAGGCCGTGTTTCGGAAGGTTCAGGTATGTATATATATTTTTTTACCGCTTCAGGTGAAGCTCATCTCCGAGAAGAAGTTGTCCAAGGACCAGCAAAAGAAGTCACGATTTATTCAGGCCCTGGTATTCGCTGTGTGGGGCCGATATTCCGCTGGCGAGATATCGACCAGCAGATTATTGAAGAAACTGGCGGCAGTCTACGCTCCATCGTCCTAGATATACAATGTATACGTATTGTCGTAGAACATCCATGATATAGATATATTGAGCTTGTACATGCTATTCCGTAGTAGGACATGTGCTAACACTGTCTGAACATATTACATTATGTGACATGGGTATACATGTACTGTATGTAAGTTTATATTATATTACGTGAACATGAATGTATACGTTGTATGTTTCGCAAATAAACAACTCCCTGAAATTCAATTTGACACAGCAAATATTGTCTGATCTGGGCCTGCACTGTTCGGCATGAATTATACTTTTCGATGTTCGTCATACATTTAGTTATATTTTTGGTCACAGTTTATTTATTAACCCTTAGAAGTCGGTATATATATTGATACAAGAACATGTATTGACATGACATTAAAATCGTCTCGAATGGAGACGATTTGCATGTGCTGTCAAAATTTGTTTTGGTAAGAGTTATAATGCTATAAAAAATAAACAAGACAACACAGTTTAAATCAGCAGTGTACGGGTTAATATGAACATGTAAATTAAAATTGTTCTGTTTTGTAAACATGTAAACTATTTAATTAAAATAGTCAATAAGATCATGTTTATGACCTTTAAACATCGTTTCTGTTTTTCATATTACCCTAAACTAAGGTACATTGGAACGCCGCAGGTGGCATCTAATTGACAGTTTGTCCACTGTGAATATCCTGTGTACAGCTAGGGGACTGATTAATTTGTAACATCATGTGGAAACCATTGTTATGTCAATTACACATTCCACAATTAAACCAGTGTGAAGGATGGTATCGATCTGAGTTCGTTCTTAAGGATCTATAATACAAACTTACAGGGTCTGTGCTTATTTAATTTGTTCTATAATAACGAAACAAATTTAATTATTAATTATATAACAAAATGAAAATATTTTCAAGTCTAAGTTTACATTTCTGTTATAAATAATTCCATTTTATAATCAGAATTGAAACTTGAATGTGTATTGAATGTGTGTCGTTTTTAACCCGAAAATGGTTCAAAGTTCTCATTCCTGATGAAAACGTAACACTTTTCTAAGTTAAAATTGACTGTTTGAAGGTGAATTACTAACTAATCTCAGTCAATTAATCACGCTTAACAGATTAACAAACTTCTTTTTTTACAATATTGCAATTGCTAAATGTCAGTCAATTAATCATGCATAACCAAATAACAAACTTCTTTTTCAATGTTGCACTTGCTAAAACGTAGTCAATTAATCACGCATAACCATTAACAAACTTTTTTTTCCATGTTAAACGATGTTTAAATTTCTGATTCTTAGTAAATTACTAAATTTAAATCTATATACTATGGATACGTTTTGACCTTTTTTTGTGTACATTTTGACCACGTTTGTGTACGTTTTGACTTCACCCCAGGTTACGTTTTGACTTATTTTGTTTGTGTACGTTTTGACTTGGTTACGTTTTGACCCGATCCCTTCCGAATGATACCTATTTCGCCCAAGTCCGTTCTTACATTTTGAAAATCGTTATTAATTCCGTGAAAGATTCGATTCGTAGATAATTTGAAAGGTAATCAGTATTGCTATGCAGCTACATTCAATGCACTTAATTAACCTGCGACAAGTTGTTTTTATAGAATGCAACAAATGAGGAGGAAATAATCAAGGTGCGATTTCGAACGTCGGGTAACATCCACAGGGCTACTAAAATAATTCCATTGTATTCAATCTGTATAGATAGAGTCAAGGGGAGACACTAACAAGTGTGATGAAATACTAATCTGTATTCTGTCTAATATTAATCAATATTGGTGCAATCTATTTGGAGTAAACTTATAATAAACAGAATGGCACCTTCAATTATAACCCAGATATGTTAAAACATACAAAATAATGCTTTTAATTTGTTTTACTGCAGATTTCTTTTGCCTGTCCAGGCTACTTCCGGTTTATAGCAAAGCGTTTGTAACAAACGATTTGATTGGTTGATAAAAAATTTCAACCAATCAAATCGTCCGTTGCAAATTTTAGCTCAACCGGAAGTGAGTGGGACACTGAAATGAAATCTCGATTCAGGCTTTAGTGTTTGGCCTTCTGTTATACTACATGAATTCAAGTGGGTAGGGTATATTCAACATTGCCTGCCTGCGGTAACATCCGCCATTTTCATTGGATAATTAGTCAATAGTATGCCTACGCAACGTAAATTACTTCCTACTTCTCGGAGAGTGCTTAAGCATTTTGCGAATTCACGCTTTATTATGTCAGTTTATGGTAATATTTTTGTGTCATATTGTACAATTGTCTCTCAATAACAATATAGCGAAGTATGAACGTAAACACCCTGCTAAAAAAAAACTGTAGTCGCTATTCTCATATGGAAGGTCATATCCACCATAATTGTATCCCCTGGACTTTGTCGGGGGATACATAGGATTTGACGCCGAACATCGTCCGCCGCAGACACTTCTTGTCCGGAGCATAACTCGAACACCCTTTGGAATATTTTCAAGGTGTGTCCCACACAAGGTGTGTCACACACAAGAATGACAACTCTTGCTTAGCTAATTTTTGAGTTATCTCCCTATTTTATTTCGCGCACTGATTGCGTGTCCGGAGCATAACTCGACCACCCTTTGGAATATTTTCTTGAAACTTAACACATGCATAGACCACGACCCGAAGGTGTGTCACTCACAAGAATAACAACTCTTGCATAGCTAATTTTTTTAGTTATCTCCCTTTTTTGTTTCGTGCACTGATTGAGCATAACTCGACCACCCTTTGGAATATTTTCAAGAAAATTCACACATGCATAGACCACGACCCGAAGGTGTGTCGCGCACAAGAATGACATCTCTTGCATAGCTAATTTTTTAGTTATCTCCCTTTTTAGCTCACCTGACCGAAGCTCATGTGAGCTATTGTTTATTGTTACCGCAATGTGTCCGTCGTCATCCGTCGTCGTCTGTGAACATTTTCAAACGTCTTCTCCTCGGTAACCATTGGGCCTATAGTTACCAAACTTTATGGTCATGAGGGATTACAAAATTGTTAAAATGACGTCACGCAATCCAAGATGGCCGCCGTGTAAAAATAGCACAAATTCTTCAAAAATCTTCTTCTCAAGAACCGCCAACCGGATTTCGACAAACTTGGTAGGAATTATCGATGTACAATGCTCTTTCAAAGTTGTTAAAATGGTGACCCCGGGGTCAAAAATGGGTGTGGCCCGTGGGGTCAAATTAGGGACACATTTTATTTTTGACCGAATATGGTCATGTCATATATCAAATCAAAGGTATCAACGAGAAGATCACTCTGGTGCATTTTTTGTCGAAATTGGATGGTCATGTCATCCAAGATGGCCGCCGAAATGTCAAAAGGTCTTTCTTTTATCACAGTTATGGTCCATGGGTGAATTTTCAGATTTGTTAAAACGGAGGTCGTCGCTAATCCAATATGGCCGCCGTCTAAAAATAGCACAAATTCTTAAAAATCTTCTTCTCGTGAACCGCCAGCCAGATTTCGACGAAACTTGGTAGGGATGATCGACGTAGAATGCTCTTTCAAAGGTGTTAAAATGGTGACCCCGGGGTCAAAAATTGGCGTGGCCCGTGAGGTCAAATTTTATTTTTGACCAAATATGGTCATGTCATATGATATATCAAATTGAAGGTATCGATGAGGCGATTGCTCTGGTGCAATATTTGTCAGAATCGGATGATTATGTCATCCATGATGGCCTCCAAAAGGTCTTTTTCTCAGGAACCACATGGCCGAGGCTGGCCAAACTTCATTGTAAGTAAATACCGGGAAATAAGTTTTTGTGTGTTCAAAACGCCGTTTTTGGCTTTGTTTCATGTGCTAAAAATATTTTTGGACACATTTGTCTAATTGGCTGACATCTCTCACACCTATCTCTGAAATTGAAGGATTACAAATGCCCCACAACACACCTTCACACCTGACTGTGGGCATTGCTAATTGAAATTGTGTTGAGTACAAACATTGTGGGTCATCTCAAATTATGATGCTGACATCTGAAATAACTACTTAATTATTTTAATAAGACAGCTAGATTATGAACAAATTTCAGGGATAATCCCAAAAACATTTGCATTTTGCCTACTACATTAAAATTCCTTCATTAAATGTATGCCTAAACTGTGTTTGTATATATAGCAAGTGGAATGGACAATATCATTAATGTTAGATCTCTAACAGTTATATAAAGATGGACTGCCACTATTAAATGCCTGTATTTTTTGCCACACTCGTCAGAAACAGTTAATTTCCATCCTAGAATACTTTGAATAAAATGCTACTACAATCAGTACACCTGCAAATAGAAATTGTATGGTATATTCACCGGTATTTACTACCAAATCCAAATTCTTATTTCCCGGTATTTCCCACTATTTCCCGGTATTTAATTTCCCGCCGTCCCGGGAAATTGCCAACCCTGGCTTTCGGCCTTATTCAAATTGCTAAGTGCTTTGTTCTTACTTTATATTGCAAATGCTTAGTGCAATGAAACAGGGACACAAATAAGGACGTATCAATAATTGTAATGTAAATAAGACGAATGAACAAAGCAATCAGCAGAATGGACATGTAAGAAAGACAAATACAATTACAACAAGCAGATTTCAAATGTAATAAATACAAAAGACGAATGAAATAACATGAATATAAGTTGTAATGTCATCAGCACGCAAGCATCAAGTCACATATAATTATGACGGATATTACCTTCCATATGTGTTAGCTTAGAAAATCTCAGCTCTACGGATGTGTTTTGCTATTTCATCTGTCTTTTATCTTTTCTGTATCCGTGAGAGCTGAGACCCTTAATATAGTGTAAACTTTAGTCACAATAACATCCCAATTTGTCCTGGTGTTATGCTACACAAATGGGAATAAAAGGATAACCAATGACACTGGTATTGCCCCGGGAATAGACATAGCACTATGGCTTTACTACCGTGCAAAAAGTGCAGATCCTGATGAGACGACCCGTTACGAGCCGGCTCATCTGGATCTACACTGTTGGTAAACTCAGATATAGAGGTCTGTAATGTTGAAAGGGTTAAGTATTTGAAAGAAGTGTCTCAGAAACTATTGAGTTCCCATTTTCCATAAAATGATTCAAGCGTTCAGTTCTGATCATTGTACATTATCTTTCTGGGGCCCATTTCACTTAATTTTGTACGATAATATGTCTGTACAAATATTTTATAATTTTACTCAACACATCAATGACAATGTGGCTCATTAATGCTGTCACATGAAATTTAGTGAAAAGGGGCCCCAGTTTGATAATATCATGTTAAAACAATGCAGGTGTTGTTTTCTTTGAATTTACTTCATTGTACACTTTGGTTGGTGTAAATCATCAGGGCTCCAGATAAGCTGTGTGTATATACCCACTGATTTCAAGTTTGATGCATATTTTATTTTGCAAATTAATTGATGAATTTATTGTTTGCCCTAGTTTCTTGACCAATGCAAGCGCATTTCATCTCAATTAATCATTAAATGTTTCAATACACAGTGATCTATATTTAGAACAAGACCTTGTTGACATAATTTCCTGTGACGCTAACCATTTTACTGCGTGGGCTTGATCGATTCAGTGTCAAATTGTCAATCTCATAGTAGTATTGCCATTCAAGAGCATGTTTAGGGGCGATGCTTGATTCCAAAATACATGTGCACATGAAGAGGCTGGGCCAACAATAAGATAGCTATAGTTCACATATTGATTGAATTTTTAATAAACTAATTTGTTCACTCGCTGAGCTCGCTCGAAATTAATTTATGTTCAAAATTCAATATGTGAACTATAACTATTACTTTTCACATATTTTTCTGATATAATATAGGGCATTAAGTTGAAACATCACTTATTTGATCTGTAAAAAAGCTAAACAAAAATGTTTACTTCTTTCTTCAGCTCATATAAGTGAATTTTCAGCTTGATTAGTAACAAGCATTTTCCTAATTACAGACAGTGGTGAGGACCTGGCACCATCACAACAGGTGAAATATGGAATCAAACTGAACTAAAATTACCTTAGCTGTTGATAAGTCATTAACACCACTAAATCAAATTAATTGATCTTGAAAAATAATTAATTGTTTATGGTATGGTATTGATAAGTATAATCTTCATACATCAAGGTAAGTATGTACATTTAAAATATGATAAGAAGTGGAAATACCTTATTCGACTGGATCAAAGGTTGTGTATACTGTTGTTACTACTTAATTATGTTGAATATACTAATTGAATAAAAAAAAAAATTTTGTTAAACTGAAAGTTGTTGTGTTATCCCGCCTAGTTCATGTACACATAGCTCCAGATAAGCATTGTGTCTAAAGACACCCCCTGATTTCAAATTTGTTGCATATTTTATTTTTGAAAATGGATCACATGGATTTTGTTTTGGTAGAAAATTCACTTGTTTGCTTTTTGTCAGCTCAATTAAGTGAATTCTCAATTTTATTAGAAAATGTTTACTCCTCAGTTTGAAAGTTTCAAATTAGTGTGCATACATTCTATTCCCACCTTTGAAAATCAATCGCATTCAGGCAAATAAATGATTAAAATACACCAACCAATACAAGCCTTTGCTTGAGTTCTGTGTACATGTACTGTAAACAAATGGGCCACCCACTGATCAAACGAACGGTAAGACATTGGCAGCAATTTTAGATCCTGATAGTCTTGCACGCTGCAACATTGCACTTCTGGTCTAACCGTTTTGCTAATGACAGCACACTTACAGTCACTGAATGGGGATGGGCCATGCCTTAGTAGGAGATCTGGTATTGGACACCAGAGGTTGTGAGTTAGTCCTCGTCATAGGCGTGAACAATACTTGCATACTATTTCTATCCCACTAGTCTGTCTGATGAGACTTTATAACTGTGGCGTAGGCCCTAGTCCGGCTGGTTTGCGACTTTGCTGGTTGCAAACATTGTAAAGTACTTTTTCCCAACCTGTTGCACAACATAGTTGTGCACTACATGTAGCACAGCCGGAATCAATTGAATTGGTGTTGGTACCTGACAGTTTGATCGAGTGTGATTGATTGAATCAGATTGTTGGGACTTCGCTGGTATCACATGTTGTGCCTTTTATTCGCCTGTGGTCCAATATATAAATAGACAAGCTGGTAGTACCCACAAGTGGAAGTAACGGATGAAGGTTCATAAATATATTAAATATACATAGAAGCATCAACAAGTGGAACAAAATAAGCTAAACATTTTTTACTCCTTCTTATAACATAGTAATGTGCTATGAGATGGAGCTTAAAAATGTTAGTTTATTTTTAACTCACCTGAGCGAACCTCATGTGAGCTATTGTTATCGCAATGTGTCCGTCGTCGTCCGTGAACATTTTCAAACGTCTTTTCCTCGGTAACCATTGGGCCTATAGTCACCAAACTTCATGGTCATGGTCCTTAGGTAGGGGGATTACAAAATTGTTAAAATGACGTCATTACATAATCCAAGATGGCCGCTGTCTAAAAACAGCACAAATTCTTCAAAAATCTTTTTCTCAAGAACCGCCAACCGGATTTCGACAAAACTTGGTAGGAATGATCGATGTACAATGCTCTTTCAAAGTTGTTAAAATGGTGACCCTGGGGTCAAAAATAGGCGTGACCCGTGGGGTCAATCAAATTGGGGTCAAATTTTATTTTTGACCTAATATGGTCATGTTATATATAAACTCGAAGGTATCAACGAGGCGATCACTCTGGTGCATTTTTTGTCGAAATTGGATGGTTATGTCATCCAAGATGGCCGCCGAAAGGTCAAAAGGTCGTTCTTTTATTAAGAGATTTAAAAATTCTTCTTCACATGAACCGCTTGACCCATGGTAGCCAAACTTCAGTTATGGTCCATGGGTGAAGCCTTTTCAGATTTGTTAAAGTGGAGGTGATCGCTAATCCAAGATGGCCGCCATCTAAATATAGCAAAAATTCTTAAAATATTTTCTTCTCCTGAAGTGTTGGCCGGATTTCGACGAAACTTGCTAGAAATGATCGATGTACAATGCTCTTTCAAAGTTGTTAAAATGGTGACCCCGGGGTCAAAAATGGGTGTGGCCCGTGGGGTCAAATTTTATTTTTGACCGAATATGGTCATGTCTATATCAAATCAAAGGTATCAATGAGGCGATCGCTCTGGTACATTTTTGTCGAAATTGGATGGTCTTGTCATCCAAGATGGCGGCCGAAAGGTCAAAAGGTCATTCTTTTATCAGAGATTTCAAAATTCTTCTTCACATGAACCGCTTGGCCCATGGTGGCCAAACTTCAGTTATGGTCCATTGGTGAAGCCTTTTCAGATTTGTTTAAACGGAGGTCGTCGCTAATCCAAGATGGCCGCCGTCTAAAAAATAGCACACATTCTTAAAAAATCTTCTCATGAACCGCCAGCCTGATTTCGACGAAACTTGGTAGGAATGATCGATGTAGAATGCTCTTTCAAAGGTGTTAAAATGGTGACCCCGGGGTCAAAAATGGGCGTGGCCCGTGGGGTCAAATCTTATTTTTGACCGAATATGCTCGTGTCATATATCAAATTGAAGGTATCGATGAGCCGATTGCTCTGGTGCAATATTTGTTGGAATCGAATGATTATGTCATCCATGATGGCCGCCAAAAGGTCCATTTATTCGAGATTTTGAACGTCTTTTTCTGAGGAACCACATGGCCGATGCTGGCCAAACTTCATAGTAAGTTAAGATCCTTGGGTGAAACCTTTTCAGATTTGGTAAAATGAGAGTCATCGCTTAATCCAAGATGACCGCCATCTAAAAATAGCACATATGAACTCGATGTCACATTCTCCTCTAGTGTTCATGGAGTCAGGTGAACTTGTTGGTGCTTTTATGTATATTTAGGACTCCCAAACCCCTCGCCCTATGATGCGCTTTGTGCGTCATTAACCCTTTTTTACGAGGAGGCCTTGCGGCCCCAATGTTGTATGCCTTCCGAAGCGCTTGTATGGTATAGCGCGGTCTGTCAGTCAGTCCGATTTGCATTAATGCAGTATATCAGTGATTCTATATTTTATGTACATATTTTTGCAGTTTTTCTAGTTTCGATGTAGAACCAATAATTCATTAAACTGTGTTTATTCCATTGGGTGACAGTCCAGTTGTTACATTTATAATAGTATAGCCAATTGTTCTCGTCATTTTATATATTTTATTTCCACTTCAAGGGACCAGGGGTCTCAGAAATGTCATTTCCGTTACGTACATTTACATGACGTAAATATAGCTTTACATTTACATTTTTTTCTTTTCAACGGCATAAAACATAAAACTGAAGGGGCATCTATTTAGAAAAGTGTCAATAATATGGTAATTTAATTGTATTAGTTTCAAACAGAGAAATTTAGTAGCAAGTCGTGGAATTTCTCATTTATGGTAACCCAACAACATGTATTTAATATGAATCAGTAAAGTTAAGCAAAACAAAATAGCTTGGCATGTAACAGAATGCCGTGTTTTACCACATGTACCAAACATCGTTATAAAGCTACATTTAATTAATGGCACAGCCTCCAAAAATATGGGCGTAACGGAAATTATTATGTAACGGTAATGACAAAACGTAACGGTAATGACTTTCCATTTATTTAAAATACTAATACAGCATATATAACAAAATTTATACTTTGAATATGCTGTACAATATAACTTCAAGTTAGTGTTTACTTTTAATGTGATTGCCAATAGAAACCCACACTCCTTGAAGCTGTGTCTGTTTTTTGTTGTTTCAGAGCTTTTACTAATTAAATCCTGATATATAAATGTTGTAGGTCTGAATAAATGTGCCATTACTGACCGACAACTGATGGGACCTGGTTTATATGTAATTGACGCATGAACTGACTGGTTAGTATGGTAATTTATCATTACCGTTACACGATCGTCATTACCGTTACACAATTTTGTAACGGAAATGACCGCAACGGTAATGATTTTTCTTTAAAAACTCCCATTTGTCACCCCTCTGTATACAACGCATCATGAAGGTAGAATATGCAAAGGCAACGTTGTAAGTGTGTCTAATCTACCCATTTTGGTTTCAGTCGACCTACATACATATGGACGTGTATAAACCCCAAACGGTAATGATGCATGTAATGTGTAACCTTAAAATTCCGAATACAGACCGGCCTCGTTCTCGGCAATGACTTAAGTTGTGTTACCACTGTGTTTATTTATAAATCGGGCGCTCATAAACAGTGTTCATTGCATTAGTAGCTGAGAGTTGGAAAGGGAGGTTACTCTGATTTTACATTTTTTGTTCAGCGTAACGGTAATGATTCGATTTCACGGGACAGATACATTAACGTCAGTATTTTTGACAACAAGAGGCAAATTTATTGCAGAATAAGTTTAATGTCAATGTTAAACTATTTTAATTCAGATGCAATGTATAGTAAAGTACAAATGGACAAGATTTGAGAATTACGGGCTTGTGAACTGTGCTGATTGATGATTGGGACATGCCCATTTGGTGCACCATACGTATGCCAACAACAGAAAATAATAACTAAACACACATAACAAGAATTGTAAATACTGTTTTCTTAATGGATTGGTATTATACATAGTTTCTTTACTGAACAAAACAATTTTCCTTATAAATTGTGTGATTTGTCAGTAAATTACACCGGGACACCAGATGTACATAAAATATAGAATCACTGATATACAGGATCATGAGGAGACTATTATTCCACCGGGTTTCGAAGAAACGGGTGGCATATAATAGTGTTTGGACCGTCCATCTGTCTGTCTGTCCGTCCGTCCGTCACACTTTTCGGTTAACCACTTTGTCACAGTTTCTCAAATATGCTGCAGGTGGCATCCGCGTTCGACAGACGCATTTCTTGTTTATTCATATGTACATACAATAAAATACAGTTGACCTTTCCCTTTAATTGGCCGGATCCCATTTACACATGAACGGACTGAGGCATTGTGCGTAATGTGTCTTGCTCAAGGACACAACACATTTGCCTCTGGTGTTGTCCTATATGTGAGACGAGACTTTGCTGGAACAATTAATTTCCAAAGAACAGGTAAACTAAGCTAGTTACATGTTGGGTGTTTGTTTTAAAAGTGCTTTGTTACAGCGACAATTTATCGTATCGGATTTATACCAGTTGATTATCGTTTATTAACCTAGCCGCCATATTGTTTACGTTATCGACGAGCGCGCAACAGGTGCTCTATGTCACTCAGACATTTCGCCTTTTTTTTGGCCGACGCCTTTTCATACAATTTCCGTCCTGGACGTTTCGACATGTTGATATTCTTGTTTACATATTGGGAAGCCTACTGGCGCGCGTAGTGTACTGCGCATGCGCACCGCAAGCCGTGATGTGAATGTCGTCATGCCCGCACATTATCAAAATAGACTGTTACCGCCGCGCATCGCTAACAGTAAATTGATAATTACCGGTAATAAATGATTATATTTGTATAGCGGGCACTCGTAATTTTTAGAACTGGTGGAATAGTGACATAATTATACACTTATTTAATTCCTATAAAGAACATTTTGTGCCTACTGCGTGGGCATGTACCTTTAACTTGGCCATTTATACTACATTTTTGTGTCCAATTCTATATAATTTCTACTTTACACATCTGTACCTAAATTAGTATACCTGTTTAGCACAACGAGAGGAAGAAATAATGCTATAGAGTTTCAAATTCTCATTAATGTTTCTTGTCTTGGTACATCTTCGCTGTCTGGCCCATCTTCGACGGGCGTATTTTGTGACTTACAACACTCTTGTTTTCTATATCTTAGTGCGCGAAGTGTAAATGCTATTACACACATTTTTACTGTGTAGCGTGGTGTAGCGATATAGTACAACCTGTTGCCTATAAAGCGGAAAACATGCAGCTAACGGGTAAGGGTATATGAGCATGATAAGTAACATTAACCAAATTTAAAGGTACATGCTCATTCAGTGGGCACAAAATGTTCTTTATAGGAATTAAATAAGTGTATAATTATGTCGCTATTCCACCAGTTCTAAAAATTACCCCACGTATTGATTATTATACATTTTATATCAGATGTAAATTTCCACACTGCTATCAGGGGTGATAACAGTGCTTCATATTTTGATGTGCAACGATCATACTTTATAATCAGTCGAAAATATTATTTTTTAAGGTGACGCATTTACTGTCATGTCGGCTAATTCTGCGCATCGGCTAATGTACAATTCACGTCAAATTTAGCCTTGCGTATGTCCTAATAAAATATGTGGGTTTTGGAATAAACAAGCTGATTAATTGCTACACTGTGTGATAGTTTGGTAAAAAACTATTCAGAATATAGTCAAAATGTGTAAAATCTTGTCCCTGCTGATGTAATAGCCATCTTGTTTACTAAATTAACTGTTCAACTAAGAAACTATAGTCCGCAGACGATAACTTGCTACTTGTTTACAAACAAACCGGTCATAAACAAAACACAGAATATGTGAGACAGGTAAATACATGTATACCCGTGCCAGTATTCCTTTTCAATATTTATTTTGAGATCAAGTCTTATGTAGTGGAGGGATTAGAATGACGGGTATCAATGCCGTAGGTAGTGAGTTTGAATCTTAGTTTTTCATACACATAATATTTGGATTTGTTTTTAGCTCGCCTGCACGAAGTGCATAAGAGCTTCTGGCATACCCCCGGCGTCGTTGGCGTCGTCCACAAACTTAACGTTGAGTAAATGTCTTATAACTTCTGTTTCCTTTCATGGAACACCTTGTTATTTCATACATGCATTCCTCAGATGACCCTCTATCATGCTGTAGCAAATCCATGACCAACCACCCAGCCCTTACCCCAAGGTCAAGGTCACAAACTTGGCACATTCATAAACTTAACGTTGGGTAAATGTCTTATAACTTCTGTTTCCTTTCACGGAACACCTTGTTATTTCATACATGCATTCCTCAGATGACCCTCTATCATGCTGTAGCAAATCCATGACCCACCACCCAGCCCTTACCCCAAGGTGAAGGTCACAAACTTGGCACATTCATAAACTTAACATTGGGTTTATGTCTTATAACTTCTGTTTCCTTTCATGGAACACCTTGTTATTTCATACATGCATTCCTCAGATGACCCTCTATCATGCTGTAGCAAATCCATGACCCACCACCCAGCCCTTACCCCAAGGTCAAGGTCACAATCTTGGCACATTCATAAACTTAACGTTTGATAAATGTCTTATAACATCTGTTTCCTTTCATGGAACGCCTTGATATTTCAAATATGCATTCATCTGATGATACTCTATCATGCTATAGCAAATCCATGACCACCGCCCATCCCTTACCCAAACTTAGTACATTCATAAACTTAACGTTGAGTTAAATGTCTGTTTCCTTTCATGGAACGCCCTGCTATTTCATACATTCCTCAGATGACCCTCTATCATGCTGTAGCAAATCCACAACCCACCACCCAACCCTTACCCAAAAGTCAAGGTCACAAACTTAGCATGTTCATAAACTTACTGTTGGGGTAAATGTTGTGTAACTTCTGTTTCTTTACACTTTGAACACCTTGATATTTCATACATGCATTCATCTGATGATACTCTAGTGTGCTATAGCAAATCCATAACCAACCCCCTCCCTTTTCCCCAAGGTCACGGTCACAAACTTGGCACATTCATAAACTTAACGTTGGCGTAAATGTCTTATAACATCTGTTTCCTTTCATGAAACGCCTTGATATTTCATACACGTGTTCATCTGATGATACTATATCGTGCTATAGCAAATCCATGACCCACCGCCTACCCCTTACCCCAAGTTCAAGGTCACAAACTTGACACATTCATAAACTTAACGTTGGGGTAAATGTCTGATAACAACTGTTTCCTTTGATGGAACGCCTTCATATTTCATACATACATTCCTCAGATGACCCTCTATCATGCTGTAGCAAATCCACAACCCACCACCCAACCCTTACACCAAGGTCAAGGTCACAAACTTAGCATGTTCATAAACTTTACATTGGGGTAAATGTTGTGTAACGTCGTTTCTTTTCACTTTTAACGCTTTGATATTTCATACATGCATTCATGTGTTGATCCTCTATTGTGCTACAGCAAATCCATGACCCACCCCACCCCTTTCCCCAAGATCAAAATCATAAACTTAACGTTGGAGTAAATGTCTTTTTATAACTTCTGTTTCTTTACAGGGAACACCTTCATATTTCATACATGCATTCATCTGATGATACTCTATTGTGCTACAGCAAATCCATGACCCACCCCCCCCCACCCCTTTTGCCAAGGCCAAGGTCACAAACTTAGCATATTTATACATGCATTCCTCATGTGAATAGCTATCATGCTGTAGAAAATTACCAACTTAGTGCATTCATAAACTTAACGTTGGGTTAAATTTTGTTTTACTTCTCTTTTCAGGGAGCGCATTGATATTTCATACATGCGTTCATCTTAATATGCTATATCATGCTATTTGATATCAAATCCACGACCCACCTTCCACCACTGACCTCAATGTCAAGGTCCACCGCACACCCCTTATCCCAAGGTCAAGTTATATAATATTCATGTTTTTTATACAACTGTGCCAAGTTTGAGTGAAGGCTGCCAACAGGCGAGCTTCGTTGTCTTCTGACAACTCTTGTTATTTATTTTTTATGTGTGTTGCTCTTACAAATTACATTAATTATGCATGAGATATATTACATGTAAAACATTAGTCCTACTTTGAAGAAAACTAATAACTAAATGCACATTTCATATGTGTCTACATGAAGAATCTGGGAGTATGTTCTCGCCGAGCATGTCACAATGAGGCCATACAGCAATAGTGATAACCCTCGCTGTTTCACTTATTCCCTTCTCCACCAAGCAGTCATAAAAAGAACAGAATGATATCGACAAAAGTAATGCATTTTGTGAGGTTCAAACTCTCGACCAGATAAAATGAACAAAAGTTCTACAAACGTATGGATATTCTCCCGCTTCAATACCACTGAGCCACACTACATGTCTATTTTGCGCAGCAAGATATATATATATATATTGATATGCATGCAGGTGCACTTTATAATGTAATTATTATGCACGAAAACGAGGCTATTATATATATAATACACCTGGTCTACCTATATTTGGACTCATTGATTGACCTCCAGCAACTTATTATTGTCTGTCATTTATAACCTGCCATGATGTCACTGGATAGATCTGCTTCAAGTTTAATACCAATTTTGCTATGCTGATCCAGAATGCTGTTCGTCATTTTTGTTTGCACTACCAGATGCACAGCATTAGTAGAAAAAAATGTGACGTTGCAAACACGCATGTGATGTCATACATCATACAATTTATATCACTTACTGACGTCAGAACGTTATGACATTTTACCTGAACAAACTTCTTTGAAGTTTGTTGAATATTCAGGGAATTTTGACTGAATATGGGAATGTCAATGACATTTAAATTTGTTTGGAAAGCCTTAGGTGCGCACAATTAGCCGACACCATTGTAATTAGCATAAATAATTAAAAAATGTCATGCTTCATTTGGATATGAATACCACCGCGAGTCACTATCCATAAAATAATTATATTACTAAATGATTATACCTGTATAGCGAGCACTTGTAATTTTTAGAACTGGTGGAATAGTGACACAATTATACACTTATTTAATTCCTTTTAAAAGAACATTTTGTGCCTACTGAGAGCGCATATACCTTTAACCCTTACAATGCTGAATTAATTTGTGTCGTCTGCTGAATACTTTTTATTTTTCCATTTTTCTCATCAAAAACTTGGTTTGGCAGCACTTTAGAATCATTTTCAAATGAAATGATTCTAAAATGCTGTCAAACCATGTTTTTACTGAGAGAAAAGAGAAAATACAAATTATCAGCAGACAACTATTTTCTGTTCCCGCATTCTAAGGGTTAACAATGTAATCAGGTAATTTACTGTCACAATGTCTAGTCAATACAAATTTTACTACTAATCGAGATCATATCGGCGGAAAATATGAATGTTATATTTAGCAAAAATTGTGTTTACAACCAATTTTATTTTGTCAATAAACAGCCATAGGGCATAACACAATGCTTTCATAGTATTTCCATCTAGTCTGACCTGTTGGTGGCATATAATATTATGCTGAAACTCTTATTATATCAGTTTTCTCCGCCAGGGGCCATTTAAAGGTTTGATTGTACACTAGCAACAATACAATACACCAGTATCTTCATATGTGGCTGTGACTGGATAAATGGAGCTTATCGGTTTTGCAACCAGTGTATATCCATATCAGCCTGTGCATCCTCACAGTCTATCTGCACTGTTCACCACCATGTGGCAGGTGGGCGCATGTGATGGGTAAGTTAACGATCGGGGTTCATCCTTACTGGAATCCGGTGTCATATGATATTTTCACCCGCCTATTTTTTCACCCGCGGGTGAAAATATCGCGCGATATTTTCACCCGCGGGTGAAAAAAATGCCATGAGATTCTCACCCCCCCTATGAGATTTTCACCCGCCCCCAATATTTTTGTCAAATGTTGTTGTTGCTGTGTTGCTTCTATCTTATGGTATGTGAGAGTCATATGACTATTTTATATATGGTGGTGACAAAAAAATTGAGAGTTGCAGGGGGGGGTGTGGGGGGGGAAATCTCATGGCCATGATATTTTCACCCGCGGGTGAAGATTATCATGGCCATGAGATTTTCACCCCCACCCCCCCCCCCCTAATTGTCTTAAACAACATATCTATTGACATAGCACAACTTTCAATTGACTGAGTGTGCATTAGTGGGGAATTGTACTCATTATATAAAGAATTAACAGTTGCACCTACCATTCATCTTAAAATTTGTCGCTTTTGATTTTTTCCTTGTATATCATGGAATATGACTAATGTTGTTGCTGTATTGCTTCTGTCTCATGTATGGGAGGGAAGAGAAATATGGACTATTTAAAATATGATGTTGGGTTGGCAAAAGTTTGAAAGAGTTGGCTGGGGGGGTGAAAATATCATAGCAATGATATTTTCACCCGCGGGTGAAGATATCATGGCCATGAGATTTTCACCCCCCCCTAATTGTCTTAAACAACATATCCATTGACATAGCACAACATTTCAATTGACTGAGTGTGCAGTAGTGGGGAATTGTACTCATTATATAAAGAATTAAACAGTTGCACCTACCATTCATCTTAAAATTTGTCGCTTTTGATTTTTGATTTTTTCCTTGATATCATGGAATATGACGTTGCTGTATTGCTTCTATCTCATGGTATGGGAGAGAAAATATGACTATTTAAATATGATGGTGGCACATTTGAAAGAGTTGCTGGGGAGGGGGGGGGGTGGGGGGGGGGTGAAAATATCATAGCAATGATATTTTCACGCGGGGTGAAGATATCATGGCCATGAGATTTTCACCCTAATTGTCTTAAACAACATATCCATTGACATAGCACAACTTTCAATTGACTGAGTGTGCAGTAGTGGGGAATTGTACTCATATATAGAATTAACAGTTGCACCTACCATTCATCTTAAAATTTGTCGCTTTTGATTTTTGATTTTTTATTGTATATCATGGAATATGACGTTGCTGTATTGCTTCTATCTCATGGTATGGGAGAGAAATATGACTATTTCAAATATGATGGTGGCACATTTGAAAGAGTTGCTGGGGAGGGGGGGGGGTGAAAATATCATAGCAATGATATTTTCACCCGCGGGTGAAGATATCATGGCCATGAGATTTTCACCCCCCCCCTAATTGTCTTAAACAACATATAACCATTGACATAGCACAACTTTCAATTGACTGAGTGTGCACTAGTGGGGAATTGTACTCATTATATAATATATCTTCACCGCGGGTATGATGGCTATGAGATCTTAAACCCCCACCCCCACCAGTAACTCATTCAATTTTGTGACCATTTGAAATAGTCATATTTCTCTCCCATACCATGAGCTATACAGTAACAACATTAGCCAAATTATACAATTATCGCCTTTTTGTGCAGTCGATACATAGTTTTATCGAACCAAAAAAGTGATATCATCCCTAAAGGCAATAGGATTAGCACTAATCCTACTACTTTTATAATGGGTATAACCTGATTTAACTCTCGCATACTAAAAGCCAAAGTTGCCAAAGCTATGTCAATGGATATGTTGTTTAAGACAATTAGGGGGCGGCGTGAAAATCTCATGGCCATGATATCTTCACCCGCAGGTGAAAATATCATGGCCATGAGATTTTCACCCCCCCCCCCCAACCCCCCCCCCCCCCCCCCCCCCCCCCCCCCCCCCCCCCCCCCTGCAACTCTTTCTAATTTTGTCACCACCATATATAAAGGTCATATGACTCTCACAAACCATAAGATAGAAGCAACACAGCAACAACAACATTTGACAAAAATATTGGAGGGCGGGTGAAAATCTCATAGGGGGGGTGAAAATCTCATGGCATTTTTTTCACCCGCGGGTGAAAATATCGCGCGGGTGAAAATCTCATGTGACACCGGCTGGATACCTGGTTTGGCCCTCACATACATCTTTGGCATTTTGTAAGTGACAGTTGAATGTGGTTATACCCCTTATTAGAGTATTATGATTATTCGTAATCCTATTTTAGGGGTACCGGAAGGGGCCAAGTGACTGGTGTGGTATGGACCTGGCACCAGGTAGATTTTTAGCTCACCTGAGCAAAGCTCATGTGAGCTATTGTTACCGCAATGTGTCTGTCGTCCGTCGTCGTCCGTGAACAGTTTCAAACGTCTTCTCCTTGGTAACCATTGGGTCTATAGTCACCAAACTTCATGGTCATGGTCCTTAGGTAGGGGGATTACAAAATTGTTAAAATGACGTCATTATGTAATCCAAGATGGCCGCCGTCTAAAAATAGCACAAATTCTTAAAAAATCTTCTTCTCAAGAACCGCCAACCGGATTTCGACAAAACTTGGTAGGAATGATCGATGTACATTGCTCTTTCAAAGTTGTTAAAATGGTGACCCCGGGGTCAAAAATGGGGCGTGGCCCGTGGGGTCAAATTGGGGTCAAATTTTATTTTTGACTGAATATGGTCATGTCATATATCAAATTGAAGGTATCAATGAGGCGATCACTCTGGTGCATTTTTTGTCGAAATCAGATTGTTATGTCATCCAAGATGGCCGCCGAAATGTCAAGAGGTCGTTCTTTTATTAGAGATTTCAAAATTCTTCTTCACATGAACTGCTTGGCCCATGGTAGCCAAACTTAAAAGTTATGGTCCATGGGTGAAGCCTTTTCAGATTTGTTAAAATAGAGGTCATCGCTAATCCAAGATGGCCGCCGTCTAAAAATAGCATAAATTCTTAAAAAATCTTCTTCTCATGAACCGCTAGCCGGATTTCGACTAAACTTGGTAGGAATGATCGATGTACATTGCTCTTTCAAAGTTGTTAAAATGGTGACCCCGGGGTCAAAAATGGGCATGGCCCGTGGGGTCAAATTTTATTTTTGACCGAATATGGTCATGTTATATATCAAATCGAAGGTATCAATGAGGCGATCACTCTGGTCCAAATAGGATTGTTATGTCATCCAAGATGGCCGCCGAAATGTCAAACGGTCGTTCTTTTATTAGAGATGTCAAAATTCTTCTTCACATGAACCGCTTGGCCCATGGTAGCCAAACTTCACAGTTATGGTCCATGGGTGAACCCTTTTCAGATTTCGACTAAACTTGGTAGGAATGATCGATTTACAATGCTCTTTCAAAGTTGTGAAAATGGTGACCCCTGGGTCAAAAAGGGGCATGGCCCGAGGGGTCAAATTGGGGTCAAATTTTATTTTTGAATATGCTCATGCCATATATCAAATTGAAGATATCGATGAGGCGATTGCTCTGGTGCAATATTTGTCAGAATCGGATGATTATGTCATCCATGATGGCCACCAAAAGGTCCATTTATTCAATATTTTGAACGTCTTTTTCTCAGGAACCACATGGCCGATGCTGGCCAAACTTAGGAAGTTAAGATCCTTGGGTGAAGCATTTTCAGATTTGGTAAAATGAGTCGTCGCTTAATCCAAGATGACCGCCATCTAAAAATAGCACAATTTTTTTAAAACACATGAACTCAATGTCACATTCTCCTCTGGTGTTCTTGGAGTCAGGTGAGCGAATTAGGGCCATCATGGCCCTCTTGTTCTAATTTCTGGGCTGAATATATTTTTTCTCGATGTAAATATTCCGTTCTGATTTTGGGATTTTCCCCCCAATGCAGCAGGTTAAAACGGGATCAAACTCGTTTGCCCTGCCTTACATGACTGTAGCTGTTGATAGTCCGTTAAACACCAATAAACAAACAAAACAAACTGTTCACCATTCCATCGATTAAACACCCATCATGCTTCTAACAAGCAGTAAAGATCGCCATATAGGCTACATGAGTGCTATTTGATCTACATCGATCACAAATCCCATAAGCCTCATTTCTCAACATATTATTTTTATTTTATTGCAGATTGATGAAAACATGTTGGAGAGAGTTATTCCGGATTTGTGTAGTCTAGTTGTACATCACGATGACCATTCCTTGGCGGGCCCCTGAACAGGTGTCCGAAAGTGACCGCCCATCGCATGCTGTCCAGCAGACGCCACAGACCCCAGACAATGACACAGACTTACACATTTACTTGTGTACTCTCCTTAATGTGAGAGTAACTGATGGGCAGTCTCAATGTGATTATCGCAATACCAATTGGGAACAAATCTCTGTGAATGTTGAAGGTACATGTGCATTTTTAAACCTTCATAGTAATACTATACGTGAGAGTGATAAATCAAGGGTGAATATTTCTCAACATCAAAGCCAGATAAATAATATTTCACAAACTGTATGTAAAAGCATAAAACAGCCATTAGTGTTTGTGTTGTATGAAGTGTCAGCAGAGACCAGTGCTGGTGGGAGAAATGACGTACAGAATGCATGTGTTATTGCCATACATCTGTTTGTGTTCAATACTGACCGAGGCAAGCCAACATATCACACAAACTGGTATTTACCTGGCCTGAAAACAAGTGGAAAACATAGAAGATGTATGCTGAAGTCTAGTTTTATTGGCTGTGTTTGTTCCAGTTGTTCAGTTGAACAAATAAATCACCTGCAATTTGGGCTAATTTCACCATGTTGATGTACAATATATAGGTGAAAACATTAACACTTCTACTGCAATTTGCTGATATGGAGTAAGCTGTTGAGTTTCTATGAACAGTTCCATGTTCCTCGTTGACTGATATTATTTTACAAGTGTTAAAAGACGCTATCATTAAGCTACTATTTTGTTAAAAATGGAACCTTACTTTGAGCGATGTATAAATGGACCACCATTCCAATTTAACGAAGATAAACGCTATGAATTTCGGAGATTAGTGAGTTTCGAAAAGTGGCCAAAATCTGTTTCAGTGTTTCCTGTAAGGTTAGCACAGGCCGGCTTTTATTACACAGGAAAATCTGATGAGGTGATTTGTTTTGTGTGTGGGCTGAGAAAAAGTGGCTGGAAAGATGGTGATGTGCCATTGGTCATTCATAAGCAGTTGAATCCTACCTGTGTTTTCCTGAGTGATGCCTGCATAGAAAACATTCCCTTCCTGCCTGGTAGTGAGGGAGAGGCTATCCTGAGTCGTCTAAAAGACCAAGCCATTGAGAATCCAGAAGGTTTCACAAGTTCTCTTAGAGCCAATGGCCCAACTGTGAAGATAGAATCAAATAATACTGAAATTGGTCAAGCCAAAGAATCTGGAAACGTTTTGGCACAAGGGAATCCTGATGCAGTAAAAAACAATGTAGCTGACAGTTGTCTGAGGACAGTTTCTACAGCTGAACCAACTTCTAAGACAGCCGTTTCAGCACCAAACGTACCAGCTCCCAGCTTCAGCCGTCGACCAGGTGCACTGTCTGGAATGGCTATCCATGCAAGTTCGACTGCACAAGCAGCGGCAGGGCAGTCTGCCAATTCAACATCCAAAATGAAATCAGCCCAACCTCCTGCAACTACAGCATCCAGGACTTCAGCTAGTTCATCACTATCAGCTAAGTCCTCAGAAAGCAAAGATATACCACCATCGTTCGGTGAAAATCCTCTAAGATATGAGCGAAATAGGCTCGAGACCTTCAAGGAGTGGCCCAGCACTGCTCAAATCAGACCACCAGAATTGGCCAAGTGTGGGTTTTTTTTCACTGGGTCGGCAGATCGATGCAAGTGTGTTTTCTGTAAGGGGATTCTGCGTAATTGGGAGGAGGGAGATCGACCACACATTGAACACCGGAAGCACTTCCCGCAATGTCCGTTGGTGTTGGGCCTGAACGTGGGTAATGTGCCCCTACCACTGGAGCAGCTACCCGGTCAGCGTCCACAGAAGGTCGGACAGCTCTCGAACATGTACGATTCCATGGCAGACATGGAGGCGCTTGGCATCAACACTGATCGGCCAAAACAACCACAGTATGCCATAGAAACACAACGCCTGTCATCGTACCGTAACTGGCCGACCTATAAACACCAAACTCCGAAACAACTCGCGGAAGCAGGCTTCTTTTATGCAGGTAGGTCTCTGTAAAGTATATGATCAGACTGCAGATGAACATGTTGACCTGGTATTTCCCTGATATTTCCGAATTTCACTGTCAATTTGAGATATTGTCTATCATTCCTACTTTAACCATTCACAAATAACTTTAACCCTTACAATGCTGAATAAAAGCTGTTTATTTTACATTTTTCTCATCATTAACATTAGTGCTGTCATTAGCCCTTACACCGCTATCTTATTTTTTTTGTTTTCTGCTGTTTATTTTCTATTTTCCATTTTTATCAGCAAAAACGTACTTTGACATCACTTTAGAATAAATTACAACATGCTTTGACAGCACTTCAGAATCATTTCCATTGGAAATGATTCTGACGTGCTGTCAAACCATGTTTTTATTGAGAAAGAAGACAAAATATCAATCAAGAGCAGACGACAATTTTTGTTTCCCGCCGTCTGTTGTAGGTTTTGGAGACAACGTGAAGTGTTTCTTCTGTAACGGGGGTCTGCGTAACTGGGAACCGGATGACGACCCCTGGGTGGAGCATGCCAAATATTTCCCACAATGTCCGTATGTGAAGCAGAACAAGGGAGACGACTACATCAGCAGCGTCAAGGTGGAGGCCATTAGTGATGTGCCCATTCTGCGGCAGATGACGCCCGCGTTTCCAAAAGTCGCTCAATTATTGCCAGGTATGTTTTTCAATGTGTTGAATAGGTCTATGGTTACTGTATACTATGGAACTGCTCTCAACAGGACACCAAGAGAAAGTCTCCATGCGTTTTTATGCCCCCTATGTGATAGCAAGGGGGCATATTGCTTTGTTCTTGAGGTTCTGTACATGATCCCATATGTATGTCAATCCGTGGTCATTTGCATCTACAGGATTGTACATTTTCTTCGTGCCATAACTTCAATATTATAGGAATGAATGGCGTTTTTGTGGAATTTATCGGGGTATAAACTTGGAAAAGTCGCGGGAATACTGGATGAAGGCCGGAAGGCCTCGTCCAGTATTCCCGCGACTTTTCCAAGTTTATATCCCCGATAAATTCCACAAAAAGGCCATTCATTCCTTATAATTCCAGCATTTGAAATAAATTCATCAAGAAAATGTGTTTATTTTAACTGCGCCTGGCGGTTACGGAAAGTAGTTCGGCATGGGAGTTTACTGGAATATAAATTTTGGACAGAGACTTGCTACAGGCCAATCAAATGTTAGGGAATTGTGTAAATATTTTTGTGCTGGAATTATCACTGGATGGATTATTTTAATGGAGCCCCGCAGGGGACATGGATTTTCTGTTATTAATTCGTTCCCACGAAATAACAATTCGTTCCCTCAATTTAACAATTCGTTCCCACGATATAACAAATTGTTCCCTCAAATTAACAATTCGATCCCACGAAATGACAATTCGTTCCCTCAATTTAACATCAATTTAACAATTCGACCTCAAATTAACAATTTGTTCCCACGATATAACAATTCGTTCCCACAAATTAACAATTTGTTCCCATGGGAACAAATTGTTAATTTGTGGGAACAAATTGTTAAATTGAGGGAACAAATAGTTATTTTGTGGGAACAAATTGTTATTTTGTGGCAACAAATTAATAAAAAAAAAAAGAATTCTACGTCCCATGCTGTGCTCCGTACATTTGATACATTTGAACATATGTGACACACTCATGCCACTATTAACATGACCTTGACCTTTGTTCTGCCCTACCACAATAGACATCTAGCATACTATTTTACTATTATTGTATCCCCCAGACTACCGTCGGGGGATACTATGGATTTGACAGCGCGCCGCGTCCGCGTCCGCGTCCGCGTCCGCGTCCGCCGTAGACACTTCTTGTCCGGAGCATAACTCGAACACCCTTTGGAATATTTTCATGAAACTTCACACATGCATAGACCACGACCCGAAGGTGTGTCGCGCACAAGAATGACAACTCTTGCATAGCTAATTTTTTAGTTATCTCCCTTTTTTGTTTCTCGCACTGATTTCGTGTCCGGAGCATAACTCCACCACCCTTTCGAATATTTTCATGAAACTTCACACATGCATAGACCACGACCCGAAGGTGTGTCGCGCACAAGAATGACAACTCTTGCATAGCTAATTTTTTAGTTATCTCCCTTTTTTGTTTTTTTTGCGCACTGATTGACCATAACTCGACCACCCTTTGGAATATTTTTATGAAACTTAACACATTCAATTAGACCACGAACCGAAGGTGTGTCATGCACAAGAATGACAACTCTTGCATAGCTAATTTTTTAGTTATCTCTCCCTTTTTTGTTTTCGCTCACTGATTTCCTGTCCGGAGCATAACTCGACCACCACCCTTTGGAATATTTTCATGAAACTTCACACATGCATAAACCACGACCCGGAGGTGTGTCGCGCACAAGAATGACAACTCTTGCGTAGCTAATTTTTCAGTTATCTCCCTTTTTTGTTTTGCGCACTCTACAAACTGGACAATAATGCATGAAGACCTGTTTTCTCGTGCTCTGTATACCTTTTCTCGTGTGCTCTGTACACCTTACCTGTGAGAGAACAATAGAAACTGGGAGAACCATGTGCTAAGCATGGGCTAGCATGTGCAGATGTCCACTGCTTGACCACTGCTTGACCACTGCTGACCAGGTAATTTATACAGGTAAATCACTACATTGGGTACTGTGTTGAAAATATTGTGGCATTATGTGGACCTCTGCAGATATATGTAGATGAATATAGGACTATTAAAAAAAAATCTGGTCTCCAATAGCAAGCATTATTATTTTTAAACTTTTTTTTGTCATTTTTTTTTTTTTTTTTTTCATTATTTCATTTTTTTTTTCAAATTATTTTTCAATTTGACTGGAAAAAAAATCTGGGCTCCATAGCAAGCATTATTATTTTTAAACTTTTTTTTTCCATTTTTTTTTTCATTTTGTTTTTTCAAATTATTTTTCAATTTTTGTCCAGTAGCAGAAGGTCGTAAGTGCTATATACAGACTATTCACCTGTACATGTGCTAGCATGTGCAACTGACCACTGACCACTTACAGGTAATTTATACAGGTAAATGATTATATTACATTTCCGTAAACTGTGTTGAAAATATTGTGGCATTATGTGGACCTGTGCAGATATATGTAGATAAATATAGGACTATTAAAAAAAATTCTGGGCTCCAGTAGCAAGCATTATTATTTTTAATTTTTAAACTTTTTTTCCATTTTTTTTTTTTTCATTTTTTTTTTCAAATTCTTTTTCAATTTTTTCCAAGTAGCATAAGGTCGTAAGTGCTATATACAGACTATTATCATATAATAAAACAATTATTGACTAGTGAGCCATAGAATATAATCTGATATTCTATGGTTCATTAGTCAATAATTGTATAATATGTTCGGGCCAGTGAAAATTGCTTTCGGGCCCAGGCTCGAGGTCAAGGCGGGACAAGGCGAGGCATCTGATTCCGCGGAATTCTTGTTTACTTATCTCCCTTTGTTGTTTCGTGCTCTGATTTTGTATCCAAAGCATAACTCGAACACGCATATACGCATTGCTCTAATGGTCCTCTACCGCCCGTGTGCCAAATCCACGTTTCGTCTGCCCCCGTCAAGCCCAGGGTCAAGGTCACATACTTAGTGCTTCAAAAACATTAACGCTTGGGTAAATATCTTATACTTTCTGTTTTCTTTCATGGATCATGGATCATCTTCATATTTCATATACGCATTGCTCTAATGGTCCTCTACCGCCCTGTGCCAAATCCACGTTCGTCCTGCCCCACCAATCCCAGGGTCAAGGTCACATACTTGGTGCTTCAAAAACTTTAACGCTCATGGTAATATCTTATAATTTTTATTTCCATTCACGGATCAACTTCATATTTATATACGCCGTTGCTCTAATGGTCGTCTACCGCCCTGTGCCAAATCCACGTTCGTCCTGCCCGCCAAGCCCAGGGTCAAGGTCACATACTTAGTGCTTCAAAAACTTTAACGCTCGGGTAAATATCTTATAATTTCTGTTTTCTTTCATGGATCATCTTCATATTTCATATACGCATTGCTCTAATGGTCCTCTACCGCCCTGTGCCAAATCCACGTTCGTCCTGCCCCGCCAATCCCAGGGTCAAGGTCACATACTTGGTGCTTCAAAAACTTTAATGCTCAGGTAAATATCTTATAATTTTTCTTTCCATTCACGGATCAACTTCATATTTCATATATGCGTTGCTCTAATGGTCCTCTACCGCCCTGTGCCAAATCCACGTTCGTCCCGCCCCCGCCAAGCCCAGGTTAACATCATATACTTAGTGCTTCAAAAACTTTAATGCTCAGGTAAATATCTTATAATTTCTGTTTTCTTTCACGGATCAGCTTCATATTTCATATATGCATTGCTCTAATGGTCCTTTACCGCCCTGTGCCAAATCCACGTTTGTCCTGCCCCCGCCAAGCCCAGGGTGAAGGTCACATACTTGGTGCTTCAAAAACTTTAACGCTCAGGTAAAAGAAAATTTTGACTTGCAATTTGGCCTCATTTATTATCAAAGCGATATGTGGGACATCCGTGTTCTATGAACACATTTTCTAGTTTATTAAACTTCACACATGCATAGAAGACGACCCAAAGGTGTGTCGCACGTAAGAATGACAACTCTTGCGTCGTTAATTTCTTAGTTATCTCCCTTTGTTGTTTCGTGCACTGTTATTTCGTGTCTGGAGCATAACTCGAACACCCTTTGGAATATTTTCATGAAACTTCACACATGCATAGACCACGACCCTAAAGGTGTGTCCCGCAAGAATGACAACTCTTGCATCACTAATTCTTTAGTTATCTCCCTTTGTTTTTCCGTCACTGATTTTGTCTCCGGAGCATAACTCGAACACCCTTTTTTCAAACTACTTGTGTATCTGGGGAGGGGGATACACATGCGCTTGTCGACAAGCGTCCATTTCTAGTTTTTATTCTTCATCTACATTGCTTGGCCCTAAATGATACTCTTTTGTGTTGATGGGCCGTTAAGCACCATTCCATTCCCACCACAATAGTGGAGGATCATTTAGTGTTACCCATGTCTGTCTCGTTCTTTCATCCCCGTTTGTCCTGTCTGTTTATCAGTCATAAACCTTGTACATTGTAACTGGTAAAACTTGGAAATAAGAAAGATGGCTATGCTACATATTCGTTTCTGTATTGGATTTACAAACATCTCTGGCAAATAAATTGTGCAGAGCTCCAGATAAGCTGCGTATTAGCTTAAATACCCAATTAAAATTACCAAAAACACAATTGAAATCAGAAGTAGCAAGTATCAAAAAGCAATACAAAATTTGGGGTACCTTGGTACAGGTGAGCCGGGCCCGCGTTTAGAGCAGCGAGAGGTGCGAGCCCGCATGGACAGCCCGCACGTGAAGGCCGCACTGGCAATGGGCTTCAGCAGAGACCTGGTCATGAAGACACTGAGCAAACAGCTGCTCGACAAAGGTTCGTTGGTCATTTACCAAATCTCGGTGTCCATTTATAGTGTAAAATATGTCGCCTAATATTACAACCTTGGATGTGTGAATGCAGATACTGAGGAAACAGCTGCTCGACAAAGGTTCGTCGGTCATTTACCTAGTTGCGAACGGTAACTTGCATCTACTCCTGGGGCCAATAAATGTAAATCCAATAATTGTTTACAAGAAAACAGTGTTGATGTGCAATTTACAGACTATCATAAGTTTGCACTTACAAACATTTTAGTCGTACAAAGTTTAGTGAAACGGCCCCCTGTACCGTCCGTAGCCAGAGTTACGATTCCATTCATAGGATTCCTCTGCAGAATTATTTTGAATAGCGAATCTTTAGCAGTTAATTGTGACATGTTTGAGATATTATAAATGTTTGAGATGTTATAAGTAATACAAACTAATAATTCTGAAACAATTTTTGAAGTTGTAGAAGGTTGAGAAAATGATTGTTTGCATTTGCAGAAAATTGACCCCATCTTAACTTTTACATGTTGAATTTGGCTGCCACTGATTGGGTCACTTGTTGATTGTAGCTTAAATTTACTTTATCAGGTCAACTACATATGTAAATTTATGTCATAATTGCTTGAATATGTTATTTTCTTAATATTAACACTCATTTCAGTTAAAAAGAATATAGAAAATCTTTCGGAGTCATAGAAATCTTATGAGTGGAGTTGTAACTCTGGCTACGGACGGTACGGGAGTCGATTGCAGGAGTTACCGTTCGCAACTATCATTTACCGAGTCTCTGTGTCCGTTTGGAAGATGTCTGTCTGTGTGATATCACTGTTATGGGAAAGTGAATCTTTTCTTGTGCACCTAATCATGCAGATACTGAGAAAATATCTGCTTTACAAAGGTTCATCAGTCATTTACCAAATTTCAGTTGCCGATTTCATCAAAATTGCAAAGTATACTTACATGTATCTCGCAAAGTATACTTTCAGGGAGAAATTTTCAATTTAAGTATAAATTTATTATTTTTTATTATACTGAATTTATTACATTATCACAGCCATTTTGGCTGTGATAATGTAATAAATTCAGTATAATAATTCTGCATACTTTTGATCATCACATATATGCAGTCGTTAGTTCTATATGAAATAATGCATGTCAGGAAAATAAATGATTACTCCCTCAAAGTATACAGAATTATTATACTGAATTGATTACATTATCACAGCCAAAATGGCTGTGATAATGTAATAAATTCAGTATAATAAAAAATAATAAATTTATCAGGGGGCCGTTTCACTAACTTTGTACTTTGCCATGTTGGTGAAATAGGCTACTGATTAGACACTAATAGCCCTTTCCGATAACACACAGACAGACACTCTAAACTTTAGAGTGTGTCTGTCTGTGTGTTATGGGAAAAATGGAGTATTTTGTAGTGCACACTTGCAGACAGTGCTTCTTAGTTGGCAATCAATGTTGGAGTTCAATCAATGATTTCAGCATTTGGAGCCACTGGCCCATCCATATTTCCAAAAGGTGACGCCCCGACTCAAACTGAATTATCCCAGGGATTCCGCTGGCGATCGCCACTTTCGCAATTGGCGATAAAAATAAACAATTGGTGATAAAAAATTACAATTTTCGAAAGAAAAAAAACATTTTATTTTTTTTTTTGAAAATTGTAATTTTTTATCGCCAATTGTTTATTTTATCCTATTGGTTATTCCTTTTTTTTATTTTTTTATTTTTTTTGAAGTGATTTTTTTATTTTCCCCAGCGGAATCCCTGCATCCATGTTAGCCACGAAAATACAAAAAAATGTATATGTTAGGCATCACTTATTTCACCAATTTCTGAGTAATTTCTTTTCAGATATTAAATTGTTGTGGCCAATTAGATTCATAATTCTGGGCCATTTGAGACACGCCACAATTACCCTCGCTACTGATTGTACGTCCGTCCATCTGTCTGTTTATTTATTTTATAAGAGTTTCTCAAATCACCTATACTTTGTCTTCAGCTAATATCTTCATATTGCACACATGCATTACTTAGTATCGATACATCCTTCCACATTAATATACTTACACTCACTACTGATCGTACATCTGTCCGTCTGTTTATTCATTTGAAAGTTTGTAACAGTTTTCAAATAGGGGCCCTAAGTGCATTGACAGGCCACATTTTCTATTTTCATTCCATACCACACCCATGCGGCCTTACGTCCAAGGTCAAGGTCAAATTACTTAGAAATTTCCATTAAAGATTTTAAATGTTTGCGTTTTTACTTGACGGTCCAGGCGGCCGGGGGTATACACGAGCCCCTGCTCACTTTCTCTAGTTTTGAAAGTTTCTTAAATAGAGGCCCTAAGTGCGTCGATGGACCACATTTTCTAGTTTATACTGTAATAAAGTTTAAAATTTACTTTTAACCAGTATTTCCACTACTCAATTTGAAAATCAATGCATATTTTCACTTTCCTGTGAGTATTTTGTACTCCCACTGTTGATAATCAATACGTATTCAGCTAAAAATAAGCATGTAAAATATGCCAGTATGCACCTGGGGGCTGTTTCACTATTAAACTTCTTACGACTAAAATGTTCGTAAGTGCAAATTTAGGATCGTCTGGAAATATCAATTGATGGATTTACATGTATTGAGCATAGGCTGCATATGCAGCCTATGCTCAATAAATGTAAATCCAATAATTGTTTACCAAAAAACAATGTTAATATGAAATTTACAGACTATCATAAGTTTGCACTTACGAACATTTTAGTCGTACAAAGTTTAGTGAAACGGCCCCCTTATCTGCAGCTCTGGTTCTAGCGTCCTCTATATCGAATAGGTGATGATTTCCCCTCAGCAGCCTCACTATTGGCAGCTGTTTTTGCCATGGAAGACGACATAGCACGGAAGCAGTCACTCATACCAGCAGCGATGGAGATTATCCCCGTAGATGATGTCACTCCCCCACTGGAGACAGCTGTATCTGACGATGTAGTACCCAATGATGTGGACGTTACACCAGCCCCAATAGATGACAGCGTCATCGGTGACATGACAAGAAGCAGTTCAGATAATGGTATTGTCTATATAGTGTACAGTCGAACCTCGCAAAATGGACATCCTGGGAAATCCCCGGACTCGTGTTTAGACAGGTTTCGGCATTCAATGCTGTGACTGGAGAAATGGCGTTTATCGGATTTGTGACCAGTGTAGCTCCTGATATATGATGGCTGTTTCATTGATGTAATGGTGAACAGAGCAGACCCTGATCAGACTGCGAATACTGCACTGGCTGATCTGGATCTATACTGGTCGTAAAACCGATAGGCCTCATTTCTCCAGTCACAGCCACATATGATGAAAAGAAGTTCAGATAATGATATTGCCTATTCAGCATTAAGTGTACAATGTGGCTGTGACTGGAGAAATGGGGCTTATGTGATTAGCGACCAGTGTAGATCCAGATCAGCCTGTGCATCCGCACAGTCTGATCAGGATCTGCACTGTTCACCATTCCATCAATGAAACACACACCATGCTTCTAACAAACAATGTAAATCATTATCAGGCTTCAGAGTGAGCTATTTGATCAGACTAGTCACAAATCCCATAAGCCCCATTTCGCCAGTGACAGCCACAAATTATGTCTCGCCAACGTAGAGTTGAAAACCAATCGGGTGAGCGAATAAGTGGACTGTGTGTCCTTCTCTGAAAAATCGCCAAAAATTGGTCAATCGGGCGAGTGCTAATTCTGGTTACACATGTATTTTTGTTTCTAACCTTGAGATTTGATCATTCCAATACACGTGTGCTTTCTAGTTGGGAACACATTTTATTATATACCTACCCATGAAATACATAGTTATACGATGTAAATAAATAAACAACTTCCGGTGAAAATACGACTACAGTGCGACCCCGTTAGTACACGGAAGTCCGGCGACATACAACCTTCCGTGTTGCTTATCCGAACCATGCTATATCCGTTCTCGCCCAAGACGCATCATAATGTCAACAAAAAATACATGTACACTGTACACTGTGACTGCGAATGAACGACGTCGCCAATGCCTATAATATGCCATAAGTTTCAGTTATCTTCGCATGTAATAAATATATTGAATCCAAGAATTGTTAACGTCATGTTTTATTTATTCATCATGTTCATGTAGAATGTAGATCTACGCAGGTCCGTGCAATCCATTATTGTAAACGCGTGTAGAAAAAAGTGTAGTAATGATGACGCAATGACCCAATGACCGATATCCTGTTCCATCAGCTGCAACGTCACGGACAAGCTCGTGCGTTGCAATCTGTGTTTACTCGTATGGTGAGCACAGGTGGAAGACTCGGACCTATGACACCAAAATAAATGCCTATTAAAAAAATCCCATTATCCCACCCACCTGGTATCGTACTGTACATGACGTTAATAATAGATCAAGTGGGTGGGGTAATGGATATTTTTGTAATGGTCATTTTCTTTGTGTCACACGTCCGACTATTCCACCTGTGGGTTTGAGTACAGACCTGTATAGACATGTTTTGCCTGACGTGTTATAATATTGCGCCAGTTCATGAGGTAATCAGGCTTATCACGTGAGATTTTCGACGAAGATGAATCTGATAATAGTGTACATTTTCTGTAAACGATATCGAATGTTGACGAATATTAAATTAGTAATTATTACGCATTTGCTCTGAAAATTTTATCAACTTTCCGATATATTTGCAGAAAAAAGTCAAATCATTCTCGGCGAAAATCTCAGTTATATAATAAAGTTGATTATCTCATGCACTGGCTCAATTATGACGTAGTGAAACAAGGCCAGTTGTCACGTACACATTTGTGTACATGCGCCGGGGGTGTGGGCAGTGCTGTAACAATTTAGTTAATCTGGGTCGAGTTAATCTGCGCCACTGATACGCAATCTCCGATTGGTCAGCCTTTACAACTAATTAATATTTCACCAATGGTGGGCGCGAACGCATGCCGGAAAAAATGAAATCGAGCACATAACAATTAGCACTGCTTTGTTACTGGTCTTACTGATCTTATTCCCAGTTTGCTTGGATAAAATTACGAAATGTGCAAACGTGATCAGCTGCACATTCACATCGGTGAGATAAAAGGAGGCTATGCGTCCATAAAAAATAAAAAATCGTCCATTTTGGGTCTAATTTGGGAAAGAATCGCAAATTTAACACGATTTCTGACAATAGTCGTGTTTAAAATTTAACTCGATTTTGATATACAAATAGGAAAAAAATTCGGGAGCCAAGGCACAACCGTGTACTAACCGAAATTGTGTTATAGTGAAGCGTGTACTAACGGGGTCGCACTGTACTTCCGCTATCTATATTCATAACGCGCATCTGCAGTGCCGGACTACAAATAGGCTTCAATTACACATTCATTACCGTATGCAGTCTCAAAAACTGCTAATTTCCATGGAGCGGTATATAATAAATAGAATATTCATATTTTTGCAACGTGGTGTCCATATTTCACACCACTCGATGAACATATATGTCATATTTGTTGCAAAAATATGAATATCCTCTATATATTTGGAAATAAACGACACTCGTCACTATATTTACTGAGGGGCATCATATTTAGAGAGATTCCACTGTAGTAGCTATTAAATGTGTCCCAAAATAATTTGCACTTCAATGATCGCAACCAATGATCAGCCTGTGCATCTGTTTATTTCTTCAATAGAGTGTGCAGGGATTCCGCTGGGGAAAATTAAAAAAATCGCCACTTCAAAAAAAATAAAACAATTGGTCATAAAAAATTACAATTTTCGAAGAAAAAAAACAAAAAAACATTTTTTTGAATTTATTTTCGAAAATTGTTATTTTTTTATTGCCAATTGTAATTTTTTATCGCCAATTGATTATTTTTATTGCCAATTGCGAAAGTGGCGATCGCCAGCGGAATCCCTGAGTGTGTGGTTTCTTTTGCCAAATCTGTGTTTAGTGTTTTCCTTGTGTCATAGGTAGAAGGCATTACCATGTTCAGTGGTGTGCCTAGAGTAAGCCTGGGGGACGTTTTCCCACCTATACATACTGGGGCCCGTTTCACTAAAGTTTGTACAACTAAAATGTTCACTATAAGTGCAAATTTAGGATCGTCTGGAAATTTTAATTCATGGATTTACATGTATTGAGCATAGGCTGCTATATGCAGCCTATGCTCAATAAATGTAAATCCATTAATTGTTTACTAGAAAACATTGTTAATGTGAAATCTGCAGACTCATAATTTACACTTACCATTCACTGAAAGGGGCCCAAACCAATAAATTGTCCCAGTGAATTGAATTTTGTTGCTGTAAATTCTCATTTGAGAGTGCATGATAAATATTTCCTTCATAACTAATGCACTCAAATCATCACAATACCTTGTAGATTTGAAAGAAGAAAGCAGTGTAGATTTGAAAAAAGAAACCAGTGGTAAGATGAAGAAAAGCTCGTCCATGCCAGATGCTGATCGTAAGCATCGTAATTCCTAGCCTCACCTGTAGCCGATTTCATCAAAATTGCAAAGTATTCTTATCTTGCTAAGTACACTTTGAGGGAGAAATTTTCAATTAAAGATAAATTTATTAATTTTTGTCCCACCTGCTTTAGCAGAAGTGGGATATAGGCATAGCTTTTCCGTCGTCGTCTGTGGCGGCGGGGGCGGGGGCGGCGGCGGCAGCGGCAGATCAGCATGTGCATCCACACAGTCTGATCAGGATCTGCACTGTTCAGCATTCAATCAATGAAACACCTGTCATGCTTCTAACAAGCAACATATACCATTATCAGGAGACAGGAGTGTGCTATTTGACCAGGATTTACTCTGGTCACAACTCGCAGAAGTCCAATTCCACCAATGAAACGCCCGTCGTGTTGAACATTAAACGTTATTCCTGAAATGAGCCGTGATATTCGTTACACTGGTCATAAATCCCATATGCCCCATTGTATTATCAGTATGGTTTTTGCGACCAGTGTTGATCCAGCATGTGCATCCGCCCAGTCTGATCAGGAGCTTCACCGTTCGTCATTCAGGAGCTGCACGTTTAGCAAGTAATTTTAGTTGATCCTTTTGACACCACAGGCCAGGACCTGGCCTGTGGTGTCAAAAGGATCAACTGAAAATGACTTGCAAAGGCCGCCTGTATATGTATTGGCAAAACTTGTAGATCCAGATGAGCCGGCTCGTGATGAGCCATCTCATCAGGATCTGCACTTTTTGCAAGTAATTTTCACATTTTTGAGAACAAAAACGCCCCCTTTTCATAAATGGACTAATCAGAACTTTTGTGACGATTGGATTGATCCGGAAATTAACATATGAAAATCCATTTCAGTTACTTAGGGGTGAAAGGGTTAAGCCCCATTTCTAACCCTCGTCCATTGTCTGTATTTGTAGAGTCGCAGCTGCTGCAGGAAAACCTGGATATGAAGGAGCAACGGCTGTGTAAGATCTGTATGGTGGCCGACGCGAGTGTTGTCTTCTTGCCATGTGGCCACCTCGTGTCCTGTGCCGCCTGTGCCCCCGCCCTCAGCCACTGCCCCATCTGTCGCGCCGACATTAAGGGAACCGTGCGCACCTACATGTCGTAGGTTATTATCCCTCGCCGATATAGAAGAGGGGATATATCGTATTATGTTTTACCATTTTTTCTACATTTTTGTATACAATTCTATATAGGGTACAGAGTTTGTGTACACACCTCCACTGAAACCGTTCAGTCGATCGTTCTGAAACTATACACACGTCTTCTACACATATTGAAGATGTCGTCCTTGGTGTTTTTATGTCGAAAATTTATTTTTTAACAAAAATATCACCTTTTAAACTTGGCCTTTTTTTCCCCACATTTTTGTATCCAATTCTATATAATTTCTACTTTACACATCTCTACCTAAATTAGTATACCTGTTTATTACAACAAGAGGAAGAAATAATGCTATAGATTTTCAAATTCTCATTAATGTTTCTTGCCTTGGTGACAGCTTCACATTTCTGCATCTTCGCTGTCTGGCCCATCTTCGACGGGCGTATTTTGTGACTTACGGCACTCTTGTTAGTTCATCTGCCAGAGCCGAGCTATTGTTACTGGTTTTCTGGTCGTCCGTCCGTCCGGTGTCTGTCCAGCATCCGTCAATACTTTTCCGACATCGCTGAATCACTTGGCCGATTTTGACCAAACTTTACTGTGATGGTATACAGTCAAACCTGTCTTAAGCAGCCACCCAAGGGAAGTGACAAAACTGGCTGCTTAACAGAGGTGACCTCTTAATAGAGGGTTGTGTGTTCAGGTACATTTCAGGTAAATTTTGAAAATTGAAATGAAGATAAAGATAACATAGACATGTATGTTGACTTAATAAAGCAAATGTAATAAATAATATTAATGATAAATTTAGAAATTATAGTACCATATTGATTAAATATCGATATAAATGTGTATCTTTATATTTATTTAATATTTTCAAAATTGAACCTGAACATGTAATGAGTGGATTTCTTAACAAGTAACAAATATTTAGTTGAATTATATCATTTAATGAAATAAAAACTCTATCAACAAATAAAAACACGAATGTTCACGTTTTTGTTATTTTACAGCCTACTGCAACTGCTAATCTGCAAGACTTATATTGTAGACAACTTATTGTACTAGATAATAGGGCATAATCGGACATGGTGTGGAATAAGTTATGCGAATTTTTTTGAATTTTTTTTTTGTCGGGTATTGGTCAAGTCGAATTTGGATTAATTTCCAGTCGTGTATGTAAATAATGCATAGGCGATATCAGCAAAAGCAGTCAATAAGTGCGACATTCGGCTCATATTCAACATATGAGGTCATTTGCTTAAATTATATTTGAGCCGGCTACACTCGGTCCTGGGCAATACACACCAATTATATCAGCTATTCGTGTTTTGTCAATTTGGTAATTGGCAATGGGCTGTTCCTTTTTACAACATTTGTGTCGGTAACCTATAGAAATTACGAATCGACGGACAAGGGTTCAAGAACCCGGATGCGATCGGCTGTTCTTTCAATAATGCGCCGACAGTTCAGGCAATACAATTTGCATCTGTGAAACATACCCTCTCAATATCGCTGACGCGGCGACGTGTTTGGTGTTTTAATTAACCGCATTGACTGCTGACATCATTGTTAATTCGCGCTTCGGTAACGACCGCCGCAGGGTACCTTGAAATCGGGATTAGCGGTGACCGTTTAATGAAATTGAATCACTGTTTGGGACGATAATTATTGACCGCTGGCCGCGATAGACGAGTGACCGTTGAATGAAACCGTTTTATATAGCAAAAATGCGCGGGGGGAATTTGAAGTGGCCGCTTAACGGCGGTGACCGCTGATTAAAGGTGACCGCCCGAGCAGGTTCGACTGTATGTGTTAGTCCTTTTCAGATTTGTTAAAATGGCATATCCAAGATGGCCACCATAGAAATGAAGGTCAAATTCTTACAATCTTCTTCTCACCAACTGCCAGACTGATTTTGACGAAACTTGGCTGGAATGATCGATAGTCAATGCTCTTTCAGATTTGTTAATCATTAATGAATACCACAAGATCAAACATGGACGGGGCCTGGGGAGTCAAGTAGGTGACAAATTTCTGGGTTGTTGCTTTTACTTTTACGTTGTTGCTTTTACGTAACAGCCCATGATTATATTACTGATATTTACTTTACATGTTGTGAGTTTCAAAATGGTAAATAACCAAATTAAAATTAAAGGTACATGCCCACTCAGTAGGCACAAAATGTTCTTTATATCAGAGACATCATCTCGAGACATTTCCTGGCAAATTAAACATACATTCACCATTTCCCACATATTGATTGGCATTATTATACATTTTATCAGATGTAAATTTCCACACTGGTATCAGGGGCGATAACCGTGTTTCCTTAAAATTTTGATGTGCAATGATCATACTTTATAATCTGTCGAAAATACTATTTTTTTCATTGACGCATTTAATTTGTATAAATAATTAACAAATACCATGCTTCATTTGCATATGGAAATAGCCTGATATTAACGCATGTCGCTATCAGTAAAATATATATCACTAAATGATTATATCTGTATAGCGGGAGACAATTCTAATGAAATACCAAGATGTGTTTTGATGGAAAATAAGAAAACTATGCTATATCTGTGGTCTGTTTATTGTTTTCTGCAGCATGATAAAGGTATCACAATTTTGTATTGCTATTTGTTACTCGTTACTTCTGATTTCAATTGGGTTTTTGGAAATTTGAATTGGGTATTAAAGCAAATACGCAGCTTATCTGGAGCTCTCTTAGCCCCATGCGACATCGTACGTTATTGATTGGCTAAAGTCTGTTTGACATGCCAAGGTATGTTTTCATTTCGAATCAAATTATTCAATAATTCTGGTCTGTGGATGTGTAAACGGTAGTGTGATTTTATTTTACCCAATTAAAATGTTGAAATACCCAATTGCTTCAGAAATGATGGAGTGACAATAGTCCATTACTAATTCTTTATCTGGAGCCCTGGGCTAATGTAATCCATTGTGATATAAAGGCAATTCGTTTAATGGGCGTCTAATTATAAATTTATGGAAGGTGTAAATGTTGTCGTATAAAGTGTTATGTATGGAGCAGACCGTGGCCGAGCGGTAACACCGTTGGATTGCCACGCTGGTGACCCGGGTTTGATTCAGGGTTCAGTTCCCGGGCGTTAGTATTTCTGATATACTTTGTATTTCCTGCTCTACTAGTCCTTTCGGATTGGGACTTTAAAAGGCGGTCCCGTGTATCAGATTTGAAGGAGAGTCTGGGCACGTTAAAGAACTAGAGGGGACTATTCTAATTAAAGAGCTAGGCCCCCTGGGGCCGGTTTCCTCTATCCACCCACCTCCTTCCTTTCTCCTCTTCTTGGGAGACAACATGCAAGGTCATTGAGCCAGTGCTGTCGTTAAATCCATGCATTTACATTCATGTACAATTACATGTTATGTATGTATGTCATAGGAACTATCGAAGGACCTACTGCAATAGCCCTAAATATTCTGACACAATTTGCTTCGTTTCCCAAAACAAATGATTTCCAAATACATTGTCATTGTGATTAAAAGCCCAACTGGGATATAAAAGCCACCAGATGGCACTGGGCAGGCTTTTTGATAATTTTATGCATGCTTCACTTCAGGGACACATTTTCAGATATTTTAGAAATACTACTGAACAAATAAGTACACTATTTCATTCATAGAGCCGAGTTCATGACCCGACATTGTAAACAACCCCATGTGTTTAGTGATAAAGCTAACAGCTATAACTGCCTGTATGGTCAACATCAGACAGTGTGCCAGCAGCACAACTTTGATTTTGGACAGTAATAAAAAATTAAATATGTGTTTGGTATGCACATAACAAGGTGAATGAAACAAAACCATGGTTTAATAGACCAGCAAGAGAAATATGTCGCCTAGAACTTGATACAGTGGCTGTGAAAATTCAGTACACATGTACCGGTATATATACTAATTATAAACAGCATATACTCTGGTTAGTATGCACATTCACAAAACAGCTTTTGTATGTGCAGTCTAATCTGGAATTTACATGACTACATGAATTCAAGTTTGCTAGCAGCCTTGTTTGCTGTATCCTAACACATACCAGTATGGTATCTAATTAGCTGTCGGCATATATTATATCTGCAGCAATGCAGTCTAACTGGGACGGGGTTATCTGTGGATGGCATGACACAGTTACACATTTTTATCAAATACCGACTTATTACAAACACATATTCTTATATATTGGTTACTACATGTACTTACAAAATATATTGGAGATAAGAACCTTGTCTAACTGGGACAAGAACCTTGTCTAACAGTCTAACTGGGACGGGGTTATCTGTGGAATGACATGACACACTGACAGTTATACATTTTTATCAAATACCGACTTATTACAAACACATATTCTTATACATTGGTTACTACATGTACTTACAAAATACATCGGAGATAAGAACCTTGTCTAACTGGGACAAGAACCTTGTCTAACAGTCTAACTGGGACGGGGTTATCTGTGGAATGACATGACACACTGACAGTTACACATTTTTATCAAATACCGACTTATTACAAACACATATTCTTATACATTGGTTACTACATGTACTTACAAAATACATCGGAGATAGGAACCCTGTTCAGGTCCAGAAGTACAATATAGGTTTCGCTATATATGTACATGACACACTCTAAGTAACGGACACGTGGACACGTTACAACATGCATATCCCCGGATCAGCTGGTGCATCCTCGCAGCCTCATCAGGATCTACACTGTTAAGTTTGGTGGTCATTCATGGTGGCTCTAATTAATGATGTAAACTGCATCATGCTGTAGTCATGTGCTATCTGATTGTGAGTTAAACTGATCAAACACTCAATAAGCCCCATTTTGTTATTGTGTAACACATGGAAAGGTGTTTCATTCAATTTTACTTCTTTCTATTTTTAATAATTTATATAATAGCATCAAAATACTCTTTGCTTTGAAATAGTTAGCAGCAAAATACTATATAAGTTTTAACACTTTTAGTAAATTCTCAATCATTTTCCTACACAAATAAAACATACATATACTATTAGAGGGATTGGTATACACTGTATCATGTGTGTGTTTTATGGGACCAAACGTTTGATAACAAACCTACATACCATATATCTAGATACTGGTCAGTACAGAAACCCCTACACTGGCTATCCAGCAGCCCCCTCATTGTTCTACATTGGGAGCAGACGACAAACATGTGCTGCTGTTTATGTATTATATTTATAAAGCCAGTGTATAACTGACAGGCTGGGGACGCTATCAGTAATTGGATATGCCCCTCCTACTAAATTCGGTACCAGGGCACCGATTGTTGGGCCTTTAAGCCAGTACTGCCATACTAACCCTAAATATTGACAGGGTCACTGTTGTAGGGAAACCATACATTTGTATATGATTCCCCAAATAAATGGTGTCCAAATATTTAGGATTATTACGCTATCTATATGTGGTAGCAAGAGTATTTGAAGGGAACTACTCGATCATATACACGCATCATAGCCAGGGAACACATACAATATGCCAAAATGTGCATTAGAATTGCACTTCATGATATTTAAGTGGTTGGTTGGTAGCACTACTTTGTGACTGGGGAAATTGGGCAACCAGTGTAGATCCAGATCAGCCTGTGCATCTGCAAAGTGATCAGGATCTGCATTGTTTGCTGTTCCATCAATAAAACACTTGTCATGCTTTTACCAAGCAATATAGATCGTTATCAGGCTATAGGAATGTGCGATTTGATGAGCTACACTGGTCGAAAATCCCTTAATCCCCATTTCTCCAGTCACAGCCACAGTTTGTGACTGGTCCTGGGGATGGTTTGCTAAGGTCTTGTATTAAGGCCAGACCAACGTATTTGATCCCGTATTTAGCCTGCTGCATCGGTGGGTGGGGGAATCCCAATTCGAAACAAAATATTGACATCGGGTATAAAATTTATATTTACACCAGTCACTTGGCCCCTTCCCCTAGTAGTATTATGATTAGGAATAATCGTAGTACTCGTACAAGGGGTATAACCAGATTTAACTCTCACATACAAGAATTCCAATGACGTACCTGTGGGCCAAACCAGGTCTCCGTTCGGGACTCTGGTAAGGATGAATCCCAATCATTAAAATGCCCATAGCATGCTCCCACCTGTCACCCACTCCTGGGGATGGAGTGGCCACACACTCCATAACGCTCATTATTTCTTATTAGTACTTTCATTTCCCATTGAAACACAATGCAACGCAAGACATCAATATTTTTCCATATTGACGTCGTGAGTTCATATTGGTCAGTGCCCGAACTACGCTTCACATCGCAAAATAGTTCCTTCTAAATCACTACTGATTTGTTTATTTTATTTATATTTTGTATATTTTTCGAAGCGCATATAAATTGTGAATGATATAAGTAAATAAAAAGGTTATTTGATTTGTATGTGCATATATGCCACTTGTTCCACCACGCACGCTGCGGAACCTGTGCATATATCCACATACCAATCAAATAACCTATAATTATTGAGAAACAATCACAGATTAGGTGCTTCATTTGACACAAAGCTATAAAAATAATTTGTACCGGTCACAAAATATGTTCTGCCAAACTACCGATTAAACGATAACTTCAGACACGCATATATATTAAGAACTCGTATTAACAGACACGCGATAAGGGGTCTGTGCGAACATTGATATTGTATTGTATTCTACTAGAAATGTGGCTTGTCGGTACACGAACGCGCCCGCTGGCAGCCAAAGAAAACGATGCCACATTTGAAAACGCAAAAGGTTGGAGGATCGTGGATTTTTCACAGTATTGTATAGAACCACCAGAGGAATACATATGAAGGAGAAGGAAATTATAAGAAATTTACCAGAGCGGTAAGATTTTGAATGCGCTAAGTATGTGACCTTCATCTTGGGTTTAGCAGGCGGGGGTGGGATCATGAATTTGTCACAGCCTGATACGTGAAATATGAGTAAATTTCTAATAAATTTCTGTTTCCTTTTAAAAGGAAACAGAAATTTATTAGAAATTTACTTGAGGTTTAAGTTTGTGACATACATATATGGGATGTACGGAACATATGGAACATATATACATTCCGATTGGTGGTGGGCATACAAATGTACATCTGTCATGCAGACGTCAAGGGAAATAGGGTATACATGAATTAATTTACTGCGGAATGTCACAACAGGGGCTCTGTGCAAAAGAGATGTCAAAAATTATATGTTGTCAAATCTGTTGTTTGCATAAAGATAACTGTTTACATTTATACATTATGTGTGGGTGCAACTGGAGAAATGGGGCTGATGGAATTTGTGAATAGCTGCTGATCAAGTAACACTCCTGTACTCCTGTAGCCCGATAATGATATATTGCTTGTTAGAAGCATACCAGGTGTTTCACGAAACCCAAAAGCCCCATTTCTCCAGTTACAGCCATATATACTTGTACCGGTTGTATCATCTTGGTTGATATGTATTAAGAGAATTGCTTGTGAACCACTGATGGTAGGAGACCGATTTCCATGAAACAAAATCAAGTTTTTACCTCGTAATCTCTTTTTAGCTCACCTGAGCGAAGCTCAATGAGGCGATCAATGAGGCGATCACTCTGGTACATTTTTTGTCGAAATCGGATTGTTATGTCATCCAAGATGGCCGCCGAAATGTCAAAAGGTCGTTCTTTTATTAGAGATTTCAAAATTCTTCTTCACATGAACCGCTTGGTCCATGGTAGCCAAACTTAAAAGTTATGGTCCATGGGTGACGCCTTTTCAGATTTGTTCAAATGGAGGTCATCGCTAATCCAAGATGGCCGCCGTCTAAAAATAGCATAAATTCTTAAAAAATCTTCTTCTCATGAACCACTAGCCGGATTTCGACGAAACTTTGTAGGAATGATCGATGTACAATGCTCTTTCAAAGTTATGAAAATGGTGACCCCGGGGTCAAAAATGGGCGTGGGGTAAATTGGGGTCAAATTTTATTTTTGACCGAATATGCTAATGTCATATATCAAATTGAAGGTATTGATGAGCCGATTGCTCTGGTGCAATATTTGTCAGAATCGGATGATTATGTCATCCATGATGGCCACCAAAAGGTCCATTTATTCAAGATTTGTAATGTCTTTTTCTCAGGAACCACAACGCCGATGCTGGCCAAACTTCATAGGAAGTTAAGATCCTTGGGTGAAGCATTTTCAGATTTGGTAAAATGAGAGTCCTCTCTTAATCCAAGATGACCGCCATCTAAAAATAGCACAATTTTTTTAAAACACATGAACTCAATGTCACATTCTCCTCTGGTGTTCAATGAGTCAGGTGAGCGAATTAGGGCCATCATAGCCCTCTTGTTATTATTAACCCCTGTCAGTCTAAGGATAAGATAGTTTTTGTTTAAAAAATCTCATTTTGTTTATTTCTCCATAAAGGTATATGTTGTTACCACACATATAATTGTATCCCGTCTTTTAATGTAATACAAATGTATCTAGTTACTTTCAAAATGATAGGCTGAACTTTCATGTTCTATGAGTTGATTTTCTATTTAACTTGTGACAATTTTCAACAAAATGATGGTTGTTCATTTTTTTTATCTTGACATGAAATAAATATTGATGTCAAGTTTTCAAAATATGTATATACATGTACATGCAAAACTAATATTAAACTGAAATGCACAATATAAAATATTAAAAATTGTTGTTCAGTTATTTCCACTTGTCATTTGGTAGAGTACAACATGATTTTAAATGAACTGGGTCTACATATAATCATTTCACCACAAATAACAATTATGTAATTTAACGATTGGGGTTCATCCTTACTGAAATGCCGACTTACATGGTTTGACACTCGTGTACATGTTGGCCTTCTGATACCTGATAGTTGAATCCTGTTGTACCTCGTTAAAAAGTAATAAGATTAGTACTGATCATATTACTTTTGGGGTTGGAGCTAATTGACTGGTGTAGAATGGACCTGGCACCAGGTCAGGATATTCTAATTTCCGGGCTGAATATATAATTTTCTGTAAATAGTCGGTTCTGATTTTGGCTCTAGATATGTGACTGTAACTGGAGAAGGCTGCCGTCTGAAATGTGTTGCCATTCTGGCTCCTGATATGTATATGTGACTGTGACTGGAGAAGGCTGCCGTCTGAAATGTGTTGCCATTCTTGCTCCAGATATGTATATATGACTGGAGAAGGCTGCCATATGAAATGTGTTGCCATTCTGGCTCCTGATATGTATATGTGACTAGAGAAGGCAGCCGTCTGAAATGTTTGCCATTCTTGCTCCAGATATAGTATATAAGACTGGAGAAGGCTGCCATCTGAAATGTGTTGCCATTCTGGCTCCTGATATGTATATGTGACTAGAGAAGGCTGCCGTCTGAAATGTGGTGCCATTCCAGCTGCAGATATGTATATGTGACTGGAGAAGTCTGCTGTCTGAAATGTGTTGCCATTCCAGCTCCAGATATGTGTATGTGACTGGACAAGGCTGCCATCTGATATGTGTTGCCATTCTGGCTCCTGATATGTATATGTGACTGGATAAGGCTGCCGTCTGAAATGTGTTGCCATTCTGGCTCCAGATATGTATATGTGACTGGAGAAGTCTGCCGTCTGAAATGTGTTGCCATTCTGGCTGCAGATATGTATATGTGACTGGAGAAGTCTGCCGTCTGAAATGTGTTGCCATTCTGGCTCCTGATGTGTATATGTGACTGGAGAAGGCTGCCGTTTGAAATGTGTTGCCATTCCAGCTGCAGATATGTATATGTGACTGGAGAAGGCTGCCGTCTGAAATGTGTTGCCATTCCAGCTGAAGATATGCATATGTGACTTGAGAAGGCTGCCGTCTGAAATTTGTTGCCATTCCAGCTGCAGATATGTATATATGTGACTGGAGAAGGCTGCCATCTGAAATGGGTTGCCATTCAAGCTGCGGATATGTATATGTGACTGGAGATGTCTGCCGTCTGAAATGTGTTGTCATTCCAGCTCCAGATATGTGACTGTGACTGGAGACGTCGTTGATCAGTTTGTGCTAGTCGCTGTCAACACTCGTAAAAGGCACTATACATGTTTTCTCAAATAACACCTCCAGCCAAATATTTCCCAGCGACGGGAATTAGACTGCTACAAATACCCGATGTTGGGTACACATGTGTGTTTGTATTATATGTCAATGACTGCCCGAACTGTAATTTTTATTGACAAAACATTTCCCCAACCGTCGTGAATTAGGCGTAGATTTAATTCCGAGATGTGGGAATTAGACTGGTTATCCATTGTTAGAATGTGTTTCATTCCCATGGCCGCAACCCACCTCTTTCCCCATGGGATGCATTGATAGTTACATGATATATGTCATGTCCTAGAATATGAAACAGTATTTAAAAGTTATAAAACATTGGACCTTGTCGTGGGCGGCAAATGACGTTGCACATTCTGGAACAATGGGCCAATTGAGCCAATCACGTCGAGTTTTACATTTCGCGCGATTTTTGCGACCAATCAAAACTAGGTTCATATCAGAGTTACGGTACGTCGCTACCCTGGTAGCGTCACGACGTCATGCGCTCATTGTCTTTCCCGAACGTTACTGAACGCCACGGACAGACACGCTCTGCTATTATTTGAGATATTAATTGAAAATAATAGAAATATCCTGATTTAAACGACACAGTTTGTACTACAGTCATAAAGCCACAAGAAGTGGAGATGAAGACGAAGGTTAGTTAATAAAACTATTATTATTAACAACAAAATAGACACAAATATATGCAGATGAAATAGACGTCACCATCTCGGCGTCTGTCCGTGCATGTTCTATATTTACAGTCACAGGCAGTGTGTGAGTTCCAGCGCAGAGTGGTGCGGACAAATAACACTTACATGCCCCCTTACCGCCACATATGTATACAGTTCATACAGTTGGTTGACACCTGTGTAGGTCAATATAAACATGTGGCTTCTTGGATAGCTTTTTATGCTCCCCGAAATATTTTCGATGGAGCATATAGTTACCGCTTTATCCGCCGTCCGAGTTTTACGTTAACGTTTTTCAAATGGCTATATCTCTGTGACTTCTTGGGATATAAACTTGAAACTTCATATACACATTTATCACCATCCATATTGTCATTGTATATTCTACCCATGCTGCCCAGGAGCCCAATGTCACGGTCAAATGACTAAACTTTTTGATACAGTTTTACGTTAACGTTTTTCAAATGCTATATCTCTGTGACGGCTTAGGATATCAATTTGAAACTTCATATACATGTACACATTGATCACCATTCATATTTTCATTGTATGCCCTACCCATGCTGCCCAGGAGCCCAAGGTCAAATGAGTGTTAGACTTCTTTTTAAAGCTTATGTTAAAGTTTTTCAAATTGCTATATCTGTGACTTCTTGGGATATCAACTTGAAATGTCATATACACATTTATCACCATCCATATTTTCATTGTATACCCTACCAGGAGGCCAAGGTCAAGGTCAAATGACACTAAACTTTTTGTTAATGTTGTATGTTAACGTTTTGCAAATTCAATTCAATTCAAATTAGCATCCAAATATTTATTGTGACTAATAAACAAAACATTGCGTTAAACCTTTCTAGAATTTATCTCTGTTACCAATTGAGATTATGATGTGAAGCTTTATATATACATTTATCACCATTTATTGTGATTAATAAGCATACTACACCAATACCCAGGGTCAATAATTAAGTTTTTTGGTTAAAGTTTTTGGTTAAGTTCTTTGGTTAAAGTTTTTGGTTAAGTTTTTTGGTTAAAGTTTTTCGTTAAAGTTTTTCGTTATACTATATCTCTGCAACTGCTTTGCACCCATTACCTTGAAACTTCACATGGAGGTAGTTTATCAATCCCCCCCATCAATATTTTTCATTTTTCTACCCTTTTCCCCCCTTCCGTGCGGACCCTTGTGCCCAATGTCAAGGTCAAAATTACTTTTGAAAGTTTTTGGTTAAGTTTTTTTTTTTGGTTAAAGTATTTTTGGTTCAAAGTTATTCAATTGGCTTTTTATTTAACTTTTTTGGTTAAGTTTTTTGGTTAAGTTAAGTTTTTTGGTTAAGTTTTTTCGTTAAAGTTTTTCGTTAAAGTTTTTGGTTATACTATATCTCTGCAACTGCTTTGCCCATTACCTTGAAACTTCACATGGGTGTTTATCATCATCTATATTTACATTCTACCCCCCTTCCGTGCGGCCCCTGTGCCCAATGTCAAGGTCAAATTACTTTGAAGTTTTTGGTTAAGTTTTTTCGTTAAAGTTTTTCGTTAAAGTTTTTCGTTATACTATATCTCTGCAACTGCTTTGCCCATTACCTTGAAACTTCATATGGGTGTTTATCATCATCTATATTTTCATTCTACCCCCCTCCCGTGCGGCCCCTGTGCCCAATGTCAAGGTCAAATTACTTTGAAGTTTTTGGTTAAGTTCTTTGGTTAAAGTTTTTGGTTAAGTTTTTTGGTTAAAGTTTTTTGTTATGCTATATCTCTGCAACTGCTTTGCCCATTACCTTGAAACTTCACATGGGTGTTTATCATCATCTATATTTTCATTCTACCCCCCTTCCGTGCGGCCCCTGCGCCCAATGTCAAGGTCAAATTACTTTGAAGTTTTTGGTTAAGTTTTTTGGTTAAAGTTTTTGGTTAAAGTTTTTGGTTCAGTTTTTTGGTTAAGTTTTTTGGTTAAAGTTTTTCGTTATACTATATCTCTGCAACTGCTTTTCCCATTACCTTGAAACTTCACATGGGTGTTTATCATCATCTATATTTTCATTCTACCCCCCTCCCGTGCGGCCCCTGTGCCCAATGTCAAGGTCAAATTTCTTTGAAGTTTTTGGTTAAGTTTTTTGGTTAAAGTTTTTGGTTAAGGTTGTTTTTTGGTTAAGTTTTTTGGTTAAAGTTTTTCGTTATACTATATCTCGCAACTGCTTTGCCCATTACTTGAAACTTCACATGGGTGTTTATCATCATCTATATTTTCATTCTACCCCCTCCCGTGCGGCCCCTGTGCCCAATGTCAAGGTCAAATTTCTTTGAAGTTTTTGGTTAAGTTTTTTGGTTAAAGTTTTTGGTTAAGTTTTTTGGTTAAGTTTTTTGGTTAAAGTTTTTTGTTATACTATATCTCTGCAACTGCTTTGCCCATTACCTTGAAACTTCACATGGGTGTTTATCATCATCTATATTTTCATTCTACCCCCCTCCCGTGTGGCCCCTGTGCCCAATGTCAAGGTCAAATTTCTTTGAAGTTTTTGGTTAAGTTTTTTGGTTAAAGTTTTTGGTTAAGTTTTTTGGTTAAAATTTGTTGTTATACATTGTTGTTCGACCCATCGGGATTTTCTACTGTAACCATTACAGATCGACGAGTTGGTCAGTGTATTAAGTGAAACAAGTGGTCATTACGACACGTTGTTTCATATAAATGCGCTTACATTTGCATTTACGGTTGATAGTCACAGTCGTTTATTAACAGAAACAGGCTTTAATAAAATAAAGAAAGTGGCAAACTCATGTGTGTTTTTATTTACCTAGCCATTATACAGCAATAGAACATGAGAACAACAGAAAATGATTACGAAATACAATTGGCGGACTTGATTGCTCCGTCCGATACGATCATGCCCAGTCGCCCCATCACTACTTCGGACCCGGAACCACATTCACTGCATATCATAATTTACTATCACATGGAACCCAGTACAAGTTATACATGAAAGTTATACACGTCCGGTATTGAAGAAGTCTGTTATCTCGCCTTGCTTCGTAGTCTTCCGCTTCATCTGCGTATATGGCGAATAAATCGGATGACACATCACACTCATTACTGATCATAGTAAAAACAGTTCATGTTGATATACAACTTAAAAGGCCAGATGCTTGGGTCATTAATTAAAACTGAGCGATATTTAATTCCACATGTCCTATAAATTACCACTTTAATTAACTAACAACTTCGCCGACATTGGTCAATGCATAATTACCACGTATGCTGGTCACGACTGCCGTTATTGTATACGCTCAAATGACCACTTGAGATTTGTTTGACAACCGGTTAACAATAGGTGTGAAAGTCAGTCAACTAGTCTGGAGACAATCGTCTGACATGTTCGAGTTTTTGTGGTGTTTATAGTGGATTTATACACGACCGGGCGTGACAGCGATTCGAGGCATTGAGGGTTGTTCGACTTTCACAAGTTCGACCTATACCGGGTAGTTTTAACGTATTTATATAGGAATTCTGCCGGGACCTAAAGGCTAGTTCGAGGCAAGCATGGCTGACGAGTTTACCAGGGTTCGACCCATCGAAGTTCGACTGTACTATATCTCTGCAACTGCTTTGCCCATTACCTTGAAACTTCACATGGGTCTTTATCATCATCTATATTTTCATTCTACCCCCCTCCCGTGCGGCCCCTGTGCCCAATGTCAAGGTCAAATTACTTTGAAGTTTTTGGTTAAGTTTTTTGGTTAAAGTTTTTGGTTAAGTTTTTTGGTTAAGTTTTTTGGTTAAAGTTTTTGGTTAAGTTTTTTGGTTAAGTTTTTTGGTAAAGGTTTTTCGTTATACTATATCTCTGCAACTGCTTTGCCCAATACCTTGAAACTTCACATGGATGTTTATCATCATCTATATTTTCATTCTACCCCCCTCCCGTGCGGCCCCTGTGCCCAATGTCAAGGTCAAATTACTTTGAAGTTTTTGGTTAAAGTTTTTTTCGCTCCCGCTTGCGGAAAGCGCTATATAGTCGGCACTTTGGGCGTACGTACCGTACGTGTGTCCGGTTAAACTTTTTGGTTAAGTTTTTTGGTTAAAGTTTTTCGTTATACTATATCTTTTTTTTTAGTGTCCATGCCTCGCCACAAGGCGCGACATGCAGGCCGCGGCCATCTAGTTGAAATATGAAATTACTTATTTATGATTCGGTGGAACTGTCACACAGTCTGGCGTGTCTGTTTCCATGGTAGTACAAACTCCTGAGCCTGATTTATGATTTTTGTGTAACCGTTCTACAGTTTGATAATGTCAATGCAAAAATCCGCAAATTAGCGGTTCAAAGTATGACATAGCAATGGTCTAGTAACATCAGGTCGTAACAGCTATGCATAGCAGTTACGACCTTATGTTACTAGACCATCGATATGTATGCTCCGGTTTTCAGCAATACTATGCGAGTAAAGGCACATCATATGATGCATCAATATTATGTAAAATGATCCTCAAAAAGGGACATATTTGTATAATCCCTTTCCAAATGTTTCCTTCTTACTTATTATTGTGAATGTGACCGCAGAATGGGATCTATGACTTGTGGCCAGTCTAACTCCTCCTCTACTAACACATAATGTTTATGGTTGCAAACCACAAACTAATGCATTGGAGCGGCCATATGCCGGACTTACTGTAAATAATCTTTCAATTGAACACCCTGGGGACCTCCCATATATATGTCTGTTTTCGAGAGGTTCCATTGTATATAATTCGGGTAAATTGCTAGTTTAAATATTACATTTGTTTTTCTTTCAGTCTTCATATACGTACCGAAGTTTGTGGCCCAAGGTGAACTTGAACCCACGAGCTTTCACCATAATGTTGAAGTATTGTCGGAATTTGGCTTTAGTGCAAAAAGTGCTGGAAAGTGGAGACGCGGATAGAATCGGACGAGTATTTCTGAGCCCACCGGACGTCAAAGGTAATTCACGTGCACTTAACCACGCGGTCAAAGTCATTCAGTTATATAACATACATTGCCATACAATGCATTTCCATATGCAACAATGGTAACTCTTGATTGTTCACTATTGTCATGTGTCCTGTGTTAGCTACAATCTATAGCTGCCGTCGGGGCATGTGTTCAGTACACATTTCAATTGTATTGCACAAGTAAATCATGTAGACAGTCATAATTTGGTCGGTGGGTTGGTGATCCGTTATTTATAAATACATCTCTTAAACAATGTATGCAATCATCATGTTGGTACAGTACTTAGTGCTCAGACTTGTTAGGATACACTGGTCGGATATCACATGAGCTAATAATATGAACATGCAAATATATCAATGTAGAGAGTATTCAGGTCATACAGAGACATACATACTATACAAAACTAAATGTAAATCTTGGGTCATATTAAAGATTCAGTATTTGCAGCTTGCAGATCTATTTTGCCGTCCATCATACGACGATGACCGCCCACCAGGAGATGCCTCCCAGGCTGAGACGAAGGATGAAGGTAAGACAACAAGTAGTGGTTGTTGTCATTACATGTACACATATCTACATATAGAACATACAAAAAGGCACTGAGGTAAATACCATAGGTTTGTATATACACAGTTACATGTGTATCTGTAGTAACAGGACTACTATTACCAGGTGGATTGATGAACAAAATATTCAGATGATGTCTAGGACTGGTAAGAAAATCATTAAAAGCCAACAGTTGCAGGACGCAGGATGCTTAGTATAGATATCACAATATTAACAATACCTACCAAAATAACCACATTCATGCTGTCATGAATATCTATCTATCACAGTTAACTTAATAAAAAAAACTTTTAAAATAGTAAAGCATTGTAATTATATGCCTAGCAACGCGTGTGACAGATCATTTCGACTAAACATGTTTAAAAAATGTGAATCTGTTTATGTTTGGTATACACGTGGTCGTTTCTGGCTAACACAATTTTCGGTCCAACATTGAGATGTTTTCTTCGAGTCTCCTTTAAGTTAACGTTCTCTACTTGCAGGTGTCGATGTTGTTGCAAACGAAGTGGCGCCGGTCAAGATGCCTACCGTTTCACCAGATACTGCCATTGCTGACGAAGCAGCGCCGGTTGAGATGTCTATCGCCTCACTAGATACCACCATTGGTGACGAAGCAGTGCCGGTTGAGATGTCTATCGCCTCACCAGATACCACCATTGGTGACGAAGCAGCGCCGGTTGAGATGTCTATCGCCTCACCAGATATCACCATTGATGACGAAGCAGCGCTGGTTGAGATGTCTATCGCCTCACCAATACCACCATTGATGACGAAGCAGCGCCAGTTGAGATGTCTATCGCCTCACCAGATACCACCATTGGTGACGAAGCAGCGCCGGTTGAGATGTCTATCGCCCCACCAGATACAGATACACCATTGGTGACGAAGCAGTGCCAGTTGAGATGTCTATCGCCCCACCAGATACCACCATCGGTGACGAAGCAGCGCCAGTTGAGATGTCTCGCCTCACCAGATACCACCGTCGGTGACGAAGCAGTGCCAGTTGAGATGTCTATCGCCCCACCAGATACCACCATCGGTGACGAAGCAGCGCCAGTTGAGACGTCTATCGCCCCACCAGATACCACCATCGGTAACGAAGCAGTGCCAGTTGAAATTTCTATCGCCTCACCAGATACCACCGTCGGTGACGAAGCAGTGTCAGTTGAGATGTCTATCGCTCCACCAGATACCACCATCGGTAACAAAGCAGTGCCAGTTGAGATGTCTATCGTTCCACCAGATACCACCATAGGTAACAAAGCAGTGCCAGTTGAGCTGTCTATCACTTCACTAGATACCACCATTGGTGACGAAGCAGCGGTGTTGAGATGTATATCGCCTCACTACACACCACCATTGGTGATGAAGCAGCGCCGGTTCAGATGTCTATCGCCCCACCAGATACCACCATTGGTGACGAAGCAGCGCCGGTTGAGATGTCTATCGCCTCATTACACACCACCATTGGTGATGAAGCAGCGCCGGTTCAGATGTCTATCGCCCCACCAGATACCACCGTCGGTGACGAAGCAGCGCCAGTTGAGATGTCTATCGCCTCACCAGATACCACCGTCGGTGACGAAGCAGCGCCAGTTGAGATGTCTTATCGCCCCACCAGATACCACCATTGGTGACGAAGCAGCGCCGGTAGAGCTGTCTATCACCTCACTAGATACCACCATTGGTGACGAAGCAGCGGTGGTTGAGATGTCTATCACCTCACTACATACCACCATTGGTGATGAAGCAGTGCCGGTTGAGATGTCTATCACCTCACCAGATACCACCATTGGTGACGAAGCAGCACAGGTCCAACAAAATGTCACTACTGGCTACGAAGCAGCACATACAGAGGAGTCGCCTGCTACAGAGCCATCACTACCTGCACCATCGGTTGCAGCCATCGGGGGGCCCAGCAAGAACCTTCCCGCTGTTAAAGAGCTGATGAACTCGGATATAGACGTACTCTATACTGAATATGGCCAACTCCAGAAATTGGGGAGCGGGTTTTATGGGATGGTGTACCTGGTACAGTGCAGGTACACCGGGGAGTTGCTCGTCTACAAAGAGCTGTCTGCCGAGTTGTCTACCAAGGAAGACATGGAGATGGAAGCCAAGCTGCTCGGCCTCCTGAGACCGACGGGCGCCGTCCCGGAGCTGGTCGGGGTCATCAAGGACGTTCGTCATACGAGGAACTACGGCATTATCCAGCATCATGTTGCCGATGTCGTCACCCTGGACGATCTTCTCCGCGGAAAATACAATCTGTGCAACATACAGCTCGTCTTGATCGCTCTTAATCTCGTGGCGGCCCTGCAGAAAGTACACGAACTCGGAGTTATCCACAATGACATCAAACCAGACAACATACTGGTTCAGGCATCCAGCGCAAAGGTTCGACTAATTGATTTCAGATTGGCCTCTTACAAGGTGGGAATCAGGTGCGACGTGGAAGTGGGTGGGGAAAGCCGGTACCCGCACGTGGCACCGGAGGTCTTTCACTTCAAGTCAACAATGGAGTCGGACATTCTCCCTGGGATTAGTACTGGATGCGTTGAACAAACGGATAGGGGACACAACTCTTGGACAGGCTTTTGCACATGTGTCGGGAAGGCGACATGGATGATCGACCCAGTATTGGATACATTGTACAGCGACTGACGGCCTTGAAAGATAATATTGGTACAACAAAAGTTAAAAGAAAAACGGGCATTGGCAATGATGTAAACCATCTTATTTTTTTTTAATACTTTTTCCCATTTTTTTTTCAATTCTTTTTCAATTTTTGTCTATTAGCATAAGGTCGTAAGTGCTATATACGGACTATTATCATATAATAAAACAATTATTGACTAGTGAGCCATAGAATATAATCTGATATTCTACGACTCGCTAGTCAATCATTGTATAATATGTTCGGGCCAGTGAAAATTGCTTTCGGGCCCAGGCTCGAGGTCAAGGCGGGACAAGGCGAGGCATTTGATTCTGCGAAATTCTTGTTTACTTATCTCCCTTTGTTGTTTCATGCACTTTTTTTGTGTCCGGAGCATAACTCGAACACCCTTTGGAATATTTTCATTAAACCTCGCACATGCATAGACCACGACCCAAAGGTGTGTCGCGCGCAAGAATGACCACTCTTGCATCGTTAATTTTTTTTACTTATCTCCCTTTGTTGTTTCATGCACTGATTTCGTGTCCGGAGCATAACTCGAACACCCTTTGGAATATTTTTTATTAAACTTCACACATGCATAGAAGACGACCCAAAGGTGTGTCGCGCGCAAGAATGAAAACTCTTGCGTTGTTAATTTCTTAGTTATCTCACTTTGTTGTTTCGTGCACTGATTTCGTGTCCGGAGCATAACTCGAACACCCTTTGGAATATGTTCATGAAACTTCACACATGCATAGACCACGACCCTAAAGGTGTGTCACGCAATAATGACAATTGCATCGCTATTTTTTTAGTTATCTCCCTTTGTTTTCCCGCGCACTGATTTTGTCTACGGAGCATAACTCGAACACCCTTTTTTCAAACTACTTGTGTATCTGGGGAGGGGGATACTCGTGCGCTTTGCCAAGATGACCGCCATCTAAAAATAGCACAATTTGTTTAAAACACATATGAACTCAATGTCACATTCTCCTCTGGTGTTCATGGAGTCAGGTGAGCGAATTAGGGCCATCATGGCCCTCTTGTTTAGCTCACCTGAGCGAAGCTCATGTGAGCTATTGTTACAGCAATGTGTCCGTCGTCCGTCGTCCGTCCGTGAACATTTTCAAACGTTTTCTCCTCGGTAACCATTGGGCCTATAGTCACCAAACTTCATGGTCATGGTCCTTAGGTAGGGGGATTACAAAATTGTTAAAATGACGTCATTACGTAATCCAAGATGGCCGCAGTGTAAAAATAGCACAAATTCTTCAAAAATCTTCTCAAGAACCGCCAAGCGGATTTCGACAAAACGATCGATGTACAATGCTCTTTCAAAGTTGTTAAAATGGTGACCCCAGGGTCAATAATGGGCGTGGCCCGTGGGGTCAAATTGAGGTCAAATTTTATTTTTGACCGAATATGGTTATGTCATATATCAAATCGAAGGTATCAACGAGGTGATCACTCTGGTTCATTTTTTGTCGAAATCGGATGGTTATATCATCCAAGATGGCCACCGAAATGTCAAACGGTCGTTCTTTTATTAGAGATTTCAAATTTCTTCTTCACATGAATCGCTTGGCCCATGGTAGCCAAACTTAAAAATTATGGTCCATGGGTGAAGCCTTTTCAAATTTGTTAAAATGGAGGTCATCGCTAATCCAAGATGGCCGCCATCTAAAAATAGCATAAATTCTTAAAAAATCTCATGAACCGCCAGCCGGATTTCAACGAAACTTAGTAGGAATGATCGATGTACAATGCTCTTTCAAAGTTGTTAAAAATGTTGACCCCTGGGTGAAAAATGGGCGTGGCTCGTGTGGTCAAATTTGGGTCAAATTTGGGTCAAATTTTATTTTTGACCGAATATGGTCATGTCTGTATCAAATCGAAGGTATCAAAGAGGCGATCACTCTGTTACATTATTTGTCGAAATTGGATGTTCATGTCATCCAAGATGGCCGCCGAAAGGTCAAAAGTTTTCAAAATTCTTTTTCATACGAACCGCTTGGCCCATGGTGGCCAAACTTCACAGTTATGCTGGTCCATGGGTGAAGCCCTTTCATATTTGTTAAAACGGAGGTCGTCGCTAATCCAAGATGGCCGCCGTCTAAAAATAGCATAAATTCTTAAAAAATCTTCTGATGAACCGCCAGCTGGATTTCGACGAAACTTGGTAGGAATGATCGACGTACTGTGCTCTTTCAAAGGTGTTAAAATGGTGACCCCGGGGTCAAAAATGGACGTGGCCCGTGGGGTCAAATTTTATTTTTTACCAAATATGCTCATGTCATATATCAAATTGAAGGTATCAATGAGGCGATTGCTTTGGTGCAATATTTATGTAATCCATAATGGCCTCCAAAGGGTCCATTTATTCGAGATTTTGAACGTCTTTTTCTCAGGAACCACATGGCCGATGCTGGCCAAACTTCATAGTAAGTTAAGATCCTTGGGTGAAGCATTTTTAGATTTGGTAAAATTAGAGTCCAAGATGACCGCCATCTAAAAATAGCACAATTTTTTTAAAACACATGAACTCAATGTCACATTCTCCTCTGGTGTTCATGGAGTCAGGTGAGCGAATTAGGGCCATCATGGCCCTCTTGTTTATATATTTGAAAGCTATGAACATACACTAGATTAGTGCAACATATAGATACACCATTATAATAGACAGGCCATGTGATTTTGTACCTTGATGTCCGACTTTTCATAAGTATTTACAAAATTTACGATGGTTTCAACTTTCTGTAAATGAGTTCAAAAGTTGATGAAATGTCTGCATTTGCTTTTGAAATTCCGTCTACTTTCGGTGTCGTTTACAGAAAACATGACAGTTTACGTAAATATTTTTCATGAAAAATCGCACATCTTCTTGGGTACAAAAGTACATGGCTGGTCTCATATTAGGTGTGATGGAAAATGGGTGGGAAAATGGTTTCCTAACTGTTGGAACATGTCATGAACTAGTGGTGTCCCATCGGTTTCCGCCAGCCACCAGTTTCCGCCAGCCCCTCCATTTCTGGCAAATATCAAGGTTTGTGATTTTTGCGTTTGTAGATTCCAAGACCACATTAAGGACCCTTCTATACCTGATCATCCTTTGACTCAAAGATAATTGCTTCGTACAAAAATTGGTTGATGGCTGGGATATAGAAAGATGGCCGAGTTGGCCACTCTATGTGCCATATAGGATACAGTAACGCGGCAGTGTTCACATTATGTTGTACATGTATTCCATCACATTTTATAAATCAATTATCAAAGGATGATTAAGTATAGACCTGAGCAAAATGTAAAGAATTCCAGCACAAAAATATTTACACAATTCCCTAACATTTGATTGGCCCGTAGCAAGTCTCTGTCCAAAATTTATATCCCAGTAAACTCCCACGCTGAACTACTATCCGTAACCGTGAGGCGCATTTAAAATAATTCTTAAGAAAACGGAAAATAAACACATTTTCTTGATGAATTTATTTCAAATGCTGGAATTATAAGGAATGAATGGCCTTTTTGTGGAATTTATCGGGATATAAACTTGGAAAAGTCGCGGGAATACTGGACGAGGCCTTAAAAAATGACAATTTTCGAGAAAAAAAAAAAACAACAAACTTTTGTTCTGTTTTTTTTTCGAAAATTGTAATTTTTTATCGCTTCGTCCAGTATTCACGCGACTTTTCCAAGTTTATACCCCGATAAATTCCACAAAAAGGCCATTCATTCCTATAATAAATCATGGTTGGCTAGAAGCCTTAAAGGTATATGCCCACTCAGTAGGCACACAATATTATCTATATCAGATACATCATCCAAGACATTTTCAGGCAAAACAAACATTCATTCACCATTATCCCACATATTGATTAGCATTATTTATACATTTTAAATCAGACGTAACTTTCCACACTGATATCAGGGGCGATAACCGTGTTTCATTAAAATGTTAATGAACATTACTATTTATACTCTGCATTTATTTTTTTCATGTGCAATTATCATACTTTATAATCTGTTGAAAACATTATTTTTTCAGGTGACGCATTTAATTAGTATAAATACATGTGGTTAAAAAATACCATGCCTCATTTGCATATGAAAATAGCCTGATACCAACGCGCGTCACTATCGGTCAAATAAATATTACTAAATGCTTATATCTGTATAGCGGCTACCCATAATATTTAGAACTGGTGGAATAGTGATACAATTATACACTTATTTAATTCCTAAAAATAACAGTTTGTGCATACTGAGTGGGCATGTACCTTTAATAATTTACCTGCAGTGAAATAGCATAATAATAAAACGGTGTGAACAAGAGCTATGACCTGTATCGTGGTATTGGCAAACAGTGCAGATCCAGATGAGCCGGCTCGTGACGAGCCGTCTCATCAGGATCTGTACTTTTTGCAGTAATTTTTATATTTTTGAAAACAAAAACACTCCCTAGTCTGAAAATCATTTTGAGACGATTGGATTGGTTGCAAAATTAACATATCCAAATCTATTCCAGTTACTTTAAGGGGTGAACGGGTTAAACATGGTCTCTCACATAGCGGGTTGTAATATAAAGGAGACATATTTTATTAGTCCATCCTTTTGATTCATTTACCATTATCGAACTTGTGAATTGGAATTATTATGCTTTTTAGCCAGGTTTTTTTAAAAAAAATCCAGGCTATTGGATTGGCGAAAGCCGGGCGGGCGGGCGGGCGGCGGCGGGCGGCGTCCACAATCAATGTTAAGTTTTCGTGTTTGAGTCCATTTCTTTGTTACTGTACCACCTAGGACCACCAAACTTTCACAGCTTCATAATCAAGGGGTGCCCACCACATATCACTATCTAACATGTTACTTTTTTTTTAACTTCACCCATTTTTTCCGCGTAATCGACTTAGCCATTTTCAATGTTAAGTTTTTCGCGTTTACAATGTTAAGTTTTCGTGTTTAAGTCCATTTCTTTCGTACTGTACCACCTAGGACCACCACACTTTCACAGCTTCATAATCAAGGGGTACCCACCACATATCACTATCCAATATGTTACTCTTTTTTTTAACTTCACCCATTTTTTCCACGCATTCGACTTAGCCATTTTCAATGTTAAGTTTTCGCGTTTACAATGTTAAGTTTTCGTGTTTAAGTCCATTTCTTTGGTACTGTACCACCTAGGACCACCAAACTTTCACAGCTTCATAACCAAGGGGTGCCTACCACATACAACTATCCAACATGTGACCTTTTTTTACCTTCACTATATTTCTACGTAATTGACTTAGCCATTTTCAACGTTAACTTTTTAACGTACGTCTGGTTAGAGTTTTTTTTGTGGTTTAAAAATTTTTCGTTATACTATATCTCTGCAACTGCTTCGCCCATTACCTTGAAACTTCACATGCGTGTTTATCATCATCCATATTTCATTCTAACCCCCCCAAACCGTGCGGCCCTGTGCCCAATGTCAAGGTCAAATTACTTTGAATTTTATTTTTTTGTTAAATGTTTTTTTCGTGAATGTACTATATCTCTGCAACAATTGCTTCACCCAATATACCTTGATACTTCACATGTGCTTATCATCATTGTCGCACCTGCTTGCGGAAAGCGCGATCCTTGTGCCCAATGTCAAGTCAAATTACTTTGAATTTTTTTTGTTAAAGTTTTTTCGTGTTACTATATCTCTGCAACTGCTTCACATAAAACCTTGATACTTCACATGGGTGTTTATCATCATTGTCGCACCTGCTTGCGCGGAAAGCGCGATCCTGTGCCCAATGTCAAGGTCAAATTACTTTGAACTTTTTTTGTTAAAGAATTTTTTCGTGTACTATATCTCTGCAACTGCTTCACCCCAATACCTTGATACTTCACATGGGTGCTTATCATCATTGTCGCACTGCTTGCGGAAAGCGAGTCCTGTGCCAATGTCAAGGTCAAATTACTTTGAATTTTTTTGTTAAAGTTTTTTCGTGTTACTATATCTCTGCAACTGCTTCACCCAATACCTTGATACTTCACATGGGTGTTTTATCATCATTGTCGCACCTGCTTGCGGAAAGCGCGATCCTGCCCAATGTCAAGGTCAAATTACTTTGAATTTTTTTGTTAACGTTTTTTCGTGTCACTATATCAAACCTTGCAACTGCTTCACCCAATACCTTGATACATTCACACATGGGTGCCCCTTTATCATCATTGTCGCACCTGCTTGCTTGAAAGCGCGATCCAGTGCCCAATGTCAAGGTCAAATTACTTTGAATTTTTTTGTTAAAGTTTTTCGTGTACTATATCTCTGCAACTGCTTCACCCAATACTGATACTTCACACTGGGTGTTATCATCACTTGTCGCACCATAGCGTTACGGAAAGCAGCGCATCCTTGATGCCCAATTTTGCAAGGTCAAATTACTTTGATTTTTTTTTTTTTTGTTAAAGTTTTTTCTTGGTATTTAAATCTCTGCAAATGCTTCACCCAATACCTTGATATTCACCATGGGTGTTTATCATCATTGTGAACCTGCTTGCGGAAATTGCGCGATTCTGTGCCCAATGTTTCAAGTCAAATTACTTGATTTTTTTTGTTAAAGTTTTTTCGTGTCACTATTCTCTGCAACTGCTTCACCCAATACCTTGATACTTCACATGGGTGTTTTATCATCATTGTCGCACCTGCTTGCGGAAAGCGCGATCCTGTGCCCAATGTCAAGGTCAAATTACTTTGAATATTTTTTTGTTAAAGTTTTTTCGCTGCTGTACTTTATTCTCTGCAACTCGCTTCACCCAATACCTTGAATACTTCACATGGGTGTTTATCATTCATTAGTCCGCACCTGTCTTGCGGAAGGAAAGCGCGATCCTGTGCCCAAGTTTCAAGGTCAAATTACTTTGAATTTTTTTTGTTAAATTTTTTCGTGTACTATATCTCTGCAACTGCTTCACCCAATACCTTGATATTCACGGGTGTTATCATCATTGTCGCACCTTGCTGCCCTGAAGCGCGATCCTTGTTGCCCTATTGTCAGTTCAAATTACTTTGGAATTCTTTTTTTGTTAAAGTTTTTTCGTGTATATATCTCTGCAACTGCTTCCCATTTCCCAATACCTCATACTTCACATGGGTGTATATCATTCATTGTCGCACCTGCTTGCGGAATTTTTTTTTTAAAGCGCGATCTGTGCCCAATAGTCAAGTCAAATTACTTTGAATGTTAAAGTTTTTTCGTGTGAATGTAACTTATTTAATTATTTTTTCTGCATTACTAAGCTTCACCCTAACCCTACCATGAAACTTCACAAATGGGTGCTTATCTCATTGTCGCACCTGCCTGCCCGGAAAGGCGCGATCTGTGCCCAATGTCAAGGGTGTCATTGTACTTTGATGTAATAAGTCGTGTTAAACTATATCTCTGCAACTGCTTCACCCAATACCTTGATACTTCACATGGGTGTTTATCATCATTGTCGCACTGCGTGCGGAAAGCGCGATCCTGTAGCAATGTTCAAGTCAAATTACTTTGAATTTTTTTGTATAGCTTTTTTCGTGTACTATTGTCCTCTTGCAAACCTGCTCACAAACAATACTGTTGAATACTACACATGGGTGCTTATCATCATTGTCGCACCTGCTTGCGGAAAGCGCGATCCTGTGCCTAATGTCAAGGTCAAATTACTTTGAATTTTTTTGTTAAAGTTTTTTCGTGTACTATATTCTGCAACTGCTTCATTACATGGAAATATTCACATGTGCTTATCATCATTGGTCGCACCTGCGTGCGGAAAGCGCGATCCTGTGCCCAATTTCAAGGTCAAATTACTTTGAATTTTTTTGTTTAAAGCTTTTTCCTGTACTATGTCTCTGCAAACTGCTTCACCCAATACCTTGACTTCACATGGGTGTATCATCATTGTCGCACTGCTTGCGGAAAGCGCGTTCTGTGCCCTATGTCAAGTTCAAATTACTTTGAATTTTTTTGTAAAGTTTTTTCGTTGTATATATCTCTGCAACTGCTTCACAATACCTTGATATTCACATGGGTGTTTATCATCATTGTCACACCTGCTTGTGGAAAGCGCGATATCGTCAGCATTTTGGCATACGTCCGTCCGTTCGTCCGTGTGTCCGGTTAAAGTTTTTTGGTTAAAGTTTTTCCATCTACTATATCTATTTTTTTAGTGTCCATGCCTCGCCCCAAGGCGCGACATGCAGGCCACGGCCATCTAGTCTACAAAAAGTGGGTATAATTATGTTATCCAAGTGTCTATGCTTGGAAAAAACCTGGCCTTCGTGGCTTTGCCTCGTTTCTTGTTATATTATTCAAATGCAAATACCACTCACTATTTTCATCAGGGGCGATAACCTTGTTTCCTTTAAAGGTTAACGGAAACAACTATTTATTCTCTCCATTTATTGTTTGATGTGCAATGATCATACTTTATATTAATTAATATGTTAACAATATTTATTCAGGTGACACATTTAATTGTATCCCCCAGACTACCGTCGGGGGATACTATGGATTTGACAGCGCGCCGCGTCCGCGTCCGCGTCCGCGTCCGCGGTCCGCGTCCGCCGTAGACACTTCTTGTCCGGAGCAGAACTCGAACACCCTTTGGAATATTTTCATGAAACTTCACACATGCATAGATCACGACCCGAAGGTGTGTCGCGCACAAGAATGACAACTCTTGCATAGCTAATTTTTTAGTTATCTCCCTTTTTTGTTTCTCGCACTGATTTCGTGTCCGGAGCATAACTCCACCACCCTTTCGAATATTTTCATGAAACTTCACACATGCATAGACCACGACCCGAAGGTGTGTCGCGCACAAGAATGACAACTCTTGCATAGCTAATTTTTGAGTTATCTCCCTTTTTTGTTTCGCGCACTGATTGACCATAACTCGACCACCCTTTGGAATATTTTTATGAAACTTAACACATTCAATTAGACCACGAACCGAAGGTGTGTCGTGCACAAGAATGACAACTCTTGCATAGCTAATTTTTGAGTTATCTCCCTTTTTTTTTTCGCTCACTGATTTCCTGTCCGGAGCATAACTCGACCACCCTTTGGAATATTTTCATGAAACTTCACACATGCATAGACCACGACCCGGAGGTGTGTCGCGCACAAGAATGACAACTCTTGCGTAGCTAATTTTTCAGTTATCTCCCTTTTTTGTTTTGCGCACTCTACAAACTGGACAATAATGCATGAAGACCTGTTTTCTCGTCTGCTCTGTATACCTTTTCTCATGTGCTCTGTACACCTTACCTGTAGAGAGAACAATAGAAACTGGGAGAACCATGTGCTAAGCATGGGCTAGCATGTGCAGATGTCCACTGCTTGACCACTGCTTGACCACTGCTGACCAGGTAATTTATACAGGTAAATCACTACATTGGGTACTGTGTTGAAAATATTGTGGCATTATGTGGACCTCTGCAGATATATGTAGATAAATATAGGACTATTAAAAAAAAATCTGGTCTCCAATAGCAAGCATTATTATTTTTAAACTTTTTTTTGTCATTTTTTTTTTTTTTTTCATTTTTTTTTTTTTTTCATTTTTTTTTTCAAATTATTTTTCAATTTGACTGGAAAAAAAATCTGGGCTCCAGTAGCAAGCATTATTATTTTTAAACTTTTTTTTTCCATTTTTTTTTTTTCATTTTTTTTTTCAAATTATTTTTCAATTTTTGTCCAGTAGCAGAAGGTCGTAAGTGCTATATACAGACTATTCACCTGTACATGTGCTAGCATGTGCAACTGACCACTGACCACTTACAGGTAATTTATACAGGTAAATGATTATATTACATTTCCGTAAACTGTGTTGAAAATATTGTGGCATTATGTGGACCTGTGCAGATATATGTAGATAAATATAGGACTATTAAAAAAAATTAAAAAAAATTCTGGGCTCCAGTAGCAAGCATTATTATTTTTAATTTTTAAACTTTTTTTCCATTTTTTTTTTTTCATTTTTTTTTTCAAATTCTTTTTCAATTTTTGTCTAGTAGCATAAGGTCGTAAGTGCTATATACAGACTATTATCATATAATAAAACAATTATTGACTAGTGAGCCATAGAATATAATCTGATATTCTATGGTTCACTAGTCAATAATTGTATAATATGTTCGGGCCAGTGAAAATTGCTTTCGGGCCCAGGCTCGAGGTCAAGGCGGGACAAGGCGAGGCATCTGATTCCGCGGAATTCTTGTTTACTTATCTCCCTTTGTTGTTTCGTGCTCTGATTTTGTATCCAAAGCATAACTCGAACACGCATATACGCATTGCTCTAATGGTCCTCTACCGCCCTGTGCCAAATCCACGTTCGTTCTGCCCCCGTCAAGCCCAGGGTCAAGGTCACATACTTAGTGCTTCAAAAACATTAACGCTTGGGTAAATATCTTATACTTTCTGTTTTCTTTCATGGATCATGGATCATCTTCATCATTTCATACGCATTGCTCTAATGGTCCTCTACCGCCCTGTGCCAAATCCACGTTCGTCCTGCCCCACCAATCCCAGGGTCAAGGTCACATACTTGGTGCTTCAAAAACTTTAACGCTCAGGTAAATATCTTATAATTTTTATTTCCATTCACGGATCAACTTCATATTTCATATACGCGTTGCTCTAATGGTCGTCTACCGCCCTGTGCCAAATCCACGTTCGTCCTGCCCCCGCCAAGCCCAGGGTCAAGGTCACATACTTAGTGCTTCAAAAACTTTAACGCTCGGGTAAATATCTTATAATTTCTGTTTTCTTTCATGGATCATCTTCATATTTCATATACGCATTGCTCTAATGGTCCTCTACCGCCCTGTGCCAAATCCACGTTCGTCCTGCCCCCGCCAATCCCAGGGTCAAGGTCACATACTTGGTGCTTCAAAAACTTTAATGCTCAGGTAAATATCTTATAATTTTTCTTTCCATTCACGGATCAACTTCATATTTCATATATGCGTTGCTCTAATGGTCCTCTACCGCCCTGTGCCAAATCCACGTTCGTCCCGCCCCCGCCAAGCCCAGGGTTAACATCATATACTTAGTGCTTCAAAAACTTTAATGCTCAGGTAAATATCTTATAATTTCTGTTTTCTTTCACGGATCAGCTTCATATTTCATATATGCATTGCTCTAATGGTCCTCTACCGCCCTGTGCCAAATCCACGTTTGTCCTGCCCCCGCCAAGCCCAGGGTGAAGGTCACATACTTGGTGCTTCAAAAACTTTAACGCTCAGGTAAAAGAAAATTTTGACTTGCAATTTGGCCTCATTTATTATCAAAGCGATATGTGGGACATCCGTGTTCTATGAACACATTTTCTAGTTTATTAAACTTCACACATGCATAGAAGACGACCCAAAGGTGTGTCGCACGTAAGAATGACAACTCTTGCGTCGTTAATTTCTTAGTTATCTCCCTTTGTTGTTTCGTGCACTGGTTTCGTGTCTGGAGCATAACTCGAACACCCTTTGGAATATTTTCATGAAACTTCACACATGCATAGACCACGACCCTAAAGGTGTGTCCCGCAAGAATGACAACTCTTGCATCACTAATTCTTTAGTTATCTCCCTTTGTTTTTCCGTCACTGATTTTGTCTCCGGAGCATAACTCGAACACCCTTTTTTCAAACTACTTGTGTATCTGGGGAGGGGGATACACATGCGCTTGTCGACAAGCGTCCATTTCTAGTTGATATACATGTACAGTAATTAATTTAAAAATGTCCAACCTCATTTGCATATTAAAATAGCCTGCTACAACTGCACGTCTTGTACAGGTAATATATGAGATTTAGTACTAAACCCATTGACCCGGCCTTAACTGACCTTAGCTGTTGATAGGCCGTTAAACCCCAACAAACAAACAACTGCACGTCTTTATGAATTATTTAAATATTAATAAATGATTATATCTGCATCACAGGCACTCGTAATGTTTAAATCTGGTGGAATAGATACATAAGTACATGTATACACTTATTTAATTGCTAGTAGGTAGGACCCTGCCTTTAAAAAACAATTTACATTTTACGATGCCATTTACTAGTACTTACAATTTTTCTTTTCTTTTCAAAAATAACAATGTTGGTCAAAAATGGTAAAATAAATTATTTCCGGATTTACCGAATATTCCATCAATTTGTGAAAACTAAATAAAAGGAAGCTGTGTACATAAACGTGTGTTGTCAGTTCTATGCATTCCATATGACAGGTCCTTTTTGTCTCACCCACGATAGTGGAAAGTGAGACATAGCGGTCAGAATTCCGGCGGCGGCGGCAACAATTTGGGACGTAGCCAAATTTCCCACATCTCTTGATCCGTTTTTGGATCTTTACCACTTCACCCCGGCCTTAAATGACCTTAGCTGTTGATATGCCGTTAAACATCAACAAACAAACCAAACTTCATCAATAGCATCCTCACATTGATAGCTATCCATCCAATGTCATTTGGGTGACCTTGACCTTCACATTGATGATTTAACCTTCTTGTCAATAAGGTTGTACATACTTCTAAATGTTGAATACCTCCTGATCCGTTAGTCGGATCCTTTACCAAACTTCATCAATAGCTTCCTCACTTTGATGGCTATCCACCCAGTGTCTATTCGGGTGACCGTCACCATGGTGAACTTGACCTTCATGTCAATAATTTGGACTTACCTCTAAATGTTGAATACCTCCTGATCCGTTAGTCGGATCCTTTACCAAACTTCATCAATAGCTTCCTCACTTTGATGGCTATCCACCCAGTGTCTATTCGGGTGACATTGACCTTCATGTCAATAATTTGGACGTACCTCTAAATGTTGAATACCTCCTGATCCGTTAGTCGGATCCTTTACCAAACTTCATCAATAGCTTCCTCACTTTGATGGCTATCCACCCAGTGTCTCTTCGGGTGACCTTCGTGTCAATAATTTGGACGTACATGTACATCCAAATGTTGAATATTTCTTGATCAGTTAGTTGGATCATCTGCAAACTTCATCAATAGCTTATTCACATTGATGGATATATACCAGTGTAATTCGGTTGACTTTCACATTGGTGTCAACAATTTTGTGCACACGTCCAAATGTTGAATATCTGCTAATCCGTTAGTCATATCATAACCAAATTTCATAAATAGCTTCCTCACATAGCTATCCATCCAGTGTCATTCCGGTGACCTTGACTGTCACTGTCACCTTGGTGACCGTGACTATTGTGTCAATCATTTGTTTTATGTAGGTCCAAATGTTGAATATCTCTTGATCCGTTAGTCGGATCATTATCGAACTTCACCAGTAGCTTCATTCCTCACTTTGATAGATATCCACCCAGTGTCATTTGTGTGACCTTGACCTTGGTGATCATGACCTTCGTAAAAATAAGTTTGGACTTTCTCATATTGTGACCTTGACCTTCGTGGTGATCGCCTCGTTAAGTGGGTGAGACACTCCCTGTTTATCGCCTTGTTAGCTCACCTGAGCTATTGTTACCGCTTTTCATCCGTCTGTCCATCGTCCATCCGTGCGTCAACAACATTTTGACAATTTCTTCTTCTGGGTCGATGTTGACCAAACTTCACTGGGTGGTCTATGATTTGTTAAAAAGGACGTAGGTCCAATTCTTAAATATTCTTACGAAATGCCAGACCGATTTTGACGAAACTTGGCAGACATGATCGATAGTCAATGTTCTTTCAGAAGATTTGTCCTAATTTTCTAGGCGCCAACTTTGATTATGTGACGACCTCCATTTTAACAAATATAAAAAGCCTTCACCCACGGACCATAACTGAAGTTTGACCAGCATCAGCCAAGCAATTCACCAGAAAACGTTTGAAATATACAAGCATAATAAATCTGTCCCGTATTTAACATGTCCATATGATAATGAGGGAAATTCCCAAAATCAGAACTCAATATTTACAGAAAAATACATATTCAGCCCTGAAATTAGAATATGACCAGGTCCATTCCACACCAGAGTCGCATAACTCCAACCCAAAAGTAATATGATCAGCACTAATCGTATTACTTTTTAATGGGGCATAACATGATTTAGCTCTCAAGTGTCGGAAGGCAACACATGTACATGAGGGCCAAACCATTTAAGTCGGCATTCCGGTAAGGATGAACCCCGCACGTTAAATTACCCTTCGCGTGCTCCCTACAAACCAACCACTAGCTCTAACTTCTAAGTAGAGCAGAGTGGCATCTCGTCAGGAATCGGTGCACTTTTCGACGCGAACCCGAGTGCAGTACGAGCGAATACATCACATCAGGTTGTCAGAGGTGCGGATCCAGACGGGGGCGTGTCCGCCGCACCGCCCCCTCTAAAATTGGTCGAGTTTAGATGTTAACCCATTTTTTACGTGGAAAGATCTGATTAGTTCCCTATTTCTCACACAAAGCGTCGAGACGGTTCAACTGTGTGGTAACAACACAAACTTTTGATGAGAAATAAGAAAAAATTCAGAAAATAATCTGAATTTTATGAAAATTGGCGATCATGTGTCTCATTTGAAATCCACGCCCCCTCTAGAATTAAATCCTGGATCCGCCCTTGGTCAGAGGTGTAAAACATACATTGGCCTATTTATGACACAGATGAAAGGTACGAATATGTCCGCACGAACCAATATATCCGCGGATATATTCCTGAGGGTCTAAGGTACGAATATGTCCGCAGGAAACGTATGCTCAGAATAGTAGCTGCAAACATAGATAATTGTTTAGTATTGGTATATATCTATTAGTAGACCAAATGAGCTGGAAGCGAATGCACTGACCAGACTGCGCAAATATTGGGCATTGCTATCAGGTGTTTGTATCACATAATAAATCATATATTCGCAAATACATGTATATCTAAATCATGAACCAACACGGACCAACTGGTTCATTTACCCAGTTTGAGAGTGGCATATAATGGTCCGTATTGAATGGTGACAATCCTTTGTAATGCCCTTAATTCAACATATTGATTCAAATTCAAATCTAGCTGATCAATCGATACTCCATTTTATAATAAACAATAGACAGAACTGTATCATGTGTAACAAAATGAAATTAACAAGATGCTATTTGCGCAATATATGTGACTGTGCAGGTTACAAGTGTTTTACAATATAGTGTTTACTGGAAGATTGACTGCACTGAGCCCTCAACACCAAAAGCTAGCATGGCCGGTTTTATGCTGGTAGCACATGCCATTGTACAGTTTGTGGGGCTGGGATAGTTACTTGGAAACTTATTTTGCGGTGGTCAATTCCATAATTACGTGGTTTATGGCGCGTATAATCACCATTGCGTAATCGCGACGGATTAAGGAAATGGTGATCGATACACTTTACAGTTATCGCGTCAGTACATGGAAATTAAGCGAACCACCGTTAAGAACCAGCAGCGTTGATCAGTCATCACCTTGTCACACAGCCATTATAACTGTGTTTTACATCATAATTTGGAAATTAGAGTTTGCACATTATTAGTCAGTCGTAACCTGTGTAAGTCATCTGACATGATAATAGCCAATGGCCGCTTAGGGGCGGATCGATATACATTTATGAATGAAAACGGGCGGAGTGTAGTGGACTACGTGCTAATACAATACGACAGTATTGACAATGTGGATTATTTTGAAGTTTGTGAGGCCAATGAATTCTCTGACCATTCGCCGTTACAAGTTCGACTCAAAATAAAGCGGGCGCAACAAAATACAAAAAATACAACGAAATATACCAAACTAATATGGGACAATGATAAAAACAATGATTTAAGCAGTCAGTACGAAATGACGTGGATTTTTTCACAGATATATTTAATGGAATAGACAATTCGACAAACATCGACGATATTGTACGACAATTTAGCGATACATTATATAACACGGCTAAAAAACACTTTGGAAAAACGGTAACGTGTGGTAACTCGACGGGGACCCCGCCATCGACACAGAACGAATGGTTCAACAATGAATGTAGACAAGCAAAGTCTGAACTGAATCGAGCAAAGCGACAATATCAGCGTGATAGAATGGCTGCAAACAGATTGAATTTTGTTCAAAAACGTAACTTATTGAATAAAGTAAAACGAAGGGCCAAAGCTGAATACAAAACAAAGGAGGGGACCCGGTTATCAAAATTAGCAAAGGATAATCCAAAAACATTTTGGAAAAAAATGCGCAAGTTCTACAAAAAGAGCGTGAGAAACAATTGCAAGCTATCTGAAAATGACTTTTTTGAACATTTTTCGAAGTTATTTAGCGGGAAAGAAGATATGCCGAATGATGATGAAATAGATCCAGAAGAGGCGAGGTCGATCCACGACTTAGATTGTGAATTTACAATTGAAGATTTGCAGCGAGTTATCTCCTCATTGAAACTAAATAAATCGTGTGGACTAGACGGACTTGTGAATGAAATATTTAAACACTCGTCAGACGTTATCTCCCCTTCATCCTGCGATTAGTGAATGCGATCTTCCAATCTGGTCACTACCCATCTACATGGTGCCAGTCTACCATCACACCCATACACAAGAAGGGGTCCATCGACGATGCTGACAATTACCGGGGCATAGTGCTCAGCAGTGTATTGGCAAAAATATATTCGCAAATGTTACATAATAGACTAGCGAACTGGGCCGAAAGAAACGGAAAGATGCTGAATTGTCAATACGGGTTTAGACAACACAAATCGACAGTAGACTGCATATTTGTATTTCATGCAATTATCTCAAAGCTACTACACGGAAAGCAAAAGTTATTCGTAGCATTTGTGGATTACCAAAAGGCGTTTGACAGTATAGACAGGCGGATGTTATGGCAAAAGCTGATCACTCAAGGTGTCAGCTCGAGCATGGTGACAGCTATTCGAGCCATGTACAACCAAGTGAAACTTTGTGCAAAGTTTAATAATAACACATCCGACTTCTTCTTATCGAAGGAAGGCGTGAAGCAGGGGATCCGATGTCCGGGATTCTATTCACATTTTTCCTGAACGATATGGTGGACAGTCTACGCACAGATGACGCTGATGACACATTGGACCTGGACAATATCAACATATTTATGTTACTTTACGCAGACGACGCTGTACTGTTCGCAAAGACTGCTCAAGATCTACAACTTCGACTAAATAAATTAAAGACATATAGTGATACATGGAGTCTAAAAGTAAATACCCAAAAGACAAAAGTGATGGTGTTTGAACGAGGTCGTGCATCACAACCGAAACTGTACTACAATGAAATTGAACTTGAATTGGTGCAGCAATTCAAGTATTTGGGTATAATGTTCTATAAAAATGGCCATTGGAACAGAACACAAAAATGTATTAGTGAATATGGAACTTACGCATTACACAATTTGACACGAGTGCTAATTAACGTTACACTTCCCATTCACGATACCTTTACGCTGTTTGACGCCCTAGTGGGCTCTGTATTAGGGTACGGGTCTGAAATATGGGGTTATCATCACGCCAGGGACATAGAAAGGGTACATACAAAGTTCTGTCGCAATCTACTTGGGGTTAAAAAATCGACACATTTGTCTGGATTATATGGCGAGCTCGGCAGAAAACCATTGGTATTATTTCGAAAAATACGAATGATTCAATACTGGTCATCAATTTTAAAAAAAGACGATAAATTGTTGCATAGTATTTACAACATGTTGAAACATGATGCAGATAACAATGTAACATATAATGGCTTGAACTGGGCTCACCATATAAAACATATTATCAGAGACTGGTTTTGCAAACGTATGGCTAAATCAAGGCGAGATGGAAATCCCATGTGCTCAGATCAAACAACGGTTAATAGACAGTTACGATCAAGAATGGCATGCGTCCATACACGACTCAAACAAACTGAAACTATACTGTCGGTATAAATCCGATAATAATGCAGAGACATACATAGACACTATATCCAATAGAAAGCTTAAGGCGACTCTAAGCCGATTTAGACTTTCTTCACATTCTCTAGCTATTGAAACAGGACGGTACAATAATACAGCCAGACAAGAAAGATTATGTACATATTGTAACATGCGCAAAGTCGAAGATGAGTACCACCTATTGCTTGTGTGTCCACATTATGCAGACTTGAGAAGAGCATATTTCACAAGATATTATTGTCACTGGCCCACGTTGAATAAATTTGACCAGCTCATGTCCGCTCAGCATAAATGCACGAATGTCAGTAAATTCTTATTCTATGCTTTTAAACGAAGAACCGTTAACAATATGCCTCAGTAGTGATAAACAGTAAACACACATCGTGCCTTTCCGTAAACTGATACAAATAGCAAACATAGAGATTACTCAATTGCATTCTCTATGGTTGACATTTGGTATCGCCACAAAATATAATCCTAAACTGGTGTTCGGCGACTGGGCGATCATAGACATCAAACACAATGACCACCTAACGTGGAGGTTGTTGTGGTTGTAGTCTGAGATCTCCGTAATCACGACAAACTTTAACGATCAAAACTTTCGCAATAAATTATTTAACCAAGGTTTCCCATTCACAGCTCCTCAAATCTCACTGTACTGTATAAATTTCACATAATATGGCAAAAACATGTAATTTGTTATAAGCCAAATAAAATATATTGTATTGTATTGTATTGTATTGTAATAGCAGATGCGATCGATTTCTACAATATTATGGTCGCTTCTATGCTGGTTGTATGAGTGTTGCACATGCTGTGATAAGGAGCTCGCGGTCAAGTCGACCGTCCATAATTAAGTGATTTGTGGCACGTGCTTAACATCACGGCGGTGTGACTGATAGCAATTAGGATGGATGGATAGATGGATATACGTCGTACGATTTAATAGAATTCTGAGAGATGATATGCCAATTCACAATGTATCACATAAAACTAGAGGTGCCGTAGCTAATCATGACTCATAGACATATGTATAAAAATAAATTAAGATACACATGTAATTGCATTTTAATATACGAATATGTACATCTGTTGCAACCAGAGCAACCCTACATTAATTATGATGTTATGGTTATATCAAAAAGAGACTCGGCCGTAACATTGTTTTCCTATAATATGATGATGCTATGCGAGGGTTGTTCAGGCAAAGTACATCAAACAGGGAAGGATCCTTATGTCGTTGGGTTATGTAAGATATGATATAATATGTTTTGGGGCCAAGCTAAGGTCGTTTCGCGGCTTGTTTTTGTATACAAAATGTTATTATTCGAATTAAGTTGCGGAAACATAGCGTTTATCTGTTGTTATTTGGTTAGATGACAATTCGTTACATTCATTCTGAAGACGAGTTGAAAGAGAAGATAATACACGGCGGTGTGGCATTTGCCCATATATATACTGAGCAAAACTAGAAACGTCCCTCCATGTTTAAGGAAAGATTCATCAAAAACCAAAAGGGTTAATTTTAAAAATCAAAATGGAAAAACAAGTTCATTCATTTCTGTATCAAAGCCAATAAATTGCATTTGGATATCTTGTTAAATATTCGAGAGATAACCGGCCAAGGGCGGTAGGGGTCAAAATCAAAAATCACAAAAACTCAGAAATGTGTTACTTAATGTTTAGAGATGGAATTTCAATAAGTAATGTGGCAAATTCAGTAAATCTCGTTAGTACCGAGTGTGGCCACCATTTGCATGAATGCATGCAATGATCCTACGCCGCATCGACGTGACGTAACGCAATACCAGTGCGTTGGGCAAATTCCTCCATTCCCGTTGTAACGCCCGTGTAAGATCGCGAACATTGTCAATCTGATGGTTAGCTCGTGCTTTGCGGCCCAGCTCATCCCATATGTGCTCAATGGGATTGAGATCCGGGGAGACCGCGGGCCATGGCATGACGTCGACGTTGTTTTGCTGTAAGTATTGAGTGGTGACCCTGGCTACGTGAGGGCGGGCATTGTCGTGCATCAATGTCACATCAGGACCATGCTGACGGATAAATGGTAAGGCATGTGCATTTAGCACATCTGCAACTGCAACATAACGTTGTGCATTGATGTTGCCCTGTACAACAAACAAATCTGTCTTCCGGTTTCCCATGATCCCACCCCAGACCATTACGCTCCCTCCCCCAAACCTGTTCTTCTCAACAATGCAACAATCGGTGAATCTTTCATTTTTACGCCTGTATACCCGTAATCTTCCGTCAGCATGACTAACTGTGAACCGAGATTCATCGGTGAACAAAACTCGGTTCCAGTCAGCCCTTCTCCAGTTTTCAGATGACGTCGCGCCCATAACAGTCTGGCAGCACGGTGACGTTGGGTCATTATCTGACCAGTGTACGGGCGGCGTGCCCGGATTGGTTGGGCGTTACGACGTAACCGGTTGCGAATGGTCTGCCCTGAGACACCGTATCGCCTATCAGTGACTGTGGCTGCCAATCGACGTTGACGTAAGTGCGTCAACGTAATGTAACGATCGGCTCTAGCCGTCGTTACACGAGGCCTACCAGGTCGCTGCCGGTCGTGAACAGCCCCAGTCTGCTGGTACCGGGCTGCAAGACAATCAATCGTCTTCCGACAGCAACCAAACCGAGGCGCGACCGCCCTGGCGGCCATCCCACCCACAAGCATCCCAATTGCCTGATTTCGCTCGTTTTCGGAAAGCCGTGGCATATCGAAAACAGTGAAAAATTAAAAAAGTTTTTTAATTTTCCGAATAGCCCCTATCGCATGAATGGTACGACATGAACTGAATCACCTTATCGATGACAAGTATAGCGTGCACGTGGAAATCAACGTTCCGGTCACTGGCCGCTATGTAAACCGTGTGTATCGGCTAAACTCTACACGATCGTATTCTGAACATCGCCACGGTTTAAAATACATGTACTTTGAACATGTGGTACATACATAGACAGAGCTACACCGGCTATAAAACAGGGACGTTTCTAGTTTTGTTGAGTATATGTGCCTATTAGTGAGATGCAGTAAGTGACGTGCGTGTACAAGTATCAAACTGGCAGTGTTTAGCCTTCTGCGCTAAATCTTGCAGCTTATAGTTTCTTGGAATTGATAAAGAAGGTTCCATACCGCCGGTCCTGTTCCGAAATTTTAAATTTTTATTTCATATGATGCATGTCACAGTCAATGATGTTTGATCTAGAGTAATGCGGGCTGCCAATTCCGGCCTAAAATGCATTACTCCGTGATATTTGTGGTGGGGAAACCGGAGTACCCGTGGAAAATCACCTCACACCGGCAAGTACAAGGTGTATGATCACGTGGTTTCCGAAGCCGATTTTCCGACGTGACGTAATCTGTGACGTCATGTTTACAGTAGATTTTCCTAACAAACGGGCGGATTTTGATGATATGTAGCGCACCAAATACGATCGCATATGTATGTGTTTTATGGGTTCTCTGAAAGTTCTTTACAATAACGTATAAATTTCACAAAGAATCCAGTACCGTTTATTTCTTTCATTCACGTGCGCTAGTTTTTATTTACATTTACGGTAACCGATTCTTCGTCAAAATGACATATTTGTATAATTGTGAGATTAAAGCAGCATATACAATAGAGGGCAACGTGTACCGCATTTGATGCGGTATATTTCCTAAACATATGTCATTCCATTAGCAAGATATTAAAGGAAATCTACTGTAAACACATCTAAAAAACATGACGTCATGCCGCTCGGAAACCACGTGATCCACCACCTTGAAGTAGTGCCTTCTTCACAGACGTCCGTGAAGAGCTGTGACCGAACAGCTACCGGGTGACGGATGGCACAGCATCTACTATTTATGCTATGACATTCGGCGCACTTTCCTGCTTGGCGTCTGGCTACACCGCAATGATGTCCATTTGTTTCGACAACATATGTTAAAATCAGAGAACATGTATAGTTAAACAGGTATACATGATATCACATATACATGCCACATCACCTTCATCCACCATTAATCTCCACATGTGGAGAAAATATATACGGTGCGGTCGCCATTATTGGGATACCAGTATTGGTCAGTGGGATTTTGGGGTAGATGTTGCAAGCTGTCCTAGTCGATGCATTGTGGTGGCATCGGAAAGATGTACAAGACAGAGGGAGTGGTTTGGCAGTGATATAGAGAATAGTAGGTTAGTGCCGTGAATGGGAAAAAATATCTGGCAAGGCTCAGGAAACTGGATGGGCGAGGCTCTGCCGAGCACATCCCGTTTCCGTGCCGCGCCAGATATGTTTTCCCATTCACGGCACTAACCTACTATTCTATTTATCCCGTCAACACCTACAAATGGCTGTAAAATGCAAAAATAGTATTGACTGGATATCAAAAATGTTTCACGGCACCGTGTTTCACGGCACGTACGCACTGTGTTCACGGGATAAATGTATATTATTACACATATTCATCAATTTATCTATATTGTCGCAAAGAGTGGTTGTTATACTAGTTATACTTAACTATGTTATTTTTGGAGATCGGTTAACTTCATGTGTTTTCCCCCATGAGCCTGTACACATCGTCTCGTTAAATTCCCAGTAATAATCCTCGACAAGGCAAATCTTACCAGAGAGACTTTCTTGGTACAGACCCCATTGGGGTGATTTCCCAACATGAAATACCTACTGGGGTAGTACCGGTCTAGCAAAGTCGCAAATATTGGTTGTTCTAATAGTTACATGTATATGCATGTTAGGAGACTGGATATATGGGTCTGATATGGCTCAATTCGTACGTCTAAGGACAGACGCCGTTACAAATGTCTAAAAAAGCCAATGGTGAATTGATTTGCAATGACCTCTCTTTAAAAACACATGATTACACCTGACGTATTCGTGTCTTAGACACACCCGAATATGTTCGCAATAATACGAGGATGGATCGGTTATACGGTAAATAAGTCATAGTAGAATTGACGGACGGACGGACATGAAACAGATATGAATTCCGACTGAAATGGCCCTAGATACATGTTCTGGTGTGGATATAACCACAGGCATTCGGCGTGTTTCGGCTTTCTTCGCTAATACTATATATGAACAACAACGTTTGGAGCTTTGGTCGGACACGACCTCGTTTACATAACACATTCCACGATTTTATTAACACTAACATAAATATTTTGTCGGTAAGTGTACATGTTCAATGAGAAGTATTGTTATCTTACGGAACTGGCCTGGGAAAGTCTATCTGGTATGGACTGCCTTATCGAGGATTAGTACAGGGAAATTAACGAGACGATATGTACACTGTACATGATGCTCGTGTGGGCTAATACGTGAAGCTAAACTAAATTAAACAAACCCAATCTCCAAGCATAACATATTATAACCAGTACGACAACCAATATATTCGACAATATATATAAATAGATGAACCTATGTAATAATAAATATACATATCACTGCCCATCCCTCCCTCTGTACCATACACAATTCCGATGACACCATATACATGGACTAGGACAACTTGCAACCTCTACCCCCAACTCCCACTGACCAATAATCGTCTTCCAATACTGGCGACCGCACTCTATTCTTTTTTTTTTCAGAGGTTAAGTTGTCATTACTTGCCGGAGGAGGTGGTTTTCCCCGGGTACTCCGGTTTCCCCACCATTCATCTCACGGAGCAATGCAGTTTAGACCGGAATTTTCCGCCCGCATTACTTTGATTAAACATTATTGACTGTAATATGCATCGTCCGAAATCAAACTTTAAAATTTTGGACCATGACCGGCGGTATGGTACATGACCATTTCCTTATCAATTCCACGAAACTATAAATTGGCAGAACAACTGTTAGCCTGATACTTGCACACACACGCCACTCACTAATATATGGGCAATTACTATACCGCCGTGTATTATCTTCTCTTTTTCTTTCGTCTTCAGAATATGTGAAACACATTTTCATCTAACCAAATAGTAACAGATAAACGCCGCACCTGAACTCGAATAATAGCAAATCGTATAGAACGAAAAGCCGCGAAACGACAGTAGCTGGGCCCGAAAACATATTACATCATACTTTGCATAACTAAATATCGACTATTCCCTGCCTGATATGTTATGCCCTGACCAACCGTCAAATATCATCATTATATAGGATAACAGTGTTACGACTGAATCTCCATATATCACATGCACTCACACTCGGCCTTTTTCACGGTCTTACATACCGTCTTCGTGCGATAGGAGAATGAACTAGCTAAATTAACCGCCTCATTGCCTCGTTCATTTAATGCACATAGTTCGACTGTATGGCAGATATTAGTAAATTCGGAAACAAACGGGCCAACGGTCATTGGCCTGCTATTGTTGGGCTCAAATTCCCGGGTTTGGAAGGTCCTCGAGCCAATTCATACCCTTAAATATAAGAAAGAAAAAAAAAGGCAGTTGACATTGGGACCGCGATGGCCCCTCGTAAAAAATGGTAAATGACGCGCGATGCGCATCGTAGGGCGGGTTGTATGGGAGTCCACCCTCAAGAAAACCAGAACGCCTCAGACACGATTTTCTGGTACACGGGTCACTATTTCGCCTGCCGCATGTACATAAATAAATTCCCCAAGTCTTTTAATATTAGGACCACACAACCTCCACTCAGCTTGCCAACATATTGGGGCCGCCACGCCAAATACTGGGGCCACGACGCCAAACTGTTGGTACCGCGGCCCCTGCGGCTGCTTAATTGTAACTCGAGTAGTCTGTACGCTGGTTGACATTATCACTAGCTGTAGTTATCGTGTTTATATTCATTTTCACACTGAGAAGCGTGTGCTTGGTACAGATCACGACTCCAGATACGAATATAATTATTTGATATTGGCATTCTAATTATGGCATGGGCCTTTTTAATTGGTGAGTTATGTGAAATAATTGTCAATATATTAAAGGCACAGTACGGCTCAAGTCGCCGAATTTGACTTATTGGGTTTTCCCATGAATAAATCAAACAGTTTTCCATTTAGACACTCTTCCAAACTGTGTGCAGTCATTTTGGTACAAAAAATACTTTGTAGCCGATGAAAATATCAATATGTGTTGATCAACAAACAGCAGGTGCGTGTTTCAGTACCCCGAGCTATTTTCCGAAAGCCGCTGGATAACTCCGTGATCAATCCCCATTCGCTCCGGTAATTTCTCTGTAGTATTGTTTGTAACTTCCGTATATATGCACAACTTAATGACGTATTACATATAGCGCATTCCGGAAGCATTTTGACATTTTTGTAAATAAAATAAATATTGGAAAATATCTCCTCGGATCACCTAACGACGACCGGCATTACTGTGTAATCAGGTAATTTTATGTTCCGCTTCACAGCCTCGGACATATACGAAAGTTTATTCGTTTATTTCACATAAAACTACTGTTTTATGGTGTCAGGGTCATAGGAGTTTTATGGGATGAACGAAAAGCCGATGTGATAGTCCAGTTACACTGATGATCTCTATGTATCTTTAAGGAATGACAGCATTCATCATCTCAGTCAACGGAAGTAACTTCATTTACCTTTGACCGGCTCGCTAATTGTAAGTTACTAATCCGCATGTAGGCTGGGAACCATTTTTCAACCAATGGAAGTACGGACTGGTTTCGTGATTGGTTTTGTCACGCCTCGGCCCTAAACCAAGTCGGCCCTACGACACCTCGGCACCAACACACGTCGGCCCTAATGGTGCTGGTCAAAACATACCCAAGTCAAAACGTACCCACTTTTTTGTGGTCAAAACGTACCCATCTCGAAGTCAAAACAGACCCATTTCGGTAAATACTACGCGAATTCCGAGAAATGTGTGTATTTCGCGGAACAACAACAACAACAAAGAAAATTGGAGTGTTTACAATTAATTAATTGCACTAAGTCATTGTTTAACCATTTCAACCTCAAATAAATGGAATGGACCGTCATGTGTTAATTTAAGGACCCATCTAATTGCCACAAACTGATTTTCAGACTAGTCCATTTAATACTAAAGCCATTAAAGGTGTGTTTTCACTCTAACCAATGTGAAAATTACTTGCAAAAAGTAAAGATCTTCATGTATGGGGCGCCGTTTTGGACTTTACTAGCACATTATGATATCATCCATTCGAAAAGGTGATATTCACATCCGAATGAATGATATCCCAAATTGAAAAGCGTGATATCACCAATTCGTATGGGTGATATCATGCATTCAAATGTATATCACCAATTCCAAATGAATGGATATCACCCATTGGAATATGTGATATCAACCTTTCGAATGTGTGATATCACCTATTTCAATGGGTGATATCAGATATTTGAATCTAAATGAGTGATATGAACTATTTAAATGAATGATATCACCCTTTCGAATGCGTGATATCACGGATTCATAATGAAGGGTGATATCACCCATACTGATTCAAATGATTGATATCACCTATTGACAAGGATTCATAATGAAAGGGTGATATCACCCATAATGATTCAAATGATTGATATCACCTATTGACAAATGATGAACTGTCTATGAACAGCAATATTAATTATTACGAAATGCTACATATATATCTGTATGCTATGTAAACTGTTGCTGAAGATGGAATATATGATTATATTCGGTTCAGAAGTAAGAACACAATACATGTTAATGAAGTAATTAAGGATATTATGTATTTACGTGTATATGCGCACCCTCATAAACCTACAAGTGAGTGATCTCATTAGTGACAAATATACAAGAAGAGTAAACAATCAATACTACATGTGTGTCAACTACAGCCTGAAGGCTTTGAAGATTGAAGATACAAATTAAACTAGACATATTATGTTATATGCCCCCGTGGCACACTGGTCTCTCTACATGGAGAAACTATTACAAACTGTTTGACTTTTCGACGTAAATGTACACGGACTGACGTACGGAACCTCAAGAGCAACGCAATATGCCCCTTGCTATCACATACGGGTCATAACAGATTGGGTAAGAAATGAGCAACACACATGGTCAATTCGTACATATAGGCACGAGATGACCAAAAAACATGCACATACTATGGGTACGAAATGATCAAAGCGGGTACAAACTGGTATGGGTACGAATTGACCGTGAACCAACTGAAATATTGGACGACATTCACTTATCTGAAAATGTAATAATGAATTAAAGATTGTAAATGACATTAATATGGGTTATTTCTTACCATGTGTTGATGTTAATGTGACTTTCCATGTTGTATCATGTATTGTATGTCAGCACAGGCACTGTCGATCTGTCACAAAAACAAAATCAGCTGGTGAACAGCAAAGTAAATCACGAAACCATTCAAAGGTAGCCTAATTTACGTCACTTCCAACAACAAAAACATGGCGAATGTCCCACCTTGTCATATACTATACATCCTGCGATAGGAGTCATTAACACATCGGTTTCGTTCATCCCAGAAAGTGCCTATGGTCAGGGTCATTTCGTACCATTTCGTTCGGTATTTGGTCAATTCGTACCAATAGGCGCATGTTTTCCGGTAATTTCGTAAATATACATGTAGGTACGAATCGACCATAATGTTTGGTCATTTCGTACACATTCTTGTTTAATTTTTTATATATTCACATATATATTTGGGCATATATTTGCATATTTTAAATTTGTTTTGATGAAAAAGCTGGGTCATAACCTGAGGTAAAATAAAATGAATGTTATAATTTAATCCTTTCACCCATACGTAACTGGAAATTAGAATGGATTTTTGGACCAATCCAATTGCCATCAAATTATTTTCAGACTACCGTAGTCCATTTATGAAAAGGGGATATTTTTTGTTGTAAAAAATTATTTGCAAAAAGTGCAGATCCTGATGAGCCGGCTCGTGATGGATTTTTATATGTTGATTTCCGGACCAATCCAATCGCCACAAAATGGTTTTCAGACTAGTCCATTTATGAAAACGGGATATTTTTGTTGTAAAAAATAAGAAAATTATTTGCAAAAAATGCAGATCCTGATGAGATGGCTCATCACGAGCCGGCTCATTTAGATCTACGCTATTTGGCAATACCACTATACAGGTAGTGTTGAAACGGTTAAATAGACAGGCCCGTAGCCAGACCTGTTTGAAGGGGGGGGGGGGTGTCGTTTCGAAGGCCCAATGGGCCTAAGGTATATAGGGGTGTCTAAAAAAGTGGACCTCGATGCTAAAAAAGGCTGGGCGGGGGGGGGGTGGGGGGGGGGGGTCGACGACCGCTCCGACCCCCCCCCCCCCTGGCTACGGGCCTGATAGATGTTAGTTGGCCAGCTAACAGAGTATTAGCATTAGCAATCTATTCATATCGTGATGTACATATGTAGCTGTGACTGGAGAAATGGGGCTTAGTCGATTTGTGGCCAGTGTAGCCCCTGATCAAATAGAACACTCGTGTAGCCTGATAGCGATCTATATTACATGATACCCAGTTATTTACCATATTTCTGGTAGCATTTATTTCCTTAAAGGAAATATTTCCTTCTAGACATTATATATAGCGAAACGTCATTTCCAGCGATGAAACAATTCATACACGAATGTCAAAATTGTCAATTTTGATGTTATAAGCTGGTCTAAGAGCAAATTTTCACTTATCGAAAATCGTGTAATATACACTACCATTTTGAAATACCAGCTTTATTTCCCTTGATATCTGTAAATCCGACAAAGAAACTTGTGCTCCGCACTCGCTCGTTTCTTTATAAGACTTCCAGATGTCTCGTGATATAAATCCGGTATTTAAAAATGGTAGTTGAATAAACTCTACATATTGCTTGTTAGAAGCACGACGGGTGTTTCATTAATGGAATGACAAACAGTCCAGTTCCTGATCAGACTGCGGATGCACATGCTGATCTGGATATACACTGGTCGCAAAACCCATAAGCCCCATTTCTCCAGTCACATATATATGTTTGACACTAGAAAGTATTTGGGGTTAATTACTTGTATTTTGTAATCTGGTGACGTAATCAGATATTTTGATGCATATCTGTTTTTTATTATATTTTGTGTTGTTAATTAATTGGCTATTAACCTGAGGTATGAAATAGCGATTCCCGGGCGATGGAACAGGACCCACCACTTTCATAGGATTTATATACAATGTACATGGATAGGCCACCAAATCGCCAACCGTCATCAATAGCTTCCTTACATTGATCAGGGCTCCAGATAAGGAATTAGTAATTGAGTATTATCATTCCATCATTTCTGAAGCAATTGGGTATTTCAAAATTTTAATTGGGTCAAATAAAATCACACTACTGTTTACACATTAACAGGCAACAAGAATAAGAAAAAATGTTATATTTGTGGTCTGTTTATTGTTTTCTGCAGCATGCTATATGTACCACAGAATTGTAATTGCTTTTTGGTACTCGCTACTTCTGATTTCAATTGGGTTTTGGGCAATTTTAATTGGGTATTTAAGCAAATATGCAGCTTATCTGGAGCCCTGATTGATATATAACCGCTCCGTGTAATTAAGTTGACATTGACCTACTTTTGCGAAATACAAGTCACATTAGTCGGATGTTCGCCAACCTTTATCAGTTGCTTCCTTACATTGATACCTAACCACCCTGGGTCATTCAAGTGAACATAGAAATCGCATATCAGTCGTCATCGTCCAAAATTTTGGACATAGGTCCATTGTAGGTCCAAATAGTTGGATGTTCGCCAAACTTCATCAGTAGCTTCCTTACATTGATAGAAACCATCCTGGGTCCTTTGGGTGACACTGACATACTTTTCTCAAAATATAGGTCACATCCGTCAAAACTTGGATGTACGTCCCTATTTCGCATATATCCGGATGCATTTGTTGGATATATGCCAAACTTCATCAATATCTTTTGTCTCACTCGTGCTAGATTGGCGGTAAAATTTAAAATTAGTAGCCGAAATTAACTGTCACAGTAAAATAAACAATACTATTTTATATTACATATAGCTCCACTATTTGTAAGTATAATTTCTGACATATCAGTAGCAAAAATGGCCATCTGAATTATTTCTGAAATATTGGTAGCCAAATGGCCATTTGAGTAGCCAAATTGCGACCATCCTAGCTCATGATACTGGAAAGTGAGACAGCGGTCACAATTCTGGTGTCGTCTTCATCAACAATTTTGGAAAAAGTCCAAATTTCGCATATCTCTTGATCTGTTAGGCGGATAATTACCAAACTTCATCAATAGCTTCTCACATTGATAGCTATCCATCCGGTGTCAGAACCTTAATCATGACCATAATTTCATCAATAGCAGTGTATTTCGACTGACCTTAACCATGGTCACCGTATCAACAACTTTCGACATAAAAAATATGTTGTTTTTTCTTCTTCAGGAAAACAGCAATGCATCAAGCTTGGACTCGAACTGGGCCATGTGAACACCGGATTGTCACTGTGCATCTGGATCGATCGATATCAACAATCAGCAGGGAGGGTGGAGAAGAGAAGAAACCATGTACACAAGACCCTTGGCCAGATAGAGAACAGCTGACGGACAATTATTTTATGACCAGTGTTTACAGACTTTATGCAGTTAATTTGGCTACCAGTATAGATGTGAATATGTTTGTTCAAACACAGTGGGTATAGTTTGTCAAAGGCACCTGCTATTGGGATGGGGTGCACTGAATCAAGAAGGGAAAACCCTACAATTCAGACCATACTTTTTTTTATTTTTTACATTCGCGATTTTGACGCGATTAAGCACAGCTATCCCGGAAAAATCGTAAATTTGTACTCAAATTGTAGTTTTTTGAGTAAATATACCTACCTGACATTACATATGGATTTTCCAATTCGGCTAAAAATAACTCGCTCTCACTACCGGAAGTAAAATATTATCTCCCCTGGAAAGAAGCTCTCCGGTAGAAGACCACATTTAGTCAGTTTCCAAATTAGGCGCTGCAAAAACGCCTTTAAACTTAAACCAAAATGTGGAGAGTATGGGCTTTTTTCATCGTAAATATAGCCTACCTGACATTACATATGGATTAATACAGATTCCATAGCAATGTACAGGAGGTGGGACTTGGTTTAAGAACTCCAAGCCTCTATTCAAACTTATCATAACTACTAAGTACTCACCATCTGATGAGTTTCTTTAAGACGGCCATCCCTGCGTCTCCTACGTGTAGTTCTGATCTGTCTGCTGGTGTGAATATAGGTTGCATATCATCCTCCTATATACACGGAATAGTCCCACTATTCTGAGTGTTCTTCACTCGCACTATAAATTGTACAGTTTAAACCCAGCAACTCGCCGGAATGAGAAACTTCTCATAACTCAATCATCACAATATGCGTATATCTTACACAGATAAAACATTAATTTTCACTGGCTTCAAATAATGTCTAGTAAACGTGGTCTCCCTTGACCAGTCGGCAGACTCTATGACCTGCTTCAAAGATGCACCCTTGAACAATGCCCATGACGGACCAACACTACGTGTAGAATGTCCTTTCACATCCTTAACAGTCTTTTGCTTTTTGTTGTAACAGAAACGTACTGTGTTCACTAACCACATAGAAATAGTTTGTGACGTCACTGGCTTATGTGGCTTTTTAATAGCCAAAAACAGTTTAGTGTTACTTTCATCTGCTGTCCTTAAAGTCTCTGTGCGTTTTAAATATATTGTCAGTGCCCGTTTAGGGTTCAAAAACTTGTTAGATAGTAGCGAAGGCACAACAATTCTAAATGTTGTAATTGCCACTAGGAAACAGGCCTTCCAGGCTACATACTTCAAGGGCGCATCCTTCAACGGTTCAAATGGGGCGTCTTGTAAACAACCTAAAACAAGAGGAAGATCCCATGTAGGGATTAATTTTCTTGTTGGTGGACGTTCATTGAACACCCCTCTCAGCAACCGTAGTATGGCTGGGTGTTGACCAATGGGGAACTTATCAATGGGTGGCAACACAGACGACAACATTGACCTATAACCATTTATGGTACTGTAAAGTAGCCCTTTTTCAAAAAGGTATGTAATAAAGTTAGCACAGTCCTTCAAAGATGCCAAATAGGGATCAATCTGTTGCTCACCACACCAGCGACTGAACTGTCTAAATTTTGATACATAATCTTTTTGTGTACCTGATCGCCAGGACGATGCGAGCAATTTTCGAGTGTTCTTTGAAAACCCCTTTGTTTCGAACCGTTTGTCGATAAGAGCCATGCAGTCAGGCGTAATGACTGTGGTTCCGGGTGAAGAATCCTGCCCTTTTTCTGAGACAACAGATTCCTCATCGGCGGAAGCTGCAGTGGACACGCTATCAACATGCTCAACAACTGTGGATACCAATGCTGTCTGGGCCACTGTGGAGTTATCAGTATTATTGTGCATGAAAACTGTTGCATGTGGCACAATACTTTGGGAATCAACTGTAGTGGTGGGTAAGCATAAGCAAACATGTTCTGCCATGCAATTGACAGGGCATCCAGCGCATAGGCTTGAGGGTGTGGCATCCATGAGCAAAACAGTGGCGTTTGTTTGTTCTCTACTGTAGCAAGGAGATCCATTTGTGGCCAACCCCACAAATTGAAAATTTGACTCAACACTGTTTTGTTCATAGTCCACTCCGTTTCCCGTATGCTCTGGCGACTGAGAATGTCGGCCAGAATGTTGTTTTTCCCCCAGAATATGGGCTGACACCAAGTTCATATTGTTTTGCAGAGCAATCTGCCACAAATTCCATGTCATTTGGCACAATATCAACGATTTTGTTCCCCCCTGCTTGTTGATATATTGTACCACAGTTGAATTGTCTGATCTGATCAATACATTTTGATTTTTCAACTGTGGTACAAAATGTTGCACTGCCAATATCACTGCCAGCATTTCCAAGCAATTGATATGCAACAATTTCTGTTTCGGGGACCAACGGCCTTGCACTGTATAATTGTTGAGGTGAGCTCCCAAGCCCCATGTTCCACTTGCATCGGTGGTCAGTGTAATTTTCTGCTGCGGAGGCTGTAACAATTTCCCCTTCAGAATGTTCTGATCCTGTAACCACCATTTTAAATGTGGACTCAGATCTGGTGTAACCGGTATTTTGCAATCCATTGACATTCTCATTGGACTCCAATGTTTCAACAAATGCAGTTGAATTGGACGCATGAACAGACGTGAATTGGGAATAAGTAGTAGGCAAGATGCAATCATTCCCAATAAAATCAAGTAATGTTTGGCTGTACATAGGCCCTTCAACAGATTTGCAACTGCCGGTTTCAAGTTTATCAGTCTGTCCATGGTTGGAAAAACCAGACCATTCTGAAGGTTGAACTAACCCCCAATGTAAGTCAACATTTGTGTTGGAATCAGCTTCGACTTTTCCTTCTTTACAATGAAACCCAGTCGACAAAGTAGTTTCAGTATCACTTCTCGATCTTGCAACAGTAGTTTTACCGTTTTGTTGACTGTCAGCCAGTCGTCCAGATAAGTCGCTAACCTGATACTTTGTTTGCGCAGGTGAGCAGCTATCACGGACGTCACTTTTGTAAAAGTCCGTGGGGCCCCTGTCGGACCGAAACACAGAGCTCGAAATTGGTATACGTTGCCTTGAAAGCAAAACCGTAGATATTTTCTGTGAGCTTTGAAAATCTTTATGTGAAAATATGCGTCCTCGAGATCGAGTGTGATACTGAAATCTCCTTTCTCGACTAAGTTCAAGACCGTCGACATTGTGTCCATTTTGAAATGATTTTTCCTGAGATACCTGTTGAGGGGTTTTAAATTTATAACCGGTCGCATGTCCCCGTTTTCTTTAGAACAAGGAACAACGTGCTGTAAAAACCGGACATTATCTGATTTTTGTTTACAATTTCGATTACATTTTTCTTCAAAAGTTTGTTTTTTTTCCAGATTGATCGCAAACTGTTGATTTGGTGCAACATTTGTTGATTTTACACCTCGAAATTTTGGTTTTTGTACAAATTCCAGTTTGTAGCCGTGTTTTATCACGTCTAACACCCAATTGTCTGTTGTTATGTTTTGCCATTCTGTCAAAAAATGTGATAGACGACCCCCAACTGGTATCTCCGGACATCTTGTAACCAAACTTACCATGTCATTGTCTTCCGAATGTCCCGCCCCGGCCACGGCCTCTGACGGGAAATGCACTTCTGCCGCGTGCATAGCCACGACCTCTTTGGTCCATTTGTTGATGGCCACCTCTTGGCACACTTGGTATTATGAAACTGTTTGCATTGTACATATCATCAGAAGTACATGTGGCAGCTGCCGGCGCCTGTCTATCAAAGAAGCGTTTTTTCGGCGTCTCGGACTGTTGCGCAACAGGAAATTTACGTTTGAAATCACGCTTTTTTAAGTCCGGAACTAGATCATCTAATTGTTTTTTCTTCTCTTTACGAGATTTCAACAGGGTTTCAAGACCGCTACCAAATACACCCTCTGTCGTGAGGGGTAAACTGGTGAAATCAGACGCGTCATCTAATTCATATAGCCCTGAATCTGTCATGCTTGCTGTCCGCCGGACAACATGATGTAATGCGGCCGTACGACCTAATTGGTCTAGACCCTTGGTCGACATAGCAAAGATGTCTTTCACCGCGGATACACACCTTTGTTTATCAATTGTGTCCCTCTGCAAATCTTCAATCAAATTGCCAAGGCTTTGTTGCACATATAATTGCATGACAATCCCTAAACGCGCTGCCTGCTGGCCTTTGTACGCGATTTTCTCAACCATTTTACTTGGCTGTGTATGAAGTGATTTCACTTTATTTTTCGGAAATGACGCTTTTGCACCATGTCGCTTTACAAGACAGCCCTCTATCAGTGGATCAATAGATGGCACTTGCAAGAATTGTTCAGTAGATTCGTCTACTGGGAACAACTCGAAGTTTTCTTCACTAACAGTGGAGTGTGCTGTCCAACACCTCTTTTTGTGATGCGTCTAGCATGATGCCTTGCTTTTTTTACAGGTTTTTTGACAGTTGCGTCGTCGCCAAATATGTCAAAAAGACACTTTTTTGTCTCCGCGGACAAATGGGGGCTTCAGATTTATTCTGAGCACACTCAAACTCGGAATCGGAGTCCGAGAACGATCCTTTTGCATTACCGACAGGACCTCGTCATCATCAACCTCACTGTCTTTAGAGTGGGCATGTGACGTCACAAAGGCTAACGTATCTGATTGTTTGCGACTTTTTGTCGGACAATCATTCTCAACTTCAGGGCTCTGTGCCCTTGAAGATATGGCATTCAAAATGGAGTCTAGTTTGCTATTCAGGCCAGACATTTCCGTGTGCATGGTCGCGAATTTAGAGCTCCATTTATCGTCTAACACGTCGTATCGCGACTTACGTTTGGATTTTTTTCCAACATGGCCGCTCCCATGATTTCCACACGATGTGGCTGCCACGTGTATTTCTGATAATTCAGAGTCTGAGGGACATACTTCGCCTTCTTCCTCAGTCGCTCCGATACATTGGGCCTCTCTATCGCCCATTACAAAGTCATTCACTATACAAATAACTAACCAAATCTAAATATTTCAGAGCAATATTCTTACGATGCGTTTTTGTCAGCGCCGAAAGAGAAACTGACTAAATGTGGTCTTCTACCGGAGAGCTTCTTTCCAGGGGAGATAATATTTTACTTCCGGTAGTGAGAGCGAGTTATTTTTAGCCGAATTGGAAAATCCATATGTAATGTCGGGTAGGCTATATTTACGATGAAAAATTGATAAGCAAACCTGCCATTGCCCCCTTTTTGCTGGGGTTCACTCCGATATGCCCCAAAATCGTTCGAAAATGCAGTTTATAGCCACGAAAAGAGATGCACGAACATGCATGCAATAATATTGCACATTCACCAAACAGTCAGGAAAACTTGAATTTTATACCCTAGTGCACCCCATCTTTCCTTAATTCCAGCCAAATGTATATGTAGATTTTCTCGAAATAACTCCTAAATGGCTGAATCTACGGGGACTAGAACATCGACAGGTGTTGCTGATCAATTTTCCGGGGTATCTGCACATAATTGCGTTAACATGTTCTTACCTGATTCAGTGCATCCCATCCAAATAGCAGGTGCATGTGACGTACTATATCCACTGTGTAAAAGTATGCTAGACATTCCATTGTTAAATAACATAGGTTGGTGCTATTGGTAGCTGCAGAAACCATTGTGTTACTGTATTTTGCAAATATTGGAGCTACTGGTATTGTAAAATTTGTTCAAGGTAACCTTTAAATTTGACTATTTAAATTTCATAATCCTTGCGCTAACCTAAAGTTATAACAAACAGTGTAGACCCGGATCAGCTTGCTCGACTGTGACTGGTGATCTGAGTCTACTACATCTATCACACGGTCAGAAGATCCATTTTGTCAGTACATGTCATCTCAAAAACTATTAATTTTTCAGCATTATACTGATGACAACCAGTATACTTAAATACATGTAGATGCATGTACATGCATATAATGAGACACAAACTATAACAGTTGCTGCTGCTTTTATTCTCCTCATTTAAATGATTGTACATGTAATGTTGAGCCTACACACTGTAGCACATATGATAACTCTTACATTAAAGGTACTGTGTCTCGGATAGATTCAGTGGAGGGCACATTTAGTGTTTCCCTTGTCCGTCCGTCCCCAATCTTGTAACTCGTAAAACTTTTAAACAATAATAGTTACAGACCTGAAACATGGTATGTAGCTTTCTTATGAGTAGATGCACAAAGTTCATTTTGATTCTTTCGACCCCCGGGTCATGGATTATCTCCCTCATTTTCGACTTAGAATTTTGCCTCGTTTTACAGACGACTTGGACATATAATTTGGTTCCAGAAATACGATCTAAATTAACCTATTTTGTCCTAATCTGTTTCATCACATTCTAGGCATATCAGAGACCCAGTGCCTTTAATGCACCCGTTACAGATATTTTGTGAACAGTTCAGAAATTATCCGTAAAAACACGAAAATCGAACTGATTTCATGATTCATCTGAAATCTACATGTGCTGTTTTTTTTTAATTATGCAGATAACCATTACGATATCAGATAACACTACTTGTATCTGACCAGGCTACTCATTGTTCACAACTTCACAATTTGATCAATAAATGCCGTCGATGATACAGATATTGAAAAGTGTGGGTTATTGGGAATATTATGAGCTACCGGCTGAGAAAAGGAACCCTAGAACATGTGCAATCAGCATGGTGAGTGCATATATCTGATCATGACCTACGTTGTTTGAATTACTGTCATCAGCAAAACAATTATATTTTATACTGCGAAGTGGACCTCTATCTACAATTGTTGGACATGTTGTCAGGTCCATTTTCTCGGCTGGTGACTATATGTGGCTGTGACTGGAGAAATGGGGCTTATGGGATTTGTGACCAGTGTAGCTCCTGATCCAATAGCACACTCTGATAGCCTCGTGGTCTATATAGCTTGGTAGAAGCATGACATGTGTATCATTCACAGAATGGCGAACAGTGCAGATCCTGATCAGACTGTGCAGTCTGATCTGGAGCTATAGTGGTCGCAAAAACCCATAAACCCTATTTCTCCAGTCACAGCCACATATGTGATCTGTGTGAATGTTACATTATTTCTTCGTAACGATAGCTTTTACCCTTTTGTTCTGTATAAGCTTACAAAAGCCATGACAGAACCATTTGCCCTTTCAGGGTATGGGGTCACGTGATTTCAGAACAACCCTAGATAATGTGTGATCTCGTTTTTACAGTAGATTTTCTTTACAATGTAATAAACCAATAATTTTCACGAAAAATAGAGTACATTTTATTTTGACATTTCTTAATACTTGATTGTGGAGTCCGGTGATACCCATTATAAAAGTAAGAAGATTAGTACTAATCCTTTTACTTTTAGGAAGTGGAGCTAAATTATTCTGGTGAGCTGAGGATATATATTTGTACATATTCAATTCGAGAACACAACTATGAGAACTGCCCTGATCAAACGGCCTTGGGACATTTGTGGCAAGTGTAGATCCTAATCATTATGCACAGTAGTAATAAGCATATGCTCAACTGTCAGAATAGCGACAAGTGCGACAATAGCCGGGGGGGGGGGGGGGGGGGGGGGGGGGATGCTGGTCACTAATGTTGTTAGGTGAATTTTCACCGCTGGGGTGAGGGGACATGCATTGTATATGATGTACATACAAAACTTACTTCTATAAGTAAGTTGAGGAACCGTTCTATACCTGATCATGTTTGATTCAAAGATAATTGTTTCGTAAATACATTTACATTTACTCTTTTTTATTAGATACTATGACAATAGTGCAGTGGAGCTTCATATCGTGAGAGTATATCTGGCCCATGTGTATTTACATATATCACTGTACAGAATCATATGATGATCAGGGGTCCCATAATTATGTCCTCATCATGACATTAGTGTCTTGCAACTCGAAACTCCATGTTCTCAACTTGAAACTCGAGAATATTAACTTGAAGCTTTCAACTGGAAACTCAAGAATTCTGACTCGAAAGTCAAGAATGTAAACTTTCCTTAGTCTTTTGACCTTCAAAACACAACAGTGAAAGTGAAAGGGTTAACGTCCCAGCAACAGCTAAGGCCATATAGAGACAGGACAACAGTTTAAAGTCTCATCGGACAGACCAGTGGGAAGGAAATACTATGAAAGTATTTTTGGATGCCCCCGGCAAGGTTTGAACCCACAACCTCCGGATTGGAGTCAGGTGTTCCAACTCCTATACCACAACCCATCCCTTTTTAATGCAAATTTTGCCAAAACTTGGCATTGACATTGGCCATTTAAGCTACATGGGTGATGAAAGAGAATGGGTTTTATGTCCCAGCAACAGCCAAGGTCATGTAGGAATGGTAGCTCGGTTTCAAATCTCATCTGGTGGGCGACTGGTCGGGAGCATGGGAAGGGTAAATGTAACGACGGGTTCATCCTTGGGAGTATGCAAAGGGTACATTTAACAATGGGTTTCATCCTTACCAGAATCTTGATATCCCTGGTTTGACCCGCAGGTACACTTTTGATACATGAGAGTTGAATCCGGTTATACCATTATAAAAGTAATAATGTTACTACTAATCCTATTGCTTTTGGGGAGTGGGTTCAAGTGACTGGTGTGGCGAGTACCTAGCACCAGGTCAGGTTATTTTACATGTAATTTCAGGACTGTGTTATACATTTCTCTTTAAATATTTAGTTTCTGATTATTGGATTTATCCCCATCACAACAAGTCTTTAACCTGGCCTAAAATGACCTTAGCTGTCGACAGGCCATTAAATACCATTCGATCAAATCATCCTTACTAGAATCCCAATATCCCTGGTTTGACCCTCAGGTGCATGATTGCCTTTCTTGTTACTTGAGAGTTGAATCAGGTTATACCCATCATAAATGTAGTAGGATTAATACTAATCCCATTACTTTTAGGAGTTGGGGCTAAGTGACTGGTGTGGCGAGAACCTGGCACCCGATCAGGTTCTTTTCACACCTGACTATATATATTTCAGTGACTTCCTCCCCATCGATGAAAGTGAAATATGGGATTTGACCGTTAACCTGGCCTAAAATGCCTATAGCTGTTAACAGGCCGTTAAACTCCATTAATTAAACTGGCAAGTATTCCTGTCCCATTTCCCACTTCCCAATAAACTCCATTAATTAAACAGGCAATTAGTCCTGTCCTATTTCACACGTCCCAAGGACATCAAAGGGAAACGGTCTTCTGCGGAGTTGAGGGTTATGGCTTGAGAAGAAACTCAACACCAGTTAAAACTTGACTTTATACATCATTAGGTCGATGACACTATGTTGACACCTCAGCGGCATCAAATACTCCTGCAAATACACAAGAATAACATTTTATATTTCTTTGCCAGGAGTAACCATTATGATTACAACATGCACATTTTCAAGATCCCCTAACTGGCAGCCTTGACAATAATAACATGAGCCCTCAGTGACCTTGACATTGTCGAAAGGCATGTAGCGGTAATACATGTTAGTAACACCTTTCATTTTCTTAAATAACTTCTGAACCACTTTTTCGATTTTAATAATATTTAGCCATAACGTGTGTATAGTAATTGGTTTTGTAAGCACCACACGTATGAAGACACAAAGTCACGGTCACTGAGAACTCGGGGGGGGGGAGGGGGGGGGGCAAACTGGCTACAAATGCCATAAGCCCCAATCCTCCAGCAACACATATATATCAAGAGTCAGACTGGTCACAAATGCCATAAGCCCCAATCCTCCAGCCACATATAGAGACCAGGAGCCAGATAGGCCACAATTCATATAAGCCACATTCACAAAGGCCACATACATGTACAGAGTTCAGGAGTCAGACTGGCCACACTTTCCATAAGCGCCAATTCTCCAGCCACAGTGACATGTAGAGATCAACACTGGCCACACTTGTCATAAGCATGATAAGCACCAATTCTGCAGTGACATATATAGATCATGAGTCAGACTGGCCACAATTGCCATAAGCCATTATTTTCCAGCCACATACATGCATAGAGATCAGGAGTCAGACTGGCCACAATTGCCATAAGCCGTAATTTTCCAGCCATATATAGAGATCAGGAGTCAGACTGGCCACAATTGCCAGAAACCCCAATCCTCCAACCACATGTTGAGATCAGATTCAATCTTCCAGCCACATATAAAGATCAGGAGTCAGACTGTCAATCTTCCAGTCACACAAATGACATAAGCTTCAATCCTCCAGCCACATATCAAGATTGGTAGCCGATTTCACCAACATTGCTATTGATAACATTTGGTAATGATCCATCAACGTTAAGAATCTACTGATGAGGGGGGTATTCAATATTTGGACGTACGTCCAAATTTATTGGCACAAAGGTGAAGGTCACCTGTGAGGAAGTTAGTGATGAAGTTTGCTAATTAATGATCCGACTAACGGATCGAGAGATATGCAAATATTTTTTTACTTGCGTCCAAAATGTTTTTTTGGACGACGGAATTGCGACTGCTAGGTCTTATTTTCAACTTTCGTGGGCGAGACTAAAAGTGGTTTTATGGTAAGAAATTGCATTGAAATCAACGATATCATTCTGCTATCTACATCGGTAAATTGAAACAAACAGGATGGGGGTGGGGGCATTTGTTAGTATAATCAACTTACCCTTCCAAGAACTTCAATGACAGCTACATCCCGGACCGAGCCGACCGTCGATTGTATCATGGAGTGGGACTGTCACTGCACACAACTTCACAATACCTGGTTATACCCTTTGCTATAGCTGCACATTTTTCGCTTTATAGGCACTATATTTGCACCATATTTGCACTATATCGCAACACCACAGTCAACGGTATAAATTATGCGGAATAACGTTTCACTAAAATATAGCAATAATCTGCAGGGCATTGACATTCATAGCTATATAGTTATTGAGAGACAAATGTACAATATGATAAAACAATATTATCATGAACTTGTCGAAAATCTAAATAAATGTTGCGCATCGATTAATCATAAGGACGCTACATACCAAGTTACGACTTGCAAACCAAAATTGGAAAATTCTAAGTCGAAAAGGGGGAGATAATCCATGACCCCGGGGTCAAATAAAAAATCTAAATAAACTTTGTGCATCTACTTCTCAGAAGGAAGATACATACCAAAAGGGGGAGGTAATCCATGACCCCGAGGTCAAATAAAAAACCGAAATAAATGTTGCGCATCGACTCATCAGAAGCAAGCTACATACCAAGTTTCAGGTGTGTAACGAGTACAATTTAAAAAAAAAATACAACTTACAAGCCAACATTGGAAAATTCTATGTTGAAAAGGGGGAGATAATCCATGACCCCGGGGTCAAATAAAATATAAAATATCAAAATAAATGTTGCGCATCGACTCGTCATAAGGAAGCTACATACCAAGTTTCAGGTATATATATAGTACGGTTTAAAAGTTTTACGACTTGCAAGCCAAATTTGGAAAATTCTAAGTGGAAAAGGGGGTGATAATCCATGACCCCTGGGTCGAATGAAAAATCTAAATAAACTTTGCACATCTACACATCATAAGGAAGCTACATACCAAGTTTCAGGTGTGTAGCTAGTACAATTTAAAAGTTTTACGACTTACAAGCCAACATTGGAAAATTCTAAGTCGAAAGAGGCAGATAATCCATGACCCGAGGGTCAAATAAAAAATGGAAATACACTTTGTGCATCTACTAATCATAAGGAAGCTACATAACAAGTTTCAGGTCTGTAGCTATTATGATTTAAAAGTCTTACGACTTACAAGCCAAAATTCAAAAATTCTTAGTCAAAAAGGGGGAGAAAATCCATGACCCGGTGTGTTGAATAAAAAATCGAAATAAATGTTGCGCATCCACTCATCAGAAGCAAGCTACATACCAAGTTTCAGGTGTGTAGCTAGTACAATTTAAAAAGATTACGACTTACAAGCCAATATTGGAAAATTCTAAGTTGAAAAGGGAGAGATAATCCTTGACCCCGGGGTCAAATAAAATATCAAAATAAATGTTGTACATCGACTCATCATAAGGAAGCTACATACCAAGTTTCAGGTATGTAGTTAGTACGGTTTAAAAGTTTTACGACTTGCAAGCCAAATTTGGAAAATTATAAGTGGAAAAGGGGGTGATAGTCCATGACCCCTGGGTCGAATGAAAAATCTAAATAAACTTTGCGCATCTACACATCATAAGGAAGCTACATACCAAGTTTCAGGTGTGTAGCTAGTACTATTTAAAAGTTTTACGACTTACAAGCCAACATTGGAAAATTCTAAGTCGAAACAGGCAGATAATCCATGACTCGAGGGTCAAATAAAAAAATGGAAATAAACTTTGCGCATCTACTCATCATAAGGAAGCTACATACCAAGTTTCCGGTCTATAGCTATTATGATTTCAAAAAAAAAAGGGAGATAATTCATGACCCGGGGGACATATCAAACATTGACATAAACTTTGCGTATCTACTCATCATAAGGAAGCTACATACCAAGTTTCATGTGTGTAGCTAGTACGGTTTAAACGTTTTAAGATTTAAAAGCCAAAATTCAAAAATTCTAAGTAAAAAAGGGGGAGATAATTCATGACCCGGGGGTCGAATAAAAAATCGCAATAAACGTTGCGCATCGACTCATAATAAGGGAGCTACATACCAAGTTTCAGGTGTGTAGCTAGTACAATTTAAAAAATGTACGACTTACAAGTCAAAATTGGAAAATTCAAAGTCAATAAGGGGGAGATAATCCATGACCCCGGGGTCAAATAAAAAATCGAAATAAATTTTGCGCATCACACCATCATAAGCAAGCTACATACCAAGTTTCAGGTATGTAGTTAGTAGGTTTAAAGGTTTTACGACTTACAAGCCAAAATTGGATAAGTCGAAAAGGGGGAGATAATCCAGGACCCCGGTATTTAGCTATTACGGTTTTAAAAAATTACAAGGCAAAATTGTAAGTGGAAAAGGGGGAGTTTATCCATGACCCGAAACAGTTTGGTCCAAAAATGGCTTATCGGATGGGGAAAGGAAAACGGTATATAGATCGTGCTGTCAAGTTGAGTTAAGAGTGTGCAGCGAGTTGAAATGCTATTATGACCATCTCATCTGCACATCCTTAAATACAGCTTAGAAAATCTCAGCTCTACGGATGTGTTTTACTATTTCATCTTGTATTTTCTGTATCCGTGAGAGCTGAGACCCTTATAAATACTTATAGTGTAAAATTTATTCACAATAACAGCCCAATTTGTCCTGGTGTTTTGCTACACAAATGGGAATAAAAGGATAACCAATGTCAAACTATGTATACCTACATGTGTATTATTAGTCTATGAATGTTTTTAACATGACCATGATGACTGTGAAGTGTTAAAACTTCTCACTCGTCAATACTGTGTAGCAAAACGCCAGGACAAATTGGGCTGTTATTTTGACAAAATTGTACACTATAAGGGTCTCAGCTCTCACGGATACAGGAAATACAAAATACAAAAGACAGATGAAATAGTAAAAAACATCCGTAGAGCTGAGATTTTCTAAGCTATATTTAAGGATGTGCATATGAGATGGTCATAATAGCATTTCAACTGCATTAAAAGGATAAGAAGCCCAAGAATAGCATCCGGCCACACTTTTGCCCCTTTCTTCCAAGTTCCACTGACTCGGTCATGACACAGGCTACCAGGGACGTAGCTAGCCCTCTATCCATGTGGATTCATAATTGACCTAGGGGGGTCCGGGGGCATGCCCCCGCCCCCCGGAAATTTTTGAAAACAATGGTGCAATCTGGTGCATTCTGGACGTTCTGAGGTGCTTTATTTAGTACTGGAAAATGGAAAGTTTTATGATCATAAATCAACAAATAAACCCTTTACTCGGCAGATTTGTTTTTTCTCAGAATCATGTGGATTCAGCAGCGTACTCGCGTATAGGCAGCTACGCGCCTGGCTACTAAAATAAGTCCACTGTAATGCAAGTCAATACTCATTGTAACATCATTACAAGTGGGTGGGGTAATATTCAATGTTGCCTGATTCACGAATACGTACTCGGGTACAGTACTGTAACTGGTGTCATGAGATCGTGAGAGTCGCTCGACTGTTCTTGTTCGATTGTGTATAATGTCAATGTCATTGATGCAAATTGTAGTTAAATAATATCGTCTTCGCGAGTCTAAATCTAGAAACAAATGTTTACTTTCTTGTTGTTGTTGTTCCCCTTCAATTTCGCGCACGTACTTGTGACGTCATGGTTTTGTGTGTAAGCCGTTTTCCGACATGTAGTAGTAGCGAGTACGCAGCGCGGAAACGCTCGGGATTCCGAAAATGAAAAGTGTCAATATTGACATTATGGGCTGAGAGGTACACAAAACAAGTTTTTGTTTACCTTTTGTTGTCTTCACATTGCGATTATGATATAAATCTCAAGACTTGGGATATATATATTAGGCAGTATATGTAGATTTGGTGTACTAAATCAGTTACCAAACATGTTTTTGTGTTTGAAAATTGGAATACTGAGCCGTACGTACTGTGCCTTTAATATATTGATTGTTGAAATCACGCTGGCTAATTGTTTTAATTAATGTAAACATATGCCAAACTATGCATGTCACCACAGTTTGGAGCTCTACTCAATTACAGGACTTAGATGCTCTCCCCCCCCCCCCCCCCCCCCCCCCCCCCCCTCCCCCCCCCCCCCCCCCCCCCCCACCACCCACACACCAACACTGCATGTTATCGGGACTTGGGTAAATTATAATTAAAGGCAAGAACAGCATATATGTAGCTACCTAAATTGTTTTTCTGCGTAAGTTAGCTGTATTTTGGGAGATAATAAAATGAAAAGAGACACCATATGCAATTTTCACTTGTCAAGGGCCATAACTCTGCCAATACTACATGAATCCGCATCAAAAACTCCAGGTGCATAACTGCACATAGTGGCAAACATTCCTGTAAAAGTTCGCAACTGTAACTCAAACACTTTTGGAAATACGCGCGACACAAGTTTGTGATCCGACAAAATTGCAAATTTTCTCTAATCAATGGTCACGGATGTTACATATACTCAACAAAACTAGAAACGTCCCTGTTTTATAGCCGGTGTAGCTCTGTCTATGTATGTACCACATGTTCAAAGTACATGTATTTTAAACCGTGGCGATGTTCAGAATACGATCGTGTAGAGTTTAGCCGATACACACGGTTTACATAGCGGCCAGTGACCGGAACGTTGATTTCCACTTTTTGCACGTGCACGCTATACTTGTCATCGATAAGGTGATTCAGTTCATGTCGTACCATTCATGCGATAGGGGCTATTTGGAAAATTAAAAAACTTTTTTTAATTTTTCACTGTTTTCGATATGCCACGGCTTTCCGAAAACGAGCGAAATCAGGCAATTGGGATGCTTGCGGGTGGGATGGCCGCCAGGGCGGTCGCGCCTCGGTTTGGTTGCTGTCGGAAGACGATTGATCGTCTTGCAGCCCGGTACCAGCAGACTGGGGCTGTTCACGACCGGCAGCGACCTGGTAGGCCTCGTGTAACGACGGCTAGAGCCGATCGTTACATTACGTTGACGCACTTACGTCAACGTCGATTGGCAGCCACAGTCACTGCTAGGCGATACGGTGTCTCAGGGCAGACCATTCGCAACCGGTTACGTCGTAACGCCCAACCAATCCGGGCACGCCGCCCGTACACTGGTCAGATAATGACCCAACGTCACCGTGCTGCCAGACTGTTATGGGCGCGACGTCATCTGAACTGGAGAAGGGCTGACTGGAACCGAGTTTTGTTCACCGATGAATCTCGGTTCACAGTTAGTCATGCTGACGGAAGATTACGGGTATACAGGCGTAAAAATGAAAGATTCACCGATTGTTGCATTGTTGAGAAGAACAGGTTTGGGGGAGGGAGCGTAATGGTCTGGGGTGGGATCATGGGAAACCGGAAGACAGATTTGGATGTTGTACAGGGCAACATCAATGCACAACGTTATGTTGCAGATGTGCTAAATGCACATGCCTTACCATTTATCCGTCAGCATGGTCCTGGTGTGACATTGATGCACGACAATGCCCGCCCTCACGTAGCCAGGGTCACCACTCAATACTTACAGCAAAACAACGTCGACGTCATGCCATGGCCCGCGGTCTCCCCGGATCTCAATCCCATTGAGCACATATGGGATGAGCTGGGCCGCAAAGCACGAGCTAACCATCAGATTGACTATGTTCGCGATCTTACACGGGCGTTACAACGGGAATGGAGGAATTTGCCCAACGCACTGGTATTGCGTTACGTCACGTCGATGCGGCGTAGGATCATTGCATGCATTCATGCAAATGGTGGCCACACTCGGTACTAACGAGATTTACTGAATTTGCCACATTACTTATTGAAATTCCATCTCTAAACATTAAGTAACACATTTCTGAGTTTTTGTGATTTTTGATTTTGACCCCTACCGCCCTTGGCGGGTTATCTCTCGAATATTTAACAAGATATCCAAATGCAATTTATTGGCTTTGATACAGAAATGAATGAACTTGTTTTTCCATTTTGATTTTTAAAAGTAACCCTTTTGGTTTTTGATGAATCTTTCCTTAAACATGGAGGGACGTTTCTAGTTTTGCTCAGTATAGATCACAGTTTAATTACCACCTTGAGTCTGAATTTAAATGCCGTAAAACACAGGAAAGTACATTTCCGGACATCTAGATTATTTTATTTCAAGGGGAACTTGCCCCTGGACCCCCTTGCATACTCGCTCGAAAATAGGACAACCCCCCCCCCCCCCCCATTCCCCAAATGCTGGATCCGCCCTGGAGCATTGGACAATTGATCGACGTTATGAAGCGCATTTCGCCCCCCTCACGCTACTCCGAGCTCATCCCGGATGTGTTCAATGGGATTCAGGTCGGGAGACAAGGCTAGCCACGGCAACACGTTGACGTTGATAGCTGCCAATTGGTTGCAAGTTAATATATTATATAGCGGTATGCGGACGGGCATTATCCTGATGCAAGATGCCTGGCCCATGTCATCTGAGGACAGGAATGGCCTCGGCTGCATGGGTAATAATACTGGCCGTGTATATTTATCTCCTAAATCCTAATTATGAGATAGTAACGCCTAATTTATCTCCTAATTAGGAGTTAGGAGATAAAAAATATGTTAGCATTGGCACCAGCTAGGACGCTTCCATATGCTCCCCTCGCGCATCTGTCACACCCCTGATTCTCTTGCGCATGGAATTCATCAGTGCATTTATCCTTCTTATTGGGATATTGTTCCACTCTTCCAACAATGCAGTCCTTAGTTGGTCGAGATTAGAAGGGGTATTCCGACACTCCCTTATCCTCCTGTCAAGTTCGTCCCACAGATGTTCGATTGGGGACAAATCGGGACTGTACGCTGGCCAGTCGAGTGGGTTAATGTTAAGCGAGAAAGTATTGACAAATTCTGGCTACATGGGGCCGGGCATTATCATGCTGGAAAATTAGTTGACGCTGTTGCACAAATGGAACAACAACCGGGCGGAGGATTTTATCCCTATATCTTACGGCGGTGAAATTCCCGGCTACCACAATCAACGGTGACTTTACCCCGTGAGATATCCCTCCCCAGACCATAACCGAGCCACCCCCAGACCTATCCCTCTCAAGAACGTAAGCGTCGGCGAAGCGTTCCCCACGACGTCGGTATACACGACGTCGACCGTCCGGACGAAAACGAGTGAACCTGGACTCATCTGTGAAAAAGATTTGTCTCCATTGCCTCATTGGAAATCGTCTGGGAGCATGTGCCGCCAACCAAGCCATACGACGCGCGCGAGTGCACGAGGGAGAGGCAGACCAACGTAGGGACGTCGTGCTCGCAGACAAACCTCGCGCAATCGATTTCTTACAGTTTTGGGGTGAATGTGGCGATTATGATTGCCTACCGTGTTAATAGCGGTTTCAGTGGCAGTAACGTGGCGATTACGTAGGTTGGCGAGACGAATAGTCCTGTCTTGACGTCGGGACGTTACGCGCGGACGTCCCGATCTCGGTCGCTCGGCAACCCTTCCGGTCTCTCTCAGACGACGGACAAGACGTTCTATGGTGGAAACATTCACACCGAACTGCATAGCAACCTGCTGTTGCGTTTGACCTTGCATTAGCAATGCAATAGCCTGACCCCTCTGAACTTCCGTCAGACGTACCATGATTGTGAGAGCTATATATTCAGTGTAAATAGCGGAAAACGATGTGTATACCTGAAGCGTATCAAGTGGTATGACAAAATGTTTTGACGAACTTATCATCATCATGCTGTACGTGTTTTTGGCTTTTTATCACTTTCTCTATGTGGTACGATGCATTACACGGTTGAGTAACTTTAGGCACCGGTTTGGGTGCACAGTGAACAAGATAGTCGCCTGACCTTCTTTCATAATTTTAAGCCAAGCATTTAAATAATTATTGCGTATATTGTTACCCTTTAACGCTTCCTTTGGCCTTCTATAAATTTATTTTTTTAAAACTGCTGTTCCCTTAGGAACGTTCAGAAATTGCGCGTGCCGCCCATATTTCAGGGCGTCAGCGCGGGGTATTGGGTATAGTTTTCAACTAGCAATAACCACGCCTCGGATAAACCTCATTGGCTATGGTACCGCCACTGCGCAAAGCTAAAGAATATTTAGAAAACGCCAAATAAGAATAAAAATAAGATTATCAGATTATGGTTTGCTTCTATATTCAATATGTAATTAATTATTTTAAACGGTAATTTTAAGCAAAAACTTACACAAGTATCAGAAGTTTATATGAGCAATCTAGAAAATAAAATATTTTATATTTAATATTTTTCTACGCCTTTTAAGAGATCAATTTGCAAAAATATGATTTTTATGGGAAATAACCGTCCTATCACGATATTAATGGGAAATAACCCCGTCATACTAACCAATTAACCAATCAAATTGGTCCATCTGTGAGGGAGAAATAATTGGCTTAACACAGTTATTAATTAAATTAAAGGCGAAATGACCATTACAGCGCTGCTGAATGTTTGTTATTTTGACACAAAATTATGCTCATGATTTTAATACAATACATACGTGACATACAAATGAGTACAAATTACTTTTCCGAACCGGAAGTAAAGGCGGAACTGTTACAATAATGTCCAAGGCATTCCGAAGCTAATCCACGAGTAACCAAACCGCAAGAATGCTCAGAAATTTATGAATATTTTCGTTAAATACTGTTTATTTAATTACAATAATGTTTGACACAATAACATTAAGACTAATTCATTACATTCTAACGCTGGGTGTTTTTATAAGACAATGGATATTCAGAATTCCTGCACTGGCCTATAAGAAGTCTGATGTTGCCATCCAAGCTGATGCAAGAAACTTGGAAAAACTACCTCTACATTTAGGAATATTGTTTATGGAAGACAGTTTCTCGTATTCTGATATTGCTAACTCAATAGTGTGGTCGGCAGCAATGGGCATCTCTTATATTAGTGTTTATGACATAAATGGTAAGTGGCTTGTCAACTGTCGTATTGTAATTTCGGGTGTCAGAGGTTCCGTCAACTGGAGGTTTCGTCAACTGAGAGGTTTCGTCAACTATGCGTCCGGTTCATCAATTAGGCAATTTATAGTAAAACTCGCTAATGACCGGCATGTGCCATACAATTGATCAGATAATTGATGGTCATTAAAGTGGATACTAATGACAGATATTTGTTGATATTTCAAAGTATATTTTGTGTATTTGTATATTAATTTGTATAATCACCCGCGTAGATATTTTAATAACATTTTAAAGTATCTTTTGTGTATTTGTATATTTGTATATTAATTTGAATAATCACCCGCTTATGCCTGTAAAATAAGTAGATGTAATGTAAGTTATAAAAAATATTTTTTATTTATGGAAAATCATACTATTTACGATCATGAAATACATCTGTCTGTAGTCGACTGACGAAATGCCTGTAAAATAAGTAGATGTAATGTAATAAGTTATAAAAACTATATTTTATTTTTGGAAATTCATACTATTTACATGTAGATGTAATGTAATAAGTTATAAAAACTATATTTTATTTATGGAAAGTCCTACTATTTACGATCATGAAATACAGTTACACTATAATATTAATAAAATATAATGAAAACATACCAGTATCACATTTCCTATGTTGCCACCGACTGCAGCCGTCGCAGCATATAGCATGCATACGGGCAGTAAACACACCAGAACACAAGACGCAGTATGACTTATCATCCATGATGAATTGTAGTGAGGAAGTTACAAATTGCCCACCCATTTATATGTTTCAGTGCTTGTGCAGTTGACATGGATCAGGCAAAAAGCCGTCAATTGACAATTAGCTTGAGTGAATCATAAATAATCATCACGAATTAACTATTTGAATCATGAATAATCATCACAAATTAACTATTTGAATAGTTAATATCACGAATGAATCATCACGAATAACATTTGACGGTAATAATTACTAAACGCTCAAAGGTCAACTACTTGGTGAAAATGCGAAATTCAATTAGCCGAGGTGTGATCAATACCATTCAACTATAATCGCCTAATTGACGAACCGGTAACCAGTTGACGGAAACACTCGACTTTTCACTCTATTTTGCCTAATTGACGAAACCTCCAGTTGACGGAACCTCCTGAGTTCATGTATACAATCCTACAAAATCATCGCCGATGTGCGGTCGGCCATTCAATGTTTACAAAGTTTGGTCCCGGCTCTAGCTGCGGACAATGTCTCGCTATATTTCACCGATAGCGGCTGGAAACCAGTCCTCGGGTGTATTCGATTTGAACTCCAGGATTTAGCGGGAGCGATTCAGACTCTCAGCGGGGGAAAAAATGGGTCCAACTCAATACGAAACTCTAGTAACCCACCACACGGCAGTTGTTTCGAGTACCGTTCAAGTTAATGATCCCAAATCTAGAATTTCCACCCTTATCGCATCGGCCGATTTTGCCCATATTGATTAAGAGAAAAGAGAAGACGGGGCCTATCAATCAGCTGCTATCAATTATGGCGAAAGTTGACAAACTACAGAGCTCACGCGAGCCGGAATTGATTTTGCCCATATTGATTTTGAGAAAAAAATCGGATAAGACGGGGCCTATCAATTATGGCGAAAGTTAACACAAACATCAGAGCTCACGCGAGCCGGAATTGAATTCCCCTTTACCTCTGAATTTGTTGTCACAATCCACGTCATTTACGGAAAATAGTACTGCTTTTCAAATCAATAAGTGTGGGGAAAAAACGGCGATGCGACACTATTGTGAACCCGAGATCCAGGCTCATTACTAGTCTATTTTCTTCAATTCAAATCGATGTGAAACTGCTTGTTTCGGCGACCCCGAGTCTACTGAAGGTGATGCAACGAAAAATGTCCGTAGACATTCGTAAACGACTATCCGCACGGATAAAACAAATGGTACAGTGGAATTGGTTCTGGGGGGGGGGCTGGGAACAGCAGACATTTTATTATTTTGCATGTGTCAGGCTTATATTTTACATGTGGGACAGTATCATAAGTAATAAATGAAAATATGGTAACATTATTACTATTTTGACCAACGCACACGTTGAATAAAATGGCGGTCGAATTAACTAAGTTAAAATAGGACGAGTTGAACGGCGCCCGAATTCACCAAGTAATACAATCGTAGTAGCGATAGACACTATAAATAACACAATCGGATCATGTCAGATTTTTTCATAGAAAATTGGTGACACATGGCGCAACAAAATGGCGGCCACAACAAACAAACGTGGAAGAAAAAAATTGCAAAAGTCCACCACCAATGTTAACCTTATTTCGATTTATTTTACGACCGATGCAAAGGTGGAATCCCAATCCATTGCACAAGGCATCGTACAGTCATTTTGTTGAGCTCGGTGTGCGGAGACCCCAAATTAATCGTGATTGACATTATTTATGAATTGCTGTCAAACGTGGTCAGCAAAAAAAACTGGATCGCATGTTACAAAGATCAATCTGCCAATCAAAGCATTCTTGATCAGCGTATGCACTGTTTGTTATTCAGATAATAACATCTCGCATGATTTTTTGAATACACGATACTACTTGTTACATAACTTATAACTAAGTGTGCTAGCAGATCCGGAACTGCACTGGTCACAAATGCCATAAACCCAATTACTCTAGTAACAGTTACTTATATGCACTTGGAATCATTGAAAACTTGAACTAATCATTTTGGTGTTCGTATAAGTAAGTGGAGCAGTGTTACCATACACATGTAAGTATAACACTGCTTCAATTAATTATATGAACAACAAAACTTAATTATATGAACAACAAAACAGTACCATTAATCATGTTAATACATAAATTAGTACGATTTGTTTCCGAATCGGTTTTTGTAATCAAAATATGGAAATACCCAATTGAAAAAAATTGATGGGGTAACGTTTTTAAAATACCCAATTGAAAATTGAGAATACCCAATTGATTTCAAAAGTATGGAGTAACAGTACCCAATGTCAAATTCCTTATCTGGAGTCCTGAAACAGACCACAATATAGCATATTTTTCCATGAAAACACATCCAAGACAATTCTAATGAAATGCCAAGATATGTTTTCATTTCGAAACAAACTATTCAATAATTGCTGTCTGTTGATGTGTAAACAGTAGTGTGATTTAATTTTACCCAATTAAAAATTTTGAAATACCCAATTGCTTCAGAACTGATTGAGTAACAATACTCAATTACTAATTCCTTATCTGGAGCTGTATTCATTTCTTTTTCATCTGTTATTTCAATTGAATATTACTGTCATTTCGGCTTATTCTGCGCATCGGCTAAGCGCAATTCACGTCAAATTTAGCCTTTCGTATATCATAATAAAATATGTGGATTTCGGAATAAACAAGCTGATTAATTGCTACACTGTGGCACAATTTTATCATATTCCGATAGTTTGGTAAAAAGTTGTTCCGAATATAGTCAAAATGTGTAAAATCCTCAGACGCTGCTGATGGAATAGCTGTCTTATTTACTACATGTAAATTAACTGTTTATCTTAGAAACTAACCTTTCATGATGTCGCTGGATAGGTCTGCTTCATGTTTAATACTAATTTTGCTATACTGATCCAGTAACTATGCTGTTCGCCATTTTGTTTACATCAGATGTGCAGCTTTAGCAGAAACAAATGTGACATTGCAAACATGTATGTGATGTCATACATCACACAATTTATTGTCGTCAGAATGTTATGACATTTTACCTGCACAGACGTCTTTGAACTGCGTTGAATATTCAGGAAGTTTTTATTGAATATGGGGAAGTTAATGACTTATCAATTTGTTTGGAAAGCCAACAACACAAACAAAAATTCAGGGATTTCCCTAGGATTATTTAAATGTGGGTCCCTGGGGGGCGTTTCACTAAACTTTGTACAACTAAAATGTTTGTAGGTGCAAATTTTGGATCATCTGGGAATTTCAATTGATGGATTTACATTTATTGAGCATAGGCTGCATATGCAGCCTATGCTCAATAAATGTAAATGCAATAATTGTTTACAAGAAAACATTGTCCATGTGAACTTTACAGACTATCATAATTTTGCACTTACGAACATTTTAGTCGTACAATGTTTAGTGAAACGGGCCACAGGACTCCCAACTTTACTATTTTGGGGGTCCCTGCTAATATTTTAGGGTCTGTGTTTTCTATAAAGAGCAGTCACACAGGTTCTCCCAAAAAGTGTAAAAATGCTGTCAACTTTGAAAATGATTCATTTGCACCGCCAAGTTTTGAGGGTCCACGACATGCAGTGCCAATTGTCAGTACCGTTATTATTGTCAGTCCTCGGCCAATAAAATGCATCAGGGGTTAGAAAACGGGGGTCCGGGAAATCCATGCACAATGAAGCGGCCATAATGGGAATTTAATATTATTGAACTATTATATATATATATCGGGTGATTCATAAAAAAGGTTCCCAGATTTAAGTTCCTGTAACTCAGACACTTTTTTATGAGGACATTTGCAATTTCACATAGTGATAGTTCAGGATGTTGTCTTTAACTCCTATCAATTCGATCATGATAGACCGAGTACTGTACAAATGACTCATCATGCAAAATTCTAGGTTGGAACTGACAATATCATCTAGCATATTTTCTCTGTCGACTAACCTGTGGTCCCGGCATGATATATGTCCGTGCGAAAATGAAACATTTCTCAAATTATGCCATTACCACGAAACATGTAGGTTATTCAAGAAGCTGATAGTTTCGGACGGTGGTTCCTGGCATGGAAAGACAAATATTCTCTTTATCAACACGGAGGAGGTGAAAGTGAACAGTGATAGCTACCGGTACTTGTCGTTTTTAGAGAGGGGTTTGTTACATGACTGTCGGCGTCTTTACCCAAATGATGACTATGTGTTCCAGCCTGATGGTGCATCATCACATATCAGCAGGGCAACATAATTTTATTTGTAGGATGCTACCCCAGAGTTCATCAAACAAGATGAGTGGCTGCCACAAAGTCCGGACTGTAATCCAATGGACTACTACATGTAGGTGTGGAATTCTCTTAGTGAGAAAGTTTACAGTCGTCGACGAGATAAGTTCACTGAAGCGGAATGCAAAGCTGAGATTCAGAGATGTTGGAAGAAAGTTACTTGACTGAGATCAGAAGCAGTATTTATTCATGACAGAAACGTCTGCGTACTGTGGTAGAAGCGGTTGGTGGGCCGATCGACCATTGTGTGTAGTTACATCATGCATATACGTTGGTACGATTAACAGTAATTTGAACTCTACCGACGGTATTGCATAATTGGTCATTTGTAGAGTAGTTCGTTTATCACGATAATATTTATACAAGTTATCTACAACATCCTGATGCACCATCATGCAAAATTTACTGTAGGAGTTATATGAAATTAAATTTGGGAATGTTTTTTTTCGTCTCGCCCGATATATACTGCTGAAACTAGGTGCTAATTATTTATTTTATATTTACACATACATTTGTTACATAAAATTTGAAAGTGACATATAGGGCCGGGTGTTTTTGTCAATATTATATTGTACATATTCCCTGTTTCATTTAACACATGTCACTATAATAAACAAATTACTTACTTACTTATATAGGCTATAAATATACCTTTTTATAAAGAAATATACTATGAATAGTATGAATATTTTAGAAAAAACATCAAAACATCTTTCCTTCTGGGAACTTAGCCACCATTTGTAGAGGTTATACGCAAGAAAAAAAATAGAATTAATATTTATTTATTTAAACAAAATTATTAATACACACAATTCTATGCGATATTATATATTGATTTTGTTTAAATGTCAAATTGTTACTATTGACTCGCCCAAATGTAGCGTATACAGATGCGCGCTTCATTCTCTGCGCCATTCAGAATGGTAAATATTGAAACAAAGTTTTGTGACTGTAATTGACGCCTACCATTCCGACGCGAAATTGGTCGGAACTCACGAATGGAAATCTGGCAATATAAGATTTGACCCCGGATCCATTAGATAGCAAAACCTGTGTCAAATGTTATTGGACTAGGTTCGCCTTGTCTGGTATTGTCCGTCTGTCTGTCAGGTAATAGCTGGATATTTGATCTTTCTTGTGTGGTCTGCCGATGAGCAATGTGAATTTCAATTGTTTATTTGACTACCGAGTCATAGATTTTCTCCAACTTTTGGACTTAGAATTTTCAATTTTGCCTTGCAAAACCAAAAAACCGGTGTATCAGTTGATAATATCCTGAGATATAATCCTGTTGGTATTTCAAACACTATGTGTTTTCTCCTTGTCCATTGACCTGAGACATATTTTTCTTATTTTATGAAAATAATATTTCAGGCTCTGGTAGCAGTACTTTGATTGGCTTTGGCTATGACCCTGAATGTAATGTGACGAAAATGCCGGTTTGTGCGATTCCGATAAGGGGCGATAACCCAGTGTTTAACTCGTCTGGCCCTAATTATAGCCTTGCCGGCCGACGTCGCATGCACATTTTTGGTCGATATTGAAATCTATGACAAGGGCTAAAGAATTAAATTTACTGTAATCATAGTATGGTAGTTACGGTATCATAGTAGAATAATAATTTAACGGAGACATGGGAGGTGTATTCGGATTAAGACAAGTAAATGTTTGGTGACATTTTAGGTAACCACGCCACCATTTTATATATCGGCTTGATTAGTGAATTATAAGACGTGCTATGTTGAATATTATTATTATGGTAACGGGGAATATTATTATGGTAATTCCTGGCTGCGGGGGCTACTTTCGGCCAAATCACTCATTTCATCCGCACTTATTGCGGAGTGATGTCACTAAATAGTCCCCGTAATGTACCGTAAAGATTCTAATAGACGCCCATGCTCTAATAGACGCCCATCCCCCACTTTTTACTTTGAAAATGACACATTTTTGGGCCGATTTTCATGAAATTAATGCCTCTAATAAACGCCCAGTACCGACTTGAAACAAAATCGGAGCTAATCGTCCAATTAGATTTTTTTCTTTCCATTATTTCGAAAGCAACTTCCTTTAAAATCGGGGAAAAAACATAATTGCTACTTTCAAAAACGGAAGCGAAATTCGACTGTTTCCGGTGTCACAGTAAATTCCTCATCAGCAGTAGCTATTTGCACGGACACGGGGTGATCAGAATTTACACGGTTACGGAGACGCCATTTTCAAAGCATCTCAAACCTGACAGAGAGTGGGTGGCAGGTGGGAGCACGCGATTGGTAATTTAACGATCGGGGTTCATCCTTACCGGAATCCCGACTGGAGACCTGGTTTGGCCTTCACATACGTCTTTGGCATTTTGTATGTGACAGTTGAATCTGGTTATACCCCTTATGTGAGTATTACGATATTCGTAATCCTATTTTAGGGGAAGGGGCCAAGTGACTTTGGTGTGGTATGGACCTGGCACCAGGTCAGGTTATTCTAATTTCAGGGCTGAATATATTTGTTCTCGATGTAAATATTCCGTTCTGATTTTGGGATTTTCCCCCCAATGCAGCAGGTTAAAATGGGATCGAACCCGTTTGCCCGGTCTTACATGACCTTAGCTGTTGATAGGCCGTTAAACACTAATAAACAAACAAACAAACCCGACAGATCCGAAACGCTGACGAAACGTCCGTAGGCGTAAATCTGATCAGCATTAATGATTGACACTGTCTTGATATACATTACCATTAAATTTAACATTTCTACCGACTGTACCATAATGACCAGAGTGGACCGAAATGTCTTGGCCCAAATGTTTATAAACTGACAGACAGTACAATCAAGTCTGGCGTTTGAGAGTAACGTCTCTTAGTTATGTTTTTGTTCAGATAGCAGAAAATCGTTTTATATCTTTTTTATAATTTTCCCTTTGCTGAATAACACTTGCCTCTATTAAACGCCCACCCTGGACTTCGGAGCCAGTGGTGATTCTAATAGACGCCCGGGCGTCTATTAGAATCTTTACGGTATATATACGGAAAATATCCCATTTTCTCGCAATCGAGCGTTGGGTTTGGCAGAGCCAACAGGCTGCAAAGCTTAAGAATTTATTTCCAGTTGTTCAGGTATTATGTATCATTGCGATCATAATGTACAAGAGCAACGGATAGATTAGGACGGGGAACTGCTGGGGGATTGCATGAACGTTCTGCTCGTGTGCTGAGCGACCATTGCCGTATCCAGGCATGAGCGAGCGCTGATGCTTAGCCATCTAGCCCAGCGACTGGACCATCATCACTGGTGGTCCAGCCTCTGTGCTCAGACTCTGCTAGACCCATAGTACAAGCCCCATGCTCGGCTATAGCTCGAGGATAGCCCAGCATGATCCCCCAGACTCATCGCCCAGCTCCAGCCTGAGACGTTGGCATATGCCAGGCTGTGAGCTGGGAGTAGTAGGCGAAGAGTATTAAGGTTGAGATCGGAAAAAAATAAGCCAAAGCTGAATTTTTCAGAAAATGACCAAAATACCATCAGTAATAACATATCAAAACTCCCCATGAATCCCACTGGAGCTTAATCCAGGAATCAAGATGGCGTCCAAAATGCCAAAAATCATAACTAGTGCAAAATCAACTAAACCAATCAGGAAAAAAATGAGCCGAAACATACCGAATATAACTAACAAATCATATTTTACCAAATTGTGAAATGTAATACAATCCAAATGGCGTTCAAGGAGGGTGGGGGGGGGGGGGGGGGTAAACAGAATAAATAATTATACCCCCACAAACAAAGTTTGTTGGGGGTATATAGGAGTCAGCTTGTCAGTTGTCTGTTGGAAATTCCCTTCCGCTCTATATCTTCTACACCGATGCATGGATTATCAAATGGCTTGGCACAAATGTTTCTCATGATGAGAAGGTGTGTCGCGATCAATAACCACGCACCTACGTTCAAGGTCACAGTTGAAGGTCAAAGGTCAAGCCTATCGAAATTCCCTTCCGCTCTATATCTTCTACACCGATGCATGGATTATCAAATGGCTTGGCACAAATGTTTCTCATGATGAGAGTAAGGTGTGTCGCGATCAATAACCACGCACCTACGTTCAAGGTCACAGTTGAAGGTCAAAGGTCAAGCCTATCGAAATTCCCTTCCGCTCTATATCTTCTACACCGATGCATGGATTATCAAATGGCTTGGCACAAATGTTTCTCATGATGAGAAGGTGTGTCGCGATCAATAACCACGCACCTACGTCCAAGGTCAAGGTCACAGTTGAAGGTCAAACCTATTGAAATTCCCTTCTGCTCTATATCTTCTACACCGATGCATGGATTATCAAATGCCTTGGCACAAATGTTTCTCATGATGAGAAGGTGTGTCGCGATCAATAACCACACACATAGGTCCAAGGTCAAGGTCACAGTTGAAGGTCAAACCTATCGAAATTTCCTTCCGCTCTATATCTTCTACACCGATGCATGGATTATCAAATGGCTTGGCACAAATGTTTCTCATGATGAGAAGGTGCTTTGCGATCAATAACCACGCACCTACGTCCAAGGTCACAGTTGAAGGTCAAAGGTCAAACCATTGAAATTCCCTTCCCACCGATGAGCATGGATTATCACACTATGCCCAGGGTCAATGTCACAGACTTGATGCGTTTGAAACCTTAACGCTCAGCTAAATGGCTTATAATAAAAAATGCCTCATTTTCTTTGGCTGCCAGTGGGGGTATTCGTGTGCCGACAGGCCACATTTCTAGTTGTAAATTGACTCCGAAACCTGGCTAGATAGCTTGGAAATGATGTAACTAAGAAAACAAGTTAGATTTTGAAAATCGGTCCACAAATGTTTTTGTTTTTTATACCCCCACAAACAAAGTTTGAGGGGGTATATAGGAGTCAGCTTGTCTGTCGGTCTGTTGGAAATTCCCTTCCGCTCTATATCTTCTACACCCATGCATGGATTATCAAATGGCATGGCACAAATGTTTCTCATGATGAGAAGGTGTGTCGCGATCAATAACCACGCACCTACGTCCAAGGTCAAGGTCACAGTTGAAGGTCAAAGGTCAAACCTATTGAAATTCCCTTCCGCTCTATATCTTCTACACCGATGTATGGATTATCAAATGGCTTGGCACAAATGTTTCTCATGATGAGAAGGTGTGTCACGATCAATAACCACGCACCTACGTCCAAGGTCAAGGTCACAGTTGAAGGTCAAAGGTCAAAACCTATTGAAATTATTCTGCTCTATATCTTCTACACCGATGCATGGATTATCAAATGGCTTGGCACAAATGTTTCTCATGATGAGAAGGTGTGTCGCGATCAATAACCACGCACCTACGTCCAAGGTCAAGGTCACAGTTGAAGGTCAAACCTATTGAAATTCCCTTCCACTCTATATCTTCTACACCGATGTATGGATTATCACACTATGCCCAGGGTCAAGGTCACAGACTTCATGCGTTTGAAACCTTAATGCTCGGCTAAATGGCTTATAATCAAAAATGCCTCATTTTCTTTGGCTGCCAGTGGGGGTATTCGTGTGCCGACAGGCAACATTTCTAGTTTAATCTATTTGTAGCCCCCATGTTAAATTCCCATAGGAAAACCGTTTTTTTCTCTCAATAAAATCAATATTTGATGGAAATTCATCAAATAAATGTTTTTCAGGAGGGTGACTTTTTTGTTATTGTTTAAAAAGTACTTACCGGTAAAGTTTGTCGGCAGAAAAACGTGGAACAGACAGTAATGTATTATCAGCTGATATATATTTCTGTTACCTGTGATGTACATATAAATATCTTATTTCAGGGACATTGAAAAGAAATGACAAGTTGCTGTACGCTGCCATAGAAGACAGCCAGAATTTAGCAATTGACTCGGAGAATTCCAGGCTAAATATAAGACTACACACAAATCTGGAACTAAAGAGTGTTGGAAGTAAGATACTTTTATTTGCATACCGTAATAACATTAACCCTTAGAAGGCGGGAACCAATAATAAACTTCTGCTGTTGTTTCTTATTTTATTTTTTCTCTAAATAAAAACATGGTTTGGCAGCATTTTAGAATCATTTCCATTGGAAATGATTCTAAAGTGCTGTCAAACCATGTTTTCGATAAGAAAAAGGAAAGATAAAAAATAAGCAGCAGACGACAACTTTTAATTCAGCACTGTAAGGGTTAAATATTTGGAAACCCCAAAACATATTGTATCTTAGTAAATGTACATTGTCATGGTGATAAACTGGTACAGCCATAGTAACCCTTTACCCTCACTATGCTGGAGGCGGAAATTGTGGGTGGAAGGTGGGTGCAAGCGATGGGTAATTTAACGATCGGGGTTCATCCTTACCGGAATTCCGACTGGAGACCTGGTTTGGCCCTCACATACATTGTACGTCTTTGGCATTTTGTATGTGACAGTTGAATCTGGTTATTCCCCTTATGTGAGTATTACGATTATTCGTAATCCTATTTTAGTGGAAGGGGCCAAGTGCACATCTTCAATATGTGTAGAAGATGTGTGTATAGTTTCAGATCGATCGACTGAACGGTTTCGCGAGGAGTTGAGTACACAAACTCTGTACCCTATATAGAATTGTATACAAAAATGTAGAAAAAATGACTAAGTTAAAAAGGTGATATTTTTGTTAAAAAATATTTTTTCGGCATAAAAACACCAAGGTGCACATCTTCAATATGTGTAGAAGACGTGTGTATAGTTTCAGATCGATCGACTGAACGGTTTCGGAGGAGTTGTGTACACAAACTCTGTACCATATATAGAATTGTACACAAAAATGTAGAAAAAATGGTCAAGTTAAAAAAGTGATATTTTTGCTATGCACTTTTTCTGTCCGCCGCCCGCCTCGCGGTAAAACATAATACGTACCGTTTTTTAGCTCGCCTGCACGAAGTGCAAAAGAGCTTATGGCATACCCCCGGCGGCGTCGGCGGCGTCGGCGGTAGCGTCGGCGTCCACAAACTTAACGTTTTGTTTCCTTTCATGGAACTCCTTGATATTTCATACATGTATTCGTCAGATGACCATCTATCATGCTGTAGCAAATCTATGACCCACCACCCAACCCTTACCCCAAGGTCAAGGTCACAAACTTAGCATGTTCATAAACTTAATGTTAGGGTAAATATATTATAACATCTGTTTCCTTTCATGGAATGCCTTGCTATTTCATACATGCATTCATCTGATGATACCCTATCGTGCTATAGCAAATCTTAGCACATTCATAAACTTAACGTTGGTGTAAATGTCTTATACATGTAACATCGGTTTCCTTTCATGGAACGCCTTGATATTTCATACATGCATTCCTAAGATGACCCTCCATCATGCTGTAGCAAATCCACAACCCACCACCCAAACCTTACCCAAAGGTCAAGGTCACAAACTTAGCATGTTCATAAACTTAACGTTGGGGTAAATGTTGTGTAACTTATGTTTCTTTACAGGGAACACTTTACAGGTCAAAGCCACCCAACTCTTGAATGCTAATATGGACCTGAAGTTTTTGATACCTCGGGAAAGCAACTCAAATTCATGAGCTTGTAGTGCTAATGCATGACGTGATCAGACTGGATGCGCATGCTGATCTGAGCCTACACTGATCATAAACGCAATAATCCAATAAGAATGCCGGAGTCACAATATACAACTGTCGAGGCATGGTTGGTTAGGTTTCAAAAATCTTTAAAAAAATTATTTGGCATTGACCTTGGGCATGTGGGCTGCTGTATGGGTGGGCTACAGAATGAAAATATGGATGGTGATGGACATGCATTTGAAGTTTCAACTCTATCTGATTTAGGGCTGCAGAGATATAAAACTACATGTACATGTACATAGAAAAAACACATAATCATGTATTTCACTTTCATTTTACCTGGACCCTAAAACTTAAAACAGAAATTTAATTAAAACATTAAAACAAAGTTTCAAGTCATTCAGTCATGACCGTGGGATTACAGGGCACATGGTGGGCTATGGAAAGTAATTGTGGATGTTGATAAACAGGAATATGAAGTTTCAAGTCAATCTGACTGAGAGTTGCAGAGATAATAATTATGTACCTGAAAACTCTTAACGCAAACCAGATATATGAACTGCCTGACAGACAGTGGAATACCATAATAATATCAGAGCTCTAGATGAGCTGTGTATTTGCTTAAATACTCAATTAAAATTGCCAAAAAAAACCAATTGAAATCAGAAGTAGCGAGTATCAAAAAGCAATAAAAAATTTGTGGTACCTTTATCATGCTACAGAAAACAATAAACAGACCACAAATATAGCATATTTTTCTTATTTTCCATGAAAACACATCTTGGTATTTCATTATACCCCCCGCAACGAGTTGTGGGGGGGGGGGTATACTGGAGTCAGGTTGTCCGTCCGCTCTCCCTGAAGTGACGTTGTGGGGTGATTCACGAGTACATGACATACATGTGGGGTTTTTGTTGCATGTGGGGTGCACCCCATACGCAACTATATCTTAATAAACTCCATCACTTCTGAAAAGCCCAAAAAAAGCAATAAAAAATTGACACCGCAGAGGGTGATCGTCAAAACTGTCCGTCCATCCAAACCCCACAAACAATGGCTGACTAAATTTCCCCACAAGTACATATTGTACTTCACTGATCAAACCCAAATACCCCACAAGTGCATGCAGGAGACATAAGAAAACGAGAGCAAGTTAGTATAGGGGAGATAACACCTTTAGCATTGTTTGCACCCCACAAATAGCACCCAAAAAAAACCCAAAAGACTTGGCCAAAAACCCCACATGCAACAAACCCCACAACGTCACTTCAGGGAGTACGTCCGTCTGTCTGTGCGTACGTGCGTCCGTAAACTTAACATCAGAGAAATATTGTTATAACTTCTATTTCCTTCATCTAAAATGCTTAATATTTCACACCTGTATTCCTGTAAGGCTCTACTGCCATGCTTTGCCAAATCCACGACCGTCCAACCCCCGCTGATGTCAAGGTCAAATACTTTGTCTCTTTACAAAACTTAACATCAGAGAAATATGTTATAACTTCTATTTCCTTCATCTAAGATGTTTAATATTTCACACATGCATTCCTGTAAGGCTGTGCCAAATCCACGACTGTCCAACCCCCGCTGATCCCAAGGTGAAGGTCAAATACTTAGTCTCTTTTACAAAACTTAATATCAGAGAAATATGTTATAACTTCTATTTCCTTCATTGAAAATTCTTAATATTTCACTCGTGCATTCCTCTAAGGTTGTACTATCATGCTGTGACATATCTACAACCGTCCAACCCCCACTGATCCCAAGGTCAAGGTCACATACTTAGTCTCTTTACAAAACTTAACATCAGAGAAATATGTTATAACTTCTACTTCTTTCATCGAAAATTCTTAATATTTCATGCATGCATTCCTCTAAGGCTCTACTATCATGCTGTGACAAATCCCCGCTGATCTCGTGGTCAAGGTCACATACTTAGTTTCTTTACGAAACTTACCATCAGAGAAATTGGTTATAACTTCTATTTCCTTGCTCGGATCTGCTTCACATTTCACACACGCATTGCTCCAATGGACCTCTACCATGCTGAGACAAAGTCACGTTCGTGCCGCTCCGCTAAGCCCAGAGTCAAGGTCACAAGCCCACACACTTGGAAAATGTTTACATATTTAGAGGTACCTGGGCCCACGCTGGGGGTATTCCGTAAGCCTCGCTTACTGACCAATCTAGTTTGAATTGTCTCCAAGAAGACAATTCTAATGAAATGCCAAGACATTTTTCATTTCGAAGCAAACTATTCAATAATTGCTGTCTGTTGATGTGTAAACAGTAGTGTGAATTTATTTTACCCAATTAAAATATTTAAATACCCAATTGCTTCAGAAATGATGGAGTGAAAATACTCAATTACTAATTCCTTATCTGGCTCCTTTTGTCACCGTGATCCCATTCATAACAACAGCAGGTGCTCCCCAGGTCTAGATCAATAACATAAAAAAGTGATTTAATGGGTAAAGTTTCTATTTACCAGCTTATCCTTGATGTTTTATGATTTTTATTTTGAATGGTAATCATGCAATTTATTGCTCAATAACGGCTGTTTTACACTCACTCCACATTTTCATTATGCAGTTATTATTGCACTCGGAATATCAAGGTTTATGATCACGTGGTACTAACAACAACAACAACAAGTACCAATTCAAAGTACGTATTCTGTTATAGTGTCCTTATTATGTAACGGATTTTGATGAAATATGGCGCATCAAACGCGTCTTGTTAAGCAACATTTGGTGGTCTCTGTATTTTCGCCCAAACTTCTGTCATTTTTGCGAAGAATCGATTTCCGTGTCTGACACGGAAATCGAGTCTTTGCAAAAACGACATAAGTCTGTGGCAAACTCCCTAGACCACCAAATGCAGCTCAAGAAGACGCGTTTGATGCGCCATATTTCACCAAAATCCGTTGCATATTAAGAAAAATATCAAATAATACTTACTTTGGAGTGGGCGACATTGTTGTTGTTGTAACCATGTGATCATGCCCCTTGAATATGGTGCAAGTGTTTTATACTGTCCCATACCATATTGAAATGTGTCGATATACATGTAGCAATATTTGACATAGTGTATAAGGAGAAAATTGGTATTTAGTCCGGGGCAAACATATATCCGGCACCTCGTGTTAATTTTTGTCACCCGGTGATTTTATAAATTTGAATGTACCGGTATAAGGTTTGCAAAAAATCTGGGTGCCAAACCACGGTCAAGGTCATTTCAAGGGCATTCTGGGTGTCTGATTAATGATATGGATATGAATATTTGCAGTTCTCATTGAACTGATAACCGTATAAATTGCTCAGAAGATCGGAATAATAGATATTATGCATCTTAATAGCAGAAACACACAATATCTTTCAATGTATTGCGGTTATATTTTCAAAATGGCCGCCAAAAAGCTACGTTTTCAAATTGGTTGGTATGTATGGGCGTAATTTCATGTATATATATTTGTAGTTCAAAGTATCGTATACGAAATGTAGTGATGCCGTTTCTTATACGTTACCATATTTACATTTCAAAATGGCCGCCAAACTGCCTTTTTCTTATAAATACAGGTGTGCTAAAAATAACCTAGTAGTGATGCCGGTGCACACATCATTACTTTGCTCAAGAAAGTGAAATAAGCCAACATGATCTCCATTGATAATAATGCCATGGCTAGCAACAACATAATACTCACGGCAATCATGTTTACTTTCAAAATTGCCACCAAAATAAAACGATTTGCCAAGTATAGACCAGTGAAAAAGTCAAATAGTGAACGTCATGTGGATGCTTTAATCCATGCATTCAATATCAAAGATTCTAACAATACACCATAAATATATGTCAAATATTCGATACGCCTTTTCATGGTTTGTATCACATTTGCTAGTCAAGTATATACATACTTCACACATATATTGCTTACTTGGAAGTTTATAAACATTTGTTTGGACATACTGTGTCTATACCCACATAGTCAGTATAAAACAATCCAGCACTGTTCGAAGTAACATATGCAAATTATGTCACATAATCAATGAGGTTTTACAAAGTTATACATGCATGCTCCTTAATTTGTGAACATGTTGCACACGGATATGACTTAATTGGGAATATTTACACAGATTTTTGAACATTACACAAATTGTCATTGTGGTTATAAGGAGTTGTTTACTTAACTATGTGTTCACATACATTAAATATGTTTATAGAGTGCTCAGGGGTACCCCATATCTGGGACTAATATTTTGGTTATACTGCTCTGCTTATGTGCTGCATGAATGTCATGTAAAGTTATATAGCACTTTTGAAGGGGATGCTATTCATGAAACCTGCATGGACTAAATTAGTTTTCATCAATACAATGTACTGTATATACAAAACTATAGTTTACGCAGTTACAACAATATAATCATTTGTCTATATGCAAAATCATCGCATGTTTATTTATAAGTGTATAAGAAAAAGCAATAAAATATATGAACCGTAAGCTCATGGAAAATAATGTCAACATGTTATACTATACAATGCACATAGTAGGAGGACAGCATTTTTGACGAGACACTTAACCATTATATATGTTATTTTTATGAGCTTCTATTATATAAGTGAGAGCATATGCCATACTGCTCTGTATTCAGAGCTGATTGTGGGCTGTGCCGCATTCTTCTATGATATGCGTTACATCAGAGAATGTAGACAATACATGCGTATATGTCGTACCGTGTGCTAATCGTGTCCATGATCTGTCATTATGTTTGTATTTGCATATTGCTTGTCTGCTGGTAGCCAGTATACATTAGGAATATACATGATCTGATATCATTATGATGAAGAAAGCTAAGATGTTTGTGGATAAGTGCTGGTCTGTAGTTGTTAGAGATCATTGTAATGCATTGTTTCTGTTGTATCTTATGTAAACCTTGCTATTTTGATAAGTTGGGTGATATATAGTATTGCACGAAAGAAGCTGACTATATAGAATTATAGATCCTCTAGTATTGTGTCTGGTTAACAGTGAATCCATCCTCATTTGGATTTCGTACATTTTACTCGGAGAATTAGACACGGTTATGTATTATGGGGGAGATGTTATCTCTATGTGGGTCATATATGGAAGTAACTGCTCAGCACTGTCCCACCAATAAATAATAATGATTACCGGTATACTACATTGTTACATGGTTTCCGTTGTTTGCACATGTGTACAAACATATAGCGCGTGCTGTTTGCATATGGCTTTAGGCAATGCTCATTCCGGGGCTGCGCGTAGACCAAGTGCCTTCATGACGTCACTACGCGGAAGTGCCTTCATGACGTCACTACTTAATGACGTTCATGACGTTCATGATGCGGCACCGGAATATGAATACCGAAAATTATCTACGTGAATGGGACGATTTATAAAAGTACTGAAAATACTGAATATAATGCTCAAATTACATCAGTTTTTTGTTGGAAATGTAACAATAAGGTTTGATCATGTCCAGCCGTGTGCAAACGTTTGCTGTGGCCCGAGGGAACTGTTTGAACCTGCGGCCTTGGGTTTAAACAGTTCCCTCGGGCCACAGCAAACGTTTGTACACGGCTGGACATGATCAAACCTTATATTACCATAAATCTTGAATACAATCATATATGTTTAGATTTTAGAATTTAACCAGACTGTGACCTTATCAAAACTAGAAAAGAAGATACAGAGAGGAGACCAAGGAACCCATGAAAACATATATTTATGCAATACACAATGGTAGCAGCATGACACGCATTCATATTAAGGCCATTTTTTGTTTTTTTTTGTTTACAGATTTCTTTGGGTAGCAATAAGTAAATGATAATTTCATCAGACATGTGCTTTAATAGTTTTCTTTGAATAATGAAATCTGACAAACATATTCAGTAGATGACAATTACATGTATATGGTAAATTATTTTTATTTTTGGTAATTATCCTGTTTATATTTTTTTTATTTTTAGCCAGGTTATTGGATTGGCGAAAGCCGGGCTGGCGGCGGGCGGCGTCCACAATCAATGTTAAGTTTTCGTGTTTGAGTCCATTTCTTTGTTACTGTACCACCTAGGACCACCAAACTTTCATAGCTTCATAATCAAGGGGTGCCCACCACATATCACTATCCAACATGTTACTTTTTGTTTAACTTCACCCATTTTTTCCGCGTAGTTGACTTAGCCATTTTCAATGTTAAGTTTTCGCGTTTACAATGTTAAGTTTTCGTGTTTAAGTCCATTTCTTTGGTACTGTACCACCTAGGACCACCAAACTTTCACAGCTTCATAATCAAGGGGTGCCCACCACATATCACTATCCAACATGTTACTTTTTTTTAATTTTTTTTTTACTTTACCCATTTTTTCCGCGCAGTCCACTTAGCCATTTTCAATGTTAACTTTTCGCGTTTACAATGTTAAGTTTTCGTGTTTAAGTCCATTTCTTTGGTACTGTACCACCTAGGACCACCAAACTTTCACAGCTTCATAACCAAGGGGTGCCTACCACATACAACTATCCAACATGTGACCATTTTTTACCTTCACCTATTATTTCTACGTAATTGACTTAGCCATTTTCAACGTTAACTTTTTAACGTACGTCTGGTTAAAGTTTTTTGGTTAAAACTTTTTCGTTATACTATATCTCTGCAACTGCTTCGCCCATTACCTTGAAACTTCACATGTGTGTTTATATCATCATCCATATTTTCATTCTAACCCTCAACCGTGCGGCCCCTGTGCCCAATGTCAAGGTCAAATTACTTTGAATTTTTTTGTTAAAGTTTTTTCGTGTACTATATCTCTGCAACTGCTTCACCCATTACCTTGATACTTCACATGGGTGTATCATCATTGTCGCACCCGCTTGCGGAAAGCGCGATATCGTCGGCATTTTGGCATACGTCCGTCCTTCCGTCCGTGTCCGGTTAAAGTTTTTTCGTTAAAGTTTTTCCATCTACTATATCTATTTTTTTAGTGTCCATGCCTCGCCCCAAGGCGCGACATGCAGGCCACGGCAATCTAGTCTACAAAAAGTGGGTATAATTATGTCATCCAAGTGTCTATGCTTAGAAAAAACCTGGCCTTCGTGGCTTTGCCTCGTTTCTTGTTTAATTTTCCATGACCTTGAACTGGCATTCAACTTTACAAAAGTAAATAGATTACATAACTAGACATGATGTTTGTAAAACATGGATATGCCCGTGGCATACTGAACTCTTTAACTTGTTGTCGTAAATGTACACGGACAGACGGACATACAGAAGTAAGGAACCTCAAGAGCAACACATAGGGGGCATTAAATACATTTCTTATGATATTTTGCTTTAGAAATACATGTCTTTAGATTAATTAATGTGGAATTATGACAGCAAGTTAACGGGATAAAACCCGTTTGCCCGGCCTTACATGACCGTAGCTGTTGATAGGCCGTTAAACACCAATAAACAAACAAACAAAACCAGTTCTAAAAATTGTGAGTGCCCGCTATACAGATATAATCATTTAGTATTTTACTGATAGTGACGCGCGGTGATATCAGGCTATTTTAATATGCAAATGAGGCATGATATTTTTTAATTATTTATACATTGTACTAATTAAATGCGTCACCTGAATTTTTTTTTTTTTTCGACAGATTATAAAGTATGATAATTGCACATCAAAGAATAAATACAGAAAATAAATACATGTAGTAATCTCCGTTAACATTTTAAGAAAACGCAGTTATCGCCCCTGATATCAGTATGGAAATTTACGTCTGATATAAAATACATAATAATGTCAATCAATATGTGGGGTAATTGTGAATGATTGTTTTTTTGCCAGAAAATGTCTCCGATGATGGCTCTGATATAAAGAACATTGTGTGCCTACTGAGTGGGCATGTACAATGTACCTTTAATGTGGCTGTGTCTCATATGGTACTTCCGAAGATGCATTTCACAAATCAGTTCAGATATGTCAATCGATGTTGCCATAAACATGCATTTGTCGGGTAATGACATGTATCACATTTGAATGTCGGCTTCCGATATCGTAATTAACAACTCAAGGAAATTTCATGCTAAATTGAACTTGGCTGTAGGCCTATTGCGTCATAGATTTATCAGAAAGCTGCAGGAGTAGTGACGTAATCCTTCCACTAATTGAAACTCTTCAAAGGCTTTATTACCTCCTCAGCGATATAGTGTTAGTCCATGTACTCTTTCATTTTTAGCTCGCCTGCACGAAGTGCAGAAGAGCTTATGGCATACCCCTGGCGGCGTCGGTGTCGTCGGCATCGGCGTCCACTAACTTAACGTTGGGGTAAATGTCTTATAACTTCTGTTTCCTTTCATGGAACACCTTGTCATTTTATACATGCATTCCTCAGATGACCCTCTATCATGCTGTAGCAAATCCATGACCCACCACCCATCCCTTACCCCAAGGTCAAGGTCACAAGCTTAGCATTGGGGTAAATGTTGTGTAACTTCTGTTTATTTACAGGGAATGCTTTCATATTTCATACATGCATTCATCTGATGACCCTCTATCATGTCACAAACTTAGCACATTCATAAACTTAACGTTGGGGTAAATTTCTTATAACATCTGTTTCCTTTCATGGAACGCATTGATATTTCATACATGCATTCCTCAGATGACCCTCCATCATGCTGTAGCAAATCCACAACCCACCACCCAACCCTTACCTAAAGGTCAAGGTCACAAACTTAGCATGTTCATAAACTTAATGTTGGGGTAAATGTTGTGTAACTTCTGTTTCGTTACAGGGAACTCTTGATATTTCATACATGCATTCATCTGATGATCCTCTATTGTGCTACAGCAAATCCATGACCCCCCACCTCTTTCCCCAAGATCAACATCATAAACTTAACCCCCCCCCCCACCCCACCTCATTTCCCAAGATCAATATCATAAACTTAACGTTGGAGTAAACGTATGTAGCATGTTACCGCAATGTGTCTGTCCGTCCGTCGTCCGTCCGTGAACATTTTCAAACGTCTTCTCCTCGGTAACCATTGGGCCTATAGTAGGGGGATTACAAAATTGTTAAAATGACGTCATTACGTAATCCAAGATGGCCGCCATCTAAAAATCTTCTTCTCAAGATCCGCCAACCAGATTTCGACAAAACTTGGTAGGATTGATCGATGTACAATGCTCTTTCAAAGTTGTTAAAATGGTGACCCCGGGTTCAAAAATGGGCATGGCCCGTGGAGTCAAATTGGGTCAAATTTTATTTTTTACCGAATAGGGTAATGTTATATATCAAATCGAAGGTATCAACGAGGCGATCACTCTTGTCGAAATTGGATGGTTATGTCACCCAAGATGGCCGCCGAAAGGTCAAAATGTCGTTCTTTTATTAGAGATTTCAAAATTCTTCTTCACATGAACCACTTGGCCCATGCTAGCCAAACTTAAAAGTTATGGTCCATGGGTGAAGCCTTTTCAGATTTGTTAAAATGGAGGTCATCGCTAATCCAAGATGGCCGCCATCTAAAAATAGCATAAATTCTTAAAAAATATTCTTCTCATGAACCGCTAGCCGGATTTCGACGAAACTTGGTAGGAATGATCGATGTACAATGCTCTTTCAAAGTTGTTAAAATGGTGACCCCGGGGTCAAAAATGGGCGTGGCCTGTGGTGTCAAATTGTGGTGTCAAATTTTATTTTTGACCGAATATGGTCATGTATACATCCAATTGAAGGTATGAGACAGGCGATCGCTCTGGTACATTTTTTGTCGAAATTGGATGGTCATGTCATCCAAGATGGCCGCCGAAAGGTCAAAAGGTCGTTATTTTATTAGAGATTTCAAAATTCTTTTTCACACGAACTGCTTGGCCCATGGTGGCCAAACTTCACAGTTTTTTTCCATGGGTGAAGCCTTTTCTGTTGTTAAAACATAGGTCGTCGCTAATCCAAGATGGCCACCGTCTAAAAATAGCAGAAATTCTTAAAAAATCTTCTCATGAACCGCCAGCCGGATTTCGACGAAACTTGGTAGGAATGATCGATGTAGAATGCTCTTTCAAAGGTGTTAAAATGGTGACGCCGGGGTCAAAAATGGGCGTGGCCCGTGGGGTCAAATTGGGGTCAAATTTTATTTTGGACCGTATATGCTTATGTCATATATCAAATTGAAGGCCAAACCTCATAGTAAGTTAAGATCCTTGGGTGAAGCATTTTCAGATTTGGTGAAATGAGAGTCATCGCTTAATCCAAGATGACCGCCATCTAAAAATAGGAAAAATTATGAACTCGATGTCACATTCTTGTTATAACTTCTGTTTCTTTACAGGCAACGCCTTGATATTTATAACAACGAGTTGTGGGGGGGTATACTGGAGTCAGGTTGTCCGTGCGTGCGTCTGTGCATCTGTGCGTCCGTAAACTTAACATCAGAGAAATATTGTTATAACTTCTATTTCCTTCATCTAAAATGCTTAATATTTCACACATGCATTCCTGTAAGGCTCTACTACCATGCTGTGCCAAATCCACGACCATCCAACCCCCGCTGATCACAAGGTCAGTCAAGGTCAAATACTTAGTCTCTTTACAAAACTTAACATCAGAGAAATATGTTATAACTTCTATTTTCTTCATCTAAAATGCTTAATATTTCACACATGCATTCCTGTAAGGCTCTACTACCATGCTGTGCCAAATCCACGACCATCCAACCCCCGCTGATCCCAAGGTCAAGGCCAAATACTTAGTCTCTTTACAAAACTTAACATCAGAGAAATATGTTATAACTTCTATTTTCTTCATCTAAAATGCTTAATATTTCACACATGCATTCCTGTAAGGCTCTACTATCATGCTGTGCCAAATCCACGACTGTCTAACCCCCGCTGATCCCAAGGTCAAGGTCAAATACTTAGTCTCTTTACAAAACTTAACATCAGAGAAATAACTTCTATTTCCTTCATTGAAAATTCTTAATATTTCACTCGTCCATTCCTCTAAGGTTGTACTATTATGCTGTGATAAATCTACGACCGTCCAATCCCTGCTGATTCCAAGGTCAAGGTCACATACTTAGTCTCTACAAAACTTAACATCAGAGAAATATGTTCTAAACTTCTATTTCTTTCATCGAAAATTCTTAATATTTCATGCATGCATTCCTCGAAGGCTCTACTATCATGCTGTGACAAATTCCTGCTGATCTCGAGGTCAAGGTCACATAGTTAGTCTCTTTACAGAACTTAACATCAGAGAAATCGGTTATTACTTCTATTTCCTTGCTCCGATCTGCTTCACATTTCACCCACGCATTGCTCCAATGGACCCCTACCACCTTGTGACAAATTCACGTTTATGCCGCTCCCACTAAGCCCAGTCAAGGTCACAAGCCCACACACTTGCATTCAAACTTAGCACATTCATACATGCATTCCTCATGGGAATAGCTATCATGCTGTAGAAAATCACCAACTGAAGTGCGTTCATAAACTTAACGTTGGGTTAAATTTTGTTTTACTTCTGTTTTCAGGGGGCGCATTGATATTTCATACATGCATTCATCTTAATATGCTATATTATGCTATAGCAAACCCACGACCCACCTTGCACCACTGACCCCAATGTCAAGGTCCACTGCACGCCCCTTAACACAAGGTCAAGTTATATAATATTCATGTTTTCTTATGCAACTGTGCCAAGTTTGAGTGAAGGCTGCCAACAGGCGAGCTTCGTTGTCTTCTGACTACTCTTGTTCAATGTCTTATGAACGGCTTTACCGATTTTGGTAATATTTGGCCACAATGTGTGTCTAGTGCTACATTTGACACAGTAAGACAACTGGTCACGGTCAGGGTTTGGGACTACATTGATCAGAAATGAAATAAGCCTGATTAACCCATTACCTTTGGAATATTCTTTTTGGTATATGAACATTTTGAAATATTTTTTTCAGATTTTTCTTATTTTGCAATGACTGTATTATGTTGTGACCACTCATTTGAACCGTCTCGATAAGACGGTTCAAATGGAGGTCACAATATATACATCCGATGGGAAATAAACAAAATATTTACAATTTTCAATCAGCAATGGTGTATCCTCAGAATATACATGTAATGGGTTAATCAGACTGGGCCATACAGATGTTCTGAGTTGACTGACTATCTGTGAATCTACCTGTGAACCAAGTTCATGATGAGGAACTACTGGCAACTGAGTAATTCCTGACTATTGAGCAACATGTGTGTTATATCTCTTCATGTACTTGATTTTTAGACATGATGGAGAAGAACCATATGGCTTTGTGTAAATTGTATACCAGTGTAACCATTGTCTCCTAATTAGATTTGTAACCTGTATGCATGTACAGTGGAACCTCTGTAAAGTTTTTTGGTCATTTATCTCAGGTGATATTGTTTCATCTTGATCACATAGCACACAACTATGGCTCAGAATGATCAAATGTATGATTTACAGTGAAACCTCTCTAAGCCGGACAACATGGGGACCTCCCAGGGTGTCTGGTTTAGAGAGGTTTCACTGTACATGTATTTTATAAGGTATCTTATCAGGTGTTATCCTGCAAGTTGGTATGTCTGTCATTCTAACTAATTGTGGGTTCCAGTGTAGACATATATAGATGGCTGTGACTGAAGAAATGGGGCTTATGGGTTTTGCGACCAGTTTAGATCCAGACCAGCCTGTGCGTCCACACAGTCTGATCAGGATCTGCACCGTTCGCCATTCCATGAATGAAACACCTGTCATGTTTCTAACAAGCAATATAGATCGTTATCAGGCTACTTGGTGCTATTTGATCAGGATCTACACTAGTCCCATAAACCCTATTTCCCCAGTCACAGCCACATATATGGCTAGCTTGGACATTGGGGTATATTAACTTTGTTTTCACATTCATACTGTTCTCTGATTGATAATCAGTTAATCACACTGTTAAACTCGCAGGGGTCCGAAGTTGTGCTGGGAAAAGTGTACTGGGTCCGAATCGGTGGGCGTCTTAGTCGGTGGGCATCTTCTTATAAGATGCCACCGACTAAGACGCCCAAGCCCGATTAGATGCCCACCGACTAAGACGCCCACCGGATTCGGACCAGTACACTACCCAGCCCCGCAACTTCGGACCCTGTGGTTAAACTGGGATAACATCTTCAAAATAGTTCAAATTGTGATGATTGTACTACTTACTATACACTATTGAAACAAGGGACATGCCCAGTTCATTGTGAACTTCCAGTGTGGCCTTCTGCTCTGTGTGGTCAGCTCTTGCTCATTCAAGTTTGTTATGCAATCACTACAATACTTGCCAGTGGCAGAGCTCCAGATAAGCTGCGTATTTGCTTAAATACCCAATTAGAATTGCCAAAAACCAAATTGAAATCAGAAGTAGCGAGTATCAAAAAGCAATAAAATATTTATGGTACCTTTATCATGCTGCAGAAAACAATAAACAGACCACAAATATAGGATATCTTTCTTATTTTCCAGGAAAACACATCTTGGTATTTCATTAGAATTGTCTCCAAGGAGACAATTCTAATTAAATGCCAAGAAATGTTTTCATTTCGAAGCAAACAATTCAACAATTGCTGTCTGTTGATGTGTAAACAGTAGTGTAATTTTATTTTATTACAATTTTGGAATACCCAATTGCTTCAGAAATGATGGAGTGACACTACTCAATTATTAATTCCTTATCTGGAGCAATGCAGTGGCATATTATGTTTACCATGTCTGTACATTTATATCAACCATGGGAACTAAATTTATGTACTAAAATAGATTATTTGCACACTTATTTCATTTTGTGCGATAACTCAACTACTATCTATCTGGCCATCAACATTCTTCACTAGTACATGTACATTCATATCAGCCATGGGAAAAGCCCTATTGAATATGGGATTTGTCCCTAAATAGTTAGGTAACAGGTGCTAAAATAGATTGTTTATTACCGGTATCCAATTATTAATATCTTAATTTTCGCTCAAAAACGTGACGTGCTTTTTCATAACGACAATGGAAGAACCATATACATGTAGTAGTGAATGGGGACATGGTCCACTTTAGGTCAAGGGTGCTAAAATATAATGTTTATTGCATAATTTATTTGGTCTCCATACATACGATAACTACTAATAATTCCAGCACAAAAATATTTACACAATTCCCTAACATTTGATTGGCCTGTAGCAAGTCCCTGTCCAAAATTTATATCCCAGTAAACTGCCACGCCAAACTACTTTCTACAGGTGCGCTGTCAGTGCTGTCAATGTAAACAAATGGCTGCCGTCTGTCCAAATAACAAACAAATTTACTTGATGTAATTTTATTTCAAATGCTGGAATTATAAGGAATGAATGGCCCTTTTGTGGAATTTATCGGGGATATAAACTTGGAAAAGTCGCGGGAATACTGGACGAGGCCTTCTGGCCTTTGTCCAGTATTCCCGCGACTTTTCCAAGTTTATACCCCGATAAATTCCACAAAAAGGCCATTCATTCCTATAATGTCACCTGCATTTTCAGAGCAGTGGCCTTTTGTTTTACAAACAATTTTCTAATTCCACTGGGCATACATGTATACTGGAAATTTATTCTCTGGAAATTATCTTGCCTTTGCCCTTTTCGCTGTTGCTTGAGAAATGGACCTTATGGGATATGCGACCAGGGTAGCTGACAATCAGCCTGCACAACCGTGCAGTCTGATCAGGACCAGCACTGTTCGCCATTCAGTCAATGAAACGCCTGTAATGATTGTAACTTATAGTTTTGGCCCTTATCAGGCTTTAGGAGTGCACTAGAAGATCAGAAGTTTGAATATCCTCAAATGCCATAAACCCCATTTCTACCAGTCCCATTCATATTTCAGATACAACCACGACAAATGTAGATATATTTTTATTATCGCTGGAGGATGGCCGCCAGTCATTGGTGAATATTGCCCGCCAGCTGTGTAAGCGGGTGTCCACCCGGCAGTTCCGGTCGTCTGACATCTCACCACAGTCTATAGACACAGCTTTACAAGGTGCGTATTTTATCCCAGTCTATAAACACAGCTTTACAATGTGCATATTTCACCCCAGTCTATAAACACAGCTTTACAATGTGCATATTTCACCCCAGTCTATAGACACAGCTTTACAATGTGTGTATTTCACCCCAGTCTATAGACACAGCTTTACAATGTGCGTATTTCACCCCACTCTATAGACATTTCACGCCAGTCTATAGGTTAGAAGACACCAAATGGTGCGAAACCGCCCAGGGTGTATGCAAAAGTAGTCCGGTATAAAAAAATAGTGCGGGTGTTTTGAGGTCACAGACACCGTTTGCTTGCAAATCTTGATCCCTTACTACCCAGTTTCACTTGAGAACATTTTGGGTGTGCTTTACTACCCTTGTTTTTAGCATATTTGTAGCATTTAAAAGAAAACACTGACCCTGTTGGTCACTTGATGTAAACGGAGTTTCCGTGCCATGTTTCACATAAAAGTTTACGGTGGAGGCAATATTGGAGGATATGACAAGGTTGGATTTTTCTTTCTTAGGAGTAAGTGAACCTATTGTTTAGTTCATGCAGAACCAGTACAGGACTGGCTGCAGGTCATGTACAAGTGGGTCCCACAGCATCCTTTACGAATAGTGAAAGTAGGAGAGACTGGCCTTATTGGATGGCATTCGGTTAAATTATATAGTAAAAACTATTTGGTGGTGTCTAACCTATAAAGGTGTGCTAGGCCCCTATGTGAGATATGTTTTTGTTTGTAGAATTTGAAAGTTGGAAGTTTTTGTTTCTTGTAGCTATAAGTCTCTGGGAACATAATTTAAAGTTTACTGCGACAAGAATAATCGAGCGGACTCGTGATGCAAACATTTTTGTTCTTTTTGTATCTCAGACGGACAGTTATCGGCTTCAAAATAAAATCTTTAAAATCTTGATTTCTCAGCTTTATTTAGTGAAATATAATAAACCAAAGTGTAATGCCAAATTACCTGTAGGTGATTGGGCTTGGAACTGTGACAGAATATACACCGAACAGTGATTATAGTGTGTTTTTCTTTTTTTTTCATTGATATTGGCTTGCTGATGGACAATTAAGAAGTTATGGAAAGTGGCGCGGGACATCGCGACGCTGTTCCAAAATTTGCCAACATTAGGCGTAGTGTATTGTTTTCGCATATCGTATAGTACCAAGACACTAGTACTCAGAAAACATTGTTTTTCCCTTTCCCCCTGTGTTATAAAGCAAATTTTCTTGACTGACCGTTCCAAGCCAGTACCCTTTTGTCTGTCGACCATTCCAGAGTGGCATACATGTTTTGGTATAGTTTCTAGTGATGAGTCTGTATATGTAGAATGGTTAGCTATAACACTATTTAGGGTAATGTTATGTGATTTTATGGAGATTTGTGTTTTAATTCATCATTTATTAAATTCTCCATAGTTCTGTAGTAGCTCAAATTAAGGCAGAATGTGGACAGTACATGGTGGAGTTACACAGCTGCTGTGTGACAACCATTTGAGAGATATTTGCTCCAAATTGGTACTGTATCCAGGAATAGAAGCTACTTTTTGAATAGTGAATATTGTAGAATGATTTGTAGTGGGACTGGTACACCTTATAGGTTTAGAAGACACCAAATGGTGCGAAAACGCCGGGTGTATGCAAAAGTAGTCGGTATAAAAAAATAGTGCGGGTGTGTTTTGAGGTCACAGACACCGTTTGCTTGCAAATCTTGATCCATTACTACCCAGTTTCACTTGAGGAAACATTTTTGGGGGTGCCTTCAACACCAGTTTTTCAGCATATTTTTGTAGCATTTAAAAAGAAAACACTGACCCTGTTGGTCACTTGATGTAAACGGAGTTTCCCGTGGCCAAAAAAATGTACACATCTATTGGAGGATATGACAAGGTTGGATTTTTCTTTCTTAGGAGTAAGTGAACCTATTGTTTAGTTCATGCAGAACCAGTACAGACTGGCTGCAGGTCATGTACAAGTGGGTCCCACAGCATCCATACGAATAGTGAAAGTAGGAGAGACTGGCCTTATTGGATGGCATTCGGTTAAATTATATAGTAAAACTATTTGGTGGTGTCTAACCTATAGACACAGCTTTACAATATGCATATTTCACCCCAGTCTATAGACACAGCTTTACATGTGCGTATTTCACCCCAGTCTATTGACACAGTTTTACAAGTTGCGTATTTCACCCCAGTCTATAGACACAGCTTCACAATGTGCGTATTTCACCCCACTCTATAGACACAGCTTTACAATGTGCGTATTTCATCCCACTCTATAAACAAAGCTTTACAAGGTGCGTATTTCACCCCAGTCTATAGACACAGCTTCACAATGTGCGTATTTCACCCCACTCTATAGACACAGCTTTACAATGTGCATATTTCACCCCACTCTATAAACAAAGCTTTACAAGGTGCGTATTTCACCCCAGTCTATAGACACAGCTTTACAAGGTGCGTATTTCACCCCCACTCTATAAAAATAAACAAAGCTTACAAGGGTGCGTATTTTCACCCCCACTCTATAAACAAAGCTTTACAAGGTGCGTATTTCACCCCACTCTATAAACAAAGCTTTACAATGTGCGTATTTCACCCCACTCTATAAACAAAGCTTTACAAGGTGCGTATTTCACCCCACTCTATAGACACAGCTTTACAATGTGCGTATTTCACCCCACTCTATAAACAACGCTTTACAAGGTGCGTATTTCCACCCCACTCTATAGGGGGGGGGGACACAGCTTTACAATGTGCGTATTTCACCCCACTCTATAAACAAAGCTTTACAAGGTGCGTATTTCATCCCACTCTATAGACACAGTTTTACAATGTGCGTATTTCACCCCACTCTATAAACAAACGCTTTACAAGGTGTATTTTTCACCCCATCTATAGACACAGTTTTCAAAATGTGCGTATTTCACCCATCTATAGACACAGCTTTACAATGTGCGAATTTCACCCCACTCTATAAACAAAGCTTTACAAGGTGCGTATTTCACCCCACTCTATAAACAAAGCTTTACAAGGTGCGTATTTCACCCCACTCTATAGACACAGTTTTACAATGTGCGTATTTCACCCCACTCTATAAACAAAGCTTTACAAGGTGCGTATTTCACCCCACTCTATAGACACAGCTTTACAAGGGTGCGTATTTCACCCACTCTATAAAACAAAGCTTTACAGGTGCCCATATTTCACCCCACTCTATAAAACAAAGCTTTACAAGGTGCGTATTTCACCCTCTTATAAACCAAAGCTTTACAAGGTGCGTATTTCACCCCAGTCTATAGACACAGTTTTACAATGTGCGTATTTCACCCCACTCTATAAACAAAGCTTTACAAGGTGCGTATTTCACCCCACTCTATAAACAAAGCTTTACAAGGTGCGTATTTCACCCCACTCTATAGACACAGCTTTACAATGTGCGTATTTCACCCCACTCTATAAACAAAGCTTTACAAGGTGCGTATTTCACCCCAGTCTATAAACACAGTTTTACAAGGTACTTATTATATGTATGGTCGCTGTTGAAGTACATGGTCAAGAATGTTTATAAGATTCAGGTGAAATAGAGAAATTAGTGGCCGGTCTAGCTACTCTTCTGCTAATGTACTCCAGCAGAATGATCAGGCTCTTATCTATACTGATGTGTGTTACACTGACTCAATGGTGACTCATGCAGACCCAGATCAGACTGGGCCTGCATTAGTCACAAAGGCCTTAAGACCCATTCCTCCAGTCACAGCCACAAATATTGAATGTGAGTTTTCTGTTTATAGCCGACAGCTGCTGCCCGGACCCAGATTTAATAGTGAAGTTCGGCCCCGTGGAGTCCCTACTGGGCTTTATGCCGTGGCAGGTCCGGCTTACAGAAATTTTGTGAGTAGTCACTCGTATTTACAGCTGCTGAAAATTATTGTCTTACATGGTGATATATAGCTGTCACAATTAATGCAACATCAACAAAATATTTGGATGTACAACAAAATATTTGGATGTACATGTACGTTCAAATTTTGCATATGTAATAAATCTTACTTACGTAATTATAACATAATATGTTATAATTATGTTAGTCAGATTTTCCCAAACTTATTTGTAGCTTCCTCAATTTAATGGCTAACCACCCAATGTCATTCGGGTGACATTGACCTACTTGGCCGGCGATATTCCCTGTTGATCGCCTTGTTGTATACATATTGAATATACAGATGAGCCGGCTCGTAACGATATCCTGGCTTATCGGAAAATGGCGCCTTTTATTTGTATGTACCCGGAAAATCAAATTAAGGGGTTCGGGGTACATATAGTCACCACCCGGTCCGTCTGTCCGTCTCCGTCTTTCTGTCTTTCTGTCTGAGATTTGCATGTTTTAATGTTTTCGTCTACCTACTATCTCTGTTAACGTATTAAAGTTGGATTGGCTTGAAACTTCATATACTTATGTGTCACCATCCATATTTTCATTCTATAGCCCACCCATGCAACCCCTGTGCTGAAGGTTAAATGATTTAGAAATTTGCATTAACCCTTAGACCGCTATCTTAATTTATCAAAAACATGCTTTGACAGCACTTTAGAATAATTTACAACATGCTTTGACAGCACTTCAGAATCATTTCCATTGGAAATGATTCTGAAGTGCTGTCAAAACATGTTTTTATTGAGAAATAAGGCAAGATATAAAAGCAACAGCAGACGACAATTGTTGTGAGTAGCGGTCATGATTAAAGTTTTTGAGCGGTACATACATTCTTGTTATTCCCAGACTATGCAGGCTTGGGAAACATAGGAATTGATCCTGAACAATATCACATCATAGTAGCTACATCATATCATTGTAATCAATTGAAGGATGTAAAGCATAGTGTATATCTCGGCATTGGGTTGTCACCTGTGTACATCACATCTCCCCATGCCCAAGGTCAAGGTTGGTACCGTCTAACCGCCGTGAACAACCAGCTCTCTACAGCAACCATTATTTGTAACAGCCATAGCTTTATATTCCCACATGCTTGATTTTTCTGATGAGACTTTAAACCAAGGTCCTATCTCTATATGAGGAGACACGCCATGTGTTTTTGTACCTTCGGACATCTGCGTAATTTCATTTCACTTGACATCTGTGACCTGTGCCGATCATGATCATTAGAGACACGCCATGGGATTGCATTAAATATGTTTACAAAATTTACAGTATTTTTCATAAATAAAGTCAAAAGTTGACAACATTTTCAGAGTACATGCGGAATTTACGGAAAATATTGACGCCATTTACGGAAAATATTGTAAATTTTGTAAACGTATTTCATGAAAGCACGCAGATGTCTGAAGGTACAAAATCACATGGTGTGTCTCATATGACCATAGCTGTTTCTGGGACATTAAACTCTTTCAAATTCACTTCATATCCCAGCTGAATAATAGTAACCTGTGTATTTTACTTATTTATAATATCCACCTCTCTGCAACAGCCAGATTTGAGGCCTCCCTTTCATAACTTTAGTAGAGGTGACACCGTAGTTCAAAATGTTCACCTTTTCTATTTACTTTCTGAATATTTTGATAGCTATAATAATAATAATAATAATAATTGAATAACATTATCAGTTCATGACACTTGCCCAAAGCTACTGTATTTAATTTGACCCTGGTGCTACTTTTTCGCTTGGATTGGTTCAACTGAAGTTGACCGTGAACATTTACGGCTTGGTCAGTTTCTCAATAACAACTAGGTGACAATCACCACAATTGTAAATATTGTCATAGCATGGTACCTGTATAAATGCCCATGTAACCGGATGAAGCAAAATGCTTGTTGGAAGTATTAACCCTTTCACCCATAAATATCTAATATTGGCGGCTCCATGATAGTGGAGGGGCATTTATGCCCCCCCCACTCCCTCAATACATGCCAAATGCTATCTGTTCTACACCAACATACATTATTTCATCAGAAATACTCCCCCAATCGTGGGTTATTCTTGTCTACAAAGAGACATTCACATCCGCTATGCATATGGTAGTTGGTTGGGGGGGATATTTTCTAGGAAAGTCTCCCCCCCCCCCCCCTCCCTCAATACATGCTAAATGCTATCTGTTCTACACCAACATACATTATTTCATCATGAGGGAGGGGGGGTTATTCTTGTCTACAAAGGGACATTCACATCCGCTATGCATATGGTAGATAGTTGGGGGGAGGGGGGATTTCCAGGGGGGAGAGTTTCCTGTGACACCGGTATCTCCCGCTTTTCGATTTCTAATTTTTCCAATTTTGGCTTGTAGCTTGTAAAACTTTTAAACATAATAGCTGCACACCGTGGGGTCGTTTCACTAAACTTTGTACGACTAAAATGTTCGTAAGTGCGAATTTAGGATCGTCTGGTAATTTCAATTGATGGATTTACATTTATTGAGCATATGCAGCCTATGCACAATAAATGTGAATCCAATAATGGTTTACAAGAAAACAATGTTAATGTGAAATTTACAGACTATCATAATTTTTATAATTTTTCCAATTTTGGCTTGTAGCTTGTAAAACTTTTAAACATAATAGCTGCACACCGTGGGGTCGTTTCACTAAACTTTGTACGACTAAAATGTTCGTAAGTGCGAATTTAGGATCGTCTGGTAATTTCAATTGATGGATTTACATTTATTGAGCATATGCAGCCTATGCACAATAAATGTGAATCCAATAATGGTTTACAAGAAAACAATGTTAATGTGAAATTTACAGACTATCATAATTTTTCACTTACGAACATTTTAGTTGCACAAAGTTTAGTGAAACGGCCCCCTGATACTTGGCATATAGCTTCCTTATGATGAGTAGATGCGCAAAGTTTATTTTGATTTTTGATTCGACTCCCTGGTCATGGATTATCTCCATTTTTCGACTTAGAAATATCCTAGTTTGGCTTGCTCGTAAAACTTTTAATCCCTAATAGCTACACACCTGAAACTTGGTATGTAGCTTCCTTATGATGAGTAGATGCTGGTCATGGATTATCTCCTCATTTTCGATTTAGAATTTCACCATTTTGCCTAGTAACTTGTAAAACTTCTAAACAGTAATAGCTGGAGGCTTGATTCTTGGTATGTAGCTTCTTCATGGCGTAGATGCACAAAGTCAATTTCTATTTTTGCTTTGACACTGTGCCATGGATCGAGCCGACTCCTCTGGATCTACAGTGTTTGTAATGCTGGCTGTATGGTCTGTAGGGTTGAAACACAGGTGGAAAACTCGGACCTGTGACACAAATAAAACGCCGTAGACTTAACCCTTTCAATACTGCAGACCTCTATAGCAGTGTTTACAAACAGTGTAGATCCAGATGGCTCATGACGAGTCGACTCATCAGGATCTGCACTTTTTTTGCAAGTAATTTTCATATTTTTTAGAGAAAAAAAACCCACTCCCTTCTTCTTAATGGACTAGTCTGAAAATCATTTTGTGACAATTGGATTGGTCCTTAACTTAACATATCACAGTCCATTCCAGTTATTTATTGTTGAAAGGGTTAACTCCGAGCTCTAGATAAGGTGCGTATTGGTGTATCTTTAAATGTACGCACTTATTTTAGCAGAATATGCATTGATAATCAAAAGTGGGAGTACAAGATACTAGCAGCAATGTGAAAATATGCATTAAATTGAGTAGCGAAAATACTGTAATAAAATTGAACATTTACTTTAGTTAAAAAAAAGCAAACAGTGTGCTTTATTTTTTTATCATTTGTTCCCTATTTAATAAGGAAGCAAATCAATAATGCATTTGTCAAAGTAAAATATGCATTGAATTTGAAATCTGGGGGGTATAATACTCATTAGTTACAAAACTTATCTGGAGCTATGTTAACTTCCTTGTTCCCAATACTAAAGTATTGCAGAAATGCCTTACGCTGTCAAGTGCATCAGTAGTAGACCGCTGCCAACCTTTCATACTCAAACTAAGATGCAGCGACTTTCAGCTGTATAATTGAGGCATGTTCACAATTGTAAAAACATACAAATGTATTTGGATTTATTTTTTTTTGTGTGAAAATCATGTTTATTTTAAAGATTTTTTTCCAACATGGCAATATTTTCTTGCCATTTAATGGAATATGTTTACTGCCCCCCCCCATAGCACCCCTCCCCCCGCCCCACCCCCACACCCCTCAAATATTGTTTTACACAATTTTGGAGTGTCTTTTTCTCTAATTCAGAAGGTCCATGTACATTGACAATTTCCGCAGCAAATTTCACTGTGAATGCAATAATGGTCATGAATAAAATGATAGTAAATGATGATGGAATAATATGATACAAAGTACATGTACATTGTAAATTTCTTGTATTTTCAGGTCTCTTCCATCCCATATAGGACTTGATTACAAGACATTTAAATCCATGCTCTCCTTATACGGCGACTCACGGCAGCGATTTGGCAAATGATCAGAATTGTGAAACAAAGCAGAGGGAAGGCCATTCCTGCAGCGTGGATGGATGGACGTACAGGAAACATGACAGATGACAGTCGCAATCTTACCAGACTAGGCTAGAATTCGAGTTGTGCTCATATCACATTCTCAAAGACAAGGAGTTTGATTGGTCGAGACTGAGCTGTGCTCAGTCTCGACCAATCAAACTGCTTGTTTTTGAGTTCATATTTAGAGAACCTTCTCAGAATGTTTATAATCACAAGCTTAAGGTGCTTGATATGAGTTAATTTCTCTACACACTGCTGAAGGTGATCACGTGATAAATCTGTGTCTAATATACAACACATGCTTGACTATTGAAATATGCATTATTTATTTTCCAAGTAAAAATATTAAAGGCTCATTTTGTAACAACATGAATGGATACAATTAAATTCAGTCACTTCAATCATCAGGCCTCGACAAATATACTTGTCCGTCTATTGGCGAGTAAATTTTCGATATGGACGAGTGGTAATTTGAAGAGACTGTGCGGTATAAACATGAAAACATATGGGAGTGTATGAGTTAAAGTCCAATTTGGGCAAGTGGAAAATTACAAATTTTTCGAGGCCTGATCATGTACATGTATATCCGTTTTATATTTGCATAAATATAATTTACAGCCAGTGATTTTGTTTCTGTACAATTGCTAGAACAGAGAATTTTTGTCTTCCATAACTACATGGTTTTACATACAGTTGAAGTTTTAACCCTTCCTACGCTGTTGACGGAAATTGCCGTCTTCTGTTTTTCATTTTTGCTTTAATTTTTAACAAAAAACTGGTTTTGACACCACATGAGAATCGTCTCCACTGGAGATGATTCTCATGTGCTGTCAAAACCAAGTTTTTGGCGAGAAATATTGAAAAGAGACCTTACAACCAGCATAGTCCCAGATCAGCATGTGCATCAGCAGCCTGATCAGGGCATACAATGTTTGCCATCCAGACACTCAAGTAGGTTAGCAATCCTAAGCAAAATGAATGTATTCTAACCTTGCTGAGTGAATGTACTAAAGGACCTATATGTCCAATGGTGGATAATGACGTCGGGTACCTATTCTCAGCTGGTGGCCCATATATGGCCGCTTAAAGATTTGGACTCTAGAGATACTGTCTGAAACCAGCCACCTTGTGGCTATTTGATAAAACACTTAGTTCTATATGGTAAACTGTTGCAAAGTTATCTTCAGTCTTCTGTGTCCGCAAAACTAATACACATACACGAGTATTGCACCATCAGATAGGGTCGGAAGCCATTTTCCAAATGTAGGCAGTAATTTTATGAATAATACTTGAAACAAAACAAAACAAAACAATTTTTAAAACAATAATCTGCAAGAGAGAAATAATGATTTTTCTCTGGTTTTATGGCAGAACACTATTAGTCGGGGATGTGTTTGCTCGACAGTCTTTCAAATGAGATACATTTGTTATAGAACTAATAATTCCAGCACAAATATATTTGCACAATTCCCTAACATATGATTGGCCCGTAGCAAGTCTGTCCAAAATTTATATCCCAGTAAACTCCCACGCCGAACTACTTTCTACAGGTGTGCTGTCAGTGCTGTCAATGGAAACAATGGCTGCTGTCTGTCAAAATAAACACATTTTCTTGATGAATTTATTTTAAATGCTGGAATTATAAGGAATGAATGAATTTATTAATTATTTTTTTTTTTTTTTTCGAAAATTGTAATTTTTTATCGCTTCGTCCAGTATTCCCGCGACTTTTCCAAGTTTATACCCCGATAAATTCCACAAAAAGGCCATTCATTCCTATAATAAATGCATAAAGTACTGATTGGATTGATTTGATTTATTGGCGCCCGTCTGCGTGTAGACTCCCTGAGGCTTGTACCTCTATGTCAGAAAAGCGGACGTTAAACCCTATTCACTCACTCACTCACTTGATTTATTGGCGTTAACGGCCTATCAACAGCTAAGGTCATTTTATCACATAAATCCTTGTTATGGCTTGTTTTCACCCTTCCTACGCTGTTGACGGAACTTGCCGTCTGGTGTTTTTCATTTTTTGGTTTAATTCTTAACAAAAAACTGGTTTTGACAGCACATGAGAATCGATTCTCATGTGCTGTCAAAACCAGGTTTTTGTCGAGAATTATTGAAAATAAAACATTTCCAGCAGACGACAACATTTAATTCAGCGTAGTAAGGGTTAACTCATTTCATTACACGTGTAATAACATCTGTAGCTCATTTGATTGGATGGCCGCCTCACTCTAATTACGTATTTGTATTATGCGCCAACATTATGAGTGAGTGAGTGAATAGGGTTTAACGTCCGCTTTTCTGACATAGAGGTACAAGCCTCAGGGAGTCTACATGCAGACGGGTCAACGGGGTCGAGTCCCGTATCCACCTGTCCGAGGGGGGTAAATCCCAACTTCAGAACTTCAAAATATATATTCAGTCCTGAAATTAGAACAACCTGATCTGGTGCCAGGCCCTCGCCACACCAGCATCATTTATCCCATCCCCTAAAAGTAATAGGATTAGCGCTAATCTTACTTTTATATATGGGGCATAGCCTGACTCGAACTCTCACATACAAGAAAGCCAAAAATGTACATGAGGGCCAAATCCGGTATAGTGGGTTCCGGAAAGTATGAACACAATCGTTAAGCCAGTTTAGTCGCCTTTTACGACAAGCAATGGCTACTGCAGCACTATTCTCATGATCAGTTGATCCCGCCCCCGCCAACATTATGTCAAATGAATGAAATAGAGACATTCCGAATGACGTCTGTATGTTTTGATGTTGACGTCATCATGATTTAAATGTCATTAGAAGCATCCATGACTGATTAAAATTACTGTAATTGTCAGAAATGAGTTCCCGTTTGGTAGTATGAAGTGTTTACAAAGAACAGGAACCTGTTTTATCCCGTCAACACATGCGTATGTGCTGTGAAACACGGTGCCGTGAAACATTTTTGATATCCAGTCAATACTATTTTTGCATTTTACAGCCATTTGTAGGTGTTGACGGGATAAATAGAATAGTAGGTTAGTGCCGTGAATGGGAAAAAATATCTGGCGTGGCACGGAAACGGGATGTGCTCGGCAGAGCCTCGCCCATCCCGTTTCCTGAGCCTTACCAGATATTTTTTCCCATTCACGGCACTAACCTACTATTCTCTATATATGGTATATATATACTAATTTTATTGCTTGGATTAAAACTATTTTTCTCTGTGGAGATTTTCAAATATATGCGAAAATAGTCAATGGCGTCTGCTCACTGAAACTTATTGGCTATCTCGTATTTTCTGCTTTTTTGGAGGCTGAAGTCATGTGATAAACAGAATCTCAAACTAGTTTCCCGTTGATATGAGATTTATGAAACTTTTCCACAATTTTATGCATAAATTGCATAAACTCATATCAAATGGAAACTCATTTGAGATCCTCTATTAGTGCCGGGCCAACGGGTTCTATCCGGTATTTAACCTGCTGCATTGGGGTGGTGGAGGGGGGGTGGGGGGGGGGGGAGTGGTGGGGTGCGGGGAACCCCAAAATCAGAACGGAATATTTCCATCGAAAGAAAAAATAAATATATGTATATTCAGTAGAATAACCTGACCTGGGTGGGGAACCCCAAAATCAGAACGGAATATTTCCATCGAAAGAAAAAATAAATATATGTATATTCAGTAGAATAACCTGACACAGTAGCCGATTTCATCAAAATTGCAAAGTATACTTTCCTAGCAAAGTATACTTTGAGGGAGCAATCATTGATTTTTCCGAAATGCATTATTTCATGCAGAACTAACGATTGCATATATTTGATGATTAAAACTATGCAGAATTATTATACTGAATTTATTACATTATCACAGCCATAATGGCTGTGATAATGTAATAAATTCAGTATAATAAAAATTAATAAATTGATCCTAAAATTGAAAATTTCTCCCTCAAAGTATACTTTGCTAGGAAAGTATACTTTGCAATGTTGATGAAATAGGCTACTGGTGCCAAGTCCATACCACACCAAAGTCACATGTTTATTGTTTTACTCTCATCACACTGGTAGCCAGTCTGTTAACAAAACACTCTTGTACAAAATAACCCTGTTCACCTTGTTTGTCAGGCAAATGCGTTAAACGTTTTTTTGTTTGTTCAATAACTTATGAACCGCTTCACCGATTTTGATAATATTTGGCCACAATGTGTGTGTAGGGATGTTGCTTTGTTTTGCATACGACCCACGTCCAACCGTCCAATGTGAAGGTCACTGAGGACTTGCGTTCACCTTGTTTGTAAGGCAACAATGTTAAGTTTTGATATTATCAAGGCTGCCAGGGATGGGATTAGCTTAGTGATAATGATGCCCTTGTTGTATATGAGGCTGCGATTGGAGAAATACAGCTTACGTGATTTGCGACCAGTGTATCTCGTGGTCAACTAGCACACTCCTGGGAATGGCGAACATTGCAGACTGTGGATGCACAAGCTGATCTGGATCTACACTGGTCACAAAACACATAACCGCCATTTTGACAGTCATAGCCACATATGAGGCAAACAATTATTACTGTAAATCTATCGGAGTACATGTATGCCCTGCTATGGGGCTAAGCTGGTTGCTCATATTGTACGGTCCCTTTTCATAGCAAGGGGCCACATGTGGATGTGACTGGAGAAATGGGGCATAATCCCCCTTTCTACGGTCACGATTATGTTACCCACTGTGATAAAATAGGGCCTATTGCCAAAATACAACTTTGACACCTGTATAATTCCATCATAGTCTACTACATATACACATACCTCCACACGGCTACTACTATACCTGTCTCTGTGATATACAGGAATTCCATCATTCCATGTACAATTCTCCACATATAACAGTGACATACAAGTGTATCGAGATGAAAACAAACTCTAATGCAAAAGTAAGCCCCAGTCACACCAGTAGCCTATTTCACCAACATTACAAAGTTTACTTTTCTAGCAAAGTATACTTTGAGGGAGTAATCATTTATTTTTCCTGAAATGCATTGTTTCATATAGAAGTAACGACTGCATATATTTGATGATTAAAAGTATGCAGACTTATTATACTGAATTTATTACATTATCACAGCCAAAATGGCTGTGATAATGTAATAAATTCAGTATAATAAAAATTAATAAATTTATCCTAAAATTGAAAATTTCTCCCCCAAAGTATGCCGGTACTAGAAAAGTATACTTTGCAATGTTGATGAAATCGGCTACAGGGCTACGAATGGTCCCGGACCTCCCCGGAGCTCGGTCCTTGGCGATCCATGGAGAACCTTGGTCAGTCCGTACCTAGACCGTAGTGATGCATTGACAAACCGTGTTGATCTGGGATGGTCAGTAGGTCGCCCAGGAGGTTTGGAACTGTTTTGAACATCCATGGCCATCCAGGACGATCTTTGTAACTCTCTGGTAGCGTAGTGAATCCGTAGTAGCAACGTGGTGGCCGTAGTGGGTCCATAGTACCATCGTAGTTAGTACATGTACTTCCGTGGTGATCCGGGGTGGACCAGGAGTGTTTTTGGAAGAAGGTGATAATACGGTTTGTCCGGATGATAGTATGGTATCATTACGGAGACCCAGGATCTACTACGCGGTCCCAGGGATTCCGCTGGAGAAAATAAAAAAATCGCTGCTTCAACAAAAAAATAAAACAATTGGCGATAAAAAATATAATTTTCGAATTTTTAGAAAATTGTCATTTTTTATCGCCAATTGTTTATTTTTATCGCCAATTGCGAAAGTGGCGATCGCCAGCGGAATCCCTGGGTCCTTGGCGTGCATACGGTGCATGCCGGATCGACTATGATTCCCTCAAGGTCCCAGTAACGGCGACCACGGATTGTCAAGGTGTCGCCAAGGATCAACCAAGGACTATCACAGTGTATCGGACTCGTCCTATGGCGGTCACGGCGGCGTCATGATGTTCATGGATGGTCCTGGCGTCTCTCGATGTGGGTATATATAATATAGGAGCGAAATCTGCTTCAGCTGAATAAATAGCCACCGCCGGGGTCTCGTGTGACTGTCCGGGGTAGTCCATAGCGACACCGTAGTGGCACCGGGACGATGTGGTAGTAGTAGACCATAGTGCGTCATGACCATCCTTAGCGACACACGTGTTGAATCCGGCATGTTTCCCAGATATACTACGAACCTAGTACGGCACGAACCATGACCATCCTTTGCGACACCGTGAGCACCGTCTTGACACCGTGTTGAATCCGGCATATTCTAATTTCAGGGCTGAATATATATCGATGGTCTAGTATTTACATAAGGTCGTAACTGCTATGCTTTAGCAGTTACGACCTTATGTTACTAGACCATCGATATATATATAAAAAAAATTGATGTAAATATTCTGTTTTGATTTTGGGATTTTCCCCCTAATGAAGCAGGTTAAATACAGGATTGAACCCGTTCGCCCGGCCTCGAATGACCTCATCTGTTGATAGGCCGTTAAACACCGTTGTCCTACTTGTTCTATCCGCAGTCTCACCGAAGTAGAACTGTACTGGCACTGTGTTCCTTGCAAAATATTTGATCAGCATCCCGGACCGCCCCATTGATGAAATCCAGACCCTCCTGGGGCATCCGTGGCCATCCGTCGTTCATCCTTGTTATGTGTGACTGGGGCTTTAGCGAATAACCAAAAGTCGTGGCAAAAACTACATAAATCTTATCGCGGAATATTTTTATATAGTCGTAGATCTCCAGGAAAAAAACATTCACCTAGGGGCACCACTATGTGGCTACAGGCTTGTTGAATTTTTGACCATGGTAGCTTCTGGCAATGAATGCGAGACCCTGTCTAAAGTTGAACCCAGGTGGGTTATCTAATGGAGCTAGTTGCGAACAAAAGCCAGCTACGGACGGTACAGGAGTAGATTGCAAGAGTTACTGTTCGCAACTACAATGAAGCTCACAAAGTGAAGGAGTACACTAGGTGGGGGGGGGGGGGGGGTTTGTTAAAACTATGGTGCACTATCCTGCATTCTATGGTGTTTTTTGGGCAATAAATCTCTTGTGCAGTTTTATAACATTAAAAAATTAAGGGTGTGTATGGAAATTCTGTTGAAGCCCGGACTTCCAGGCCTCCGCCTAGTGATGTGCCTGAAAACATTGTAATCCCTGGTCAGACTGCGCACGCTGATCTGGGCATACAGTGGTCGCATATTTAGTAAACACCTGTAGCCGATTTCATCAAAATTGCAAAGTATACTTTTCTAGCAAAGTATACTTTGAGGGAGAAATCATTTATTTTTCCCGAAAAGCATTATTTCATATAGAACTAACCACTGCATATATTTGATGATTAAAAGTATGCAGAATTATTATACCGATTTATTACATTATCACAGCCATAATGGCTGTGATAATGTAATAAATTCAGCATAATAAAAATTAATAAATTTATCATAAAATTGAAAATTTCTCCCTCAAAGTATACTTTGCTAGAAAAGTATACTTTGCAATGTTGGTGAAATAGGCTACTGATCACAGGTCAATGTTTTCATCGAGCCTAGTCAATATGTACCATGTACATGTCGTCGATAAAACCACCATTCCATTTATTGCATGGCTAGTCATTCATATTGTGTTGTACCATGTTATGCGGCTTCATAAGGCTAGGTTGGTGCTACTGGTAGACGCAGTAGCCACTTCACTACTAATATTTCAGAAATGGACAGTTTGGCTACTAATAATTCCAGCACAAAAATATTTACACAATTCCCTAAAATTTGATTGGCCCGTAGCAAGTCTCTGTCCAGAATTTATATCCCAGTAAACTCCCACGCCAAACTACTTTCCGTAACCGTGAGGCGCAGTTAAAATAATTCTTAAGAAAACTTAAAATAAACACATTTTCTTGATGACTATTCCAAATGCTGGAATATAGTATGAATGGTTTTACCTTGTGGATGGATCGGGGTATATAAAGGTCTCGTCCAGTATTCCTGCGACTTTTCCAAGTTTATATCCCCGATAAATTCCACAAAAAGGCCATTCATTCCTTATAATTCCAGCATTTGAAATAAATTCATCAAGAAAATGTGTTTATTTTTCGTTTTCTTAAGAATTATTTTAACTGCGCCTCACGGTTACGGAAAGTAGTTCGGCGTGAGAGTTTACTGGGATATAAATTTTGGACAGAGACTTGCTACGGATCAATCAAATGTTAGGGAATTGTGTAAATATTTTTGTGCTGGAATTATTTGGCTGTTAATTTCAAGATCCTAGAGCCAACTACAGGTGATGAAAAAAATACTCTGATAGTCTCTCGTTGTATAAATCTAAGGTAGACAATGAGAACATCAACTGGCTTCTTCAAATCCGTTGAAATGATGGAAATTGTCACATTGACGCTGATTAGTATTAAAAAGACATCAATCGGCATCACAGAGCCATTTACCTTTTTAAAAGGTATGTCTTTCACTTCGATGTTGACCTTTATTAATAATATACTATTTTTATTTGTCACACGATTTATTCCCGTCACCTGTGGCACCAACCTAAATAAGGTTGTTTCCATGTTGTTTCCATGTTGCTTCGCAAATGTGGATTGTAATGACATGATAATAACGCCCACTTGACATCTGTGACCTGTGCAGATCCTTATCATTAGACACACGCCATGGGATTTCATTAATACATTTACAATATTTTTCATAAATAAAGTCAAAAGTTGACAAAATATGCAGAGCATGTACTCTGAAAATTTTGTCAACTTTTGACGCCATTTACGGAAAATATTGTAAATTTTTTAAACTTATTTCATGAAATTACGTAGATGTACGAAGGTACAAAATCACATGGCGTGTCTCATTATCTGTTCTCAGTGAACATGCTGATTGAAACAGTTATTCAGGGACACTGTCAGAATGATTGGCAGCATAGACGTTGGTCGCACAGGTCATAAAGTCAGTTTTCTCAGCTGGTCGCCTATGTATTTGGGCAATTTGTTTCAAAGATAATCTTGCATGTACATTTGTATTTGTGAACTACTCAAAATATTGAACTAGTCTCGTTTATGATTCTGACCATGTACAAGTGTTTCCTGTAATTTACTCTATTTGGCCGCTTTTTAGCTTGACTATTCGAAGAATAGTGAGAGCTTATGTAGTCACCCAGGCGTCGGCGTCACCGTCACGCCTTGGTTAAGGTTTTTAGTCAAGCTTGTATATGGACTACTCCTGGCCCTACACCCACCATACTTGGACAACTTCATCTCCTAGTGATGTACATCAACAACCCCTGACCTATAGTTGACCTTGACCTACATTTAACCTTGAATTACTTAGTTATTTCCCCTTGGTTAAGGTTTGTGCTCAAACTTGCTTAAGGTTTATAGTCAAGCTTGTATATGGAATACTACTGGGCCTACAACAACCATACTTGGACAACTTCATCTCCTAGTGATGTACATCAATAATCCCTGACCTATATTTGAACTTGACCTACTTTTACCCTTGGATTACTTAGTTATTTCCCCTTGGTTAAGGTTTTTAGTCAAGCTTGTATATGGAATACTCCTGGGCCTACAGCAACCATACTTGGAAAACTTCATCTAGTGATGTACATCAATAACCCCTGACCTATATCTGACATTGACCTACATTTAACCTTGAATTACTTAGTTATTTCCCCTTGGTTAAGGTTTGTGCTCAAACTTGCTTAAGGTTTATAGTCAAGCTTGTATATGGAATACTCCTGGGCCTACAACAACCTACTTGACAACTTCATCTCCTAGTGATGTACATCAATAATCCCTGACCTATATTTGACCTTGACCTACTTTTACCCTTGGATTACTTAGTTATTTCCCCTTGGTTAAGGTTTTTAGTCAAGCTTGTATATGGAATACTCCTGGGCCTACAGCAACCATACTTGGAAAACTTCATCTAGTGATGTACATCAATAACCCCTGACCTATATCTGACATTGACCTACATTTAACCTTGAATTACTTAGTTAATTTCCCTTGGTTGAGGTTTTTAGTCAACCTTGGTTAAGGTTTTTATGCGGGCCGCTGCCACCTTGTTTCTCAAGCTATGTGTACATCGACAACCCTCGTAGTCGAGCTATGCTGTTCTCATACAGCTCTTGTTGTTTCAGCTTCCAATATTTCATTTAAGTGACAATATTGCATAGACAAAACAAGTGGTGCTATTAAATATTAATTATACCCCCGGTATGTCGATGGGTATATAGTTTTCATATGTCCATCCATAAGATTTGCGTTAAATTTTTTGGTTGTCGGTCCAAGCGGTGGCCGGGGGTATTAGTGAGCCCCTGCTCACTTGCTCTAGTTAATTACCCCAAAGATGAACACCGAACATGCTTTTGGCTACATTCTTGATGTCTTTATCTGCTTTACATGTTATAACCCTTTCAAAGCTGCAGGCTAAATGTCAACATTTTCAAACAGTATAGATCCAATTGAGCTGGCTGCTATCAAGCCGTCTCATCTGTAGCCTATTTCACCAACATTGCAAAGTATACTTAACTAGCAAAGCATACTTTGAGGGAGAAATTTTTAAATTTATTATTTTTTATTATACTGAAATTATTACATTATCACAGCCATTTTGGCTGTGATAATGTAATAAATTCAGTATAATAATACTGCATACTTTTAACCATCAAATATATGCAGTCGTTAGTTCTACATGAATAATGCTTTTCGCGAAAAATAAATGATTTATCCCTCAAAGTATACTTTGCTAGATAAGTATACTTTGCAATGTTGGTGAAATAGGCTACTGGATAACTGGTTATTGTTTGATCAGTAACTACATGTACAGGCTATGGGATCACGTTGTGTATTGTTTACATTACAGTAATGGCGGAGCCCCCATGAGGTTTCGGCTAAATCTTATTTTTCATCAATACAGCTGTGGTTTCGTTCTTTTAATGATGATCAAGTTTAACCCTTTCAACCCTAAGGAACTGTAATGGACTGTGATATGCTAATGTTCCGACCAATCCAATGGTCACAAAATGATTTTCAGATTCGTCCATTTATGAAAAGGGGGTGTTTTGGTTCTAAGAAATATTAAAATTACTTTCAAAAAGTGCAGATCCTGATGAGACGGCTCGTTACGAGCCGGCTCATCTGGATCTGCACTTTTTGCATAAACCGCTATAGCGGGATTTCGGGTTCAAAGGGTTGAACAACGTTTGAGTCTGTCCGATTTACATTTCTCTGCATAAAGCTCAGACTAACTACAAAAGTAATAACTGCTCAGGCCCGTAGCCAGACATGTTTGAAGGGGGGGTCGTTTCGAAGGCCCAAGGAGCCTGAGGTATCTAGGGGGGTCCAAAAAAGTGGACATCGAGGCTAAAAAAGTGGACCTCGAGGCTGGGCGGGGGGTCGTCTGACCGCTCCGACCCCCCTGGCTACGAGCCTGCTGCTAAATTTGGTATTGGCGGACTCGTAGTGTTAACTGCTGGAACATGATCATCATTAAAAGGAAGAAACCGCAGTCGTATTGTTAAAAATATAAAATTTACCCGAGACCTCATGGGCTCCGCCATTAACCCTTAGACCACTACTCACAACAATTGTCGTCTGCTGTTGCTTTTATATCTTGCCTTATTTCTCAATAAAAACATGGTTTGACAGCACTTCAGAATCATTTCCAATGGAAATGATTCTGAAGTGCTGTCAAAACATGTAAATTATTCAAAAGTGCTGTCAAAGCATGGAAAATAGAAAATAAACAGCAGACAACAACAAAATTAAGATAGCAGTCTAAGGGTTAATCCAGTGTAAACAATAGACCCTGCGATCCCATTCCCTGTGTATACGTATTACTCCTATTTTGAGTAATGGAATACTCTTGATATAACATGGAAGAGTTGGTTCCAGATACTAGTATAGGGGTGGGGTGGTGGTTAAAGGGTTATCTCATAAAATTGCACATACAAAACCATTGATTCCAGAACTATCAAGTTCATTAAAGTATATCACATAGCTGTCGATCGGATGGCTCCCATCATGTATTCTTAACATGGAGAAAATATGGAACAATTAAATGCTTTAAACTTTTAAAAAAATTAATGGATCTCTGGGATATGGGTTAACCTTATTTCATCAAGATATCAATTATTTGGTCAAAGTTAATCGAGATTCCTTTTTGTTAAGTAACCCTTAGACCACTACACAATACAATTGTCGTCTGCTGTTGCTTTTATATATCTTGCCTTATTTCTCAATAAAAACATGTTTTGACAGCACTTCAGAATCATTTCCAATGGAAATGATTCTGAAGTGCTGTCAAAGCATGTTGTAAATTATTCTAAAGTGCTATCAAAGGATGTTTTTGATGCTGAAAATGGAAAATAGAAAATAAACAGCAGACAACAAAAAATTAAGATAGCAGTCTAAGGGTTAACCCTTTCAATGTTGAAGTAAATTATGTCATCTGCTGTTTATTATTTCCCATTTTTCTCATCAAAAATATGGTTTGACAACACTTCTGAGTCATTTCCATTGGAAATGATTCTGAAGTGCTGTAAAACCATGTTTTTACTGATAAAGAAGACAAAATATAAACCAGTAGACACAATATACATTTCCCACATTCTAAGGGTTGAGACATATATTCCTACAATGCTGTGGCATAGCCACCAGATGGGGGACGATTTTGAATGTAAGCAGAATGTAAGCAGTTATTTATTAATAATTATTATAGGTCATGTGATCCAGGGCACGGGTGTTTCTAGCCACAGGTGGAAGACTCGGACCTATGACACCAAAAAAATGTCATAGGTCCGAGTCTTCCACCTGTGTTTCTAGCGTGTCTTGAATGGTCAATTATTGTTTGTATATACACGAAACACCTTTGTAAACAATGTACAAAACAATTAAAATGCATCGGGGTCTGAAGATTATGTAATTTATGCTAGTTTTGTACGTTTCTACACATTTGAATTGTTTTGTAACCCACTTAACGTTGGGGTAAATGTGTTATAACATCTGTTTCCTTTCATGGAACGCCTTGATATTTCATACATGCATTCATCTGATGATACTCTATCGTGCTATAGCAAATCCATGACCCACCCCTTACCCCAAGGTCATAAACTTAATGTTGGGGTAAATGTCTTATAACATCTGTTTCCTTTCATGGAACGCCTTGATATTTCATACATGCGTTCCGCAGATGACCCTCTATCATGATGTAGCAAATACACAACCCACCACCCAACCCTTACCCCAAGGTCAAGGTCACAAACTTAGCATGTTCATAAACTTAACGTTGGGCTAAATGTTGTGTAACTTTACAGGGAATGCCTTCATATTTCATACATGCATTCATCTGATGATACTCTATCGTACTATAGCAAATCCATGACCCACCCCCTCACCCATGTCCCCAAGGTCAAGGTCACAAACTTAGCACATTCATTAACTTAACGTTGGGATAAATGTCTTATAACATCTGTTTCCTTTCATGGAACGCCTTCATATTTCATAAATGCATTCATCTGATGATACTCTATCGTGCTATAGCAAATCCATGACCCACAGCCCACCACTTACCCTTAAGTCAAGGTCACAAACTTAGCACATTCATAAACTTAACGTTTGGGTAAATGTCTTATAACATCTGTTTCCTTTCATGGAACGCCTTGATATTTCATACATGCATTCCTCAGATGACCCTCTATCATGCTGTAGCAAACCCACGACCCACCACCAAACCCTTACCCCAAGATCAAGGTCACAAACTTAGCATGACCATTAACTTAACGTTGGGGTAAATGTTGTCTAACTTCTGTTCATTTATAGGAACCGGCTTTGAAAATTAAAATTTCATAACATGCAATTTCATTCTGATGATCCTCCCTATTGGGCAATACAGCAAATCCATGACCCCACCCACCCCCCCCCCCCACCCCCACCCCCCCCCCCCCCCCCCCCCCTTCCAAGATTCAACATCACTAAACTTAAAACGGGTTGGGAGTAAATGTACTTTTTATTTTAAACCTTCTGTTTCTTTACTGTTTCTCCGGCTCGTGAGAAAACATGTCTTCGGGAAATGTTTTGGTCAAAATTGACATTTTGTTACCTATTTGACAATTGGTATTTTAGTCCCACCCCTCACCCATGACCCCAAGGTCAAGGTCACTAAACTTAGCACATTCATTAACTTAAACCCGTTGGGGATTAAATGATCTTATACAACAATCTGTTTCCATTTCAATGGTAACGCCTTCATAAATTTCATAAAATGCATTCATCTGATGATACTCTATTCGTGCTATAGCAAATCCATGGACCCGACAAGCCACCCACCATTACCCTTAAGTCGAAGGTCACAAACTTAGCACATTTCAATAAAACTTAACTTAAGTTGGGGTAAATGGTTCTTATAACTATCCGTTTACCTTTCATGGAACGCTTGATATTTTCATTTACATGGCATTTCCACAAATGACCCTCTATCATGCTGTAGGCCCAAACACCGACCCCGACCCACCACCAAACCCTTAACCCCAAGATCAAGGTCACAAACTTAGCATGACCATTAACTTAACGTTGGGGTAAATGTTGTCTAACTTCTGTTCATTTATAGGGAACGCTTTGATATTTCATACATGCATTCATCTGATGATCCTCTATTGGGCTACAGCAAATCCATGACACACCCCACCCCCACCACCTTCCAAGATCAACATCATAAACTTAACGTTGGGAGTAAATGTCTTTTTATAACTTCTGTTTCTTTACTGTTTCTCCGCGTCGTGAGAAAACATGTCTTCGGGAAATGTTTGGTCAAATTGACATTTTGTTACTATGACAATGGTATTTTGTCTTATGAATTGAATGCTTTTTATTTTATCATGATATCTGCAATATTCATCAAGATATTATATTTTATACAACTCCACTATTCAGGTCGTTTGAGCAAATGAAACGTCACGTAAAAGCGACGTCAAACGACGTCAAAACGACGTTACAGTATCTACGTATCTACCGGTACACATAGAGTATACGCCAACATTTACAACTGTTTGCAAGTTGACAAACTAGAAGCATGTTTGGCATTGCATAATGAATGTATAGACGGATGAGCTGGAGTCCTTTAGTAAGACATGAAAATGAAAAGCGACAAAGACGAAGCGGCAAGTTCATGTACCAGCAGGTATAAACGTGTACGCGTGTATGGCGGATTCGGTATGCTGATTTCTTCTTTTTGACGTCGTGTTTACCGAGCGTTTTAATAGTTTATAATTGTATAAAACCACAGAAGTATATCAAACAGACATGAATATTTACTTTCCAGGTATGTCATTTCTGTATTGATTAACTGGTTGGTTCATTGGGCTATATGACAGTTCAGCAAATACAGATAGGAATACACATGTAAATGGGGAGGACAATACGTTCAACATTAAAGGTACATGCCCACTCAGTAGGCACACACTGTTCTTTATAGATAGTTTTGTATATTCTGTAGATATGACATTTTCAGGCAAAATAAACATTAATTCACCATAAAACCCAACGTACTGATTGACATTACTATACAATTTATATCAAAACGTAAATTTCCACACTGATATCAAGGGCAATAATAGTGTTTCCTTAAAATGTTAACGGACATTACTATTTATTCTCTGTATTTATTTGTTGATGTGTAATGATCATACTTTATAATCTGTCGAAATATTCTTTTTTCAACTATCATGCCTCATTTGCATATGAAAATAGCCTAATACCACCGCGATTCACTATGAGTAAAATAAATAGTACTAAATGATTATATCTGTATAGCGGGCATTCCTAATTTTTTAGAAGGGTGGAATGGTGACCCAATTATACACTTATTTAATTCCTATAAAGAATAGTTTGTGCATACTGGGTGGGGCATGTACCTTTAAATTACATTAAAACTAGTGCACAGTCAATTTTTCCCAAATGCTAAGTTGAAAATGGTGAGATACTCCATGACCGGGAGGTCGAATCAAAAATCGAAATTCACTATTTAAAGTGGGTGAGACACAAAATGCATACACATACGGACGGACGAAACGGACGGACAGACAAAACAAAACTATATTCCTCCACATAGAATGTACAGAGAATGTAATTGAATGTAATCTGTCTAAGACGAATCGGCAAATATTGTTTTTCTCTGGAAAACCGTTGATCTGACATCACGCTTATTCAAATTAAAAGAAAATATGGGTTGGGTTTGTCGACCGAATACAGCCGACTAGGTATTTTTCATGTCTGCTGTACTCGGCCACCTGTGTGTGTGCCGTCTATGTCCCGCTAACCTTCATTTGAATGTGACAAGCCTTAACTTACAATATTGGTATTCCAATATGTAGACACACTCTGCATAAATCTGCATTCATGTATGTATACATGTACAACAATGTGTTACGTACATTCATGTAGACATATATACGACAATGAATGTGTCACGTACATTATGTTTATGCAAGTCTTGGTTTGCAGATGTTGTTCTATGGAAAACTCGCGGGAAAATGAACTTTCGACACATGCGCAATATAGGATATCAAATTAGGTTTAAACGTGTTTACTGATGGGGGCCGGTTATTGCCGACGGCTGGTCAGACACGACCCCACTCTAACATTTTTGCAGACCGCAATATCAGCTTGTTACACCGCCTTGTGTTTGTTTTGGGAGTGTTACGGTAGCATTTTGTCTTTTGGAGAGTCAACTTGCCTTGCAGTGAGCGAGTATCATAGCCTATTGTTCTGAAACAAGCAACTGAACTTCGAAGTCAGAGTGCAAGATGCAAATCTCAGCTGAAATTACGATCACGATGTCATATCTTGTGACGTTGTCAGACTCCCGAAGACAGGTTTTCTCGCGACGCGGCTCATATGATGCTATAGCAAATCCACGACCCACCTTCCACCACTGACCCCAATGTCAAGGTCCACCGCACACCCCTTAACCCAAAGTCAAGTTATATAATATTCATGTTTTTTTATGCAACTGTGCCAAGTTTGAGTGAAGGCTGCCAACAGGCGAGCTTCGTTGTCTTCTGACAACTCTTGTTATAAATGGACTAGTCTGAAAATCATTTTGTGACTATTGGATTGGTCGGAAAATTAACAGATCACTATCCATTCCAATTACATAGGGGTGAAAGGGTTAAAGGCCTACATCGTTGATCAGTTTATGAGAGCGAACTGTCCAGTCAATACGAGAACACAGAATGGGACTGGGCTACGTGTTTCAATCAGCTGGGCTTTGACACACATTTATATCACTGATCACAGAAATACTTTGTATATAAATTTGAGCTTATACAAGGTCATACTCGTACACATTTATTTTTTTCTTGCATTTCAATTTTCGTAAACCAGAATTTTATAAACACAACTCAAGCCAACTCCTATGATTATCATTGGAGAAACGAGGCTTGGGACATTTGTGACCGGTCTAGCTCTGTCACCCTCATGCAGCCTGAAAAGGATCTATAATATGAGCCGCGTCACGAGAAAACCTGTATTCGGGAAAGTTTTGGTCAATATCAAATTTTGTTTCTATGAAAATGATATTTGTATGATGAATTGAACGCTTTTTATTTGATCATAATATCTGCAATATTCATTAAGATATTATAGTTTATACAACACCACTATGCAGGTCGTTTGAGCAAAAGAGACGTCACGCAAAAGCGACGTCAAGCGACGTAAAATGACGTTCCAGTATATACCGTTACACATAGAGTATACGTCAACATTTACACAGTTTACAAGTTGACATAATCGAACTAGAAGCATGTTTGGCATTGAATAATGAATGTAAAGACGGATGAGCTTCAGTCTTTTGGTAACACATGAATGTGCAAAGCGAAAAAGTCAAACCGGCAAGTTCATATACATGTACCAGCAAGTATGAACGTGCGCGGGTACGCGAATTAGGTATCCCAAATGCGTTCAAGTCCCTACCTATTACGGTTAAAATGTTTTACTGCTTACAAGAAACGTGACAGACGGACAGACGTGACGAAAACAATATACCCATTTAAAAACAAGTGGGTATAAAAACCTGTTTGCTCTGAAAGGCAGTGTTCATGTCTGATGACAGGCACCCTTACTTCCATGCGTTACGCACTATGTACAGTTCACAGTCGCTCGAATAGCGTGAGAGCAAAAGCCTGTATCGCTTACATGTAGTTTCTACTCCATCGCAGTCTCTCGCTCGCCTTGTGGGAGACCACCTTCAAGGGTAGCGCGTGGAAGTCTGCCACATGGACAAAATGGATATGTTAACATATTTGAGACATTTGTTACCACAGCTTGTGATCAGCTTGTCCTACCACCGACTTGTGTTTGTTTTGGGAGTGTTACGGTAGCAGTTTGTCTTTTGGAGACTCAACTGAAAATGCGAGGGTCCCAAAGTACGAAGAAATGAGATATAAAATAATAACAATACCCCAAGTCAAGAGATCCTTGATAATCGTCGAACAGTACTAGAAGAACCATATAAATTGATAGTGCGCACAGTCTTATTGTATTTGCGTCACGACTTAGTAAATGACTCTAATATCCCCTCATTTGGATTTGGCCCTCATGTACATTTTTGGCTTTCTTGTATGTGAGAGTTGAGTCAGGCTATGCCCCATATATAAAAGTAAGATTAGCGCTAATCCTATTACTTTTAGGGATGGGATAAATGATGCTGGTGTGGCGAGGGCCTGGCACCAGATCAGGTTGTTCTAATTTCAGGACTGAATGTATATTTTGATTGTAAATATTGAGTTCTGAAGTTGGGATTTACCCCCCTCGGACAGGTGGATACGGGACACGACCCCGTTGACCCGTCTGCGTGTAGACTCCCTGAGGCTTGTACCTCTATGTCAGAAAAGCGGACGTTAAACCCTATTCACTCACTCACTCTAATATCCCCAACATGTGTTGCCTTGAAATATAATCCCACAGCATCTAGTTCTTGATTGTTTGTATTATTTAATTTGTCACGACTTGACAGATCGTCACTCACGGTCCATGATACTAATGTCTCCAACATATGTTGCCTTGAAATAACATCCCACCGTATCTATTTCTTATATTAACATGACACACACGTCAGTGTGCATTCAGATTTAAACTTTTGTACTTGGACCACCTGGTCAAAAAACTGGACCTTACAATATCTGCAATAAATTTAAGACCCATATCCTGTCAGTATTTGAGAAAGGATTCCCTAGTGACTGAATGGCTGACATCGTATGTTCTGATCAGACGATGCATATGCATCTATACTACTTGTAACATCCATGGCTTTGTTGTTTTTGCAGATGTTTTTTTTCTTAAAATCGGTAAAGGTTGCGCTAAATTTTAATTTTATACATTACATGTATATTAGAAAGAAATAATTGAGCAATAAACTGAAAATTCTCGTCGAGTTAACCAGATCTGAAACATATAGTTGTGAAACCGGGCCCATGCTACATCGGTCTACAAATATGCTACCGACCATCTGTATGTAAATAAAAAATGTAGCTTACACAGAGTTTTCACCTGCAAATGGTGGTCGATAACAGTTAATGTGGACAGCTAGGCTATCTGTAAACTGTGTCAAAGAAAATATTATATCAAAATAACGGAACATAAAAAACTATCAATAACACAAACATTTGTATATGTGATATCAGCAGCAAACTAATAAAAGAAACTTATCCCTACGCCATTATTGTTAATAAAAACATAAGATAAGATGTGCCCGTTTAGAATAAAAATGGTGGATTTCGATCGTACGACCATTAGTACGGCAGTTTAACGTTCATCCAAAACATTCTCAGACGGCAGGACCCAGTACAGATCGAAGACTCTTTTTTTTTTTCACACACATACTCCCGATTATAGATATATTCTGTTCGTTAGATAACTTTAACACAACGGAGTTCACGACGTCATATCTTGTGACGTCGTCAGACTCCCGAAGACAGGTTTTCTCGCGACGCGGCTCATATGTTAGAATCACGTCGGGTGTTTGACTGAATGGCGAACTGCGCAGACCACTGCTCACAATGCCATCAACTCCATTTCCCACGTCACAGCCACATTTTGTTAGAAGTTCAAAGAGAAACAAGGGGGCAGTTTCACTAAACTTCGTACGACTAAAATGTTTGTCAGTGCAAAATTATGATAGTCTTTAAATTTCACATTAACAATGTTTTCTTGTGAACTTTCAAAAGTGAACGGGACAGATGAGAGATGACGATACATTTCACAGCAAAATGCTGAACCATCATAATATATTTGGGTTACCATGTAACCTGTCGACAGCATGCGGTGTGTAGTTATTGGTCAATAATTCCAGCACAAAAATATTTACACAATTCCCTAACATTTGATTGGTCCGTAGCAAGTCTCTGTCCAGAATTTATATCCCAGTAAACTCCATGCCGAACTACTTTCCGTAACCGTCAGGCGCAGTTAAAATAATTCTTAAGAAAACGGAAAATAAACACATTTTCTTGATGAATTTATTTCAAATGCTGGAATTATAAGGAATGAATGGCTTTTTTATGGAATTTATCGGGGATATAAACTTGGAAAAGTCGCGGAAATACTGGACGAGGCCTTCCGGCCTTCGTCCAGTATTCCCGCGACTTTTCCAAGTTTATACCCCGATAAATTCCACAAAAAGGCCATTCATTCCAATAGTGTAGCTCATGACAGGGTAATTGATCTTGCCACCAGATACTGGTCAAATGATTTTATTGTTATATAGGACAGGAATTCCCCAATTGAACACTAGCAATGTAGGCTGGGTGGATGTACATATCTGTGACTACACTGGTCACAAATGAAATGAGCATAATTTTCATCATCATCATCATGTATGGTTATGTGGTACAACTGCGACACACCACAGATTATATTGATCCATGTTTCTTCACTACTGTATTCCATGTAAGAAGTTGCAAAAACTTCTATAGTCACTATCATATACGCATAGAGAAGTTAAGAAAATACCTAATTATTTAAATAAAATAAAACTATTCCATGTAGCTAGTCTTTGGTTTCTTGTTCCAATCACCCATGTGCATGCAATATAGTTTCTTGGTTTATAATTTGTGTGTTGTGGCAGGTGGGAGCATGCGATGGGTAATTTAACAATCGGGATTCATCCTTACCGAAAAAATTGGCCCCGTGCAGGCACCGGGGCGGGATCAACTGATCCTGAGAATAGTGCTGCAGTAGCCATTGCTTGTCGTAAAAGGCGACTAAACTGGCTTAACGATTGGGTTCATACTTTCCGGAACCCACTATACCGGATTTGGCCCTCATGTACATTTTTGGCTTTCTTGTATGTGAGAGTTGAGTCAGGCTATGCCCCATATATAAAAGTAAGATTAGCGCTAATCCTATTACTTTTAGGGGATGGGATAAATGATGCTGGTGTGACGAGGGCCTGGCACCAGATCAGGTTATTCTAATTTCAGGACTGAATATATATTTTGATTGTAAATATTGAGTTCTGAAGTTGGGATTTACCCCCCTCGGACAGGTGGATACGGGACACGACCCCGTTGACCCGTCTGCGTGTAGACTCCCTGAGGCTTGTACCTCTATGTCAGAAAAGCGGACGTTAAACCCTATTCACTCACTCCTTAACGGAATCCCGACCGGAGACCTGTAGCCTATTTCCCCAACATTGCAAAGTATACTTATCTAGCAAAGTATTCTTTGAGGAAGAAATTTTCAATTTAAGGATAAATTTATTAATTTTTAGCCAGGTTTTTTGAAAACAAAATCCAGGCTATTGGATTGGCGAAAGCTTTCACAGCTTCATAATCAAGGGGTGCCCACCACATATCACTATCCAACATGTTTCTTTTTTTTTAACTTCACCCATTTTTTCCGCGCAGTCGACTTAGCCATTTTCAATGTTAAGATTTCGCAGTTTTCAATGTTAAGTTTTCGTGTTTAAGTCCATTTCTTTGGTACTGTACCACCTAGGACCACCAAACTTTCACAGCTTCATAATCAATGGGTGCCCACCACATATCACTATCCAACATGTTACTTTTTTAGCTCACCTGAGCGAAGCTCATGTGAGCTATTGTTACCGCAATGTGTCCGTCGTCGTCCGTGAACATTTTCAAACGTCTTCTCCTCGGTAACCATTGGGCCTATGGTCACCAAACTTCATGGTCATGGTCATTAGCTAGGGGGATTACAAAATTGTTAAAATTACGTCATTACGTAATCCAAGATGGCCACCGTCTAAAAATAGCACAAATTCTTAAAAATCTTCTCAAGAACCGCCAACCGGATTTCGACAAAACTTGGTAGGAATGATCGATGTACATTGCTCTTTCAAAGTTGTTAAAATGGTGACCCCGGGGTCAAAAATGGGCGTGGCCCGTGGGGTCAAATTGGGGTCAAATTTTATTTTTGACCGAATATGTTCATGTCATATATCAAATTGAAGGTATCAATGAGGCGATCACTCTGGTGCATTTTCTGTCGAAATCGGATTGTTATGTCATCCAAGATGGCCGCCCATTAAAGGTCAAAAGGTCGTTCTTTTATTAGAGATTTCAAAATTCTTCTTCACATGAACAGCTTGGCCCATGGTAGCCAAACTTAAAAGTTATGGTCCATGGGTGAAGCCTTTTCAGATTTGTTATTAAAATAGAGGTCATCGCTAATCCAAGATGACCGCCGTCTAAAAATAGCATAAATTCTTAAAAAAATTTCTTTTCTCAGAACCGCTTGCCAGATTTCGACGAAACTTGGTTGGAATGATTGATGTACATTGTCTTTCAAAGTTTGTTAAAATGGTGGACCCCGGGGTCAATAATGGGGTGGCCCGTGGGGTCAAATTGGGGTCAATTTTTATTTTTGATTGCGAATATGGTCATGTCATATTCAAATTGAAGGTATCAATGAGGCTGATCACTTGGTGCCATTTTCTGTCGAAATCGGATTGTTATGTCATCCAAGATGGCCGCCGAAAGGGGTCAAAAAGGTCGTTCTTTTATTAGAGATTTCAAAATTCTTCTTCCACATGAACCGCTTGGCCCATGTAGCCAAACTTAAAAGTTATGGTCCTGTGTGAAGCCTTTTCTGATTTGTTAAAATGGAGGTCATCGTCTAATCCAGATGGCCGCCGTTAAAATAGCATAATTCTTCTAAAAAATCTTCTTCTCATGAAAACCGATTGCCTGGATTTTCGACGAAAACGTGGTAGGAATGATCGATGTACAATGCTCTTCAAAGTTGTTAAAATGGTGACCACTGGGGGTCAAAAATGGGCGTGGCCAGTGGGGTCAATATTTTATTTTGACCGACCGTATATGGTCATGTTATATATCAAATCGAAGGTATCAATGAGGCGATCACTCTGGTACTTTTTTTGTACAAAATCGGATTGTTTTGTCAATCCAAGATGGCCGACGAAATGTCAAAAGGTCGTTTTCTTTTATTAGAGATTTCAAAATTCTTCTTCACATGAAACGCTTGGCCCATGGTAGCCATAACTTAAAAGTTTATGGTCCAATGGGTGAAGCTTTTCAGATTTGTTAAAATGGAGATCATCGCTAATCCAAGATGGCCGCCGTTAAAAATAGCATTAATTCTTTAAAAATCTTATTTCATGAACGCTAGCCGGATTTCGACGAAACTTAGGTAGGAATGATCGATGTACAATGCTCTTTCAAAGTTGTTTAATGGTGACCCCGGGTGTGGTCAAAAAATGGGCGTGGCCCGTGGGGTAAAATTTTATTTTGACCCAATATGGTCATGTTATATATCAAATCGAAGGTATCAATGAGGCGATCACTGGTACATTTTTTGTACAAATCGGATGTTATGCTCATCCAAGGATGGCCGTCCGAAATGTCAAAAGGTCGTTCTTTTATTCGAGATTTAAAAATTCTTCTTCACATGAACCGCTTGGCCCATGGTAGCCAAACTTAAAAGTTATGGTCCATGGGTGAAGCTTTTTCAGATTTGTTAAAATAGAGGTCATCGCTAATCCAAGATGACCGCCGTCTAAAAATAGCATAAATTCTTAAAAAATCTTCTTCTCATGAACCGCTTGCCAGATTTCGACGAAACTTGGTTGGAATGATCGATGTACATTGCTCTTTCAAAGTTGTTAAAATGGTGACCCCGGGGTCAAAAATGGGCGTGGCCCGTGGGGTCAAATTGGGGTCAAATTTTATTTTTGACCGAATATGGTCATGTCATATATCAAATTGAAGGTATCAATGAGGCGATCACTCTGGTGCATTTTCTGTCGAAATCGGATTGTTATGTCATCCAAGATGGCCGCCAAAAGGTCAAAAGGTCGTTCTTTTATTAGAGATTTCAAAATTCTTCTTCACATGAACCGCTTGGCCCATGGTAGCCAAACTTAAAAGTTATGGTCCATGTGTGAAGCCTTTTCAGATTTGTTAAAATGGAGGTCATCGCTAATCCAAGATGGCCGCCGTCTAAAAATAGCATACATTCTTAAAAAATCTTCTTCTCATGAACCGCTAGCCGGATTTCGACGAAACTTGGTTGGAATGATCGATGTACAATGCTCTTTCAAAGTTGTTAAAATGGTGACCCCGGGGTCAAAAATGGGCGTGGCCCGTGGGGTCAAATTTTATTTTTGACCGAATATGGTCATGTTATATATCAAATCGAAGGTATCAATGAGGCGATCACTCTGGTACATTTTTTGTACAAATCGGATTGTTATGTCATCCAAGATGGCCGCCGAAATGTCAAAAGGTCGTTCTTTTATTAGAGATTTCAAAATTCTTCTTCACATGAACCGCTTGGCCCATGGTAGCCAAACTTAAAAGTTATGGTCCATGGGTGAAGCCTTTTCAGATTTGTTAAAATGGAGATCATCGCTAATCCAAGATGGCCGCCGTCTAAAAATAGCATAAATTCTTAAAAAATCTTCTTCTCATGAACCGCTAGCCGGATTTCGACGAAACTTGGTAGGAATGATCGATGTACAATGCTCTTTCAAAGTTGTTAAAATGGTGACCCCGGGGTCAAAAATGGGCGTGGCCCGTGGGGTAAAATTTTATTTTTGACCCAATATGGTCATGTTATATATCAAATCGAAGGTATCAATGAGGCGATCACTCTGGTACATTTTTTGTACAAATCGGATTGTTATGTCATCCAAGATGGCCGCCGAAATGTCAAAAGGTCGTTCTTTTATTAGAGATTTCAAAATTCTTCTTCACATGAACCGCTTGGCCCATGGTAGCCAAACTTAAAAGTTATGGTCCATGGGTGAAGCCTTTTCAGATTTGTTAAAATGGAGATCATCGCTAATCCAAGATGGCCGCCGTCTAAAAATAGCATAAATTCTTAAAAAATCTTCTTCTCATGAACCGCTAGCCGGATTTCGACGAAACTTGGTAGGAATGATCGATGTACAATGCTCTTTCAAAGTTGTTAAAATGGTGACCCCGGGGTCAAAAATGGGCGTGGCCCGTGGGGTCAAATTTTATTTTTGACCCAATATGGTCATGTTATATATCAAATCGAAGGTACCAATGAGGCGATCACTCTGGTACATTTTTTGTACAAATCGGATTGTTATGTCATCCAAGATGGCCGCCGAAATGTCAAAAGGTCGTTCTTTTATTAGAGATTTCAAAATTCTTCTTCACATGAACCGCTTGGCCCATGGTAGCCAAACTTAAAAGTTATGGTCCATGGGTGAAGCCTTTTCAGATTTGTTAAAATGGAGGTCATCGCTAATCCAAGATGGCCGCCGTCTAAAAAATAGCATAAATTCTTAAAAAAATCTTCTTCTCATGAACCGCTAGCCGGATTTCGACGAAACTTGGTAGGAATGATCGATGTACAAAGCTCTTTGAAAGTTGTTAAAATGGTGACCCCGGGGTCAAAAATGGGCGTAGCCCGTGGGGTCAAATTGGGGTCAAATTTTATTTTTGACTGAATATGGTCATGTCATATATCAAATTGAAGGTATCAATGAGGCGATCACTCTGGTGCAATATTTGTCAGAATCGGATGATTATGTCATCCATGATGGCCACCAAAAGGTCCATTTATTCAAGATTTTTAACGTCTTTTTCTCAGGAACCACATGGCCGATGCTGGGTGAAGCATTTTCAGATTTTGTAAAATGAGTCATCGCTTAATCCAAGATGACCGCCATCTAAAAATAGCACAATTTTTTTAAAACACATGAACTCAATGTCACATTCTCCTCTGGTGTTCATGGAGTCAGGTGAGCGAATTAGGACCATCATGGCCCTCTTGTTTTTTAACTTGACCCATTTCTTCCGCGCAGTCGACTTAGCCATTTTCAATGTTAAGTTTTCGCGTTTACAATGTTAAGTTTTTGTGTTTAAGTCCATTTCTTTGGTACTGTACCACCTAGGACCACCAAACTTTCACAGCTTCATAACCAAGGGGTGCCTACCACATACAACTATCCAACATGTGACCATTTTTTTACCTTCACCTATTATTTCTACGTAATTGACTTAGCCATTTTCAACATTAACTTTTTAACGTACGTCTGGTTAAATTATTTTTTTTCGTTATACTATATCTCTGCAACTGCTTCGCCCATTACCTTGAAACTTCACATGGGTGTTTATCATCGTCCATATTTTCATTCTAACCCCCAACCGTGCGGCCCCTGTGCGCAATGTCAAGGTCAAATTACTTTTTTACGAATTTATTTGTTAAAGTTTTTTCCTGTACTATATCTCTGCAACTGCTTCACCCATTACCTTGATACTTCACATGGGTGTTTATCATCATTGTCGCACCCGCTTGCGGAAAGCGCTATAGCGTCGGCATTTTGGCATACGTATGTCCGTCCGTACGTCCGTGTGTCCGGTTAAAGTTTTTGCGTTAAAGTTTTTCCATCTATTATATCTATTTTTTTAGTGTCCATGCCTCGCCCCAAGGCGCGACATGCAGGCCACGGCCATCTAGTCTACAAAAAGTGGGTATAATTATGTTATCCAAGTGTCCATGCTTGGAAAAAACCTGGCCTTCGTGGCTTTGCCTCGTTTCTTGTTATTATACTGAATTTATTACATTATCACAGCCATTTTGGCTGTGATAATGTAATAAATTCAGTATACTAATTCTGCATACTTTTTATTAGCTCACCTGAGCGAAGCTCATGTGAGCTATTGTTACCGCAATGTGTCCGTCGTCCGTCCGTCGTCCGTGAACATTTTCAAACGTCTTCTCCTCGGTAACCATTGGGCCTATAGTCACCAAACTTCATGGTCATGGTCCTTAGGTAGGGGGATTACAAAATTGTTAAAATGACGTCATCACGTAATCCAAGATGGCCGCCATCTAAAAATAGCACAAATTCTTCAAAAATCTTTTTCTCAAGAACCGCCAACCGGATTTCGACAAAACTTGGTAGAAATGATCGATGTACAATGCTCTTTCAAAGTTGTTAAAATGGTGACCCCGGGGTCAAAAATGGGCATGGCCCGTGGGGTCAAATTTTATTTTTGACCGGATATGGTCATGTCATATATCAAATCGAAGGTATGAACGAGGCGATCACTCTGGTTATGTCATCCAAGATGGCCGCCAAAAGGTCAAACAGTCGTTCTTTTATTAGAGATTTCAAAATTCTTCTTTACATGAACCGCTTGGCCCATGGTAGCCAAACTTAAAAGTTATGGTCCATGGGTGAAGCCTTTTCAGATTTGTTAAAATGGAGGTCATAAATTCTTAAAAAATCTTCTCATGAACCGACAACCGGATTTCAACAAAACTTGGTAGGAATGATCGATGTACAATGATGCTCTATCAAAGTTGTTAAAATGGTGACCCCGGGGTCAAAAATGGGCGTGGCCCGTGGGGTCAAATTTTATTTTTGATCGAATATGTTCATGTCTAATCAAATCTATCAAATCGAAGGTATCAAAGAGGCGATCACTCTGGTACATTATTTGTCGAAATTGGATGGTCATGCCATCCAAGATGGCCGCCGAAAGGTCAAAAGGTTGTTCTTTTGTTAGAGATTTCAAATTTTTTCTTCACACGAACCGCTTGACCCATGGTGGCGAAACTTCACAGTTATGGTCCATGGGTGAAGCCTTTTCATGTTTGTTAAAATGGAGGTCGTCGCTAATCCAAGTTGGCCGCCGTCTAAAAATAGCATAAATTCTTAAAAAATCTTCTTCTCATGAACCGCCAGCCGGATTTCGACTAAACTTGGTAGGAATGATCGATGTACAATGCTCTTTCAAAGTTGTTAAAATGGTGACCCTGGGGTCAAAAATGGGCGTGGCCCTGTGGGGTCAAATTGGGGTCAAATTTTATTTTTGACCGAATATGGTCATGTCTATATGAAATCGAAGGTATCAAAGAGGCGATCGCTCTGGTACATTATTTGTCGAAATTGGATGGTCATATCATCCAAGATGGCCACCGAAAGGTCAAAAGGTCGTTCTTTCATTAGAGATTTCAAAATTCTTCTTCACACGAACCGCTTGGCCCATGGTGGCCAAACTTCACAGTTATGATCCATGGGTGAAGCCTTTTTAGATTTGTTAAAACGGAGGTCGTCGCTAATCCAAGATGGCCGCCGTCTAAAAAATGCACAAATTCTTAAAAAATCTTCTCATGAACTGCCCGCCGGATTTCGACGAAACTTGGTAGGAATGATCGACGTAGAATGCTCTTTCAAAAATGTGTTAAAATGGTGACCCCGGGGTCAAAAATGGGCGTGGCCCGTGGGGTCAAATTTTATTTTTGACCAAATATGCTCATGTCGTGTATGAAATTGAAGGTATCGATGAGGCGATTGCTCTGGTGCAATATTTGTCGGAATCAGATGATTATGTCATCCATGATGGCCTCCAAAAGGTCCATTTATTCGAGATTTTGAACGTCTTTTTCTCAGGAACCACATGGCCGATGCTGGCCAAACTTCATAGTAAGTTAAGATCCTTGGGTGAAGCATTTTCAGATTTGGTAAAACGAGTCATCGCTTAATCCAAGATGACTGCCATCTAACAATAGCACAATTTTTTTAAAACACTTATAAACTCAATGTCACATTCTCCTCTGGTGTTCATGGAGTCAGGTGATCGAATTAGGGCCATCATGGCCCTCTTGTTATCATATATATATGCAGTGGTTAGTTCTGTATGAAATAATACATTTTGGGAAAAATAAATGATTATTCCCTCAAAGTATACTTTGCTAGATAAGTATACTTTGCAATTTTGATGAAATCGGCTACTGGTTTGGCCCTCGTGTACAAGTTTTGTTTGTTTGTTTGTTTATTAGTGTTTAACGGCCTATCAACAGCTAAGGCCATGTAAGGCCGGGCAAACGGGTTCGATCCCATTTTAACCTGCTGCATTGGGGTGAAAATCCCAAAATCCGAACGGAATATTTACATCGAGAACAAATGTATTCAGCCCTGAAATTAGAATAACCTGACCTGGTGCCAGGTCCATACCACACCAAGTCACTTGGCCCCTTCCCCTAAAATAGTATTACGAATATCGTAATACTCATATAAGGGGTATATAACCAGATTCAACTGTCACATACAAAATGCCAAAGACGTATGTGAGGGCCAAACCAGGTCTCCAGTCGGGATTCCGATAAGGATGAATCCCAATCGTTAAATTACCTATCGCGTGCTCCCACCTGCCACCCACTCATGTACAAGTACGTCTTTGGCATTTTTGTATGTGACAGTTGAATCTGCTTATACCGATTATGTGAGTACATTGTATTACTCACCACATCGACATATCACTATTCCAAGATCACCATGGCTACCTGGTGAAACACAAATTTGAGTTCAACTGATATAAATACAAGTGTTGCACACATGAAACGGCATTTACTCAAGTTGGCAATGAATAAATAACATCTATATTTCTTAAATGATAGCAAATTCGTGATCAACAACCATGTAGAATGAACTTAATAAAAATATGTTCAACAACCATTCTGTGAAATGTGAAATAGTATTTTCATTGTTACAAAAGGAGTACCATGGATTTCTATTCCACTCATAAATCTTGGTCAACCGCTGAATCCATAGTTTTATTTTCGGCCCACATCTGGTACAGACGAATAACACGTTATTCACCTGTGTAATGGACAGTGAGTGAGTGAGTGAATAGGGTTTAACGTCCGCTTTTCTGACATAGAGGTACAAGCCTCAGGGAGTCTACACGCAGACGGGTCAACGGGGTCGTGTCCCGTATCCACCTGTCCGAGGGGGGTAAATCCCAACTTCAGAACTCAATATTTACAATCAAAATATATATTCAGTCCTGAAATTAGAACAACCTGATCTGGTGCCAGGCCCTCGCCACACCAGCATCATTTATCCCATCCCCTAAAAGTAATAGGATTAGCGCTAATCTTACTTTTATATATGGGGCATAGCCTGACTCAACTCTCACATACAAGAAAGCCAAAAATGTACATGAGGGCCAAATCCGGTATAGTGGGTTCCGGAAAGTATGAACCCAATCGTTAAGCCAGTTTAGTCGCCTTTTACGACAAGCAATGGCTACTGCAGCACTATTGTCAGGATCAGTTGATCCCGCCCCGGTGCCTGCACGGGGCTGTAATGGACAGATCAAGTTCTTGACGAGTGTCGCATCGGACATTTGTAATTGCAATCCAATACATGGAAAGGGTCAATAGTAATACACGAGTCGAGCAGAATCAAATCACACTGATTTATTGCATGTAATATCACCATGTCAAACTTTACAATATACAAAATGGAGACCGGTTTCAAGTCTCATCTAAAATATTGGTCAAATGTGTATAACCACAAGAGTTGTCCGAAGATAATGAAACTCGCCTGTTGGCAACCAAGGTGGGGGCTGATGATACAGTATCAATGGCATCGGTCAACTAGATTTGTCAGTATAAAGCAAGAGTTTATAGAGTACCACCTGTAAGGTCCCTGATACCACATTTTCCAAGTCTGTGGGGGGAGCAAGGTAAAAGATTTGTCACAGAATGATGGAGGATCAGTATGTGAATACATGTGTTAACCCTTAGACCGCTACTCACAACAATTGTCGTCTGCTGTTGCTTTTATATCTTGCCTTATTTCTCAATAAAAACATGTTTTGACAGCTGTCAAAGCATGTTGTAAATTATTCTAAATTCTAAATTATTCTAAAGTGCTGTCAAAGCATGTGATGATAAAAATGGAAAATAGAAAATAAACAGCAGACGACAAAAAAATTAAGATAGCGGTCTAAGGATTAAGTTGGGTGTCCGAATGTCGCGAGTGTATCACATCATCACAGAGGACCATCAGATGAATGCATGTGTTAAATGTGAAGACATTCCAGAAACATAAATTATAAGCAAATTTCCCAAATGTTAAAATTTTGTGATTACCGGGGTCAGTGGGTCATGGATTTGTCACAGCATAATAGAGGACCATCAAAGGAATGCATGTGTGAAATATCAACAAGTACTACCAATGGAAACAGAAGTTTATCCCAGCGCTAAGTTTGTGAACACGCCAAATCTGTGACCTTGACCTTGGGAGCACTTGGTGTTGGAGGGTCATGCATTTGTCACAGCATGAAATAGGAGCATCAGAGGAAAGCATATGTGAAATATCAACAAGTTTCTATCACAGGAAACAGAAGCTCTAACATTTACCGCAACATTAAGTTGGTGAACACGCTAAGTCCTTGACCTTGGGATTACTGGTGGTCGGAGGGTCATGGATTTGTGACAGCATGATAGAGAACCATGAGAGGAATGAATGTGTGAAATATCGATAAGTTCTATCAAAGGAAACAAGAAATTTGCCCCAACGTTAAGTGTTTGTGGACGCCTACAACAGATGCTGGAGGTATGCCATCATGCAGGCGAGCTAAAAATTAGCAGTACCCCATTTCTTCATAAAGATGTTATGCAGCTGTCAAATCGACAATTTTCACTTGTTTTCTATACATTTCTTGCAGTGAAGCAACACTACCTACCAAACATTTTCATTGTTTTTTATTACCGGTATGCATCAGTGGCAATTTAATTGGGTTTTTGTATTTTTGATTGTGTATTTACACAAACATGCATCTTATCTGGAGCTCAGCATATGTTCTAGATGTTTATGTAATTGGTAGTCGAGACATTTGTGAACATTGTATAGAGACAACTCAAAATCATACGAGTCTGTGACTGGAGAAATGGGGCTTATGGGTTTTGTAATCAGTGTAGATCCAGATCAGCCTGTAAATCCGCAGTCTGAACATGATCTTCACTGTTCACCATTCCATCAACAAGCAATATAGACCGTCACCAGGCCACAAGAGTGTGCTATTTGATCTCGATCTACACTAGTCACAAATCACATAAGTGCCTAAAGATTTTGTTTGGCAGGAAACATATTCTTCACTCGCTATCACTGTTAACATAATCGCCTTCCATAAACTGATCATCATAACAGTTAAGATAACGGGTATACAACAATATTCGATGTAACAAGTTCTCACCTGTCTGCTCCATATTTTTCTGCCAACCTACCAGTACTTTTGCATATTGAAAACTTTCAATCTAAACTCGAAATGTGGCCTGTCGGCACACGAATGCCCCCGCTGGCAGCCAAAGAAAACGAGACACATTGAAAACAAGGAAACAGAAATTATAAGCCATTTACCCGAGCGTTAAGGTTTCAAACGCACCAAGTCTGTGACCTTGACCCTGGGCTTGCAGGGGGCGGGACAAATGTGGATTTGTCACATGGCGGTATAGGACCATTGGAGCGTGTGTGAAATGTGAAGCAGATCCGAGCAACGAAATTATAAGCCATTTACCTTGGACATGAATGCCACATGGGTGTGGTATGGAATGAAAATATGGATGATGATAACGAAGTATATGAAGTTTGAAGTCAATCAGACTTACCGTTGACCTTGACCGTGGATATGCAGGCCGCATGGGTGTGGTATGGAATGAAAATATGGATGATGATAAGGGAGTATATGAAGTTTTCAGAGAGAAATGGCACCAAACAAATTTAACACAGACGGACGAAAACTATATATACCCATCGACATTACTTTGTATGCCGCGGTTATATAATACAACAAGAGAGCTGAGGGTCACAATATTCACCCTAAATCAGTATTTGATGAAATTTAAAACAAAAATATTTTGGGTTGGCAGAAAAACATGGGACAGTAGGTGTATACATACAACATTCAATTCACCAGGGGCCCGTTTCACTAAACTTTGTACGACTAAAATGTTCTTAAGTGCAAAATTATGAGTCTGTAAATTTCACATTAACAATGGTTTCTTGTAAACAATTATTGGATTTACATTTATTGAGCATAGGCTGCATATGCAGCCTATGCTCAATAAATGTAAATCCATCAATTGCAATTTACAGACGGTCCTAAATTTGCACTTACGAACATTTTAGTCGTATGATGTTTAGTGAAACGGGTTCCAGGGCTTGTGACCAAGGCCGGAAATACCACAACTTCTAGCATATAACCAGTTTATACCTAAAGTCAACCTCCATGTGGTCGACCCTCGATTGATCGACTGAATAGATTTTATGTCTGAATTGTCTTGGCAAGATGATTTTCATCGATATATAAAGTACTTTCAAGTAATAATAATGAATGATAATGAATGGGGTTTAACGGCCCAGCAACAGCTAAGGCCGCATAAGGACGGACTTTCAAGTTAAAAATAATTCTTATTATAATGCTGATCACGTATTATATGGGTCATGGTTGGAAATAATGAAATCATTACATGTAACTGGACACAATACGAGCTGGCTCGTCTGGATCTACACCGTTTACAAAATTTGCGATAGAGGTCTGTGGTGTTGACAGGTTAAAGCTTGGCTAATTAAATTTGTAACGAATGCTAACAAGTTTATTATAACCAACCCTGGGCACTAATGCTGATATTGCACATACATATTTTCTCATAATTTCACATGTTCATCATAATTAAAACTATTTACAAAACAATAATAAATATGGCTGTAACTGGAGAATTGGGGCTTATGAGTTTTGCGACCAGTGTAGATCCAGATCAGACTGTGCATCTGCACAGTCTGATCAGGATCTACACTGTTCGCCATTCCATCAATGAAACACCCGTCATGCTTGTAACAAGAGAACTAGATCATTATCAGGCTACATGAGTGTGCTATTTGATGTGGAGCTACACTGGTCACAAATCCCATAAGCCCAATTTCTCCAGTCACAAATCAGTTACTGGTATCCACAACAAGACTACCAGATACCTGGGGGCCGTTTCACTAAACTTTGTACGACTAAAATGTTTGTAAGTGCAAAAGTCTGTAAATTGCACATTAATAATGTTTTCTTGTAAACAATTATTGGATTTATATTTATTGAGCATAGGCTGCATATGCAGCCTATGTTCAATACATGTAAATCCATCAATTGAAATTTCCAGACGATCCTAAATTCCACTTACGAACATTTTAGTCGTGCAAAGTTTAGTGAAACGGGCCGCGGAGTAGCTGTTACTGTGTGGAGACTTCATGAACCACAATTGAGACACGCCATGTGACTTTGTACTCAAGAACGTGTGCAAGATTTCATTAAATATATTCACAGAAACTGTAATATTTTCTGTAAAATAATCAATATATTCCGCATCTGCCAAGAAAATTTCGTCAACTTTCGAGGCCATTTACGGAAACAATCGTAAATTTTGTAAATATTTTTCAAAGGACATTCTTAGGTACAAACTCACATGGCACGTCACAATTGGTGAACTTCGTACGAGATTCTCAATTGCCATTATAGTTACATCAAAGATTAATTAGAATCACCAATTTATGGCACTCACTTATGCATTACACCAGTTTCCATGTCAGTGAAGTGAAATTCGAACATATGTGACCAGCTGTAAGAAACAAGGAATCAAGGGCCCGTTTCACTAAACTTCGTATGACAAAAATGTTTGTAAAGTTCAAATTTAGGATCGTCTGGAAATTTCAATTGATGGATTTACATTTATCGAGCATAGGTTGCATATGCAGCCTATGCTCAATAAATGTAAATCCAATAATTGTTTACAATAAAACATTGCTAATGTGAAATTTACAGACTATCATAATTTTGCACTTACGAACATTTTAGTCGTACAAAGTTTAGTGAAACGGCCCCCAGTAACATGGATGGATGTACCCTTCAAAAACGTCTCACACAAATTTCTAAGTCATTTGACATTGACCCTGAACACAGGGGCTGCAGGGGTGGACTATAATGGAAATGTGGAAGATGACAAAAATAAGTGTAAAAAGTTTCAAACCAATTCGACTAACGGTAACGGAAAAAGTAGGTAGCAAAAAACTGAACACCAATCTTGAACAATTGGACATATGGACATGGTGGTGACTATAATTTATGTAACACAATTATTTTTGCAGGTTACATAAAAAGGTTCTGTTTGATACCAGTGTAGCCCTAGATCAGCCCGAGTACCCGCAGTCTGATCAGGGTCTACATTTTTCGCTGTTGAGTTTGGCTAAACAGCTACATAGTGCGTTTAAAGAAACTTTAGATTAATCCCAGGCTGCATGCATGTGCTACATGAAGCTGATTTTTGCTATACTTGTCAAAAAATCAATCTATTTCAATTCTATGGCTGTGATTGGAGAAATGGGGCTTATGGGATTTACGACCAATGTTGCTCCTGTAGCTTGACAATGATCTATATCGTTTGTTAGAAGCAGGACAGGCATTTCATTGATGGAATTTCAAACACTGTAGATCCTGATCACATGTTTTGCTGTGGTGAGTGACACAATTTGCATGTACATGTGTCGGCAATGAACTCTTGAAAGGCAAGTAACAGGCAACACCCAAATATGTGGTTATGAATGGAGAAATGGGGCTTATGGGTTTTGCGACCAGTGTTGGTCCAGATCAGCCTGTGCATCCGCACAGTCTGATCAGGCTCTGCACTGTTCGCCATTCCATAAATGAAATACTTGTCATGTCTCAAACAAGCAATACAGGCTGTTATCAGGCTACAGATGTGTGCTATTTGATTGGGAGCTACAATTGTCACAAATCCCATAAGCCCCATTTCTCCAGTCACAGCCACATATAATTTATTTTTTACTGGGACACGCCCTGTAAGCAGTTCTCAGGGCACTGTACATAACTTAATTTAACCCTTTTCACCCCTAAGAAACTTGAATGGATTTTGATGTTAATTTTCCGACCAATCCAATCATGATAAAATAATTGTCAGACTAGTCCATTTATGATAAGGGGGTGTTTTTGTTCTAAAAAATATGACAATTACTTGCAAAAAGTGTAGATCCTGATGAGACGGCTCGTCACGAGCCGGCTCATCTGGATCTACACTTTTTGTCAATACCACTATACAGGCATGTGGTGTTGAAAGGGTTAAAGCTTACATGCCCCCCATACATAACGACCACAGAAGCAGTTTTGATTGTCCAAATAGTCTGACCTAGGATGAGCTGGGCTCCAACAATGTGTGCAAGTACGGACTTCAGTGAGGCCTGGATCACTGTACATAGACCGTGCAGCATTCACTTGGTACATGTAGACAGTGCTCTATTTTCAACTTACTTCAAACACTATTTTCACTGCATAGTGCAGTATTTTCACTACATGTAGTATACAGTATTTTCACAATATAGCAGCTGTATGTAAACAGTGCTGTATTTTCACAGTGCAGTATTTTCACAGTGTTGTATTTTCCCAGTATTTTTACTGTATGTAGATTTAGTATTTTCACAGTGCAGTATTTTTACTGTATGTATACTTCATAGCATTTTCAAAGCGCCATATTTTCACAGTGCTGTATTTTCACAGTGCTGTATTTTCACAGTGCTGTATTTTCACAGTGCTGTATTTCACTGTATGTAGATAGTACATCTTTTTCACTACATACAGTATGTATAAAGACAGGTTGAGACTCGAAGATCCTCATGTGGGCAGCCCACACTGTGATAGCCTGGTAGGATAACAATCTCCGGGAAGATTCACCCTGTAACATCAGGGCCTGTGTGTGGTCGCGGTCGACTGGGCGCGTCAGGAGGCACCACTGCTGGAGGAGGGCGGGCCACGACGGTTACCTAGGAAATGGAGGCCGGGCACGTAGCGGGCGCTGTCTGGCCGCTGGGCTGTGAAGGTTGTGGTGGGCCAGGAACCTGTCGAGCCTGCAACAGGGACATATACAGCTAACACATTTAGTGTCAGGTACTGATTCACAGGTATGCAAATCTACCAATTTTTATTTTCCATTTTCTTTATTTCTCAATGAAAGTATATAGAGAATAGTAGGTTAGTGCCGTGAATGGGAAAAATATCTGGTAAGGCTCAGGAAACGAGATGGGCGAGGCTCTGCCGAGCACATCCCGTTTCCGTGCCGCGCCAGATATTTTTTCCCATTCATGGCACTAACCTACTATTCTATTTATCCCGTCAACACCTACAAATGGCTGTAAAATGCAAAAATAGTATTGACTGGATATCGAAAATGTTTCACGGCACCGTGTTTCACGGCACATACGCACTGTGTTGACGGGATAAATGTTGTTACCACTCATTTGAACCGTCTCGTGGGTGGCAGGTGCGAGCATGCAATCAGAACGCATCAGAATGCATCAGAACGGAATATTTACATCGAAATAATAAATATATATTCAGCCCTGAAGTTAGAATAACCTGACCTGGTGCCAGGTCCATACCACAGCAAAGCCACTTGGCCCTTCCCCTAAAATTAATAGAATTACGAATAATCACATTACTCATATAAGGGGTATAACCAGATTCAACTTTCACATACATGTACAAGAAAGCCAAAGATGTACATGAGGGCCAAATCAGCTCTCCGGTCGCGATTCCAGTAAGGATGAATCCCGATCGTTAAATTACCCATTGTATGCTCCCACCTGCTAGCCACTAAACTGTTTTTCAGTATCAGTCGGAATGTTTCATCAACTAAATGTGGCTGTGACTGGAGAAAATGGGCTTATGACATTTGTGGCCAGTATATTGCCTGATCTGCGAGCACAATGCTGTAGTCAGATAAAGATCACTAATGTTTTATGATCTTGGTCTAAATTGGTCACAAACGCCATAAGCCTCATTTCTCCCAGCATAGACACACATGGAAAAGCCTGATCAATTTGGGGCAACACTGGCTGCACATTTGTAAGCGTGTTTTTTATCATACAGACCAACAATACCATAGGTTGAGATACTAGAGAAAATGAGCAGGGGCTCACGTATACACCCGGCCGTCGCCTGGACCGACAAATACTAAAATAAATTGGAACTTTAACGCAAATCATACGGATGCAAATTTCCGGACGTAATTACGAAAACTATAATTCCAGCACAAAAATATTTACACAATTCCCTAACATTTGATTGGCCCATAGCAAGTATCTGTCCAAAATTTATATCCCAGTAAACTCCCACGTCGAACAACTTTTCCCGCGACTTTTCCAAGTTTATACCCCGATAAATTCCACAAAAAGGCCATTCATTCCTATAATATACCCCTCGACATGACATGCTTCGTATGCCGGGGGTATAAATATAGAAGTAAGCAATAACCCTAGTAGCTAATCATTGCTCCGATTCAATCATGTCCCATATTTTGACTGACAAATTTGCTACCATTTATTTGAAGTAAATGGATACATGGGACAAAATATACTGAACCAGTTAGTTGAAATGTTAAGTTAGGCATAACCATGCTCTACCTAAATAGTTATTAATTTCCAAACAATCTACATGTCTAGAAAACACAAATTCTTAACCCTTAGAATGCTGGAAACGAAAAGTGTGTCTGCTGTTGCTTAATATTTTTCCTTTTTTCTCAATAAAAAGATGGTTTGACAGCACTTTAGAATCATTTCCAATTGATTCTAAAGTGCTGTCAAAACATGTTTTTTTTTATGAGAAAAATGGAAAATATAAAATAAACAGCAGACGACACAATTTAATTCAGTGTAAGGGTTAAAGCAGTAGTCAAACTGTTTCTGTGCTAACAAGCCAACTGCAGTATACACACAGTTTCATGCACACGATCTAATTGTTTTGACGAAAACATATCAACTTTTGGATCTTAACCCTTAGGCCGCTACACACAACAATTGTCGTCTGCTGTTGCTTTATATCTTGCCTTATTTCTCAATAAAAACATGCATGTTGTAAATTATTCTAAAGTGCTGTCAAAGCATGTTTTTGATGATAAAAATGGAAAATAGAAAATAAACAGCAGACGACAAAAAATTAAGATAGCGGTGTAAGGGTTAATTTGTCATGGTGCTTCATATATTACATGCAGTAATATGAACATGTAAGAATTTGTATGCGACTGCATAACTGTGTTTTGGAAATACAATGTACTAAGATTGTGAATTTACCCGAGAGCTACACAGTTGTTTTTTGCCTTCTACATGTATGGCAGCTTAAAGGCCCAACTGGGATATAAAAGCCACCAGATGGCGCTGGGCAGGCTTTTTGATAATTTTATGCATGCTTCACTTCAGGGACACATTTTCAGATATTTTAGAAATACCACTGAACAAATAAGTACACTATTTCACACAGATATAGATAATACAACTTTGAAAGGCTTAGAAAAATTTGGATTTAAGAAAACAAATGTAAATGTGCTTTTGAAGTAATACAATGTACTCAACTGACAACTGATTCAAACTTGCCGGGCGGAGCGTAGCTGTTAAATATGTAATTCATGCATAGAGCTGAGTTCATGACCCGACATTGTAAACAACCCCACGTGTTTAGTGATGATAACACTAACAGCTATAACTGCCTGTATGGTCAACATCAGACAGTGTGCCAGCCGCACAACTTTGATTTTGGACAGTAATATCAAATTAAATGTGTGGTTGGTATGCACATAACAAGGTGAATGAAACAAAACCATGGTTTAATAGACCAGCAAGAGAAATATTTCGCCTAGAACTTGATACAGTGGCTGTGAAAATGCAGTATATACTAATTATAAACAGCATATACTCGGTTAGTATGCACAGTCACAAAACAGCATGTATGTGCAGTCTGATCTGGAATTTACATGACTACATGAATTCAAGTTTGCTAGCAGCCTTATTTCCTGTATCCTAACACATACCAGTATGGCTATTTCAACACTGGTCTCTAATTAGCTGTCAGCATATATTATATCTGCAGCAATGCAGTTTAACTGGGATGGGGTTATCTGTGGAATGACATGACACAGTTACACATTTTTATAAAATACCGACTTATTACAAACACATATTCTTATATATTGGTTACTACATGTACTTACAAAATACATCAGAGATAGGAACCTTGTTCAGGTCCAGAAGCACAATATAGGTTTCACTATATATACATGACACACTCTAATTAAGTAACATGCACTGGACACGTTACGACATGCATATCCCCGGATCAGCTGGTGCATCCTCGCAGCCTCATCAGGATCTACACTGTTAAGTTTGGTGGTCATTCATGGTGGCTCTAATTAATGATGTAAACTGCATCATGCTATAGTCATGTGCTATCTGATTGTGAGTTAAACTGATCAAACACTCAATAAGCCCCATTTACTTATTGTGTGACACATGGAAAGGTGTTTCATTCAATTTTACTTCTTTCTATTTTTAATAATTTATATAATAGCATCAAAATACTCTTTGCTTTGAAATATTAAGCAGCAAAATACTATATAAGTTTTAACACTTTTAGTAAATTCTCAATCATTTTCCTGCACAAATAAAACATACAGATACTATTAGAGGGACTGGTATACACTGTATGATTTGTGTGTTTTATGTGACCACACGTTTGATAACAAACCTACATACCATATATCTAGATACTGGTCAGTACAGAAACCCCTACACTGGCTATCCAGCTGCCCCCTCACTGTTCTACATTGGGAGCAGACGACAAACATGTGCTGCTGTTTATGTATTCTATTTATAAAGCCAGTGTATAACTGACAGGCTGGGGACGCTATCAGTAATTGGATATGCCCCTCCTACTAAATTCGGTACCAGGGCACCGATTGTTGTGCCTTTAAGAGAGACATGCACATGTTTTCTCATTTTTTTGTTCTATCTAGTTCCCACAATATAGTATCTCGTCCACCAGGAGATAGGATCTCGTTCCCATGAGTTAGCTATATCGTTCCCAAGACATAGCATTTCATTCCCAGGAGATAGGATCTCGCGGGAACGCGATTGCTAACCCATTCAAACAACATAGTCAGCCAATCAAAAGGTAGCATCAATATCATTCACGATGGTGAAATATATCGGCTATTCTATTGGCTGATTATGTCGTTTACAAAGATAACCGACTAGTGGGATTTGAAGTATTTGTGTTTAACGCGCTATCAACAGCTAAGGTCATTTAAGGCCAGGCCAATGGGTTCAATCCTGTATTTAACCAGCTGCATTGGAACGGCAAATCAGAAAAAAATATAAACAGCCTTGAAATTAGAATAACCTGCCTTTGGTGCCAAGTCCATACCTTACCAAAGTCACTTGGCCCTTCCCCTAAAAGTAATACAATTACGAATATCCAGATTACTCTTATTAGGGGTATAACCAGATTCAACTCTCGCATACAAGAATTCCAAAGAATTACCTGAGGGCCAAACCAGTAGCCGATTTCACCAACATTGCAAAGTACATGTATACTTATCTAGCAAAGCATACTTTGAGGGAGAAATCATTTATATTTCGGAAATGCATTATGTCATATAGAACTAACGACTGCATATATTTGATGATTAAAAGTATGCAGAATTATTATACTGAATTTATTACATTATCACAGCCAAAAATTTATCCTAAAATTGAAAATTTCTCCCTCAAAGTATACTTTGCTAGATAAGTATACTTTGCAATGTTGATGAAATCGGCTACAGGTCTCCGGTCGGGATTACGGTAAATTACATATCGCATGCTCCCAACCACCACACTAACTTGTGGAAACAAGATCCAATTTTGTGGGAACGAGATGCTATGTCGTGGGAATGAGATATCTAACTTGTGGGAACGAGATCCTATCTCATGGGAACTAGATGCTATGCCGGGGGAACGAAAATAATTTGCGCATGTCCCTTTTAAGCTGTCGTACACTTCTGTTCCGATTGCATTCCATCAATTTGCAAAACCTAATTATGGTGTGATTATACATTGAGCATTTACATTAACAATGTACATGTAATTAGATACCTAGTTACTATTCAGTTACAGTTGTAAATGTTTAACTGTGTAATTAGGTGGAACTAGAAAATGTGGTCTGTCAACGCACTTAGGGCCCCTATAGGTGATTTGAGACTCTTACAAAAACTTCTAAAAAATAAACGGACGAACGGACGGAGCGAAACCTTTAGGGCACCGGCGATTCTCAGCGGGGCACTAATTACTACAACATGAATTAGTATCAAACCATTAATGTACAAGCAGGCTTTATATACCAGATCTTAGTCAGCAATCCTGCATACTAAAAGAAAAAGATCGAGCATTTTATAAAAATCTTTCATCACAATATGAGCATTAATTAACCTTGGAGGTAAACAATGTTATAACGGCTATCTTTTATAACAGGAGTTGTCAGTTTATCGTATATCTCAACTATTAGCAACCTGTTAGATGGTTGACCAAAAACTTGAATGTGACCTGAATGTCGATGCAAGGGCAATGACATAAGCTCTACTATTTCTTCAAATCAATCACAAAAATAACAGAGAAAGTGCATTGTCATATTTACAAGGTATGGGATCACGTGACGTCATGATTTTTAGATGTCTTTACAGTACTAGTAGATTTCCTTTAATATCTTTTTCATGGAATGACATATTTTTATGAAATATTCCGCAGCAAATGCAGTACATGTTGCCCGTTATTGAATAGGCAGCTTTAATCTCATAATTCTTTCGTTTTGACGAAGAATCGGTTAGCGTAAATGTAAATAAAAACTAGAGCATGTGAATGAATGTAAGAAATACATGGTTCTCCATTCTTTGTGAAAGTTATAAGTCAGAGCACCCATAAAACACATATGCCATCGTATTTGGTGCGCTACATATCATCAAAATGCGTCCATTTGTTAGGACGATATAAAGCAACTCTACTGTAAAAATGACGTCACAGATTATGTCACGTCGGAAAATCTGGTTCGGAAACGATGTGATCCCACACCATGATTTAGCATTATATATGTAACACTGTGGATTGATTGAATGGCATTTTATGTCTGTTCAACAGCAATTCATATATAGATGGACATATACATGTAGCTGCATGGGAGGATCGCTAATTCAGTACTGAAATTAAACTACAATGTATCTGTTCAGCACTATAATCACAATATCCTGATCTGGGGGCCGTTTCACTAAACTTTGTACTACTAAAATGTTTGTAAGTGCAAAACTATGATAGTCTGTAAATTTCACATTAACAATGATTTCTTGTAAACAATTATTGGATTTACATTTATTGAGCATAGGCTGCAAATGCAGCTTATGCTCAATAAATGTAACTCCATCAATTGAAATTTCCAGACGATTCTAAATGTGCACTTACAAATATTTTAGTCGTAGTATGTTTAGTGAAACAGATGTACTTACCAACAAGAAATGTGACATTGTCAAATACATATATACAACAGTAACGTTGTGAAATAAAGGAATGTGTAACATTGTGAAACAAGGAATGGTAATATTGTAAATAAACAAACAGTAACATGTTGTTAAATAAGGAACAGGGACCCATTTCACTAAACTTTGTACGACTAAAATGTTCGTAAGTGAAAATTTAGGATCGTCTGGAAATTTCAATTGATGGATTTACATTTATTGCATATGCAGCCTATGCTCAATAAATGTAAATCCATTAATTGTTTATAAGAAAACATTGTTAATGTGAAATTTACAGACTATCATAATTTTGGACTTACCGGTAGTTTAGTGAAACGGCCCCCAGATGGTTAACAAATAAGGATATTGTGAAATAACGAAATGTAACTGGACTGGATAATAGTATTATGAAATGGAATCATGTTTGGTTAGATGTGGATAAAAGTGATTATAAGTAACGGTATGTGAAATATTTGTTGAGATGTGTGGAAAACAGTTTCGAGCCCGACCCCTCCTCTAGAAAACATGCACTACTGTATGTTTCACGAAACCTGCACAAATTTTGCTGCTGCCATATAAACAATGCAAAAACAATATTTGTTTAGATAATATTACATTTTATCAAAATTTAAGAATGAGCCTTCGTTTTAATTCGTGAAATTTGGTAAAGTATTAATTTTATTACGAAAAATTATTTCTCTATGGGAATTTAACATGGGGGAAAAGAGCTGGAGAAGCTACACGAGTCGAATAACAAAATATTTTGGACATTGATCCTGAAACCTGGCGAGATAGCTTGGAGATGATCAAACTAAGAAAACAAAAGTTAGATTTTGAAAATCTGTCAAAATTTCCCAATGTTAAATCCCCATAGACATCTTCACTCTCTAGTCTATGGGGATTTAACATAGGGAAATTGTTTTTTTTTGCAATATTTAACCTAATTTCACAAAATAAAAAGAAGGCTCATTCTTAAAGGTACATGCCCACTCAGTAGGCATAAAGTGTTCCTAAAAGGAATTCAATAAGTATAATTGTGTCACTGTTTTACCAGTTCTAAAAATTACAAGTGCCCGCTATACAGATATAATAATAAATAGTAATGGTGAATGAATGTTTATTTTGCTAAAAAATGTCTCAGATAATGTCTCCGATATAAAGAAAATATTGTGTCTACTGAGTGGGCATGTACCTTTAAAATTTAATGTTGATAAAATTTAATGTAATCAAAAATAAATAATAGTTTTTGCATTGTATATATAGCTGTAATATTTGGGCATATTTCGTGAAATAGAGTAAATAAATTTTCAGCAACAACATAACTATTAACAATTTGTGAACAATTAGTGAACTGTAACAGGAAATAATAAATGTGAACGGGCCCACAGGGGGAAGAATCGAACCTGTGATAGAAATAAATGCCCATTGAAAAAATCCCATTACCCCACGTTGTACTGTATGTTATAACATAACGTACAGTACAACAACAGGTGGGTGGGGTAATGGGATTTTATTAATGGGAATTTTTATGTCACAGATCCGCGAGTCGTCCACCTATGGAAGGGCCAGCTGTCTCAGAAAGGCAATCTAAATAGCCTGTCAATAGCGCAGACCCAGACTAATTGCCAAATAATTGTCGAAAAAGTGACCAACAGTAACGTCTGGCTGTATCCACAGGTCTCGTACTTGGTCTCGTACAGTACTATATAAATAGAACATAGTACTGTACGAGACCAAGTGGGTGGGGTAATTAATTTTTTTTTAAAGGGCATTTGTTTTGGTGTCTCAGGTCCAAGTCTTCCACATGTGGTTGTATCAAGTCATTCCCTTTCCTTGTCAGCTGACCGACCATATATTATAAACGTCATACCATGTCCTCTACTGGCTAGACATCACCTGGCTGGTATCTACCAGAAACCATAATTATATGCTATTGTTAAATAAAACTAGAAATGTGGCCTGTCGGCACACGAATACCCCCACTGGCAGCCAAAGAAAACGAGGCATTTTTTATTATAAGCCATTTAGCCGAGCGTTAAGGTTTCAAACGCATCAAGTCTGTGACCTTGACCCTGGGTATAGTGTGATAATCCATGCATCGGTGTAGAAGATATAGAGCGGAAGGGAATTTCAATAGGTTTGACCTTTGACCTTCAACTGTGACCTTGACCTTGGACGTAGGTGCGTGGTTATTGATCGAGACACACCTTCTCATCATGAGAAACATTTGTGCCAAGCCATTTGATAATCCATGCATCGGTGTAGAAGATATAGAGCGGAAGGCAATTTCGATAGGTTTGACCTTTGACCTTCAACTGTGACCTTGACCTTGGACGTAGGTGCGTGGTTATTGGTCGCGACACACCTTCTCATCATGAAAAACATTTGTGCCAAGCCATTTGATAATCCATGCATGGGTGTAGAAGATATAGTGCGGAAGGGAATTTCCAACAGACCAACAGACCGACAGACCGACCGACAAGCTGACTCCTATATACCCGCTCAAACTTTGTTTGTGGGGGTATAACAAACGGGCCGCCAGTTAACAAAAGGTATCTTAAGATGTTTGTAAGCATCATTGACTGGCGATTAGCGTAGCCTCTAATCAGACCGCATGGATGTGCAGGCAAATCCATGCAGTCTGATCAGAAGCTACACAAGTAGAAGTCACAGTCATACAGGCCTACAGCCATCAACAGTCAATAGATTGAAAAAAGTGAAAAGTGAATGAGTTTAACATCCCAGCAACAGCTAATGTAATTTAACTATTTGCATGCTTGGAGATGTGTGGGCTATAAATAGTTCAAACATAGCAGATGACAATTAATTATATTCTCTTTTATTTCTCCTTATAAATGTCATGAATATGTCTTGGAATTTCATTATAATTGTGTCCAGAGGACACAATTCTAATGAAATTTCAAGACATATTTACAGAGAGAAATAAAACATATACTCCTAATTTGTTTGGCGGATATTTTCACCGCTAGCATGCAAAGAGTTAAGGATGGGACCTTGGTTTTAAGTCTCATCTGACAGACAGTGGGATGGAACTACTACGAAAGTATTTTTGACGCCAAGACTAGGTTTGAACCCACCACCTCTGTAGCCTATTTCACCAACATTACAAAGTATACTTATCCAGCAAAGTATACTTTGATGGAGAAATTTTCAATTTAAGGATAAATTTATTAATTATAATTATACTGAATTTATTACATTATCACAGCCAGTTTGGCTGTGATAATGTAATAAATTCAGTATAATAATTCTGCATACTTTTAATCATCAAATATATGCAGTGGTTAGTTCTATATGAAATAATGCATTTCGGGAAAAATAAATGAGTACTCCCTCAAAGTATACTTTGCTAGATAAGTATACTTTGCAATTTTGATGAAATCGGCTACTGGTATTGAAGTCCTGTACTCTAACCTCTCGGCAACAAACCATTCCTGCACTGAATTGAAATTTGACGGTGTGAATGTTACAAATGTCATAAGGTACATTTTCTCAGCTGCTTGCCAAAATATGTTCTACCCTTCCAACAAGGTCCACTCTACAGAATGTGATCATTATGTCCCCAACCATGTAATGAAGTTTAGGTAAAGTTGTCATGGGTGGACCCACATAGAAAGAATAACTGCCAGTAGCCTATTTCACCAACATTGCAAAGTATACTTTTCTAGCAAAGTATACTTTGAGGGAGAAATTTTCAATTTAAGGATTTTTATTATACTGAATTTATTACATTATCACAGCCATTTCGGCTGTGATAATGTAATAAATTCAGTATAATAATTTTGCATACTTTTAATCATCAAATACATACAGTCGTTAGTTCTATATGAAATAATGCATTTCGGGAAAAATAAATGATTACTCCCTCAAAGTATACTTTGCTAGAAAAGTATACTTTGCTAGAAAAGTATACTTTGCAATGTTAGTGAAATAGGCTACTGATGTGGATATAGCAGTTATACCAACTATGAAAGTACTTTCCTTACACACTCAAGAGTGGGAATTTAACCCATGACTTCCAATGTTGAAGCCCACTGTCTTCATGAAACCTGCCCAAATTGTACAGCCATATAAACAATGCAAAAACAATATTTTTCGATATTAAACATTAAATTTAAGAATGAGCCTTCTTTATATTTCGTGAAATTTGGTCAATTATTGATTTTATTTGATTGTCTATGAGAATTTAACATGGGGGAAAAGTAGGTGGAGGAGCTGTGGGAGGAGTCGACATACGAAAAATATGGAAACCATCTCCGAAACCTGGCTAGAAAGCTTTGAAATTATCTAAGAAGACAAAAGTTAAATGTTGAAAATCGGTCCACTATTTCTGAATAGAGAAACAAAAATATCCATACTAAATCCCCATAGACATGGGGAAGTATTTTTTTCGTAATAAAATCAATATTGGACAAAATTTCACAAAATAAAAAGAAGGTTCAATCATAAATTTTGATAAAATTTAACATATCGAAAAAATTTGGTTTTTGCATTGTTTAATAGCCGTAAAAATTGGGCAGTTTTTGTGAAACAGACAGTAGTGCTTTACCACCGACTATAATCAACCACCGTATGAAATGTTGAGCTACAGACAGTATACATTGATGGACCATCTATCATCACAAAGCTACTACAGCTGACAGGTTACCTATTGTGGATCTGGCACTGCTGTAAGTAACAGGCAAGACAATCAAACTGGAAAGTGTATATCGCCTTAACCCTTACACCGCTATCTTATTTTTTGTCGTCAGCTGTTTATTTTCTATTTTCCATTTTTATCATCAAAAACATGCTTTGACAGCACTTTAGAATAATTTACAACATGCTTTAACAGCATTTCAGAATCATTTCCATTGAAAATGATTCTGAAGTTCTGTCAAAACATGTTTTTATTGAGTAGCAGTCTAAGGGTTAATTAGTGGTGCATATATCTCTTTTTTTGCAATTATCTCCCTAATTAGAGGCAGAAAAACTACAAAAGCGGATATCATCATTATGTTGGCAGAATAGAAATGTTTATTCCCGGAAAAATTTAAAACAGATGGTTATGTCACACATGTTGAGCCCGGAGAGATATATCTCGCTTTTCAAAGCGGGCTCGACAAAAAAGCAAGTAGGAATAAAACACTATGAAAGCCTCTGTACGGGGTAAGAGCAGTGTATCTAGCACCCACCTGACTCCGTGCTCACAGTCGAGGTGTCCATCATGGCCTTCTCCGCTGACATAGCCTCCAGTTTCGCCGTGTAAAATCCATTGAAGTCCAGTCTACAACAGGGAACATGGGAATTTACTAGTGGGTGAATGAATGTGGGCACTGGCTGAGAACAAGGCAATCGGTGGTGAATGTCTCACCCTCGGTCAAGGTCACCAATTCAAGGTCATCCAATGACACGGGTAAATAGTAATAAATGTGAGGATTCTATTGGTGAATTTTGGTAATGATTAAACTAATGATGAGGAGATATTCAACATTTGGACACAATTGTTTGGTATAATATACGATGATGATGCCTATGACGAGAACACCTACGCTGTAATCGTGACAACTATGTCCCATTTTCCACTAATGTGGGTGAGACAAAATGGACCGTACGATGTGTGCAATCGACGAAGCCACAAATCAGCATGTGCCTTTGCGCAGTTATTCAGTCACCGTATTAGTCTGACAGTCATCACCAAAGAGATTACATGATAATATGACAGTGTAAATGTACAAGAGGATCGGATGTAACAAATATATTCTACAAATGTTGTACAGTCCAATTATTGGCATGCCTGAAAAAGTAAGAGACTTAATAAACAAGAGCTGTAGGAGAACAGCATAGCTCGACTACGAGGTTTGTCAATGTACACATAGCTTGAAAAACAAGGTGGCCACGGCCTGCATAAAAACTTTAACCAAGGTTGACTAAAAACCTTAACCAAGGGAAATTAAGTAAGTAATTCAAGGTTAAATGTAGGTCAATGTCAGATATAGATCAGGGGTTGTTGATGTACATCACTAGGAGATGAAGTTTTCCAAGTATGGTTGCTGTAGGCCCAGGAGTATTCCATATACAAGCTTGACTATAAACATTAACCAAGTTTGAGTACAAAGCTTAACCAAGGGGAAATAACTAAGTAATTCAAGGTTAATGTAGGTGAACGTAAAATATAGGTCAGGGGTTATTGATGTACATCCCTATGAGAAAAAGTTATCCAAGTATGGTGTTTTTATGCACAATAGTATTCCATCTACAAGCTTGACTAAAAACCTTAACCAATGTTGACTAAAAATCTTAACCAAGGGGAATTAACTAAGTAATTCAAGAGGAAATGTAGGTCAAGGTCAAATATAGATCAGGGGTTATTGATGTACATCCCTACATAAGCTCTAACTATTCTTCGAATAGTCGAGTTAAAAAATAGATAAAAATATATATTTGTAGACACTCATATATATATATATGCCAATTTACAGCAAATTTGACTTCAGTGATTATCATGGATCTCTTGGCTTGTCTTTCCAATGACAATTTACAGCAAATTTGGGCAATAAGTCAAATTTAATGTAAATTGGCATTGGAAACAAGCCAAATTTGCTGTAAATTGGCATCGAAAACAAGTTAGTCAAAATTGCTGTAAATTGGCATTGGAAACAAGCCAAATTTTCTGTAAATTGTCATTGGAAACAAGCCAAATTTGCTGTAAATTGGCATTGCAAAGACAAGCCAAGAGATCCATGATAATCATTGAACACATGACTACCAGTAAATATGTATTGCACTTATACTTTTGTCACATTCCAGAAATACCCATTTCTCACAAATAAGTTGTCAAAGTTGACTTCAAATTCACTATGCCTTCTTCACATGTCGGGAGCTTGCATACCTGTGTAGGATGTGGATCAGCTTCACCTCGACGTTGCTCGTTGTGAACTCCATTATCTTTTCAAGCAACTCCAGCAGCAGTCGCGAGAAGTTTGCGTCAAAGTTCGCAATTGTCCGCTCAAAATTCTCGTTGCTTAGCAACTCATCGACATGTTGGGACACCACCTGATGTAATGATACGGAGAGCTTTGTACGCAGGGGAAAAGTGAAAGTGAATGAGTTTAACGACCCAGCAACAGCTAAGGTCATATAGAGACAGGATCACAGTTTAAAGTCTCATCCGACAGACAAGTGGGATGGAAATACTATGAAAGTATTTTTGATGCCTAAGTCAAGGTTTGAAACCACAACCTCCGGATTGGAAGTCAGGTGTTCTAGCCCCTAGGCCACAATACATCCCTGTGTGCAGGGGAATGGTATTACTTTACATGTGAGTGGATCATTTTATAAGTCCATGGCTAAGTATAGGAAATGATTCTAAAGTGCTGCTAAACTATGTTTTTGTTGATAAAAACGAAAAATAATCAGCAAACGACAAAATTTAATTCAGCATTGTAAGGGCTAAGCAAGAGAATTGCATACATGCTCAAATTCTAGACCCCCAGCCTGAATTACCTTGGACTTTGCCTTCAGTTTATCTGTGGCCTGGCGCCGGTCCGCGGCACTCTGCCCCCCGTGACTACTCTTCTGTGTGAGGCCGGTATCCGGGGCCACCTCCGTGCTCAAACTCAGCCGCTATAGCGAGAAGAGAGGTACTTTTTTCAGGCTGTAGCATAGAACATTACCTGATAAATAGAATACCAGGATAGTGTCTCGATAATAAGTTTATCAGGTAAGGCAAGACAAAACGCAATTCCTCAGCAAACACATACACTAGCTGAGGTGACCCTCTAACTACATCATATCCACTGGCCCCAGGTGTGATTTCCAATAAAAGTATCTCACCTGGATGAAGTTGGAGAAGGTGACACAGACCATCATGAGCTTGTGGACAATCTTGAGGAGCTGGGGGTTGGTGAGCATACAGTCCTGGAGGCAGTTGTTGAGCAGGTCCGTATGGTAGGCCAGCACGTCGTCCACGTTCGAAACCTACAACAGGAAACACATACATAATATGCTGTAATATACTAGAACAAGTGAGCAGAGGCTCACGGATACCCCCGGACGTCGCCTGGACCGATAAATACATTTTTTAACGCAAGTCTTACGGACGGACGAACAGACGGATGGACGAAAACTAGATACCCCTTGACATACTTTGTATGCTGGGGGTATAACTAGGATAATAGGACATGCATTCGCATGCACCTCCCAAGGTGTGTGATTTAGTGAGCTTCACTGAACTCACTTCTGTAAATAGGTATTGAAGTATGTTCACGGCTAGCTTTAAATTGGTGAGTGCCAACTAAATACATGTACAGCACAGAAAGGAAAAGTAGTGGCTCGGTTAACGACTATTTGCCTCATTACAATATTACAATATTTGTTTGTTTGTTTATTGGTGTTTAACAGCGTATCAACAGCTAAGGTCATGTAAGGCCGGGCAAATGGGTTCGAACGGAATATTTACATCATGTACAAAGGAATAAAAATAACCACTTTAATAATAATACAACTGTACATCAGATTAAGTTCATTGTTGTGTATTCTCACATACTTGAGCATTTCAACAACACCTAAATTGTAGGGTTGTCTATTTACAAACGATGGCATTCAATTCAAATCTCCTAATATAGCATACAGGTGGCTGCCATATAGTTCACTACTCACGGTCTCCATGTTTGTCTGAAAGGCGAGCCAGTTGGGTTCGACGACCTCGAACATCATGTAGTACTCGAAGTTCTGGACGAAGTTCAGCATTCGCTGGCGGAGGGCGAAGGCTGCAGAGTACCATCGCGCCGACTGGAGGGAGTACATCTTGGCCCCCTTGTTACCGATCCACACACTGTAATAATCCGGCATACTGTAGGTCTTGGCTAACCCTTACAAGGCTTACAATGCTGAATGTAATTGTGGCAGTGACTGGAGAAATGGGGCTTATGTTACCAGTGTAGATCCTGAGTGAATAGCACACTCCTGTAGTCGGATAGTAATCTATTGCTTGTTAGAAGCACGATGGTGTTTCATTGATGGAATGACGAACAGTGCAGATCGGATCAGACTACACAGGCTGATCTGGATTTACACTGGTCACAAAACCCATAAGCTCCATTTCTCAAGAGGCAATCACAAATATATATTTTTTTATTTACAATTTTTCTCAACAAAAGAATGCTTTGACAACACTTTAGAATCATTTCCAATGGTAGATGCGTTGGTCTTGGATTAAAATCTATGCATGCCAATTATACTTTTGTTAACTTCCAGTTTCAGTAATATGCAAATCAACAATCTCTGGTGACATGGCAAGACAGATTTAGTGAAAGAAATATTCATTTATAATAAAAAAAACTTGGCTATTAGCCACATAATTTGAAATGCGCGAGAACTGAAGATAACTAATTAGTAAATATGACTTGTGGAGAGGTTATCACACCAAGAATGAAAAAGCTTGAGTGAGGCCAAGACTGTTTAGTAGACAGTTAAAGGCTGTTTTGGGATCTCCATGGTCAATCCATACACATGCCTTGTCACATGAATGGTAATATGATATTTCTATAAATTGATTGATTTGGTTGAATGGTTTCAGCAGCAAAGTCGGTAACAGATGGTAACAGATAGGAATAAGCATGTAGAGAATAACCTGTCTATGTTGTGTGTGCGTACATGATACTAATTAACCCTTTCAATGCTGAATTAAATGTTGTCGCCTGCTGTTTATTTTTCATCTTCTATTTTGCTCATCAAAAACATGCTTTGACGACACTTTAGAATCATTTCCAATGGAAATGATTCTAAAGTGCTGTCAAAACATGTTTTTATTCAGAAAGAAGACAAATATAACACAACAGCAGACGATTATTTCCGTTTCCCCGCTTCCTACGGGTTAAGGATGACCTAAAAGTTCTCCCATCGTCAGAGAGCTATACATGTCTTCTATGTAGTAAGGATTATCAATCAAATCTCATGGAAGATTCATTTATTAATCAATAGAAGAACTGGCTGACTGGAACAGACGGGTATCATTATTATTTATTATCCACGATAGGGAGTATACAATGTTCTACACCAGATACAGTAATCTAACTACCGGTATGGTTACATTTTATACATTAACCCTTAGACAGTTACACACAACAATTGTCGTCTGCTGTTGCTTATATATTATGCCTTATTTCCCAATAAAAACATGGTTCGACAGCATTTCAGAATCATTTCCAATGGAAATGATTCTGAAGTGCTGTCAAAGCATGTTGTAAATTATTCTGCAGTGCTGTCAAAGCATGTTTTTGATGATACATTGGAAAATAAACAGCAGACGACAAAAATTAAGATAGCGGTCTAAGTCAGTGTTAAGAACGTTTGTCTCTAATTGCTAAGAGATACATTCTGAGTAAGATACATAATTAATTTTTCCCAACATTTGGGCCCAACTATGGGACTACTGGTACCTCCCTTATCTGATTTTGTTTTTCACAAATATTTATTTCTAAATACGGATATGTTGAGTGATGCTTAATGAACCATATACGAAACACAACATGTGATTTTGTATCTAAGAACATGAGCGATAAATACCTCATGAAAAATATTTACAAAATTTACCATAAATTATGTCGAAAGTTGACGAAATTTTCATAGCTAATGCGGAATTCTATTTTCGTCATCTTTTGAAGTAATTTATAGAAAATTTCACAGCTTCTGTAAATACATTTTATGAAAAAAAGCACATGTTCTTAGGTACAAAATCACATGGCATGTGTCATATGGTATATAGACTCGCATCGTTCAACATATCATGCGGAAAATGAAATCAATGGGGTTTAACGTCCCAGCAACAGCTAAGGTCATATAGGGGCGGGATATCATGTGGAAGGTTTATTCAATACAGATACCCTTTTGCATAATTATTTCTGTTAGAGTTATGAATGCTTTTAAAAATTTCTGTCATTGCAGAAACAATTATTTGTTAACCCTTAGACCGCTACTGACAACAATTGTCGTCTGCTGTTGCTTTTATATGTTGCCTTATTTCTCAATAAAAACATGTTTTGACAGCACTTCAGAATCATTTCCAATGGAAATGATTCTGAAGTGCTGTCAAAGCATGTTGTAAATTATTCTAAAGTGCTGTCAAAGCATGTTTTTGATGATAAAATGGAGAATAGAAAATAAACAGCAGACGACAAAAAAATTAAGATAGCGGTCTAAGGGTTAAAATCAAAATCAGTAAAAACAAGACGTGATAAGGCAGATGAATCCAGAACTGGGCCTATAACAATTACCGGTACACAAAGTTGCCACAAAACATGACACGTGTTGTCAAATGTTCCAAATGGACAACTGAAACCTGCATGAGATGTCAATAGACTAAAATCAGCATTTGTAACTAGTCTGGTTTTACATCTATTCAACAAGTAGAGTATGGCAAATTTTGATGAACAGTATCACAAATGTGCTGGCTGATCTGGGGATACACAACTGGCTACAAACTAGTTAATAAAAGCATGTTACAGCACACATGTATTTTGCTGTTTCATAAAATGGCTATGCAATGTTCAGTCGATGAAAACAAGGGCACTGTTATTATGAGGCTAATGATAATCTTCTTGCTGGCAGCCTTGATAATAAAAAAGAAAGCAATGTAAGTCCTCAGTGACCTTGAACTTGGGCAGTCGGATGTGGTTCATATGCAAAACAAATGCAAAACCAATCCTTAGACAAAACACAATTATCAAAAAATCGTGAAGCCCGTTCCATAATTATTGAAAAAAAACCAAAAAACTTTTAAACGCAGTTTGCCATTAAAAACAAAAAGGTTTTTTGAACAAAACCATGAAAACCTTAAAAAAAAAAATGGCGGCAACGGATGGGTTTTGGGGGGTCATATTTGCAACAACAAAGCACCATCCATAGACACACATATTATCAAAATCGGTGAAGCGGTTCATAAGTTATTGAAAAAAAACAAAAAAACTTTTAACGCATTTGCCATAAAAACAAGGTGAACATAACCTTGACCTTGGGCGGTCGGATGTGGGTCATATGCAAAACAAAGCACCATCCATAGACACACATATTATCAAAATCGGTGAAGCGGTTCATAAGTTATTGAAAAAAAATACAAATTTTTTTTAACGCATTTGCCATAAAAACAAGGTGAACATAACCTTGACCTTTTTTTTCGAAAAAAGAATTGGGCGGTCGATGTGGGTCATATGCAAAACAAAGCAGCATCCCTAGACACAAAAACCCGGTGGCATAAAAAAAGGGATGGTAAAATGAATACAAGTGTGAAATTGGGAATGTATAAATTCTAATGATAGTGAGTGAGTGAGTGAATAGGGTTTAACGTCCGCTTTTCTGACATAGAGGTACAAGCCTCAGGGAGTCTACACGCCAGACGACGGGTCAACGGGGTCGAGTCCCATATCCACCTGTCCAAGGGGGGTAAATCCCAACTTCAGAACTCAATATTTACAATCAAAATATATATATTCAGTCCTGAAATTAGAACAACCTGATCTGGTGCCAGGCCCTCGCCAACCAGCCACATCATTTATCCCATCCCCTAAAAGTAATAGGATTAGCGCTAATCTTACTTTTATATATGGGGCATAGCCCGACTCAACTCATACATACAAGAAAGCCAAAAATGTACATGAGGGCCAAATCCGGTATAGTGGGTTCCGGAAAGTATGAACCCAATCGTTAAGCCAGTTTAGTCGCCTTTTACGACAAGCAATGGCTACTGCAGCACTATTCTCAGGATCAGTTGATCCCGCCCCGGTGCCTGCACGGGGCTCTAATGATAGAATTGTAAATCCATTAATATTGAAGCTCAACAGGTTATCATTGATTGGTATGATGCAAATTTTGTTATCATTGATTGGTATGACGCAAATTTTGTGATTGATATGACGCAAATTTTGTTATCATTGATTGTACAGTGGGACCTCTCTAAACCGAACACCGAGAACACATTTACTTGTCTAATTTGATTGGTTTCACTGACATTTATGTCTCATGTTATTGTCTGTTCATGATTGCAAAGCACACAAACATGTCATGAATGGCTCATATTCCAGATTTGCAGTGGAACCTCTCTAAACCGGACACCCTGGGAGTCCCCAGGGTGTCCGGTTTAGAGAGGTTCCACTGTATGATGAAAAATTGTATGCTGTTTCCATTTGGAACACCGACTGCTTACCATTTGGTCACTCCCTGAATCCTGGTTGTACAGAATCTAACATTACACATGGGAAAGATGGGAAAGGTAAAGGTTGTAACTTCAATCCTCATGGGAAAGATAAACAAGCCGGGCCGGTTGCTCAAAATATCTGTTAACCAACTGTTAAACTCTTCACACTCTTGAGCATCAGAATATTTACAATAGCAGGGCTTCAGATAAGTAATTAGTAATTGAGTATTTTCACTCCATCATTTGTGAAGCAATTGGGTATTTCAAAATTTTAATTGGGTAAATTAAATCACACTACTGTTTACACATCAACAGACAGCAATTATTGAATAGTTTGCTTCGAAATGAAAACATGTCTTGGCATTTCATTAGAATTGTCTCCTTGGAAATAATTCTAATGAAATACCAATATGTGTTTTCATGGAAAATAAGAAAAATATGCTATATTTGTGGTCTGTGTATTGTTTTCTGCAGCATGATAAAGGTACCACAAAATTGTTATTACTTTTTGATACTAGCTACTTCAGATTTTAATTGAGTTTTTGGCAATTTTAATTGGGTATTTAAGCAAATACGCAGCTTATCTGGAGCTCTGCAAGACAAAGCATATATTATATCTAGTTGTGACCGGGCTCGAATGAAAGTGAGCAGTAGTTCTTGTGAGGAACGAGTGCCAGTCAACTAATGCTTTAAAATTCACTTTGAAAATTGTTCTCTACTGTTGCTTAATATTTTGTCTTTATTCTCCATAAAAATGATTCGAAAGTGCTGTTGATAAAAATTTGTTGATAAAAATGGAAATTGAAAAACAACAATCGACAAAATTTAATTCAGCTCTGTACGGGCTAACATGTGGGCAAGTGAACTATATTGTGTATGTCAGCATTAAAAATATAATATGAATGTTCAGTACTGAAATTCCGTATCTTGATCTAGTTCCAGGTATCCTTACAACCCCAGATCACTTCACCTCAGGTGTGAATCCCAGTAAGATGAATTGATGGACACAGTTCTAGATAAGGTGCATATTGGCGTCGTATTTTACGCAATTATTTTAGATGAATACGCATACCGGTAGATTATCAACAGTGGGACTACAAAATACGCACAGCAATGAGGAAATATGCATTGATTTTGAAATTGAGTAGTGAAAATACTGTAATAAAGTTGAAAATTAACTTAGTTGTGCTGCAAAATGCTTTTTGCAGCTAAAATAAGTGAATGTTTAAATTTGCTATATTTCTTTTATCATTTGTTCCCTATTTAGTAATGAAGAAAATCAATAATCGATTTGTAAAGGTAAAATACGCAATAATTTTGAAATCAAGTGGTATAGTATGCTTTAGACACAAAGCTTATCTGGAGCTCTGCATGGATTTATCATCATGATATGCATACCATCCCATCCGGCAAGACACTAGAATGAACCACAGAATATTTCAACTTACAAAACATAGATACCATCACCCAACAAAATGCAAACAACAATTTCAAAACCCAGACTTGAGTTCTAAGATGTTATTAGCTACATGATACAAATAGTTAACACAGACTTGGTGGCTTAATTGGATAACATAATAGTTGTGAAATATGCAGCAAATGAGGATTTAACCCCCTTTTATAAGACAAACAATGCGAGTTGTACCTAAGAAAATGTGTGATCTCATACTATATTTTCTGTAAATAATGTTGATGAAAGTTGATGAAATGTTCATAGCAAATGCAGAATAGAATTCTGCATTTGCTATGAACATTTCATCAACTTTAGACATCGAAGGCGATCGCTGGGGAGTGTCTCCCCCATTAAACAAGGTGTTAGCTACGAAAATCAAGGTCACCAAGGTCATGATCAAAATATGAGGAAGTTCAAAATACCCGAATGAGACACTGGGTGGATAGCCATTTATGTGAGGAAGCTATTGATGAAGTTTGGAAAAGGATTCGACTAACGTATCCAGAGGTATTCAACACTTGAATGTATGTACACAATTATTGACACAATGGTTAAGGTCACAAAGGTGAAGGTCAAAGTCACCGAATGACAGTTGGTGGATAGCCATCAATGTGAGAAAGCTATTGATGAAATTTGGTATAATGATCCGACTAATGGATCAATAGATATGGGAAATTTGGCTACGTCCAAAATTTACATCCCACAAAAGTTATGGTCACCAAGGTGAAGGTCAATGTCACCCATATAACATTGGATGGATAGATATCAATGTGAGGAAGCTATTGATGAAGTTTGGTAATGATTTGTTTAACGGATCAAGAGATATGGGAAATTTTAGCTACGTCCAAAATGTACGTCCCAAATTGTTGACGACACCAACGCCAGAATTGTGACCACCATTTCTCACTTTCAAATATCATGGGTGAGACAAAAATCACCCATCATCCAAGGTAGAAAATCACATGGCTTGTGATGACTAGACTTTGCCTTCAAATCTTACCTTCAAGATCAGTGGTACTATATTTTATTGGGGATCGCATCATACAGCCTTACAACATTATTAGAATTAGATCACTACTCGGGCCCTTGTAAAATCTGCATTTGTTGGTCCGAGGCCACACCCACAAACTTTCCCAAACATGGATTATGAAAATTCCTACTCTATATAAAACACCTTTCACATATTGTTTACATACATGCTTCTGTAATCATTTCTGAAAACGGTGTCATAATTCAGAGACATTTACACGCAGTTTTCTACCTGATGCTGTACATCTATTTTAAAATGATTTCACTTAAATGTGAATATGTCCGGATGAATTCATTAATAGCGAAGATCCTGATGAACCGGCTCATAACAAAACCATCTCATCAAGATCTGCACTGTTTGCAGATATGTTCTGAATTGTTACAAAATCACACCCTATCTGCCTATCTGATAATTAGACGAGTCTGAAAATAATCATGGAATCCATGCCAGACACTTCGGGGTAAAAGGGTTATGGTGGACAACTAACAGACAAAAGGACAATACAATATGTGCAACAAGTGTGTATACTGTGTTGTTAGCTTGTGCTCTAATGCATTCTGGTAATAACAGTGTTAGTAGAATCAATGAAGACTCGAGAGATTCAATGGTGAACAGTGAAGGTGCCGACATGCTGGCTGATCTGGCGTTACATTGGTCGTGAAAATATTTTGTCCAATGTGACATCACGATGGGTCATAACTGTGGAGAAATTGGGCCAACGCATGTTCGTGACCAGCCACAGATCAGCCTGCACACGGAGATAAGTGTCTGCACTGTTGAATGTGAAACACCCACCATACTTAACAAAAGAGTAGATAATTATCAAGCTACATGCACAAACAAAACTACTGTCTGTTCCACGTTTTGCTGCCGACAAACTTTTGGACATTTAACACATTAAATAAAAAAAATCCCAAACAAAATTATTTTATGAAATTCCTTAAAATATTGAGTTTATTGCGAAAAAACAATTTTAACATGGGGGCTAAAAAATACTTTTTTTTTTACATTTTCAAAATCTAACTTTTGTTTTCTTAGTTACATCATTTCCAAGCTATCTAGACAGGTTTCGGAGTCAATTTCGTTTTTTCGCTATTAAATCAATATTTGATGGAATTTCATCACACACAAATTTTTGGGGAGGGTGACTTTTTGTTATTAGTGAAAAAGTACATACATGTGTACATTTAAATATTTTTTAGATTTAATGTCTTCAATAGCCAAAAGTTCATCGGCAGGAAAACGTGGAACAGACAGTAGACATTATATTTGCAAAACATGGATAAGCATGCCCCCCTTGGCATACTTGACTGTAAAAATGGTAAGTGCTTCAGTGACCTTGTGAAGGTCAGAAAGATCAAGGTCATACTAATGGTTGAGGGAGTGTGTCACATATGCCCACATGTATCAAGCGTGCGAATAATAAAGTAATTCATCTAGTAATATTGAAGTCATGGCATGATGGAGAATCTCTTAAAATCTTTTCAGCATAAATGACCATGGATATACGCACAGATGGATGGAGGAACCTTAAGAGCAAAGTAGTATGCCCCCTTGCTATCGCATATGGGGTATGTATAAAAAACATGGGTGTGCGAGCAGACGAGTAGCCGATTTCATCAAAATTGCTAAGCATACTTATCTAGCTAAGCATACTTTGAGGGAGTAATCATTTATTTTTCCCGAAACGCATTATTTCTTATAGAACTAACAATTGCATATATTTGATGATTAAAAGTATGCAGAATTATTATACTGAATTTATTAAATTATCATAGCCAAAATGGCTGTGATAATGTAATAAATCCAGTATAATAACAAGAAACGAGGCAAAGCCACGAAGGCCAGGTTTTTTCCAAGCATGGACACTTGGATAACATAATTATACCCACTTTTTGTAGACTAGATGGCCGTGGCCTGCATGTCGCGCCTTGGGGCGAGGCATGGACACTAAAAAAATAGATATAGTAGATGGAAAAACTATAACGAAAAAACTTTAACCGGACACACGGACGTACGGACGGACGTACGGACGGACGGACGTATGTCAAAATGCCGACGATATCGCGCTTTCCGCAAGCGGGTGCGACAATGATGATAAACACCCATGTGAAGTATCAAGGTAATGGGTGAAGCAGTTGCAGAGATATAGTACACAAAAAAAATTTAACAAATAAATTCAAAGTAATTTGACCTTGACATTGCGCACAGGGACCGCACGGTTGGGGGTTAGTGAAAATATGGACGATGATAACACCCATGTGAAGTTTCAAGGTAATGGGCGAAGCAGTTGCAGAGATATAGTATAACGAAAAAAGTTTTAAACCAAAAAATAAAAATTTAACCAGACGTACGTTAAAAAGTTAACGTTGAAAATGGCTAAGTCAATTACGTAGAAATAATAGGTGAAGGTAACAAAATGGTCACATGTTGGATAGTTGTATGTGGTAGGCACCCCTTGGTTATGAAGCTGTGAAAGTTTGGTGGTCCTAAGGTGCTACAGTAAAATAACGAACACAAAAAAAAAAACCAAAAGAAATGAACTTAAACACGAAAACTTAACATTGTAAACGCGAAAAGTTAACATTGAAAATGGCTAAGTTGACTGCGCGGAAAAAATGGGTCAAGTTAAAAAGAAAGTAACATGTTGGATAGTGATATGTGGTGGGCACCCCTTGATTATGAAGCTGTGAAAGTTTGGTGGTCCTAGGTGGTACAGTACCAAAGAAATGGACTTAAACACGAAAACTTAACATTGAAAACGAGAAAACTTAACATTGAAAATGGCTAAGTCGATTGCGCGGAAAAAATGGGTCAAGTTAAAATAAAAGTATCATGTTGGATAGTGATATGTGGTGGGCACCCCTTGATTATGAAGCTGTGAAAGTTTGGTGGTCCTAGGTGGTACAGTACCAAAGAAATGGACTTAAACACAAAAACTTAACATTGAAAACGCGAAAACTTAACATTGAAAATGGCTAAGTCGATTGCGCGGAAAAAATGGGTCAAGTTAAAAAAAAAGTAACATGTTAGATAGTGATATGTGGTGGGCACCCCTTGATTATGAAGCTGTGAAAGTTTGGTGGTCCTAGGTGGTACAGTACCAAAGAAATGGACTTAATAACAAAAACTTAACATTGAAAACGCGAAAACTTAACATTGAAAATGGCTAAGTCGATTGCGCGGAAAAAATGGGTCAAGTTAAAAAAAAAGTAACATGTTAGATAGTGATATGTGGTGGGCACCCCTTGATTATGAAGCTGTGAAAGTTTGGTGGTCCTAGGTGGTACAGTAACAAAGAAATGGACTCAAACACGAAAACTTAACATTGATTGTGGACGCCGCCCGCCCGCTCGCGCACCGCCTGCCCGCCCGCCCGCCCGGCTTTCGCCAATCCAATAGCCTGGATTTTTTTTCAAAAAACCTGGCTAAAAATTAATAAATTTATCCTTAAATTGAAAATTAAGCAACATAAGTATACTTTGCAATTTTGATGAAATAGGCTACAGAAGCTAGATTGGCCTGGAATGCCACGAGGCCCAGTTCTGCAGTGACAGCAGGGGTGGGAACAAATCCAAATGCCAAATCCTGAAAATGGCTAAACAAACATTGCTTTTTCACCCACAAATGCACGAAAGTGTGCTTCCTATGTTGAAACATTAGTATTTTCCTGCAATTATCAGGACCCTCAAATCCTGATTTCAGGATATATCTTGAAAATTCCCAGCCCTGGACAGCGACGGATGTGTACCACTTACCTACATAGCTGCCGCTCCACGTGCTTCGTGTAGAATAGATGGCGGAACAACATCTGGTACCTCGTGAGGGCCTGCAGAGTCAATGGAGCAGTTCAGTTTGTGGTGGACAATTGACTGATTGAGGTTTTACATGTGTGGCTGTGACTGGAGAAATGGGGCTTATATGATTTGTGACCAGTGCCGCTCCTGATCAAATAGCACACTCCTGTAGCTCGATAACGGGCAATATTGCATGTTAGAAGCATGCCGGGGGTTTCATTGATGGAACGAACAGTACAGATGCTGAACAGACTGTGCGGATGCACAGGCTTATCTGGATGTACACTGGTTTGCAAAACACATAAGCCCCATTTCTCCAGTCACAGTCACATATCTGCTAAACAGCAATGTGATATGCAAATGGTATGGACCTGGGGGCCGTTTCACTAAACTTTCTAAGACTAAAATGTTAATAAGTGCAAAATTATGATAGTCTGTAAAGTTCACATTAACAATGTTTTCTTGTAAACAATTGTTGTATTTACATTTATTGAGCATAGGCTGCATATGCAGCCTATGCTCAATAAATGTAAATCCATCAATTGAAATTTGCAGACGATTCTAAATTTGCGCTTACAAACATTTTAGTCATAAGAAGTTTAGTCGGCCCCCTGTATGGGGCAGCACTAAAATTACAAAATATTCAGCACAGAAAGACAGTATCCTGATCTGTATTAATGGTATAGCGAACAGTGCAGATCCTGTATCCTGACCAAACTTCTCTGGTCACATATACAACCGCCTACACCATTATGTGTTCATGAAATAGAAAATATAAAGTGGAGTACTAGATACTATTAATATCAACAACCATTTAAAGATCCATAATGTTGACTTACCTTTTTGTTAACAACCAGGGAAACTGGCCACTTCACTACATAATCAAACGAGAACGACTCTAATCCAGACAGGCCGAGATCAGTCGGATCTTTTCTGTATTTCTTGTAATCTGCAATATACATCTATTTCTATTCAAGGTTTGGGAATCCAAGTAAATAATATGGTAATATGGTATCTGATCGACCAGGATGTTTCACACATAATTGCATTTGTTTTATATGTAATCTAGAGGGAAGTTGTGCTAATAATCATCATTTCTATTGTGGTTATGCTGAATAGGCCATGAATGCATTCATAAGATTTTTACTCTATTCACATAATTGCATGTCAGTTATATGCGAATTTATCAACAGCTTCTATTTTAAAAGCTCCATGTGTAAGTAAGGTGAATATTACACTATACCTCTTTCCATATTTGTTTCTATAGACAGGATCTGGAACATTTGAGTTATCAGATCATACTGCAGAAGGGCGACTCTGGAATATACACAAGAAATCACAGAATGGTAGATACTCACGAGCCAACAATGAGTACAAGTATGTCAGATTAGGCAGTCATATCTGGATTAGGATTGAGGTTTTACATTTTTTCAACAGCAAGGTGATATACAGGGCCCGGTTGCTCAAAACCTCTGTTAGCTTAACAGACTGTTAAATCCTTAGCAATGCTAAGGATTTAACAGTCTGTTAAGCTAACAGAAGCTTTGAGCAACCAGGCCCTGATGGGTATGTTTTACGAAGAGCACGGCTCTTCAGCAGAGTCAACAATGAAATTAGAAAACAATGACAACAAATAAATAGCAGCTAAATTGCGGCATGCAACAGCCACACTGCTTCAGGCTTAGTACATATGCAACTAGAGCAAGCGAGCAGGATTTGGTCAGTCGATCCAGACGGTGGCCGGGGTTATCCATGAGATACCCCCGGCCACTGTCTGGTTCGACTGACCAAATATTTTGTAGGTAAGTCATTTCGCTTTGAAATCAGGAATGCGGGCAACATGTGTAGGTTATGGAATGGAAATATGCTTATCACCGTATGACATTAGAAACAGATAACATCACCAAACGAAATTGTGGCACATAACAGACCAACTAGTCCCGACATTGCCACGTACTTGAGATCATCCTTGTATGGATCGACGTTGGCGGTGCTGGTGCGGAGGGCGAGTTCGAGCAGAGACTCGAGGCGGGTGGGCATGATGTTCTCGATGTCGAGCTTCATCTCATCCTCAGTCATGTCCATAAACTGTACGATGAAGTCTCCCTTGTCTAGCAGGAAGTAGTGCTTTATCGACCTGGGATTATACGGTGGTAGAGTTGGGAGAAATTGGTTGCATGGGGCTCTACATTAAATCTAGAGTGGAGAGTTTTGAGACAAATGTTTAGCGTGTTACAGTCTTTGACAACAGTTCTTCACTGATCTTCCATAAACTGCACGATAAGGTCCCCCTTGTCCAGCAGGAAGTAGTGCTTTATCCACCTGCTACAGAGGATAATATGGTAGTAAGGTTGGGAGAAATTGGTTAATAATCAATTGATTATCGACCTGCAATGGGGGATTATATGGTAGTAGGATTGGGAGTAGATTGTGTAAAGTTTGAGTGGAAAACTCTTGAGATGAATATTTAGCATGGGCCTTTAGCTTCCATTTCAGTGAAGTTGTCTGGCATTAGAGCAGTGCTTTAGTACTGCCTGCTCTGTCTGGCCGTAGTACTTGTACACGGTGTGTTACCTGATCCTATTGAGCAGGTCCTTCTCGTTCATAAGGAAGTCCAGCAGGAGGCGACTGGCGTAGCTGTACGCCTGCTCTATCTGGTCGTAGTACTTCTTCTCCTTCAGGGTGTATACCACCTCCTCCGCGCTTGGGCACTTCACGTCCCGCCCTGGGGCAAATGTGGACTATTCAGTTGTTTTCTTTGGATTCCATACAGAGCTCCAGATAAAGGGTGTATTGGCTTATTTATTACACTTATCTTAGCAGAATACGCATTGATGATCAAAAGTGGGAGTACAAAATACTCACAGCAATGTGAAAATATGCATCGATTTTCAAATTGAGTAGAGAAAATACTGTAATAAAGTTGAACATTTATTTAGTTCAACAGCAAAAAGCAAACTAAAAGCAAACAGGGTTTGCTTTTTGCAGCTCAAATAAGTGATAAATATTATTTGTTTTTATTTTGTATCGTGTGTTCCCTACTCCACATTTAAATGAAGAAAATAAATAATATATTTGTAAAAGTGAACTACGCATTGAATTTGAAATCTGGGGCTATAATACTCTTTAGATAAAAAACTTATCTGAAGCTCTGATACTAAGACTTGGCATTGCAGAGAAGTACGCCAGACATGACTCATGGCCTACACTACTCCTTACAAACAAACTGTATGAAGTACGCCAGACATGACTCATGGCCTACATTACTCCTTACAAACAAACTGTATGAAGTACGCCAGACATGACTCATGGCCTACATTACTCCTTACAAACAAACTGTATGAAGTACGCCAGACATGACTCATGGCCTACATTACTCCTTACAAACAAACTGTATGAAGTACGCCAGAATTACTCCTTACAAACAAACTGTATGAAGTATGCCAGACATGACTCATGGCCTACATTACTCCTTACAAACAAACTGTATGAAGTACGCCAGACATGACTCATGGCCTACATTACTCCTTACAAACAAACTGTATGAAGTACGCCAGAATTACTCCTTACAAACAAACTGTATGAAGTATGCCAACATGATTCATGCCTACTTACTCCTACAAACAAACTGTATGAAGTACGCCAGACATGACTCAGGCCTACATTACTCCTTACAAACAAACTGTATGAAGTACGCCAGACATGACTCATGGCCTACATTACTCCTTACAAACAAACTGTATGCGAGATAAGGTGTAGATAAAGTTATTATAGTCTTTGGTTTTCTCTAATTATTTGCATATGGACATTACACTTGCCCTGAGAAACCTAGACATTATGAATGTATTCTATACTCAGACTGGGCCTGTCAAACTGACTTGGGCCTGTGATCTATATACAGTCGAACTTGTGCTAACGACCACTTGTAATAAACGACCACCTGCTGTAAGCGACCGGTTTGAATCCCGCCCGACGAATTTCCCATAATAACGTACTTGCAATGAACGACCACCTGCTGTCTGCGACCAGCGACCGTATAAATACGGCCCATTCCGTCAAAATACGACACGTTTAACGACCGTCGGCGACTGTCAGCGCCCATGAAAACACGGCTCCAAACACGGCTATAAGCGGTGGCTATAATCCATAAAACGTGTATTTAACGTTCTATAAATAGACTGGTGTTTCAGCATTATCTGGGTCAGGGTATGGGATCACGTGGTCTATTGTTTACACTGCAGCCCAAGGCAATCTCGCTTAAATCGTAAATTTCATTCATCAATATGACTTGCAGCGTAAACAATAGATCACGTGACCCCACATCCTGAGATTATACACGTATGAACCGCATGAATAGGCAGGACACGTGACCATAGGCATTATTTATTATCAATTAATCCGTTTAAGCGTCTGTTGATCGCGAGTAGTATACATTGTAATAAGCGTCTGTCTATCGTGAGCATTATACAACGTAATAAGCATGATTTTATAAATAACTTGTATGTTTAATACATTAATACATACAAGTTTGTATGTCATAGGCATTATTAATAATTACTTTAACTTCTGTTCAAATGACATGATTTTATATGGGTCCATTGCTAATGGAATTCCCGCAATAGTTGGTAACCGAAATGCGAATGATACCAGTAACCCGTGCAGTACCAGTACCCGTGCATGTCCCGAAATTTTATAACGCGGTCGGATTCGATCGCGGTTTGAAATCTTGGACCCCGACCACCGCGTTATAATGGAGCTGCAGTGTATTCAAACTTATGTTTTCCATTGTACATGTCATTACTTTAATAAACATACATATATGTGTATACATGTTATTACTTAGCTGTGTTGTCACTGTGTTGTTTTTTATATATCATCCGTGTACCCACTCCACATGGCTGTCCATATTAAGAGACCACCTCTGTTAAGAGACCACTTTTGGCAGTTCCCTTGAGTGGTCTCTTAACACAAGTTTGACTGTACTTGACATTATTATAACTGCAAATGTGAAAATTAACTAGTTGGTTGGCTGAAGCATAATTTGTGACTGGATAAACAGGGTTTACAGAGTATATGGCCAGTCTAGCACCTGATCTAGTCAGAAACAAGAAAATGTGGCCTGTCAGCACACGAATGCCCCAGGTAGCAGATTGGAGAAACTGTGGCAAAATGAATTAACCAAAAGTGATAAATATTCATAAGCACAGTTATGAAGGTCAAAACTTCAAATTCATATTAAGGGCAGCATGGATGTGTGACATGTCTTATGTAAAATCTGGTAAACTTCTTAATGTGTGAAAAAGTTTCAAAGTTGTGAAGGTCAAAAAAATCAAGGTCATATTAATGGCAGCATGGATGTTTGGCATTTGTCTAAAAGTATGCTGCGTTTAAATATTTAAGTAATCCTTCAAGGGATATAGAAGTTACAACAGAAATGAGAAACTCCTGCAAAGTTCTTAATGTGTGAAATAGTTCGTAGTTGAGCAGGTCAAAAGGTCAAGGTCATATTAAGGGTAGCATGGATTTGTGGCATTTGTTGCTGAGTTGAAGTATTTAAGTAATCCTTCTAGGGATATAGAAGTTATGACACAATTGAGAAACTCTGGCAAACTTCTTAATGTGCCGGACGGACACACGGACACACAGTCCAAACACTACAGGCCTACGGCTCTACTGAGACTGAGGGCATAAAAATGGCTCTGCCAACAAGCTACCAAAGTCACAACACAATCTAGTGTATACAACTCCCGGTAAATCAGATTTTAACTCAACAATTGGATTGGCTAAGCTTGTCATAATAAAATTTACGGCACATGACGATTTAAATGGAAAATGTTACAGACAAATGGAAACCGGCTGAAGTACAAACAACATACACATCTACACACAGACAATGTACAACAAGAAGGCGGAGATGTTTAGTGAAGTGTTCCATACCACAGAGCCTGACGACGTTGAGGTATTTGCCAGTGTTGAGCAGTTTGTCTGCAACCTGCTCCAGGAAGACAGGGATTCTCTCGCGACATATCGTGTAGTGGTGCTCCCAGTAGGTGGCCACGTTAAGGGGGGATAATATCAATATGCATGTGAATACAATCAACAAGATGACAAGTATAATTGTGGCTGTCATTGGAGAAGTAAGGCTTATGGAATTTGTGATCAGTGTAGACCCAGTTCAACCTGTAGTCTGTGCAACAACACAGTCTGATAAAAACCTGCACTGTTTGCCATTGCATCAATGAAACACCTGTCATGCTTCTAACAAGCAACATAGTTCAAATGCTATCTGGCTACAGGAGTGTGCTATTTCCAAAAACCCATAAGCCCTATTTCTCCAGTCACAGCCACAATTAAATGCAGTTGCTTAGTTTTCTACAACTTTCTACTTTATGTAGAAAGTTGTAGAAAACTAAGCAACTGCATTTAATTGTTCAATCCTTGGGAAATGGTGAACTTTCGTGATTACTAAGCCTAGTTTAGGGATTGTGCGAATAACACTTTCTGAGCACATACTACGTCCTCACGTTGCAATCAGGAAGTCGCTCAGAAATGTTTATAACTTTGTGAAGAAAAGTTTCTCACCTGGGGGCAATATAAAACATTGTTAGATGAAATAAGATTGAGGTCACATGATTTAGACAGGAATTCAATATGCATGGTGATGGGCACTGCATGTGCAGAACTGAAACTACAATACCCCTTCCGACACAGAAAACACACTTAGGACAATATTTCTTATCTGTAGCCTATTTCACCAACATTGCAAAGTATACTTATCTAGCAAAGTATACTTTGAGGGAGAAAGTTTCAATTTATAGATAAATTTATTAATTTTTATTATACTGAATTTATTACATTATCACAGCCATTTTGGCTGTGATAATGTAATAAATTCAGTAAAATAATTCTGCATACTTTTAATCACCAAATATATGCAATCTTTAATTCTATACTTTGCAATTTTGATGAAATCGGCTACTGGTGACAGGCACCCTTACTACGCAAAATCAAAAGGTGCGCATCCCAGTATTTGTTTATTGGTGTTTATAACGGCCTATCAACAGCTAAGGTCATGTAAGGCCGGTAATGTGCATCCCAGTAACATACATAGTTAAGATATGAAACTCGATAAGGACGGCGTCATCATTAACATATGCATACCCTCCCTACTGCCCATGAAGGTAGTATTACAACAAAGAAATAGTGTTTAATGGCCCATCGACTACGAGAGAAAGGATATTCGTCGTTGTATTCCTCCTGGAGTTTCTCCTTCTGTATCGTCTCATTCTCCTCCACCAGGAACTGTAATATACAGTGCTCCAGATAAGCTGCGTATTTGCTTACATACCCAATTAAAATTGCCAAAAACGCAACTGAAAGCAGAAGTAGCGAGTATCAAAAAGCAATACAAATTGTATGGTACCTTTATCATGCTGCAGAAAACAATAAACAGATCACAAATATAGCATATTTTTCTTATTTTCTATGAAAACATCTTGGTATTTCATTAGAATTGTCTCCAAGGAGACAATTCTAATGAAATGCCAAGACTTGTTTTCATTTCGAAGCAAACTATTCAATAATTGATGTATGTTGATGTGTAAACAGTAGTCTAATTTTATTTTACCCACTTAAAATTTTGAAATACCCAATTGCTTAAGAAATGATGGAGTAACAATACCCAATTACTAATTCCTATCTGGAGCCCTGATATATACACAGGGTATCAACAGAGGGATGATAATGTCTGTTCATTATTGGAAAACACACCATGTTTTTGAGAGCTTAAATACTAGAATGACAATGTAACATATCTAGTAATTTCCAATAACCTCCGAAGGGAAGCACATTTAATACACATTGTTTTAAAGTCACTCTTTTTATTAAATTTTCGACCACATGGTCTTTATCAAAGTACTGCAGATAAATTTTCAAGGCCATGTGGTCGAAAATTTAATAAAAAGAGTGACTTTGAAACAATGTGTAACATATCTATACCGGACACTCTGGGTGTCTGGGTAAGAGAGGTTCCACTGATTGGTTGAGAAAAACGCCCTTAAGGCAGATGTGTAATAATCATTTGTACTCATACCGCCAATGGAACAATCAAAAATGTTATTTGGTGATATAAACATTGTAAGATTGACTGAATGGGGATCTGTTCGGGCCTGATCAGACTGAAATAGTTATGTACGCTAATATAAGGTTCGACCATGACCAGCCGTGGGTAAACATTTGCCGTGGCACGAGAGAACTGTTTGAACCCCAAGGCCGTAGGCCGCGGGTTAAAACAGTTCCCAAGTGCCACGGCAAACGTTTACCCACAACTGGATATGGTCAAACGTTATTGTTACATTTCTGTCGGAAATATTGTGTACTTTGAGCAAATATGCAGTTACTTTCTCTACTTTGATAACCCGTTTCATTCAAACAGCTGATTTACATATACATATTCCGGGGCCGCAGTACACATCGTGTGAGGCAGCCGCATCAATTTCAATATTTCAGTGTGACTGTTGTGAACTAATCTGGTGACGTAATGGCGCGTTCTAGTAACATCATGAGACACATGGATTACGTAGGTGTTGGTTTGGCCCCGGAATGAGCATTGTCTACAGTCATGGTCAAACAGCACGTGCTGTATGTTTGAACACGGCAATGACACTGGCATACATTACTTGCAATATTGTTTGTAAGCTTGTTATACCTCAGAGTAGGGATCGTTGATAATTCCCTTGTATATCCACTTCTCCAGGATCTCAAAGTACGGAACACATGCCTGAAATATGTAGGGGATATTCATATTTTTCCAAAGAATATGATATATATGTTCATTGGGTGGCGTGAAATGTCCATATTTCATGACAGCCGTTAGGCACGATTGAAATGTTAACATTTCACACCATGAGATGAACATATGTCATATTTGTTGTATTATTTACATTGTATACCTATATATTTCATGGATAGGTATATAATAAAGTGGAATAATGATCGTTGCGTACAAAATAGATGGATATCCTAACACAATTGTGATCCAGGTGAATATGAACATCCACACAGCCTGATCAGAGAGTCTAGACTGCTCAACATAGTCACCAAAACACCCGTCACAGTTCTAACAAACAGTATAGATCATTATCAGGCGATAGAATAATAATAGAGTATTTTGCTCGCCTGTCAAGCATTTCCACCATTCTTTTTTGTTAAAATAATAGAAAACAGATCTCAAGATGTCATTTGGACATCAATCGGAAAATAGAATCACCCATATATGCGGCTGTGACTGGAGAAATGGAGTTTATGGGAATATGTGACCAGTGTAGACCCAGACAAGCCTGTTCATCTTGCCATTCCATTCAATGAAACGCCTGTCATGCTTTTAGCAAGCAAGATAGAGCATTATCAAGCAATATGATTCTGCTATTTGATCAGAATACACTGGTCACAAGTCCATAAGTCCCCTTACAGCCACATAACGTCACGGAAGCCAACACTGGAGTTTGCAAATGCTAATGGATGAATGACAGAACGAATGATAGACTAAAAGATGTGATCTAAAAATAAGCAATCAATACAAATAAATGATACAGCAACGACAGTTTGAGGTGAACGTACCGACTGGGTGAGATATAGGCACAGCTCCTGACCTTTGGTGTCCCTGAAACACAGGTGGAACACAGTTCAACAATGATTGTAAAGCATTGGACAGTCGATCAGATACCGCAAGTAACTTCCCTCAGAACAGCTTTTGAGACATCTTCCGAAACTAAGCTTGAAATAATTTGTCATTCTGGCAACACATTGCTAGTTACTCATTTTCATGCCATGGTAACGAGTGTCCATAAAAAAATCTCAATGATTTCCCATGATTAAAGACTTATTTATAAAATCATTTAGTTACGAAACATTCTTGATTATACCAGTTTAGATCCTGACCAGACTGCCAACTTACCCAATAAAGCTGGACGTCTTCTCATGCAGCAGGCTGAGAACTGCCCCTCCAATACACTCGCCCTGTAATACACGCATATCAAATACATGTACAGTGAAATCGCATGGCTCAAAAGCCCACGGGCCTGTACATCAGATTGGCATTACACAAAGAGATATACCATTTAAAACTGCTTCCAACAAATCCACTGTAACTCATAAAAACTTGCGTGAAAGTGAGCTAAAATCATTTAGGGACGGGAAAGTTTGTTTATTGGTGTTTAACGGCCTATCAACAACAGCTAAGGTCATTTAAGGCCGGGACGGGAAAGACTTGTGTGACAAGTTGAGAGCTGTAATATAGAATATAGTGTTCATCTGTCTTTTTGAAAAGACAGATGAACACTATATTCCATATTACAGCTATATTATGTCATTCTCAGCATGATTGTAGTCAGATTACAAACACAACAACTAAACATTAAATTCCAACGTATAGTAGTAATATAGTAGCCAAGAGACAGATGAACACTATGTTCCATATTACAGCTATGTCAGAAAAGCGGACGTTAAACCCTATTCACTCACTCACCCATATTACAGCTATAATGTCATTCTCAGCATAGTGGTGGTCAGATTATAAACAACAACTAAACACTAATTACAATTCCAACATAGAGCAGTAATATAGGAGCCAACATATTCACACACCACTTACCCTGTTAACAGAGTTGGATATTGACGCCAGGATGTCCAGCGTTCTCATCGATGGCTGGATGTAAAACCACATCTTCTGTAACGTTAGATTGCCCTGCAACACGGAATATGTATAGTAAAACCAACTATCATTATATTGAAAAGTGAATCTATATATTTCCTTGTCAAAAATTGGAACAATTGTAAAGGTTATTATTTTGAAATTATTTCAGACAAGCATGATGGACCTAGAGACTGAATATAACACCTTTAGATTTAAAGTCTCTAGATTTCTAACTGTAGAGTACATACACCCTTAACCCTTTCCCTGATAGAGACGACTTTTCACGCCTCTGCAGAAGATGTCTTTTGAAAACATTGTGGGAAAAGGAGAAATTGCTTGTTATTAAACAAGCAATTTCTCCTTTTCCCACAATGTTTTCTACTCTATCAGATAATTTAACCATCATTTGACCCAGCATTTCATTCTTTTATTCAGATGTTTTGGATTTGGATGAGTCGAAATATCGCAAAACAGGGAAAGGGTTAACTAACATTATACAGTGCACTGTAATTCAGCTATATGAGGATGTGAAGACATATTTGCTTTGCAATCATAAACACACATTATCTTTTGAGATAAATTACAGTAAACTCCATTAAAATTCCACATACTGAGGATTTCTGGATGTCTGGTTTAGAGAAGTTACATTGTAAATGTCAACAATGCAAGTAAGCCCAACCACATATCTAATGTGTTTCCAAAACATAAATATAAACAGCAATAATTCCAGCACAAAAATATTTACACAATTCCCTAACATTTGATTGGCCCGTAGCAAGTCTCTGTCCAAAATTTATATCCCAGTAAACTCCCACGCCGAATTACTTTCTGTAACCGTGAGGCGCAGTTAAAATAATTCTTAAGATAACGGAAAATAAACACATTTTCTTGATGAATTTATTTCAAATGCTGGAATTATAAGGAATAAATGGCCTTTTTGTTGAATTTATCGGGGATATAAACTTGGAAAAGTCGAGACAATACTGGACGAGGCCTTCCGGCCTTCGTCCACTATTCCCGCGACTTTTCCAAGTTTATACCCGGATAAATTCCACAAAAAGGCCATTCATTCCTATAATATAGAAAAGAAAATGCAGGTGATACTGTTCAGCCATATACAAAGCATGACGGGATTACTTACGAGGCGTAGCTGCTGCTCCAACTGGGCCACCAACACCATGTAATCCTGTAACACGGCACACAGATGAATAACAGGAACAAGGTCTATAATGAATACAATAATCTCAAAGCCTTCGCAGGCACACACTTATAAAACTTTCTGACTATGTACTCTGTTTTCATGCTCCAAATCAGTAAGTTTGATTGGTCGAGGCTGAGCTGTGCTCAGTCTTGTCCAATCAAATTGCCTGAGAGTAAAAGTAAAAATTTGGAGAATGTACTAAAAGATGCTTTAACAGGGCGGGTCCAAAATTAAGCTTATACTTTTTTAGGGGAAATTTAATAGACAATCACTGTGCACATTTACAAATTAATAATTCCAGCACAAAAATATTTACACAATTTCCTAGCATTTGATTGGTCCGTAGCAAGTCTCTGTCCAAAATGTATATCCCAGTAAACTCCCATGCCGAACTACTTTCCGTAACCGTGAGGCGCAGTTAAAATAATTCTTAAGAAAACGCAAAATAAACACATTTTCTTGATGAATTTATTTCAAATGCTGGAATTATAAGGAATGAATGGCATTTTTGTGGAATTTATCGGGAATATAAATTTGGAAAAGTCGCGGGAATACTGGACGAGGCCTTCCGGCCTTCGTCCAGTATTCCCGCGATTTTTCCAAGTTTATACCCCGATAAATTCCACAAAAAGGCCATTCATTCCTGTAGAGTACGACTTCAATTGAAAGATACAAGTTGTAGACAAACAATAATCTCATCATCTTTACAGGGATCACATTCCACAGCTTGGTGCACATTGTCAGATCAGTAGCAGATTTCACCAAAATTGCGAAAAATACTTATCTTGCTAAATCAACTTTGAGTGAGAAATTTTCAATCTAAGGATAAATTTTAGCTGTGATAATGTAATAAATTCAGTATAATAATTCTGCATACTTTTAATCATCAAGTATATGCAGTCGTTAGTTCTATATGAAACAATGAATTGCGGGAAAAATAAATTATTACTCCCTCAAAGTATACTTAGCTAGATAAGTATGCTTAGCAAATTTTTTGTGAAATAGGCTACAGAAAGCAGAACAAGCTGATCTCTATGTCTGTAACATACAACACTACTAAGAGTCCGGTAGCCGATTTCACCAAAAGTGCTAAGCATACTTATCTAGCAAAGTCTACTTTGAGGGAGTAATCATTTATTTGTCCCGAAATGCATTTTTTCATACAGAACTAACAACTGCATATATTTGATGATTAAAAGTATGCAGCATTATTATACTGAATGTATTACATTATCACAGTCAAAAATGGCTGTGATAATGTAATAAATTCAGTATAATAAAAAATAATAAATTTATCATTAAATTGAAAATTTCTCCCTCAATGTGTACTTAGCATGGTAAGTATACTTTGCAATTTTGGTGAAATGGGCTACAGATCAATGTAGAGCATCGTTTAAAATACTCAGCCATCCGCAGGCAGATTTAGTCAATATGTAGATCTCGTTAATGGCTATCAGCATGTTACTGTACTGCAGACGAGACAAACATACACAAGCCACCTTACCTTAATTAGCATGTTACTGTACTGAAGAAAAAGGAAAAACATTCACAGGACAACTTACCTTAATTAAAGTTCTCATAGCTGAACTAAGGGCATGATTCACCAAACCATATTCAAATGCTGATTTTTCTGCAATGGAAAATCGAAGGGTTGAACTGGATTCTACTAACCAACGATTAGCAAAACAGGCTTCAAGGAAACCTAGCTTGCACAGAGTATTTAGGGAACTGTAATTGTTGCACAGAATCAAATGCCACATCACCAAGAAAATGTGGCCGGTTGGCACACAAATATCACCGTAGGTAGATTGGAGAAACTGCGGTAAATTTCTTAACTGGGGCCGATTTCATCAAAATTGCAAAGTATACTTTCCTAGCTTACGGCTCCACCTAGACTGGGCGCCTAAAACAAGTTACAAAATTCAAAGTCACATTTTTATTGTGACTAAGGAAATGGTGCTTCTGTAGCCGATTCACCAACATTGCAAAGTATACTTTTCTAGCAAAGTATACTTTGAGGGAGCAATCATTTATTTTTCCTGAAATGCATTATTTCATATAGAACTAACTACTGCATATATTTGATGATTAAAAGTATGCAGAATTATTATACTGAATTTATTACATTATCACAGCCAAAATGGCTGTGATAATGTAATAAATTCAGTATAATAAAAATTAATAAATTTATCCTAAAATTGAAAATTTCTCCCTCAAAGTATACTTTGCTAGAAAAGTATACTTTGCAATGTTGATGAAATCGGCTACTGATCTGTGTGGCGTGTGACAAGTGTATACACGGATCAGCATGAATGTGTGTCTGCACTGTTCATCATTTAACGAGTTAAACATTTGTCATGCTTTTAACAGTAAATATCATAATCAGAAAATAGAAGTATGCTAGCAGGTGCTGGATTGGCCCAGCATTAACCCTTTCAACACCAAGTAACTTAATAGGATGTTCCATGCCAATGTTTCAGACTATTCCATTTGTAAAAAGGGGATATTTTTTGTTCTCAAAAATATGAAAATTACTTTCAAACAGTGCAGATCCTGATGAGACGGCTCGTTACGAGCCGGCTCATCTGGATCTGCACTGTTTGTATATAGCGGGCTTTCGGGTTCAAAGGGTTAACAGTATTAACCCTTTCAACACCAAGTAACTTAATAGGATGTTCCATGCCAATGTTTCACGCTATTTCATTAATTTTGTTCATTCAAATTATCCCATTCTTCTAAAAGGGTAATCTGTACGACGTTTAAAATTATTAACAAACAGTGGAGATCCTGATGAGACGGCTCGTTACGAGCCGGCTCATCTGGATCTGCACTGTTTGCAAACATTGTCTCTATAGAGGTCTGTGGTGTTGAAAGGGTTAAATACAAAGCAATTGGCAAACAAGTTTTTTACCGTTGAAAGCATTTTTTTTATATCTCAGACAATTTGTTATTCCCTTTGAATAGCCTCGGATCTGCAGGTTGATATTTCCAGAATCTATATGAGCAAAAGCTAATGTGCACCCTTTGTAACTTACCTTCCATAAATCTAACAACAGTGGAATAATTAGAACATAAAGGTAAAATTCTCTTCACCATTTCCTGGAGGGAGGAATCTGGAACAAATCAAACACATGTACAAGCCTTGGACAAACTGCAGACTATAGTGACTGGGATTGGGGTTGTTCACGACATATCCTTATTATTCCATTCACTTTCTTCGAATCAGATAAGAATAATAAAGTGCATATTAGGTTCCGTTTCCCATTTAAGGATACAATTATTTTTTTGAAAAAATCGCATTATTTTGTTTATAAAGGTATATGTCGATACCACTCTCGTTGAGACGGTTCAAATGAGTCGTAACAACATATACTTTCGAGATGAAATAAAGAAAAGAGGATTTTCCCCTACAATGTTTCATATTACATGTACTATAATTGTATCAAGACTTTAATTGGTTAACCCTTACAACGCTATCTTATTTTTTGGTCGTCTGCTGTTTATTTTCTATTTTCCATTTTTATCATCAAAAACATGCTTTGCCAGCACTTTAGAGTAATTTACAACATGCTTTGACAGCACTTCAGAAATTATTCTGACGTGCTTTCAAACAATGTTTTTATTGAAAAATAAGGCAAGATATAACAGCAGATGACAATTGTTGTACGTAGCGGTCTAAGGGTTAATATACAAATTCAGAACAAGAGAAACATGTAACTCACCCAAACTTTGGTCGATCATGAACTCCTTTGGAGCGTACCTCTCGGTGAGAGCCCTGGCTAGGATGTATTTACCCTCAATGCCCTGAAAAACAGATAGTACACATACAGCCATACACAGATATACAGCCAGATATACAGATATACAGCCATACACCAGGCAGTCACTGGTGCGACACAGCAAATGTGGCTTGGACGAGCACAATGGGGCTCATGGCTTTTGCGACAAGTCCACGGCCCTGTTTCACTAAACTTCGAACGATAAAAATGTTTGTACAAAGATTTCTATGAATTTGCTCAAATGCTATAGGGATGAAATGTGGCCTACGGGTTAGAACACCTGACTTCCAATCTGGAGGTTGTGGGTTCAAACCTCGCATAGGGCATCAAAAATACTTTCATAGTATTTCCATCCCACTGGTCTGTCGGATGAGACTTTAACCCTTATAGTGCTGAATTAAAATTTGTCATCTGCTGTTTATTTTTTATTTTCCATTTTTCTTATCAAAAACATGGTATGACAGCACTTTAGAATCATTTCCATTGGAAATGATTCTAAAATGCTGCCAAACCATGTTTTTATTTAGAGAAAATACAAAATAAGTTCCAACAGCAGACAACAGTTTTCGGTTCCCGCCTTCTAAGGGTTAAACTGTGGTCCCGTCTCTGTATGACCTTAGCTGTTGGTGGGACGTGAAACCCTTTCACTTTCACTTTCACTTTCACCTCAAATGCTACCATTTTGTACCTACGGGTTCATGTCATTAATTGTAGCACATCCACGAAAAGTTTTCCAAAAAACGAATGTCAGAACAAATGTTATTGTGAATTTCAATTTTGTACTTACAAACTTCTTAGTTGTACAAAGTTTAGTGAAACGTGCACCTGTAGCCGATTTCATCAAAATTGCAAAGTATACTTACCTAGCAAAGTATACTTTGAGGGAGTAATCATTTATTTTTCCCGAAATGCATTATATCATATAGAACTAACCACTGCATATATTTGATGATTAAAAATATGCAGAATTATTATACTGAATTTATTACATTATCACAGCCAAAATGGCTGTGATAATGTAATACATTCATAAAAATTAATAAATTTATCCTAAAATTGAAAATTTCTCCCTCAAAGTATACTTTGCTGGGAAAGTATACTTTGCAATGTTGATGAAATGGGCTACTGATCCTGTACAGTTGGATGGAAACACTACAAAAGCATTTTACATGCCTAGGATGGGGATTGAACCCACAACCACTGTAGCCGATTTCACCAAAATTACAAAGCATACTTATCTAGCTAAGTATACTTTGAGGGAGTAATCATTTATTTTTCCCGAAATGCATTATTTCATATAGAACTAACGACTACATATACTTGATGGCTGTGATAATGTAATAAATTCAGTATAATAAAAATTAATAAATTAACTAGAAATGGACGCTTGTCGACAAGCGCATGTGTATCCCCCTCCCCAGATACACAAGTAGTTTGAAAAAAGGGTGATCGAGTTATGCTCCGGAGACAAAATCGGTGACGGACAAAGGGAGATAACTAAACAATTAGTGATGCAAGAGTTGTCATTCTTGCGCGACAAACCTTTAGGGTCTATGCATGTGTGAAGCTACTGGAGCGCAGAATTATTTGTTAATAGTCCTATATTGATGTACATATATCTGCACAGGTGCACATAATGCCACAATATTTTCAACACAGTTGACGGAAATGTAATATAGAATGTAAATAAAAAAAATAATGCTCGCTACTGGAGCCGAGAATTATTTTTAATAGTCCTATATTTATCTACATATATCTGCACAGGTCCACATACTGCCACAATATTGTCAACACAGTTTAGGTAAATGTAATAATTTAGCTGTATAAATTACCTGTAATAAGTTAGTGGTCAGTTAAAAAATTTAAAAAGAAGGTAAAAAAAAAAATAAAAAAAAATTTGAGAAAAAAAAGTTGAAAAATAAAAAATAATAATACTTGCTACTGGAGCCCAGAATTTTTTTTGAATAGTCCTATATTTATCTACATATATCTGCACAGGTCCACATAATGCCACAATATTTTCAACACAGTTTACGGAAATGTAATATACAATTTTATTTTGTTTAAATAATGCTCGCTACTGGAGCCCAGAATTTTTGTTAATAGTCCTATATTTATCTACATATATCTGCATAGGTCCACATACTGCCACAATATTGTCAACACAGTTTACGGAAATGTAATAATGTACCTGTATAAATTACCTGTAATAAGTTAGTGGTCAGTTAAAAAATTGAAAAAGAATGTAAAAAAAAAAAATGGAAAACAAAATTAAACTAGAGCAGCTGAAGCTGCATCAACGGTTTGAGGCTTGATGTACTGACAAACGTACACTGGCAAAGTGATTAGAAGACATTGCCAATGACGAAAACATATGAAACTCAAAAAAAAATTATGCAATTCCAATGAAATTGAAAAAATAAAGTTTTGTATTTTCAGAATCGCTTGACTATCCTAAGCATTTTTCATTATATAACGTTCTACGAAATGTGTACCGTTAACCCCCTAGTCTGACATTGAAGTTGAGACGATTCTAAAGCACTCACAGCATGTCAGTTCGTATATAAAATGAAAATTGTTTTAAGTTCGAGTCCAAATCTAAATCTCCACGTAACTCGTTCCATTTGGTGATTTGGTCGCCAATATTAACCACTATATCTCTCTCTCTGTACTGCCTGTCCCTCAGACATTTCGCCTTTTTTTTGGCCGACGCCGTTTCATACAATTTCCGTCCTGGACGTTTCGACATGTTGATATTCTTGTTTACATATTGGGAAGCCGACTGGCGCGCGTAGTATACTGCGCATGCGCACCGCAAGCCGTGATGTGAAAGTCGTCGTCCACGCACATTATCAAAATAGACTGTTACCGACGCGCGTCGCTAACAGTAAATTGATAATTAATAAATGATTATATTTGTATAGCGGGCACTCGTAATGTTTAGAACTGGTGGAATAGTGACATAATTATACACTTATTTAATTCCTATAAAGAACATTTTGTGCCTACTGCGTGGGCATGTACCTTTAACAAACGCTGGTCAGTGGTCGCATAGAGTTAACACGCGAAGTGTGCCATCCAACTCTAGACAGTGACCTCATGAACTTAACACGTTGCTAAGATCAAAGGATTTAGCCGCAGCCACAGGCATTCGGCCTGTTTCGGCTTTCATCGGTATAATTATCATGATTATGTTGAACAACAAAGAAAATAAAAAAATGAAAGAACCAAACTTCAAATGCCTACAACTCTCTCATTTGGGCAGATAGCCAAAAACTACCAGCGAAGCGGAGATAGAGAATTTTGTTGGCTTTTTAATGGAAAAAAAATATTTGAAATCGGTTAGATAATAACAAAGTTATGAACATTTAAAATTTGAAAAATTGAAAAAAAATCGTCCAAGTTTGAAAGGCAATAGAATCGGAACTCTTCAAGCTATAGCTCTGAAAAGTATCATCTTTTGTGCGGATGAATGTCCCGCGTGACGCTGTCAAAAAATTATGTTGCTGAGATTACTGTACAAATTGGAAACTGTTTTCGAAGACCACCCGTTAAAATAAAAAAGAAAATCCGAAATTGTTGATTTTTTTCATTTTTCTCAACTTCACATGTCAATAGCTCTCTCATTTGAGCAGATAGCCAATAACGGCCAGGCAAGCGAAGATAGAGATTTCTCGCAGCTTTCGAATACAAAAACGAAAAAGAATTTTTGAAATCGGTTGGAAAATAAGGAAGTTATAGGGAATTATATGATATATGACGTCACTTCCGGTTTCGTAAAAAGTGACGTCATGAGAATTCTGAAAATTGAGTTATTCTCGTCTTACTGTTGATGCGAATCGGTATACAAAATTTGAAGTCGATCCGACCAGCGGTTTGGGCTGTAGTCTCGACGGCTGAATAAAAAGAAAAAGAAAAAGAAAAAGAAAAAAAAAACCAACGAAAACAAAAGGTTTGAGGAATCAAATTCCTCAAACCTAATTAAAAAAAAGAAAAAGAATAATGCTCCCTACTGGAGCCCAGAATGTTTTTTAATAGTCCTATATTTATCTACATATCATATATACACAGGTCCACATATTCCCACAATATTTTCAACACAGTTTACGGAAATGTAATATAATCATTTACCTGTATAAATTACCTGTAAGTTGTCAGTGGTCAGTTGCACATGCTAGCACATGCACAGGTGAATAGTCTGTATATAGCACTTACCATTATGCTACTAGACAAAAATTGAAAAATAATTTGAAAAAAAAAAAGAAAAAAAAAAAAATGGAAAAAAAAGTTTAAAAATAATAATGCTTGCTACTGGAGCACAGAATTTTTTTGTAATAGTCCTATATTTATCTACATATATCTGCACAGGTCCACATAATGCCACAATATTTTCAACACAGTTTACGGAAATGTAATATAATCATTTACCTGTATAAATTACCTGAAAGTGGTCAGTGGTCAGTTGCACATGCTAGCACATGCACAGGTGAATAGTCTGTATAAAGCACTTACGACCTTATGCTACTAGACAAAAATTGAAAAATAATTTGAAAAAAAAAAATGAAAAAAAAAATGAAAAAAAAAAATAAAAAAAGTGAAAAAAAAAAAAAATTGAAATAAAAAAAAGAAAAAAAAAATGAAAAAAAAAGAAAAAAAAATGAAAAAAAAAAAAAAAAAAAAAAAAAAAAAAAAAAATAAAAAAAAAAAAAAAAAATGAAAAAAAAAAGAAAAAAAGTAAAAAAAAAAAACAAAATGAAAAAAAAAAAAAAAAAAAAGAAGAAAAAAGAAAACAAAAGAAAAAAAAACAAGAAAAAAAAAGAACAAAAAAAATGAAAAACAAAAATAAATAAAATAAAATGAAAAAAAAAGTTTAAAAATAATAATGCTTGCTATTGGAGACCAGATTTTTTTTAATAGTGCGAGAAACAAAAAAGGGAGATAACTAAAAAATTAGCTATGCAAGAGTTGTCATTCTTGTGCGCGACACACCTTTGGGTCGTGGTCTATGCATGTGTGAAGTTTCATGAAAATATTCCAAAGGGTGTTCGAGTTATGCTCCGGACAAGAAGTGTCTGCGGCGGACGCGGCGCGCTGTCAAATCCATAGTATCCCCCGACGGAGTCCGGGGGATACAATAAATGAGAAAAGGTTGTCCACGTATGATGTCTGTATGCACAATAGTATTCCATCTACAAGCTTGACTAAAAACCTTAACCAAGGGGAATTAATTAAGTAATTCAAGGTTAAATGTAGGTCAAGGTCAAATATAGGTCGGGGTTGTTGATGTACATCACTAGGAGATGAAGTTGTCCAAGTATGGTGGGCATAGGGCCAGGAGTATTCCATATACAAGCTTGACTAAAAACCTTAACCAAGGCGTGACGTGACGGTGACGCCGACGCCGACGCCGGGGTGACTACATAAGCTCTCACTATTCTTCGAATAGTCGAGCTAAAAATGTGATGCTCTACCACTAGACCATCATCAGACATCAATGACTAACATCGGATTCATTGGATGAACTTAAATACTGGGTGTCATAACAATAAGCCATGCTTACTCATAGTGTCATCTATATCGCCCATGATCTAAGAGAACAGGTTTATATAATTTCTATTCATAAAGACAACAAGGTCATCATTATCACTATGCTAATCTAAGCAGCCTTGATAATAACAAACAAGAGGCCAAAATGGGCCTGTATCGCTCACCTAAAAGCCTCCATAGTGGTCATCTTGATTTCACAAAGACTCTTCACTTACAACTTCAAATGTTCCACAGAATTTGTTGGTACCTTCTGATCTAACATATATTGCGAATGTGCATGTGATTTACTGCTATACCTTCGATTTGATACATAAAATGACCATATTCGGTCAAAAATAAAATTTGACCCCTATTTGACCCCTGGGCAATGACCATTTTTGACCCAGAGGCCACCATATGAACAAATCTGAATCAGCGTTAACTATCGATCATTCATACAAAGTTTCGTCGAAATCGGCCTGGCGGTTTGTGAGAAGATTTTTTGACAATTTGACCTACTTTTCAACGGCGGACATCTTGGATTTGGTGATGACCTCCATTTTGACAAAAATGAACAGGCTTCACCAACAAACTATTTCAGTTAAGTTTGGTCAATATCGGCCAAGCAGTTCACAAGAAGAAGTCCTTTGAAATCTTTAGTAAAAGAACAACCTTGTGACCTGTCGGTGGCCATCTTGGATGACATAATCATCTGATTTTGGCAAAACATGCTCCAGAGTGATCGTCTCGTCGATACCTTGGATTGGATATATTATATGACCATATTCGGTCAAAAATATAATTTGACCCCTAGTTGACCCCTCGGGCCACGCCCATTTTTGACCCAGGTGCCACCAGTTCACAAGAAGAATACGTTTGAAATCTTTAGTAAAAGAACAACTTTTTTACCTTTCGGTGGCCATCTTGGATGACAAAATCATCTGATTTAGACAAAAAATGCTCCAGAGTGATCGACTAGTCGATACCTTCGATTTGATATATTATATGACCATATTCGGGCAAAAATATAATTTGACCCCTAGTTGACCCCTCGGGCCACGCCCATTTTTGACCCAGGGGCCACCATATGAACAAATCTGAAACAGCGTTAACTATCAATCATTCACACCAAGTTTCGTCGAAATCGGCCTGGAGGTTTGTGAGAAGAAGATTTTTTGACAATTTGACCTACTTTTCAACGGCAGACATCTTGGATTTGGTGATGACCTCCATTTTAACAAAAATGAACAGGCTTCACCCACAGACCATTACAGTTAAGTTTGGCCAATATCGGCCAAGCAGTTCACAAGAAGAATACGTTTGAAATCTTTAGTAAAAGAATGACCATTTGAACTATCGGTGGCCATCTTGGATGACGTAATCATATGATTTAGACAAAAAACAAAAAATGTTCCAGAGTGATTGTCTCGTCAATACCTTCGATTTGATATATTACATGACTATATTCGGTTAAAAATAAAATTTGACCCCTATTTGACCCCTCGGGCGACGCCCATTTTTGACCCACGGGCCACCATATGAACAAATCTGAAACAGCGCTAACTATCGATCATTCATACCAAGTATCGTCGAAATCGGCCTGGCGGTTCGTGAGAAGATTTTTTAAGAATTTGACCTACTTTTCCATGGCGGCCATCTTGGATTGTCGATGACCTCCATCTTAACAAATCTGAAATGGCATCAGCCATATATCATCCCTGTGAAGTTTGACCAATATCGGCTCAGCAGTTCGGGAGAAGAAGATGATTGAAAATGTTCACGGACGGACGGACGACGGACGACGGACACTTTGCCATAACAATAGCTCACGAGCTTTGCTCAGGTGAGCTAATAAAATAAGTCCTCATGACCTTGACCTTGAGCGGTCAGACGTGGGTCGCATGCAAAACAAAGCACTATCCCTAAACAAATAATGTGGCCAAATATTATCAAAATCTGTGAAGGGGTTCATATAAGTTATTGAAAAATGAAAGGTGTTACTAACGCACGCATGTACGTGCGTACATACATGGACTAACACTATATCCCCTCTTTCCTATCGACGAAGGGATAAGTTTGGATTTGTCAAATGGTGTCTGTTATGGACTCGATCCAGAATTGTGGCTATGACTAGAACAAGAGCTGTAGGAGAACAGCATAGCTCGACTGCGAGGGTTGTCGATGTACACATAGCTTGACAAAGAAGGTGGCTGCGGCCTGCATAAAAACCTTAACCAAGGTTGACTTAAAAACATTAACCAAGGGATTATTGATGTACGTCACTAGGAGATAAAGTTTTCCAAGTATGGTTGCTGTAGGCCCAGGAGTATTCCATATGTACAAGCTTGACTAAAAACCGTAACCAAGGGGAGATAACTAAGTAATTCAAGGATAAAAGTAGGTCAAGGTCAAATATAGGTCAGGGATTATTGATGTACATCATTAGGAGATGAAGTTGTCCAAGTATGGTTGATGTAGGCCCAGAAGTATTCCATATACAAGCTTGACTATAAACATTAACCAAGTAATTGAAGGTTAAATGCGAAAAAAACTTTAACCAAAAACTATAAGTAATTTGACCTTGACATTGGGCACAGGGGCCGCACGGGAGGGGGGTAGAATGAAAATATAGATGATGATAAACACCCATGTGAAGTTTCAAGGTAATGGGCAAAGCAGTTGCAGAGATATAGTATAACGAAAAAAAAAATTTAACCAAAAAACTTAACCAAAAACTTTAACCAAAAAACTTAACCAAAAACATCAAAGTAATTTGACCTTGACATTGGGCACAGGGGCCGCATGGGAGGGGGGTAGAATGAAAATATAGATGATGATAAACACCCATGTGAAGTTTTCAAGGTAATGGGCAAAGCAGTTGCAGAGATATAGTATAACGAAAAACTTTAACCAAAAAACTTAACCAAAAACTTTAACCAAAAAACTTAACCAAAAACTTTTAATCAAAAAACTTAACCAAAAACTTCAAAGTAATTTCACCTTGACATTGGGCACAGGGGCCGCACCGGGGAGGGAGGGGGGTAGAATGAAAATATAGATGAATGATAAACACCCATGTGAAGTTTTCAAGGTAATGGGCAAAGCAGTTGCAGAGATATAGTATAACGAAAAACTTTAACCAAAAAACTTAACCAAAAACTTTAACCAAAAAACTTAACCAAAAGACTTAACCAAAAACTTTAACCAAAGAACTTAACCAAAAACTTCAAAGTAATTTGACCTTGACATTGGGCACAGGGGCCGCACGGGAGGGGGGGGGTAGAATGAAAATATAGATGATGATAAACACCCATATGAAGTTTCAAGGTAATGGGCAAAGCAGTTGCAGAGATATAGTATAACGAAAAACTTTAACCAAAAAACTTAACCAAAAACTTTAACCAAAAAAACTTAACCAAAAACTTCAAAGTAATTTGACCTTGACATTGGGCACAGGGGCCGCACGGGAGGGGGGGGTAGAATGAAAATATAGACGATGATAAACACCCATGTGAAGTTTCAAGGTAATGGGCAAAGCAGTTGCAGAGATATAGTATAACGAAAAACTTTAACCAAAAACTTTAACCAAAAAACTTAACCAAAAACTTTAACCAAAGAACTTAACCAAAAACTTTAACCAAAAAACTTAACCAAACAACTTAACCAAAAACTTTAACCGGACACACGTACGTACGTACGTACGAACATACGGTACGTACGTACGCCAAAGTGCCGACTATATCGCGCTTTCGCAAGCGGGCGCGACAAAAAACTTAACCAAGGGGAATTAAGTAAGTAATTTAAGGTTAAATGTAGGTCAAGGTCAAATATAGGTCAGGGGTTGTTGATGTACATCACTAGGAGATGAAGTTGTCCAAGTATGGTTGGTGTAGGGCCATGAGTATTCCATCTACAAGCTTGACTAAAAACCTTAACCAAAGAGAATTAAGTAAGTAATTCAAGAGGAAATGTAGGTCAAGGTCAAATATAGATCAGGGGTTATTGATGTACATGACTATGACAAAAGGTTGTCCAAGTATGGTGTCTGTATGCACAATAGTATTCCATGTACAAGCTCGAGTAAAAAGCTTAACCAAGGTCGAGTAAAAACCTTAACCAAGGGGAATTAACTAAGTAATTCAAGGTAAAATGTAGGTCAAGGTAAAATATAGGTCAGGGGTTGTTGATGTACATCACTAGGAGATGAAGTTGTCCAAGTATGGTTGGTGTAGGGCCAGGAGTATTCCATATACAAGCTTGACTAAAAACCTTACCCAAGGGGAAATAACTAAGTAATTCAAGGTTAAAAGTAGGTCAAGGTCAAATATAGGTCAGGGATTATTGATGTACATCACTAGGAGATTAAGTTGTCCAAGTATGGTTGGTGTAGGGCCATGAGTATTCCATCTACAAGCTTGACTAAAAACCTTAACCAAAGAGAATTAAGTAAGTAATTGAAGAGGAAATGTAGGTCAAGGTCAAATATAGATCAGGGGTTATTGATGTACATGACTATGACAAAAGGTTGTCCAAGTATGGTGTCTGTATGCACAATAGTACTCCATGTACAAGCTTGAGTAAAAAGCTTAACCAAGGTCGAGTAAAAACCTTAACCAAGGGGAATTAACTAAGTAATTGAAGGTTAAATGTAGGTCAGGGTAAAATATAGGTCAGGGGTTGTTGATGTACATCACTAGGAGATGAAGTTGTCCAAGTATGGTTGGTGTAGGGCCAGGAGTATTCCATCTACAAGCTTGACTAAAAAAAAAAAAAACGTTAACCAAGGGGATTAAGTAAGTAATTCAAGAGGAAATGTAGGTCAAGGTCAAATATAGATCAGGGGTTGTTGATGTACATCACTAGGAGATGAAGTTGTCCAAGTATGGCGGGTGTAGGGCCAGTAGTATTCCATATAGAAGGTTGACTAAAAACCTTAACCAAAATGAATTAAGTAAATGAATTAAGTAATTGAAGGGGAAATGTAGGTCAAGGTGAAATATAGATCAGGGGTTATTGATGTACATACCTATGAGAAAAGGTTGTCGAAGTATGGTGTCTGGATGCACAATAGTATTCAATGTACAAGCTTGAAAAAAAAACTTAACCAAGGTTAACTAAAAACCTTAACCAAGGGGAATTAAGTAAGTAATTCAAGAGGAAATGTAGGTCAAGGTCAAATATAGATGAGGGTTATTGATGTGCATCATTAGGAGATGAAGTTGTCCAAGTATGGTGGGTGTAGGGCCAGTAGTATTGCATATACAAGCTTGACTAAAAACCTTAACCAAGGTTGACAAAAATAAAAACCTTAACCAAGGGGAATTAACCAAGTAATTCAAGAGGAAATGTAGGTCAAGGTCAAATATAGATCAGGGGTTATTGATGTACATCACTAGGAGATGAAGTTGTCCAAGTATGGTGGGTGTAGGGCCAGTAGTATTCCATATACAAGCTTGACTAAAAACCTTAACAAAGGCGTGACGGTGACGCCGACGCCGGGGTGACAACATAAGCTCTACTTATTCTTCGAATAGTCGAGCTAAAAATGGGGCTTATGGCTACAGGAGTGTGCTATTTGATCAGGAGCTACACAGGTCACAAATCCCATCAGCCCCATTTATCCTGTCAAAACCACAAAGAAGGAGAATGGAGCTGTACCTGCATACAGCAGAGAATGTCGTCTATGATAGCCTGCTCCTGCATCTGGTTCGGCAGGGTCCCCAATGGCACAATGTTCTGAAAGAGCAATTACACATCGATTGATGCAAAGTTGTTCTCGACTTGTGAGATGTAATCAGCTTCATGTCTTGTTAACCCTTACACCACTATCTTAATTTTTTGTTGTCTGCTGTTTTTTTCTATTTTCCATTTTTATCATCAAAAACATGCTTTGACAGCACTTTAGAATAATTTACAACATGCCTCGACAGCACTTCAGAATCGTTTCCATTGGAAACTTGGAAATGATTCTGAAGTGCTGGCAAACCATGTTTTATTGAGAAATAATGCAAGATATAGGTTAATGTTTGGTGTTATGAATATTGGCCCAAAACACATAACTGCCAAAAATGATTAAAATGGCGAAAAAATGGGTGTGTACAAAATTAAAAGCATACAATGACTAGTAAAAACATTTGCTCAAATAGAGACGTTTTAGTGTCAGACTTTGACCACTAATTACATTTTTTTATTCAGAATGAGATTTTCATACATGCTCAGACTTGTAGTGTAATCCATAATCTACATACGCTGTCCGTGGGTCCATCGACGCCGACAATGAAGTCCAGTGTGAGTGCGGGACGCTGGGACAATGAAGTCCAGTGTGAGTGCGGGACGCTGGAACAACCACTCCGGCTGGGGGGGCACGTTCACTGTAACAGATGATAGTGTGGAATATAACATAATAGTGTGGAATATAACATGATAGTGTGGAATATAACATAATAGTGTGGAATATAACATAATAGTGTGGAATATAACTGATAGTGTGGAATATAACATGATAGTGTGGAATATAACATAATAGTGTGGAATATAACATGATAGTGTGGAATATAACATAATAGTGTGGAATATAACATAATAGTGTGGAATATAACATAATAGTGTGGAATATAACATGTAGTGTGGATATAACATAATAGTGTGGAATATAACATGATAGTGTGGAATATAACATAATAGTGTGGCATATAACATGATAGTGTGGAATATAACATAATAGTGTGGAATATAACATAATAGTGTGGAATATAACATAATAGTGTGTAATATAACATGATAGTGTGGAATATAACATGATAGTGTGGAATATAACATAATAGTGTGGACTATAACATGATAGTGTGGAATATAACATAATAGTGTGGAATATAACATAATAGTGTGGAATATAACATAATAGTGTGGAATATAACATAATAGTGTGGAATATAACATGATAGTGTGGAATATAACATAATAGTGTGGAATATAACATAATAGTGTGGAATATAACATAATAGTATATAACATGATAGTGTGGAATATAACATAATAGTGTGGAATCATTTTTTTATTATAGGAATGAATGGCCTTTTTGCGGAATTTATCGGGGTATAAACTTGGAAAAGTCGCGGGAATACTGGACGAAGGCCGGAAGGCCTCGTCCAGTATTCCCGCGACTTTTCCAAGTTTATATCCCCGAAAAATTCCACAAAAAGGCCATTCATTCCTTATAATTCCAGCATTTGAAATAAATTCATCAAGAAAATGTGTTTATTTTCCGTTTTCTTAAGAATTATTTTAACTGCGCCGGATGGTTACGGAAAGTAGTTCGGCATGGAGTTTACTGGGATATAAATTTTGGACGGAGACTTGCAACGGACCAAACAAATGTTAGGCAATTGTGTAAATATTTTTGTGCTGGAATTATTGCTTGATTGTTTTTTTTAAAGCAATGTGACCTCATACTCAAGGTATATTACTGAGCTGTCGCAGAGATTATAGCGTGCAGATACAAAGAGGACATAATGGCGACATCTTTGCTTTCATGGGCTCCGAAACGGAGCTCATGAAAGCAAAGATATCACCATCTCCACTTCGTATCCTGCATTCCTGTAGTCGATTTCATAAAAATTGCAAAGTATACTTACCTAGCAAATTATACTTTGAGGGAGTACCCGTTAATCATTTATTTTTCCCAAAATGCATTATGTCATATAGAACTAACCACTGCATATATTTGATGGATTACAAGTATGCAGAATTATTATACCGAGTTTATTACATTATCACAGCCAAAATGGCTGTGATAATGTAATAAATTCGGTATAATAAAAATTAATAAATTTATCCTTAAATTGAAAATTTCTCCCTCAAATTATACTTTGCTAGATAAGTATACTTTGCAATGTTGGTGAAATAGGCTCCTGGTATTCCTCAGACACAGTAAGGCAAGGATGAACTTATATTAGATACTCAGGGTGGCCTGTTTACTGAGGTTTCGCAAGAATCAGGAATAGCGAGCCAACATGGGTCTGTCTAATTTTAAATCACGATGATAAATGATTATTGAAGATAAAGTTCAGTGAAACCCATCCAAACTTGACATGTTCAGGGCTTGTGTGACCATCAAAATTCAATGCACAGAAGAGATTTTACTTTACCAACGTATATAGGAACACATCACTGATATTGGAGAGACAATTTAACAAATTCACCAAATGGCTATGACCATTTTCTGTGTTTGGACCGTATACACACTAAACGATAACAAACAATTGTATCATGCATTGACGCTGATACAAGGGATGCGTCAATCTGAACCTGATGTTTCATTGATCACGTGTCACTAACGGATGATGTCAGGTGTTGATGCAATGTATATGCTCTCAAGAAAATCAATTATACATGCACATTACTTAGAATGAATGTTACCTGACAATTAGAATACCAGGCTAGTGTATTTTTATCTCAAATTCATCACAGGGCCGTTTCACTAAAGTTTGTACGACTAAAATGTTTGTAAGTGCAAACTTATGATAGTCTGTAAATGTCACATTAACAATGTTTTCTTTAAACAATTATTGGATTTACATTTATTGGGCATAGGCTGTGAGGATACTCACCATTGCGTTTGACCTGTTTCTCAGCGAGGGCCTTCCGCAGCATGTCAGAGGACGTCGTCTGGGCCACCTGGGGGCCCTCCTTCAGCCGCCGTAGCTGCATCTGCAGCTAAATATAGATCACAGAGGTAGACGGGCGTGTCACTCATAGTGTATAGTGTATACATCCCTTGTGGAGAATAGAGGGGAGGTGAAAAGAATATGACATAAAAACTCCATTTTTGCAACTTGCCCAACTGAACAAGAATACTAAAAATATACTTGTCCAAGGAAAAACATTACACACACAGTCTTTTCAAAAGAAATTGCAGTGACTCCCCGAAACAGACACATTCTTGATATATTATAATTGATTTCGACTACCTGGGGTTTTAGGTTTGTTAACAACAACGTGATAGACAGATGAGAATACAGCGTTGAAATTCATCGGTCCGTCGGACATGTCCGTTAAACTTGCTGCTGGTACGACGGTAAACCATGAGTCGCCGGTCCGAATGTCCGACTGTTCGAAGCTTCAATGAAATCACCTTCCTTTGGTATGCACCTTCTTTTGGTAGCTAGCTTTTCTTATATGACGGATGATATACATGTACTTAAAAAGATCGTAAATATCACACAAAATCTATTTTATTTCCATAAATGTTTTTTTTTCGGTCTGATAAATTGTTGTCCGGTCTGGTAAAAAATTCAAGTTTACAAGACCGAATGTCCTGTAAAATTTTGGCAGTTTAGTGAAGACTGCATTTACAGACATAGCTTACATCGAACACCCCCTGGGGCATGTGTTTGGAGCCGGGGGCGGGTAACTGTGTGGGGATTTTGTGTGCCTGAGTTGTGGCCCCTGCCGCGTCTGCCTTGTCCTTGAAGTTCTTCTCCAGCACATCCTTTGTCTGAAGGTCACAAACAACGTACTGCACATGTATTTTCTCAAAACTGCCATATTTTTCAAAATGCAAGTCTAAAGTCTCATCTGACAGACTAGTGGGATGGAAATAATATGCAAGTATTTTCCATGGCCTATGGTAGGTTTTGAACTCGCAACCTTCAGTATTGAAGTCATGTATTCTACCACTGAGCCACAGCCCATCCCGTCTAAGTTGGAAAACATTTCCAAGTCCTTTAACCCTTACATTGTCGAATAAGATTTTGTTGTCTGTTGTTTATTTTTATTTTTCTCATCAAAAACATGCTTTGACTGCATGTTAGAATCATTTCCAATGGATGTAAATGTTTCTAAAGTGCTGTCAAACAATGTTTTTATTGAGAAATAAGACAAATATAAAACAACAGCAGACAAATTTTCTGTTCCCGCATTCTAAGGGTTAATATAAATATTGATGATTTCCATTTAACCTATTAAAAATACATGTAGTGCATACACATACAAGACTTTCATATTACATGTATTTCATAACTATTAAATAGTGGTGTGAGGGATGTAACAAAATGCATACAAAATCAGTTCATCAAATGACTGAGTGACATTGAGGGCGAAACAATTTTACATTTTCACAGATCAGCATCTTGTAATTAACACCGTATATGACACAAATGGCATTTGCTGACTGCCTAACTGCTTTGTAATGGGACTCCAGTGGGTCGTTTCACTGAACTCCGTACGACTACAATTTCATAAGTGCAAATTTAGGTTCATCTGTAAATTTCAAATGATGGATTTACATTTGCATATGTAGCCTATGCTCAATAAATGTAAATCCAATAATTTTTTACCGGTACAAGAAAGCATTGTTAATGTGAACTTCACTAACTATCGTAATTATGCACTTATGAACATTTTAGTCATACAAAGTTTGGTGAAATGGCCCCCAGTTCCACAATGGTGCCCTCGGATTTGAAGCCTCCCTAAACATGGACTACAATCACGGTTACAGTATAATATACCAGTCCTATAAAATAGGTTGCTGGACTATCAACAAGTAATGTCCCTTAGAATAATTCTATGGCATATGTGACATTAGAATTGGAGGAATTTGTTGCTTGGACAAATTCCAATACAGGTTATGCCCCAGAAATTGTTCTAAGAGAAATTACTTACAATTTTCCAAGTTCCGTAACCTGTTTATAAGGCTGGTCTACACCAGCGGTCTACTTATAAATACAGTGTTGGCACAGTTCCATCATTACTATCTATTGGCATGTTTGACCGAACTGTTTACAACAGCCGTTTGTACAGAATGAGTAACAGCCTCGTGTATAAAGATCAAATATGAAGTTGTAAACAGATCATTGGTAGCTAGGAAATCAATTTGTCTGGAAATCAGCTACACTGCACCGTAACAAAATGGTACACGTTAACAAATTGTAACAATACTAAAATACATAATTGTTCACCAGCCTTGCTTTTATGCATATATTTCATAATTGAAACTAAACATGATTTGATAATGTTATAAGCAAAAGTATGTTACAATGAACCATGTTAGAGAAGGTGACAATGAATACAAATCAACATCAAATGTGCTTCAAACAAGTTAGATATGGTGCCCAACTATATCTTCCCCAGCCATAACAAAGACTGAATGTGCAAAATGTACAGAAGTAGCATACAGTGGAACCTCTCTAAATTGGACACCCTGGGAGGTCCCCAGGGTGTCCGATTTAGAGAGGTTCCACTGTTAGCATGAAAGAGAATCATTAGAGAAAGGCATGTGTGAAATATCAAAATGTTTGGTGAAAGGAAACATAAATTCCCCCCAACGTTATGTTTATGAAAGCACAAAGACAGTGACCTTGGGGTTAGCGGGGGTCCGAGCATCATGGAGTTGTCACAGCATGATAGAGAATCATTAGAGAAAGGCATGTGTGAAATAGTGACTGAGGAGAACATATAAAACAACAGCAGACGACAATTTACACTTCCTGCATTCTACGAGGTAAAGGTGAATTTGAGACTCTCATTGTATAAATACAAATGTATACATGTACTACATGTATATATTGTCATTGGATTTTTTTAAGTCACCTGTCGTGTAAATGACACTGCCGTTCCAGTGCACAAGAATTTTTTTCATCGGCTGTGGTATATAAATGCATCAGTGAACATGGTGTGTGAGAAAAATAACCAATGATTGTGTTGGGACGGAGACAGAAATGGCAGTTTCAGTTTGTGATATGGGCAGAGCCTCGTACGATTGCTCTGGTTGACTGGAATTTCTCGTCTCAGCTCTAGACTCTATTAATATAATATGTAGTAGATCACTTTTTACTAAGCTACTTTACCGTGTTCTACAAACCGAATGCAAAATTTACCAAAACTATGCGAGTTAAAGGAACATGTCCACTCAGTAGGCACAAACTGTTCTTTATAGGAATTAAATAAGTGTATAATTGTGTCACTATTCCACCAGTTCTAAAAATTGTGAGTGCCTGCTATACAGGTATAATCATTTAGTAATATTTATTTTACTGATAGTGACAGGCTATTTTCATATGTAAATGAGGCAGGATATTTTTTAATTATTTATACTAATTAAATGCGTCACTTGAAAAAAAGTATGATTATGGCACATCAAACAAGAGCTGTAGGAGAACAGCATAGCTCGACTACGAGGGTTGTCGATGTACACATAGCTTGTCAAAGAAGGTGGCTGCGGCCTGCATAAAAACCTTAACCAAGGTTGACTTAAAAACATTAACCAAGGGATTATTGATGTACGTCACTAGGAGATAAAGTTTTCCAAGTATGGTTGCTGTAGGCCCAGGAGTATTCCATATACAAGCTTGACTAAAAACCGTAACCAAGGGGAGATAACTAAGTAATCCAAGGATAAAAGTAGGTCAAGGTCAAATATAGGTCAGGGATTATTGATGTACATCATTTTGAGATGAAGTTGTCCAAGTATGGTTGATGTAGGCCCAGAAGTATTCCATATACAAGCTTGACTATAAACATTAACCAAGTAATTGAAGGTTAAATGTAGGTGAAGGTAAAATAAAGGTCAGGGGTTATTGATGTACATCCCTATGAGAAAAAGTTATCCAAGTATGGTGTCTGTATGCACAATAGTATTCCATCTACAAGCTTGACTAAAAACCGTAACCAAGGTTGAGTAACTAGATGGCCGCGGCCTGCATGTTGCGCCTTGTGGTGAGGCAAGGACACTAAAAAAAAAGATATAGTATAATGAAAAACTTTAACCAAAAAACTTAAGCAAAAGCTTTAACCGGACACACGTACGTACGTACATACGTACGACAAAGTGCCGACTATATCGCGCTTTCCGCAAGTGGGCGCGAAAAAAACTTTAACCAAAAACTTCAAAGTAATTTGACCTTGACATTGGGCACAGGGGCCGCACGGTAGGAGGTAGAATGATAGATGATGATAAAACACCCATGTGAAGTTTCAAGGTAATGGGCAAAGCAGTTGCAGAGATATAGTATAACGAAAAAATTTAACCAAAAAACTTAACCAAAAACTTTTAACCAAAAAACTTAACCAAAAACTTCAAAGTAATTTGACCTTGACATTGGGCACAGGGGCCGCATGGGAGGGGGTAGAATGAAAATATGGATGATGATAAACACCCATGTGAAGTTTTCAAGGTAATGGGCAAAGCAGTTGCAGAGATATAGTATAAAGAAAAACTTTAACCAAAAAACTTAACCAAAAAACTCAACCAAAAACTTTAACCAAAAAGCTTAACCAAAAAACTTAACCAAAAAGTTGTAACCAAAAAGTTGTAACCAAAAAGTTGTACCAAAATACTTAACCAAAAACTTTAACCAAAAAACTTAACCAAAAACTTTAACCAAAAAGCTTAACCAAAAAACTTAACCAAAAAGTTGTAACCAAAAAACTTAACCAAAAACTTCAAAGTAATTTGACCTTCACATTGGGCACAGGGGCCGCACGGGAGGGGGGTAGAATGAAAATATAGATGATGATAAACACCCATGTGAAGTTTTCAAGGTAATGGGCAAAGCAGTTGAAGAGATATAGTATAACAAAAAACTTTAACCAAAAACTTTAACCAAAAAACTTAACCAAAAAACTTAACCAAAAACTTTAACCTGATAAACACCCATGTGAAGTTTTCAAGGTAATGGGCAAAGCAGTTGCAGAGATATAGTATAACAAAAAACTTTAACCAAAAAACTTAACCAAAAACTTTAACCAAAAAACTTAACCAAAAAACTTAACCAAAAACTTTAACCAAAGAACTTAACCAAAACCTTCAAAGTAATTTGACCTTGACATTGGGCACAGGGGCCGCACGGGAGGGGGGTAGAATGAAAAAATAAAGAATGATGATAAACACCCATATGAAGTTTCAAGGTAATGGGCAAAAGCAGTTGCAGATATATGTATAACAAAAAACAAAAAAATTTAACCAAAAAAAAACTTAACCAAAAAACTTAACCAAAAACTTTAACCAAAAAAACAAAAAAAATTAAAAAAAAAAAACTTCAAAGTAATTTGACCTTGACATTGGGCACAGGGGCCGCACGGGAGAGGGGTAGAATGAAAATATAGACGATGATAAACACCCATGTGAAGTTTCAAGGTAATGGGCAAAGCAGTTGCAGAGATATAGTATAACAAAAAACTTTAACCAAAAACTTTAACCAAAAAACTTAACCAAAAACTTTAACCAAAGAACTTAACCAAAGAACTTAACCAAAAAACTTAACCAAACAACTTAACCAAAAACTTTAACCGGACACACGTACGTACGTACGTACGTACGTACGTACGTACGAACATACGTACGTACAAAGTGCCGACTATATCGCGCTTTCCGCAAGCGGGCGCGACAAAAAACTTAACCAAGGGGAATTAAGTAAGTAATTTAAGGTTAAATGTAGGTCAAGGTCAAATATAGGTCAGGGGTTGTTGATGTACATCACTAGGAGATGAAGTTGTCCAAGTATGGTTGGTGTAGGGCCAGGAGTATTCCATATACAAGCTTGACTAAAAACCTTACCCAAGGGTAAATAACTAAGTAATTCAAGGTTAAAAGTAGGTCAAGGTCAAATATAGGTCAGGGATTATTGATGTACATCACTAGGAGATGAAGTTGTCCAAGTATGGTGGGCGTAGGGCCAGTAGTATTCCATATAGAAGGTTGTCTAAAAACCTTAACCAAAATGAATTAAGTAAGTAATTGAAGAGGAAATGTAGGTCAAGGTCAAATATAGATCAGGGGTTATTGATGTACATACCTATGAGAAAAGGTTGTCGAAGTATGGTGTCTGGATGCACAATAGTATTCAATGTACAAGCTTGAGAAAAAAAACCTTAACCAAAGTTGAGTAAAAACCTTAACTAAGGGGAATTAAGTAAGTAATTCAAGAGGAAATGTAGGTCAAGGTCAAATATAGATCAGGGGTTGTTGATGTGCATCACTAGGAGATGAAGTTGTCCAAGTATGGTGGGTGTAGGGCCAGTAGTATTGCATATACAAGCTTGACTAAAAACCTTAACCAAGGTTGACTAAAAACCTTAACCAAGGGGAATTAACCAAGTAATTCAAGAGGAAATGTAGGTCAAGGTCAAATATAGATCAGGGGTTATTGATGTACATCACTAGGAGATGAAGTTGTCCAAGTGTGGTGGGTGTAGGGCCAGTAGTATTCCATATACAAGCTTGACTAAAAACCTTAACCAAGGCGTGACGTGACGGTGACGCCGACGCCGGGGTGACAACATAAGCTCTACTTATTCTTCGAATAGTCGAGCTAAAAATAAATAAAAGGGAATAAATGGTAATGTCCGTTAACATTTTAAGGGAACACAGTCATGGCCCCTGATATCAGTGTGGAAATTTATGTATGATATAAAATGCATAATGTCAATCAATACGTGGGGTAATGGTGAATTAATATTTATTTTGCCAGAAAATGTCATATCTACAGAATATACAAAACAATTTGATTTAATTCCTATAAAGAACATTTGTGCCTACTGAGTGGACATGTACCTTTAAATATACCTTTCCATTATTTTTCACTTCGGTCCCACAGTACCAGTATATGGTAAGAAAACAAATACAAATCCGGCTAACTGATGTTTTACCAAAACATTGTGGATGCATGGATTTTATCAATTCACATCGCAACTAGAAATGTGGCCTGTCGGCACACGAATGCCCCCACTGGCAGCCAAAGACAACAAGGCACATTTGAAAACACAGAGAGCCAGAGAAGCGTGGATTTGTCACAGCATGAAAGCAGACAATTAGAGCAATATCAAGCAGATCCATGCAAGGAAACAGACATTATAAGACACTTAACTGAGTTTCGAACGCACCAAGTATGTGACCCTGACCCTGGTAACGGGGGCAGGACGATCGTGGATTTGTCACATGGCGGTAGAGGACGATTAGAGCAATGCGTGTGTGAAATATCAAGCAGATCCGTGCAAGGAAACAGAAATTATAATTACCCGAGCATTAAGGTTTCAAATGCACCAAATATGTGTCCTTGAACTGGGCTTAGCAGGGGCGGGACTATCGTGGATTTGCCGCAGGGTGGTAGAGGACCATTAAAGAAATGTGAGTGTCAAATATTAAGCAGATGAGTGCAAGGAAACAGAAGAAATTATAAGACATTTACTCAAGTGTTAAGGTTTCAAAGGTACCAAGTATGTGACCTTCACCTTGGGCTTAGCAGAGGCGGGACGATCATGGATTTGCCACAGGGCGGTAGAGGACCATTAGAGCAATGCATGTGTGAATATCAAGCAGATCCGTTTAAGGAAACAAGAAATTATAAGACATTTACCCGAGCATTAAGGTTTCGGGACGTACAGACGGTCGTACGGGACGTCCGGATGCCGTTTGGTGGCGGGGGCATAAAAATAAATATTATTTGTGCAAGAAATATGGTGGAAAATACATCAATATAAAGCAAAAACAAAAACTGCAAATGTTATTGTGCAAAAATTCTGTGTAGAACATCTTCAAACTCGTCTGAAACTAGTGCAGCAGTTAGTGGGCAGCTGAGGTACCTGGATGAAGCTAACAGAGGGAGACGGGGGACACAGCATGCTGGACGTGGACAGTAGACTGTCACTCATATAGGCCGGCAGCCCGGGGTTGGCGAGAGATTCCCGTATCTGTAACTAGTTCACCCATTTACAGTTATAAAATACACTTGGTGGGGAAGATATGTGCACTAATAAGGAATATTAATAATTCCGCCACGGAAGCGGTGTAGCCCCTGCCGAGGCATTTGACTGTAACATGATCATGGGCATGTGCTAAAGTGAGCATCACAAAAAGCGCCAGAGAAGTGCATGCTTAAAACACATCTAGGTCAAGGTTGAAGAAACATTTTGACATAAAACAATAATTCAGCCACAGAAGCGGTGTCCCGCCTGCCTAGGCATTTGACCGTAATATGATCATGGGCATGTGCTAAAGTAAGCATCACATAAACCGTCCGAAGTGCACACTTAAAATACAAAAAACGTCAAGGTTGAAGAAAGTTTTTGACATAAAAAAATGGCTTAGTGTTTCCACAAAAATATGATGGTACAAAAGGTCATGGTCTTGTTAATGGCGACAAGAAATGAAGAAGCTTGTACAAACTATTTGACATTTCGGACGACGAGTGGCGACTATTGTCGCGCCTTATGCTAAAGCAGGCGCGACAAAAACTGCATAATACTTGCCACCAGAGTAACCCCAGATAAGACCACACATCCAGTCCTATCACTGCTCATACCATTCATCATTCAGCCGATGAGGCATTATTATTATTATAGTCAAACCTCTCTAACTGGACACCCTGGGGACCTTCCAGGGTGTCAGGCTTCGACAGGTTCCACAGTAAATCAGGTATACGAGCACTCCAGGGAAAGTCTAAGTGATTTGCAATCATGAAGCAATATCATCATTAAAGATAAGCAATTCCACACAAATTTAAACAGACTGTGTGAATGTTCAAGTAAAGATCTTGTGAAAGTCTGAAAATGTCCACAATCTAACAAAAGGCTTATTTCATTTCAGACCACTGTAGGTATTGATCAGTATGCACACTTGTACATCGCTGATAATAATACCGAATAATACCGACCGTTCACTGGAAGCATAATTGGCTGTGACTGGAGAAATGGGGTTTATGGGATTTATGACCAGTGTCTATTTTGCTTGTCAGAAGCACAACAGGTGTTCACATTGATTTAATGGTGAACAGTGCAGATCCTGATCAGACTGTGCGGATGCACAGGCTGATCTGGATCTACACTGGTCGCATAGCCCATAAGCCCCGTTCCTCCAGTCACAGACACAATGGATAGCTCAATGACTGAATAGTGAACAATGAAGACCATTATCAGACTGCACATAATCGCAGACTGGTCTGGTCGTTCACATGGTCGCGAAAAACATATGCCCTGTATGGCAGTTCATTACTCAAATGTCATCATCAGCCTTTTGTCAGTCAGCAGCACATGGCCAGTATATATATATATGGGCCGCGCTCTGTGAAAACCAGCCTTAATGACAACGTCATGAAAGGCTGAAAACGACATCGCAAAGCTACACATAAATTTACCAACGTCACTTCGGATTTTGACACTTGGAATTGTTGCGTCATTGCAATAAGTTGTCCTATTTATAGCCGTAAAGCATACGGCTCACAAATATTTTAATGTTGGATATGCGTGGCAGAATTGTACAGTTGTTTTCATAGTGGTTCAGATAGTTGTCTTTTCTTTCTTCGGTTTCCTTCAAGGAAATACGTAGTAATTTTGTCGATTATTTTTATACAAATGGGTATATTGCATATATTATTTGGACGACTTGTGAAATGACATTTGAAACCAAATATCCATACGACCGGTATTTTTAGATAACACATAACAATATCAGTATTATGTAATCATAATGCTAATATTTCTTTTAAACTTTATTTATATATTTATATAGCAATTACACAAACAAACGCGAGAACAATTGTAGTCGACGTAGATGGAGGCGTCTGCATGTTTCTTAATTTGGGTTGAAACCTGAATACTCACAGAAAACAAACTTATCCTGTCTGGCGACCACCATCAGCTACAAGGGTTCGGATTCAGGGTGGGGTGGGGTGGGGGTGGGGTGGACCCGGTGCGCCCCCGCCCCCCCCCCTAAAAATTTGCCGAGTAAAGATTTTTTACAAGTTACAAGGCACGTTTCTACGTTCTTGTTGTGAATTTATTGTTTATTGGTTTTTTTTTCCTCCAAAATGCGCCAGAACGCAGGAAATGCGATGTAGAATTAAAAAAAAAATTCTCCCTAGCGCGTTCGATAATATAGTCAAGTATTGCAAAATAGTTACGCCCCCCCCCCCCTAGCCCGAAATCCTGGTTCCGCACCTGATCTAAGATAGAACCGTACACGCTGTACAAACCCATTTCCGATTTTGGGATTTATTTATAGATTACACTGCATTACGCATTTTGATGAGTAACTCTAACCTTCATTTGAACTTGAAAACCGAGTTTCGAAATATGTAGACAACCTCGGGTAAATCTGCATTCATGTATTCATGTGTCTACGTATATCTTCATATTGCATGATCATATTTATGAAAAGGTCTTGGTTTACAGATGTCGTTCTATGGAAAACGATTTAATATGGTAGTGCTAATTATCGCAAGCATCAATCATGTTGACACTGGACCAAACATGTTTTATTATTTAGTGTGTTGGTATTGTGACACAGGCATATTTAGTGCGAACATAATTGTAGCCACCGGGGGCCCGTTTCACTAAACTTCGTACGACTAAATGTTTGTAAGTGCAAATCTAGGATCGTCTGGAAATTTCAATTGATTGATTTACATTTATTGAGCATAGGCTGCTCAATAAATGTAAATCCAATAATTGTTTACAGGATAATGTTATTGATGTGGAATTTACAGACTATCTTAAGTTTGTGAAACGGGCCCCAGGGACGTAGCCTACTGATTTGTATCTGTAGCTGCAACCACTTGCATGTACCTTCTAATGTCACGTAATTTTTAGCGACTTTCAAAAATATCCCATTACATCAGCCGTACGATTGCCGTTTGATGACTGTTAACCATTATTTTAATTTACCACTTGTAAATATGGTTATATGAATGTATGGCATATTTTACTAGTATTTTTGCAATCAGTGCAGACCTTGATCAGGCTGTGCAGATGCACAGGTCTCCAACATTTACAAATTTAAGAAGTCCTACTTTTGATCGTTGTTAATATACTTACTACTAAACGCTGGATGTCTGCGTGTTTTATTGTTTTTTTTTATCAAAGGGACGTTCTAGTCGGAGGCGTGTAAATAATATAAAGCAAATACCAGGAGCGGATCCAGGATTTCAGGTGAGGGGGGGGGGGGTTGGGGATTGCGGGATTTCTTAATTGAAACAGTTTACTATATTTTAGAACTAGCACCGTTTGTTCGTCGACCAAGCGGAGCTCGGGAGACTGCTAGGTGGGTCCGGCGGTATGCCCTCCTGAATATTGTTGATATCTATACCCCATTTTGCTGCGTTATAACGCATTTTAGAGCAAACATATCTTTACTCGCAAAATGTTAGGGGGGCGCGCGCCGGGTTTTCCCCTACGTGAATCCGCCCTGGAATACACAACTTCTATATTTGCAGATTCAACGCGTCTAAATTCAAACGAGACGCTTCAAACAAATGTCGCAATTTTGTGGTCGGTACAAATTTAGAGTGTAAATAACTGACTTGATTATATAGTGTGCAGACATGAATTCAAAATACATATACATACGCCACGGTGCTTTTTAGCATGGCTTGGTTGGCCACTCACTTCTTTGTTTACAAAGGCGTTGAATGTACTTTTTCTGAAACGCAACACAATTAAATTGCAAATTTCAATTTCAAATTAATTGTTCCCGACGAGAGGATACAGTGTATACATATATTTGCACCAGTACTATTATGCTTACTGCCGGTATTTTATCAGAACATTTTATAACAATTATACAATCATGTATGTCATATCGACACATTTTCCGGACATTGACAGGTTTATGTAGTTGTATATATATTTGTTTTCAAATGGTAAACCCATTATCAATAATTCAAACCGACACACATTTAAAAATACACAGTAATGGATAATTTTGCCCTGAATGTTCTGTTGGCCACTTTTGATTTTAACAACTATACATTCCACTTACTAAATAAATACGCATGCTGTCGCGCGGGCATCAATCACGCAAATACAAACAGAAGGAATCTACAAAGTACGGTTGATAAATGCGTACATTTTTAAAATTTGAAAAAACTTATATAAACAATCAGTACCGGAAGTAAATTCATAGACAGGATCGAGACGGAGCCCACACAATAACTTTTTTAAGCGGACACACCTAACAATATCTGCCCTCTCGGTGTGGGGGCAGTGGCGCGGCGGTGGGCAGCCGAGGGAGTGGGGGTCAGCGCAGGATTTCCCCATAGACCTGCTAGTACGAGGTACATGTACACAAGACCGTCCGTCAGTCATATTGGCTACACAGGAAAATGTTCCTCCCGCTTTCGGAGATGTAAATTTAATTCCGAGAGTCGGGTATGGACAGTCGATTTTTAATTTGTTTAAAACTCCCCGGCGGTGTCCGACTACCCTCTATACACCATCGGGCGCTGAACTCATTGATATGTGCAGCCATAGGCCTATCCAAATTCTAACCAAATTCAGGCCATTCATTTCTACAGAAAATAGTGCATTTGTTTCAATCATAGATTGTTTCAATTTCAAACACCAGGAACGTCGTTTAGTTGTTTGTGTTTGGTCCTTGGTGAGTGACGTAATGTCTGCATCAATAAATGACGTCACAATTAACGGTTACGTAAATAACGTCAATTAGATTCTGAACTAAATTCTCAAATAATTACAATGTATCTTTCTGACGGTACGTAATATGTGATAGTTGGCGATAGTAGCAAATTATGAGGTCAAATGTCGGCTAATTATAGATTTAACATTGATAGTGGTGCGTTTGGTTTGTTCAATACATGTACTTATCATAGTTTTATTCTGTTCAATGTTTGATAGTATTCATACTAACACTTGTAGATACATTTAGTGCAACTTATCGACCCGACATGGCTGTTCCATTGGAAATCGGGCACAAATTGTGCAAGCACAGTCAATGAGTCTATGAACACGCATTTCTACTGTAGGCTGTTGTGTTGCATTGTACAAACGTCAGCGTTTCAATAACGTCATTTTCTCGATGACGTTACCTTTTTTTTCCTGGCGTGATTGACATGGTGCTACAAAAAGTGAGATAAAACAAAAACTATGAAACATATTTGCATTTTCTTTCCAGCATATTGTTTGTGAAAGGTGTCCGCATCCAAAAATGTAAAAAAGTGCAAATCAAAAATTTTGTCATTAAGGCCGGTTTTCACAGAGCGCGGCCTATATATGGATGGCTGTAACTGGAGAAATGGGGCTTATGGGATTTGTGACCAGTGTAGTTCCTGATCAAACAGCACATTCCTGTAGCCTTATAATGATATATATTGCTTGTTAGAAGCATGACAGATGTTTCATTGATAAAATGCCGAACAGTGCAGATCCTGATCAGACTGTGCGGATGCACAGGCTGATCTGGATCTACACTGGTTGCAAATCCCAGAAGGCCCATTTCTCCAGTCACAGCCACATATGTTTCCTTTAACAGTCCTGCACAGTAAACACTCCCTCAACTGGACATACAGTAAACCATATAGCGTGCTTTTATCTTCCTGATTTTTCCCATATATTCATGCGAGCAAAGCAAACATACAGGTCTTGTAGTGAAAGTGAATGGGTTTAACGTCCCAGTAACAGCTATGGTCATATAGAGGCGTGACCACAGCTTAAAGTCTTATCAGACTGACTAGTGGGATGGACATACTACGTACCGGTAAGTATTTCTCACGCCTAGGTGAGGATTGAACTCACAACCTCGAGTATTGACGTCCACTGCCATATCCCCTAGGCCACAGCCCATCACTCAAGTCTTGTAATACCTACAGGGGCCCGTTTCACTAAACTTTGTACGACTAAAATGTTCGTAAGTTCAAATTTAGGATCGTCTAGAAATTTCAATTGATGGATTTACATTTATTGAGCATAGGCTGCATATGCAGCCTATGCTCAATACATGTAAAGCCAATAATTGTTTACAAGAAAACATTGTTAATATGAAATTTAGAGACTATCATAATTTTGCACTTACGAACATTTTAGTCGTACAATGTTCAGTGAAACGGCCCCCAGGCTTACAGGGGACATCTCTAAAGCAGAAACCCTGGGAGCCTCCCATGGTGTCTGGCTTAGAGAGGTTCCACTGTATTAGCATAGACTTGCAGTGGAACTTCTCTAAAACGCACATGTGAGAGGTTCCACTTTAACAGCATACCTGTGGAACCTGTCTAAACCGGACACCCTGGGAGGTCCCCAGTAGCCTATTTCACCAAAATTGCAAAGTATACTTATCTAGCTAAGTACACTTTGAGGGAGAAATTGAATGACTACTCCGTCAAGTATACTTAGCTAGATAAGTATGCTTAGCAATGTTGGTGAAATTGTCTCCTGGTGTGTCTGGTTCAGAGAGGTTCCACTGTAACAGCGTACCTGATCCTCTTCACTGAGTTTGGACAGCAAGTAGACAAGGGCATCCAGGTCGCGAACACTGAAATACAACACGGTACATGTCAACATATGAAACTACAAACACCAGGACTCCAGATATAATAAGCAGGTTTTCAGGGTAAATCCAGCGCTCCAGATAAGGTGCGTATTGGCATATTTTACGCACTTATTTTAGCAGAATACACATCGATTATCAAAAGTGGGAGTAAAAAATACTCACAGCAATGTGACAATATGCATTGACTTTCAAATTGAGTAGTAAAAATACAGTAAACAAGAGCTGTAGGTGAACAGCATAGCTCGACTACGAGGGTTGTCGATGTACACATAGCTTGACAAACAAGGTGGCCGTGGCCTGCATAAAAACCTTAACCAAGGTTGACTAAAAACCTTAACCAAGGGAAATTAAGTAAGTAATTCAAGGTTAAATGTAGGTCAATGTCAGATATAGGTCAGGGGTTATTGATGTACATCACTAGGAGATGAAGTTTTCCAAGTATGGTTGCTGTAGGCCCAGGAGTATTGCATATACAAGCTTGAGTAAAAACCTTAACCAAGGGGAAATAACTAAGTAATCCAAGGATAAAAGTAGGTCAAGGTGAAATATAGGTCAGAGATTATTGATGTACATCACTAGGAGATGAAGTTGTCCAAGTATGGTTGCTGTAGGCCCAGGAATATTCCATATACAAGCTTGACTATAAACATTAACCAAGTTTGAGTACAAACCTTAACCAAGGGGAAATAAGTAAGTAATTCAAGGTTAAATGTAGGTGAAGGTAAAATATAGGTCAGGGGTTATTGATGTACATCCCTATGAGAATAAATTATCCAAGTATGGTGTCTGTATGCACAATAGTATTCCATCTAGAAGCTTGAGTAAAAACCTTAACCAAGGTCGACTAAAAACCTTAACCAACGGGAATTAGCTAAGTAATTAAAGGTTAAATGTAGGTGAAGGTGAAATATAGGTCAGGGGTTGTTGATGTACATCATTAGGAGATGAAGTTGTCGAAGTATGGTTGGTGTAGGGCCGGGAGTATTCCATCTACAAGCTTGAGTAAAAACCTTAACCAAGGGGAATTAAGTAAGTAATTCAAAAGGAAATGTAGGTCAAGGTAAAATATAGATCAGGGGTTATTGATGTACATCCCTATGAGAAAAGGTTGTCCAAGTATGGTGTCTGTATGCACACTAGTATTCCATGTACAAGCTTGACTAAAAACCTTAACCAAGGTTGACTAAAAACCTTAACCAATGGGAATTAACTAAGTAAGTGAAGAGGAAATGTAGGTCAAGGTCAAATATAGATCAGGGGTTGTTGATGTACATCATTAGGAGATGAAGTTGTCCAAGTATGGTGGGTGTAGGGCCAGTAGTATTCCATATACAAGCTTGACTAAAAACCTTAACCAAGCGGAATTAACTAAGTAGTTCAAAAGGAAATGTAGGTCAAGGTCAAATATAGATCAGGGGTTATTGATGTACATCCCTATGAGAAAAGGTTGTCCAAGTATGGTGTATGTATGCACAATAGTATTCCATGTACAAGCTTGACTAAAAACCTTAACCAAGGTTGACTAAAAACCTTAACCAAGGGGAATTAACTAAGTAATTCAAGAGGAAATGTAGGTGAAGGTCAAATATAGATCAGGGGTTATTGATGTACATCACTAGGAGATGAAGTTGTCCAAAGTATGGTGGGTGTAGGGCCAGGAGTATTCCATATACAAGCTTGACTAAAAACTTTAACCAAAGAACTTAACCAAAAACTTTAACCAAAAAACTTAACCAAACAACTTAACCAAAAACTTAAACCGGACACACGTACGTACGTACGTACGTACGAACATACGGTACGTACGTACGCCAAAGTGCCGACTATATCGCGCTTTCGCAAGCGGGCGCGACAAAAACCTTAACCAAGGGGAATTAAGTAAGTAATTTAAGGTTAAATGTAGGTCAAGGTCAAATATAGGTCAGGGGTTGTTGATGTACATCACTAGGAGATGAAGTTGTCCAAGTATGGTTGGTGTAGGGCCATGAGTATTCCATCTACAAGCTTGACTAAAAACCTTAACCAAAGAGAATTAAGTAAGTAATTCAAGAGGAAATGTAGGTCAAGGTCAAATATAGATCAGGGGTTATTGATGTACATCACTAGGAGATGAAGTTGTCCAATTATGGTGGGTGTAGGGCCAGTAGTATTCCATATACAAGGTCGACTAAAAACCTTAACCAAGGCATGACGGTGACGCCGACACCGGGGTGACAACATAAGCTCTACTTATTCTTCGAATAGTCGAGCTAAAAAGCTGAAAAGTTACTTAGTTCAGCTGCAAAAAGCAAACAGTGTTCAAAAAAGTGAATTTTTAAATTTTTCTTCTTTTTATCATTTGTTCCCTATTTACCAAGGAAAAAAAAATACATTTGTAAATGTAAAATACGCATTGAATATCAAATCTGCGGGTATAACTCTCTTTAGATACAAAACTTATCTGGAGCTCTCAAATCAGCATTGACAATCAGGTCAGATCAACATAAGACAATATGTGGCTGTGACTGGAGATATGGGGCTTATGGGATGTGTGGCCAGTGTAGCTTGTGTAACCAAATCATGATCTACAGTCTACGATCTACGTCAAACTCACTTCAATCAAACTGCTGATAACACAGTCAAATTATTGGTGCCTCATTTCAAGGTGTGCAAAAAAAATGACAGTGAAAGGGTTTAACGCCCCAGCAACAGCTAAGGTCATATAGAGATTGGACCACAGATTAAAGTCTCATCCCTATGTAAGTATTGTTGACACCTAGGATGAGGATTGAATTCACAACCTCTGGTATTGAAGTCCAATGTCATATCCCCTAGGCCACAGCCCATCCATATTCAAGGTGTGCAAGGTACCAAATCACCTTCTTGGAAGTAGTGCCTGCTTGTCGGAACATTGTTACTTTTGTGGGGGGAAAAACCAAGACATTTGTGACAAATGTACATCAACAACATTCTTCCACCAACAGCGAAGAGTGGAGTGTGACCAGTGTAAGCCCAGGAGGTCGTTTCACTAAACATCGTACAACTAAAATGTTCATAAGTTCAAAATTATAATAGTCTGTAAATTTCATATTAACAATGTGTTCTTGTAAACAATTATTGGATTTACATTTATTGAGCATAGGCTGCATATGCAGCCTATGCTCAATAAATGTAAATCCATCAATTGAAATTTACAGACTATTCTAAATCTGCACTTACGAACATTTTAGTCATACGAAGTTTAGTGAATATGTGCCGGCTATGCCAGCCGCTAACATTGTATATTTTGCAGTAAATAGATTTTGCAATGTGATTTTTAACACAAGGAATAAAACGGTACAGGAGTAATGACAAAAGTACATGTACTTACGTAGCGGTAGGAAAGCTATATTTACAAGACAACAGGTTGTTCCACGTTTTGGTTAACCGCCCGTGCCAGCTACGTATTAAATATTCTGTAATTAATTATTTACTGTATGATTAATCTGATTTTGATAACAGAATGGTGAATAATGTAGATCCTGATTAGACTGCAGATGCGTGGGTTGGTCTTGGTCTAACTGGTGGCAAAGGTAGGTCACTAAGGCCATTATTGTCAAGACTGACCCATAATTACCCTTATCAAATAGCACACTCCTGTAGCCCGATAATGATCTATATTGCTTGCAGAAGTCAGACTGAGCGGATGCACAGGCTGATCTCCAACTATACTGGTTACAAAACCTGCAAGCCCCATTTATCCAGTTACAGCCACATATTAACAAAATAAACAACACTTACTTTCTGGACTTCAGTTCATCATACTTCGCCAGAAACTCTATTGGTGTTTTCGAAGATTCTGCTATTTTCCTCTTGGCCTGGTTGGCAGAAACCTGAATATGATATATTTTAATTTATAAATGATATTTCATGTACAACTGCAAAAAATCCTGATATTACAACAGAGCTCCAGATAAGGTGCATATTGGCGTATTTTACGCACTTATTTGAGCAGAATACACATTGAATATCAAAAAGTGGGATTACAAAATACTCACGGCGATGCAAAAACATACATTGATATTCAAATTGACTAGGGAATATACTGTCATAAAGTTGAAAATTTACTTTGTTGAGCTGCAAAATGCAAAGTGTTTACTTTTTGCAGCTCAAATAAGTGAATTTTTAAATTTGTTTTATTTTTTATCATTTGTTCCCTATTTAAGAAAATCAATAATACATTTGTAAATGTAAAATACATTGAATTTGAAATATGGGGGTATAATTCCAGCACAAAAATGTTTACACAATTCCCTAACATTTGATTGGTCCGTTGCAAGTCTCCGTCCAAAATTTATATCCCAGTAAACTCCATGCCGAACTACTTTCCGTAACCATCAGGCGCAGTTAAAATAATTCTTACGAAAACGGAAAATAAACACATTTTCTTGATGAATTTATTTCAAATGCTGGAATTATAAGGAATGAATGGCCTTTTTGTGGAATTTATCGGGGATATAAACTTGGAAAAGTCGCGGGAATACTGGACGAGGCCTTCCGGCCTTCGTCCAGTATTCCCACGACTTTTCCAAGTTTATACCCCGATAAATTCCACAAGTCGCGGGAATACTGGACGAGGCCTTCCGGCCTTCATCCAGTATTCCCGCGACTTTTCCAAGTTTATACCCCGATAAATTCCACAAAAAGGCCATTCATTCCCTATAATAACACTCTTTGGATACAAACTTATCTGGAGCTCTGCAGAATACAGATGACAGCAACCCTCGTGTTGATTTCCAAGCAATTTCACCTTGTGCATGCAGGCCAAATGTGTGGGATATTGAATGAAAATACAGATCGTGATACAGAAGTGTGCAAGGTTTGAAGTCAAATTACAATGTGGCTTAAAATTAGAAGATATTATGGAAATTAAAAATGTTAATGCCAATTTTGGATGGTCGCTCTAACATATGCCTCTGGACGTCGTAGTGATCACTATGTAGAGCTCTCTGTATGCAAGCTAAACTACAAACAATATATCCTTGCTAATTTTCGACATTTTTATTAAAACTGTCATCACATTAAAGCAACACAGTTGCTATGTTTTTTTGGCTGTTTTATATCCGATATTCGGCTATGTTCCCAATGGCAAAGTCCAAAATTACCAGTCACCCACCCACAGGTTACCTACATTAGTGGTGATGTAAGGCGTTGTGTTCTTCAGTAGCATGTCTGTATACACCTCCGCCCCAACTGTGTCCGTCCCCCGGATCCTGCAGGCAAAATCAACAGTTAACCTTTTCAACCCTAAATAATTGGAATGGATTTTGATATGTTAATTTTCCAACCAATCGAATTGTCTGATTTTCAGACTAGTCCATTTGTGCATTTGGGTGTGTTTTTTTTCTTCTAAAAAATAAGAAAATTACTTGTAGATACAAAACATGTAGATACTGACAAGATGACTTGTTACAAGCCAGCTCATCTGGCTCTACACTGCTTGCATACACCGCTATAGAGGTCTTCAGTGTTGAAAGGGTTAACACTTTCACAACTAAATATGTGGCTGTAACAGGAGAAATTGGGCTTATGGGATGTGTCACCAGTGTAGCTCCTAATTAAATAACACACTCCTGTAGACTGATAATGATCTATATTGTTTGTCAGAAGCATGAAGGGTGTTGTTTCATTGATGAAATGGTGAACTGTGCAGATCCTGGTCAGATTGTGTGGATGGACAGGCTGATCTTGATCTACAGTACACTAGTCGCAAAACCCATAAGCCCCATTTCTCCAGTCACTGCATCATATCTGACATGCTCATATTTGGACTATTCTATTAATCAGATATGGGGTATTTTGTACATGTAGCATGTAAATTCGAAAAATAATGTCCCAAGTTTTATTTTTTTTATTTCCATAAATAGTCATGTATAAACATAGTAAAAGTACAATTAACATACATGCGAATATACATGTACAAGCAGGGTTCGACACTAACGCTAGTCCCATAGTCCGGTGCCCACCCACTTGACTTGCTGGAGGACTACCGCATTCCGAAAGCTGGCTAGTCCGTCGGACTAGTAGATTTTTCCAGAATGGCAAAACGCAAATTCTATTAATTTAAACAACATCACTCTTCGCTGACCATTTCATAGTAATTAATAGCATAAATGCCACTTGTTTCATGATTTAAAAACTTTCCACCAAGTTTGTTTGCGCTTACAAAGTTATTTCCGGGTCAGACTTGATTATATGGTCCATCTGGAAAAAATGTGAATTCTCAGTGGGCTGATCTCGTAATTTGTCCGAGATCGCCGATCACACACAGTGAATCAAATGTGTCCAACAACTTCTGCTTTGATTGGCTGATTTTGTTCAGAATTTGATGTAACAATCGTTTGTATTGGCCGAGGCTGAGCATGTGATTATACTAACTGTAAACGTCAACATCGCCAATAGATCGTGTGCCCTGGTGTGCGCATAGTGAAAATGAATTCAGCTAATATGCACCATTGTTTGGTAACTAAAAGTTCCTACATTAAGCTATGGACATTACATTTTGCCATTTAATGAAACATTATTCATTGATCAGACACCTTGAATAAGAGTGAGTGAGTGAGTGAATAGGGTTTAACGTCCGCTTTTCTGACATAGAGGTACAAGCCTCAGGAAGTCTACACGCAGACGGGTCAACGGGGTCGTGTCCCGTATCCACCTGTCCGAGGGGGGTAAATCCCAACTTCAGAACTCAATATTTACAATCAAAATATATATTCAGTCCTGAAATTAGAACAACCTGATCTGGTGCCAGGCCCTCGCCACACCAGCATCATTTATCCCATCCCCTAAAAGTAATAGGATTAGCGCTAATCTTACTTTTATATATGGGGCATAGCCTGACTCAACTCTCACATACAAGAAAGCCAAAAATGTACATGAGGGCCAATCCGGTATAGTGGGTTCCGGAAAGTATGAACCCAATCGTTAAGCCAGTTTAGTCGCCTTTTACGACAAGCAATGGCTACTGCAGCACTATTCTCAGGATCAGTTGATCCCGCCCCGGTGCCTGCACGGGGCCCTTGAATAAGAGAAATTTAAGCATCACCAACTGAAACGTAAAACAAAATTTTCAAACCGGAAGTGAGCGTTGCTGACGTTTTCATACCTGTGTCTTCACTAGCACTGATGTTAGCTGATTTTGGAATGACATAGCACTGAATTTTGTGAAACTTTGATAGTTAGTTTGATTGATCAGGGTTTTTTTTTTATTGTAATTTACAATGGCCAATAATTGTTCAAATGTCCCCAACTTTTTATATGAGGTGGGCACACAAGCCCCACTTTAAAAATTCCTGGAATGAACACTGGGCCAGTAAATATTGCCAAATAGCAAGCCCGACTATATTTTGAAAAGAAGATTACTTTTTGTATAATTTGTTCACGTCGCACCATTTATATTCCTATTGCAGAAAATCTCTTAATTCTTTGTAACATTGCCTTCTCACCACCCCTGTGGCCCACTCAATTAGTATTTTTAGCGCGCCTTCCGAAGGAAGCCGTGCTTATGGCATACCTTCGGCGTCGTAGGCGTCCGTCTGTCTTCAACAATTATAATGGCCTATATTTTCTGTTTCCTTGCTTGGATTTGCTTCATATTTCATACACGCATTGCTTTAAGGGTCCTCTACTGCGCTGTGGCAAATCCACGTCCGTGCCACCCCTTCTAAGCCCAGGGTCAAGGTCACATATTTTGTGCATCTCGAAACCTTAACGCTCGGACGCTCGGGTATATGGTCTATATTTGGGGTACATACACCTGTGTAACTAGCCTTTCCCCTAGCCAGTTTTAGCATGGCGCGGCGCCATGCCCGAATTCTCGGGCGCCATGCCCGAAATCTCGGGCGCCATGCCCGAATTATCGGCCGCCATGCGCCCTAAATCCGACGCGCCATGCCCAGAAATTTATACAATCGCCGATTTTCTCGTGTATCGGCCCAATGGTCCAGGATTTAGAGGTCAATTAATTAGCACTGGTCAGATTTGGTTAGAATTGTACTGACCACCCTTGTCACTGTGTGTAACGATGCCCCGTGGCGACTTTAGGTCAGTTAACAGTTAAAGCCAACACGTTAATCCCTCCCTACACAGAATTTTCGCCGATTACGAGAGGGAATCTAACTTGAAAGACGGCCTTGTCATATGGTTCCGATATAATGTCGGCTTGATCGGGAAAACAAAGTAATGTCCATTTGGAATTAATTACTCAGACGTGTACTTATAGGCCATGAAAACAAATATTCAACCACACAGGCAATGTATACTCAATGAACTACGTCAACGCTTATCCAAAATGCCGTCCGTCAAACGAAAATTAAAAGAATTGGAACGTGATAATGCCAAGGTCGCCAAAACGAACACGTCCATTGCATCATTTTTCGGGGTCGACACTAGGTGAGTAATATGAATATATATTTATACTTGTACTAATTTTAATGTTATACGGAATATATATAACCAACGGTAACTATTTAACATGCGTGTACTTTTATATTGTATAGCAAATTATGTCGTATCGATCGCCGATATGACATACGTAGAGCGGGTGGACAACACGACTTCCCTGTTAACATAATAAACTGTACCGGAATGCGTATCCATGATTCGCTTTCTATATTTAGCAAGTGACGTTACAAATACAGTAATCACGCTAGCATGTGCTACATTTCACGTGACCCAATAGAAATCAATATTGCTCGCAGATTCAGCACTCCAGTTAACATGCGTAATTTGACAATTTCCTGGCATTTTTTCTTATTTCTTCATTGACAATAGCAAATTGATGTTCATATTTTGAATCGTCTGACGGTAACGAGTTTGAAAACACTCCGTAATATGTTTTCGGTTTAGCGAATGAATAACAAAAATAAGTTTAATCAAAGTACGCACCGTAACTCACGTTCTGATCCAATTGAGAGGCGCCGCGACATAACGTACCATAGGAATTTTCACCGTAAATGGTTTTGAAACTTGAACATATTTTTCGTAAATAATGTAAAAAAATACGAACATTTCAGAGCAAATGTGAAATTAAATTCCGCATTTGCTCTGGACTTCGCGTCAAATTCTGACGTCATTTGCAGAAAATTAAGTTAAATTTTCGAAACCGTTTACGGCGAAAATTCCAAATACCCGAAGTACGGTATGTCCGTGGCGCGTCTCAATTGTGAGATTGAATAAATGGTCAGCTCACCGCGATAAATTTGTTGTGTGCATTTTTTACATATTGACACCGTTGTATACGATCATAGTTCTCTATGGTAGAAAATGACAAGTTTGGAGTTGTTTAGAATCGTGGAAACGATTCTAGAGCTCTCACAACTTGCCATTTCCCCGACGTGTGTCATTTCCATGTTGCTATGCATTAAATTAATTTGGCGATCCGACGCAACGCTTTCAATCGTACTGTGTTCGATAAGCGACTAGCTGATCTAAACCGATCAAATATTTGCATTACGGTAGCACGCTATATCGATCGGAACAACTCGGATATTTTTGTTTATATCAATACTACATATCGCCTTGACACATTCAATGTGTAGATAGAGTGAAATCCCCAGAATATCGAAAGTTGAAACTAGATTTCCCGATTTCTAAAATAGATCGATGACTGCCAGTTTACGTTCACTTCGCGCGTATACAGCTTCGCACCGGCGAGGAATTGGTCGCGCCGATCGGCGCCCAACGATCAAAGGGACCTTACGAAATATGTACAATAGTACAATATATGATTGAGGGGGGGATAAATGGGGTTGTCTGTATGTATGTTCGTCCGTCTGTCTGTCCGTCTGCCATTTTGGTTTGTCAAAGTGTGTGTATCTCCAAAAGTGTTAGATTTAGAGCCATGAAACTTTCCATGAATACTTCTCATCGTGTGAAGCTGCGCATCTGGTTTGTTGGATGCAGATGATCCAGTGCAGGGGGCGGGAGGCACATATCAAATACTCAACTGAAAGTATTTTGTTTCAGCGCAGAAACCCAGTCCCCAGAAACTACACCCGGCACTGAATGTGTAGAAGTGGAATCCCCAGTCAAAACTACCACAGGTCAACATGAACCCGTGGGCGCCGTACCGAGAACTCCGGAAATCTCCAAACATCGACTAAATTCCGGACACAGGCGATCGTTTAATCCAAAGTGGATCATTGACAGGCCATGGCTGGTATTCAAGAGTGAAGAGACGGCCGATGGAGAAATCGGCGATGCGATGTTCTGCTCGTTATGTCAAAAGTGGGACACTGTTGGATCCAATGGAACTAAAGTATGGACGACAGTTGGCTGTGTCTCTACACGACTTGATATAGTTATCGGGCATGAACGGTCCCCCATGCACAAGGAATCGGTAGCCAGTGAGCTCACCAGTGAAGCTGGTATTCAGGCAAACGTGGAAAAAATGAATTCCAAGGAATATGCCGGTTTGTTAGATGCCCAGAAACTGTTGTACTTCCTCATCAAACATAACCTCCCTCATACCACATTGTTCAAGCCTCTAATGGAACTATGCGTTGACCTCGGAGCTACCAATCTCCCATACCTATCACAAGGCAAGAATGCAACCTACACAAGCCATAGAATTGTGGAAGAATACCTGGACTGTAAAGCGGAAGTAGTTAAGGAGACAGTGGAGGAAACAAAAAATGAAATCATCAGACGGGTATGGCCTAATGCTCGACGAATACACAGATAATAGTGCTAGGAAGCACTTGGCACTAGTTGGCAAATACTTAGAACAATGGTTGTTCAAAACTAGCATTCCTTAAGGACATTCAAATCCCAAATGGTACTGCCGACACTATATATACTTCAACCAAGGACTTCTTGGAGAAGGACACTTCAATTACTTTGAAGAAAATTACGTCTTTTGCTAGTGATGGACCCTCAGTGATGGTTGGTAAGAAGAAGTAAAATGGTGTGGTTGCCAAGCTGAAACAAGACAATCCTGCTGTCATCACCACTCACTGTATGAACCATCGCCTCCAACTTGCAGTGGCAAAAGCATTCAACAGTGTGGCCGCCATTAAGAAAACAGACGAAGTTCTCTCAGCCGTATTTAAGTATTATCACTACTCGACAGTGAGAACTGAAAGTCTGAATGCAATCCAGACAAAAAACCATGCGAGAAATGGGCGAGCTTGAAAGCGCAACAAATCTGACAATGAAACGGGCTGTGCACACCAGATGGCTGAGTCATGAAAAGGCGGTACAGACAGTGAGAAAGCTATACATCCCCATCTGCCATGACCTGCAGAATGCAGTTGCTGATGGCCGCGACAAAAAAATGAAAGACGGAACCGGAATACCAGCCTCCTCACTACTGAAAATAATGCGGAACTATCAGAGTGTTTACTTCATTCACTTGCTCTGATGTGTGTGCTGTCCTAGCTTCCTTGACTCGACTGTTTGAACGAGAAGAAGTGGATCTCTCCATCATTGAGCCAAAGGTACAAGCGACAATCACAAACATCAGCAGAATGAAGACGAAGCCAGGTCCCTACACAGCCAAGGTCACTGACACCGTCAAGGAGATGAATGTCACAGTTGACATGGAGTCAGTGACTAAGGCAAGAGATCAATTCATCGACAACCTCACCGAGATGATGGAGGAGCGGATGGAAAACTCGGACCTGATAAATAAATTGTCCACACTCAACCTCACCCAGATGTCCCCAGACAATGCCACCTTCTATGGGGACACGGAAGTTACCGAGCTGGCGGACCATTTCAACATGGACAGTGACCAGACCCTGCTGGAGTGGAACGAACTGAAGGAAGTGTTTAAGGACGAGGCTGACCGCTGCACACCTCGTCACATTCTCCAGACACTGACACAGAAAAAAACAACATTGGGATCCTGCTACCAGAACATAGTGAAATTGCTTGGTGTGGCAGAGACATTGATAATTTCAACTGCTCCAGTTGAAAGGGTCTTCTCCAAGGTTTCCCTAATTGTCACCGACCACCGGAATAGGCTCCTTGTGCCGACAACAAATAAACTATTGATGGTGTCACTGAACACAGAGTCTGTCAAGGACATCGACTTGGACAAAGTTGAAATGAGGAAGAGGAGAATACTATGACTATGTTGACACAAATAACTGTTGTTTTCTATGTGTCTATGTGTTTATGTTCAGAGTTCAGCCTCCTGATCAAATGTTCACATGTACTATACATTATGATGATGTTGCTATTACTTTGCATTTTGATTAAAATATCAACATATGATATATCATTGAATTTAAACAGTGTTTAACGGCGTTTCTCTAATGCCCCCTTTTGGTCGACACACCGCGCAAAAATGCCCTTTTATTTTTGTTTTACCATGCCCTTTTTCCATCCTGGGGGAAACACTAGTGTAACTGATTTCCTTTATGTACATGCATATATAACGTTCGTAGGACCAACAACTTTCTGGGAGGACTACCAACTTTTTGAAGTCACTAGTCCTGCGGACTACCTGGTAAAACAAGTTAGTGTCGAACCCTGACAAGGTATCATAACCTGAATTTTCTGTCTGTAACGTAAATTTTTCCTGAGCCAAGAGGGACAGGGAGACAGGGAGTTATTCATTTCAAAATCATCAAAATATCACAATTTCCTTCATACTACACGTTAATTGGACAAAAACAACACCAAATTATTTAGCCATGCATATATAGGATTTATGTACAGTACATAGTTTCAGTTTGACAGTGTAATGACCGTTCTGGCTGTAAGTCGCCCTGCGTTACAGACAGAACATTTGTGTGGACATACCCCAGCTGGTTCATCAACTCGCTGACATGATGGTGCACTTTGAATTCACTCATCTTTGGCTTTCTTCATCAAATAATTGCTAAATAATCTGAAAATGAGACCAAAGAGCAGTACAGTAATAACCCAAAATATTTGGACATAATTTATTTTAGGAAACAAATATTATTATATAGTTTCTCATAGCAAGGAACATCGAAATATTTACGGTTAGTATGGTTGTACTTGTTAGTCACAATAACAATATATTTGGATACAATCTGTTTTGGAAAACACCTGTTTTATAGGGGATTTTCAAAACAAATGGTGTCCAAATATTTAGGGTTATAAAACTTATTATGGTAGGTTATTCAAGTGGACTTTGAACTTTAGTCTGGCCGCCAAAAGCTGATTTTGGGCTTGACTTGTTTTGAATCACATAGTTTTTTTATTACTGATTTTACATCTCAAGGCCTTCTAGTTTTGGAATCCGACAGATGACAGCCCGTCATCCTTGAGTGTTTTGAGAAATCTGCATAAATTCAAGATGGCTGCCAAATATATATATTGTGCCATATAATTGCATCCACAGTAGGAAAATAAGCAGTTTAAGAGAGTATAATATTTGTACAAAACCTTTAGTATATATAAAGTAAATTAATATTTACATCTTAGGAAGAAAATAATGCCCTCAGTTATGTTCTAAATATGTTTATTATCGAATTGTGCACTGCTTAAATGCACGAAAACCGGGTAGACCAGTATATCCTGGATTGTCCATAATTCAAGGTTCTAACATCTTAAACAATGGAGTTGAAAAATAGAATAACTATCTACCTGCAAATAAAAACCATTGTTCTGTTTGTATGTTACGTTTACTGCACGGAGAAATGCAAATGTTTACATGTAAAAACCTGTGTCTCCAAATGTGTGCCATCACTGTCAGCCGACAAAGGTCGAGACCTCTGACCCTGTGACGTCACAAGTACCGGTACATGTACTTCCAGTGCAGGTGTTTGGTTGGAAAACACCACAAATTGTGTCTGAATTATGTACCATTGCTTTCAGGGGTAACGATACATATGGTTTCCAACCTAAATGATGAGACAAACGATTGCCCACTTGGAAAATATAATTTGCTAGGTTAAGCAAATTAAACAATATGAAGTTTACACTTGTTGGTTTCCATACTTTTTTTCAAAATTGACCAACATGAAATCTACAAATATTGCTGTTGTACTCTACATGAATTAGATATGCATATAGTTCTATAGTTTATTTTATACTCATTATTTTCCTGAACAGCAAGGCAGAAAATTGAAACATGTTTCTAAAAGATAACTGACTTGCTATAGCGCGAGTTTAAAAATACAAGACATAGTCAAGCGATCCGGGATAATTAGGGAACACGACTACCAGAACAAAGTATGCATTGCAAGTGTGCGTCTAGTGCACCTGTTGCTGTAGTCCAAGATACAAACACATCTGACCCAGTGTGACACATCATGGTAAAGCTATCAAAAGTTAATCAAAAGTAAATGTGAAACTTAACACAATTCATACCAAAAATGGGCAAAATGTGTATAACTCTCGAAGTGACAGTCGTGCTCAATGACGACTGAGATTGCGAAAATTGGGAATAATATCACTGAACTTAAAATGATCGTAAATGTTTCTATAATGCTTTGCTTTTGCCAGCTTATCACCAGTGGATCATATGTTTATTCATAAGTACATGTACATATACTCAAATACAATCGATGTTCCCGGTATTTAGCCGGTACCCATTTACAGCTGGGTGGACTGAAGCAGTGTGGATAAAGTGTCTTGCTCAAGGACACAACGCACGCCTCTGGTGAGGCTCGAACCCACGACCGGAAGACCGCTCGACCACGCGCTCCACTATGCCTTGTCTATTATTGTACTATATATGAAAAGGAAATATCTAAATTGTATCACTGGTTCAAATAAGAGAAGTGCGACAATGACACCATTTAATTATAATAGAGAAGTTGTAACACAGTGGTAGTTGCGGGAAGTAGCTATGCAATACTACAATATACTACGGTACCGTTTATAGCATACTAACATCATGGTAAAGCTATCAATTGGTAAATTTAGTTTCATATACTAACGTCGCCCGTCATAGGTAGTGCCTATTTCATATTAGATGTTGCCCGTGACGTCACAACAATTGTGATTCGCTACTCAGCACGAGAAGACTATGGATGACAGTGTAACTCTGCTATGGATGATATGAGAGTATTTGCAGAATTAAGTGTCTAAACTAGATTTTGATTGGCTGATTACGTTTTGGGCATTTATTTACATTACCCCACCCACTTAAAATGCACGGAAGTGCGAAGTATTTCTTTAATATATACCAAACAAGAATATATTTAACACATATATTTATTTATTGTCATTTTACATGTCAGTAAAGGGCAGTCTGTGTGAATCTCGTACCAAGTAAATATTGCATTGATGGGTTGTTCTTTGAAACATTCTGCAAAGTTTCATTCTTCCCGCGGAAGTGCCTCCATGTTTGATCGCGTTTTACGGGTCACGTGACCTACTTTGTATCATTAATTAAGGCACGAAAAATGTGTATTTCATCATAGTTATGTAATGGAAATATTATATTGTATAGCTTTTGACAATATACAAGCGCAAAAACATAGATATAGAAGCAAATTTTAACGAGATTTATCTTCAGCCGCGAGATTTTCCGAGATTTCACCGTCTCTACTGTAAACATTTTTGGACAGGAATTCCTAAAAAATAATGCTCGATTCGAACACTCAGTGAGAGCTTCTGTTGTTGAGTATGACGCAAAAAGGTTATTACATGGTCTCAATTTTAGATACACAATTTGTTTAATTATATCACAGCGAATTTGTTTCCGAATTGTTCACACTTTCTAAACCGTCATGCATATGTTTGTGGGTGGGGTGTTGACCAAGGTTTTCATTTTCGGACCTACATGACGTATTAATGTATTTGTGTCCTCATGGAAGGACGGAATCAATCATTGACAACCGAAAAACCTTTCATTTCCAGACATGGTAAGGACCTACATCGTAACGTGACGTATTAGTATTTGCGTCCTCATGGAAGGACGGCATCAATCATTGACAACCGAAAAACCTTTCATTTCCAGACATGGTAACGGGTTGGAAGCTACACCGTACACAAGGTTTACTTGTACTTAAACCGGGTGTCAGAGGTTCCGTCAACTGGACAACTGGAGGTTACGTCAACTGAAAGGTTTCGTCAACTCGGCGTCCGGTTCGTCAATTAGGCAATTAAGAGTAAAAGTCGATAATGACCGGCACATGCCATACAATTGATGAGATAATTGATGGTCATTAAGTGGACATTAATGACAGATATATGGGCATTTAATGGCAAATATTTGTTGATATTTCAAAGTATGTTTAGTTGTATAACTATATGGGCATTTAATGGCAGATATTTGTTACAAATTGCCCACCGATTTATATGTTAACAGCGCTTGTGCAGTTGACATGGATCAGGCAAAAAGCCGTCAGTTAGCTTGAGTGAATCATAATTAATCATCACGAATTAACTAATTGAATCATGATTAATCATCACAAATTAACTGATCGGTCATTTGACGGTAATAATTACTAAACGAGCAAAGGTCAACTACTTGATGAAAGTACGAAAGTCAATTAGCCGAGGTGTGATAAATACCATTCAACTATAATCGCCTAATTGACGAACCGGTAACCAGTTGACGGAACCACTCGACTTTTCACTCTATTTTGCCTAATTGACGAAACCTCCAGTTGACGGAACCTCCTGAATCCACTTAAACCTCAGGCTCAAACACGTCGACGTTTTAACGCATCGGCTCTCAAAACCTTATAGTCTTCGGTACTTTGGCCCACGTACATCTTTTGCACCTATCTTCATTGAGCTTAGCCTTGGAAGTGTCCGTGTGTGGTAGTGAGACACGATCGCCTAGTTAGCTCGGTGGGTAAGACTAAGAGTGTCGTGCTAGTGGGTCGTGGGTTCGAACCCACATTGGGCGACAATTTTCCCCTTAGAAATACTTCAATGGTGTCAGACGTAAACAGGATTGTGCCTGGTGTTCTTTGGGTTGAAGGCTATACTTATCATGAAGCTGCGAGGTTGGTGCCTTGCTCCCAAAGTAGATACTGCACAAAAAGATACCTTGTTACAGTACAAAAACCTGATTATCATCCAGCATCTGTCTTTGTTACACTTGTTACACCGTTACACTGTAACATGAGAAAATAACTTCTGCTGTTCAAACTGTGTCTTTTCGTTACAGTTGTTACTGTAACATGGGGGAAAATACCTTTTTTACACTTGTTACTCTGTTACACCATAATAAAATGGGCACCTCCGGCCAGTTGGTATCTTTTTGTGCAATATATGTCCCAAAGGATAAGAAGGGGAGGAGTGTAGTGTTCGTGTGTGGTGGTGAGACACGATCGTGTGGGTTCGAACCCCACATTGGGCGACACTTTTCCCCTTAGAAATACTTCAATGGTGTCAGAAGTAAGCAGGATTGTGCCTGATGTTCTTTGGGTTGCAGGCTATACTCCTCATGAAGCTGTGAGGTTAATGCCTTGCTCCCAAAGGATAATAAGGGGAGGAGTGTAGTGTCCTTGTGTGGTGGTGAAGCATGATTGCGCAGTTAGCTTAGTGGGTAAGAGCACCGTGCTAGTGTTATGGGGGTCGTGGGTTCAAACCCCACATCGGGCGACACTTTTCCCCTTAGAGATACTTCAGCCTCATTCGTCTCGCCATGCCTGTGACCGACTCAAAATTTACTACAGTGCTGTATGCGAAGAATACAAGTCAAATCGTCCACTATTTGGTAAAATCGTCCGCAAGTCAAATCGTCCGCAAGTCATATTGTCTGCTGTTTGGTCAAATCGTCCGCTATTAGTTGGATGTGTGACTTTTGTGCACAAGTGTTAATTGAACTCGGGTAAAAACTTATAATTTGTGAAAAAGTTCAAAGTTGTGAAGGTCAAAAGTCATATTAAAGGTACATGCCCACGCAGTAGGCACAACATGTTCTGTATAGGAATTAAATAAGTGTATAATTGTGTCACTATTCCACCAGTTCTAAAACTTACGAGTGCCCGCTATATAGATATAATCATTTAGTAATATTTATTTGCTGATAGTGACGCGCGGTGGTATCATGCTAGTTTCATATGCAAACTAGAAAAAGTCGATGGCGCGCCATCGCAATATACCCACTTTCCCCAAATGCTAAGTCCGAAAGGGGGAGGTAATCCATGATGGAGGGTCGGATAAAAAATCCGAATTCACTTTGCGCATCAGCACATCAAAACCAAGCTACGAACCAAATATCAGACGCGTAGGTATTAAGGTGAAAAAGTTTTTCGCCCTACGAGGAAAAATAGTGAAATTCTAAGTCCGAAAGGGGGAGATAATCCATGATGGAAGGTCCGATCAAAAATCGGAATTCACTTTGCACATCATAACGAAGCTACATATCAAATATCAGAAATGTAGGTATTAAGGTGAGAAAGTTTTTCGACTTACAATAAAAAATAGGGAAATTCTGAGTCCGAAAGGGGGAGATAATCCATGATGGAGGGTCGGATCAAAAATCCGAATTCACTTTGCGCATCTGCACATGATAACGAAGCTACATACCAAATATCAGGCGCGTAGGTATGAAGGTGAAAAAGTTTTTCGAGTTACAAGGAAAAAATGGGAAATTGTGAGTCCGAAAGGGGAGATAATCCATGATGGAGGGTCGGATCCAAAATCCGAATTCACTTTGCGCATCTGCACATGATAACGAAGCTACATACCAAATATCAGGAGCGTAGGTATGAAGGTGAAAAAGTTTTTCGAGTTACAAGGAAAAAATGGGAAATTGTGAGTCCGAAAGGGGGAGATAATCCATGATGGAGGGTCGGATCAAAAATCCGAATTCATTTTGCGCATCAGCACATCAAAACGAAGCTACGAACCAAATATCAGACGCGTAGGTATGAAGGTGAAAAAGTTTTTCGAGTTACAAGGAAAAAATGGGAAATTGTGAGTCCGAAAGGGGGAGATAATCCATGATGGAGGGTCGGATCAAAAATCCAAATTCACTTTGCGCATCTGCACATGATAACGAAGCTACATACCAAATATCAGGCGCGTAGGTATGAAGGTGAAAAAGTTTTTCGAGTTACGAGGAAAAAATGGGAAATTCTGAGTCCGAAAGGGGGAGATAATCCATGATGGAGGTCGGATCAAAAATCCAAATTGACTTTGCGCATCTGCACATGATAAACGAAGCTACATACCAAATATCAGGCGCGTAGTAATGAAGGTGAAAAAGCTTTTTTGAGTTACGAGGAAAAAATGGGAAATTCTGAGTCCGAAAGGGGGAGATAATCCATGATGGAGGGTCGGATCAAAAATCCAAATTCACTTTGCGCATCTGCACATGATAACGAAGCTACATACCAAATATCAGGCGCGTAGGTATGAAGGTGAAAAAGTTTTTCGAGTTACACGAAACTTGACGGACGTACGGACGTACGGACGGACGTACGGACGTACGGACGGACGGACACCCGTGACGAAAACAATATACCCGTTTTTTTTTACAAAAAAAAGTGGGTATAATGAGGCAAGTTAATTTTTAATTATTTATACTAATTAAATGAATCGCCTAAAAAAAATAATATTTTCGACAGATTATTTATAGTATGATCATTGCACATCAAAAATAATTACAGAGAATAAATATTAATGTCAGTTAACATTTTAAGGAAACACGGTTATCACCCCTGATATTTGTGTGGAAATTCATGTTTGATATACGAAGCATAATAATGCCCATTAAATCATCGGGAAATTGTTCATGACTGTTTATTGTACCCTAACAATGTCATATCTAACGAATGGACGAAAAAGATATGCCTCTCTATATTATAACCTGGCACGTGGGCATGTACCTTTAAGGACAGCATGTTTGTGTGGCATTTGTGCACAAGTATGATGTATTGAAATATTATAGTAATCGTTTCAGGGATATAGAAGTTATGAATGACAGAATTGAGAAACTGGCAAACTTCTTACTCTGTGAAAAAGTTCAAAGTTGTGAAGGTCAAAAAGTGAAGGTCATAAATTAGGGCAACGAGAATGTGTGGTAGTTGTCTTCAAGTATGATGTATTGAAGTATAAAGTAATCCATCAATGGATATATAAGTTGTGACAGAATTACGAAACTCTGTGAACTTCTTAATCGAGTCCTGTTAATGTTTGAAAACAATCCTTCAATCGATATAGAAGTTATGACAGAATTGAGAAACTCATACAATAGATCCATGTGACAAATGAGTAAGGTTTTCATTTTGCTGGCTCTTTGGTCTCCTTTGTATTTCTATCTTGCTATGATCTTATAACTAGCTTACCAAACTTAGAAAATCATGATCGACTTCCTTAGAACTGCGCACCGGGCATGATCAGTGTTAAACTCAGCAATGTGACGTCAACCCGACAAAATTCCGCCAATTCTAATGTCATGGATACCCCAGAAGTAGTTGCGGGAAGTAACTCTGCAAAACACCTGTATATGCTACAGACAGAATCAGGATCTGCACTTTTTGCAAGTAATTTTCATATTTTTAAGAACAAAAACACCCCCTTTCATAAAGTGACTAGTCTGAAAATAATTTTATGATGATTGGATTGGTTGCAAAATTAACATATCAAAATCCATTCCAGTTACGTAGGGGTGAAAGGGTTAAGTAACCAATGTTTAAGACTTGTTTATTCCTGTATCTCATCAACCATTGCCGCATTGCAGGAATCCATATGGAGCTGTGCCTTGCGTAGATGAGTGTATACTTGTACGTGCAGCCAGTAAACAGATGCAGCCATGTTGTTGGAGAGATACCGAGCCATTCTCTACCTCCAGTACCTACTCTTGTTCTTTGACCTGTTTATGAACTCATTTATTGAAGTTCTCAGGTTTGAAAATGTCATCCTTCTGGTATTACTTGTGTAAGTATATTATATGTGTGCCTCAAACAATTGATACTTTCTAACTTTCTAAATATGTGTCTGTGACTGGAGAAATAGGGCTTATGGGATTTGTGAGCAATGTAGCTCCTGGTCAAATACATGTAGCAAACTCCTGTAGCCTAGTAATGATCTATATTGCTTGTTGGAAGCATGCCAGGTGTTTCATTGATGAAATGGCGAACTGTGCAGATCCTGATCAGACACATATTATGCATTTACACCATTGGCTTTGCTCATTCCGATGTGGTCCACCTACTTTCACCATGACCAATTTCAGAGCATTTGTTATTTGACGATTTTCTTCAACTTGTATAATTTCCTTTATAAAACACTTGTTCAGACAATTTTACACTCCAAACATCTTGTTTGGAAACCGTCTCATCTGGGTCTGCACTGATTGTGGACATATTCTAATTTTGCAGTTCAACAAAATATTCTGAAAATTAACATGGAACAGTCCATGAACGTCTTGGGTGTGAAAGGGTTACAATTATTATTCTAATTTGTGTTATGGAACATGTGCTCCTTGTTAATTCCATCTATTTTCTATGTGTATTTGCAGCATCCAGGATGTGTGTATTGTGTTTGCGATCATCGTCATCTTCCTGCTGTTCTTCAACACGTATATCTTCCAAGCGGGCCTCGTGAACATCCTCATAAACAAGTTCAAGTCCGTCATCACCATCACCTTCATCTACTTCGCCCTCTGTGCAGCTATGCATGTCTGGTATATGGTAAGTTGTTCACTTGGTTGCGTTGATGGGCACATGATAAAGTGCGGCTGTTACTGGGGAAATGGCGGTTATGGCATTTTTGGACAGTTTTGTTTCTGATCATCTGGTAAGTTGTTCACTTGGCACCATTGTGGCTGTGACTGCAGAAATGGTGGTTATGACATTTTTATGCCCCACCACGATAGTGGAGGGGGCATTTAGTGTTACCAATGTCCGTCCATCCCGTCCGTCACAAATTTTTAAATGTTTACTAGCTACAGACCTGAAACTTGGTATGTAGCTTCCTTATGATGAGTAGATGCACATTTTTTATTCGACCTCCGGGTCATGGATTATCTCCCCCTTTTCAACTGAATTTGTCAATTTTGCCTTGTAACTCGTAAATAAGTTTTTTAAATGGTAATACATGTAGCTACATACTTTTAACTTGGTACATGTATGTAGCTTCCTTATAATGAGTAGGTGCGCAAAGTTCATTTAGATTTTTGATTCGACCCCCGGGTCATGGATTATCTCCCCCTTTTTGACATGGAATTTGGCAAGTATGCCTTGTAAGTCATAGAACTTTTAAACCATAATAGCTACTTACCTGAAACTTGGTATGTAGCTTCCTTATGATGAGTAGATGCGCAAAGTTTATTTTGATTTTTTATTTGACCCCCGGGTCATGGATTATGTCCCCATTTTCGACTGAGAACACCATCATTTTACCTTGTAGCTTGTAAAACTTTTAAACCATAATAGCTGGAGGCTTGCTAGCTTTTTTATGGTGTGTAGTTGCACAAAGTGAATTTCTATTTTTGATATGACACTGATCCATGGATTATCTCCCAGTTTTGGACTTAGAATTTTGTCTTGTTTATGATCAAAGTGATAGGTGGGGCATCCGTGTTCTATGAACACATTTTCTCGTTTAGTTTCTGATCTTCTAGCACACTCCTGGAATCTTAGCGAACACACATGCTGTTTGTTACATGTTTGGCATCTTGTTGCCTGACTGGATGCATACATCCCATTTCTCCAGTCCCAGCAACAAATGTCAGCCAGTGTATGAAAACCCTTTCCTTTTTGCCTATGTGAAATGGCAAAAGTTGATTGTTATGATTTGCGGGAACTGTTCCTCATTACATCAATGATACCTGCCTTCTAACAAGGATTATAGATTGTTATCGGCCTGCAAGAGTGCTATATGATCAGGATATATAAAGATGTTGATAAAGACCAACACTGGCCATAAATCCTATAAGCCACATTTCTCCAGTCACATATAGATGGGTTGTGGAATAGGGGTTAGAACACTCGACGTCCAATCGGGAGGTTGTGGGTTCAATCCTCGCGTCAGGCATCAAAAATACATGTATTTCCATCCACTGGTCTTTCGGATGAGACTTGAAACCGAGGTCCCGTTCCTATATGACCTTACAGTCTGTTTCACGAAACCTGCCCAAATTTTACGGCTATATAAACAATGCAAAAACAATATTTTTTTCGATAATATTAAATTAAAGCAAAATTTAAGAATGAGCCTTCTTTTTATTTCGTGAAATTTGGTCAAATATTGGTTTTATTACGAAAAATTTATTTCTCTATGGGAATTTAACATGGGGGGAAAGAGGTAGAGGACTCGTGGGAGGAGTCAAAAAACAATTTTTTTTGGAAATTGACTCCGAAACCTAGTTAGATAGCTTGGAAATGATCTAACTAAGAAGCCCTGTGCAGGCACCGGGGCGGGATCAACTGATCCTGAGAATAGTGCTGCAGTAGCCATTGCTTGTCGTAAAAGGCGACAAAACTGGCTTAACGATTGGGTTCATACTTTCCGGAACCCACTATACCGGATTTGGCCCTCATGTACATTTTTGGCTTTCTTGTATGTGAGAGTTGAGTCAGGCTATGCCCCATATATAAAAGTAAGATTAGCGCTAATCCTATTACTTTTAAGGGATGGGATAAATGATGCTGGTGTGGCGAGGGCCTGGCACCAGATCAGGTTGTTCTAATTTCAGGACTGAATATATATTTTGATTGTAAATATTGAGTTCTGAAGTTGGGATTTACCCCCCTCGGATAGGTGGATACGGGACACGACCCCGTTGACCCGTCTGCGTGTAGACTCCCTGAGGCTTGTACCTCTATGTCAGAAAAGCGGACGTTAAACCCTATTCACTCACTCTAACTAAGAAAACAAAAGTTAAATTTTAAAAATTCTAAAAAATGTCCCCATGTTAAATCCCCATAGACATCTTCACTCCGTGAAGATGTCTATTAAACCCTATTCACTCACTCACTCTAACTAAGAAAACAAAAGTTAAATTTTAAAAATTCTAAAAAATGTCCCCATGTTAAATCCCCATAGACATCTTCACTCCGTGAAGATGTCTATGGGGATTTAACATGGGGAAATTTTGTTTTCGCAATAAAATCAATATTTGACCAAATTTCACGAAATAAAAAGAAAGCTCATTCTTAAATTTTCCTTTAATTTCATATTATCGAAAAATATATTGTTTTTGAATTGTTTATATGGCCGTAAAATTTGGGCAGCTTTCGTGAAACAGACTATAGTTGTTGCTGTTGTTAAACCCATTCACTTTTTTCTCAAATCACAGCCAAAAATGTGGTTGCTACAGATACATACTGTAACATGCAGAATTTAAAATTTGTCATTTGTTGATGTTTATTAGAATCTTATGAAAGTAACTTTTCTTTGTGCTTGCTGTACTAAATATGCATGTATTTATTATTGTGAGACTGGATATGGGAGTTGTTACATGATGTGGTGCCAGCGATTGGTTGGGAGCATGTGAAGGGTAATTTAACAATGGGGTTCAACCTTGCCGGAATCCTGATATCCCTGTAGCCTATTTCATCAACATTGCAAAGTATACTTTTCTAGCAAAGTATACTTTGAGGGAGAAATTTTCAATTTTATGATAAATTTATTAATTTTTATTATACTGAATTTATTACATTATCACAGCCATTTTGGCTGTGATAATGTAATAAATTCAGTATAATAATTCTGCATACTTTTAATCATCAAATATATGCAGTCGTTAGTTCTATATGAAATAATGCATTTTGGGAAAAATAAATGATTACTCCCTCAAAGTATACTTTGCTAGATAAGTATACTTTGCAATGTTGATGAAATCGGCTACTGATGGCATATAGTGTTTCTTTTTTTTGTTTAGTACATGTATAATATTATAATATACTTTATGTCATTGTGTATGGTGTGTGTCTGATAGACTGATAATGGATGCTGCATTTTCTCGCAATGACAGGAAACATATTCATACTGGATAATCTAACTATGAGACACGCCGTGCGATTTTGTACCTAAGAACATGGCCGTCAGGATTGTTTTTTGCTTTCGCGTTACTTGAGGTTTTAATCTAGTTATACCTCTTATAACAGTAATAGGATTAACACTAAACCTATTACTTTCATGGGCTGAGTCTAAATGACGATTGTTGTGAGGACCTGGCACCAGATCACGATATTCTAATTTCAGGGCTGAATCTATTTTCTTTTTGTAAATATTCAGTTCTAATTTAGGGTTTTTGTCTCCCCATCCATACAGATGATATACTAGCATGGGATTCACCCGTTAACCCGACTTAAAATTACCGGAGCTATTAACCCTTTCAACACCACAGGCCTGTATAGTGGTATTGGCAAAAAGTGTAGATCCAGATGAGCCGGCTCGTGACGAGCCGTCTCATCAGGATCTGCACTTTTGTAAGTAATTATCATATTTTCGAGAACAAAAAATACACCGTTTATAAATGGACTAGTCTGAAAATCATTTTGTGACGGTTGGATTGGTTGCAAAATTAACATATCAAAATCCGTTCCAATTTACTTAATAGGGGTGAAAGGGTTGAACACCATTAAATAAATAAATAACATAAATGTACATTATGCAGTGGTGAATGTTTTCAGAACCTAAGATGGAAAGACCCAGACGCGTACATTTGGGACAACGTGGATTGCGTGCCCTGTTTATCGTGCAGAGAACAGGTAACTTGTCTTCATCTGTTTGTACAGTACACTCAGAGTGCTTTGTCCCTTTTCCACTCTCTCACGGTGGGAGGAATTTTCTCAGAGTGGGAAAATCACGGTGGGAGTTATGTGCCTCCCACGGTGACCATATATTTTACCTGTATTACCACCGCGGACGGAGACCAAGCTGGACGAACTTCCAATAGCCATAAAACGGCCACGGTGTTCCCCCGTGATACGACCCCGCGTTCCACCGGGACGCCAGGCTGGCTTACCTGTACAGTAATAGCGTAGTACCCAAACATTTACACTTATTCTGACTTACGTTTTTTTTATTGGTTTTTTTTTTTAAATATATACATTTTTCCTTTCAAACAAACATATTTCTTAACAAGAACAAAACATGAGAATCGTCTCCTAAACACATGAGAATCATCTCGCACTTTGGCATCGCTAAATCGCCTTCCGCTGAAACTTTTGTAAATACAGGGTTTGCTCATGGTGTGTAAAACGGATACGTCTTGAAATTTCGCTTTGCGCATGCATGCAAGTAAAATGCAATTCCAACGCGAGGCGAGAGCGCGAAAACGCACGACTGAATATAATATAATGTCCCATTTTCACCTCGCGATCTCACTTTGCGTTTTCGCGATCTGGCGCATGGATCGACATCGCGAAAACGCGAGAATGTAACTGGCCCTAACAGGACACTGTAGTATCATAATCGCCTTAGGAAACGATAATCATGTGCTGTAAAACATTATTTTAATTAAGAAATAGAAGAAATGTGGATATTGGGGAATATGTCAGATACATATGAAAAGGGTTTTCACGATCTCGTGTAGAGGTCGAGATCGAGTAAATGCGAGTTACACGACACTAACAGAACACCATTATAATTCTCGTGTTTTAGGAGGCAATTCTCATGTTTTGTCAAAAAAATAATATTATTTTTTCTAATAAACATATTTTGGCAGCATATTAGAATCGTCTCCTAAAACGATTTACGTGTCCTGTTAGGGACATGTTACGATCTACTGATGGTAAACACGTGTTGGTCTTCGCTAGTCACATATGCAATAAGCCCGGTTTTCCAATCACGTCATACATCATCATATGCACGTGCGGTAACCTACTGGGACGTGTGTCGGTGTTGGAAAGTGAGACATCAAAGGTTACAAAATGACATCTAAAGGTTAAGTTGTGTGGAAAACAAGTATTGGTCGGAGAGAAGGTGTAGAATCTCAAAAAAAGGTAACGGAATCTTTATTTACTCAATAAATATGTACTGGCAGCACATCAGAATCGTCTCATGTTTTGCCAAACCATGTTTTTATTGTCAGAAATATTGATGTTTGTCCACATTTGTTCCATTTCTTAATAAAAACATGTTTTGGCAGCACATGAGAATCGTCTCCTAAGACGATTTGTACGTATATTACAATTTCGCGAAACGAAAATGAAACATATTCTCAACAAAACATGTTTCGCGTTTTCGCGATCTTGCGCATAGGCCGAGATCGCGAAAACGCGTGATGGATCGTGAAACGAAAATTTAACATATTCACAACAAAATATGTTTTGACAGTACTGTGCATATGAGAATCGTCTCCTTTCACGATCTTGCGCGTAGATCGAGAAAACGGGAAGCGTGATCGCGAGAGCTGAAACGAAAATGTAACGTATTCTCAACAAAACATGTTTTGACAGTGTATCCTACGCGTCATTGTGAGAAGTGCATTATGTCTCGCTTTCCGCAGACGGGCTTGACAATAATGCTAATATTCGTACAAAATATAAATGGTTTTGTCATGAGAGACTATTCTCATGTGTTGCCAAAACATGTGTTATTATTAAGAAATAAATATTTTTTTGAAGAAAAAAAACCCATTAGTATGGTCTAATGAGACGATTCTCATGTGTCGACAAACCTATTTTATTAAGAAATCAACAAATGTGAAAAGAAAACATGAATACATTTGTATTTCTTTACAAATAATCGACTTAGGAGACGATTCTCATGTGCTGCCAAATCTTGCTTTATCAAGAAATCAAACAAATGTGAAAATGCACTATGTCAAGCTAATGCGTAATTATCAATTTATCGGCGATGCGATGGACGTGAGCGACTACATAGCATTGTTTTGATATGTTTGTTTCTGCCGAATTCTAAATGTCGGTCACCAGGTCACACTTTGCACGTGAAACTGGATTACCAACAGATGATTGTAAACACCATCAGGTGTGCAGCTAGACAGGAAATGATATGTCGCAAATGTGCTAGTTTGGGATAGGTGGGCACGGCGGCATATTTCTTTATGCCTTCTAATTACCTCTAAGGTAATAATCGCAATTTCCATTTACCGATCTATTGGAAATGAATACTTATGACCGTATTTAAATTTCGATTGGAAAAATATAATATATATATAAACGTGACGTCGGCAATGTAATACATGTGTATAGGCCGATGTTACGATACAGAAGATATGTTCCTTTACTTCCATACACATTTTTGGAGATATTACGCCGATTCGCGTGACGATATGTGACCTTAAAGAAATTGCAGCAAAGTGTATGAAATTCCGCGAGGCCGAACAACTCGGCAAATAAAAAAATATGCGTTCGCGGTGCCTGTACTGTATGAGACAATTTTCAAAGTTTTGTCAGCCATATATGCACTCCTCTCTGACCACATTACCTGTACGCTGGCACGGTGATGCGCCGTGGTGCGCCGTGGGCTAATACGGTGGGTCACGGGGGAACGCGGTGTGCAGCAGATTCGGTCTTTAAAATATTCCCACGGTGGTGATTTTTGCCTCTCCACCGTGACGGGTGGGATTTCCACCTGACACGGTGGGAGGAATGTTTATGCCCACTCTCCATCCGATCACGGGGTCGAGTGGGAAAAGGGACAAAGCACTCTGAGTGTACTGTAGCTGGCACATCTGTCTGCTGTACACAGGTAAACTATCACAAGCTGTTAAAGTTATTATCCATTGTTGTTTGCCCCTCACCATTTTAGATTGCCAGAGTTTCTCCAACCTGCCACCAGGGGTTTGATGAAAATTGATGAAATTTTCATGGCAAATGCGTAATTTTATTCCAAATTTGTTATGAAAATTTTGTCATTTACAGAAAAGATGACAGTTTCTCCATAAATGACTTCAAAAGTTGATGAAATGGTCTAAGCAAATCAGCATTTGCTATAGTGGGTGCCAGGTGGGAGCACGCGATGGGTAATTTAATGATCGGGGTTCATCCTAACTGGAACCCCGACTGGAGACCTGGTTTGGCCCTCACATAATTCTTTGGTATTTTGTGTGTGACAGTTGAATCTGGTTATACCCCTAATGTGAGTATTACGATTATTCGTAATCCTATTTTAGGGGAAGGGTCCAAGTGACTTTGGTGTGGTATCGACCTGCCACCAGGTCGGGTTATTCTAATTTCAGGGCTGAATATATTGTTTCTCGATGTAAATATTCAGTTCTGATTGTGGAATTTTCCCCCCAATGCAGCAGGTTAAAACAGGATTGAACCTGTTTGCCCGGCCTTACATGACCTTAGCTGTTGATAGGCCGTTAAACACCAATAAACAAACAAACAAACAAACAGCATTTGCTATGAAAATTTTGTCAACTTTCAACATTATGTCATTTACGGAAAATAGCATAAATTTAAGCAAAACCGCAGTTGCTATGAAAATTTCATCAACTTTCGACATCTTATACAGAAAATATCATAAAGTTTGTAAATATTTTTGCAAGAGATATCGCACATCTTCTTAGGTTCTTAGGAACAACATCACATGGCCTGTCTCATATAAATGGCGTCAAAAGTTATTTTGACTTTATTTATGAAAAAATATTGTAAATTTTGTAAACGTATTTAATGAAATTACGCAGAATCGCATGGCGTGTCTCATATGTGTCTTGTCCATTACAGCATCGGTGCTCTACTACTACTACTACAAGAGAGCGTGCCTCAAGTTGGGAGACCCGCGATTCTACCAGGACTCGGACTGGATACGCAAAGAGTTCGAGAAGCGAAGATAGTCGCATCTCGGTGTTTGTTTTATAGCACTCATTTATTAGCAGAATTTATTGTATGCATGATGTGCCTTACAGCAACGTTGTGCTGGTCGGGTATACTGGTTTCAGGTTGGCCGTCTATGTGACTTCCTTGGAAAGCTGAAATTAATTCTATGTCAATCCGCTTACAATCTTGTCATGTGTTTCATGGCATATCAGTGATAATGATAACTTAATTGTATATCGATGGTCTAGTAACATAAGGTCGTAACTGCTATGCTTATAGCAGTTACGACCTTATGTTACTAGACCATTGATATGTATATTGGTTCTGACAGCACATGACTATCTGTGACTGGAGAAATGGGGCTTGTGCGTTTTGCGACCAGTATAGATCGTGATCAGCCTGTGCATCCGCACAGTCTGATCAAGATCTACCCTGTTAACTAATTCCATCCACGAAACGCCCGTCATGCTTCTAACAATCAATATAAAACGTTATCAAGCTACATGAGTCTCCTATTTGATCAGAACCTACGCTGGTTACAAGTCCCATAAGCCCCATTTCTCCAGTCTTAACCCTTACAATAGTGAAGTAAATTTTGTTGCCTGCTGTTTATTTTCAATCTTCCTTATCAAAAACCAGATTTGACAGCACTTCAGAATTATTTCCAGTTGAAATGATTCTAAAGTACAGCGAAACGATGTTCTTAATGAGAAAGAAGATACCATATAAAACAACTGTCAACAGCAAACAGCAATTTTTGTTTCCCACATTCAAATTAAGTGCCTTTAACTCTTCCTACGCTGTTGACGGAAATTGCCGTCTGTTGTTTTTCATTTTTGCTTTAATTCTTAACAAAAAACTGGTTTTGACAGCACATGAGAATCGTCTCCACTGTCAAAACCAGGTTTTTGTCGAGAAATATTGAAAATAAAACATTTGCAGCAGACGACAACATTTAATTCAGCGTAGTAAGGGTTAATGCATATAAGTATCCCACCATGGGGAAAAGTTACTCATGTTGGTGAAACATTGCTCGATGGATGTAACAAAACTACACCTGTGTCTGGCTGCATACATGTGCTAGCTGATCAGGGACTATGCTGGTCAAAATTCATAAGCCTTTTCTTTTGTGGTGAATCGCACACTCTATTTTCTTTTCGTTCAGTTTCATTCACAGGTGATGGGAAAAGATAATCTGATAGTCTCATTGTAATAATATACTGTTGTTGGATTTTTCCCCGTCACCTGTGGTTTCATTAACAGCCATGAGGATATATGTGGCTGTGACTGAGGAAATGGGGTTTATCGGTTCTGCGACCAGTGTAGATCCAGATCAGCCTGTGCATCCGCACAGTCTGATCTGGATCTGCACTGTTCGCCATTTCCGTCAATGAAACACCCATCATGCTTCTGACAAGAAATATAGATCATTATCAGGCTACAACAGTGTAATATTTCATCAGGAGCTACTCTACATATATTTGATGATTAAAATTGCAGAATTATTATACTGAATTTATTGCATTATCACAGCCAAAATGGCTGTGATAATGTAATAAATTCAGTATAATAAAAATTAATAAATTTATCCTTAAATTGAAAATTTCTCCCTCAAAGTATACTGGTCACAAATCACATAAGCCCCATTTCTCCAGTCACAGACACACATGATGATGTCCATGTCTTGTTGTAGGATGAGTCAATGTATACATGTACACAGGACCATTTAGGTTTAGGTTGTGAAGGCGTATCTGTTAATGTTAATAGCCAACTAACTCCATTTTAGAACTTACTGTTTACACAATTGTGAATAACACATTTGTGGCTGTGACTGGAGAAATGGGGCTTATGGGTTTTAAGACAAGTGTAGATGGGGTTTATCGGTTCTGCGACCAGTGTAGATCCAGATCAATCTGTGCATCCGCACAGTCTGATCTGGATCTACACTGTTCTCCATTTCCGTCAATGAAACACCCATCGTTCTTCTAACAAACAATATAGATCATTATCAGGCTACATGAGTGTACTATTTGATCAGGAGCTACACTGGTCACAGATCCCGTATGCCCAATTTCTCCAGTTACAGCCACATTTGGCTCCTGACCTGACCGTCTATACTGGTTGAAAACTTCATAATGTACACCAGCTGGTCAAAAACGTCATACGGTCTTTTCGAAACGACCCTTACAATGTTTGTGACAAGCGTATTCCCAGATATATAGAGCATCTGCATACTCCAATAGCACAGGTTGAAGTAACGGACGGACCAAGTCTATAAATACATTAAATATGCCTAAAAGCATCCATAAATGAAAAAAATATCAGCTAAAAAAATTATTTTTTTAGCTGATTTTTTTTTCATTTATGGATGCTTTTAGGCATATTTAATGTATTTATAGACCTCGGTCCGTTACTTCAACCTCTGTGTCCAATAGATGCCTCCGTGAATCCCAGAAATACCCTTAGAGAAATACTATGGACTGATGTGTTGAGGTGCATACGGAAGAGCATCTGCAATTGTTGTAAACGGGTAGGCTGTTTAAACTGCCCTTAATGGTCATCATATGTGGCTGGAGTTTGTGGGATTTGTGACCAGTGTAGCTCCTGATCAAATAGCACACTCCTGTAGCCCGATAACAATCTATAATGTTTGTTAGAAGCATGCTGTGTATTTCATTGATGGAATGGTGAACTGTGCAGATCCTGATCAGACTGTGCAGATGCTGATCTGGATCTACACTGGTCACAAAACCCATAAGCCTCATTTCTCCAGTCACAGCCACATATGAGGCACGCCATGTGATTTTTGTACCTTTGGACATCTGGGTAATTTCATAAAATACGTTTACAAAATTTACAATAATTTTAATAAAATAAAGTCAAAAGTTGTTAACTTTTGACGCCATTTACCGAAAATATTTTAAATTTTGTAAGGGTATTTCATAAAATTACGCAGATGTCCGAAGGTATAAAATCACATGGCGCGTCTCGTATGTAATCCTGTAATCAGTAGACTGATTAAGAGGATTAATCAGTGACATAAGCTATGTTTGACTGAATGGCGAATAATATAGGCCCTGATCAGACTGCATGTATGTGCAGGCTGATCTCGACTAGGTGAGTCGCACACTTTGTTAAGTGCCATTCTGATCTGGGTGCCTATATTTGGAGTCTTGTATCAATATCCTGTATATAGTACTATAGTACCACCCCCCCCCCCCCCCCCCCCCCCCGATTTGATACAGGATTTATGAAACCCGTCGGGGGCACAATTTATGCACTGAACAATTGTATAGAAGTCTGTGATAAGACAGAATCAAGGGCTCGTTTCACTAAACTTTGTGCGACTAAAATGTTTGTAAATGCAAATTTAGGATCGTCTGGAAATTTCAAAAGATACATTTACATTTATTGAGCATAGGCTGCATATGCAGCCTATGCTCAATGAATGTAAATCCAATAATTGTTTACAAGAAAACATTATAATTTGCACTTACGAACATTTTAGTCGTACGAAGTTTAGTGAAACGGGCCCTTGATTCTGTCTTATCACAGACTTCTATACAATTGACACACATACCTATGACACTCACCAGCAATTTCCATGCAACTCGCAAAAAGTGTTCTGTGCATAAATTACTAATTCCCAATATAAAATTGTGCTTCACTCATTTCATAAATCTCACAGCAAATGGAAACTTGTTTAGATTTGTTATCTTCGTTTTGACGCAGTTTTGTTTCGCAAACACTTCAAGTAAATAAGCTGAAGGTTTAGCAAACGTGTGATGAGACAGCATGTTGCTCGTCTGAACCCAAAATGATCTTAGTCTTATCATAATGGGTTCGGATGAGTCACATGCTGTACAAGCCTGTATAACTGTCATTGTTGTCGTACAAGTACTTTCTCCACGAGATTAATTACTTGAGCTTAGTCAGGGGGATAGCTGGCAGTTTGGCCATTTTTATACCAATGCATGTTATGATCTGTATTTACCTAACTTATTTATTATTTTATGTCATGTTTTTACTTTCCGTCCATATGTGCGGTATGTATGCCTTTAATAAATCACGGTCACTTGCCATTTTAATGAGAAATCAGTTACTGATTCATGTAGCGATCTCATCCAAAGAATTTATACATAAATCAGACAAGCCATTTTAATTTGTACCTATTAAGAAGATGTGTGATATCTCGTGAAAAATATTTACAAAATTTACGATATTTTCTGTCGTTGAAAGTTGACGAAATGGTCAGAGAAAATGAGGAATAGAATTCCGCATTAGCTATTAAAGAATATGTTGTAAAATTTCCATGTCATTTACAGAAAATATCACACTTTCTGTAAATATCCAGTTCTGATTTTGGGATTTCCCCTCCATCACAACAGGTGAAATTTGGGATTTGACCCTGTTAACCCGGCCTAAAATGACCTTAGTCGGTGGCAGGCCATTCAACATCATTAAATAAATAAATAGGTACAAAATCACTTGGCTTGTCAAAATGGGAGATATCGTTGGAAAGTAGGTTACTCGGTTTAAATGTGATACCATTGGCAACTATAGTCATTCTACGGAATTACCTGTTGATAGGCTGTTAAACACCAATAATTCCCAGCACAAAAATATTTACACAATTTGATTGGTCCGTAGCAAATCTCTGTCCAAAATTTATATCCCAGTAAACTCCCATGCCGAACTACTTTCCGTAACCGTCAGGCGCAGTTAAAATAATTCTTAAGAAAACGGAAAATAAACACATTTTCTTGATGAATTTATTTAAAATGCTGGAATTATAAGGAATGAATGGCCTTTTTGTGGAATTTATCGGGGATATAAACTTGGAAAAGTCGCGGGAATACTGGACGAGGCCAAGTTTATACCCCGATAACTTTTCCAAGTTTATACCCCGATAAATGCCACAAAAAGGCCATTCATTCCTATAATAAACAAACAATAAACAAACAGAATTACTTCCCTTAACGTGGGTGGCAAGTGTTAGTATGCGATGGGTAATTTAACTATCGGGGTTCATACTTACCGGAATTCTGACTGGAGACGTGGTTTGGCCCTCACATTATTGGCATTTTGTATGTGAGTCGAATCTGGTTATACCCCTTATGTGACTATTACGATTATTTGTAATCCTATTTTAGGGGAAGGGGCCAAGTGACTTTGATGTGGTATGGTCCTGGCACCAGGTCAGGTTATTCTAATTTCAGGGCTGAATATATTTTTTCTCGATGTAAATATTCTGTTCTGATTTTGGGATTTTCCCCCCCAATGCAGCAGGTTAAAATGGTATTGAACCCTCTTGCCCGGCCTTACATGACCTAAGCTGTTGATAAGCCGTTAAACACGAATAAACAAACAAACAAACTTCCCTTAGCACATTGCCGTATCCTGCATTATTTACTTCAAAATATAAAAAACAACACTATTTTCTGCAACTGATGTAAGTTGACAAAAACTGCATAGCACACATGAACTAAATTCCACGTGCTCTTTCATTTCTGTCATCTTTCCACTTCATTTATGAAACGTACCGGTATAGCTGATTTTCAACACATTTTAATTTATCTGTGTTGAAACAACAACTATTTTTTTTGCGCTTGAAAATGGCTCTAGTGCGAGGTCCAGACCTACCACGTGCTGCGACCTGTGTTGTATTGAGGTCAAATAAAGTACCATTATACGCCCACAAGTTATTTTTATGTACCTCTTCTACGCTTATAGTGTTGACTTTTATTGAGGTAATTTTGATGTACATGTACTTTTCTCTGTAAAAAACATGTTTCAGAGGAAAAATGATAGGAATATATTTCTGTCCATGAAATGTGATTTGTCACATTTGCATACTATATATGATAGTAGTTTTAAAAGGTGTATATTTCTTGAAAATAAAATCCATATATATTTTAACACGAGTTGTACTATATGTCTATTGGCGTTCAGTATGAGTAGAACATGGAAACATTTTGAGGCTTGCTAATAAGAGATCCTTATTTGGCCCGATGTTGGTAGGCTGTTGGTTGGGAGGATGCGACAGGAAAATTTAGTGATGGGTTTTATCCTTAACCCTTACACCGCTATCTTAATTTTTTGTCGTCTGCTGTTTTCTGTTTTCCATTTTTATCATCAAAAACATGCTTTGACAGCACTTTAGAATACTTTACAACATGCTTTGACAGCACTTCAGAATCATTTCCATTGGAAATGATTCTGAAGTGCTGTCAAACCATGTTTTTTTTTGAGAAATAAGGCAAGATATAAAAGTAACTGCAGACAACAGTTGTTGTGTGTAGCGGTCTACGGGTTAACAGAATCCCCATATGCCTGGTTTGACCATCAGGTACATTTTCTTGTCTTGCTTGTTATTTGAGAGTTGAATCCAGTTATACCCATTATAATTCCAGCACAAAAATATTTACACAATTCCCTAACATTTGATTGGTCCATAGCAAGTCTCTGTCCAAAATTTATATCCCAGTAAACTACTTTCTGTAACCGTCGGGCACAGTTCAAATAATTCTTAAGAAAACGGAAAATAAACACATTTTCTTGATGAATTTAATTCAAATGCTGGAATTATAAGGAATGAATGGCCTTTTTGTGGAATTTATCGGGGATATACACTTGGAAAAGTCGCGGGAATACTGGACAAGGCCTTCCGGCCTTCGTCCAGTATTCCCGCGACTTTTCCAAGTTTATACCCGGATAAATTCCACAGAAAGGCCATTCATTCCTATAATGAAAGTAGTAGGATTAGTATTAATACTATTACTTTTAGGGAATGGGCTAATGATGCTGGTGTGTTCATTGACAATAGTGTATGTGCTGTTAACTGACATGTTCTACCATTTCCATCCTTACATTTTTTGTTGCATTTTGATACAATGTCTTGATTAAGTAACAACTTATTTTGATTCAGGTCCACACAATTGTGTAGACCCCTGACTGCAGACATTACAACATTTGGGACCAGCATAGTCACATCAGCTTTCGCATCAACACAGTCCAGTCGAGCCGTATAGGTTGTTGCACTGAAGTAGCCGTACTTGAATCGGCAAAAGAACAGGGACCCATTTGTGGCTGTAACTGGAGAAATGTTTTTTTTGGGTTTCGTGGCCAATGTAGATCCAGTAGCCTATTTCATCAACATTGCAAAGCATACTTATCTAGCAAAGTATACTTTGAGGGAGAAATTTTCAATTTTATGATAAATTTATTAATTTTTAGCCAGGTTTTTTTTTTAAAAATCCAGGCTATTGGATTGGCGAAAGCCGGGCGGGCGGGCGGGCGGGCGGGCGGCGTCCACAATCAATGTTAAGTTTTCGTGTTTGAGTCCATTTCTTTGTTACTGTACCACCTAGGACCACCAAACTTTCACAGCTTCATAATCAAGGGGTGCCCACCACATATCACTATCCAACATGTTACTTTTTTTATAACTTGACGCATTTTTTCCGCGCAGTCAACTTAGCCATTTTCAATGTTAAGTTTTCGCGTTTTCAATGTTAAGTTTTCGTGTTTAAGTCAATTTCTTTGGTACTGTACCACCTAGGACCACCAAACTTTCACAGCTTCATAATCAAGGGGTGCCCACCACATATCACTATTCAACATGTTACTTTTTTTTTAACTTGACCCATTTTTTCAGCGCAGTCTACTTTAAGTCCATTTCTTTGGTACTGTACCACCTAGGACCACCAAACTTTCACAGCTTCATAACGAAGGGGTGCCTACCACATACAACTATCCAACATGTGACCATTTTTTTACCTTCACCTATTATTTCTACGTAATTGACTTAGCCATTTTCAACGTTAACTTTTTAACGTACGTCTGGTTAAATTTTTTGGTTAAAAAACTTTTTCGTTATACTATATCTCTGCAACTGCTTCGCCCATTACCTTGAAACTTCACATGGGTGTTTATCATCGTCCATATTTTCATTCTAACCCCCAACCGTGCGGCCCCTGTGCGCTTATGTCAAGGTCAAATTACTTTGAATTTATTTGTTAAAGTTTTTTTCGTGTACTATATCTCTGCAACTGCTTCACCCATTACCTTGATACTTCACATGAGTGTTTATCATCATTGTCGCACCCGCTTGCGGAAAGTGCGATATCGTCGGCATTTTGGCATACGTTCGTCTGTCTGTCCGTCCGTACGTCCGTGTGTCCGGTTAAAGTTTTTTCGTTAAAGTTTTTCCATCTACTATATCTATTTTTGTTAGTGTCCATGCCTCGCCCCAAGGCACGACATGCAGGCCACGGCCATCTAGTCTACAAAAAGTGGGTATAATTATGTTATCCAAGTGTCCATGCTTGGAAAAAACCTGGCCTTCGTGGCTTTGCCTCGTTTCTTGTTATTATACTGAATTTATTACATTATCACAGCCAATTTGGCTGTGATAATGTAATAAATTCAGTATAATAATTCTGCATACTTTTAATCATGAAATATATGCATTTGTTAGTTCTATATGAAATAATGCATTTCAGGAAAAATAAATGATTACTCCCTCAAAGTATACTTTGCTAGTAAAGTATACTTTGCAATGTTGAAATCGGCTACAGATCAGCCAGTGCACACGCAGTCTCATCAGGATCTGAGTTGTTCCCCATTCCATCAATAAAACACCTGTTGTGCTTTTAACGAGAATTATTGATTGTTATCAGGCTACTGGGGGCCGTTTCACTAAACTTCCTACGACTAAAATGTTCGTAAGTGCAAAATTATGATAGTCTGGAAATTTCACAATAACAGTGTTTTCTTGTAAATAATTGTTGGATTTACATTTATTGAGCATAAGCTGCATATGCAGCCTATGCTCAATAAATGTAAATCCATCAATTGAAATTTTCAGACGATTCTAAATTTGCGCTTACGAACATTTTAGTCTTAAGAAGTTTAGTGAAACGGCCCCCAGGAGTGTATTTTTAGATCAGGAGCTACACTGGCCATAAATCCCATAAGCCCCATTTCTCCAGTCACATTTTACTAAACTTTGTACAAATATAAAAAAAGTTTGTTGAAGATTTGTATAAAAGGTGCTTATCACATTCACGTTTCCCTAATGCAACTATTTTTCTTGAAAATGTGCTCATAAATAAATGTGAAAATGTTGTCAACATTGGCTGTCAATTAAAATATTGTTGTAACTTTCATTGTACAACTTACAAACTTAGTTGTACAACCTTTAGTGAAACGGTCCCCAGAATCCATAGTTCTTATTGTAAATCTTGTAAAGCTGTGATGATGTTTCGGCTCGGCGCCCAATTGAGCTGTGCTGTCACAATTGCTGCCTGCTCATCAAATCCCAGCCATTTAGCGTAAAATATTTTATTCATGTTCCGTTGCACAATGCATGATGTACCACCGTCAGAATGTCTGATAAGAAAAAATCAAATTGCTTATGTCAATCTCTCACAATGGATGAAGTTTTCGAGACTGGATTGTTTGCAATCATTTTGGTGATGAGAAAAGGGCCATTATGACATTTGTGGCCAGTGTAGTTCTTGATCATTGTGTGTGCTTTTTAGATCTTGATCATAGTGTGTCCGGGATTGATAAAGACGTGTTCAGAGCATAAATGTGTCTGTGACTGGAGAAATGGGGCTTACGGGTTTTGCGACCAGTGTAGATCCAGATCAGACTGTGCATCCGCACAGTCTGATCAGGATCTGTACTGTTCGCCATTCCATCAATGAAACACCCGTCATCCTGCTAACAAGCAATTTATATCGTTATCAGGCTATAGCAGTGTGTTATTTGATCAGGATCTACACTGGTCTCAAAACCCATAAGCCCCATTTCTCCAGTCACAGCCACCAATAAGTTTTGAATTAAAGGAGTCGTCTCCCAGCTGACAGAGCAGATGTGCAGGCTGATTAGAGGCTATGCTGGTCATGTACATTGTAAGGTTCCATTTCTTAGGAGTCCATTTGTGAGAGACCTGGGGGCCGTTTCACTAAACTTTGTACGACTAAAATGTTTGTAAGTGCCAATTTAGGATCGTCTGGAAATTGCAATTGATGGATTTAAAATTATTGAGCATAGACTATGCTGCCAATAAATGCAAATCCGTCAATTGTTTACAAGAAAACATTGTTAAAGTGAAATTTTGCACTTACGAACATTTTAGTTGTACAAAGTTTAATGAAACGGCCCCCAGGAGAATAACTAAGCACGTTGAGTAGGGGTTATACTGTTTGCAAAGACATTTATTTGATGATCATCATCAAATCAATGTCTTTTCAAACAGTATAGCCCCTACTCGACCTGCTTATGCTCACTGTCCGATCGGGCCCGATACTGTTTGCAATTTATTTTTGGTAATTGTACGAGATGTTTCTAATAAATCACTTCCATATCAGGCTTCCGGCAGAGCTAGCCGACGGTATTCAATCAGGCATATATTGACACTATCTGTCATAATTTAGATATCATTTATTTGCTGGGTATTGCATGAGGGCGGCTTGCCGAGAAAATGTTCCTTGCACCAAGAGCGACCATCGTAAGCCCTGATCTGGGGGCCGTTTCACTAAACTGCCCATGACTAAAATGTTCGTAAGTGCAAAATTATGATAGTCTGTAAATTTCACATTAACAATGTGTTCTTGTAAACAATTATTGGATTTACATTTATTGAGCATAGGCTGCATATGCAGCCTATGCTCAATAAATGTAAATCCGTCAATTTAAATTTACAGACTATTCTAAATATGTACTTACGAACATTTTAGTCGTACGATGTTTAGTGAAACGGGCCCCAGCTGTGCAGTTTGATCAGGATCTACACTGGTACACCATTTCTCCAGCCACAGCCACCAATAAGTTTTGATTGATGAAAAGAGTGTCATCTCCCAGCAGACAGCGCAGATGTGCAGGCTGATCGGAGGCTATGCTGGTCACGGACATTGTAAGGTTCCATTTCTCAAGAGACTTGCGCTGGTAGCATTTTAGTCTATTGTACTTTGTCTGTGCCGCTGAATATGAGTTTTCTTCACTGTTTGATGGTACAGTGGAACCTCTCTAAACCGGACACCCTGTGGAGGTCCCCAGGGTGTCTGGTTTAGAGAGGTTCCACTGTAAAACAGACAGAGGACTACTTCAAGACTGCTTTGTGATCATAAACAGGCAATATCATTGGAGGCAAATGGCAATGAAACATATCAAAATTAGATACATCTAACATGTTTCTGTGTGCTGTTTAGAGAGGTTCCACTGTATCAGCACACCTGATGGATCAGACTACAGTGGCTATACATGTCCTAAGGTACATTTTCCCGGCCCACGTGAACTGATCAGTAACAGCATTGGTATTGGCATTGTGCATGGTGCCTCCTCCCAGTCTGATGTTTCATGCATTCCTTGACGGGATTGACAATGCGACGGCGTAAATTAACTGTAGGGGTTCCTCCTGAAAGAAATCACAATTTGCCTGGTTTGGCCCTCTGGTACGTTTTTAGCTCGACTATTCGAAGAATAAGTAGAGCTTATGTTGTCACCCCGGCGTCGGCGTCACCGTCACGCCTTGGTTAAGGTTTTTAGTCAAGCTTGTATATGCAATACTACTGGCCTTACACCCACCATACTTGGACAACTTCATCTCCTAGTGATGTACATCAATAACCCCTGATCTATATTTGACCTTCACCTACATTTCCTCTTGAATTACTTGGTTAATTCCCCATTGGTTAAGGTTTTTAGTCAACCTTGGTTAAGGTTTTTAGTCAAGCTTGTATATGCAATACTACTGGCCCTACACCCACCATAATTGGACAACTTCATCTCCTAGTGATGCACATCAATAACCCCTCATCTATATTTGACCTTGACCTACATTTCCTCTTGAATTACTTACTTAATTCCCCTTGGTTAAGGTTTTTAGTCAACCTTGGTTAAGGTTTTTTTTCAAGCGTGTACATTGAATACTATTGTGCATCCAGACACCATACTTCGACAACCTTTTCTCATAGGTATGTACATCAATAACCCCTGATCTATATTTGACCTTCACCTACATTTCCTCTTCAATTACTTACTTAATTCATTTTGGTTAAGGTTTTTAGTCAACCTTCTATATGGAATACTACTGGCCCTACACCCACCATACTTGGACAACTTCATCTCCTAGGGATGTACATCAACAACCCCTGATCTATATTTCACCTTGACCTACATTTCGTCTTGAATTACTTACTTAATTCCCCTTGGTTAACGTTTTTAGTCAAGCTTGTAGATGGAATACTCCTGGCCCTACACCAACCATACTTGGACAACTTCATCTCCTAGTGATGTACATCAACAACCCCTGACCTATATTTGACCTTGACCTACATTTAACCTTGAATTACTTAGTTAATTCCCCTTGGTTAAGGTTTTTACTCGACCTTGGTTAAGCTTTTTACTCAAGCTTGTACATGGAATACTATTGTGCATACAGACACCATACTTGGACAACCTTTTGTCATAGTGATGTACATCAATAACCCCTGATCTATATTTGACCTTGACCTACTTTTCCTCTTGAATTACTTACTTAATTCTCTTTGGTTAAGGTTTTTAGTCCAGCTTGTAGATGGAATACTCGTGGCCCTACACCAACCATACTTGGACAACTTCATCTCCTAGTGATGTACATCAATAATCCCTGACCTATATTTGACCTTGACCTACTTTTAACCTTCAATTACTTACTTATTTCCCCTTGGGTAAGGTTTTTAGTCAAGCTTGTATATGGAATACTCCTGGCCTTACACCAACCATACTTGGACAACTTCATCTCCTAGTGATGTACATCAACAACCCCTTACCTATATTTGACCTTGACCTACATTTAACCTTGAATTACTTACTTAATTCCCCTTGGTTAAGGTTTTTACTCGACCTTGATTAAGCTTTTTACTCAAGCTTGTACATGGAATACTATTGTGCATACAGACACCATACTTGGACAACCTTTTGTCATAGTGATGTACATCAATAACCCCTGATCTATATTTGACCTTGACCTACATTTCCTCTTGAATTACTTACTTAATTCTCTTTGGTTAAGGTTTTTAGTCAAGCTTGTAGATGGAATACTCATGGCCCTACACCAACTGTACTTGGACAACTTCATCTCCTAGTGATGTACATCAACAACCCCTGACCTATATTTGACCTTGACCTACATTTAACCTTAAATTACTTACTTAATTCCCCTTGGTTAAGGTCGGCACTTTGGTGTACGTACATACGTACGTACGTACATACGTACGTACGTACGTACGTGTGTCCGGTTAAAGTTTTTGGTTAAGTTGTTTGGTTAAGTTCTTTGGTTAAAGTTTTTGGTTAAGTTTTTTGGTTAAAGTTTTTGCTTAAAGTTTTTTGTTGTACTATATCTCTGCAACTGCTTTGCCCATTACCTTGAAACTTCACATGGGTGTTTATAATCGTCTATATTTTCATTCTACCCTCCTCCTGTGCGGCCCCTTTGCCCAATGTCAAGGTCAAATTACTTTGAAGTTTTTGGTTAATTTTTTTTGGTTAAATTTTTGGTTAAGTTTTTTGGTTAAGTTTTTTGGTTAAAGTTTTTCATTATACTATATCTCTGCAACTGCTTTGCCCATTACCTTGAAACTTCATATGGGTGTTTATCATCATCTATAGTTTCATTCTACCCCACTCCCATGTGGCCCCTGTGCCCAATGTCAAGGTCAAATTACTTTGAAGTTTTTGGTTAAGTTCTTTGTTTAAAGTTTTTGGTTAAGTTTTTTGGTTAAAGTTTTTCGTTATACTATATCTCTGCAACTGCTTTGCCCATTACCTTGAAACTTCACATGGGTGTTTATCATCATTTATATTTTCATTCTACCCCCCTCCCGTGCGGCCCCTGTGCCCAATGTCAAGGTCAAATTTCTTTGAAGTTTTTGGTTAAAGTTTTTTTCGCACCCGCTTGCGGAAAGCGCGATATAGTCGGCACTTTGTCGTACGTATGTATGTACGTACGTACGTGTGTCCGGTTAAACTTTTTGCTTAAGTTTTTTGGTTTTTGTTAGTGTCCATGCCTCGCCACAAGGCGCGACATGCAGGCCGCGGCCATCTAGTTACTCAACCTTGGTTAGGGTTTTTAGTCAAGCTTGTAGATGGAATACTATTGTGCATACAGACACCATACTTGGATAACTTTTTCTCATAGGGATGTACATCAATAACCCCTGACCTTTATTTTACCTTCACCTACATTTAACCTTCAATTACTTGGTTAATGTTTATAGTCAAGCTTGTATATGGAATACTTCTGGGCCTACATCAACCATACTTGGACAACTTCATCTCCTAATGATGTACATCAATAATCCCTGACCTATATTTGACCTTGACCTACTTTTATCCTTGGATTACTTAGTTATCTCCCCTTGGTTACGGTTTTTAGTCAAGCTTGTATATGGAATACTCCTGGGCCTACAACAACCATACTTGGAAAACTTTATCTCCTAGTGACGTACATCAATAATCCCTTGGTTAATGTTTTTAGTCAACCTTGGTTAAGGTTTTTATGCAGGCCGCAGCCACCTTCTTTGTCAAGCTATGTGTACATCGACAACCCTCGTAGTCGAGCTATGCTGTTCTCCTACAGCTCTTGTTATCTTTGGCTCTTTTGTTACCTGGGAGTTGAATTAGGTTATTACCCATTATAAAAGTAGTAAAATTATTACTGATCCTACTGCTTTTGGGAGGGGGCCAAGTGATTCTGGTGTGGCGAGGACCTGGCATCGGATCAGGATTATTCTGATTTCAAGGTTGAATATATATCAATTTTTTATTGTCATGGGACAGTTAAACGGAGCTAGCAGTTAAAAATGGTGGATGATTTTCTATATATTTCGGTACTGACCCTGCACGTTACACCAGTGTGTTTTACAAAGTTAACTTACCCCACTCATCGATCAGTTTTTGTGGAGATAACATATTTCAGTACCTTAAATTACCTTAGCTGTTGATATGCCGCTAAACCCCAACAAACAAACTTTCAGTACTTTGATTCTGTTAAGAGGTGGGGCAAATGTCGGCGCCTTCAATACACACACTCCAATTGTCTTGCCTTATTTTCTGTATGCTAATTCTGGGTCATTGTGTTTAATGCCGTATCTGATGGTCTAAGTGCTAGGACAATGCATCCATGGCAATGTAGACGTCAACATTTTCTGGGGAAGGACCCAAGAGCCCCACATTCATTGTGCGCATCTGCTTCACGCTCGTGTCTTCCCATCAACATTTTCGCCTCAGCTCATTGTTAGGTCTGGCTACGGCCCTGATACCCAAATTCGGTAAACCTTGCGTTGTCTGATATCTCAATTTACCAAAATTATTATACTCCCACAAACAAAGTTTGAGGGGGTATATATGAGTCAGCTTGTCGGTCGGTCGGTCGGTCGGTCTGTCGGTCTGTCGGTCGGTCGGTCTGTTGGAAATTCCCTTCCGCTCTATATCTTCTACACCCATGCATGGATTATCAAATGGCTTGGCACAAATGTTTCTCATGATGAGAAGGTGTGTCGCGATCAATAACCACGCACCTACGTCCAAGGTCAAGGTCACAGTTGAAGGTCAAACCTATTGAAATTCCCTTCCGCTCTATATCTTCTACACCGATGCATGGATTATCAAATGGCTTGGCACAAATGTTTCTCATGATGAGAAGGTGTGTCACAATCAATAACCACGCACCTACGTCCAAGGTCAATGTCACAGTTGAAGGTCAAAGGTCAAACCTATTGAAATTCCCTTCCGCTCTATATCTTCTACACCGATGCATGGATTATCAAATGCCTTGGTACAAATGTGTTTCTCAGATGAAGGTGTGTCACGATCAATAACCACGCACCTACGTCTAAGGTCAAGGTCACAGTTGAAGGTCAAAGGTCAAACCTATTGAAATTCCCTTCCGCTCTATATCTTCTACACCGATGCATGGATTATCAAATGCCTTGGCACAAATGTTTCTCAGGATGAGAAGGTGTGTCGCGATCAATAACCACGCACCTACGTCCAAGGTCAAGGTCACAGTGAAGGTCAAATAAAGGTCAAACCTATTGAAATTCCCTTCCGCTCTATATCTTCTACACCGATGCATGGATTATCAAATGCCTTGGCATAAATGTTTCTCAGGATGAGAAGGTGTGTCGCGATCAATAACCACGCACCTTCGTCCAAGGTCAAGGTCACAGTTGAAGGTCAAAGGTCAAACCTATTGCAGGCGGCAGACAGATAAACTGCATAGTTTGTGTACACAACTCCTCTGAAACCGTTCAGTGGATTGATCTGAAACTAGACACACTTTTTATGCCGAACAAATATTTTTTTTACAAAAATATCCTTTTAACTTAGCCATTTTTATGCCACCGATCTCGAAGAGCCGGGTGGCATATTGTTTTTGGACCGTCCGTCCGTCCGTCTGTCCATCTGTCCATCTGTCCGTCTGTCTGTCTGTCTGTCTGTCTGTCTGTCTGTCCGGGCACACATTAGGGTACTTATGTGGCTAGCCCCACAGGGTTATGGACTTGTTAAAGGATAGGGTTGGTTACAATTAGCCACCTAAAAAATCGTTTTATGTGGCTAAAAATGGCTAATATTTAACATGTGATAAGCCACATAAGTACCCTAATGTAAGAACGGCCGTCCGTCCGTCCGTCCGTCCGTCCGTCCGTCCGTCACACTTTTCGGTTAACCACTTTGTCACAGTTTCTCAAATATGCTGCAGGTGGCATCCGCGTTCGACAGACGCATTTCTTGCTTCTATTTTTATTAAATTGATTCATTGCGTTCTTGACAAACTCGGCACCGAGTTTTTAATCAAAATCATATTAATCCATTACTTGTGTAAGATCCTCTATAACTGATGAATGAATTTTCAAATGTTTTCAGATTATCTCATTTTCATTGAACACGTACGCAGGTAAAAGGTCAATGTCACACATCTCTAAGGCCAGCATTAAATAATGATCATGAAATTTTTATTCAAACCTATAAAACTCTTCTATTTGTAAGTCCAACTCTTTGTGGGGGTATTATGATCACTCCTGTGATAGTTCTAGTTTGAACAGAACTGTCAGACTTTATTGATACGGTAGATATACATAGATGATTCTGTTATGCACCGGTTTCCTCACTAATGTAACTCGGCTGTAGTTAGAGCTATTGCATTAATGCATTTTTCGTCTAGTAACCAGCGCAAATGTCTTGCGCCGGTTACTAGATGAAAATGCTGAATGGTAATTCGCCTATTTCGACATGAAACATTTTATGCCTGCGTGGAGTGCAGCACTAGCGAGATAGACTGAACATGCAGATCCACACACAGTAAGTTTTGGATGGTCGGTCGAGGTGACGGTAGTGGTCTTTGTACGCTCTTGTTCCAGTTTTATCTATTTTTGGTATCTGACATGACCGGGAAGATGGGAAGGTATGTGTATCTTAACCCTTTCACCCATAAGTAACTGGAATGGAATTTGATATGTTAATTTAGAAACCAATCAAATTGTCAGACTGATTTTCAGACTAGTCCATTTATGAAAAGGGGGTGTTTAAGTTCTCAAAAATATGAAAAAAACTTGCAAAAAGTGTAGATCCTAATCGGGCGGTTCGTGACTCATCTGGATCTACACTATTTGCCAATACCACTATACATGCCTGTGGTGTTGAAAGGGTTAACCCATGTTTGTTTTTGTCGAGCCCGCTTGCGGAAAGCGAGACATACCGGTAGTGATCACAATGTGTCCGGGTGTCCATGCATGCGTCCGTCCGTCCGAAATCTGCGTTAAAGTTTTTAAAAATACCATCAAATGCCTCGGCGGGCTCGACATGTGGGCCGCGGCCATCTGGTTTTTCTAAATTCTCACTAAAACTTAAAAAGTATACGATGTTACCACTCAGTTGAACTGTCTCATTGTGACATATACTTTAATTGAGAAATAAGGAAAATAGAAAAAAAATGTTGTTAAATGTAGATACCTGTTTTGAATCAGTACCTGGTATGAAATGGGTTAAAACAAATCCATGCTTAAGCCTAGGAATCATATACCCGATATTAATGGTGAATCTTAATGGGATTCACACCTGGGGCCAAGTGATCTGTAGCCGATTTCACCAAAATTACAATGCATACTTATCTACGGTAGCTAAGTATACTTTGAGGGAGTAATAATTTATTTTTCTCTAAAGGCATTATTTCATATAGAACTAACAACTTCATATATTTGATGATTAAAAGTATGCAGAATTATTATACTGAATTTATCACAGCCAAAATGGCTGTGATAATTATTAATAAATTCAGCATAATAAAAATTAATAAATTTATCCTTAAATTGAAAATTTCTCCCTCAAAGTGTACTTAGCAAGATAAGTATAGGCCTACTTTGCAATTTTGGTGAAATAGGCTACTGGTGTAGTAACGGTTCTGTATTGAAGTGTCTTATTCTAATTTCAGTGCTGGACGTATAATACTCCCAACCATACAGATACATTCCAGTCTGTATATGACCTAGCTGTTGAACACACGTAAACCTCCAAACCTCCAATCTATCAATCAATCACTCGATCCGACATGACAGTAGTTTTCATTGAAAACGGAATTTAATTTGATAGACAAAACACACTCGGACCTGTGACACAAAAAGAAATGCCCATTACAAATGATGTAACTCTTGCAATGACTCCCGTACCGTCCGTAGCTATGGACGGTACGGGAGTAATTGCAAGAGCATTTATGTTTGTGTCACAGGTCCGAGTCCTCCACAAAAGTAAAGACGTGCTAGTGTATGTGTGATTTATTATAAAACAAAAACATAAACAGGGTTATCATGTTTGTATTTTGTCACCAGTATGATACTCACCCATAACCATGAGAACTAATCATAATCGTAGGCATATCACTGGTGATGCACTCTGCGCCGGCGTAAAAATGTTTCACGTCGAAATGATGCCACTCGGCTCTAACTTAGAGTTATTGTTTTAATAAATTTGTTGTCTAGTAACCGGAGCAAATTTCTGTGCCAGTGACTAGACGACGAAAATGTGTTTATGCAGAATCTTGTGCATGTGGCTGAAAGGGAATTTGTCAGGAATCCATTGCCTATTTCGACGTGAATTAATTACGCCATCGCGGAGTGCAGAACCAGTGCATATGGAAATTTCAAACTACCTCTACTCTCACAGTCTGTGTATATGTCTGTCCATTCTGTTTGGTGCTACACTTTCTTGCACTTGATATTTTTTGCATGTATCTCATGATTTGCATATACAGGTGCTGGGGCCCGTTTCACTAAACTTTGTACGACTAAAATGTTTGTAAGTGCAAAATTATGAGGGTCTGTAAATTTCACATTAACAATGTTTTCTTGTAAACAATTATTGGATTTACATTTATTGAGCATAGGCTGCATGTGCAGCCTATGCTCAATAAATGTAAATCCAATAATTGAACTTTCCAGACAATCCTAAATTTGCACTTACAAACAGTTTAGTCGTACGAAGTTTAGTGAAACGGGCCCCTGCTCTCTGCACCGGCTCGTGCTGGTCTGTGTCTGCAACGGTTACAACCATAATAACATACATTTTATAATCTGGGGTCGACAATGGAAGTTTTAAGTTCAATACATCCATTTGAATGACGACTGAATCACTAGCACTCTAGCACCAGTATATAAGATTGATGAGCCTAATGGAATTGAATGAGGACACGCAGCTCCATGTATGGAGTATTGTGTTGCAATTGTCAGAGTTTAATCTACGGTATCTCACATATGTGACCTGTATATAGGAAACTGGTAGATAATTGCGTTTGTGACCAGTGTAGATCCTGATCAGCCTGCACATCCGTGCATACAAAGCATGTTTCGTCATTCCGTCTGTCTGTCCGTTCGTCTGTTCGTAACTTTTATTTGTTGGTCGAGGCGGCGGCCGGGGTATCTGTGAGCGTCTGCTCACTTGCTCTTGTCCAGTAGCCGATTTCATCAAAATTGCAAAGTATACTTTTCTAGCAAAGTATACTTTGAGGGAGTAATCTGTTATTTTTCCTGAAATGCATTATTTCTAACTAACGACTGATTAAAACTATGCAGAATTATTATACTGAATTTATTACATTATCACAGCCAAAATGGCTGTGATAATGTAATAAATATTTTGGCTGTGATAATGTAATAAATTCAGTATAATAAAAATTAATAAATTTATCCTAAAATTGAAAATTTCTCCCTCAAAGTATACTTTGCAATGTTGGTGAAATAGGCTACAGCTTGGAATCATGGAGTTTGTAACAAAGAGTTTAGATACTTCACAGACTGACTGAACTAATAGATGCTACACACAGGTTGAAGTAACGGACCGAGGTCTATAAATACATTAAATATGCCTAAAAACATCAATAAACAAAAAAATAAATACGCTAAATATTTTTTTTTACTCCCTCCATATAGACTGCATATATGGAGGCAGTCTATATGGAGGGAGTAAAAAAGGGAGCTTATTTTTTCCCCCGTTCATTGATGTATTTAGGCATATTTAATGTATTTATAGACCTCGGTCCATTACTTCAACCTGTGATGATACACTGCTGACGAAATAAAAGCTCAGATTTTCCGTCAATGATCACATGTCGACTCCTCGCTTATCCACCTATCATCTAGGCCAATATATGAACATCTCAAAATGTTGCAAAATAATACAGAACTCCATTTTGCTCTAAATATTTGTGCCATTTGTACATAATATTATGTGATAAACATGCATTTATCAGATTCCGCCCGTACAGTAGAGTGCTATGCACTTTTAGTTTGGGATGGTTGATGAATATTACATAAGTTTCCTGTTGATCACGTCGGCCATATTTCACTGCGTCTCAAATGTCCTACACAGACATTGCTCGCGTTCTATCCTGATACCAGTCTGTTCAGCCAACATATTGCCAGACAATTTCACTCTGTCATAAAAGGTATAATGTTACATAGTGATGACATGCAAATGATCTCGCAAAACAACGAAACGCAAATTCCTTGAAATTCCGACCGGAGACCTGGTTTGTCCCTCACATAGATCTATGTCTTTGGCATTTTGTATGTGACAGTTGAATCTGGCTATATGCCCCTTATATGAGTATTACGAGTATTTGTAATCCTATTTTAGGGGAAGAGGCCAAGTGACTTTGGTGTGGTATGGACCTGGCACCAGGTCGGGTTATTCTAATTTCAGGTCTGAATATATTTTTTCTCGATGTAAATATTACATTTAGTGTGGGGGCTGGGGGTGATTTTGTGTACATTTTTCTTTTAGAGCAAAACCTTGTTTTATCTTATTCTACATGACAAGACATTACAAAAAAGTTTGGGTGACAAGCCCAACTCAGGTACGTTTTCTCTGTATAGTCCGTTTAGTCCGGCAGCCGAGCGCTAAAATTACTAAAATGACGATATTGGTCTTTCATGGAATATTTATTTACTATCCGTTCAAAATTTTGAGTTGTTTCAATTGTCCGAGTGTTGCTAACAATGTGTTGGCACAATATGTTACCAAAGCAATTGATTGTCGGAACGCAGTGACCATATTTTGCTCCAATTTAGCCCCCAAAATAGCCTAAAAAAACCTGCTTTTCGCAGAGTTAATAAAATTAGCAACACATTTTCTAATTATTGTTTTAGAGGAATTGATGCCCACAATGATGTATGATACACACTGTGGCCAAAACCACCTCTAAATAATTGATTTTTAACATATTTATGAGAAATTACGATATCGCGTAAACTGAATGATAAACAAATAGCTATTCATTTTATCCTGCTGTATGGTTGTATAGACAAGAATATAAGTAACAACAATATTTTTTTTAAATTGACCTAATTGACATATTATCAAGATGGCAGCCAACTTTAGACACCCATTTACATAACTCTGCAGCTTTCAAATGGAATGACAGTATTCTATTTCTTTTGTGAAGGCCATTACATTCCCTCTATTGAAGGCCTACAGTTTCTTGCTGAATGATTCAAGCGTCTTCTCTACAAGGAGTTTGTTTTTTGCGGAGAACGACATAAAGCCATATGCACCAGCTCTCGCTTTCCTGGAAAAGCTCAAGTCCAGCGTCTCAAAGAATGACATCAATGATAGTCAGAAGTGCATGGTCGATTGTTGGTGAGAGATCTGGACAGCTTCTTCGAAAAAATGTCCACAGTAAATGAGAACTTCGAATTCTGGACACTATTTTGTTGTATGATGGATGTGGTACGATCTGTTGAGAGCTGATCACGATGGGTATGTGAGCTCCTTCTTGATGCCATCGAACGTGCTCTATAAGTATCTGTTCGCTGCATTTGATTCCACCAATACCTGCGAGGTTGCGCTCTCTACATGCAAGACATATTGAAACTGCATGCAATTTCATCATCAGTCTATGTCAACTTCTTAAATGGGAACTTTTGTATCAAGGACAAGTCTGGTCACTTCACAGCTTTGGTGGTGACCAGAAATTAGAACAGAGCATCAACCTCTCCTCCAAGTGTAGTAATGGAGTTATCAGACCAAGCAGAAGCAGTATGTGGCTCAGTGGAACTTGATATACCACGAACTGATGGTAGGGAAGAATCATCATCATGAATCATGTGTGAACCATCACGAGTCATAGGCAAAAGCCATGACAAACAGAAAGGAGAACCAAATCCAAGAAATTATCACATTTATCGAGGAGAAGGGATCTCCCTTGTCAACCAAGGCTTCCACAACCCTGCAAAACATTGTGACATAGGAGATTATGCCGCCGGATATCAGAAATGCCGCATCAAATGCCTTCGCGAAAGGGGAGGAGAAATGACATTTCAGCTCAATAGGTTTGTGCAGAAACCACAAGGCTATGTGAAAGCATTCATCGACTGAATCTAAAATCAATGAACACTATCGGACATAAACCACGGAAGACCATCAAGAAAGCAGTAAAGGAGCTAAATTTTGAAGAGAAAGCGATTTAAATTGCTCGTGATCGTGGCATCATCACCAAGGAGAGTATGATGTGGTGCTGTCCCCCTGCTTTTCACTGATGGCGGGATGATGACCAACCCAGACAAGAACCAACTGCTCAAAGAATTGGAGACTTGTTTCAAACCTGAGGACTGTCAATATGCACTCCAGAAAGGTTCTGCATTTGTCATAGATACCATGGCCACGGTACGCAAGGTTGCATGCGACTGGACTCTCTACCCTCCAGGACATTTTTATCAGCTTTCACATCCTTGACAGACATTTACCATGAGTTTGGGCGCTGGGACTATGTGTTCGATATGTACTCGGATGATCCCTCCGTAAAGGACAGCGAGAGAATGCGGCGTACTGATACTGTACCAAATTGAGCTTAGTTCCATTGAGCCAACGACACCTCTACCAACAGAGTTGGACAACTCATGTATTCACATATTCGCATATCAATGTCGAGTATTACTTAGTGAAGGTGCTGAGAAGAGGAAGCGATACTACAACTTTTACTTATCTGAGGGCAGAGATATTCCACTTTAGCAAATGCAGCTCCCTCCACAACCTGCCACCGACAAGCCAGTGCCTGCTTCCTCTTATCCAGCGCTCGTTCTGTAACGCATATACAACAATGCATGTCTTGGAGAACCAAATGAACACTGACATCGTAGAGTCACAGATGCCTGAACAGTGGGTTTACAAGCACGATCAATGTCAGTTACTACCTAGAACACCATGGAAAGCTCTCCAGACTCATTTGTCGGTATTCTGCTCATGTGATAAGTGAGCCAGGTCCACTTGCCCTTGTATAACGGCTGTGGTCAAATGTGTCAAATTTTCTCACTGCAAGAAAACCTCACCACCTGTTTGTAAATACCCGCTTAGTGCAGTTTGTTCTACATGTTACTTACGGGGCGATGCCATTTGATCTCTGCAGTTAATGCCATCTTCATCACGAAGCTTCACTGTCATCAAATATCAAAACAAGTACATCATAGCGTACACTCTATATATGTATAAACCGCTGCTCAACGTACATTTATGCTATATCCAGATATACAATGACATGTTCAAGAAATGACGCAGATGATGCATGCACATTTGTATTATCCATGTCAGTTGAAAGGATGTATCATATATGTAGCTATAATTGTTCTTGAAGATGTACATGGTTAATTCCCATCATGATATTCAATGTTTGCATTTGCCTGTGGACAGCACATACTCTAGTCGGCACTTTGGTTTGCGTACTTGCATCCATATTTAATTAATGTTAAAGTTGTATCAAGTAACTGCGTGGAAGTACATCGTATCAGAACTTGGTATGTATCTTGTCACAGTTATCTAGTATTGTTATACATCTGTACATGTATGTGTACAATACATGACTTACTGGGTGGAAACATCAAAAGTTGGTACATGTGTATCTAGTCATGTTAATATAGTATTGTTATATACATGTATGTACGTAACATTCTGCAAGTTAAAATCTTTCATTTATATGTGAGTTGGTGCCATCCTTAATGTGCACCATATATAGATGAGAGGAATCAATAAGAATATTTGAATGCTATGAGCACTGAATAGCGGAACCTGTGAACAATTTCGTCGCTTTTCTGGTAACTTGGGCATTCTTTAAGAAAAGAACCGTTTTTTTTGTTTTGCTTTTCTTTTCTCGCTAAAATTAAGTAATATATGATCCGGATGTGCTAGCAACCATACGTTATGGAATGGTATCATATTAAAATGTTGTTATGCACACCCTTGTACTTGTAATAAAACAAAACTAAAAGCTGCCGGACTAAATGGACTATACAGAGAAAACGTACCTGAGTTGTGTCACCCAAACTTTTTTGTAATGTCTTGTCATGTAGAATAAGATAAAACAAGGTTTTGCTCTAAAAGAAAAATGTACACGAACTCGCCCCCAACCCCAGGACTAATTCTGATTTTTTGGATTTTTCTCCAAACGAGCATGTTAAAAGGGGATCGAACCCATTTGCCCGGCCTTACATGGCTGTTAAACACTAATACACAAACAAACAAATTAACCCGTTCAACCCTGAATAACTGGATGGACTGTGATGTTTTAATTTTCCGACCATCCAATTTCAACAAAATTATTTTCTGACTAGTTCATTTATAAAAAGGGTGTTGTATTTTTTCTGTAAAAAATATAAATGTTACTTACAAAAAGTGCAGATCTTGATGAGACGGCTCGTTATGAGCCGGCTCATCTGGATCTACACTGTTTGCCAATACCACTACACAGGTCTGTGGTATTGAAAGGGTTAAAGATACTGTATCTCGATATCTGTCATAGATATTCAATATGTAGTGTTTCAGTTTAGAGACTAGTACTCCAAATGACCTATATCAATCAAACACGCAATTAATATGTTTGGAATCACATTTGACAAACATGCATGATGATAATGAAAAGATGCAACATATATTTGTTAATATGTAAATAATTATTCAACTAAGTACATGTACCACGTATTGTCTTCTATGTCGATGCTTATTACTGTTGGAAGGGTGGGTGTGGAGTATTTACTAATATGTTATTGTTCACACATTGGATTTGTAAGGAATTAAATGCGAGGGAGCTCTAGCGACCGCAGCATTTAGTTCATAAAAATCCAATATGTGAACAATAACTGACTTATAGTTACGCCAAGTCTATAATGCAATTTCCTGTCTGAGTATTGATTTTCAATTTCCTGTCTGAGTATTGATTTTCAATTTCCTGTCTGAGTATTGATTTTCAATTTCCTGTCTGAGTATTGATTTTCAATTTCCTGTTGAATTACATTTGGTAATATGCAACTTATTGGGGTTACATCTTGCTTTATGTGACGTAAGTGGAAATTAGGGCTATCTATAATTGGCATTAAAGTGTGCATGTAATGATGATGATCGTTAGTCACACAATGTTAAAGGTACATTCCCACTTAGTAGGCACATAGTGTTCTTTATAGGAATTAAATAAGTGTATACTTGTGTCACTATTCCACCAGTTCTAAAAATTACGAGTGCCTGCTATACAGATATAATCATTTAGTAATATTTATTTTACTGATAGTTACTCACGGTGGTATCAGGCTATTTTCATATGCAAACGAGGCATGCTATTATTTAATTATTTAATCATTTATACTACATGTAATTAAATGCGTCACCTGAAAAAAATAATATTTTCGACAGATTATAAAGTATGATCATTGCACATCGAAAAAATAAATACAGAGAATAAATAGTAATGTCCGTTAACATTTTAAGGAAAATTGATTATCGCCCCTGATATCAGTGTGGAAATTTACGTCTGATATATAATGTATAATAATGCCAATCACCCTGTTGGGTAATGGTGAAATAATTTTTATTTGCCAGAAAATGTTGTATCTACAGAATATAACCTACTGAGTGGGCATGTACCTTTAACCCTTCCTACTGCCGTCTGCTGTTTTTCATTTTTGCTTTAATTCTTAACAAAAAACTGGTTTTGACAGCACATGAGAATCGTCTCCACTGGAGACGATTCTCATGTGCTGTCAAAACCAGGTTTTTGTCGAGAAATATTGAAAATAAAACATTTCCAGCAGATGACAGAATTTAATTCAGCATAGTAAGGGTTAACAGACATTTCATCTATTCGGTTCTGATTTATTTCCCAATGAACATTCATCAAGTAGTTGACAAAATGTGGCTGTGATTGGAGAAAAGGGGCGTATGGGATTTGTGACCATGGTAGCCTATGATCAAATAGAAACCTTCTGTAGCCTGGTAGCGATCTTTACTGCTTGTTAGATGTTTGTTAGAAGCATGATGACTCATTAACCCTTAGACCGCTACTCACAACAATTGTCGGCTGCTGTTGCTTTTATATCTTGCTTCATTTCTCAATAAAAACATGGTTTGACAGCACTTCAGAATCATTTCCAATGGAAATTATTCTAAAGTGCTGTCAAAGCATGTTTTTGATGATAAAAATGGAAAATAGAAAATAAACAGCAGACGACAAAAAAAATAAGATAGCGGTGTAAGGGTTAATGAAATGGCAAGCAATGCAGGTCCTGGATATACACTGGTGGTGAAACCCATCAGCCACATTTCACCAGTCACAACCACAAATAAGAGATCCTGGAAGGCGCCTACAATAAAACTGTCTGCCTTATTGAATGTTGCATAATTGGTCCGATTCTACGGCAAGATCAACATTTGCAATCAAATAACCCAGACGTCATATACATGTATCCTTATATGGTTGTTCCGTTTTCATTAGCCTCATGCTTAAACTGTGCCTTTCTGAGCTGGTTCTATTTATATATCGTACGCGAAATCACGCCGTTTAATTGGCCGAGAGCTGAGCACAGCTCAGCCTCGACCAATCAAACTTCATGATTTCGAGCATGATAACGGCGTACATGCTCAGAGAGTTGTATAAGCACGGCCCGGATATGCATATTCCAACTTGCATATCACGTTTTTGTTCGTGACGATATGTAGTAACGTTCTACTTGGTACAGCCCCACCATCCCGCATCGCCGCTCTTTTAATCGCTCCACGAACTCCCGCGCAGTGTCGCAAACATTTAACCCCTCCTCACATTCACATAACACTATGAATGTAAATGGGTCGTGATGACTGGTAGCTTTAAGGAATGTGATGCGCCTGAGTTTGAGCGGGCGTGGACATTTCCAAAGTACATAATCGGCACCGCTCCACGTTTTCCAGGAATCTTCTAAACTGTCCAGATGTCCGTCTGTTCGGAATGCGGATAGGAAATAAATACTGTCCTTGCTGACCGGCGTCCGTGGTAGCGGCTTCACGCCATCGCGGAGAATGAACTCTAGATCGTCATATATACCTGAAATATATGTATGTGAAAGTTGAATCTGGTTATACCCCTTATGGTGGTATTACGATATTCGTGAACCTATTTTAGGGGAAGGGGCCAAGTGACTTGGTGTGGTATGGACGTCCGTTTATTCTAATTTCATGACTGAATATATTTTTTCTCGATGTAAATATATCCGTTCTGATTTTGGGAATTCCCCCCCCCCCCCTCCCCAATGCAGCAGGTTACAATGGGATCGAACCCGTTTGCCCGGCCTTACATTACCTTAGCTATTGATAGGCCGTACAACACTAATTAATAAACAAACAAAAGCTACCAGAACTGCCCAGACCCATTGAGACGACCCCTAAGCTCACTGCGGACGCAATGGTTAATACCACGGGTGGAAGACAAAAATGCCCTTTGACAAATCCCAGTACCCCCGCCACTTGTTGTAGTGTATGTTAAGTTATAATAATATCACAGTTCCGAGCCATCCACATGTGATCGGTACTGGCGGACATATTTGCGACTTACAGGCACTCAAGTATGTCCACATGATATGACAATTACCATTATGTCTCATAGTTATCGAATGAAAAACACAATTACAGGGGCGTCAGAACACCAATAATTTTGACAAAAATATAATTTTTTTGTCGCGCCCGCTTGCGGTATAGTCGGCACTTTGGCGTACGTACATGTGTCTGGTTAAAGTTTTTGGTTAAGTTGTTTGGTTATGTTTTTTGGTTAAAGTTTTTGGTTAAGTTCTTTGGTTAAAGTGTTTGGTTAAGTTTTTTGGTTAAAGTGTTTGGTTAAGTTCTTTGGTTAAAGTTTTTGGTTAAGTTTTTTGGTTAAAGTTTTTGGTTAAGTTTTTTGGTTAAGTTTTTTGGTTAAAGTTTTTCGTTATACTATATCTCTGCAACTGCTTTGCCCATTACCTTGAAACTTCACATGGGTGTTTATCATCATCTATATTTTCATTCTACCCACTCCCATGCGGCCCCTGTGCCCAATGTCAAGGTCAAATTACTTTGAAGTTTTTGGTTTAAGTTTTGGTTAAGTTTTTTGGTTAAGTTTTTTGGTTAAAGTTTTTCGTTATACTATATCTCTGCAACTGCTTTGCCCATTACATTGAAACTTCACATGGGTGTTTATCATCATCTATATTTTCATTCTACCCACCTCCCGTGCGGCTCCTGTGCCCAATGTCAAGGTCAAATTACTTTGAAGTTTTTGGTTAAAGTTTTTTTCGCGCCCGCTTGCGGAAAGTACGATATAGTCGGCACTTTGGCGTACGTACGTTTTTTTTTTTAGTATCCATGCCTCGCCACAAGGCGCGACATGCAGGCCGCGGCCATCTAGTATTGAAATACAAATGTATTTATAACTCATATAAGCAAAAACAAAATGAATGATGTCGAAAGTTGAATGAATGTTCAGAGAAAATGCTGGATATAATTCCACATTGGCTATGAACATTTCAACTTTCGACGTCATTTACAGAAAAAAACTTCTTCGGCACAAAACCACATAGCTTGTCTCACGTGAGTGCTCCTGATCAAATAGCGCACACGTGTAGCCTGATAACGATCTACATGTGTATTGATTGATAGAAGCATTGACGGAATGGTGAACAGTGCAGATCCTGATCGGACTGTGCGGATGCACAGGCCGATCTGGATCTACACTGGTCGCAAAACACATAAAAGAAAATGTGAGATGCTTCATGAAAAATATTTACAGTAAATGAGGACGTCGGTCATTTACGGAAAGTACCGGTATCAACTTTTGTTAGATATTTTTCATAAATATCTTAGGTACAAAATCACATGTCGTGTCTCATATAATATCCTTACCATCGCCCTCCAGTCGGACCTTCTCATTGACGGCAGGCTGTAGGGCGTGGTTCCTCACGGACGGGGCGTGGCCTGGGTGGTCAGGCCCGGGCCCCCCTGGAATGTGGTTCTGGTTGTGGTTGACCGCCAGGCCGCTACAGAACACGGCGTAGTCCACATACGGGTACGGATCTGTAATTGGCACAAACAGTATACGTGGTTGTAGTTGCGAACAGTAACTCGATCTACTCCCGTACCATCTGTAACCAGACGGATCTGTAATTGGCACTAACAGTATACGTGGTTTTAGTTACGAACAGTAGCTCGATCTACTCCCGTACTGTCTGCAGCCAGGCGGATCTGTAATTGGCACAAACAGTATACGTAGTTATAGTTGCGACCAGTAACTAAATCTACTCCCGTACTGTCTGCAGCCAGGCGGATCTGTAATTGGCACAAACAGTATACGTGGTTGTAGTTGCAAACAGTAACTCAATCTACTCCCTACCGTCTGTAGCCAGACTGATATGTAATTGGCACAAACAATATACGTGATTGTAGTTGCGAACAGTAACTCAATTTACTCCCGTACCGTCTGTAGCCAGACGCATCTGTAATGGGCATAAACAGTATACGTGATTGTAGTTGAGAACAGTAACACAATCTATTCCCTACCGTCAATAGCCAGACGGATCTGTAATTGGCACAAACAGTATACGTGGTTGTAGTTGCAAACAGTAACTCAATCTACTCCCTACCGTCTGTAGCCAGACGAATCTGTAATTGGCACAAACAATATACTTGGTTATTGTTGCGACCAGTAACTAAATCTACTCCTGTACTGTCTGCAGCCAGACGGATCTGTAAATGGCACAAACAGTATACGTGATTGTAGTTGCGAACAGTAACTCAATCTACTCCCGTACCGTCTGTAGCCAGACGGATCTGTAATTAGCACAACAGCTTACGTGGCTATAGTTGTGAACAGTAACTCTTGCAATCTACTCCCGTACCGTCCGTAGACAGACGGGTCTCTAATTGGCACAAACATTATACGTGGTTGTAGTTGCGGACAGTAACTAAATCTACTCCCGTACCGTCTGCAGCCAGACGGATCTGTAATGGCACAAACAGTATACGTGGTTGTAGTTGCGAACAGTAACTATTGCAATCTACTCATGTACCGTCTGTAGCCAGACGGATCTGCAATTGGCACAAACTGTATACGTGGTTGTAATTGCGAACAGTAATTCTTGTAATCTACTCCTGTACCGTCTTTAGCCAGACGCATCTGTAATTGGCACAAACCGTATACGTGATTGCAGTTGCGAACAGTAACTTGCAATCTACTCCCGTACCGTCTTTAGCCAGACGCATCTGTAATAAATTATTGGCACAAATGGTATACGTGGTTGTAGTTGCGAACAGTAACTCGTGCAATCTACTCATGTACCGCCTGTAGCCAGACGGATCTGTAATTGGCACAAACGGTATACGTGGTTGTAGTTGCAAACAGTAACTCAATCTACTCCCGTACCATCTGTAGCCAGATGGATCTGCACTTGGCACAACACTATACGTGGTTGTAGTTGCGAACATTAACTCAATCTACTCCCATACCGTCGTCTGTAGCCAGACGGATCTGGAATTGGCGCACGCATCATACGTGGTTGTAGTTGCGAACAGTAACTTGCAATCTACTCACATACCGTCCAGACAGACGGATCTGTAATTGGCACACGCAGTATATGTGGTTGTAGTGGCGAACAATAACTCTTGCAATCTACTTCCGTACACTCCGTAGACAGGCAGATCTGCAATTGGCACACGCAGTATACGTGGTTGTAGTTGCGAACAGTAACTCTTGCAATCTAATCCCGTACCGTCCAGACAGACATATCTGTAATTGACACAGGCAGAATACGTGGTTGTAGTTGCGAACAGTAACTCTTGAAATCTACTCCCGTACCGTCCGTAGACAAGGTAGGTACAATGGATAACAAATACCGTGGTTTCAGGCTCGCTCAGACACTACACATCGCGGTTTTCCGTTGACTTGTACATCTGAATACGATATATAGTATATAGAAGTGAGTGCATGCCATGGGTAGGACCGTATGGTAACTCTTCTGAGCGGTCATTGTCAGAGCACTAGGTCTGAGAGTCTCTCATCTGTGTACGGTGTGTCCGTCTGTACGAGCGAGGAAATAATTCTCAAGCTTTCGCAGGAATTACACAGTTGATTAAAACATATGTGTTCCTACAGCACACACCCCACCTCCCACACGGACGGAGATGACGCTGATATAGGCATAATATGTGTAAATAGAGGCTGGCTGCAAGTACGACTACGGTCGTGTTGACTTAGATCGTTTGACAATACGAATTGGGAATATGTGTAATACAAACATTATTGCTTTGAAAATGAATAACGACCCATTTATTGGGAGAATCATAGCAATATGTAAACACGTATCAATAATGGTAACCATTGCAGTCAAACCTCTCCAAACCGAACACAGATACAAGTAAGTTATGCTTAATTTTGATATATTTTGTTTTCATTTATCTCCGATGAGTATGTCTGTTCATGATCGCAAAGCACCCACGCGTGTCTTAAAGTATATGCATGTTTCACAGTGGAGCCTCTATAAACCGGACACCCTGTCACAGGGTGTCCGGTTTAGAGAGGTTCCACTGTATATTGAGGGATACGGATGCTCGCAGCGTTGTCTGGCAATTGTGTGAGCAACACATTCCCACTATCCTCCCGGGTATAATGTTTGACACAGGCTTATGCTTCTGTAGGTGCTAATCCAATTTTCCGGAGTGACTGCTGAAAGTGCATGTCTTCTACCACACATAATTATGGATTTTCGACACGTCACCGAGTCTATGGGAGTGTCCGCTTTCTAAGTGGAGAAATTGGGCTTTGCGATAAGTGTAGATCCAGGTCAGTCAGGATCTGCACTGTTCGCGATTCCATCAATGAAACACACGCCATACTTCTAACAAGCACTGTAGATCGTTATCAGGATACAAGAGTGTGTCATTGATCAGGAGCTACACTCGTAAATCCCATACACCCCATTTCTCCAGTCACAGACATAAATGTGTTTTTCCTGACCATGATAGGGATTTTCGGTTAGATCATTCTATTCCAGAGAGAAGGGACCAGTCGTCTGTCACAAGTTGAAGTAACGGACAGAATGTGTTAATGTGTATAGGACGGAGTAAAGCATTTGTTTCACTTATTGATGCTTTTATGTATATTTAATGTATTTATAGACCTCGGTCCGTTACTTCAACCTGGGTCGTCTGTCTGTCGACGCTAAGGACACATTTTATTGAAAGCAGTGTTAAAGATTTAATAGTCCGTTGAGCTAACAGAGGTTTTGAGGAAATGTAAATGCTTTGATTTAACGACGGCACTGGCTCGATGACCTTGCATGTCGGGACCGACTATTTAAGTCCCCATCCGATAGGACTAGGCTAGCACGAAGTTGTCTTGCCCAAGGACACGCCGAATCGGCCATTCGCAGCGGGTGGAGGTGGGAAGCGAACCCGGGGTTTCCCGATCCGCAGTCCGACGCTCTACCTACTGAGCTAATCCGGCCACGTGCCGGGCCCAGCATTATATACTGGGGCATGGGATTTCGACCATATCAGCTATGCAAACTTGCAATTTGATATCGTTCTTTCCCCCCATCACATGATATTGACGGTAGAATGTCAGTCTGAATTGGCAGACTGTCAGTATAACAGTTAGAACTCACTCTGGTGTATCGTTAAACTAATTGAACACAGCATGGATATGTTGTTTTTATTTTGCACAATTAAAGAACAACAAAGAAGTATGAATATTCGAAATTATGACAAGTCGACGTTAACCCGAAATTTCTGTCTGTAACGCATGCGTTACAGACTGAGATTTCGGGTTAGCCGACGGTAGGCGGAGGTAGTTGCGAAGGTAACTTTTGCAATCTACTCACGTACCGCACGGGAGTAGATTGCAAGAGTTACCGTTCGCAACTAAGGCTGAGGCCGAGTGACTGGATAAATGGGATTTATATGGGATTTATGACCAATGTAGCTCGTTATCAACTAGCACACTCCAGTAGCCTATTTCACCAACATTACAAAGTATACTTATCTAGCAAAGTATACTTTGAGCGAGAAATTTTCAATTTTGGGATAAATTTATTAATTTTTATTATACTGAATTTATTACATTATCACAGCCATTTTGGCTGTGATAATGTAATACATTCAGTATTATAATTCTGCATGCTTTTAATCATCAATATGCAGTCGTTAGTTCTATACGAAATAATGCATTTCAGGAAAAATAAATGATTACTCCCTCAAAGTATACTTTGCTAGAAAAGTATACTTTGCAATGTTGGTGAAATAGGCTACAGTTGTAGCTTGATGTCGATTTATATTGCTTGTTAGAAGGTGTTTCATTGGTGGAATGAAGACGATTGCAGATCCTGATCAGACTGTGCGGATGCACAGGTGGTCCTCCCTCAAGAAAATCAGAACGCCTCGGACGCGATTTCCCGGTACACAGGTAATTATTGCACCTGCTGCATGTACCTAGATAAATTTACCAAGTTTGGGGCCTCGGCGCCAAAATATTGGGGCAGTGACGGCGGCCCCTGCGGCCCCAACTGCGACGCCTCTGTATTTGTATTGCTAAAAGCTGGAGTAACCCACGTACTTATCTTGGAACCTAGGAGCCAATTAATGGCTCATTTGTAAACCGTTTCACCATCAACTACTGAAAGGTTAATCGGACTTTACCAACTTTCATCAGAATCTTTAATATGTGGATGGGACTAGAGAAATGGGGCTTATGGGTTTTGCAACCAGTGTAGATCCAGATCAGCCTGTGCATCCGCACAGTCTGATCAGAATCTGCACTATTCGCCATTCCAACAATGGAATACCCATCAGGCTTCTAACAAGCAATATAGATCGGTATCAGACTGCAGGAGTGTGGTATTTGATAAGAAGCTACACTGCCACAAATCCCATAAGCCCCATTTCTCCAGTGACAGCCACATTTGGTCCAATGCTCTCCTGTGGAAAATTATCCACTGACTGACTAAGGCGGAACCCTGTCATTCATGTCACAGGCTAACGTCGAAAACCCAGGACCCCGTCTCCCCACTACCCTATCCCCTAAGTATTTATTATAATAATCGACAAAAGGAGACTAAACCATATTAAAATGGCATAAGTATGTCAATTCTATCCATACAAAACATTTCCTGACAATAGAAACACATTGGGAAACTATTGGACGAAACATTTTCTGACAATAGAAACAAAACATATTTGTTTCTATTGTCAGAAAATGCTTTGTATTGATAGAATTGTCATACTTATGCCATTCTAATATGGTTTAGACATCTTCTGTCGACTATTATAATAAATATTTAGGGGAGGGTGTGGTGGTGAGAGGGAGGGGGGGGGGGGCGTTCCTGCGTCCTCAACGTTAGCATGTGATTCATGTATTGGCCAATGATGTCTATTGTATGTTCAATGGTACATGTACCGTTCACATTTAGTCGTGGAGAAGAAATTATGGCGGGTTCTACGATAACTGATATACAATGTACAAACTTGTATGTCTGACCTCTAAAGTGGTGCCTGTATACACTATCTGGGACGAATATGAAACTTATCGATATCGGATAATTTTTGTGAGAGACAGGCCCATTGTATATATGGTCCCTGACACTATATACCCAGAGGAGCTTGTTCAGATTTTAATTATCTTTGACTTTGTCACATTTATGATTTATATAATAGTTGAAACATTGGACAACAGTCAACGCCATATATCCATAGGTCAAAAGGTTAAATATGTTGCTTCGCAGTAATAATTATTCGCACTGCTGTTTTACAATCAGATCCCCGTGTGTATTTTTACACGTCAAGTTACTCCGACACCTTCACACACATCAAACCGATTATCGGATACCGAGCGTGTTTAGTTACACTTCCATGCGCGTAGTCTATGGCTTAATTAGATTTCCATGAAAACCATCTATGGAAATCAGGTTCTCCCATGATTTGCGTTCGGGTGAGAATGTAATTCACCATTTAAATTGTCCCGAATCCCGTGAGTATTTCAATATCCCGAGTTTGCCCACGGTATCAGAGGAAATATCCGTCCTATCGGTTGATCTGATCTGTGTATATATAGCATCTATGCATAATTTAAAAAGCCTACAACATCGGAGACTTGCCTTCGGACATTGTGACATCTGAGTGGATAGAACGTATCAGATTGTACATGTATGTCATCGCATGTCTGATATGTTAACCCAATAGCCATGACTGTCCAAAGACACGTGTCATGCCAGGTCCACCGGCGTGTTGGCTCGCTGTATAGTGGTATTGGCAAAAAAAGTCTGGATCCAGATGAGCCGGCTCGTGACGAGCCGTCTCATCAGGATCTGCACTTTTTGCAAGTAATTTTTATAATTTTGATAACAAAAACACGCTATGTTCATAAATGGACTGGTCTGAAAATCATTTTGTGATGATTGGATATATTGCAAAAGTAACATATCACAATCACTTCCAGTTACTTAGGGATGGACGGGTTAATCTGCCGAGTAGAGGTCTGTCCGTGGATGTGCACAAAATGTTTAACCCTTCGTGCCGTCGATAACGCTCCCCCTAAATTAATTCCTGCGTACGGGCCTGCAGTATAGTCTACATAATTATCAGCGCGAATTTATGTGGGATTCGACGAGGAATTTATGTGCGGCTCTGATCATATTATTGTCTTATACTGACTGAATCAGCAGTGCTACCAGGAAACCACCCACCCAGAATGACTGCATACGCAGCTCTGTCGCCGATTCACCAAAATTGCTAAGCATACTTATCTAGCTTTGAAGGAGTAATCATTTATTTTTCCCGAAATGCATTCTTTCATATAGAACTAACGACTGCATATATTTGATGATTAAAAGTATGCAGAATTCTTGTACTGAATTTATTGCATTATCACAACCAAAGTGGCCAAAGTGGCTGTGATAATGTAATACATTCAATATAATAAAAATTAATCAATTTAATATCATTTGAACACTTCCCCTTCAACGTGTATTTAGCAAGATAAGTATACTTTGCAATGTTGGTGAAATATGCTACTATTGTTCAGGGACGCACTGCACACGTCTGTATCCCGAGGAAGGCATAATAAAAGTGTCATGAACATTACTACTCCTTCACATCCGCCTACTTTACCACAACTGGCTTAGATCCCGTTTTACAAGACGAAACTAACTGAAAACACAGAAAGGGCGATTGTTGGTGGCCATTGGAACATGGATTGTTGCTGGAATAACTAGAAAACAACACTGCTATCATACATTGAAGACGGATTGTACTACAGTAGAACCTCTTTAAACCGGACTAAGATATGTATCCTTAGTTGTACGGGTGTCATTGTCATATATCTCTGATGATAATGCCTGTTCATGTTCGCAAAGCACATCCGCGTGCCTTGGTATAGTTATATGTCGGATTTACAGTGGAAGGCGAATAGTGCAGATCCTGATCAGACTGTGCGGATGCACAGGCTGATCCGGATCTACACTGGTCGCAAATCCCATAGCCCTATTTCACCAGTCACAGCCACATATCTGATGGTCAACAACTCGTCATCCCAGGCTACTTCAGAGTTTGGATAGACCACCAGTCAGAGAAAGAGTTTGTTGGTAGGAACGATATCAGATATTTTAACAACAATGGACTAGGGCACACACTAGACTACAATGTACACAAAGGAGACAAAACAATCATAGATCAGTATTCACAGTGTCCGCCATGTCCCGTCCGAGGTGTGCACCAGGACTAGACAGTAGGCATATAAGCAATTGACAATACATAACATACAATATAAACTGTATAGCCAAATGAGAGTTTGGACACAAACAAGTTTATACTATATTTATTTTACAAGCAATCGAGAAAGCACTTATACAAATGCTTTTGTTGGCAGAGTTGAAGGCGTAAGGGCAGTCATTAATACGGGAGGAAACCGGAGTACCTGGAAGAAACCCACTTGTCCGATCTGGCGACCACCATACCATCTCACATACTGCCCATGTCGAGGGTCGAACCCGGGGTCGCATAGGTGAGAAGCGCGCTTGTTATCATCAATGTATTCCATCAATGAAACACCCGTCATGCTCCTAATAAGAACATTAAATCGTTGTCAGGTTACAGAAGTGTGCTATTTGATCAGGAGCTACATATTGTCATACATCACAAAAGCTCCATTTTCTTGTCACAGCAACATTTGGAGGATGGTCAACCAGAGAGTCAATGGGCATCCGTGTTAGTCGTTGAACATTTCCTCAACGTCAGAAGAAATGTACATAACTTTTGCTGGCCTGACGTTCGTCAACATCAGTCGTGAATCTCTGTGGAACATCCAGGTCAAATATGGATAACATTGGACAAAATTAATTACCACTGTCCGTGTTATATTGATTTCCCGGTCACCATCGGCATTCTACCCACAAACATTGTTCAGTATGTAAAACACTGACATCTAGCCTGATGCATTTAATCAAGAAGACACAAGAGTCAATGTTAGATACCTAACATATGACATGATGTTAACAAAGGTAAGCCACCAAAGTGTTCAGCTCCGACTAACAGTTCCACTGCGATATCTTGGTCGGTGTAGTTGGTATCACAATGTGGCACCTCTGAACGTGACACATTGGGGTCCTCGGTGTGTCCGGCCTACATAGATTGCACTGTAGATGGATTTTTTAACAGTACTGTAACCTCGTGGATGTGTCTTTATTGCATTTTCCATGCCTGTTTCTCTTAGAGACCAACGAGAGGGCGATTTAATTAAACAAACAGCAACTTGGTGGTACAATATATACAGCACTATTGTCGACTGTTGACGTGATTTATTTACCAAATTGTTCAAGGAGCCGGCGTGACAGACGGTGACATGAAGTATTTTTCAGCAGTTGCTTCCAGCGTGTAAGTCTCCTCCTGTGCCCAATCTCTCTAACGTTTCTGAAATTCACATTCTCTGTCCATCTTTGACCGCAATGAATCGAAACTTATACTCTATCGACTCATGGTATTTATGTTTGAATCGTGTCCATGTAAATCAGGGTTTACGTTAAGCTATGGCTTTATTGACGTTAATGCAACAAGACTGATTTGACCACATATCGGGCGGTATATTAATTTCCTGGCGTATAAGTATGTGTGTGTTATGGATTTTCTGTCTGTATCAGAAGTCTTCGGATTGACATAAACTAACGGAACTACATCTACATACGTCGCTATGACTGGGGAAATTGGATTTATATCATTTGCGATCAGTGTAGATCCAGATCAGCCTGCGCATTCGCGCAGTCTGATCAGGATCTGCACTGTTCGCTATATCATATTATCAATGAACCACCCGTGATACTTCATACAATTTAAAAAGATGGGTATCAGACTGCAGGAGTGTACTAGTTAATACCAGACCAGAAGCTACACTGACCACACGTGACACTATCCCCATTTTTCCAGTGATAGTCACGTGCATGGTTCTGAAGGGAACAGAAAGCCAATGACAAAACATATACCGTAATACATTATGACAAACCAATCTGCTTCCCAAATACCACATGCACCGTGTGGTATGAACGACACAATCCTCTTCTAAAGTAAATCCATTGTTACTCCTATATTAAACATCTAGATTATCGGAGTAGTGGAGCGCGTGGTCGAGCGGTCTGAGGCGCCGGACTGCTGACCTTACGGTCGGGGGTTCGATCCTCACGAGCCAGACACTTGAGCAAGACACCTTATCCACATTGCTGCATACCACACATCAGTAAATGGGTACCGGCTAATTACCGGGAACCTCGATTGTATGTGGACAATATATGAAATCAAAATCTTCAACCAGTTGAAGGAGGCCTGTATACTGAAGAAGCAGAAGCAGAAGCAGAAGTAAAGTTATTATTTACATGTAGAAGAGGATTTTCTCGTTTATACCACAAACACAAAGCGCCTGTGCCAAATACCACCACGTTCAGACCTGCTTGTATCATGAATACATCCACCAGTATCGCGACTGTGACACTGTTCTATGCAACATGTAATAGAACAATACATAAAAAGATGATATAGTTGATACAATGTATAACTATTCGAGAAAACACTGAACTGGGATTGTTTGAGTCACCTGTATTCTAAGGCAACACTTTATTTGTACTACAAAATGATAGCGGAAGAACTTTTGCTATGTTTGCACATACTCATCGGACACTGGTGCATTAATCCATTCATTCCTACATAATTATAATATAGCCAACATTTGCATACACTGAAGATCCAGATGAGCCGGCTCGTAACGAGCCGTCTCATCAGGATCTACAGTAGACGGATATCATTTTTTTTTAGATTAAACAAAATCTCATATTAATGAACTAGTCTAAATATTCTTATGAACCCATAATTCCAGCACAAAACTATTTACACAATTCCCTAACATTTGATGATTGGCCCGTAGCAAGTCTCTGTCCAAAATTTATATCCCAGTAAAGTCCCACGCCGAACTACTTTCCGTAACCATGAGGCACAGTTAAAATAATTCTTAAGAAAACGGAAAATAAACACATTTTCTTGATGAATTTATTTCAAATGCTGGAATTATAAGGAATGATTGGCATTTTTGTTGAATTTATCGGGGATATAAACTTGGAAAAGTCGCGGGAATACTGGACGAGGCCTTCCGGCCTTCGTCCAGTATTCCCGCGACTTTTCCAAGTTTATACCCCGATAAATTCCACAAAAAGGCCATTCATTCCTATAGTATATGCCAGTTATTTTGGGGGTGAAATGGTTAACTCCATGGTATTATGGCCCTTCGGCATTTCGCACGTGAAGAATTTATCGGGGTATAAACTTGGAAAAGTCGCGGGAATACTGGACGAAATACATCGGTGTGCCATAAGGATATCGAGTTGTCGGTCCCCAATGTGTGAGAACCTAATTGCCATTTATTCATAATGGCATGTTGTTTTATTCCATTTAATCGAATTCATCGAGAAATATACGTTAACAGCATTAGTTGGTTTATAAGTGACTGGGACTGAATAAATGGGGCTTATATGTTTCTGCGACCAGTGTAGATCCAGATCAGCCTGTGCATCCGCACAGTCTGATCAGGATCTGCTCTGTTCGCCATTCCATCAATTAATTAGTCGGCAGGGCCCGGTTGCTCAAAGCTCCTGTTAGCTTAACAGACTGTTAAATCCTTAGCATTGCTAAGGATTTAACAGTCTGTTAAGCTAACATTGGTTTAGAGCAACCGGGCCCAGGCTTCTAACAAACAATACTGATCATTATCAGGTTACATGTTCTATTTGATCATGAGCAACACTGGTCACAAATCCCATGGCCCCATTTATCCAGTCACAGCCACATATGATACACGCCGTATGAATTTGTACTTAAGAACATGTGTTCATGAAATGTATTTACAGAAACTGTGATATTTTCTGTAAATGACGTCGAAAGATGACGACATTTTCATAGCAAATGCGGTATATTCAGCATTTTCTATGTAAATATTTCGTCAACTTTCGACGTCATATCGTAAATTTTGTAAATATTTTTCATGCGATATCGCACATGTTCTTAGGTACAAAATCACATGGCGTGTCTCATATTATAAAGCGATATATGCATATTGATCACGACCATTACTGGGAAATATGCGGAATATGACCCCCTAATAATGCCGGTTTCCTGGAGATGGTGACAGATAGAGGGGATCTTGCATGAATGGTGATTTAATATGATATTTATTACACGAGTATATTGATTTCATTAAGAATGAGACTGAAATCAGTCAGTGAATTATACACATATGCACACATTAGTCGAACGAATAGTTATTTGGTGGGAACGAATTGCTAAATAGAGGGAACGAATCGTTAATTCGTGGGAACGAATTGTTAAATTGAGGAAACGAATTGTTATTTGATGGGAACGAATTGTTATTTCGTGGGAACGAATTAATAAAAAAAAAAAAAATTGTACATCCCCTGCAGGGCTCCGTAGAATGGTAATATCAAACAAATGCTGCATCATAAAACACCACTTGAATAATTCCAGCACAAAACTATTTACACAATTCCCTAACATTTGATTGGCCCGTAGCAAGTCTCTGTACACCGTTTCGACATGGTAGCTGGTTTTGTTAATGAAGTTCTAGATGTTTCTTCCCCACCAAACGAAACAATTAGACGGTTTAATCTGAAATGTTCAACAAGTGTAGACAAATTATGGCGTTATTATGGGAATAACCTAGCTGCGCCTTTTCCATTGTATAGGCAATAGATTGCACTATATCGCTACACCAGAGTCACAAGGTGTATGATCACGTGGTTACAACAACAACAACAACAACAAGTACTGAAACTTCCAGAAGCCCTCCGATTCAAAGTACGTATTAGTAGACTCGTATTCTTTTATTTTGTCCTTATTATATGACGGATTTTTATGAAATATGGCGCATCAAACGCGTCTTGTTAAGCTGCATTTGGTGGTCTCTGTATGTTGGCCCAAACTTCTGTCGTTTTTGCGAAGAATCGATTTCCGCTTCCGTGTCGGAGACACGGAAATCTATTCTTCGCAAAAAACGACATAAGTCTGTGCCGAACTCCCGGGACCACCAAATGCAGCTCCCGAAGACGCGTTTGCTGCGCTATATTTCATCAAAATCCGTTGCACATTAAGGAAAATATCAAATAATACTGACTTTGGAGTGGGCGAGCTTACAACACTTTCAGCCATTGCTGTTGTTGTTGTAACCACGTGAGCATGCACCTTGAGTCAACGGTATAAATATATTCCATTTAGCACTAAAAGATAGCAATAATCTGCAATGCGTTGCCGTTCATACTTCGCTATATTGTTATTGAGAGAACATTATACAATGTGTCCCTTCATAAAGTATGTATTAGTAAAAATTCTTAGGTCACTCTCCACGAAGTTGAAAGTAAACAGAGAAGGCTTCAAACGCAAATTTGGAAATAAGACACCGCCATAACGTTTATAATGTAATGCAATATAATGTAATGTAATAATGTTATGTATGGTAGAATTATGTACTCAGAACAAGGAATACGTGTACGTGTATTCGGTTTGTCGAGGACAGTACGGCTACTTCAGTAACTACACTGTGTAATGGTGTATGCCCTGCTCAGACTGCCCGGATGCACGGTCTGATTTGAGGCTACGCTGGTCGCAAACGTCACGCCCGGTGCCAACTTATGGGCCAATATGTCACAGACTAGTTAGTTGCGAACAATGCTAGTTTAGTTATCTTACATTCAAGGGCGAGAATTGGTTCAAAGAACCTTCCATACCCAAGTATATGAGCCCAGAAAATTTGTCAAGCCAATGATGGTTGGTCCGTTTTCCTTTCCAGATTTATTATTAGTTTTCAATGCAGTCAAAATGTATGTTTTTTATCGGTGTTACGAGACGGTTAATTTAACCTAGCTAGTTCATACTCCTATATTGCACTTAAAGACTATAAACAAAAGATATGTTTATGTTTATGTATACAGTTTATTTAACCAGGTGGGTTGATTACCGTGAAATAATTCACGAGTTATTGGGTCCTTTCGCTAGATAAACGCGAGAGAGTGTGTAAACTACTAGCTGAAATGTAAGAAACTGGTGCCCGTTTCACTAAGCTTGATACGACTAAGAAGTTCGTAAGTGAAAATTTAGGATCGTCTGGAAATTTAAATTGATGGATTTACATTTATTGAGCATAGGCTGCATATGCAGCCTATGCTCAATAAATGTAAATTCAACAATTGTTTACAAGAAAACATTGTTAATGTGAAATTTACAGACTATCATAATTTTGCACTTACGAACATTTTAGTCGTAGGAAGTTTAGTGAAACGGCCCCCCTGGTATCCTTTGGTAACTTTTGTTCACTGTCAATAATGTACTTTCAGTTGATTTTTTTTTATCAAATTTCATGATGGCTCACTTAATATGTATTTGTTATGCCATTTAGAAGGTGTTTACGATGTAATGTAACACGCTTTAACCTACATGTTTTATAAGGTTGTAAATTGTTAAATCCTCTACTGTCTGTTCCACGTTTTGCTGCCAACAAACGTTTGGCTAGTAAACACATTAGATATAAAAGGTATTTAAATCTAAGTACTTTTTCATCAATAACAAAAAGGCCACCATCTCCAAAAAAAAATTATTTCATGAATTCCATCAAATATTGATGTTATTGCAAACAAATATTTCTATGAGAATTTAACATGGGGGCTAAACATATATTAAAACAAAAATAATTTGTGGACCGATTTTCAAAATGTAACTTGTTTTCTTAGTTACATTATTTCCAGGCTATCTCGCCAGGTTTCGGAGTCAGTTTCCAAATGTTTTCGTTGTTTTACCCTTCCCGTTTTATTCGCAATAAGATCAAAATTTGTTGGAAATTCATCAACTACATTTTTTTGGGGAGGGTGACTTTTTTATTATTGACGAAACACTACTTGCATTTAACTATTTTTTAGGTTTAATGTGTTTAATAGCCAAACGTTCGTCGGTAGCAAAACGTGGAACAGATAATAGTTTAGCAGGGCTATCCGGTCTCCCCTGGGTATACTATTTCTATTTTGTGCTACTAACTGATCATTCCCACTCGGTGTCCGTGTCGTGATGTCTCTTTTCTTGTGTAGTCACATGTTAATGTGCTGCCATACGCTGAGACTGGTGTTTTGTTTTGCCTGACAGTCGTTGATTTCCATAGTTAGCGTTCGTAGCATTGTTGCCATATGTTCTTGTTGTTATGCGAGTTCCTTTTCACATGAAACGGTACGCAGCTAATCATCAGGTTAATTTTCTCAATATTGCCATAGAATATGACGGCAACTGTAACTGACATACGTGTATGACGCCATGTGTACGGATTTAACCCTGTCACCCCTAAGTAAGTCGAATGGATGTTGATATGTGAATTTTGCAACCAATCCAACTGTCTAAACTGATTTCCAGACTCGTTCGTTTATGAAAACGGGGTGTTTTGTTCGCATAAATATGAAAATTACTTGCAAAATGTGCAGATCCTGATGAGACGGCTCGTCACGAGCCGGCTCATCTGGATCTACACTATTTGCCAATACCACTATGCAGGTATGTAGTGTTGAAATGGTTAAGCGCACCAGTGGTCGCTTTATCCACTGCCCATTCCAATGCAGTGCACTTGTCTTCGGGTTTGCGTATGTTGTATGGCCACGTATCGCATGTATTTTTCATCTGATGGAACTTCTAATGTTGGGGTTTTATTGCTGTTTATGTCCTATCTAATAATGAATTCGTTGCACTCATTGTATAATTCGCTTGTTCATGTATCGTGATTTTCTTTGAGAGCGGGACGACAAAGTCTGCTGACGCGGACAGATATTCTATGGATGAAACCTAGCTTCTGGTTTTCATTTGATCTGGGTTCTTCAGCTTGTCTCTTTTGTGTATACAGTTGTACACTATATAGACCTTGAGCCACCAATAACCCCACCCCCCTCCCCCCCCTGTGGGATTTTTGGTGACTATGATTTTCAGATTCAGTAGCCTATTGTCTATTAATCCTGAATGTCTGCGCTCAAAAAGCCGCTGGATGAACAAATGGCGGCCATTTTCCAAGATGGCCGCCATGCCATTTTGAGCCGTTTATATTATGACTGTTAATTGATATTTAGGCAAGTACAAACCCTGTAAATAGCTACGATGTTTTGCCAAATTGGTTACTGAATGGTATACAATGGACATTATACATCATTACATCATACTATACCAATAATTTCCAAAATGGCCGCCAAAATTGGCATTTTTCAACATTATTTTCAATATAACTATTATTGAGAACTATTACAAAACTGTAATGATGTTAAAATGCACTTATTTTTCATTGCATTACTTATATATACCTGTGAAAGGAACATGTAATCCCTTTAAATATCATAACTCTCAAAATATTTCAAAATGGCCGCCATAAACTACATATTTACTACTGTCTGGAATTTCGAAGATGCTATAAAACACGCAATGGTCATATATTATAATACAAATTGATCTAAATATAATTTGCTTAGCATTCACAGTCATGTTCTATGATACAATAATGTTGTTATACATTCAAAATGGCCGCCTAATATGTTTATTTTCATAAATCACAATAAAAAATCATGTTTTTCTCAGCAATTCAAATTGTATAAAAATGCACAAAAACATGTTTAAAACATCTGCTGACTGGTTGTGATGATTGAAAGAATCTATTATATTGGTTGATTGATTGACACAATCAGTGACAATCACAATAGTCACCATTAGGTAGTATTAATAACATTTAAATACAGTATACATGTGAATCATGTATATGATCATCAGGCATGTGTAGTGACAATTGCAAATCAAATTAGGTTCGCATAGTAGTAGGAATTTTCACTGTCTGCACCAGTTGTCTAATTAATACTTACAGAACCATTTTTAATCTTATTAATACTCTGAAATATATGGTAATAGTACGACCCTGTTACTTGTAAGTGAACAGATTGATGATTCATGGTTGCAAATGAAATCAAGGTATTACGTAATCCGGGACATCTGTCTATTATCAATTAATTATGTTGATTATTAGCATTTGTATCATTCAACATTGATTAGTTAACAAAACCACAGCTATGTGTATAAATAGTAACACCATTGTTATATTAAATTAAATGTACAGTATATGAAGTGAGGAGGAATATATTGTACTTCATTTAATTTGATGTTACACTCGTGCTACATTATTTGGATGTATGCAATAAAATAATTCACACTGGCCAAATAAATGATGCAGCTACTACTATTTGAAGAGAGGGCTATATTGATATCATGATGGTTAAGTTAAGATAGATGTATCTCCATAGAGTATCGACGTGTAGCAGTACAAACATGTGATAAAATGTTAGGGTCTCTTGCGTCATGTTTGATCTAACTAAATTAAGACTTGCATGGAGCATCACACTTTTATATCAATCAGATATAAAGATGTTCTGCCACAATGTAACGTTCCACCACAGTGTAGTGATGTTCCACCACATTATAAGACCGTTCCGGTACAATATAAGGATGTTCCATTACACTATACGGATGTTACATCACACTACAAGCCTTTTCCATCACAACATAAGCTTGTTCCATCACGATATGAGGGTGTTCCACCACAATATACGGGTGCTCCATCACAACATAATACTGTTTAATCACACTATAGTGCAGTTCTACCACGATATAAATATGTTTATTCAAACTATAAGGCAGTGCCACCACAATATAAAGCAGTTTCATCACAATATAAGGCAGACAAAACACATTATAAGGCAGTTTCACCACATTATAAAGATGTTCCATCACAATATCAGGAACATTACTTGCACTGTAAGACAGTTCACCACAATATAAGGATGTACCACCACACTATAATGCAGTTCCAACACATTATAATACAGTTCCATCGCAATATAAGGATGTTCCGTCACACTATAAGGATGTTCCGTCACAATATAAGGCTGTTCCATCACAATATAAGGATGCTCCACCACAGAATATTATGTTTCCACCTCACACTATAAGACAGTTTCACCACACTATAATACATTTTCGTCACAATATACGGCAGTGCCACCACATTATAAGGCGGTTTCACCACAAGATAATGATGTTCCACCACACTATAAGGATGTTTCACCACATTATAATGGTGTTTCATAACAATATAAGGCACTTCCACCACACTATAAGGCAAATTAATTACAATATAAGACAGTTCCACCACTATATAATGATGTTGCATCACGATATAAGGATACATCACCACCATATAAAGATATTTTGTCACAATATAAGGCAGTTCCACCACAATATAAGACAGTGTCGTCACACTATATGGCAGTGCCACCACATTATAAGGCGGCTTCACCACCATATAATGATGTTCCACCACACTATAAGGACGTTCCACCACAGTATAATGATGTTTAGTGACAATATAAGGCAAATTAATTACAATATAAGACCGTTCTACCACATTATAAGGCAGTTTCACCATAATATAGGGATGTTCAGCCACACTATAAGGCAGTTATCACGCAGTATACGGCAGTTCCATTACAATATAAGAATGTTCCACCACTCTCAAAGGATGTTCCACCACGATATAATGATGCTCCATCACATTATACATATGTTTCCTCACAAAATAAGGCAGTCCCACCACAATATAAGGCAGTTTCGTCACACTATAATGCATTTTCATCACATTATACGGCAGTTTCACCACAACATAATGTGGTTCCACCACACTATAATGATGTTCCATCACAATATAAGGCAGTTGCATCACACTACATGTATAAGGATGTATCAGCACGACATAAGGATGTTCCACCAGATTATAAGGCTGCTCCGCCACCTCAATATAATAATAAGGAAGTTACAAATGATATAGACCATTATGTCCATCTCCACAATCATATCGAGCGATATATTGCTGTATACATATATATAAATTATCAATGTGGCGGCCATTTTGAAATTGCATAATTAACAAATTGATCCAACTTCATCCTTATATGTATGGTTTCATCTTATGTCGGATAGCGAAGTGAAAACAAAACATGGTTTTATTATTTTATCTTAAAAAATTGTTTTTAGCTTTCAGGATTTTCTTCCTCCGTCAGGCATATTTGATGCACGATATTAACACCATTACTGAATATTGTAAAAAAAAAGGAGAAGAAATCTATGTACAAATGGATAACTATTATCATATATTAACTCCTGTTGACGATAATGATCACATGCCTCGAACTATATTAATATGTGTACATTATTCCCAATCGATGCAGTCAATTAATATTTAAGAAGCTAAGAAGCGTGCGTACAGACGGACGAACATTCGACAAATAGTATCTGCAGTCTGCATAGACAATACTAATAAATATGTAACTAGTTGTCTGTCCATAGCAACCGGTTTTAAGGATCTGACGTTGCATAATATTGAATACCGGTGAAATAACCATTGTAAAATTAGTGGGTGGGGAATGGTAAAAATGTGTTGTTTTTCACTTTGTATATTTTGCAGTAGACACAAAAAAATTGGGCGTATTTGCATTGGATATGTTTAATAGACACTCCTAGCTTACATTAACATTGATAATATGAAAAAATACCACGTTTGCATAAAGTTATTAACATGTATATTTTAACATTGAAATTGGGTGGGTGGGGTAATCAAACACGTAAAATTTGACTTCTGGATTATCAGATTTTGTTTAAGTGTACCTTATTAGATTCCATATTGTCCAACATCTCTGAAAAAGTGCAAAAATACTACTTTATGTAATTAAAATGATATAATTTGGTCAATTTTTAGTTAAAAATGTGATTTATGAAGATGGGAAAAAGTCCGAGGGTGACCTACTTCAAAATGGCGCCATATGTTCATCCAGCGGGTTACAGAGCGCAGACATACGGCATAACACTCGCAATTGAATGTAGTTTTAGGAAAAATATGTCTGCAAAAATCCCACAGGGGGGGGAGGGTTTCGGTATCTGGCTCACGGGCTAATATGTCATGATTGTAACTACAGTACACTATCGCTTGCGCTAATCTTGTCAATATTTGTAAAAGGAAATATTGTGAAATACCTGAATATTGTGCCTGAAACCAAGCAGCTTGATTGGCTGAGTCTGAGCTGTGCTACAGTTCAGGCTCAGACAATCAAACTGCTTGATTGCGAGAGTCAATAGATGTTCAGAAACGTCGGCAACTTGGCAAGATTAATGGTACATGCCCACTCAGTAGGCACACACTCTTCTTTATAGGAATTAAATAAGTGTATCATCGTGTCACTATTCCACCAGTTGTAAAAATTACGAGTGCCCGCTATACAGATATAACCATTTAGTAATATGTATTTTACTGATAGTGACTAGCAGTGATATCAGGCTATTTTCATATGCAATTAGGCATGCTATTTTTTAATTATTTATACTAAAAAACCTGAAAAACTAATATTCTCAACAGACTATAAGGTATGATCATTGCACATCACAAAGTAAATACAGATACTAAATAGTAATGTCCGTTAACATTTTAAGGAAACACGGTTATCGTCCCTGATATCAGCGTGGAAATTTACGTCTGATATAAAATGTATAATAATGCAAATCAATACGTGGGGTAAAGGTTAATGAATGTTTCATTTGCCAGAAAATGCCAGATGAGGTCTCTGATATAAAGAACATGTTGTGCCTACTGAGTGGGCATGTACCTTTAACCCTTTCAACAAACACTACAGAACTATGTCATAATGCTTGCAAACAGTGTAGATCCAAATGAGTCGGCTCGTAACGAGCCGTCTCATCAGGATCTGCACCGTTTGTGGATATTTTCTTATATCGAAAAATAATAATGGAACATTTTGTTCCTACTGAGTGGGCATGTACCTTTAACGCATGCGGTTGTGCAGCTGTAGATTGTCCGGTGCTATATAAGTAAGGCTCTGTCATGCACCACAATCCAGTTTACGGCGTAATTGTGTGTCTACGTAACGCGCGCCACTGGCGCCATAAATTGTATAATTGGAAATACCAGCCAAATGTCGGACGGCTAATCCAGCAAATTGACTCGGTGTTGGTGGTGACAATCGTGTTATTTGTCTATAGGTATCGACTGGGACGGGCCACATGTGAAAATCATTCAACATACGTATGCCATTGGCCGTTTCTATTCATTCACATACTAACCCATTTGCTCATGTACTATATTAATAACCTTGAACGTGGAATCAATAAATTGTATTGACGATGCACCGAGTAACTGAATAATCAAGCATACTGCGCGTAGACACTGATGGCATAGGTTGGACACTTTTTGAAACCCATTTTCATGTTCAATGTGCACATGTTTGCTGACAAATGATACAAATATGTTGGTTATTTATTCATAGAATTATATGTTGTCACTACTGATTTGTACAGAGCCCCGCAGGGGACGTAGAATTCTTTTTTTTTTATTAATTCGTTCCCACGAAATAACAATTCATTCCCACGAAATAGCAATTCGTTCCCTCAATTTAACAATTCGTTCCCACGGGAACGAATTGTTAAGTCGTGGGAACGAATTGTTAATTCGAGGGAACGAATTGTTAAATTGAGGGAACGAATTGTCATTTCGTTGGAACGAATTGTTAATTCGAGGGAACGAATTGTTAATTCGAGGGAACGAATTCTTATATCGTGGGAACGAATTGTTAAATTGGGGGAACGAATTGGTATTTCGTCGAAACGAATTAATAGAAAAATCCATGTCCCCTGAGGGTCTCCGTAGATTTGAACCGTCGAGACGAAATGAGTTGTTACAATATTATAATTTACTGAGAATCTAGAGAAAACAAGAAATTAGTAAAACTGATGGATGAGTCATTTGAATTGGCATTGGGCACAGAAGCCGCATGAGTCGGTCACATAATGAAAATATGGATGATGACTAATACGCATATGAAGTTTCAAGTAAATCCGAAAACTTTAACGCAAATCTTGGACTGACAGGCTGACGAACAGGGTGGCGACTATATGTACCTCGAACATTTGGGTACATGCATATAGACACATTAGTGCCTATTCTGTCTGTTGCGAATACTGTACTATGTGTAAGCATGATGTCATAGAGATTGACACGGGCGTGTGATTGTTGCACTTATTGCACTTAATTATCTTATCTCATGGTGCGTCACATTGCCAACGATAGTATATGGTTCGTTGGGATTTTTGACTATTTCATTATTCGGAAATGGATAATTTTATTAAATAATCATATCAAATACACAAACTGATTAACCCTTTCAACCCCACTGGCATGTATATTGGTATTGGCAAAACGTGTAGATGCAGATGAGCCGGCTCGTGACGAGCCGTCTCATCAGGATCTGCACTTTTTGCAAGTAATTTTCATATATTTGAGAACAAAAACACCCCTTTTTCATAAATTGACTAGTCTGAAAATCATTCTGTGACGATTGGATTGGTTGCAAAATGAACATATCAAAATCCATTCCAGTTACTTAGGGGTGAAAGGGCTACTTGTCGAAGGCGATTCTCATGAGACCACAGTGTTTACAAACAGCTGACATGTGTGGTTGAATTGGGAAATGGCGTTTTGTCGTGTGCTGGAGTAACGTGCTGCAGATGTTTCCACTAACTATATCGGCCACGTGTAGTCATTGTCGTGATAGACACAATTAGATCCGGCGAAATATGTTATTGCTGAATAAAAAACGATTGGACCAATGCCAGAACATAATAACAACATACGTACTCACCCCAACGATTCCCCATCATATAGGAAGCTAGCACTTGCAGTGCATGTATATACAAGAAGGCAAGCTGAAAGGGCAAACGGCACAGTTCTGACCATTTTGCTAAATGCGATTGGTTATGATTTCGTTATGTTCCTTGATTTGTGATCTATGGAACGCCAAATCTACATAAACTCAAATATATATTGCTAGCTCTAAATATTTAGAGCTAGCAACAAATATTTGGAGCTAGCAATAAATATTTGGAGAGCTTTCGAAATCATTTGGAGAGCTCCCGAAATGAATTAATGATAGCTCGAAATCATTTGGAGAGCTCTCGAAATCATTTGGAGCGAGCATTATATAACATTTGATTTGGAGCTATCTCTAAATCATTTGGATAGCTCTCGAAATCAATTAATGATATCTCGAAATCATTTAGAGAGCTCTCGAAATCATTTGGAGCGAGCATTATATAACTTTTATTTGGAGAGCTCTCTAAATCATTTGGAGCTATCTCTAAATCATTTGGAGAGCTCTCGAAATCATTTGGAGAGCTCTCGAAATCAATTAATGATATCTCGAAATCATTTAGAGAGCTATCGAAATCATTTGTAGCGAGCATTATATAATTTGATTTGGAGAGCTCTCTAAATGATTTGGAGCCATCTCTAAATCATTTGGAGAGCTCTCCAAATCAATTAATGATATCTCGAAATCATTTAGAGAGCTCTCGAAATCATTTGTAGCGAGCATTATATAACTTTGATTTGGAGAGCTCTCTAAATCATTGGGAGCTATCTCTAAATCATTTTGAGAGCTCTTGAAATCACTTGGAGAGCTCTCGAAATCATTTCGAGCTATCTCGAATTAATTTCGAGCTAGCAATATATATCTTATTTGGAGCTAGCATTAAATCGCTTGAAACTATGAAAACGATGTCTCCCTGAATTATTGAATTACGCAGCACGATTTACCCAAATATACCCAAATCTTCATTAAAAATAACATTTATGATTATATTATATACTTTTTCTACAATATATCATTAGTATATCATATAAGAACCACATTTTGACCGAAACATATGAAGAATAAAGCACATATATCTGTGGGAAAACGATTAATAGTGGGACGATTAATATAGCATTATTATAAAGGGAGACTACCGTGACTCATTAATTATATCTCAGTTGTCTAACGTTAAGTTATCATCGACCATGATTGTATATCGCACATAATGTGGTTGTGACTGGAGAAATGTGGTTTATGGGTTTTGCGACAAGTGTAGATCCAGATCAGCATGTGCATCCGCAGTCTGATCAGCATCTGCAACATTCGTCATTCCATAAATGAAACCAATGTAGGTCGTTACCAGGCTACAGAAGGGATCTATTTACTCAGAACCTACACTGATCACAATTTCGATAAGCCCCATTTATCCAGTCAGAGCCACATATACATATTAATGCAGTATTAGTTTTAAAATATGAGTAGTTTATATATTTAAATTATATATTACTACCGTATATACATATATAATTATACTAGTTGACATAACAGTTTTCACACACTGTCTCCTTGGATGTCAAAATTAGAGCGGTTCTACTGTTTTTATGAGTATTTCAATTAAAAATCATCATTCCCATTTAGCCATTATACTGTGCATTATATTCATTGGCTTCCTAGCATAAGTTAATCGCGGTATTCTCCCTTTATTTCATGTACAAATATTTCCATTTTGCATCAAACCATTAAAAAAGGCCCGGTATAAGCAAATTAATGACAGATATTATGTAAGTACAGTCCAAACATCATTATTATAATGTGTATAGCTTTATTTATTTACAAATATAGTAATTACATGAAGATTTTGGTAGATTTGGGTAAATCGTGCCATCCCAAATTTAGTGCGACTTTACCTAGACCGGAAGTCGCCTGTCACACGTGTAGTAGGGAATACACATATGTCGAGCATGTTTACAACACATGTTGAAGTAACGGACGGAGGTCTATAAATAAATTAAATATGCCTAAAAGCATCAATAAATGAAAAAGAAATAAGCTAAACAATTTTTTTTTACTCCATCCATATACTAATAGGCTCGGTGCACATGCGTACAGAGATTTTAAAAGCGCGGGAAGGGAGCGCGTATTGTTTTTTCCCTCCAGTTCCCACGTGGAGTGGTATTTGGAGCTAGCATCAAATCAAGTTTATAATGCCCTCTCTAAATCAATTTGAGATATCTCTAAATGAATTCGAGAGCTCTCCAAATGATTTCGAGAGCTCTCCAAATGATTTAGAGATAGCTCCAAATGATTTAGAGAGCTCTCCAAATCAAGTTATATAATGCTCGCTACAAATGATTTCGAGAGCTCTCTAAATGATTTCGAGATATCATTAATTGATTTCGAGAGCTCTCCAAATGATTTCGAGAGCTCTCCAAATCATTTAGAGAGCTCTCGAAATCAAAGTTATAATGCTCGCTACAAATGATTTCGAGAGCTCTCTAAATGATTTCGAGATATCATTAATTGATTTCGAGAGCTCTCCAAATGATTTCGAGAGCTCTCCAAATGATTTCGAGATAGCTCCAAATGATTTAGAGAGCTCTCGAAATAAAATGTTATATTGCTCGCTCCAAATGATTTCGAGAGCTCTCCAAATATTTATTGCTAGCTCCAAATAGTTGTTGCTAGCAATATATATTTGAGTTTATGTAGATTTGGCGTTCCATAGTGATCGGCTATAGTTAACTTGTCGAACTTGACTTTAGGTGACATGGTGGTGGCATATTCGAATCATATGAACAGACGTGCAACGTTCATGAATCGTACTAACTAATAAGCCAAATACCCGAATGGTACTCCGAGTAACTAGCATACACACAAAGTGCACGATTCCGGTAATTACTTATCAGTTGATAAGTGAAATCCCCATAGAAACATATTGTGATATAAATAGCCGACCGTTGTCACATTTTGATGAGCTTGCTAGACCGTCTGACGTACCCACACAATGGCAGCCGTCCGGGGAATATGTAGAGGGTCGAGAGAATGAATTAGCCATTCCAATGCGTTATACGTTACACAACCGCATGCGTTAATCTTGCACAGATAATCAACGTTGGTGAACCAACCATCTACAGGGGAACCTGTCCAAACCGGACACCCTGGGAGGCCCCCAGGGTTTCCGGTTTGGAGATGTTCCACTGTAAATCAAACATGTCAGCACTTCATGACACAGTCTAGTGTTTTGCAATCATGAAAAGTCGTCGTAATCAGAGATACATAACAGCGAAACACATTTAAGGTTAACATATATATTGTCCCGAGTGACCGGATTAAAGGGGTTCCACTATATTGGCAATGCCAATTCGCAACCAAGCAATTTGATTGTCTGAACCTAATAGTACAGGAGCATTAGCTATAACCTGGAAAAAAAAATGCAGAAAGCTGAATTTTTCAGCAAAGTTATCTGGAGCCATACTGAGTCCATAGACAAAAGTTATCATCTGGAAAATGTGAGCTCGATGTGTAATCCAAGATGGCGTCCAAGATGGCCGCCAATAATATGAAGAGTCATATTTATTATATACCTACCCATGAAATACATAAGTTATACGATGTAAATAAAATTCATATGTTCTCATCGATGAAATAATCAACTTCCGGTGAAAATACGACTACTTCCGCTATCTATATTCATAACGCGCACCTGCAGCAGTGCCGGCTGCAAATACACATTCATTACCGTATACAGTCTAAAAAACTGCTAATTTCCATGGAGTGGTATATAATAAATAGAATATTCATATTTTTGCAACGGAATATCCTCTATATCTTTAATGTTTTGATCTTAAACTAATATAAAATAACCCAGTTTCATGTTAGAGGATGTGAGGAATCGAAATCTGATGTCATATCATCGGTTAAATGTCAAGGTCATCTGAAAATTTCAAGGTTATCTGCAAATAATTCCAAATAATCATGAGACATCTGCTCAATTTTATTATATTTCTGTATTATATTTTCCAGTACAGTACATGTACCTCCTTTATATTAGTATGTAAACATTACTAGGGAGAGTAACTGCTTCAGCTTATATACTTATCCTAATATGACCTTAATATGACCTTGAATATCGCACAAAATATCGCCATTCAGTGTTGCGGATGCTTACAGTCTACACTTTTATGTCAAAATGGTGAGAAAGTTAATTACTGCTCATCGTCACCATCGAGAGGATAGGAATTTGTAAATGTTTGGTCAATGCATGACGAGCACATTGTTGTGTAATGCAATCCAGCTTTGCGACACATACATCGCTTGCCACATCCTTTCTTGCAGCCACATGATACAGTCTGGAGTACACCGTCAGGTGCTACAGATACATCCGTCAGAACGGTTTTCAGCATATTGCCACTGAGCTCCCAGCCCCAGTCAGTGGGCTCAATATTACCAAGTCATCTTTGTACATTGAAGTATGTTCTGTACGAGTGATATCTTGCAGCTGCCGATGTTGGTGGGTGACTCCAGTTTGAAGCTGATGTTGCTCTTCTTGCCGACCTGTTGCATGTATTGTACATAACGCAGCTTGTTAAGAGATGTAGACAGCTTTGGCATTATATAGCTCCACGTGTATTGTCTCCCCACCCGTGCAACTTCGTCCTGATTGGTGTCTATCAACCAGCATGACAAGCAAGTCAGTGTCATGCCGACCAGTACCACGGGACGACATGGGTGAGCATTGGCGTAAGTTATGTATGTTTAAACTTGTCAACATGTAGTCAACGTCTACGGTAGCCTGAATACATGTCATACCTTCGACGGTGAGCTTCTGTTTGACGTTTTTTATCAGCATGGATTTGTTAATGCGAGATGGCTAAGAACGAGCGTTGATTTGTAGAGCTTGGTCGGTGAAGATCAACAGTTATGTCTGCATATATGATGTGATGGAGACTGCGCATATTCTGTTATGCAACTTTAATTGACATTAGCATAACCATCAACACAAATAATGCCAGTGGATCCTTTCTGAACTCATGCCGCATGTGATCTTCCATGTCTGATGGTTTCTTCATGACACATGTAACACGCATGAACAGTAGGTTGGGATCTATCTAAACTTCATTATGATGATTACGGACTGTCACACTATTGTTCATTCCTTTTGAATTTAGCGTCAGCATAATTCTCACCTGTATGTAAGGCGTTCCGCAGCTTCCCTCCATAGCTCGAAAGCACAATCTGCATTAACAGAAATGGGTGCAACTACCGATAGTTCAGTTGAGAGAGACCAGACTGTCACGATAATGGCCTGTGTAACGGAAAGGCGAGTGATCACCAAACCAATTCCGAAATATGACATAAAACTGTCCATCACGCGCTGTTTGGAGACTCGCATGATATTGTGCTGGTCACTTGTTAACAAATTAATGCCACAGAACTGACTCACAGACAGGAACAGTCCTTGGCAGAACGTGGACCAACCTCGACTGTGTGCTACGTGCGATGCCATGACCATGTTTCCAGCCTCTCCTCGTGTCTTTATCATCCACATCGGCACCTGCACAATGGTCTGGCAGTGGTATATGTAGTACACTGATTTTCATCCATGATATTTGGGAGTTTCATCATCTGGTATGGTAAAGACGTGCACATTTTGCATATTCCACATAACCACCAATCAGAGAGTGAAATAGTTGGATCATTGCATTAATGAAGAACAGGAGCAGTTCCCAATCACCAGTTCTTTCGGCACGCAGGAATAAGAGTATCAGCCGCACCATTTCAGCTAGACAATCCACAATTGTCTGGTTCCACAATCAAGTTCTGCAGCCAGGTCATTTTCTAGACCATCAAGAACGTCTGTGAGTTGTGTTACAACCGACTCCATTTGAACTGCACCTGGCTCCAATTCATGTTTGAGCAACATCTCATAAATAGCCTTTAGACGCCCTATGTTTACTGCAAACAAACACTCCTCTGTATCAAGCATGTTCCCAACAAGAGACGAGGCGCTCAGCATGTGTGCCAGGAGTGCACGGGCATAAGTATGCCCTGTCATCACGTGCTGGACTGTCTTTGTGGCATATACAATTTCCCATAGATTAGACAAACCACTTTCGGCCATGACATGCATGATTGCGCCCATGTATGAAATCAACAGATGAAATCCACCTAATCTCGCTACAAGCCTGTTCGTTCAGTTCTGGGGATGCCTGTATGATTTCGGCTGTTTTCGTTGTACAGTGGTTGGTCGAATGTAAAGATTGTATGGTATATTGTCTTTGACAGATTTAAGTGGTCCGATGAATACATTTATTTGAGAGCAGGTACATTTGGTTTTCTAAACTTTCTGATAGGGATCTCCGCGAATCGGCCAGCAATATCAGCTGATTGAACTTGTGTTGAACGAGGCAGCTGTTCTTACCCACTCTGTCCAGCTGGAGTGAACCAGCAATGCCACATAACAAAGGCCCTGTTCCATGTCCGGTTAGTGTGCGGTATCAACATATACGTTGTCAAAGACAAACATATGTTCACAAGAGTATTTTCTTACAGTGCAGGTTCTATACGGTTATCGATGGTAGATAAACCGCTTATTTGAACCCAATTGTCATTGGGTGAAGTTCGTCGGCTATGAAGTGACTGAGGAATGCAAATGGCAAATTTATGTATCAGGGGAGGTAACTATGTATTTATTGGAATAAATATATGGTATGACAGCAATATGGATTCAACAATAACAAACAAAACTTCAATATACTCGCAAACATTGTTCTGGTAGTGTTCCTCCGATTGTTGCTATTGCATCACACCTTCGCCGGAGAGTGCCTCACCATCATGAGTAGGTTTATTGTTGTTCCTCGATACATGGTCCATAAGTTGTTTATTACCATTATAGATATCATACATTAACAATGGATATGTATATATTAATACAGTATTCATGTTCCAAAACTGACATTCATTGAAATTTTCAGTAGCGAAAAGTAACAGGTGCATGCGATATTTTACATTTGACATTGACCTTGGTCTCATTAGCTGACCTTAAAGCATTTGATCAATAATTCAGTCACTAAAGTACTACCTTACATCCCAAAATCAGATATTGGAGATACATTTATGCATTGTTTTATGAATTGACATTAATGCAATGTGATTTGCATTTTTTTGGCGGCCATCTTGGATTTCTCAGCGAGCTCACATTTTTAGATGATAACTTTTTCCAATCAATTACAAATATGCAAGCTACCACTGGTGAAAAAATCAGCTTTCTGCATTTTTGTTTCCAGGTTCGGGTGTTTTGGAGCGGATTGCTCCTGAGCTATAAGCCGTAGCACAGCTCAGGCGCAGCCAATAACGTTGCTTGATCTCAAACACACCATTTAATTATTTTGAAATAAAGAAATTGCCAAATATTTGCAAGAATAGCACAGGCGGCAGTGTATCGCTGGATATGCACAGGGATGGGATGGTAACATGGTTAAAACGTCCATAATTATGTTAATATATCATCAGAAATTCATAGAAATAAAAATTGCTATGCCAACCAAAAAAAAACGCCATTAAGTGGCGGTTTTTTGGTTATCATCGCAATTTTGTATACGACTTTCTGCTGGTTTCTAAGCATACTGACGGACTTTTTAACCATGTTACTTTCCCAGCAAGGCGTTGTTCACCTGTTTGCACCAACCGGAAATGTGGCTGTGACTGGAGAATAGAGAATAGTAGGTTAGTGCCGTGAATGGGAAAAAATATCCGGCAAGGCTCAGGAATTTCTTTATTTCTCATCAGAAGTATATGTTGTGACCACTCATTTGAACCGTCTCGCCGAGACGGTTCAAATGAGTGGTCACAACATATACTTTGGTTCAGAAATAAGGAAAATAGATAGAGAGGTTAGTGCCGTGAATGGTAAAACATATCTGGCAAGGCTCAGGAAACGGGATGGGCGAGGCTCTGCGGAGCACATCCCGTTTCCGTGCCGCGCCAGATATTTTTTCCCATTCACGGCACTAACCTACTATTCTATTTATCCCGTCAACACCTACAAATGGCTGTAACATGCAAAAATGGTATTGACTGGATATCAACAATGTTTCACGGCACCGTGTTTCACGGCACATACGCACTGTGTTGACGGGATAAAATGCGGTTTACAGACATTGCAACCAATTATGGATCCAGATTTAACAAAATGTGTATCACGCACAATCTGACCAGTCTATAATGTTCGCCGAGTCAATGAAATAGTCGGCATTTTTCTAACAAAGAGCAGAAATCTTTATCAGGGTGCAGGAGGTCGCTTAACAGAGCTGTGGATTGACTGTTCATAAATATCACAATCCCCATTTAATACCGTGATTATCATATTCACAAAGATATGTGGATAGACTGTCCACAAATGCTGTAATCCCAATCATTATATTCGCATTCACTAACATAGACCAGTAGCCTATTTCACCAACATTGCAAAGTATACATATCTAGCAAAATATACTTTGAGGGAGAAATGTTCAATTTAAGGATAAATTTATTATTTTTTATTATACTGAATTTATTACATTATCACAGCCATTTTGGCTGTGATAATGTAATAAATTCAGTATAATAATTCTGCATACTTTTAATCATCAAATATATGCAGTCGTTAGTTCTATATGAAATAATGCGTTTCTGGAAAAATAAATGATTACTCCCTACACTTTGCAATTTTGATGAAATCGGCTACTGGTGCTAGACTGGCAACAAAAGTCAATTGCCTTATAATTTTAGTCACAGTCACAAATCGTTGTATATGCTACGGATGTATGGGCGTTTTTGCAGATTTACTGCCCGCAATTAAGTCACAAATACCGATCTGGAGATAAGACTATCCAGAGCTTCCATAATCCTCATGATATTATATTCACAGTCATCACTGCAGATTAGAAACCGGACAACAACTATATATACGCCTCATTATTCTAGTCAAAGTCCCGGATACAGATCTTCGGCGAGAAGGACTACAAATGAGACACGCCATGTGAGTTTGTACCTAAGAACATGTGCAATTTTTCATGAAATATATTTTCCATAAGTGACGTCGAAAGTTGACGAAATATTCAAAGCAAATATGACGATCTTTACATATGCATGGAATTTAAAGATACATGCCCACTCAGTAGGCACAAACTGTTCTTTACAGGAATTACATACGTGTATAATTGTGTCACTATTCCACCAGTTCCCGTTATACAGATATAAACATTTAGTAATGTTCATTTTACTGATAGTGACTCGCGGTGGTATCAGGCTATTTTCATATGCAAATGAGGCACGATATTTTTTAAATTATGTATACTAATTAAATTAAATAAAATAATATTTTCGACAGATTATGAAGAATGATCATTATACATCAAAACTAAATACAGAGAATAAATAGTAAAGTCCGCTAACATTTTAAGGAAACACGGTTATAGCCCCTGACAACAGTGTGGCAATTTACGTCTGATATAAAATGTATAATAATGCCAATCAACACGTGGGGTAATGGTGAATGAATGTTTATTTTGCCAGAAAATGTCTCAGATGATGTCTCTGATATAAAGAACATGTTGTGCCTACTGAGTGGACATGCACCTTTAAACACTAGTACGTGTATAGAGATTCGGACTGGCTACATGTTTCCTGGGGCGTACGTCTAATATGTTCGTAAGTGCAAATTTAGGAACGTCTGGAAATTTCAATTGATGGATTTACATTTATTGAGCATAGGCTGCATATGCAGCCTATGCTCAATACATGTAAATCCAATAATTGTTTACAAGAAAACATTGCTAATGTGAAATTTACAGACTATCGTAATGTTGCACTTACGAACATTTTAGTCGTACGAAGTTTAGTGAAACGGCCCCGTGTTGTTGTTCAGCCCAACCTAGTTTTATACTCGCATTTACTGTACTGGAAACATTAATGCATAGACTGAGACATAGCTATTTTATAAATTAACTTTTTAGCTGTTGGAAGCTGGTAGTTATTAGACTAGATAATCTATCTTCTCCACTCCGAGATTGCCACAACATTTGGAACAACTTACGCCCATCCATTTATAACTCGTCGAATAGTCTTATTATCACGTTCTTACTTGCAGAAACGATGTAGAGATACGCACAATTCATGCATAGTGGCAACACAGCTCCAGATAAGCCGCGTATTTGCTTAAATACCCAATTAAAATTGTCAAAATCCCAATTGAAATCAGAAGTAGCGAGTATCAAAAAGCAATAAAAGGTTTATGGTACATTTATCATGCTGCAGAAAACAATAAACAGACCACAAATATAGCATATTTTTCTGATGTTCCATGAAAACACATATTGGTATTTCATTAGAATTGTCTCCAAGGAAATGCCAAGATATGTTTTCATTTCGAAGCAAACTATTCAATAATTGCTGTCTATGGATGTGTAAACAGTAGTGTGATTTCATTTTACCCAATTACAATTTTGAAATACCCAATTGCATTTTTTATGTCACAGGTCCGACTCTTCCACCTGTGCATGGAACATGTATACAGGTGAAAATATACCTACCTTATCACACTGACGATTTGGTTATAGTATTGCCACGATATAACAATTCGTTCTCACGATATAACAATTCGTTCCCTCAGATTAACAACTCGTTTCCACGATATCGTGGGAACGTATTGTTAATTCATGGGAACGAAGTGTCAATTCGAGGGAACGAATTGTTATTTCGTGGAAACGAATTGTTATTTCGTGGAAACGAATTGTTATTTCGTGGGAACGAATTGTTATATAGTGGGAACGAATTGTTATTGCGTGGGAACGAATTAATTAAAAAAAATCCATATCTCCTGCGGGGCTCCGTAAAATCTGACATATCTATGCTTATATCATTTTTTGCCGATTTCTGCCAACGGTGTATATTGTATTTAAAGAGCACGGAGCTGCTTTTTACGGGCTTTTGTTGTCGAAGCCATGTTCGTGGAAAATGAGACGTAGCGGTCAAAATTCCGACGCTATCGCAGGCGTCAACAATTTTGGACGTACGTTCAAATTTTGCACATCTCCGGATATGATAGACCGATCCGAGTTTATCATACTTCAACAAGAGCTTCCACCCAGTGTCATTCGGGTGACCTTAGTGGTGAGACACTCGCCGGCGATCGCCTGGTTAATGAGGGATCGCAGCTAGTTATCTCCCGTTGAATTTATTTATAGAAATTCGGTCCAAATTGTATAGTTTAGGGCCGTATTGCTCGCAAGAAGGGCGATGTTATTGTCAATGTTATTGTTGCTGGTGACTTCAATATAAATGTACATAATTCAAATGCCAATAAACTAAGCCGTCTTATTACTTCCTATAACGCAGAACAATTAATTTCTACACGCACTCATTTCACAGAAAATTCGTGTTCACTCATTGATCTTATATTCGTTAAAGAAACGAGGCACATTATCACAAGTTTTGTGGCAGATCCATTTATTCCTGATCTGATTAGATTCCATTGCCCGGTTGTAGCTGTACTCAAATTTAAACAAGAGTGCCGCAAGTCACAAAATACGCCCGTCGAATATGGGCCAGACAGCGAAGATGCAGAAATGTGAAGCTGTCACCAAGGCAAGAAACATTAATGAGCATTTGAAAGTATATAGCATTATTTCTTCATCTCGTTGTGCTAAACATGTATATTAATTTAGGCAGAGATAGAAAAGTACAGTGTAAAGTAGAAATGATAGGGAACTGGATACAATAATGTAGAAACAATGGCTAAGTTAAAAAGGTGATATTTTTGTTAAAAAGTATTTTTTCGGCATAAAAACACCAAGGTGCACCTCTTCAATATGTGTAGAAGACGTGTGTATAGTTTCAGAACGATCGACTGAACGGTTTCGGAGGAGTTGTGTACACAAACTCTGTACCGTATATAGAATTGTATAGACAAATGTAGAAAAAATGGCTAAGTGAAAAAGGCGATATTTTTGTTAAAAAATATTTTTTCGGCATAAAAACACCAAGGTGCACCTCTTCAATATGTGTAGAAGACGTGTGTATGGTTTCAGAACGATCGACCGAACGGTTTCGGAGGAGTTGTGTACACAAACTCTGTACCGTATATAGAATTGTATAGACAAATGTAGAAAAAATGGCTAAGTTAAAAAGGCGATATTTTTGTTAAAAAATATTTTTTCGGCATAAAAACACGAAGGTGCACATCTTCAATATGTTTAGAAGACGTGTGTATAGTTTCAGAACGATGGATTGAACGGTTTCGGAGGAGTTGTATACACAAACTCTGTACCGTATATATAATTGTATAGACAAAAATGGCTAAGTTAAAAAGGTGATATTTTTGTTAAAACATATTTGTTCGGCATAAAAACACCATGGTGCACATCTTCAATATGTGTAGAAGACGTGTGTATAGTTTCAAATCGATCGACTGAACGGTTTCGGAGAAGTTGTGTACACGATGCACTTTTTCTGTCAGCCGCCCGCCCAGCGGTAAAACATAATACGTACCGTTTTTTAAAAACGGTCGTATAAAAATCGATAACAACTGCATATCAAAGAAAAATATGGCTTTACGATCGTGGTAATTATGATGATTTTAGAGAAAGGTTAAACGCTGTCAACTGGCAAGATCTTCTTAATAAAGACGAGCTAGATAATGTGGCTGAATCACTAGCGAACACCATCATTAATGCAGCCTCCGAAACAATACCAAACAAATTAGTTACAATGAGACCAAAATTAATAAGGAAACAAACTAGAGCTCACAAAAAAAGCGAAACTTTCGAAAACTGAGAAACGAAGTAACTAAGCTAATCCGAAAATGTAAACAAGAATACGAACATAAAATTATCGAGAGAGTCAATGATTCAAATACCTCCATAAAAACCTGGTTCAAACTTGCCAAACAGTTAAAGTCTAAAAATATCTCGACAACAATCCATACACTGATTGATAATGGTGTTGAGGCATCAACAGGTGATAGCAAAGCAGACTTATTGAATATATTTTTCTCTAAGCAATCGACCATTGATGACAGTGACCACATATTACCTCCCACTCCAGCACCAACACATCACAACTTATCAACAATTACAATTTCTCCAAAGGACGTGACTGACGCTATAGCACTAATAAATCCATACAAGGCAAGCGGCCCAGATCTGATCAGACCACGACTCTTATGCGAAGGTGCTCGAGAGCTTTCTATCCCACTATCTGATTACTTCAATAAGCTAATGAAAATTCATGCAGAGCATGATGTTATTAGCCGATCAAATCAGGGTAAAGTGCATCGAACATATGTAGGTGTCTCTGGTAACATTGTCAATGGTAAACTATTTTCGACCACAGTTCTGTACCCAGCGTTGACATTTTTCTCGATTTTGTGCAGGTTTTGGAAACCCGTTCCCAAATCCATACAATAGCAGCAATGCCATAGCAGCAATGTTTTGTTGTCACCATTATGTTGCGAAATATTCCAGCGTAACACCTGTACTGTATGCTCTATTTATCTACAAATTACACTCCGCAATACACAAAGTTGTAGTCACTGTGTGTGTGTTTGTCCGAATTCTGTGGCAGCATGCGAGTGGGCGGAGCTACCAGGGCTATATATATCTAGCGGTTACAGTGTCATCTAAAAATAGACGCAAGCTCCTGCGTCTTCAGGCACATGCCCAGATTGGCCTAATGTGCCCCATCCGTGATTTTTTGCGCGATGTCGGGCGCAAGACAATCAATAATTTGCGGCATTGACAATAATTAAGGGGGATTGCCGCAATCGCGCGTGCTGGATGCATCCCTGTCATCCCTGCATGATACGTAAACAAATCAAAGTTGGCTATGAAGGGCAATTCTTCGTTTTGATTGGTGGAAAATTTTGTGAATATTAACTAGCGTCAAATGACGCGCACACGCGATCCAATGGGATAAACCCGAGATGCTGGGATAAACCCGAAAATGCTGGGGTTACTAGTAAGGAGATTTTGAGCAGAGGTCGATTATAAATTAGCCGAATAAACACATTTTACGCGATTATACGTGGCTGAAACTTGTTCTGTTTAATAAATAAAAGCTTATTTAAATTAGCCCAATAATCGGCGTATGTTGGCGTATATGGCCATTAGAGCCAACTATGGACTTCAACAACAATAACTTCCGGGTTAAATCTCTTCAGGCGTTCAGCTCATTAAGTATTCAAAATTGTGTTATTTGGCTATAAGTAAAGTTTTAAACGGAGATAATTGCCAAAAAATGCAAACTTTATCGGTTGATGCAATTTGGAAGTGATACAGAAAAATTCGCGTTCGTAGATTACCGAATAGCGGAGAAAAGGGTTGCTACAAACTTTTTCAGAATTCGATGGATAACCAACATATTAGCCGATCTATAAATAGATCGGCTAATAATAAATAGATCTTTCTTTCCAGCACCATGGAAACTAGCCAACGTCACCCTAATCTTCAAACAGACAGACCCGTCTAGCCCACAGAATTACAGACCGATATCTCTCCTCAGCTGTATACGCAAGCTTATGGAACGATGCGTTCATAAATACGTATACAATTTTGTAACTACTAATAAGAAACTGACATCGTTCCAGTCTGGGTTGATTAACCCTTTCAACACGAAGGAACTGGAATAGACTGTGATATGCTAATGTTCCGACCAATCCAATGGTCACAAAATGATTTTCAGAAGTTCGTCCATTTATGTAAAGGGGGTGTTTTTGTTCTAAGAAATATTAAAATTACTTTCAAAAAGTGCAGATCCTGATGAGACGGCTCGTTACGATCTGCACTTTTTGCATAAACCGCTATAGCGGGATTTCGGGTTCAAAGGGTTAAGGGAGACTCTACAGTAAATCAACTGGCATATATATATAATTATATATGTAAAGCATTGGACGAAGGAAAGGAAGTTCGTGCGATCTTTTGTGAGATATCTAAGGCTTTCGATAGAGTGTGGCATAAAGGGCTTTTATTCAAACTCTCATCTGTTGGTATCAATGGTCCCCTGTTAGAGTGGTTTTCTTCCTACTTGTCTCTGAGACACCAACGAGTAGTATACGGCAACACATCATATCGATGGACATCTATAAATGCAGGCGTCCCCCAAGGTTCAATCCTCGGTCCGCTTCTATTCTTAATATATATAAATAACATAGTGAATGATATACACTCTAATATTAGATTATTTGCCGATGACACTAGTCTGTACATAATTGTTGAAGACCAGTATCCTCGTCACTCACATTAAACCTAGATTTAGAAACAATTCACCAATGGTCGGTAAGGTGGCTAGTAAAATTCAATCCTTCAAAGACGGAGACCATGGTTTTCTCTAGGAAACAAAATAAACCACATCACCCCAATCTCATAATGAACGGTCAAACACTGAATAAATTTAACGAAAACAAACACCTGGGACTAAATTTTTCAGACGACGGTAAGTGGAGTCAACACTTATCTTCATACACAAACAAAGCTTGGCAGCACATTGGCATGCTACGATAATTTAAATTCTTACTAAACAGATCGGCTCTAGAACGTATGTATATTTCACTAATTCGCCCATTGCTTGAATACGCAGATGTTGTTTGGAGTAACTGTACGCTTGATCTAAAGAACCAGCTCGAGGCTGTCCAAATTGAAGCTGCTCGCATCGTATGCGGAGCCACAAAGCTATGCAATATTGAAAAGCTCTATCAGGACCTTAAATGGGAAACACTTGATAGTAGGAGGAATAAACACAAAGTGTTACTATTATACAAAATGAAAAACCACATTTCGCCACAATATCTCAATGATCTAATCCCACAGCAAACCCGCGATCGCTACAATCTCATAAATGCTTCAGACATACCACTAATACCATGCCGTACTCAACTTTACAGAAATTCCTTTCTTCCATCAACGATTAGAGACTGGAACAAACTAGCAGAAAATGTTAGAAATGCCCCAACAACAATGTCCTTTAAGGCAGGTTTGAACAAACATACCTCAAAGCCATCACCATTATTTAACGTTTGTTCAAGAAAGAGCCAAATACTTCATGCACGCCTTCGTCTTTCATGCAGCTCTTTGAATTGTGATCTTCATCGTAGATCCATAGTCGATACACCTAACTGCACATGTGGTAAGGTCCGGGGTCGGGGCTGACGTGAATGCATTCCCAAATAAACTTGGCAAGGTCGCGATCTACCGTAATGTAAAAAAAAGTATTTATATCTTTGAACAGTGTATTGTTGTTTTTTCATACAACAGTACTGTACTTAGAGAAACCGAACTAAAATTCGTCAACAGTAGCAACAGTGTGCGGCTTGCCATGATCCCCAATTCACATTTATAATGTCGTGCACCATGAAACAAACGGCTCATACGCTCTAACTCGGCGGACCCTCTGACCTGCATATATAATATTTTAAACTAATCAGTACCCCGCATGACTCATTTAGAATAAGTATAACGAGTCATCAGGAAAGCTCAATATAGCCGCTCTTGTCATGGTGTACCGCTGATATTTCCTAGAAGCATTATTTGGTTAGTCAAAATTTAAACAATGTTACTTTATTTCACCAATATGTTCCTTAGCCAATTTCCTTGAAAGTGTCCAGGAGAAGAATTCACATAAGCGTAAAAGCTTGTTTTCTAATCCTGTTTCAAACTGTATGTATTACATGTATTTATATCACATATCTCTCTTGAAATAAATACTGTTTAAACCAAGAAGGGCGAATGTAGCGTGCTTTGTTATTAAAAGGAAACATTTCATATTCATATTTTCACACTTATTAATGTTATTTCAACACGTGTAGACTCATATCAGACTGCATAGGTGTACAGTCGGAACTGGGTCTATCCTATTGCAGTCTTTATTTTTGCAAGTTATTCAATAAGAAATAAACGCTAAAATTAATAGATTTGCAAAGGGAAATAACTAGCTACGATCCCTCATTCTACTGCGTGTTTCATCGCGATACGCCATACTATCAAGGTGTATGCTCACGTGGTACTAACAACAACAACAAGTACTGAAACTTCCAGACTACATCTGATACAAAGTACGTATTATTTTATATTGTCCTTATTACGTAACGGATTTTGATGAAATATGGCGTACCAAACGCGTCTTGTTAAGCTGCATTTGGTGGTCTCTGTATTTTCGCCCATTCTTCTGTCGTTTTTGCGAAGAATCGATACGACATAAGTCTGTCTGTGCCGAACTCCATGGACCACCAAATGCAGCTCTTGAAGACGCGTTTGCTGTGCCATATTTCATCCGTTGCATATTAAGGAAAATATCAAATAATACTTACTTTGGAGTGGGCGACGTTGTTGTTGTTGTAACCACGTGATCATGCACATTGACTATATATATGTTCGTATGTACCTGTTGACTGCCATAGTTTGCTTGATTGATTGATAGATGCATTTATTGTTATGATACTACTGTAAAACCTCTCAACCACGAATTAAGCCCATTATGCAGCACTTAGCTGCATACAAGTACATGTATCTTATTAATTGAGACACGCCATGTGGTTTTGTACCTAAGAACATGTGCGATATCTCTTCATTTATTTTTGACAAATTTAGATATAATCCACAAATGATATCGTAAATTGACGAAATTCCGCATTTGTTATGAAATTTTCGTCATCGTTTGACTTCATTTACAGAAAATATCACAATTTCTGTAAATCATATTCTTAGGTAAAAAAATAACATGACAAAGGTGCATGATCACGTGATTACAACAACAATTACTGAAACCTCCAGCAGCGCCTCCGATTCAAAGTACGTTTTCTGTTATATTGTCCTTATTATATAACGGGTTTTAATGAAATATGGCGCACCAAACGCGTCTTGTTAAGCTGCATCTGGTGGTGTCGGTACTTTGGCAAAAACATATGTCGCTCTCGCGAAGAATAGATTTCCGTGTTTACTGTCAATACTGACATGGAAATCGATTCTTCGCAACAACGACATAAGTATGTACCGAAGTCCCGAGACCTCCAAATGCAGGTCATGAAGACGCGTTTGCTGCGTCATATTTCATCTAAATCCGTTGCATATTAAAGGTACATGCCCACACAGGAGGCATAAACTGTTCTCTGTAGGAATTAAATAATTGTATAATTGTGACACTATTCCATAAGTTCTAAAAATTACTAGTGTCCGCTATACAGATAAAATCATTTAGTAATATTTATTTTACTGATAGTGACGCGCGGTGGTATCAGGCTATTTTCATATGCAAATGAGGCATGACATTTTTTAATTATTTATACTAATTAAATGCGTCACCTGAACAAATAATTTTTTCGACAGATTGTAAAGTACGATCATTGAACATCAAACAATAAATACAGAAAATAAATAGTAATGTCAGTTAACATTTTAAGGAAACACGGTTATCGCCCCTGATATCAGTGTGGAATTTACGTGTGATATAAAATGCATAATAATGCCAATTAATACGTGTGGTAATGGTGAATGAATGTTTATTTTGCCAGAAAATGTCTCAGATGATGTCTCTGATATAAAGCACATGTTGTGCCTACTGAGTGGGCATGTACCTTTAAGGAAAATATCAAATAATATTTACTTTAGCGTGGGAGCGCTTTCAACACTTTCAGACATTGTTGTTGTTGTGGTAATCACGTGATCATGCACCTTGATGGCGTGTCTCTTATGATTTAACCCTTTGAACCCGAAAGCCCGCTATATCGGTTTATGCAAACAGTGCAGATCCAGATGAGCCGGCTCGTAACGAGCCGTCTCATCAGGATCTGTACTTTTTTTAAGTAATTTTCATCTTTCATCTCAAAAACACCCCCTTTTCATAAATGGACGAATCTGAAAATCATTTTGTGACCATTGGATAGGTCGGAAAATTAACATATCACAGTCCATTCCAGTTCCTTAGGGTTGAAAGGGTTAACAACACACTGTTATTGGGCGGGTGTGTTCCAGCCAATCCGCAGATGCACTGACGAAATGGGGTTTATGGGATTTATGACCGGTGTAGCTCCTGATCAAATAGCACACTCCTGTAGCCGGATAACGGTCTATATTGCTTGTTAGAACCATGCCGGGTGTTTCATCGATGGATTGGCGAACAGTGCAGCTCCTGATCAGACTGTGCCGATGCACAGGCTGATCTGGATATACACTGCTCACCATTTCTCCAGTCGCATCCACATAATTATGTGTCTGTCCAAACACGAGGTAATACACCCTACCATCACAGGTGAAAGACCCGGACCTAGGACCCAATAAGGCATTTATCATTTGCCAGAGGCGTAAGTCAGCAGAAAAACCGAAATGTGTGGTGTTTGAGCGAGCCCGAAACAAAGCCTGTCTATGGCATTTTCACAAGCTCTTGAAAAACAAGGTGCATGATCGCGTGGTTAAAACAACAACAACAATGGCGGAAAGTTTTGAAAGCGCGCCCACTCCAAAGTAAGACTTATTTGATAGTAAGCTCTTGCCTACTTTGAAAAGGCTATTAGTGTCTATTGTACAGAAATTTCTTGGTGAGGTAACGGTTTACAAATGAGCCATTCATCGGGTCCTATGTCCGAGTCTTTCATCTGTGCCAATCATATAGAGAGTATGGGATCGTGTGATTTCTTAACCAAGTATAACATAAATTGTGACGTAATGTTCACAGTAAATTTCGATCTAACGAATTTTTATGATACATGGAGTACAAAATGCGACAATTTTTAAGATCAGAGTAAACATGCTATATCTACACATAGACATAAAATGATCTACGGTGACATGTCTGAGGAAGATTGTATCGTTGTTTTGCCATACAAATGTGCCGCCGTGTTACAGCATACTGTAACAGAATATAACCCGAGTGTAATTATAACCACCATGTAAAGTGAGTGGGTGGGGTATATGACTCATTTTCACAAGTTAGCTATGGTATTATTATTGAAATATCTACACTCTGTAGCTAACATAATGGTAATTCAGGCATATCATTTCACATTTTCACTAAGACAAACATGCCTGATAGCTTTTATGGCCACAGGAAGAAATCTAGCAACTTGACAGAATTGTGGTCAGCCTGACAAACATGTCTTGAAACCTTGCTGACAGTGTATGGCTGTCTTATTCTTAGGATACTGGAAGTGTTTCAACGACTAGTTCACTCTTTCTTGCAAAAAGGAATATCTTATGAGTGTCTTGACCCACATCCTACATGCCTATATGTCCTATATTTGTTTACATTCCAAGTCTGGCAGGTTGACATGTTCATGATTTCTCTCTCAGCGGCCATGTTTGGCAGATCTGCCAAATCTGACAGATGCTGAGAAGCACATTATAATTGCTAAATTAAGGCTATTTAATCAGATATTCACGAGGTTTGGTTTGTAAATCCTAAATAATGTGTAAGACGAACATTTACACAAAGTTTCAGACGGTAAATTCCTGTTTTGGTTGATTCTAAGAGTAACATCAAGTTGAAGTGGCGCTCAATTTTTATTGCGAAAATGCAAGCGTCTCCGCATCAACATTGTTCCATAAAGTTATCAAATCACCGAACCACTCTTCATTACCTGTGTATATACCAAGATAAATATATAAACTACATATTTGGGATGTGCCAGATAGGTTTTGAGCTGTTTTAATGTGTGAAATTGTGAAATGTCTCATGGTGATGACGTCATTTTTGGCGATCTCGCAAATCTGGCAAGATGGCTGACATTTTTGACAGATTTGCCCGACGCCCAAGCATCATGATTGGTCAAGTGACATCATGTGGTACAGTTTCAGAACCTATAAATACAACCCAAGTGGCTAGGATCGAATGGTTCAGATCATAAGAGCAACATATAACATATATGTGGCGTATTATCGCCAGTAGTCGTCACCTGAATGTTACCAGTACCCGTCATGGTCTTGTTGTAGAATAACACTCAGATAATAAACTGAATACCTGAATAAACATCTTCCATTGACTCTCCATAAGCCATCCTACCCGTCATGGTCTTGTTGTAGAATAACACTCAGATAATAAACTGAATACCTGAATAAACATCTTCCATTGACTCTCCATATGCCATCCTGACACAACAACAAATCGTAAGACCGCTCGCTTGCGTTTGTTACAATACACAGTACGGGGATATTATGGCGATGGGTTGTTGTATCGGGAACCCAATAATACATGTATGTATTCTTGGTTTATATGTATTCTTTCAGAGCTCCAGATAAGCTTTGTGTCTAAAGCGTACTATACCCCCTGATTTCAAAATCATTGCGTATTTTACTTTTACAAATGAGGTATTGATTTTCTTCATTATTAAATAGGGAACAAATGATAACAAGAGGGCCATGATGGCCCTAATTCGCTCACCTGACTCCATGAACACCAGAGGAGAATGTGACATTGAGTTCATATGTGTTTTAAAAAAATTGTGCTATTTTTAGATGGCGGTCATCTTGGATTAAGCGATGACTCTCATTTTACCAAATCTGAAAATGCTTCACCCAAGGATCTTAACTTACTGTGAAGTTTGGCCAGCATCGGCCATGTGGTTCCTGAGAAAAAGACGTTCAAAATCTCGAATAAATTGACCTTTTGGCGGCCATCATGGATGACATAATCATCCGATTCCGACAAATATTGCACCAGGGCAATCGCCCCATTGATACCTTCAATTTGATATATGACATGAGCATATTCGGTCACAAACAAAATTTGACACCACGGGCCACGCCCATTTTTGACCCCGGGGTTACCATTTTCACAACTTTGAAAGAGCATTGTACAACGACCATTCCTACCAAGTTTCGTCGAAATCCGGCCAGCGGTTCATGAGAAGAAGATTTTTTAAGAATTTATGCTATTTTTAGACAGCGGCCATCTTGGATTAGCGATGACCTCCATTTTAACAAATCTGAAAATGCTTCACCAATGGACCATAACTTTTAAGTTTGGCTACCAATTGGCCAAGCGGTTCATGTGAAGAATAATTTTGAAATCTCTAATAAATGAACGACCTTTTGTCGTTTCGGCGGCAATCCTGGATGACATAACCATCCGATTTCGACAAAGAATTCACCAGAGTGATCGCCTCATTGATACCTTCGATTTGATATACAACATGACCATATCGGGCAAAAATAAAATTTGAGCCCAATTTGACCCCACGGGCCACGCCCATTTTTGACCCGGGGCCACCATTTTAACAAATTTGAAAGAGCATTGTACATCGATCATTCGTACCAAGTTTCGTCGAAATCCGGCTAGCGGTTCATGAGAAGAAGATTTTTTAAGAATTTATTCTATTTTTAGACGGCGGCCATCTTGGATTAGCGATGACCTCCATTTTAACAAATCTGAAAAGGCTTCACCCATGGACCATAACTTTTAAGTTTGGCTACCATGGGCCAAGCGGTTCATGTGAAGAAGAATTTTGAAATCTCTAATAAAAGAACAACCTTTTGACCTTTCGGCGGCCATCTTGGATGACATAACCATCCTATTTCGACAAAAAATGCACCAGAGTGATCGCCTCTTTGATAACTTCAATTTGATATATGACATGACCATATTCGGTCAAAAATAAAATTTGACCCCAATTTGACCCCACGGGCCACGCCCATTTTTGACCCCGGGGTCACCATTTTAACAACTTTGAAAGAGCATTGTACATCGATCATTACTACCAAGTTTTATCGAAATCCGGTTGGCGGTTCTTGAGAAGAAGATTTTTTTAATAATTTGTGCTATTTTTAAACGGCGGCCATCTTGGATTACGTAATGACGTCATTTTAACAATGTTGTAATCCCCCTACCTAAGGACCATGCCCATAAAGTTTGGTGACTATAGGCCCAATGGTTACCGAGGAGAAGACGTTTGAAAATTTTCACGGACGACGACGACGGACGACGACGACGGACGACGACGACGACGGACACATTGCGGTAACAATAGCTCACATGAGCTTCGCTCAGGTGAGCTAAATAATATAACAAATTTAAACATTCACTTATTTGAGCTGCAACACTTTATGACAGTATTTTCACTACTAAATTCGAAAATCAATGCGTATTTTCACATTGCTGTGCGTATTTTGTACTCCTAATGTTGATAATCAATGCGTATTCAGCTAAAATAATTGCGTAAAATACGCCAATACGCGCCTTATCTGGAGCGCTCTTCTTTATATGTATTCTTGGTTTATATGTATTATTGAGTCCCATGTTGTAACAAGAGCCAAACAAACGTAGGTTACTATACAGTCATATCCATAATTGGTACCGCCAGCTGATAAAATATATGCAGCTGGGCAACGTGTGACCAGTGTAGGTCCTGGTCCTAATGTTGGTATACATGCACATAAGCAACATCAGTCTCATTGAACGGCGACCAGCGTATGTCCTTAGATCATACTGCGCGCATGCGCAGGGTGATCTGGGGCTACGCTGGTCGCACTCAAAGCAATGCCATTTTCTGAACGGGAGCACCGATTGTGCAATAATACAGTTAATTACTGATGTACCTTTGACCGGCTTACACACTCGTGTAACAAAAAAGCCCCAGAAGCATCAATACTATTCCAATGATTAAATGGCAAACAGTTCTAGTGTAAGAGCTCCCAAACAATTGATACACTTCGCATGAACCGGGAGCACTCTGGCCACAAGACACGCAGTTAGCCAGAGCCTAGCTCATTTAATTGCTTTACCAGCATCAGGATAGGAATGCAACGCATCTCACGATATTTGTACTCGCAATCAAGCCACGACTGTACGGCAGATGTGTACGACGAGATACAACAAGCAGTTCCGAGCATAGCGAGACTCACGGGACAGTCGACGGATGTGCTTACCATTGGAGTACGGCACCCGGCAACCCGCGGCAGTATGAGACTTTATCGAGTCTCACGGGACAGTCGATAACTGTGCTCACCAACGAGGTACGACAAGAGGCAGTATGAGTCAGGAGCATAGCGAGACTCACGGGACAGTAGACGGATGTGCTCAACATTGGAGTACGACACTCGGCGACAACCCGCGGGAGTATAAGTCCTGAGTTTATCGAGTCTCGCGGGACAGTCACCAACTGTGTTCATCATTGGGGCACGGCAGGTGTACAACTCTCGGAGACAACCCGCGGCAGTACGAGTTCGAAGGCTAGCGAGTCTCGCGGGACAATTAACGGCTGTGCTCACGACTGGGTGGACAATGATGCTACAAGTTTCATAGGTGTCTGTAGATAATGGGTTTATTAATATGTATTTTGTTGGTGGCGTTGGATAGTGCATATTTATAAAATAACTTTTATTAAAAGAAACAATGCTAGAACTTCTTGCGCTAGTATCATTGAAAATGGCAGCGCCTAGTAAATATGCACGAATCAACATCATCAATGCTAAGTGGTGGTACTCTAATGACTGTTCCTGTAGCGAAAAACAATTGGTGGTTATCATCTCGCTCCGAAACCGGTTTCAGCTTCCGGTCCAGCATTCTTATTCAAATCGGAGCTGGCGTGCCTGATATTTTCTTGACACTAAGTTGACAGTATCATTCTCGATAACTGAGATCATATTGGAAGCTCTTGTAAAATGCATTCACTGTAAGACCAAAAAGGTATTGGTGGTTTTATAACCCATTGAAGTCGATTGATACAATACGTTTTGTTTAAACAAATTGTATTATCTTGTTTCTACATAAACGTATTTGTTGCTACCACTTATTTGAACCGTCTCGACGAGACGGTTCAACTGAGTGGTAATAACATAAACGTTCGAGGACAAATGAAGAAAACACGAGTGTGTCTGAACTGAATATTCTATATTGCTGAAAGTGTGCCAAATCTGTAATGGAATCGTTCTAATGCTTGGTATTACTGTCGCTATCTTCATTGACCTCCATGTTTACCACTTGCAAATATTGCTATCGTCATGACAGCAAATCAATGATCATGTGATTGATAATAATTTATTTACATTAAGACTTGCCTACTCCTTAATAAGTATTAAAGGCACTATACCTCAGATATTCAATATGTGGTGTTTCGCTTCATGCACTGCAATAGACCTATATCAACAAATCGCACAATTGCATTTGATCAAGTTCCAACACGTTTGTGTTTCCTTTATACTCAGGTATATTATAGGAATGAATGGCTTTATCGTGGAATTTATCAGGTAACCTGCCCTGCATTGGCCGAATACGTACTGACTGATAACATATTGTTGTATCAGGCATTGCCCTGATATAAACATCCGGGTTACAACGAAGTGAAAACTGACGTTCCATTGGTCGGATGACGTCACGTGACGTTACCGAATGACGTCACCAACTTTTCCAAGTTTATATCCCCGATAAATTCAACAAAAATGCCATTCATTCCTTATAATTCCAGCATTTGAAATAAATTCGTCAAGAAAATGTGTTTATTTTCCGTTTTCTTAAGAATTATTTTAACTGCGCCTCACGGTTACGGAAAGTAGTTCGGCGTGGGAGTTTACTGGGATATACATTTTGGACAGAGACTTGCTACGGGCCAATCAAATTGTGTAAATATTTGAGTGCTGGAATTATACCGTCATAAACTGTGATAACCAGGGGAAGTACTTTGGCCATGTCTTTCGCTATGCGCGTGCCATTAAAAAAGTGTGAGTTATAAATGTTTTGTTTGTGACATGATCATGCAACGTTTAGAAACACATTTTCATTTTTTACCTAGCCTTGACAATTCTGAAATGCAATATAAATTAGAATTTACTATTTATTTTCACTAATATGTTCAGTTTCACCACTTTCTGGCATTGCGACTTCTTAGTCTTCTTACCGGTTTGTTATTTAAAATGATGAACAATACTCTGTTTAATTAACCTTGATCGTTTTTGTTTTGTTATATGCATTCTTTTAAGAATTTTCAGAACTTTTCCATCAACAGACCACAAACAGGTTGACCTGATAGCAAACATATACGAACAGTTTGCGCATTTCATTAACCTCGGGCCCGTTTCACTAAACTTTGTACGACTAAAATGTTCGCAAGTACACAATTATGATAGTCTGTAAATTTCTCATTAACAACGTGTTCTTGTAAACAATTATTGGATTTACATTTATTGAGCATATGCTGCATATGCATGGAGCATGGAGCTATTCTCGCCATGCCATTGTCATTGGTGTAACCACATACTTATACACCCAATGTACACCGGAAGCTCCCGATATACACCACCGCCTGTGCTAATCTTGCCAACATGTGTCAATGTTTTTATTTCAATATATGTACTTGAACATTATGCTTTAAATCAAGCAGCTTGATTGGCTGAGCAAACTGCTTGATTGAGAGTTGAGATTGCCAATATGTTCTGTAGCCTATTTCATGAACATTGCCAAGTATACTTATCTAGCAAAGTATACTTTGAGGGAGAAATTTTCAATTTTAGGTTAAATTTATTATTTTTTATTATACTGAATGTATTACATTATCACAGCCATTTTGGCTGTGATAATGTAATAAATTCAGTATAATAAGTCTGCATACTTTTAATCATCACATATATGCAGTCATTGTTCTATATGAAATAATGCATTTCTGGAAAAATAAATGATTACTCCCTAAAAGTAAACTTTGCTAGAAAAGTATACTTTGCAATGTTGGTGAAATCGGCTACAGAAAGTTGACATTTGGGTAAGATTAACGAAGGCGGTGGTGTAAACCTTGAATCAATTACAAACATCCAGTATGCCCTAAAGTTACTGTCTAACAACTCATTGGATTGTAAATGTTAAATTCTAAAACTACCACACAGTTATCGAAAATAAATATTCTGAATGGACTGAAACGATTAAAAAATCTTAATTATGAATATTTATTCGGATATTTAGATTCTAAGTCTAACTGACTACATGTAGTGTATTATACAAGCAAGTGAATCGTGAGATTTCGATTTGTGTCAATCCTCGTTTATATTACGTCCTTGGTGTAACAGGAAACACGGCTTGTGTGGCTCCGCGTGATTGTTCTACCAATTCCGTGATTTGACAAATGATAGATTGGCATTCCCCAAAGTACGGATGGCAACTAAATGCTGAAACACAAACAAAACAACACGCAATGTGGGGGCATTGCTGTCAGTAATTCCCCATATGGCGTGTTGATTTGTTTGCATTCATTACAGTGGAGGTACACCCTGTACACGTTTCCATTACTAAACATGCAAATGGATGCGCAGGCTGGTCTTGGTCAACACTGGACGCAATTGCGGAAACGTTTGTGTGGACTTACCATTATAAGCGTGCCGTGTTAAATACTAGCGACGTGCATATACATAATTATACAGACCAACTGTGGACACCCACATTCATACCACCGTGCGTTTTTAAGCCATCAGTGGGCCGTTTCACTAAACTTCGTGCGGTACGACTAAAATGTTCGTAAGTTAAGAATAGCTCCATGCTCCGGTACTGTAACCTTCCGCTGAGTAATGAGTTCGGAATCGTGTCCATGAGTTTTGGGTTTACTAATGTCGATGCCTGCGCGGCACCCGATGACGCCTGCTGGCCGTTCATCATCGCACGGGAAACTCACGCAACAGTTGTATGTAGGTCACGTAGCACGGTATCCATATAATGGTAATGAAACTGTGTTTACGTACAATGCCGTCTAGGGATGGAATGTTTGCAATGCAAAATAAGATAGGGAATGGAATAGATTAGTCTGAGACCCAATTCAGTTACCGGGACATTTATGACTAATGGCTAACGGTGATGAGCAGTGTACACGTGACATCTACTGATAGCCATATCGCAGAGAGAGTAAGCTTGATGTGTTTATTTTTTATTTTTGGTGGAGGAGGAGTGGGTGGGGAATGTGTGCACTACTAAGTGCAGAGTAAGCATACTTGTAGTTAAGCTTAACTACAGTTGCGGGCACGTAACAAGGCAAAACCTCCCTTACCGGACGGTATGGGAGGTTTTGCATATGTTATGTGCCCACAACTCATAACAATTAATGACTGTCAATTAGTTTAATGAGTTACTTATTTATGTAAATAGTATAACGTGTGGAACGGGTTATCCGTTGTTAGTTGACTCTCTCATCCCTGTTTTTGGAATAGCAGCCGAAATCAATATCGAAAAGAAATGATGGAGGTACATATTGGCTCAGGAGAGCTCAAACATAGTAGAGCCATGCACAGACTCTAGAAAATTCAGGTTGGATTGGTATGAATTCGCAACGCTCAAATGCAGTAATGTTTCAAAACCTTTAGAATGCGGGAAACATAAATTGGTGTCTGCTTTCTCAACTTTAGAAACATTTCCAATTAAATTAAATGTTGCATTTCGCAAATTCCACCATATCCGTAAGAACTGTAAGTGTAAGCAGAAGACTGTCATTCCATCGTTGTTTTCATTTATTGTCCCCTTAATCGGCTCTCCGAGACATTGAAGCCACGTGACCCATTTGATGATGATCGCGACAATAGTAATTCTCTCTCATTCGCTGGAGTACAAATGAATTAATAGAATGGATTGTGCCGATAGCCATCAGGTTATTCCAGTTGATGCTCAGTGAACATCAAACCAACATAATTCTCCTGTTTTTTATAGCAAATATGTGGCTGTGACTGGATGAATGGGGCGTATGTCCTGTATGGCAAGTCTAGCTCCTGATCTGCTTGCACACTCTGCAACCTGATTAGAACTATAATGTTTGTCAGAAGCAAGATGGGTGCTCCACTAACTTAATGGCAAATGTGCAGACTCAGATCAGCCTGCGCATCTGCGCAGGCTGATCTGAGTCTACACTATTCGCAACGGCAGTAAGTCTATTTTTCCAGTCACAGCCACGTATGTAGCTAACAAGTTATGTATTATAAATGGTGTTTTCTGAAACAGCAAGGGACGTTTGTGATTCCGGAAAATGTAATTAGTGTCACATTGTACGGAATATGCACGGTTTATTGTTGTGCTTACATTGACTCTGTTCATATATTCATATACCTTGTAGCAGTTGTGTACTTCCTGTATGTAATCAATGCAATATGTTTGAACCATGCCCTCCTCAAACCTAGGTATCTATCAACATGAACATCACCATCGGCATAACGAATATTGGCCTGAATGTAGTTGTACCCTTCTTGTGAACCCATGTAAAGTCTGGAAATGTAATTAAAAAAAACCTACTATAAAAAGAAAAGCTGAACAACAAAGCCTGACTTTTCAAAGATCGCCCCGGGACAGGCAAGTGCAAGTTTAGGTGGATATACCATACAATGACACGCGTGGCGTTAACCGGAAGGTTGTGAGTTCGGGTCTCCCATCTGACAGAAATGTTTGTTTTTTTATAATATTCGTTAAATTTGTTTTTTTTTATTACTTTTCTTTTAATTAGTTAATGTTTTTGTAGGTAAAAAGTCAATATCATAGCGGTTTTATTTTCTGTCCGCACCCGTCTTTTTCGGAACCATCCAACAATACACATTTGGTCACACCTCACCGATTGCTGTCCATCTGTTGTAATAAAAAAATCAAATTATATTTCCATAGACTTTACATGGGTCCACAAGAAGGGTACAACTACCTTAATTATGATAAATTACATAACTAAGTTACGACAGTATCTTACTCATTGTATTGTAAGATTAGGCAGGAATGAATGGCCTTTTTGTGGAATTTATCGGGGTATAAACTTGGAAAAGTCGCGGGAATACTGGACGAAGCGATAAAAAACGACAATTTTCGAAACAAAATCAAAAACAATTTTTTTTTTTTCGAAAATTGTAATTTTTTAACGCCTCGTCCAGTATTCCCGCGACTTTTCCAAGTTTATATCCCCGATAAATTCAACAAAAAGGCCATTCATTCCTTATAATTCCAGCATTTGAAATTAATTCATCAAGAAAATGTGTTTATTTTCCGTTTTCTTACGAATTATTGTATCACGGTTACGGAAAGTAGTTCGGCGTGGGAGTTTACTGGGATATACATTTTGGACAGAGACTTGCTATGGGCCAATCAAATGTTAGGGAAGTGTGTAAATAGTTTTGTGCTGGAATTATTAGGCCATAACCACGTCACAAATACATCATGAGTTCACATGTGTTGCCTTCACAGCGAGTGACCACACACACCAACCTGGACGCAGTCGTATCAAGGTCTCCACTATGTTCCATTCTGTCCGCGGAATGTAACAGTGGAACCTCTGTAAACCGGACACCATGTGAGGTCCCCAGTGTGTCTGGTTTAGAGAGGTTCCACTGTAATTAAGCACTCGATGACCATTTGTTTGGTAATTTTATGTTATGAACAGACAGGACAATAACATAAATTACATTGAAACCCATCTAAATAAATTAGACACAATGTACATGTATGTAGTTACATTCTGAAAAGATGGACTCTTGTTTTTCCTTTAAGTGTACAGTATAACCCCTCTAAACCGTACACCAAGAAAACACATGTTATCTCCTTTTTGATGAATGTCTTGGTCATTTACCGCAGGTGGTAATGTCTGTTCGTGATCGCATAGCACACAACTATGGCTCAGAATGATCAAATGCCTGATTTACAGTGAAACCTATCTAAGCCGGACACCATGGGGACCTCCTAGGGTGTCCGGTTTAGAGAGGTTCCACTGTAGTACATGTATTTCTATTTTACGTTTGTAAAATATTTTAAATTGTCTTGGAGTTAATTCGCTGCAGCAGTGGTAGTAATTATTTCTAAAGAACATTTGGGTATTCTATTTCTATTCTACGGCCGCGAATTCGTATAATCTATGAAAGGTTTAAAAATGTACGTACGAACATGGAATGGCTTAGAGTTAATTCGCACAGCATCAATCTGATGATCAATCTGATGATGTGCGAATTAACTCAAAGCCAATGATCAGTGAGAACGAGTATCACGTGTACTTACTGTCTGCGTCGAGACTCTTTAGACGCAGTTTTAAAATTGTATGTATGTATGGACGTGGACAGGCTTAGAGTTAATTCGCATCAGTCTGATGCTGTGCGAATTAACTCTAAGCAAATGAGCAGTGGCAACGAATATCACATGTATACTGTCTGCGTCGAGACACTTTAGACGAAGTTTTGAATTGTATATTTGGGCATTCATTGGATTAGAATTAATTCGCGACGAATACTAATTCTAAACCAATTACCACGAGTATCACGTGTACTTACTGTCTGCGTCGAGACTCTTTAGAAGAATACCCTCCAGGAACGTGACCTGTTTGATGTTCGTCCGTGCGTTCATCTTCCACTTACGCTGCAATTCGTCATCGCTCTCGTAGAAATGGAATCGTCCCTGAATTTGGTAGCTGGACCTATAGCTCATTGTTTTCATGTGCTCAGTGGTATGCTCATTGTTTTCGTCATATAACGAACACAATTGCGATATTGGGCTTGTGAGGGGAATCTGGAAACTATTCACATCTGGCATTGATTACGATTTTGTTAATCACCAATATGTGTCGCCACATAACAGCGAAGCAACTTAGCATCGGGTATGGAGACGTTTCAGTTTATTACACCCACGCTGCAATGTCTGGATACATTATTGTTTCAGTAACTGTTGCATAACGTGCAAGCACTATCAACATGCACAATGCGCGACAACGTGCACACTGCAATATCTATATACATAAATGTTCCAATAGCTGTTTCAGAACCTATGAGTACCGTTAATATAGTGTGGCATCACGTTGTGAAGTGGGGTCATAAACAACAGAATGAAGATAGTTCGTTTGTGCAGAGAAACATTTGCACCGAGATATATTGGGTCACTGAAAAGTAATCCATGTAACGGCGATAATGTACTTCGAAGATCCAATTAGAACATCTGTATACGCAGGTTGATCGTTGTATACAGCTGTCGTACAGGTGTGTGGAGATGGTTGACGTTCTTCCTCTGCAAAATACACAACTAAAATGCATACATGTAGCATAACAACGCATAACTCGAATTGTCGGTCTGTAACGCACGCCCTGTGTTACAGACAGAAGATTCGGTCTAAACAGCGTACAGTGTATATAGGTGAAAACAATTCCCTAGACAAGCACTCATTTTAATTCATATGCTCAAAATTTCAAAGCATATCACGCACTATTTGTGTTCTTCATGTATTTGCCCGTGTTATGCGTTAAGATAACGCATAACACGGGCAAATACATGAAGAACACAAATAGTGCGTTGCATGCTTGTGTAGGTGTATTCTCCGCATAAATGGGTTGTTAAGAGTTTTAAAGATACACGGTCGTTTAGTTTAATTAACCATTGTGGTGTTTATTAAGTAATTGCAATGTACATGTATGTTATTTTGGCATTATCCATATAGAAAGTTATGTTGGGCTAATGATTTATCGAAAGCAGGCTGACTATCATATAATATCAGGCCAAATATACAGCAGCATGTAGCAGAAAAGCCGGCTTTATGCTAATTAAGTCCAGATAGTTTAGACGTGTAGATGAATCACTGATTAAATCTAAAAAGAAATACCAACGCGACAGCGCCATTTATTACCAACCACGCAAAATTGCGCTGAATTACGCTTTAACAATAAACTGATACACTGAGTTTCCAAATCCATTTCAATCTAAGTTCTGATGCCAAATCCCAAACGTGCTTTGAGTAATGATGTACGGCGATTCAATGAAACTGTGCGTGCTCCAAATAAATCGACTGAGTATTGATATAATAACAGTTGTCGATATCATTTATGTCTATCTCTTGCAATATAATGGTCCATGGATATGGGCGATGCTGTACAAATATACCTGTAGCCTATTTCATCAACATTGCAAAGTATACTTTAGAAGCAAAGTATACTTTGAGGGAGAAATTTTCAATTGTTTTTTTAATTTATTAATTTTTATTATACTGAATTTATTACATTATCACAGCCATTTAATGGCTGTGATAATGTAATAAATTCAGTATAATAATTCTGCATACTTTTAATCATGAAATATATATGCATTTGTTAGTTCTATATGAAATAATGCATTTCAGGAAAAATAAATGATTACTCCCTCAAAGTATACTTTGCTAGTAAAGTATACTTTGCAATGTTGATGAAGTAGGCCCCTGGTATAGCAAAATCACTGTATAGTCAACCAGGGCGTGACTGCCTAACTGGTTAACAGGTCCAGGGGCCCGTTTCACTAAACTTCCTACGACTAAACTGTTGGTAAGTGCAAATTTAGAATCGTCTGGAAATATCAATCGATGGATTTACATGTATTGAGCATATGCAGCCTATGCTCAATACATGTAAATCCAATAATTGTTTACAAGAAAACATTGCTACTGTGAAATGTACAGACAATCATAATTTTGCACTTACGAACATTTCAGTCGTACTAATCTTAGTGAAACGGCCCCCTGTCTTATGGGAACGAATGGGCTACATTGCAGCACAGTAATACATGTTTCGGACATATAATGTGGTCATACTCAGGCGCGGATCCAGGATTTCGGGTTAGGGGGGGGGGGGGGCGTAACTATTTTGCAAAATAGTCGACCGAGCGGAGCTTATGATAGCGCTAGGGGGGTCCGGGGAAATGTTTTGAAATCTACATCGCATTTCATGCGTTCTGGCGCATTTTGGAGCAAAAATATTGACACTGTCACAGTATGTTTAGACATGATTTTTGATTGAAAACGTTTAAATTTTAAAACAATAAGACAACGACCGAAAAATGCATGGAATACATGGCACTTGGCATGAAACGTGCCTTGTAACTTGTAAACAAATTTTACTCGGCGAATTTTAGAGGGGGTGTGCGCCGGGTCCGCCCCCACCCCCCCCCCCACCCCCCCCCCCACCCCCTGAATCCGCCCATGATACTGGCAACGTGTTGAACATTCCCGCATTTTATGAAATCCCATCTCAATACATACATTGACTGTTTAACACAGTAAAAAACATAATCACATTTTCTTTCTTGGTAGCAGGACCATTCAAGACTGATTTGTACGGAACCCCGCAGGGGACATGGATTGTTTTTTTATTAATTCGTTCGCACGAAATAACAATTCGTTGTCTCAATTTCAATTTACCAATTCGTTCCCTCGAATTAACAATTCATTCCCACGATATAACAATTCGTTCCCACGATATAACAATTCGTTCCCACGAATTAACAATTCGTTCCCGTGGGAACAAATTGTTATTTCGTGGGAACAAATTGTTAAATTGAGGAACGAATTGTTAATTCGTGGGAACGAATTGTTAATTCGTGGAACGAACTGTTAAAATGAGGGAACGTGGGAACGAATTAATAAAAAAAATATTTCTACGTCCCCTGCGGGGCTCCGTAGGTTTGCATCATTTGCAAATGTGAGTTTGTATCAAACACGTTTATGTGTTTTCGGTCTATCTGTTGTGTGGTTTGGTTTACTATAATATTGAGACACGCCATGTGATTTTGTACCTCGGACATCTGCGTAAAAAATATACGTTTGCCAAAATTACGATATTTTCCGTAAATGGCGTCAGAAGTTGACAAAATTATTAGAGTATATGCAGAATTATATTCCGCATGTACTCTGAAAATTTTGTTAACTTTTGACTTTATTTATGAAAAATATTGTAAATTTTGTAAGTTACTAAGGTACAAAGGCAGATGTCCCCGAAGGTACACAAATTGACACAATTTTCAGAGTACCGCATGTACTCTGAAAATGTTGTCAGCTTTTGACTTTATTTATGAAAAAATTGTAAATTTTCTAAACGTAATTAATGAAACTACACAGATGTCCGCAGTTACAAAATCACACGGCGTGTCTTAATTATATATTAGCTCCATGACAATGTAGCCGCATGTATTATTCATATTTATATCCGAAATGTATACTAGTATATTGAACAGCCAGGATAATACATTACTGTTGTTAACATGATTATGATCAGATATCAACGGGGTGCGGAGGAATTCCTGTGTGTGTTCATCTCCCCAATTACAGCATTCTTCACGTGTATCCGTGAATAATTCCAGCACAAAAATATTTACACAATTCCCTAACATTTGATTGGCCCGTAGCAAGTCTCTGTCCGGAATTTATATCCCAGTAAACGCCCACGCCGAACTACTTTCCGTAACTGTGAGGCGCAGTTAAAATAATTCTTAAGAAAACGGAAAATAAACACATTTTCTTGATGAATTTATTTCAAATGCTGGAATTATAAGGAATGAATGGCATTTTTGTTGAATTTATCGGGGATATAAACCCCGATAAATTCCACAAAAAGGCCATTCATTCCTATAATAAACTTGGAAAAGTCGCGGGAATACTGGACGAAGGCCGGAAGGCCTCGTCCAGTATTCCCGCGACTTTTCCAAGTTTATACCCCGATAAATTCCACAAAAAGGCCATTCATTCCTATAATGGCAGTAGTATAACATGTTTGCCACCGACTGGCGGCATGTGTATGCACGTCGCCAGCTTCACATGCTTCAGCAAAATGTGGGATCGAATTGTCCTCTTATTCGATTTATTTGATGTATGACACATGGCCATATCAGATCGTTCATGACTTAATTTCTCGAAAACAACACTCGTGTGAATGAAAATGTGTGTTCTACTCCGGCGAACAGAGAGAGAGAGAGAGAGAGAGAGAGAGAGAGAGAGAGAGAGAGAGAGAGAGAGATGAGAGAGAGAAGAGAGAGAGAGAGAGAGAGATAGAGAGAGAGAGAGAGAGAGGAGAGAAGAGAGAGAGAGAGAGAGATAGAGAGAGATGAGAGAGAGAGATCATTTATTTTACTATTGCTTTCTATTTAGTTCGATATGTACTTTTCATTTTACCTTGGTCTAAAGAGTATAGCTTCCCAAGGCTTGGTCACATAGTTATGCATATTTAAAGGTGAATATTTTGTATAGAAATATTCTTATGTAATATATACTACTGGCACAATGATTTATCTCTCAGAAAGTCGAGATTGCAACAAAACGACATCACAAAATTGCTTTTCATGCAACAAAAACGCACTCGCATGATCACTTAAATCGAATTGACATGAAAGTGGGGATCGGCAGATTGTAGCTATAAATTATTCCTATATTGGCCGTGGCTCTGCTATGAAAGGGAGCCCGAGTTTATGAGGCCGTCCACGTCGCGGCATCCTCGATATGTGGCTGTGGCTGGATAAATTGGGCTAATGGGATTTGTGACCGATATAGCTCCTGATCAAATAGCACACTCATATAGCCTGATAATGATTTATGTTACCGGGTTTTCATTGATGAAAGCTATGCGAACAGTGCAAATCCTGATCACACTGTGCGGATGCATGATCTACGCTGGTCGCAAAACCCATAAGCCCCATTATTTCTTCAGTCACAGCCACATATAAGAAGAGAAAATCAGATTAGATACGTAATAAAAGCTATTTCTGTGTGATTCACGACCAATTCGGCGACAAATTTGACGTCATAACCACATTAAATGCCGGAATGAAAGTAACCAGCGCTGGCGCCGCGGAATGAGCAATGCATCATCCATTGAAATCAAAACTGGGGAAACGTGGTATTCAATTATGGCTGGAGAAATAGAGAATAGTAGGTTAGTGCCGTGAATTGAAAAAATATCCGGCAAGGCTCAAGAATTTCTTTATTTCTCATCAGAAGTATATGTTGTGACCACTCATTTGAACCGTCTCGCCGAGACGGTTCAAATGAGTGGTCACAACATATATTTTGGTTCAGAAATAAGGAAAATAGATAGAGAATAGTAGGTTAGTGCTATGAATGGGAAAACATATCTGGCAAGGCTCAGGAAACGGGATGGGCGAGGCTCTGCCGAGCACATCCCGTTTCCGTGCCGCGCCAGATATTTTTTCCCATTCACGGCACTAACCTACTATTCTATTTATCCCGTCAACACCTACAAATGGCTGTAAAATGGAAAAATTGTATTGACTGGATATCAAAAATGTTTCACGGCACCGTGTTTCACGGCACATACGCACTGTGTTGACGGGATAAATGTGGTTTATAGGATTTGTAGCCAGTGTAGCTCCTGATCAAATAGCACACTCGTGTAGCCTGATAACGGTCTATATTGCTTGTTATAGAAGCATGACGGGTGTTTCAATGATGGAATGGCGAACAGTGCATATCCTGATATGGATCTGGATCTGCACAGGTCGTCGCAAAAGTCATAAGCCCCATTTCTCGAGTTACAGCCATAAATGAATGGTTGAAATATTTGATGACATGGATGAACGCATTATGGATGTCTGTCTGGACAAACGAATGTCCGGCTCAATATATCCGTGAAACCTGTTTCTACAAATACTCGACAAGATTCAATAGGTCTGCTCCACACTTATGGAGTTCGTTATATCATAGCATCAGAAATGGTAAGACCAAATAAATAAATTTAAATATCAACAACAAAACAAGCAATACAATCCAACGTAGTTTACACCTCTCGTTGTCAAATGCTAGTTAATTCGTAATTAATATTTACTTCATATTCTAGTAGTTCACATGTATTTGCATATGGTATGTGCACATATGTTGACTTTGGCCAACTGTATCACCTCGTTAAATGATGTAAAATAAAAATAAAATAAAACATTGTAGTCTTTTAATGCGACTAGTTGCGCAAACGTAATTACGCAAAACACTCCTACAGGAACTCCGCAAAACACTCTCTAGACGGACGGTATACCGTCCGTCTAGAGAGCGTTTTGCGGAGTTACGTTTCTGCAACTATACTGCGATATCTTCAATAAACCTCGCACGACTACGAATCTCGAGTGTTTTGCGGAGTTACGTTTCTGCAACTATATCTGCGATATCATCAATAAACCTCGCACGACTACGAATCTCGCGATATCTTCATAAAACCTGAAGTCTCAGTAGGTTACAATATAAGGAGACAGATAGTTTTGTATATTCTGTAGATATGACATTTTCTGTCAAAATAAACATTCAGTCACCATTACCCGGCGTATTGACTGGCATTATTAAACATTTTATATCATACGTAAATTTCCACACTGATATCAAGGGCGATAACCGTGTTTCCTTAAAACGTTAACGGACATTACTATTTATTATCTTTATTTAATTTTTGGTGTGCAATGATCATACTTTATAATCTGTCGAAAATATTATTTTTCTCGGTGACGCATTTAATTAGTATAAATAATTAAAAAACATCATGCCTCTCAGTTGCATATGAAAATAGTCCGATACCACCGCGAATCACTATCAGTGAAATAAATGCTACTAAATGATTATATCTGTATAGTGGCCACTCGCAATTTTTAGAACTGGTGGAATAGTGACACAATTATACACTTATTTAATTCCTATAAAGAACAGTTTGTGCCTACTGAGTGGGCATGTACCTTTAATGAGATAGCAATGGAACATTGCAGCAGTAGTGATCCACGCTAATGTGAGAATAAATTTATAAAAGTATTCGCACCAACTTCTTTTATTGTACAACGTTTAGTAAAACGGGCACGTGAAATGTATACGAGTTGGACCCACACCGTTTCCGGAATACACAGTTCACTCCGATTATAACAACACACACTATTAATTCGCATTATTTCAAATAATACATTTTATAATGTAGTTGATAATGTATACACATTCAATTTGTCTTACAAAAAATAGCACATGGTTTGTGAAAATACACAACCAACTCTCAATGATATTGCAAATAGATTGTAAACTTATGAATGCATTTCTATTTATTACACAACCATTATACACCCATTGTCAATGAATGTATTCATGAATGAAATAAATTAACGAACGAACGAACGAACGAACGAACGAACGAACGAACGAACGAACGAACGAACCGAACGAACGAACGAACGAACGAACGAACGAACGAACGAACGAACCCTTTGAACCCGAAAGCCCGCTGTAGCTTTGAACTTTGAAAGTTAGTCTGAAAACCATTTTGTGACGGATTGGATTGGTTGCAAAATTATCATTTCAAAATCCATTCCAGTTACTTAGAGGTGAAAGGGTTAATGATTGAATTAATTACCTTGATGTGTGTATCCATACCATAGAACCAGTCGCAGTGCCCACGTATTTGCTATTCACTAATACTGGTAAACATTGGCGGATCACGGCCACTAGTGACATACAGGACAGATAGCAATCGTAGCCTGTCCCAATTCCCCGCACGGCGTTCCATCGAATAATTCAATATAATCCCTCACACAGACGCTTTAGCTTGACAATGCGCATCAGCCGCACAAAGAGGCGGCCGCCGGACAAATACCACCTAAATATGACTGCCGGGAGAGTAGACCTTGATCTATATGAGACACGCCATGTGATTTTGTACCTTCGGACATCTGCGTAATTTCATGAACTACGTTTACAAAATGAACATTATTTTTCATTCAGGGGGTGGGGGACCCGGCGCCACCCCCCCCCCCCCTAAAATTCCCCGAGTAAAGATTTTTTAAAAGTTACAAGGCACGTTTCATGCCAAGTGCCATGTTATGTATTCCATGCATTTTTCGGTCGTTGTCTTATTGTTTCACAATTACACAATTAAAAGTTTTCAATCAAAAATTAAGTCTAAACATACTGTGACAGTGTCAATATTTTTGCTCCAAAATGCGCCAGAACGCAGGAAATGCGATGTAGATTTAAAAAAAATGTCCGCTCGGTCGACTATTTTGCAATAAACTGACTATAGTCAAGTATTGCAAAATAGTTACGCCCCCAACCCCCCGTAACCCGAAATCCTGGATCCGCGCCTGCTTGGGGATGAAAGGGGTAAGTGCTGTGATGAGTGGTACATGTATATGTCTTTATCTAACGGAGCCCCGCAGGGGACGTAGAATTTTTATTAATTCGTTCCCATGAAATAACAATTCGTTCCCACGAATTAACAAATCGTTCCCACGGGAACGAATTGTTAATTCGTGGGAACGAATTGTTATATTGTGGGAACGAATTGTTAATTCGAGGGAACGTATTATTAAATTGAGGGAACGAATTGTCATTTCGTGGGAATGAATTGTTAATTCGAGGGAACTAATTGTAATATCGTGGGAACGAAATGTTAATTCGAGGGAACGAATTGTTAAATTGAGGGAACGAATTGTTATTACGTGGGAACAAATTAATAAAAAAATGCTGGGCTCCGTATTATCTGGTACCGAGAGTGCATTGACTGTATAATTCCAGCACAAAAATATTTACACAATTCCCTAATATTTGATTGGTCCGTAGCAAGTCTCTGTCCAAAATTTATATCCCAGTAAACTCCCATGCCGAACTACTTTCCGTAACCGTGAGGCGCAGTTAAAATAATTCTTAAGAAAACGGAAAATAAATTATGTCATTATTATCTGACAAGGCAGGGTTGGAAACGCGTATGTATTCACGGCTCGCTGAGTAATTGCAACAGTTTCCAAGATGGGCCTGAAGAAATTGACATACAAACTGAAGACACTAGCCCGGGCCCGGTTGCCCGGTTGTAACGTTAAGGAATTAACAGTATGTAAAGGTAACAGAGGTTTTGAGTATCCTTAACAATGTTAACGATTTAAAAGCCCGATAAGCTAACGGAGGTTTTGAGCAATCGGGCCATGGTATTCTTTTTTATTATTATCTTCGTACTGGTTCCTGTCTACACAGGGCAATAGAGTCGTGTTTCTCACATATTTCGCCAGTTATCTACAGAAGCAATATTCCGGACAGCCAGGAGCAGTGGTGAGTGATTGGTACAGATTTGTTCCTTATATGCTACGCCTGTTTGCCTTCTAATATCCGAGCTTTGCAGTCCCACACAAGAGCAAGAATGTATCCAAAATCCATAAGAAAATGGCGGGTATACGAGCATAACCAAATCTCGATAGGAGGCTGTGACTGGAGAAATGGGGGTTTAAGGGTTAAGGGTTCTGCGAGCAGTGTAGATCCAGATCAGCCTGTGCATCCGCACAGTCTGATCAGGATCTGCACTGACCGTCAGGCTTCTAACAAGCAATATAGATCACTATCAGGCGACAGAGGTATGCTATTTAAAAAGAAGCTACGCTGGTCAGAAATCCCGCAAGCCCCATTTCATCAGTCACAGCGACATATAATCTACTTACCGAACTCTGAGATGGTACGAACACGCTTATCATCATTGATGCTGTGGCACTTCAATCATTTTCCAGCGGAGTATTTTTTCCACAAATACGTGTATTCCTGGGCCCGGTTGCTCAAAGCTTCAGTTAGCTTAACGGACTGTTAAATCCTTAACTGAATGGTTAAAATCTCTGTTTAACAGAGATTTTAACCATTCAGTTAAGGATTTGACAGTCCGTTAAGGATTTAACAGTCCGTTAAGCTAACTGGTGTTTTGAACAACCGGGCCCTGATGTAAACATTTACACATTAATCAAGAACACAAGGAATGAATATCACCGGCTTCTTGCAGCAGTATATCGTATAATATCACAGTGGTTTATTGGTTACACAAACACGGCAACATACACGCGGCGAAGACATGAGTAGCACTTACTCCTCACCTTGATGAACGATTGGCCCTCCATCAATCACATCTACACATGATCTAACCGCATAGTGGCGGGATAACAACGGCGAAACAACGCGCGTACAACCATGACAACGCACGTGGCACAACCGACATAGTAGTGGAAGTTATGCGGCGTTAACCAGTATCTGCAATCGCCAGTGCGTCCGAGTGTAGTGACCTATGGAACTGCACAGATACATGGTTTGATTTAGGCTACGAGATGCATTGTGTCTTAAGTGCGTATCACGGCGAAATATGTTTTTATCAGTTTTGCACTGATCATCTAGCACACATGCATATTAATTGGCGCAGATGTAATGTTTGCGGTCTTGTAATGTTTCTGCAACGCACAAGCGATCCGTGTATGCGCTGGTCAGGCTGCGCAGGCTGATCTGGGGCTACACTGGTCGCAAAAGCAACACCTCCCCGTTGTTATTGCGGGATACATTTAGTAGTAAAACTGGTTGCAAACGCAAAGTTGTCGGTTTTAAAAATTCATCTATTGTACAGATGGCACCAGTCGGCACAACAGACCGTTTTTATTACCTGTGGTACGACAATACTCGTATTAAAGGTACATGCCCACTAAGGAGGCACAAACTGTTCTATATGTGAATTAAATAAGTTTTGTAATTAAATTATGTCACTATTCCACCAGTTTACGAGTATCCGCTATACAGATATACCGTAAAGATTCTAATAGACGCCCATGCTCTAATAGACGCCCACCCCCCACTTTTTACGTTGAAAATGACACATTTTTTGGCCGATTTTCACGAAATTAGTGCCTCTAATAAACGCCCAGTACCGACTTGAAACAAAATCGGAGCTAATTGTAAAATTAGATTTTATTTCTTTCCATTATTTCGAAAGCAACTTCCTTTAAAATCGGGGACACAGGGTGATCAGAATTTACACGGTTACGGAGACAACATTTTCAAAGCATCTCAAACCCGACAGATCCGAAACGCTGACGAAACGTCCGTAGGCGTAAATCTGATCAGCATTAATGATTGACGCTGTCTTGATATACATTACCATTACATTTAACATTTCTACCGACTGTACCATATTGACCAGAGTGGGCCGAAACGTCTTGGTCCAAATGTTTATAAACTGACAGACAGTACAATCAAGTCTGGCGTTTGAGAGTAACGTCCCTTAGTTATGTTTTTGTTCAGATAGCAGAACATCGTATATTTTTTTTATCATTTTCCCTTTGCTGAATAACACTTGCCTCTATTAAACGCCCACCCTGGACTTCGGAGCCAGTGGTGATTCTAATAGACGCCCGGGCGTCTATTATAATATTTACGGTAATCATTTAGTAATATTTATTTTACTGATAGTGACGCGCGTCGGTATCAGGCTATTTTCATATGCAAATGAGGCACGGTATGTTTTAATTATTTATTCTCATTAAATGCGTCACCTGAAAAAATAATATTTTCGACAGATTATAAAGTATGGTAATTGCACATCCAAAAATAAATACAGAGTATACATAGTAATGTCCGTTAATATTTTAAGGAAACAAGGTTATCGCCCCTGATATCAGTTTAGAAAGTTACGTCTGATATAAAATGAATAATAATGCCAATCAATACGTGGAGTAATGGTGAATGCATGTTTATTTGCCAGAAAATGCTCGGATGATGTCTCTGATATACAGAACATTTTGTGCCTACTGAGTGGGCATGTACCTTTAAAGAAAGCACCTCACCCACCTATGCATTATTACCCGAGCTATTAGCTCGGATTTAGTAACTATATGCACATTCTCAGTCATTGCAGATATGCTAATGAGTTAAGTGGCGGTCGCAGTGTCACTGTTTGCGGGTTTAACTTTAGCTGCACTACGCCATAAAAAGGTAGTTCAACAACAGTAAAACAGCGAGCTATCTTACCGTTTCAGCGTAATACATGTGTTGTTTGCTTTTTTGTGCTATATGTGTGTTATTGCAAAAGTTTTTGTATACTTTATAAACTATTAACTGTTATGTATTAATATGAGTTCTTTGTTATGTATGTTGATATTTTGCGCAATGATATAGTAGGGCCCTGGGGCGGGATTTCCCTGTGACGTTTTTCTTGAATGACCAATCAGATTAAAGCTTACATTCTGAACTTTACATAGGTCAATGGCTCGATAAAATCCGACATTGGACAGCGAAATGATGATGATGATTTAAAGGAGAAACATTGTTTGTTGACAGTTACATACTGTTTTAATCATCTTGAGCCATCGATATTATTAATCAGTGTCCATTTTACTTAAACAATTAACTAATCTATAATGAATTTAGTAAAACATTTTTTTTTTTGCTTATATTTAACGGCGGCACTGGCTCTAGGACCTTGCATGCCGTCTCCCAAGAATGGGAGAATGAACGGAGGTAGAGACTTTTTTGAGAGAAGCCGGTAATTCGTATTTACAGAGCAACTACGAATTATCGGTACCCATTTACAGCTGGGTGAACTGGAGCAGTGTGGATAAAGTGTCTTGCTCAAGGACACAACGCACGCCGCTAGTCAGGCTCGAACCCACGACCCTTGGATCAGTAGTCCGACACACTAACCATTACGCCACGGCGCTCCACTTGTAAAATAGTTCGCGCGGAAATCCAAACTTTCCAAAGAGGTCCTAGAAATTTTTGATAATTACACGTCGTGTGTGTTAGCGCATACGCTGCCGACAGTCTTGCGACTTGACGTTACACAGCATATACAGTACGATACACTTCACAAAGGAAACGTTGTCTTGAGTTTGAATAAGGATAATAATTATCTCTAGATTATTTGTATTATGAATTAAAAAAAGTATATTTAAATAATTAGATATTAATTTAAATAAATATTTCGGCATCATTTACTCAATAAATTAAAATTGAATGTGTAGCTGAAATGAAAGTGAAAGTAGAACGTTTTTGTTATACCTCCGGGTTACAAATCGCTGAGGATTCCTATTTGAATTGGAAAATTATATGAATTTTAAATTTAGGAGACTGTGTCAGGAGAAAATGGACTGATGACATATGTCACCAGTCTAGTTCCTGAGCTATGACTGTGACAGGAAAAAAGGGACTGATGACATATGTCACCTGTCGTGTTCCATGCATGACTGCTCGCTCTTGTTTGTAATTGTTGTAAAATATATAAAGTTTAAACTGTGTATATATAATTTAAACTGTTACACAAAACTATAGATACACAAAGTATGTCGAGGGGTATATAGTTTTCGTAATTCCGTCCGTCCACGTTAAAGAGTTTGGGTACCCATTATCTCTGTGACGGAAAGTTGGATGGACCTCAAACTTCATATACTTCCTTATCATCAACCATATTTTCATTCCATACCACACTCATGCGGCCTTCATTTACAAGGTCAAGGTCAAATTACTTAGACATTTGCATCCGTACGATTTGACTTAAAGTTTTCTGCAACCGTAAGTCAAATTGACTTCAAACTTCATATACTTCCTTATCATCATCCATATTTTCATTCCATACATGTACCACACCCATGTGGCCTTCATGTCCAAGGTCAAGGTGAAATTACTTTGAACAATCATGTTTGTCAAGATAAATATTGTGTTTGCATCATTGATAATGTATACTGATTCGACGAGTATATATGATTTTTTTGTGTGAAATATTAAAATGGTTGCCATGACAACTAATATTATTAAACGTTCACATGTTAAGTGTATTGCAATAGGGTAACAGTACTCGGGTGTATTGCATTGATTTTCAAAAAGTAAACACCTTTTCAACAAATACTATTTTTGTGTTTTCCAATATTGGTTGCCATGGTTACTATGGTAATGCATATATATTTCAGAACTAGTGTATAATAACATATGACAAAGCAATATATCCTGTGAGTATATATAGTCGGGAAATTATTGAGCAAGTGAAACTTGTATGTAGCTGACCATTTGAATAGTTGCTGTCTCAACTACTGACAAGCCGCAATACATCTATTCCGCAAAGTTCCGCATCCGTCCTGGTGCCAATTCTTAAGACTACAATATACATTCCAACAAATTAATTATTAGTACATTTATATGTGTCCTCCACAAGCACGTACTGCGAAGGATTTCAGGACTTTCAGTCCTTTGATTTCTGTATAGCGGGCACTCGTAATGTTCTTATGAAATCAGTCAACATGTTTAAACATACAATATTAAATCAACACAGACGGTAGATTATATTTATTACATAAGCACATCATCATAGTTTAAACACTTGTTCCGTAGCATGCACACTTACATATTTATTACACCGGAGTATAATGCGTTTTACAATACCGTGTTATTACACTGGGAAAGACCATTTATGCAATAAACCCGTCCATATGATAAGGCCCCGGATGACAATTAAATATGTCTGCAATCAATGAAATAGAATCTTACAGATAAAACAAAGTCTGCTTTATCCCGGAAATGCCTCCTTCTAATAACTCGCAGTTAATAATCATTACACAGTCGACGCTTCCACTGTTGTGCATAGGGCGGTCGGTATACGATATTTGTAATATAGAGAATACAAGGGGGCCGTTTCACTAAGCTTCGTACGACTAAAATGTTCGTAAGTGCAAAATTATGATGGTCTGTAAATTTCACATTAACATTGTTTTCTTGTAACAATTATTGGATTTACATTTAGTGAAACGGGCCCCAGGTTCGTTTATTTTGATATCAAATTTATCAGGTAATGCTAGGACACGCACATGAACTATTTTCGAGCCGCGCCAGATATACACTACCAGTCTATCAGGCTAGGCTAGGTAACGCGTATGAATTCCTCAGCAAGCCGAGGAATTCCTACCGTTTCCGAGCCCAGCCGGATAACACGATATCAAAATATTCTAGCCTGGTATTCTATATATCAGATAACGCTTTTCTGCGAGAGAAATGACAAATATGATGTGGTTTTCGTTGAAAAAGACGCGGACTTGTTTATGTAGCGTCATTACACTGATGTAATTTTGTTTAACGTCATGTGACGTCGTTCGGCCAATGAAACGTAGTTTTGAATCCGCTGTGACCCGGATGTGCGTATCCAGTCCGTGCAGGATACGACAATTTGTAATCAGAGTGAGACAGTATGTAGTATGTCAATGCAAAGCTCGTTACCTGAGATATACAATGGAATATATTGATTTTAAATGGAGTATATATGATTATTTGTGTGAAATATTAAAATGGTTGAGCACGTACTGCGAAGGATTTCAGGACTTTCAGTCCTTTGATCTATATAGCTATAATACCGGAGCGTACAAACCTCTGAGACGTATGTGTATCTGTAGCAGCGAGGGTATATACAGTAGCGAGTTCACCAAATGAACATCGAATAATATCAGAGTGCTCATAGGGCACATATGGACCTTGTAAGCGCAGACGAGTGGTGCACAGACCAGTGTATATATAGGACACAGTCAACTTATGAATAATATAGACGGTAAACCAGTCCTGGTACTTCCATGTCCCCTCCGGGGCTCCGTATGGTACAGCTTAGCAACAAGGAGTAAATTCTCAGGACAACGGCATTGAATGATTCTTATTATTATGACAGATAGATAAATAAAATAGATGCTGCAGGAAAGGTATGTCTGTGCCAAACATTTTATTATATTATTTGCATGCTCTACACATGCAGGTTAATTCTTTTCTGTGCGACTTGATGTGGGGGTGAGATAGAGATTTCGAAAGTGAAAGTAGACGGTTCCGTCAAAAAAGGGGAAATAACTCATGGAAATTAACCCGCATGGATCTAGAACCGGCTTAGGTCACTGACTCCAGGAATGGAAGTAACAAAATTGATTTTGTCGCAGGTAGTTTGTGATTGTCATGTTTGTGTGAATGTGGGTCTATGGGAAATCACTTGGTTGTCTGTTTCCTATATAGTAGTGAGTGGGGCGCAAACATCTCTCACACACACACACCTCGTCGGTCCAGTATATAGCAGCGACTGGTGCACAAGCATTGCAGGTAGGTAGTTACAGTAGCCGATTTCACCAAAATTGCAAAGTATACTTATCTAGCAAAGTATACCTTGAGGGAGTAATCATTTATTTTTCTCTAAATGCAATATTTCATATAGAACTAACGACTGCATATATTGGATGAATAAAAGTATGCAGAATTATTATATGGCTGTGATAATGTAATAAATTCAGTATAATAACAATTAATAAATTTATCCTTAAATTGGAAAATTCTCCCTCAAAGTATACTTTGCTAGATTAGTATACTTTTAAATGTTGGTGAAATAGGCTACAGGTATGGCAATAATGTATATACTAGCGATTAGTGTATATTCACACACACAAACCTTTTTAGACATAATGATCTCAATAGTAGTGAATGTTGCACAATCATTGCACAAAGACTTGGTAAAATAGACAACAAGATATCCAATAAGATATACAAATGTACATGAACATATGTAAAGAAGAAACTAACGCCATGAACGCAATGCATCGTGATCAGCACATGATACGCACACAGCGGTGGACGGTGCGACTTCAACGCGGCACAAATATGCACTACAATGCAAGCTCATATGAGAGCACTGTATACGTATATCGATGGTCTAGTAACATAAGGTCGTAACTGCTATGCTATAGCATAGCAGTTACGACCTTATGTTACTAGACCATCGATATAGCAACTTTCCGGGGTACGGGAGGAGTATGCATGTACGCTAACTAGTACTGCTTGAGAAACATGTAAGGCATTTGGGAATCCATTTTCATACACATTTGAAGGATGTTAAAACATTATGGCCACGTGGTGTGAACAGCGCTGCAGCCGGTAAACATTTAATAAAATATAGTGTGGTCAGATGAGAATCGATTTGTATTTCTTCTGAATAAGCAAACTTATGTTTTATTTAGCCTAGATCCAGTGTGGCAGATAGACAGACAAACAGACAGACAGACAGGCAGGCAGGCAGGCATGCAGGCGGCAGGTCAGGCAGGGCAGGGCAGGGCAGGGCAGGGCAGAGCAGGGCATGCAGGCAGGCAGGCAGGCAGGCAGGCAAATGGGACCATAAGGTATATGCAATACATGATAGAGTGGACTTCTTATTGTTTTGTGGTCAGTTATAGTGACAGTTCGGTACGAGTTGTTTTGAGAACGTGTTAACCAGTTCTGCATAGGGTCCCGTGTCGTTTCGCCCATAATCCCGTTCGCACCAGGGTCGTTTCACCCTTATTCCCGTTCGCCCCGGGTCGTTTCGCCCCTATATATATAATGTATAGAAATATTGTAATACATTAACAAATATAATTCAGTGACAAAGAACTATGTAGGTAACACATTAGTATTACTCAGATACACTATATCCTGTCACGTTAGCCACGATTTCGTATAAGGAGAAATTATTATATAAAATCGTGTTACCAGCTGGCACCACGTGGAGGTATGATGCACATAAAATAAGCATAAACTTATCATACATATTGTATTATATAATATTTTTATTAAGCCATATAAGCCAGCAAAAAAGTATTGGCCCTGAAAAGGGCCGTTAAAGATCAGATTGGACAAATAAGACCACTAGATATTTCATTAATGGTACATGCCCACTCCTTGTATCAGAGACATTCTTTACATGTTTTATACAAGTTGCTAGAACCTCGCAAAACCGGCCATTATAAGGGTGACGTTACTCGACGTAGTATATTTATACAGTGTGTTACATTGTGCACATATTTAAAGAGAACAATATGGATAGTGGGAACCTCACTAAAATGGTCCATTGCCTACTGGCATACCAATTCAATGGTTATCAAGTTACCTGATAAAAAAAGTGAAAGGGTTTAGCGTCCCACCAACAGCTAAGGTCATATAGAGACGGGACCACAATTTAAAGTCCCAAGTTACCTGATGAACTGGTGCGTCGTCTTTCGCTCCCGGCAAGTTGGGACCAGACCATAAACCTGCACGTGCCGCCACACTGCCTGCGTGCAATGGAACACGCAACCATTCGTCGCCGTGATGTCATGAAAGACGTCGGAAAGCGCCTGCCAATCAGCTGCAAAACATGACCATATGATTTGCCATCATGGTGATACAGTTAATTCTCAAATTAAACAGATATTATACCACGATGGAGCGAACAGACAAATTATGTACGGTATTTATTTCAACATACCTCTCTCGAAATCCAGAACAAATGAGGATTTAAATAAGCTTGCTTTCAATCCAATCCCATTTGTATAGGACTGTATACAGTATCTCTTTATACTGCTGCACACCCTCACGGGTAATTTCGAGCAGGTATTTTATTTCATATATACATGTACATACAATTCAAATACAATCGATGTTCCCGGTAATTAGCCGGTACCCATTTACAGCTGGGTGGACTGAAGCGGTATGGATAAAGTGTCTTGCTCAAGGACACAACGCAGCGCCTCCGGTGAGGCTCGAACCCACGACCTTTAGATCAGCAGTCTGACGCTCTAACCACCAGGCCACTGCGCTCCACAGTAACATTGACATTGACATGTTTAAACAAACGCTTCTACGGCGACGTCCTGACGGGCATCCTTCAACGATTGGAACACCTAATGATAAAATGAAAAGTCCTGCAGAGCATGATGTTATTAGCCGATCAAATCAGGGTTCAATATATGTCCACATTTTAGTAGTTACGGAATCTCAGGGAAAAGTGAGAGAAGTGTTGATTTCCTCCCCAACCAAATTCTCCCAGTTATATTTAGCTATCATTAATATCTGATCATAGCAATACTTATGGTAGTCAAATGTAAATGAACTAGCCACAAGTTTATAAAACATTCTAATGTGTTAATCATTTCTCTATATGCTGGTATATTTGAGCAAAATAAGTAGATTCCGTTATATGTATTGGGCCAAGTGATGTTGGTGTGGTAAGGGAACCTGCCACCATATCAGCAAATAGTAGTTTCAGTGTTGATTGGATATTGTATATCCCCCACTGTAGCGCCGTTAAACGTAATAACGCTAAAGATAAGCCAACATTACATAAAATAATGTTGATGTTTTTTCCCCAAAACATCTGGCATCTAAGGGCCGTAATGGCTCCACTTTTCTCCCGGTACAGTATAAATATACTGCAGGGTCAAACCCCACTCGTATATTAATTAACAGTTTGTAGCGTATATTCTCGGCGGTATTTATACTCAAATGTACTTTGCAAAACAAATTACCTGTATCTAATGGCTGTATCTTCTTGCAAATGAAGCTGATGTGCGCTTATCAAGATCACGTGATCGGCAACTGTTCGATTGATTGGTCAGCTGGGTGAGCCAACATTGGTCCGGTCCAATCAAATCATGAATACAAAATATCACGTTTTGTAACGAATAGTTTGGGGTGAATTGTCGAGATTCTGGCACCGCGTGTTAATTTTTGTTTCTTGGTGGTTTTGTATACATTTGGGGTCTGGCTTTCCGAAAAATCCGGGTGCCATTTTTCTCGGACACGTTCAAGATAATTTCAAGGTCATTGACCTTTTTGGCATAATTGGAGCCCGTGTACCCTGAATTATACACCAATATGTTGTGTATACATATAACCCTAAACTGGTATACATTACACAGAAGAACCGACTAATAGACACACTAAACATTTTCGGAAGATTCGATTTTCGACTCACATATATATCTGGCGGTCATATTTTCAAGATGGATATTCTGAAGCTCTGTACGTGTAGTATATTCTGCGACTGTCGTCTGTCTCAACACAGACGTCCAGACTTTGTCTGCCCTACTTTTGTGGGTGTCAAAATTGTCTATGTTCATGAAAGTAAATTACTATGGATTTGCCATTTACTTGGCGGCCATTTTGAGTTTTCTGACAATGGAGTATGTTAACTGCCACATTATTCCAGTTTACAGAATTAACCTTTGAACATAGGTGAAGGCGCTTAGCATTACACAAATATGTAGCAAGTCAACCGAAATCTCATAAATACCCGATTTTTGGCGGCCATCTTGAAAATATGATAATTATATACTGAATTTTAGTGTAGTTTACGTAAATTCTTTAATATATCCATCAGAATTGTTTTTGAACAAGATACACCAATTTCAAAGTTAAGGACCATGACCTATTGGCTCATATATTGGCAGTTTTCGACTTCCGTCAAGCATAAAGTTCAATGACCTTGAAATGACCTTGAACTATACATATACCTACTTCCGCTCCAATCAAATGTATACTTACGGGAGCAGCTGTATTTTTACAGGTACAGCTGCATTTTTTACAGGTGCAGCTATACTTTTTACAGGTGCAGCTATAAAAATACAGGTGCAGCTGTATTTTTTACAGGTGCAGCTATACATTTACAGCTGCAGCTGTACATTTTACAGGTGCAGCTACAAAAATACAGGTGCAGCTACAAAAATACAGGTGCAGCTACAAAAATACAGGTGCAGCTGTATTTTTTTTACTTACATGTGCACCTATACATTTACAGCTGCAGCTGTACATTTTACAGGTGCAGCAAAACATTTACAGGTGCAGCTATAAAACTACAGGTGCAGCTGTATTATTTACAGGTGCAACTATATATTTACGTTTTCCAATATTTTATTTTGTATACTTAATTTAATGACTTCAGTTGTTGGTGGATTGTCTGTTTGACATTCATGATCACGTACATAAGGTTTACAGGTGGTTCCAACACTTATAAAGAGCTGTCGCTGGTCTGGAATGGTCTTGGTATGTGAAGTTGATGGAACTTCTGGTGCGCTGTAGCCCACGACACCCACATCACTTTCATTTGTATCCGTCAACAGCAGTAGACTCGAGCTCTGCGCTGCATCCGATATGTCCAGTTTGATTTGCTTTCGTGATCGATATTCAATAATTAATAGGCCTAATGTACCTGTGTTCCGCATTTTATGGGGTCGGGATATTCAGCTGTCGGGCCTCGTCCACCCACAAAGTGCATCGAAATATGTAGGTGTCTCTGGTAACATTGTCAATGGTAAAATATTTTCGACCACAGTTCTGTACCCAGCGTTGACATTTTTCTCGATTTTGTGCAGTTTTTGGAAACCCGTTCCCAAATCTATCCAATAAAGTATTTGTCTTCACAGGGTTTCAGGGTTCGTGAATCGCCATAGCAGCAATGTTTTGTTGTCACCATTATGTTGCGAAATATTCCAGCGTAAAACCTGTACTGTATGCTCTATTTATCTACAGATTACACTCCGCAATACACAAAGTTGTAGTCACTGTGTGTTTGTCCGAATTCTGTGGCAGCACGCGAGTGAGCGGAGCTACCGGAGCTACCGGTTACAGTGCCATCTAAAAAATAGACTCAAGCTCCTATTCGTACAAATTACCTAGAAGGTAAACCGCCTAACTTTCGTTTACCGAACTCTTGTAGTTATTTTTAAAACGTTTATTTATAGCCAAATTACCGAACTCTTGTAGTTAAAACGTTTATTTATAGCCAAATTGTGTTTTTTCGCTATATTTAAAGTTTTAAACAGAGATAATGGCCAAACATGAAAAATTATCCGGTTGATGTAGTTTGGAAGTGATACAACAAATTTCGCGTTTGTAGATTACCGAATATAAGAAAACTTTTTCACAAACCAATGGATAACCAATATATAGCCGATCTATAGGTATATCGGCTAATAAAAATGTAACCATGGCAGTATTAAAGTACACTATGTAATGAGATATCGCGTCTGCGTTTACTGAGCTATGCTATTTTTAAAATTTCGACGACATGTACAGACAACGTGAATACCTGTGTGTGATAAATGAAATGAATTAATAAGTTATTACTGATTAAATATAACACGTTAAGTTTCTAATTACCTTCACGTAATCCGCCTTCTGTCGACGTGACATCAATGCGAACGCCAGCGGGAACTGCTTCCGCACACCGTCTATCTGCACGAAAGCGTGGACGGACGCCAGCTGAGTGAAGGGGTCACCGACGATCTGTTCAATTAAAGGTATTAAAAGCCTTATAAAAGGTATTAAAACACGTATATAAAACTAATACAAGGTTACATTCGCGTAATGACATAATGGGCACAACATAGTTCAGGTAAAAATACCTATTTTTTTTTAATTACATGACATATGTACCTTAAACGTCCCGTCGTCTATGAACCAACGCTTGGCCTGTCTGAAACTGCGTCGCGAACACGAGGTGGTGCTGTCCGTCTTCCTGGATGTCGACGACGAGGAACTCGTCCGCCTTGATGTAGTCGACTTTTTTCTGAAATTGTCATTTACATTGAAACCTGGTTAATCCGACATGCTCTGGGACCAGGCCGATATGTCGGATTAACCAGTGTGTCGGATTGACCAGTTTTCGTGTTTTAATGTAAAGAAATAACAAATTGACCTGCAAATGTGATATGGGGCCGCTAGTCGAAATACTCGGGTGTCTGATAAAGCAGTTTTCACTGTATACATATTAAATGTTAATTTATTATGAAAATCACTATTATTTCACGTTAGCTTTGTTGTACTGGCATGTATGTACTTAACTGTATTTCACATGTGTTTGCCATTACAGGCTTATACATACTTAATTGCTTAGATGTTACCTGGAAGTCCAGCGACGTCGGCTCCGTCGGCGAAACGACCCGGTGCGAAACGACCCGGGGCGAACAGGTAACATGGGCGAAACGAACCGACATCCTCCATAGTATCCAATCAAGTCCGGTTTCTGTTTGTAAACATCCCCGAAATTGCTGAATGTCTAACAGAAATGTGTAGTATCGACGGCAGTGAGATACCTTACAAAAGAGAATGTGGCGAGGAAATGTAGGCAGTGTATATTTAGTTTGTTATTTTTAACTGACAATATCCAGAAATTACCTGTATCGCACTGTTGCACAGTGTCCACGCTGTTTATTGACAAGTATGTGCGTGCACTCGTGTGTTATCAATAGTCGTATAATTTATATTTTGGAGTGAAACTAACAATTTGTATGAAGGTGTAGTGTTCGGTGTGGTGTTGAGACATGATCGCCCGTTTAGCTCAGTTGGTAAGAGCGCCGTGCTAGTGTTACGGGGGTCGTGGGTTCAAACCCCACATCGGGCGACACTTTCCCCTTAGAAATACTTCAATGGTGTCAGAAGTAAACAGGATTGTGCCTGGGTGTACTTTGGGTTGCAGGCTATACTCCTCATGAAGTGGATTATATTCCTTGGCTTCCTAGTATTAAGTTTATCGCGGCACTCTCCCTTTATTTCATATACAAATATTTCCATTTTGCATCAAAACATTCAAATGGGCCCTGGTATGAGCAAATTAATGACAAACATTATGTAAGTACAGTCCAAACATGGTTATTATGATGTGTATAGCTTTATTTATTAACACATAGTAATTATATGAAGATTTGGGTAGAATTTTGATGAAATCAGCTACAGATCAGCCTGCATATCCATGTAGTCTGATCAGGGCATGTACTGTTCACCATTCAGTCAATGAAACACTCGTAATGTGTTAGAAGATCAGAGGTTATATATCCACAAATCTCCAGTTGCAGCCACATATATCTTCCTGATCCTGAAATGCCGGAAATCATTCTTTCATGTATATGTAGTGTTGCAGAGCCGCCACATGCCAGCTCGTACATGTAAACATGTAGAATGTATATGACACAAATACCGAATATTCCATTTGGAGTAAATATACCAGGAACAATTCATGATTTTGTCCCAACATGACATATATATTTATATGTTATTTATTAACCCTTACTACGCTGAATTAAATTTTGTCGTCTACTGGAAATGTTTAGAATCGTCTCATGTGCTGTTAAGAATTAAGGCAAAAATGAAAAACAGCAGATGACAATTTCCGTCTCGTGCATTGTGAGGGTTAAAACAATTCAACTAGTGTAGTACCGACTCTATATAATATGACCTTGGTTCAGGACGTAGAATCCCATTCAGTTGTTGAATTTTCACATCAAACAGTCTGACTTAAGAAAAGACATTACTGGAACATATTTTTTGTATATAAACCTACTTCCCGTGCTGACGATATTGTGCTCGTACATCCCACAGGTTGAAGTAACGGACCGAGGTCTATAAATACATTAAATATATATACATTATACCAAGTCTATATGGAGGGAGTAAAAAAATAATTTTTTCGCTTATTTATTTTCATTTATTGATGCTTTTAGGCATATTTAACGTATTTATTATAGACCTCGGCGAGACATAGTGATCACAATGACGTCCGGGTGTCCGTCCGTCCGAAATCTGCGTTAAAGTTTTTAAATACCTTATATCTCTGCAGTACAAAGTCTCATTGACTTGAAACTTCATATGCTTATTAGTCATCATCCATATATTCATGCTGTGTCCCACTCATGTGGCCTCTGTGCCCAAGGTCAAGGTCAAATGCCTCGGCGGGCTCAACATGCGGGCCGCGGCCATCTGGTTGAATATATCAATGCTAAGATCTGTGGTATCATATTTTTCACATATACAGCCATTTATTCTTGTTACACATCTTTGCCTGTCATACATGTAACCACCATACTTCCACTACTTGTACACCTTATCATACTCGCTTATTTTTCTCCTTTACATTTTTAGTCTGCTGTTGAGGTTCCGTCTGTCCGTGTACATTTACCAATATTACACAAAGGATTGCTTCAATACTTTGACACTTGAATTATTTGTCTCACACTTGCGCCACCATTAACACGACCTTGACCTTTGTCACCTTCGAAATGTCGCTGAAACACTTAGCCATTTTGTTTTGTGGCTTTGCCTCGTTTCTTGTTCTTTTTTATGGTCCAGTAGGCCAGTGGGCATACCCATGTTTTACAAACATAATCTCTAGTTATTCAGGTAGCTCACAAGAAGAATGACCTTGATGTTATATGGATATTAAATCTCATTAAATGAATTCAAAGAAAGGTCATTAAATACTATTGACCTACTATTGTTTCTTGTGTTATTTAGCCCAATCACCCCTAATAAGTACTTTGTAACTGGAATAGGCACTCCCATGTTATATTCCACACTGTTCCATTTATCAGAACAGGATATTGGTTTTAGAAGTGAGAAAATATCTGCATATGGTGCAGATACTAATGAGACGGCTCGTTCGAGCCGGCTCATCGGGATCTACACTGTTTGGAAACATTATGATAGAGGTATGTGGTGGTAAATGTGTTAATGTGTTCAATTGTGCAATGTTGCTGTGATAAGAAATGTCATCAATACTGTTAGCTCAGTTACTTGTACATTGTTGTCACCATATGATGCATGCTCTGTAAAACACTATGCTTCCAAATGACCTTGACCTACTTTTTACTCTTCACTAACTTAGCAGCTCAGACAGGTGTATATAGTGACTTTTATTAGGGCCCCGCCGAGAATCGGTGGTGCCCTATAGGTTTCGCCCTGTCTGTCTGTCTTTATTTTGTGAAAGATTTTTGTAAGAGTTTCTATAATTTCTGTTTGCCTTCAGCTAATATCTTCATATTTCACACATGCATTACTTAGTAATGATACATTCTTCCACATTATTACCATTACAATTACCCTTGCTACTTATCGTATGTCCATCCATCTGTCTGTTTATTTTTTTTAAGTTTTTGTATGAGTTTCTCAAATAGGGGCCCTACGTGCGTCGACAGACCACATTTTCAAGTTTCATTTAGAAATAAAGAAATATAATAAATCAAATGTTGCTAAATGCACCTGTGAGTTAGAATCCCTGTAGAGATGAATATTGCCGTCAATGACTAGAACCAGATGCTGTTGCCCAAATCTACAATATGTGGCTCACCATGAGAGTACAAGCTTTGAAACCAGTGTAGCTACAGATTAGCCTGTACATCTCTGCAGTTAAATCATATCTATACTGTTAACTATTATAGGAATGAATGGCCTTTTTGTGGAATTTATCGGGGTATAAACTTGGAAAAGTCGCGGGAATACTGGACGAGGCCTTCCGGCCTTCGTCCAGTATTCCCGCGACTTTTCCAAGTTTATATCCCCGATAAATTCCACAAAAAGGCCATTCATTCTTTATAATTCCAGCATTTGAAATAAATTCATCAAGAAAATGTGTTTATTTTCCGTTTTCTTCAGAATTATTTTAACTGCGCCTCACGGTTATGGAAAGTAGTTCGGCATGGGAGTTTACTGGGATATAAATTTTGGACAGAGACTTGCTACTGGCCAATCAAATGTTAGGGAATTGTGTAAATATTTTTGTGCTGGAATTATTGAGTTGTATAAGGGCCTTTTTTCATGACGGGTTACACATACAATATGGTACATTTTGTTCAATTGTAGGCTTCTCATTTTGGTATCCCTCCCCCCACATCACAACAGGTGACATATATATCGGATTCAACTCTGTTAACCCGGCATAAAATGACTGTAGCTGTCGACAGGCCGTTAAACACCATTAAAAGAAAATGAAATACACATACAATATGATGGCACATTTTGTTCAATTGTAGGGTGGGACGCCGGTGCATGAAATGCAAAGAGGAGCAGGCCGTATTGGTCACCAGAGTAAATGATGCATTCTGCAGGTAACTCACTTTCTTAACCCTTTCAACGCTAAATAACTGGAATGGACCGTGATATGTTAATTTTCCAACCAATCCAATGGTCACAAAATGATTTTAAGATTATTGTCCATTTATGAAAAGGGGGTGTTCTCAAAAATATATAAAAAATACTTTCAAACAGTGCAGATCCTGATGAGACGGCTCATTATGAGCCGGCTCATCTGGATCTGCACTGTTTGCAAACACTGCTATAGAGGTCTGTAGTGTTGAAAGGGTTAATCCTACCACCTTGAAATTTACTCTTCCAAAGTGTTTAGCTTGCCGACTAACCCATTCATAGAAAATGGATAACTTTTGTCGCGCCCGCTTGCGGAAAGCGCGATATAGTCGGCCGTTTGGCGTACGTACAATACGTACGTACGTTAGTACGTACGTACGTGTGTCCGGTTAAAGTTTTTGGTTAAGTTGTTTGGTTCAGTTGTTTGGTTATAGTTGTTTGGATAAAGTTTTTTGGTTAGTTAAGTTTGGTTTAGTTGTTTTTTGGTTAATGTTTTTGGTTGTTAAGTTTTTGGTTAAGTTTTTTGGTTAAATTTTTTGGTTCTTTTTTGGTTAAGTTTTTTTGGTTAAAGTTAAAAGTTGTTGGTTAAAGTTTTTTGTACTATTTATCTCTGCAACTGCTTTGCCCATTACCTTGTTGAAACTTCACATGGGTGTTTATCATCATCTATGTTTTCATTCTACCCCCACCTCCCGTGCGGCCCCTGTGCCCAATGTCAAGGTCAAATTACTTTGAAGTTTTTGGTTAATTTTTTTGGTTAAAGTTTTTGCTTAAGTTTTTTGCTTAAGTTTTTTGGTTAAAGTTTTTCGTTATACTATATCTCTGCAACTGCTTTGCCCATTACCTTGAAACTTCACATGGGTGTTTATCATCATCTATATTTTCATTCTACCCCCCTTCCGTGCGGCCCCTGTGCCCAATGTCAAGGTCAAATTACTTTGATGTTTTTGGTTAAGTTTTTTGGTTAAAGTTTTTGGTTAATGTTTTTGTCGCGCCCGCTTGCGAAAAACGCGATATAGTCGGCACTTTGGCGTACGTACGTACATACGTGTGTCCTGTTAAAGTTTTTGGTTAAGTTGTTTGGTTAAGTTTTTTGGTTAAAGTTTTTGGTTGAGTTCTTTGGTTAAAGTTTTTGGTTAAATTTTTTGCTTACGTTTTTTGCCTAAGTTTTTTGGTTAAAGTTTTTTGTTATACTATATCTCTGCAACTGCTTTGCCCATTACCTTGAAACTTCACATGGGTGTTTATCTATCATCTATATTTTCATTCTAATACCCCCCTCACCGTGCGGCCCCTGTGCCCAATGTCAAGGTAAAATTACTTTGAAGTTTTTGGTTAAAGTTTTTGGTTAAGTTTTTTGGTTAATGTTTTTTGTTATACTATATCTCTGCAACTGCTTTGCCCATTACCTTGAAACTTCACATGGGTGTTTATCATGATCTATATTTTCATTCTACTCCCCTCCCGTGCGGCCCCTGTGCCCAATGTCAAGGTCAAATTACTTTGAAGTTTTTCGTTAAAGTTTTTCGTTAAAGTTTTTCGTTATACTATATCTTTTTTTTTAGTGTCCATGCCTCGCCACAAGGCGCGACATGCAGGCCGCGGCCATCTAGTATGAAAAATCTGATAATTCACAAACATTGCAGATCAAGATGAGACAGCTTGTTACAAGCTGACTCATCAGGATCTACAGTGTTTGAATTGACCGGAATACCTGTTTAGGCAGACAGAAATTAGGAAATATTTCCTGTATTATTTTTCTCATGTCTCAATATAAATAGTAGGCCATAAAAAAAAGTACGTTGGTTCTCAGACACAGGGTTTCAGGAATGTGACGCAGGAGGGCGGATTATTTTAATATATTTTTCGAGATGTTAGTCTCTTATTGTTTTCAAGTCGCCAGATGCATATTATGTTCTAGAAAGTTACTACGGTATAACCTCTTTTGATGTGAAAAATCACCAGATTTTCGTCAGACATGATTGAACTTAACATATTTTTGCATGGTAGTGTTTTTTATTGATCATGTGGCAAATTTACAGACAGTACAATTTTATTTTCCATGATGATAAAATGCTCGATGCACAGGGATTTTCCTGATGTGGCGATATCCGAGAACCAAAGTACTTTTATTATTGAGACCACTCATTTGAACTGCCTTAAGTTAATGAGACAGTTCAAATTATGTCCCCACCATTCACGTTTGAGGATAATGAAGAATAATATTTAGAATTGTCCACAAGGAAAATGTACAGTGAATCCTCTCTAAACCGAACACCTGGGAGGTCCCCCGAGTGTCCGGTTTAGGGAGGTTTTACTGTAAATGAGGCATTTCATAATTCTGATGTGTACTATGGGTTCATTATCACCTGAGATAAATGACCAAGAAACTCGTGAAAAATATGTTCGCATGTGTGTTTAGAGAGGTTCCCAGTAGTACTGGTACATGTATCTTCAGAATGCAGTGGATTGAGATGTTTTATTTATTTAGTTTAGTTTATTTAGTTTAGACCATGTTTTTGTCGAGAAAAAATGGAAATAAGAAAATGATCCGCATTGTAAGGGTTAATTAAATAACAAATCTTCACACATTAACACGACCAACCACTGTATTAACTCTTTGCATGCTGGGAAATCTGTGGGCTATAAATAGTTCAAAAATAGCAGATGATAATTAATTATATTTTCTTTTATTTCTCCTTATAAATGTCATGAATATGTCTTGGAATTTCATTTGAATTGTGTCCGGAGGACACAATTCTAATGAAATTTCAAGACATATTTACAGAGAGAAATAAAACATATACTCCTAAATTCGTGTGACGGATATTTTCACCGCTAGCATGCAAAGAGTTAACAGCAATTCACAACAATAAATAATATGCAGATTACTTGATGATAACCAGTGACCAACACTATCAGTTACCGACACATTAGAGAAATAAGATAAGGAAATGGTAATGTTTTTCGGTTACAACGTTAAAAAATGCATGGTTCCCAGGCAAACGCAATTTCCATGTTTTACTTTATATACCTCACATGATAAATAGGGGAGGAAATAGAATAATCTATGTTTTCGTTAACTGTACCCAGGCGCGGATCCAGGATTTCGGGTTAGGGGGGGCATAACTATTTTGCAATACTTAACTATATTTTGCAATACTTGACTATATTTTGCAATACTTGATCGACTATATTGAATATAGTCAAGTATTGCAAAATAGTCGACCGAGCAGAGCTCTGGATAGCGATAGGGGGGTCCGGGAATTTTTTTAAAATCTACATCGCATTTCCTGTGTTATTGACACTGTGACAGTATGTTTAGACATGATTTTTGATTGAAAACGTTTAAATTTTGAAACAATAAGACAACGACCGAAAAATGCATGGAATACATGGCACTTGGCATGAAACGTGCCTTGTAACTTGTAAAAAATCTTTACTCGGCAAATTTTAGGGGGGTGCGCCGGGTCCGACCAGTAATCAGAAATTATGCAACATAATTCTTAAAAATTTTCAATTGTGGATGTGACTGGAGAAATGGGGCTTACGGGTTTTGCAACCAGTGTAGATCTGCACAGTCTGATTAAGATCTGCACTGTTCGCCATTCCATCAATGAAACACATGTCATGCTTCTAACAAGCAATATAACGTACATTTAGATCGTTATCATACTACATGAGTGTGCTATTTAATCAGGAGCTACACTGGTCATATTTTCACATAATCCTCATTTCCTCATTTCCTCATTTCACCTATGACAGCCACGTACAATGAAGATGACGAGCCGTCTCATCAGTATCTACACTTTTTGTACAGAGACTTGCTACTGGCCAATCAAATGTTAGGGAATTGTGTAAATTTCATATTTTTGAGAACAATTACACCCCCTTATTATAAATGACTAGACGAAGGCCGGAATGCCTCGTCCAGTATTCCCGCGACTTTTCCAAGTTTATATCCCCGATAAATTCCACAAAAAGGCCATTCATTCCTTATAATTCCAGCATTTGAAATAAATTCATCAAGAAAATGTGTTTATTTTCCGTTTTCTTAAGAATTATTTTAACTGCGCCTGACGGTTACGGAACGTAGTTCGGCATTACAACACTAAATTAAATTTTGTTGTCTGCTGATTATTTTATATTTTCCAGTATTCTCATCAAAAACATGGATTGACAGCACTTTGAAATCATTTCCAGTGGAAATGATTTTAAAGTGCTGTCAAATCATGTTTTTGTTGAGAAAGAAGATAAAATATAAAACAACAGCAGACGACAATTTTTGTTTCCCACATTCTAAGGGTTAAATGGATTTATTAAAATTTATTCAACCCATGTTTAGAAATAAATACGCGGCGGCTCAAATGGTTGTCACGGCATATACATACTTCTAAACACATGTAAAGAAAATATTTAGAATTTTCCACAAACAAAATGGCATATCATCAGCATGAAATGGGTTAATATTATGTTTCACAAGTGTGTCTTCTGGTACAGCAATGGTGGAAATACATCACCAAATTACCTCTGTTTATCACAATGTATAATAGTATTAATAGAATGAAATACAAACTCCTTATCATTTGATAAAATAAAATTGTGTGTTTGGTTGACCGGTCATTTACAGTCCATAAAGTTAAACTAAAAAAACACATTTGAATAACAATCCGTCTCATCAGGATCTGCAGTGTTTGTCAGTATTTTTCAGATATGTTTAAAAATAACCCTTATTTGACTAATGGAATACTGCAGAAATGAGCGTGGAACTCTCAATGTCACATATTTAGAGGCTAGCTGGGTTAATTTACCTTTAATGATAATGTACGAGTATCCTCATATTGTAAAGCTCAAAACTGCAGTACTCGTATACCAGGAGCCTGTTTCACTAAACTTTGTACGACTAAAATGTTCGTAAGTGCAAATTTAGGATCATCTGGAAATTTCAATTGATGGATTTACATTTATTGAGCATGGGCTGCATATGCAGCTTATGCTCAATAAATGTAAATCCAATAATTGTTTACAATACAGTATTGTTAATGTGATATTTATAGACTATCATAATTTTGCACTTACAAAAATTTCAGTCGTACAAAGTTTAGTGAAACGATCCCCAGAATTACAATGCAACCTCTAGTGCTAACACATAGGTGACAAGTTTAGAGACGTTCCAATGTGTTCACAATTGCCTCCATCCTAATCGTCTCATGACAGTTGAAACACTTTGACAATGTCAGACTTCTCCATGGTAACGATAATCCTGTGTTCCCTGGAACAGTAGCTGATGGTCTGGGGCCTGTGGATCCCATCCTTGTTACCCAGCAACTGATCACCATAGTTACAGTCATCAGACAGCTGGATAATGTTGTTGGTTACATATCCACAGACGTAGACATTGCCGTCAGGTTGGACAATCAGATCTCCTGGCGGCTTGTTGTCTGGTTCTAGGTACACGTCCATACGCCCACCTTTCTTCAATTCTAGACTTGTCACAGAGTTGTTCCCACAATCAGATATGTAGAGCTTTCTACCATTGTGTGTTATGGTTATATATCTTGGGTCAGACAAATTCATTTGTGCATGGGGTGTAGAAGTAATTTCTTTCAGGTATTTGCCTTGCATGTCTAGAACTTTGATATTAGGTCGCTCATCATTTGGGCATGTGACATACAGTTTGTCTTGGAAGTATACCACACCATAGTACTCACTGGCCCGTAATGTGGCTATTGGACCAATCTTGCGCAAGGGGCGTAGTAGATTGTTGATGGAAAAGTACTGAAGTTTCTTCTCTCGTGGTAGAGACACGATGACCTGGCCATGGCCGACGTCAGTGACGTCCCACGGCACGGCTCCTATCTTTGTCTGGGTGATCATCCTGTACTGACAGTCAAACAGCTTCAGGCTTTCATTGTATGTATCCACGAGCACAATCTTCCCATCGTCCAGAATCTCTGACCCACTGATGTCGCAGTACTGGTACGCATCACTTCTGGACTTCACGCTGAACTCACTGCATAATGTGGCCGTTCTTTGAGGAAGCTGGCTGATTGCTAGAGAACCTAGTGTATCTACTGACTTCAGCAGCTTTGTCATGTTGTCATCTGGTTGAAAATTAAACCTTAGTGCGTCTTGACTCTTTTGTTTAATTCCTTCTAGTGCATGTTCATAGGTACTTAATTGCTTCTCAGTCTTCTTCATTTGTAGAAAACATTTATTCTCAATGCCATTTGCTACTGCCACCTCCAGTGCAGTTTTAGATTTCTGTAGTGTCCCTATCGCATCCTCGCATATCTCTGCTCTTCTCATTGTGTACGACTTCTCGGCTTCATAGAGGCTTGTCATGTCTCGTAGAAGTTCCTTCTCCAACTTCTGGAGCAGGTTTGAAATATCTTGGTGCAGTTTCAGTATCGCCTGTTGAAAATCGTTTTTCTGGATGTCTAGCATACCAAGGTTCTTGTGGACTGTGTCTCTGGCTTTCTCCAACTTCTTTATCAGAGTAGTTATATCTTTTACCATAGTTGTACATTGCTTAGTTGTCTTTTGAACATTCATCTCGGGTATATATGCCAGCTGTTTACATTTACGATGTTTGATGGTAGCGCACACACTGCAGCATGCTTCGTTGTGGTTGTTACAGAAGTATTTAAGTCGTTCATTTGTATGTATGTCACATGACTCGAGCATCTCATCATCAGCATCAGGCATTTGTTTTATTATCGGCATTGTTTTACCTTGGCGGAGGACATGGTTCTTGGTAATCTTCAAAATTTTATGGTGTTTGATGCAGCTATTGCAGAAGTACTCGCCACATTCGACACAGTATGCCTCAACGTCGTTGTGCAGGCCGTCCCTGCTGCACGGACCACAGTATATCTCCGGATTCAGGGATTTGGCCTGTCTAGACACCAGTGGACGTTGGCTCATCGATTCCCGATCACCTTGCTCAGACCTGGCTGTAGAAATGTTTGTTGACTCGCGTATCCCGGCCTTGGTAGTAAACAATCTTCTGAGTTCCTGTGTTCCTCTCTTGGCGGTGAATAGGCTTGTACCGTCATTTGTATTCTCATTGGCAGTGGATGGCGTTGCAGGTTTATATGTTGCTGGCGATAGTCTGGGGATGGGGCCGGCAGCCTCTGGCAGTTCTGTCATTACTGGAGGCAGGCTCATCGCGTCCCTCCGGCCCGGCCGGTCGTCTGGCCTGTGGGACACCTGCAGGGACCTTGGTCGAGCACTGGCAAGGCTGGCACGGGCACTCGACTGAGCGGCAGAATTCTCCATGCCCGCCATTCTGTTAAGAATTGCCTTCAGTTCATACACATCAACTCGATACATGTCCATTATTGATCCCCAAACTTTAATTTACAGTCGCAATAAATGTCGAAATTTAACTTCTCAATTTCCATTACGTGTTCATAAACAATGTTCTGTAACTACATTCAGATTATAATTGGTCCCAAGATCACTGTTACTCGCAAAATCATTTCCCTTTAATTATTGCGTGTGCATTGATCCAAATATTTGGAATAGTTAATTAAACAGAATATCCGTCTGATTATTGATTAACTATTATGTACAGTCTAAGATTGTTTTAGAAAGTTTGAATAATCTTATTTCATTCAAAACCAGTATTGCTTGAAAGACACCAGCTCATATGTCAGATCAATGTGCTGGCAAGTCATGTGACAGCAAGCCTTTATCCAAGGTTACTATTGTTTTAGTGTATCATAGTTAAATCTTAATCATTAACCCTACAATGCTGAATTAAATTTTGTCGTCTGCTGCTTATTTTTTGCTTCCAATATCCTTATCAAAACATGGTTTGGCAGCACTTGAGAATCATTTCCATTGGAAATGATTCTAAAATGCTGCCAAACCATGTTTTTATTGAGAGAAAATAGAAAATATCTAACAACAGCAGACAACAATTTATGGTTCCCGAAATTCTAAGAGTTAAAGTAACTGATCTCGTTGTTTTTAGCTCACCTGAGCGAAGCTCATGTGAGCTATTGTTACCGTCGTAACCGTCGTCCATCGTCGTCGTCCGCCGTCGTCCGTGAACATTTTCAAACGTCTTCTCCTCGGTAACCATTGGGCCTATAGTCACCAAACTTCATGGTCATGGTCCATAGTTAGGGGGATTACAAATTTGTTAAAATGACGTCATTACGTTATCCAAGATGGCCACCATCTAAAAATAGCACAAATTCTTAAAAAATCTTCAACTCATGAACCGCTACCCGGATTGTGACGAAACTTGGTAGGAATGATCGATTTACAATGCTCTTTCAAATTTGTGAAAATGGTGACCCCGGGGTCAAAAATGGGCGTGGCCCGTGGTGTCAAATTGGGGTCAAATTTTATTTTTGACCGAATATGCTCATGTCATATATCAAATTGAAGGTGCAATATTTGTCGGAATCGGATGATTATGTCATCCATGATGGCCACCAAAAGGTCCATTTATTCAAGATTTTGAACGTCTTTTTCTCAGGAACCACATGGCCGGCCGATGCTGGACAAACTTCGTATGAAGTTAAGATCCTTGGGTGAAGCATTTTCAAATTTGGTAAAATGAGTCATCGCTTAATCCAAGATGACCGCCCTCTAAAAATAGCACAATTTTTTTAAAACACATGAACTCAATGTCACATTCTCCTCTGGTGGTCATGGAGTCAGGTGAGCGAATTAGGGCCATCATGGCCCTCTTGTTTGTCTATTGTAATACTAGTTCTGCAATGTACCTCAAGAAAAGGGAGTTTGTGGTGATTGCGACCAACGTAGTCCAGACAAGCACAGTTTGTCATTTTCGCTCTTGAGTCAGGAACCATTTATGATGCCTCAAACAAAATCGTTAGATACAAAGCTGGCTGCGTGCTTGCTGATCAGGAGCTACAATACCAAACACTCAATAAATCTGTCACTTGGGAATCACATATTGTGAAAACTATTCACCACTAAATGTTAACCCTTTGAACACTACAAACCTCTATCATAATACTTGCAAACAGTGTAGATCCAGATGAGCCGGCTCGTAACGAGCCGTCTCATCTGGATCTACACTGTTTGCAGTTATTTTCTTCTTTGTTAAAAAACAATTTTTCTGATAAATGAAACAGTCTGAAAAATAACATGGGTGCGTCCATTCCAGTTACTTAGGGGTGAAAGGGTTAATCTGGATCTGTCAGAATATCTCCCATTCAGACCATGTGGACCGCCGGCTGAGAAAGGGTATCTTACTGCATGTGAAACACTTGTTGATCCTGATTGTCTTAACCCATTCACCACCAAGGATTTTTGTCGAGCCCGCTTGCGGAAAGCGAGACATAGTGATCACAATGACGTCCGGGTGTCCGTGCGTCCGTCCGTGTGTCCGTCCGAGCTTACATATGGATACATATGTGGCTAGGAGAACAATAGGTTATGTAATATTCTATTGTTCCGTGATTTTATGTGGCTAAAATGGGTGTATGTGGCTACAGAACAATAGGGATGAACAAAGGAAAAGGTTAGGGTTAGCCACATAAGTATCCATTTGTAGGAACGTCCGTCCGTGTGTCCGTGCGTGCGTGCGTGCGTGCGTCCGTCCGTCCGAAATCTGCGTTAACGTTTTTAAATACCTTATATCTCTGCAGTCCTAAGTCACATTGACTTGAAACTTCATATGCTTATTTGTCATCATCCATATATTCATGCCGTATCCCACTCATGCGGCCCCTGTGCCCAAGGTCAAGGTCAAATGACTTAGAAGTTTGCGTTCCGAAATCTGCATTAAAGTTTTTAAATACCTTATATCTCTGCAGTCCTAAGTCACATTGACTTGAAACTTCATAAACTTATTAGTCATCATCCATATATTCATGCTGTATCCCACTCATGAGGCCCCTGTGCCCAAGGTCAAGGTGAAATAAATAGACTGCATGGACATGCCGACTGACCTGGAACTTTGCTGGTCCCAGGCGTGATAGGATTCATTTTGTAAGCTGCTGGCCCATGTATAACCTTCCATGGCAAACACATCTTTATGGAGTTTCTGAGCAGTACATGATTGTGCAGATGCACATTATGATCAAGACATCCATTGTTTGCTATTGCCTGGGGAAACATTCTCTCTATGTACCTCAGATAACAGAAAAAATATGTGGCGTATTGTAAGTGTGTACTAGCTAATCGAAAAACAACACCAAATATATGTATTGTACTGAAAACGTGCTACCCAATCAATGACAATATAGAACAGATGTTATCACATCCTTGACATATTTCCGGGTGTTGTTTCTGTATTAACACAACTCGTGTGCAAGGTATGTGCATGAGGATGTGATAAATCTCCTCGTACATGCGGACAAACCATGATCTAACTTATACTAACATACTGTTTGTGTGTGTTAGTTAATCAGGAGTTTCACTGGGGAAAGCTCCATAAGTCCCTTTTTGTTGTGACTTATTATGAATGGCATAGAATACTAGGGTGGTGGATCCTCCTGTAGGATTCGTCTCGCTGTAGAGAAGAAAGGCATATAATTATTGTGTAGACTGTGGGTCTGTTAGTGGCTCCGGTTAAAAAGTTTGCTGTCGTTTCTCAATTCTGTCATAACTTCTACATCCCTTGAAGGATTATTGTAATATTTCAATATACCGTACTTGTGCACAAATGCCACACATCCATACTGCCCTTAATATGACCTTGACCTTTTGACCTTTACAACATTTGATAAACAATTAGAAGTTTTGGTTAAGAAGTTTGCCAGAGTTTCTCCAAACTGCCACCAGAGGGGTACTTGTGTGCCGATAGGCCACATTTTCCTGTTTTTATATGCCCGTTGCAAAAAACGGGATGTATTATGTATTCACCTTGTACGTGTGGGTGGGCGCAGCTTGTCCACTCAATAACTAGTGTTCTACTTGACGCATCATAACCAAATTCGGTATACATCACGGCAAGACAAAGAAGCATATTGATTTTTAAACATTTCCGATGACTTATCTCCCCTTGACGGCCATTTTTAATTTTCGCACTTTGTATCCTTGTCCACGCAGTAACTCAAGTTCTACTTCACCAATCGTAACCTAATAATTAGTATACATGTTTATCGCGGCAAGATGAAGAAGCCTATGTATTTTGAAAATTTTCCGATAACTTATCTTCCCTTGGTGGCCATTTTTAGCGCGCCTTCCGAAGGAAGCCGTGCTTATGGCATACCCTCGGCGTCGTAGGCGTACGTCTGTCTGTCCGTCTGTCCGTCCGCACACACGAATGGATACTTGTTGGGTACCCAACAAATGCTCATCTGTGTGTTGGGCAAGCGTTTTAGGGATCTTCTTGGGTAGGGTTAGGGTAGTGTTGGGTACTTTTTGGGTATTGTTGGGTACTTTTTTATACAGTAAAAACCCAACAAGTGAGAACGTCCGTCCGTCCGTCCGTCCGTCCGTCTGTCTGTCTTCAAAAATTATAATGGCCTATATTTTCTGTTTCCTTGCTTGGATTTGCTTCATATTTCACACATGCATTGCTCCAAGGGTCCTCTACTGCGTTATGGCAAATCCACGTCCGTGCCGCCCCTTCTAAGCCCAGGGTCAAGGTCACATACTTTGTGCATCTCAAAACCTTAACGCTCAGTCGCTCGGGTAAATAATGGCCTATATTTTCTGTTTCCTTGCTTGGATTTGCTTCATATTTCACACACGCATTGCTCCAAGGGTCCTCTACTGCGCTGTGGCAAATCCACGTCCGTGCCGCCCCTTCTAAGGCATCACGGGACGGTTGAAAACAGCCAAAATTGACTGCTTTTCTGAGGGCGGCGGGTGACTTATAAAAATCACCGCCTCTCACAATCAGTTAAGGAGGCTCTTGCGACAAGTATTGAAAAATACTCGCAAATGAAGTACAAATCGCGCGCCACAACAAAAATTCAGTAACCGCATCAGATGTGTTTAATTCATTTTTTACAAAGTTACCCCACCCACCTATTTTTGGCCAAAAGTTTCAACACGACTGAATTTATCGGAATTGTTTTCATGAAAATATGAGGCACAGATACTTTGTTATGTCTTGTTCTATAACTTGTAACACCACACCATTTTCTGAAAATGATTTCAAAGCGGGGTCATAACCAGCTCAAATTTTCGCTACAAATGCCCGAAAAATACCTTAAATTCTGATGCGAAACCGTACCGGCGAGACAGCATAGCAGGCGACATTTTCCAAGATGTCAAAATCAACTGGAGCTAACATTCAGTTTCGTAGAATTATGAAATACTCTAAAAAATACACCTTGTCAAGCCTCCCAAAGTCAAGAAATATCATAAACCTATTTTTCTAGACACACTGGTGTAACTTACAGGGTCGGTAGTGAAGTATTTAGACAATCGTCCACCCCCTTTTTAAAGCTAGCTGCCCACTGTCCCGTGAGACCTAAGCCCAGGGTCAAGGTCACATACTTTGTGCATCTCAAAACGTTAACGCTCGGGTAAATAATGGCCTCCAAGGGTCCTCTACTGCGCTGTGGCAAATCCATGTTCAAATGTGCCCTCGGTTCCTTTGCTGCCACCAGGCGCGCTTCGTTGTCCTCTGACAACTGTTGTTAATTTTTGCACTCTGTATCCTTGTCCACACATTAACTCAAATTCTACTTGACGGATCGTAACCAAATTCAGTATACATGTTTATCATGTCAAGATGAAGAACCCTATTTTCAGTGAGTTATTTCCCCTTGTTGACTGGGCTTGCCTCGACGGGCATATATTGTGACCTTCGGCACTCTTGTTGTATTTTTGGAACTGAATGTTCATTATGCCACCTGTATTCTATGATTTTGCCTGCAATTGACATCTAAATTAATCATAATCTGTTATTGACTGTCAATTTCAGGTCATGTTTCCAAGTGTATGTGACCCATAAGTTCCGGGCGGCTATCGGGAAGACAAAGCTGGTGCGAGATGGGGAGCTGGTGCTGGTGGCATTCTCTGGTGGACCGGCATCTAGTGCCCTGCTCCACCTCGTACAGGAGGTAAGATCGGTTCATTATCAGGTGGTAGGACATTTGACTTCAGTACCAGAGGTTGTGGGTTCAATCCCCCAGGCATGCAAAATACTTTTGTAGTATTTCCACTGTCAGTAGCCTATTTCATCAACATTGCAAAGTATACTTTAGTAGCAAAGTTTACTTTGAGGGAGAAATTTTCAATTTTATGACAAATTTATTAATTTTTATTATACTGAATTTATTACATTATCACAGCCAATTAATAAATTCAGTATAATAATTCTGCATACTTTTAATCATCAAATATATGCATTTGTTAGTTCTATATGAAATAATGTATTTCAGGAAAAATAAATGATTACTCCCTCAAAGTATACTTTGCTAGTAAAGTATACTTTGCAATGTTGATGAAATAGGCTACTGGTCTCCACCCAAACAGGATGTAGGGATGACTCGATATTCTAATGGTGGAGCAGTGTACATCATGACCTGTAGCCTATTTCATCAACATTGCAAAGTATACTTTACTAGCAAAGTATACTTTGAGGGAGTAATCATTTATTTTTCCTGAAATGCATTATTTCATATAGAACTAACAAATGCAAATGCAGAATTATTATACTGAATTTATTACATTATCACAGCCAAATTGGCTGTGATAATGTAATAAATTCAGTATAATAAAAATGAATAAATTTATCATAAAATTTAAAATTTCTCCCTCAAAGTATACTTTGCTACTAAAGTATACTTTGCAATGTTGATGAAATAGGCTGCATATCTGTTGCTGGGTTGTTAACCCTTCACTGTTTCATACAGGAGTCCTGGGGCACGTTTCACTAAAGTTTGTACGACTAAAATGTTTGTAAGTTTTCAAATTATAATAGTCTGTAAATTTCACATTAACCCTTAGCCCGCTATCTTAATTTTTTTGTCGTCTGCTCTTTATTTTCTGTTTTTCATTTTAAAGTGTTGTTAAAGCATGTTGTTATTGAGAAATAAGGCAAGATATAAAAGCAACAGCAGACGACAATTGTTGTGTGTAGCGGTCTAAGGGTTAACAACGTTTTCTTGTAAACAATTATTATACCCCCCCCCCCCCCCTGCAACAAGTTGTGGGTAGGGTATACTGCAGTCAGGTTGTCCGTCCGTCCGTGTCTGTGCATCCGTCCGTCACTAAACTTAACATCAGAGAAATATGTTATAACTTCTATTTCCTTCATCTAAAATGCTTAATATTTCACACATGCATTCATGTAAGGCTCTACTACCATGCTGTGCCAAATCCATGACCGTCCAACCCCCGCTGATCCCAAGGTCAAATACTTAGTCTCTTAACAAAACTTAACATCAGAGAAATATGTTATAATTTCTATTTCCTTTCATATTTAGGGGCACATGGGCTCACATCATATTCCGTAAGCCTCGCTTACTGACAAATCTAGTTGTTTACGTTTTGATTGTTTCACTAAATGAATTTACAAATCAAATATGTTGATCTCTATCTCTATTGTAGGGATTGAGTTTGCGTGCGCACAAGAAATTACGGTTCAAACCCGGCCTCATATTCATAGATGGTAAGTACCAATACCAAGGCTGAGCTGTGGGTAGTATTGGTGTAGTCATACTGGACAATGGTATATTCTTCCTGGCTGGCCATCTACCTGTCTTACAACCATTTGTTGAAATACCAGCAACAGAACAAGATCAACAAGCTAACTAGCTAGATCTTGAACCATTTTTAGATAAATTTAATATGTACAGTCAAACCTGTGTATAAAGGCCGGTCATGGAAAGTGGAAAATCTGGCCTTTGTTCACAGGTGGTCTTTATTCTCAGGGTCATTTATATAGTAATTGTGCCATTGGGACAACACAATTGTGGCCTTTGCAGCCAGGTGATTGCTATTTGGAGGTGATCTTTAGCACAGGTTCGACTGTATATAGGTATTATACTGTTGTGTCATATATATTACAGTGCAACCTCTCTACAACAGCCACCCATGGGAAGACACAGCACTGGCTGTTGAGGTAGGTGGATTTTGTAGGGAGGTTAAATTAATATAGAGGCAATTGTCCATTTTGGATATAAAATATCTGCTGTTACAGAGAGGTGGATGTTGTAGAGAGGTGGTTGTTGTAGAGAGGTGGTTGTTGTAGAGAGGTAGTCATTCTTGAGGTTTGACTGTGCATTCACTCATACTGCGAATATTGTTCTTTTTGTGTGCCGTTTGATACCAAGTGTATCAAGCAAGGCTAGAAAACGCGTAGGAATTCCTCGTTGAGGAATTCCTACGCGTTTCCTAGCCTTGCCTGATAATTTGATATCAATCGACTTTATCTCCATACCTGCCTTGTAGAGGGTGCTGCCCTTGGCCTGTCGACGGAGGAGCGACTCCGTAACTGTGAGAAGATACAGGCCATCATGCAAGACACGGGCTTCCCTTGCTACATGAAGTCCTTGGAAGAGGTATTGATAACTTATTCATTATGTCACTTTTGCAATCGTATGGGATTATTATTGTTTTGCTCTTCGGATTATTTCCATCTGTACGTACATCACTCCATGGTCATTGCTATTTCTCTCTCGCTAAATTGCTCTTTACTAATAAATTTAACATTATGGAGGTAAATATCTTAACTTTTATAAAAAATAATCGTGGAATTTCTCGATACTTCACACATAAGATCCCTCATGCACAGGTTTTGGGAAAAAACCCACATGACAGTATATATAGTATATTATTATTTATACAATGAGAGATTATCAGATTATTTTTTCCCATCACCTGTGCTCTGATAGTCTTTTATCATGCTGCGTCGAATCCATGATTCACCATCTCCTGCTAATCCCAAGTCTCAGTGTCACAAATTTTACATTGAGATGAATAGTTCTTATCATTTATGTTACCTTTCACAAAACGTATTCATAGTTCATACATACATTCCTCTGATGGACCTGTACGATGCTATGAGACATATATTACCCTCATTTATAGACATTTGGCATCAGGACCGCACGGGAATATTCTCCTAACCCTTGCTTGCTATCAAATCTAGTTTCACCTTTTGTGTAATGATAGGGGATGCATAATTTTATGCTTCATGCGAACAAAATGAAAAACGGATACATTTAATCATGCACTTTCAGGGACTTGATTTAGACGACTTCGCAACTCCCAGGGATATACAGCAAGGTGGCCAGCCATTGGTGCCTGAGGGTGATGTGACACCAGACTGTGATGCACACAGTTTCTCCTCCAATGTGACGGCTAGCACGGCCCTGCCAGACTTCAGTCCGTGTAGCAGTCCGGCATTTAGGTAGGCCCACTATAGGCACACTACTGTAGGCAACCTAGTATATATAATGTGCGACTGACCACAGAGAAAAGGGGAGTTTGGCCAGTGTAGCTTCTGTTATTAACCCATACAATGATGAATTAAATTTTGTCGTCTGCTGTTGCTTTTTTATTTTCATTTTTCTCATGAAAAACATGGTTTGACAACACTTTAGAATCATTTCCATTGGAAATGATTCTAAAGTGCTGTCAAACCATGGTTTTACTGAGAAAGAGGACACAATATAAAACAACAGCAGACGATAATTTACGTTTCCCGCATTGTAAGGGTTAAGCTAGAACACTCGCACAATGCAGGGCTAAATCTTTGTTTCTTCAATGCAAAAGAGTGGGTGGTTGGTCGGGCGAACTGGGCGGTGTAAATTAATGGTAGGGGTTCCTCCTTATAGGAATCACGATTTGCCTGGTTTGGCCCTCAGGTACGTTTTTAGCTCGACTATTCGAAGAATAAGTAGAGCTTATGTTGTCGCCCCGGCGTCAGCGTCGGCGTCACCGTCACGCCTTGGTTAAGGTTTTTAGTCAACCTTGTATATGGAATACTACTGGCCCTACACCCACCATACTTGCACAACTTCATCTCCTAGTGATGTACATCAATAGCCCCTGATCTATATTTGACCCTGACCTACATTTCCTCTTGAATTACTTAGTTAATTCCCCTTGGTTAAGGTTTTTACTCAACCTTGGTTAAGGTTTTTAGTCAAGCTTGTACATGGAATACTATTGTGCATACAGACACCATACTTGGACAACCTTTTCTCATAGCGATGTACATCAATAACCCCTGATCTATATTTGACCTTGACCTACATTTCCTCTTGAATTACTTACTTAATTCCCCTTGGTTAAGGTTTTTAGTCAACCTTGGTTAAGGTTTTTAGTCAAGCTTGTACATGGAATACTATTGTGCATACAGACACCATACTTGGACAACCTTTTCTCATAGGGATGTACATACATCAATAACCCCTGATCTATATTTGACCTTAACCTACATTTCCTCTTGAATTACTTAGTTAATTCCCCTTGGTTAAGGTTTTTAGTCAAGCTTGTATATGGAATACTCCTGGCCCTACACCCACCATACTTGAACAACTTCATCTCCTAGTGATATACATCAACAACCCCTGACCTATATTTGACCTTGACCTACAATTAACCTTCAATTACATAGTTAATTCCCCTTGGTTAAGGTTTTTGTCTCGCCTGCTTTAGCAGAGGCGCGACTATAGTTGGCGCTTTTTCCGTCGTCGTCCGCGTCGTCGTCGTCGTCCGCCACGTCCGTTTTTTTGTAAGGTAAATGCGTTAAAGTTATTGTTTTTTCACAATATCTCTTTAACCCCTTGCCAGACATTGATAATATTTCACATCAATGTTTGTCTAGGGATGATGCTTCATTACGCACACCCCCACATCCAAATTTTGAAGGTCAAGGTCATTTATTTCCTTCTAATGTTCACCGGTTTTGTAACAGAAATGCGTTAAAGTTATTTTTTTTCTCGCAATATCTCTTTAACCCCTTGCCAGACATTGATAATATTTCACATCAATGTTTGTCTAGGGATGATGCTTCATTACGCACACCCCCACATCCAAATTATCAAGGTCATTTATTTACTTGTAATGTTCACCGGTTTTGTAACAGAAATACGTTAAAGTTATTGTTTTTTTTTCACAATAATCTTTAACCCCTTGCCAGACTTTGATAATATTTCACATCAATGTTTGTCTAGGGATGATGCTTCATTACGCACACCCCCACATCCAAATTCTCAAGGTCAGGGTCATTTATTTACTTGTAATGTTCACCGGTTTTGTAATAGAAATGCGTTAAAGTTATTGTTTTTTCTACAATATCTCTTTAACCCCTTGCCAGACATTGATAATATTTCATATCAATGTTTGTCTAGGGATGATGCTTCATTACGCACACCCCCACATCCAAAGTCTGAAGGTCAAGGTCATTTATTTACTTGTAATGTTCACCGGTTTTGTAACAGAAATGCGTTTGTTTAATAGTTTTTATTGTTTTTTTCACAATATCTCTTTAACCCCTTGCCAGACATTGATAATATTTCACATCAATGTTTGTCTACCGGAATGGATGCTTCATTACGCAACATCCCCCACATCCAAAATTTTGAACCCCGTCCCCCAAGGTAATTTAATTTACTTGAGTACCGGATCTGTAAGGAAATCGGTTTAAAGTTACGTCCACATATCTTCTTTACCCCCTTTCCCCAGACAATTGATAAATTTCACATCAATTGTTTGTCCTTAACCGGGTTGGATGCTTATTAAATGTCACCCCCACATCCAAAATTCTGAAGGGTCCAACGTCTTTTATTTACTTGAATGGTTCTCGGTGCATGCCTCCCCGGAGCTTCGACCGCCTGTGGCGGGAATTCTTGTTAGTCAAGCTTGTATATGGAATACTCCTGGCCCTACATCCACCATAATTGGACAACTTCATCTCCTAGTGATGTACATCAACAACCCCTGACCTATATTTGACCTTAACCTACATGTAACCTTGAATTACATAGTTAATTCCCCTTGGTTAAGGTTTTTAGTCAACCTTGGTTAAGGTTTTTAGTCAAGCTTGTACATGGAATTCTAGTGTGCATACAGACACCATACTTGGACAACCTTTTCTCATAGGGATGTACATCAATAACCCCTGATCTATATTTGACATTGACCTACATTTCCTCTTCAATTACTTAGTTAATTCCCCTTGTTTAAGGTGTTTAGTCTAGCTTGTATATGGAATATTCCTGGCCCTACACCCACCATACTTGGACAACTTCATCTAGTGATGTACATCAACAACCACTGACCTATATTTGTCCTTGACCTACATTTAACTTTGAATTACTTAGTTAATTCCCCTTGGTTAAGGTTTTTAGTCAAGCTTGTACATGGAATACTATTGTGCATACTAACACCATACTTGGACAACCTTTTCTCATAGCGATGTACATCAATAACCCCTGATCTATATTTGACCTTGACCTACATTTCCTCTTGAATTACTTACTTAATTCTCCTTGGTTTAGGTTTTTAGTCAAGCTTGTAGATGCAATACTCCTGGCCCTACACCAACCATACTTGGACAACTTCATCTCCTAGTGATGTACATGTACATCAATACTCCCTGACCTATATTTGACCTTGTCCTACTTTTATTCTTGGATTACTTTCTTATTTCCCCTTGGTTAAGGTTTTTAGTCATGCTTGTATATGGAATATTCCTGGGCCTACAGCAACCATACTTGGAAAACTTCATCTCCTAGTGATGTACATCAATAACCCCTGACCTATATCTGACATTGACCTACATTTAACCTTGAATTACTTACTTAATTTCCCTTCGTTAAGGTTTTTAGTCAACCTTGGTTAAGGTTTTTATGCAGGCCGCGGCCACATTGGCCTACATTTAACCTTGAATTACTTACTTAATTTCCGTTGGTTAAGATTTTTAGTCAACCTTGGTTAAGGTTTTTATGCAGGCCGCAGCCACCTTGTTTGTCAAGCTATGTGTACATCGACAACCCTCGTAGTCGAGCTATGCTGTTCTCCTACAGCTCTTGTTATCTTTGGCTCTTTTGTTGAATTGGGTTATGGTCATTATAAAAGTAGTAAGATTATTACTGATCCTACTGCTTTTGGGTGGGGGCCAAGTGATTCTGGTGTGGCGAGGACCTGGCATCAGATCAGGATTATTCTGATTTCAGGGCTGAATAAATAGGTTTTTTTTATTGTAAATATTCAGTACTGATTTTGAGATTTCCCCCCATGTGTACATGTACTTGTACAGGTAATATATGGGATTTAGTACTAAACCCATTGACCCGACCTGATTTGTCTTGTCTGTGCACTGGTTGCAATCATTCTAAGCACATTCTAAAGCCAATCCATGCATTACCCGACCGAGGTCAAGGTCAAATGACAGAAATGTATGTCTTTTATTGCTTGTGAAGCACACACACTAGATAGGTGACCATTCATAGAGACTTTATTCACCGGAATAACACTGGAACTTCTCTAAACTGGACACCCTGTGGACCACCCGGTTTAAAGAGGTTCCTCTGTACCAATTCCGCAGGGAGGAGGAGGAGGAGGACAACGACCAACCGACCTTGGAGAGTGACGAACCCAGCAAGTTCCAGGCGATAGACGCTGCGGAGGATCGGCTCAGGTCCATCCTGGCCGCCATCAAGTTTACCTCCACTAAGGAGGACTTCATCAGGAATCTGAGGTACTGTATTTAGTATGCCATCACAACGATAGTTGTCTGGGGCATATAGTGTTTACCCTGTCCATCCGTCTGTCTGTCAGTAGACAATTTTCATTGTCCGGCGAGCTACTTCTACAGTTTTTGGCCGATTCTCTTCATACTCGGTATACATCTGAACCATCAAGTACAGGAGTGTGTAGCGTAAACATTTTCGCTGTCCCACTGATCCATCTGCACTTATGTCCCTTTTTCGACTCAGAAATATTTTTTTCCTTGTCAGGCGAACTACAGTTTTTGGCCAATTCTCTTCATACTCGGTATACATCCCAACCATCAAGTGCAGGAGTGCGTAACGCAAAAATGTTCGCTGTCCGACTGATCCATCTGCAGTTTGTGCCCCTTTTTCCACTCTGAAATCAGTATTTATGGCACTCACTCAATGATTGCTGTTTTATTCATGAATACTCAACGGCGGTGGCATTTTGTTTTACAAACACTTTTCTAGTTTAGTATAATTATTATTGTGAATGATAGACAACATCGGAGTGAATGGGGATGAAACCAGTATATTTCAGGCCACAGGTTTGAAAACCTTTGCCATACTTAACTTTGAATTGTGCTCAACTTCGACAAATCTGGAATACATGTTGTGTTCATTACAAATTATGCTTACTGTGTTTATACACATAAGGACACAGGTTTTCTAGCTCAACTGTAGTTGAGCACAGACACCTTTTGTAATCTCAGGCCCAGTTTCGTATGAAAATTCTGAGTTGAGTACGGAAATGTTTTTATAACCTCGAGTCTGTATGAAACAGTGGTTGTGTCCATTGCAGGCATAACCTGGTGCTGGAGATAGCCAGCCACTGTGGCTACACGAAGGTGATGCTGGGCAACTGTGGCACCCAGCTGGCGGTGCGCTTGTTGTCAGACATGGCCACGGGCCGCGGCGCACAGGCTGCCATGGATACCGTAAGCAAAAAGCCAAAGTGGCTGGTGCTTTCAATATGGCTGACATTATAAAAATATAAACAAACACTTTGATTGTATGCACTGAGTGGTATGTTCTGTGTTATTATTTAGCACTTTAAGTGTGGCTGTGAGCTTAATATGACATTTATGGCAAGTATAACTCCTGTAGCCTATTTCACCAACATGGCAAAGTATACTTTAATATCTAGCAAAGTATACTTTGAGGGAGAAATTTTATTATACTGAATTTATTACATTATCACAGCCATTTTGGCTGTGATAATGTAATACATTCGGTATAATAATTCTGCATACTTTTAATCATCAAATATATGCAGTTGTTAGTTCTATATGAAATAATGCATTTCGGGAAAAATAAATGATTACTCCCTCAAAGTATACTTTGCTAGATAAGTATACTTTGCTAGATAAGTATACTTTGCAATTTTGATGAACTCAGCTACTGGTCTGATAGAATACTCTATCAACCTGATTAGGATCTATATTGTTTGTTAGAAGCACGACAGTGCTTCACTGAATGAATAACAAACATTGTAGACCCTGATGAGATTGCATGGATGCGCAGACTGGTCACATATTACACAAGTCAAAACTCTTCCACCACAGCCACAATTTACATATTGTATCTTAATATAACTACTTGTATTGAAAGGTTGACCCATGTATATGTACATTGTTTTAAAAATTGTCTCGTTCTCTTATTCACACTTTAAAATCATAAAATCAAAGATTCAATGTCGAGCATAACCAAGTAAATAACATCATGCCTCTTTATGATTCACATGAACATCACACAAACAATTATAAACACTCTTGTTTATGCATCAATGAGAAAATTACAAATCAGTGTCAACATTAGCAATCTGTTTTTCAGGCATTTGCTGACAAACGATATGAGGATATAATGTTCCTGAGGCCCCTCAGGTACGATAGCAGATGTGTGGTGATCTCAACCAGACACACAAATAATTGCGTTTAATTTGCATGAGTTTCACTGTACATATGTAATATGTCTTCAATTTTAATATTTTTGTTCATAGTTTTAGTTCTCAGTTACTTGATTTACAGTGGAATCTATCTCTAAACCAGAGAGGTTCTGTTATATGATGTGTGTGCTTAAGGCTGAACAAAGCACATACATATTGAATTATCTGCTGATGAAGCACTCCATAGCTGTCTGCTTGTCTATTGTATTGACAGTGCTATCAACTCAGAATGACACGCAGTTTAGCAGAGCTCCAGTTAAGGTGCGTAATTTGGAGCTAAATTTTTTATTTCTCCATCAAAAATGGCAAGTTGGGAATGCTTTAGAATCGTCTCAATGAGACGATTCTAAAGCACTCCCAACTTGCCATTTTTGATGAAGAAATAACAAAATTTCACCCCAAGTTGGTCAAATTACGCACCTTAACTGGAGCTCTGGTTTAGGCTTCGATTTATTGTAAATGTTGTAAGGTGCTATTTGACGGGCAAATTTCTATTAATATTGAAAGTTCTACAAGTAACATGATACACAACATCAATATTTTATGCAACAGATCAAACTAATATGTGGCTGTGACTGGGAAATATGGTTTGAGGGTTTTGCAACCAGCGTAGATCCAGATCAGCCTGTACATCTCCCCAATCAAACCACATATGTTAGGCTGCTCATCATTACAGTTTTTAATTAGTTCAATATTTAATTTGTTATAAAAAAAAGAGAAAATAACACATACATGTATATTTTAACAGCAAATAAGACTTTGACAAATGCACTCGTCCACTGGTATTGGAAAGTGAATGTTTGATCTGGACTAGTGCTAATTTGAAGGAATAATGCAGCAGTAACGTTATAATATATATGATTGGACGAGTTGAAAATTAAGTATTTGTTGAGGCCTGATAATATTTAATTTTGTATAGAAAAAAATAAAAAAATATTCACATATTTTTCAACAGCAAATGAACGACGACAATTCTCATGCCATTACAGGGACTTCAGCTCCAAGGAGGTTGCCATGTACAACAACATACACAGGATTGAGCCGGTCTTCACGCCCTCCCTTACCACAAAGGTACATGTATGTCACAGCTGGTCGCATGGCAACCTGCCCTGTACGGTTTCACTTTTTCGTATACAACAAAACCTCTCTGAACCAGACACCAACAAAATCTTAGTTTCTTTAATTTTATATTATGTTTAACCCTTCGAATGCGGGAAACGTAAATCGCTGTCTGCTGTTATTTTATATTTTGTCTTTTTCCTCAATAAAACATAGTTTGGCAGCACTTTAGAATCATTTCCAAAGGAAATAGGACATGAAAAATGCTAGTGAAAAAAGAGACAGCAGACGACTAAATTTAATTCAGCATTGTAAAGGTTAACTGCAATTTGTCTGTAATGACAATGCCTGCCCATGACTGTGAAGCACTCAGCCAATTCTCACAGTGCTCATGTGCCTGATTTATAGTGGAACCTCTCTAAACCGGACACCCTCAGGACATCCCAGGGTGTCCGGCTTAGAGCGGGTTCACTGTATTGTCAGTTTGTGACTAGTATGAAGCTATGACTGCTGTGTCATCCGGATCTACAATGTTTACAAATACTGACACTATTTTGTCTGTTGTGTTGAACTGATTAAAAAAGTGTTTTTATCCTGTCAACACAGTGCATATGTGCCATAAAACATGGTGCCGTGAAACATTTTTGATATCCTGTCAATGCGACCTAATCACTGCGTATGAATATGTGCGGTCGTCATACTAGTTGATTCTCCGATTTTGAGGATGGTGCTGGGGTTATATTTTTGCATTTTAAAGCTATTTGTAGTGTTGACGGTTGCCTCACCCATCCCATTTCCTAAGCCGTGCCAGATATGTTTTCCCATTCACGGCACTAACCTACTATTCTCTATTTATGCCCCTAGTCTCAGTAAGGCATACAATGAAACCTCTCTAAACTGGACACTATGGGAGGCATTTGATTATTCTGAGCCATACGTTTGTGCTATGTGATCATGAACAGACAGTATCACCTGAGATAAATACAAAATTTGATCACAGGTGTTTTCTTGGACTATGTATCTGTGTGTGTTTGTCCGTGTATAGATTTATTGACGATAGTGAGAGGACTGGAACAATGGGTACTTTTCGATGTTTTATCCGTGTCCTCGAACAAAATTCCGGTCATTCTGTACATACTTTACTGACAGACCGAGGACTGATGAGGACAATGAAGTCTGCACATTATCGGTGCCGTGGGGTTGTGTGCGTGCGTCCGTGCATCCGTGAGACTGCTTAAGATTACCACAGTTTCTCCAATCTGCCACTGGAGTCATTTGTGTGCTGACGGATCACATTTTGAAGGGTGGGAATTTTCAGGATATAATTCTGAAATCAGGATTTGATGTTCCTGATAATTGCAGAAAAATACTAATGTTTCAACATGGGAAGCACACTTTTACACATCTGTGGATGCAACAATATGTTTGTTTAGCCATTTTCAAGATTTGGCATTTGGAACTGTTTGTGTGCTGACGGATCACATTTTGAAGGGTGGGAATTTTCAGGATATAATTCTGAAATCAGGATTTGATGTTCCTGATAATTGCAGAAAAATACTAATGTTTCAACATGGGAAGCACACTTTTACGCATCTGTGGATTCAACAATATGTTTGTTTAGCCATTTTCAAGATTTGGCATTTTCTTGTTAACGGCCAGAGCTCCAGTTAAGGTGCGTAATTTGGAGGTAAATTTCTTATTTCTCCATCAAAACTGACAAGTTGGGAGTGCTTTAGAATCGTCTCAATGAGACGATTCTAAAGCACTCCCAACTTGCTATTTTTGATGAAGAAATAACAAAATTTCACCCCAAGTTGGTCAAATTACGCACCTTAACTGGAGCTCTGTAACCCTTCCAACCCTACATATGATTATGCCAACCTGTTTACAGGAGCCAGTGGGAGCGAGTATAGACCACCTGACGGAGTCGTTTGTCACCGGGCTACAGGCAGAATACCCGTCCACTGTCAGCAACATCATGAGGTGATACATTCTCAATATTACATGCTAACCGTGATTCTGTAGGGATTTATTTCCTCCTAGACGTTCACGAGACATAATTGACTTCACGTTTTGCCGTTATTTCCGGCGAAGAAGCAATTCATAAGCTAACGTCAAAATTGTCAATTTTGGCAACGTTATAAGCTGGTCTAAGAGAAAATTTCACATTTTTCAAAGAGCATGTAATATACAATTTATTCCATTACCATTTTGAAATACCAGATTTATTTCCCTTGAAATCTGTAAATCCGACAAAGAAACTTGTGCTCCGCACTCGTTGCTTGATCGGATTTCCAGATATTTCGGGGAAATAAATCCGGTACAGTCAAACCTGTGAATAAAGGCCAGCCATGGGAAGTAAAAAATCTGGCCTTTGTTCACAGGTGGTCTTTATTCGCAGGGTCATTTATATAATAATTGTGCCTTTGGGACAACTAAAGTGTGGCCTTTACAGCCAGGTGATTGCTATTCGGAGGTGGTCTTTAACACAGGTTCGACTGTGTTTCAAAATGGTAGTTGAATAAACTCTATTTGTACAGTTGTCAGATTCCGAACATATTGTGACTACGGTACTTGTGCGCCTTTACAAAAAGTAGGAAGTATTATGTAATCACTGCATATGGGTAGGCGGGTACAGCTTGTCACGATAACTCAAGTTCTACTTGATGGATCTTAACCAGATTCACTTTTAATGTTTAACATGACAAGAGTTGTGAGTTCAAAACCTACCCTAGGGCATGACAAATACTTTCATAGTACAATGTATTTCCATCACACTGGCCTGTCAGATGAGACTTTAAAACTGTGGACCCATCCCTATAAGACCTTAGCTGTTGCTGGGATGTTAAACCCCATTCATTTCAATTTATTTTCTGTGATATGGAAGTCACTCAACTGTGTGGTTTATGGACTGTAAATATAATTCCCTTACAATGACATATGTCTATAGATGAAGACTAGATCAATCTAGGGATCTTTGTAGTCTTTTATGGGTCGTCTATATTCAGTGAAATGTCTCTGACCTGTTACATGGAAGGTCCTGGCGGCCGTTTCACTAAACTTCTTACGACTAAAATGTTCGTAAGTGCAAAATTATCATAGTCTGTAAATGTCACATTAACAATGTTTTCTTGTAAATAATTATTGGATTTACATTTATTGAGCATAGGCTGCATATGCAGCCTATGCTCAATAAATGTAAATCCATCAATTGAAATTTACAGACTATTCTAAATTTGCACTTACGAACATTTTAGTTTAGTGAAACGGCCCCCTGATCAGGTTGTGCAATGTATTGGCAGCTAGACTGGCTACATGTGTTGTGAGCTCAGTTTCACCAAACACGGTCTCAAATGTTACTTTGCTGTGTTTTTGACATGTTTTAAAATTATTCAATATCATATTTTTGTACGAAATTATGTTATTTGTGGGCCTATGAATGGAAAATCTTGAATCTAAAGGTAGACTAAAAGTGGTGCTATGCAAATACAAATATATTGACTGAAATCTTTCAGCAAATGGAATAGTGATATGATATGTTAATTTTCCAACCAACCCAGTCTCGTCACAAAAGTTATTTTCGAACTAATCTAAAAAAATAAATATGAAAATTACTTGCAAAAAGTGCAGATCCTGATGAGACGGCTCTGAATCTACAGTGTTTGCAAACACTGGATTACATATCATACATTGTATTTATATGTGGCTTTGACGGTAGAAATGAGGCTTATATGCTTGTATGACCAATGTAGCTCCTGATCAAATTGCACACTCCTGTATCCTGCTAATGATCTATATTGTTTGTTAGAAGCATGACGTGTCTCATTGATGGAATGGCGAACAGTGCAGATCCTAATCCGACTCTGCAGATGCTGATCTGGATCTACAGTGATCACAAAACCCATAAGCCCCATTTCTCCAGTCACAACCTCAAATATTGTTTTGCTGTCTTTTTGATATATTTGAAAATCATTCAATATCGTAGTCGAAGTAGAAAATTATTTCTTACTTGTCGGCCTATGATTGGAAATAAAATATTATGGAATGGAATTACATGTAAATATCATATTTATTACTTGCCTGTTCTGTACCACTTCCCAACCTGTAGTAAGATCCAATTGTGCCCATTGTGTTACAGGACGGGGGAGAAGTTGGACCCAAGTGTAGTGAGGACCAGTACCAGCTACTGTGCCATGTGCCAGGTACGCTGCCTCATAACTGACCAATATAGTCAACCTCTCTAAACCACAGGTGGTCGGCTTGCGGATAGGGTGGTATAATTCTTTCTGCTGCCTCGCGGTCAAACCTCTCTGAACTAGACACAGCAACATGTCTGAGTCTTATTTTAACCCTTAGACCTCTACATGCAACACTTATCGTCTGCTGTTGCTTTTATATTTTGCCTTTTTTCTCAATAAAAACATGCTTTGATTGCACTTTAGAATCATTTCCAATGAAAATGATTCTGAAGTGCTGTCAAAGCATGTTGTAAATTATTCTAAAGTGCTGTCAAAGCATGTTTTTGATGGTAAAATTGGAAAATAGAAAATAAACAGCAGACGACAAAAAAATTAAGATAGCGGTGTAAGGGTTAATGGGTCTCGCTGTCTGTTATTATGTCTGTGTACAACCACATCATTTCAGTGTCTTTTTTTATGTGCCCCAACAAGAAATTGGGGTACATATAGTCGCCAGCCTGTCGGTCTGTTTACAAGAAAACATTGGTAATTTGAAATTTACAGATAATTTTGCACTTACGAACATTTTAGTCGTACAAAGTTTAGTGAAACGGCCCTCAGCGCAACAGCTACTGTGCCATGCATCATGTACTCTGCCTCGTAAAGGACTAAAACAGTCAACCCTGTCGAAACCAGACAACATAATTTCTGTGTCTTTTATTTTAATGAGGCTCACTGTCTGTTATAATGTCTGTGTATTTGCTTGACGCACACAAACACCAGGCAGAGCACCAAATAAGCTTTGTGTCTAAAGCGTACTATACCCCCTGATTTCAAAATCATTGCATATTTTACTTCTACAAATGGATTATTGATTTTCTTTATTACTAAATAGGGAACAAATGATAAAAAAATATAACAAATTTAAACATTCACTTATTTGAACTGAAAAAGCAAAATACGCCAATACGCACCTTATCTGCAGCTCTGACCAGGGGAAGATCCAGCATTTATGTTTAGAGGGCGCATGGATTCTTAATTGTAAATGAGACACGTGATATGTCAACTTTCTTTAAATCCATTGCATGCAGGATACGCATAAGAATTACTAATACAGTCGAACCTCCCCGAACGGCCACCTCTCTACAACAACATCGTCTCTGTAACAGCCAATATTTTATATCACAAAATAGATGATTTCCTCTATAGCTAACCCTTAGACTGCTGAGCACGAAAATTGTCTTCTGATGTTGCTTTAGCATTCTTTCTCAATAATAACATGTTTTGACAGCACATTAGAATCATTTCCATTGGAAATGATTCTAAAATGCTGTCAAAGCATGTATTTGATGATAATGAAAATATATAACATCGGAACAAAATTTAATTCAGCATTAACCTCCCTACAACAGCCACCTCTCTACAACAGCCAGTTTTGCGTCTTCCCATAGGCTTCTGTTGTAGAGAGCTTTCACTGTATTTTTTGGGGCAATTTTTCTCATTTCACATTGTTGGAGGTGGTTCAACTGAGTGGTAACAACATGCACTTTGCATGAGAAATAAGAAGAATAATCAGACCTTTCAATGTAAAAAATGGGTTAAAATAGAATTATGCGTATGCGGCCTATGATCAATAAATGTAAATCCATCAAGTAAAATTTCCAGATGATCCTAATTTTGCACTTACGAACATTTTAGTCGTACAAAGTTTAGTGAAACAGGCCCCTGCTTATTTTGTCATGAAATTGTAGGCTCCGTTGGACACGAATGTGGGTGCGTCCTCGGCACTGTTTGCGGTGGAGTTCTCCCAGCAGATATCTCGGCAGCGTCAGGGAGGGAGGGGATATCCGGCCAGCTGGGGACACCCCGGGGTGTTGTGGGGAGGGGGACGGCAGCTGTCGGACGACATCCAGTGCCAGGTAAACATGCGCGGCCAGGGGACAGAAATGTGGCTGTGACTTGTGAATGTCGGTGATGCCATTTCTGACCTGTATGGCTGCTAATCTACTAGGGCTTTATATTGCTTGTTAGTAGTAAGATGTATGCTGTATTGACAAAATCGTGATCAGTCTGCAAATGCACATGCTGATCAGGATCTGCATTGGTCACATTAGCCGTAAGCTCATTTCTCCAATCAGTCATGGTGGAAGTACATTTCCAGTCAAATAGCTGGTCTTGTGTGTCCAAATGGTGTTTTAACCCTTAAATTAAATTTTGTCGTCTGCTGGTAGTGTTTTATTTTCCATTTTTCTTATCAAAGACATGGTTTGACAGCACTTTAGAATCATTTCCAATGGAAATGTTTCTAAAGTGCTGCCAATCCATGTTTTTATTGAGAATAAAGACAAAATATTAAACAACAGCAGGTGACAATTTTTGTTTCCGGTGTTCTAAGGGTTAAACGATAACTCGATGTTGGATATACTAGCAGTAGTTTACAAATTCACATCAACATTTTCTTTTCTTGCCATCATGGGCAGCTTCATCATTATTGTTACATGACTGTTGTTATTTGACAACACTCGGATCCATGTTCAAACGTACAGTGTGTGCTGTTTGACCATGGCTGTAAACAATGCTCATTCCGGAGCCAAGCCAACAACTATGTAATGCATGTGACTCATTACGTCACCAGACCAGTTCACAATGGTCACACTGAAATTTTGAAATTGATGCGGAGGATGGGGTACCTGCATCACGCAATGGACTGCGGCCCCAGACTATGTATGTGTAAATCAGTTGTTTGAATGGAGCAGATTATCAAAGTACCGAAAGTACTGCATATATGCTCAAATTACACGACATTTCCGATGGAAATGTAACAATAACGTTCAATCATGTCCAGCTGTGGGTAAACATTTGCTGTGGCACTCGCTTGGGAACTGTTTGAACCTGAGGCCTATGGCCTTGGGGTTCAAACAGTTCCCTTGTGCCACGGCAAACGTTTACCCATGGCTGGACATGGTCGAACCTTATATATTATGCACTGGCAAGGACATGTTATTGCAGGCCAACAACAGAAGACATAATGGCCAGTTTGTGTTATGGCTGCCGACTCACAGTGCGAGATATGGTACGTATTTACAGGATCTTACATGAGTGATGATTTAATATGATATTTGAGTTTTATATTGATTTCATAAGAAAAGAGGCTATGCCTCCGAGTTCGGTATAAACCAACAAGTAATAAATATTATATTAAATTTACACAAATGTTAGATTTTATTTATTGCATATGTGTATCACGCATTAATGCTGTACTAATGACCTAACATGTTTCCTGTAGTGGTCTCCAAGTTTCCTGTAGCGCTGTAACAATTTCATTTACATATTTATTATGCTAGTGTATTAGGAGTGTTAATACACTGTGTCAATATACTGTGATGGCCCATTTTATATGATAATCCTTTTTAATATTCTCACATTTTAGGCAGAAGTCTATCACTGATCTCATACCATTGACAAAATGACGATCTATCAATGATAAACTATGTATGATGCTTTAGGTTTACACTCGTTGCGAGTTTTACTTACACATATATCAAATCATGTGCATGCTGATCTGGGTCTACACTGGTGAATTTTACTTACCTGTACACACACCAAGCCTATATTAACCCTTAGACTTCTGCAGACAAAAATTGTCATCTGCTGTTGCTTTATATTTGCCCTTCTTTCTCAATAAAAACATGGTTTGACAGCTCTTTAGAATCATTTCCATTGGAAATGATTCTAAAGTGATTTCAAAGCATGTTTTTGATGAGAAAAATGGAAAATAAAAAATAAACAGCAGGCAACAAAAATTAATTCAGCATTGTAAGGGTTAAACCACTGTTACAGGATGACGTGTCCAAATTGCCGGAGTATGTACACAAGGATGTAGCCTGGAGGACCCGCAGGTAAACCACAACAGTCGATTGATTGACTGATTATTGGTGTTTAACGGCCTATCAACAGCTAAGGTCATTTAAGGCCGGGCCAATGGGTTCGACTATCTCGTATTTAACCAGTCCATCATGAGGGAAATTCTCAAAATCAGAACTGAATATTTACAGAAAAATATATATTCAGCCCTGAAATTAGAATATCCTAACCTGGTGCCAGGTCCATTCCACACCAGTCACTTAGCTCCAACCCCAAAAGTAATATGATCAGCATTAATCTTTTTAATGGGGTACAACAGGATTTATCAGAAGTATCAGAAGGCCAAAAATGTACGTTCATTTAAGGTCATTTAAGGCTGGGCCAACGGGTTCGATCCTGCATTGGGGGAAAATCCCAAAATCAGAATGGAATATTTACATCAAAATAAATATATTCAGCCCTGAAATTAGAATAACCGGACCTGGTGCCAGGTCCATACCACACCAAAGTCACTTGGCCCTTTCCTCTAAATAAGATTATTCCCCTAATAAGATTAAGAATAATCATATTACTCATATAAAGGGTAGAACCAGATTCAACTCTCACATACAAGATGTACATGAGGGCCAAACCAGGTCTTCGGTCATGATCCGGTAAGGATGAATCCCGATCATTAAATTACTTGTCACATGCTTCCACCTGCCATACACTGCACTGTATTGTATATCTATGTAACTGTCATATGTCCCATTGAAACCTTCTGCTGCTGCGACAGGTTGCCATTACTTTATTCAGACAAACCTTTTGTATGCAGCCACACATGGGACGGGATTACTGGTAGGTGGCCTTTGGAATTTGCTTAGCAGTGAGGAATGTATGGAAGTGTAAGGTCCCATAACATTGTAGCTTACGACCTACCATCTAGTGATGTGTCTCCAATTTATTCCGCAAATTTACCACATGTATTTTGCCGATTGAAGTTATATGGAAGTTCAATTGTTTCATCTTGAAAATATGCATTAAACTGTGAACAAGAAAGCTCAAATTGTGGTCATGTCGAAACTTCTTATTTGAGCAAAACTTTGAAATTATTGTACACCTGGGGCCCGTTTCACTAAACTTCTACGACTAAAATGTTCGTAAGTGCAAATTTAAGATCGTCTGTAAATTTCAATTTATGGATTTACATTTATTGAGCATAGGCTGCATATGCAGCCTATGCTCAATAAATGTAAATCCAATAATTATTTGCTAGAAAACAATGTTAATGTGAAATTTACAGACTATCATAATTTTGCACTTACAAACATTTTAGTTGTAAGAAGTTTAGTGAAACAGGCCCCTGAAAGCTTGTTGCAGCTGTACGTAATTAACCCTTTCAACCAAACATGCCTGTATAGAGTGGCATTGGCAAACAGTGTATATCCAGATGAGCCGGATCAGGATGAGTCGTCTCATCAGGATCTGCATTTTGCAAGTAATTTTCATATTTTGGAGAGCAAAAACACCTCCTTTTCATAAATGGACTAGTCTTAAAATTAACATATCAAAATCTATTCCAGTTACTTAGGGGTGAAAGGGTTAATGAAAGGGGAACATTTGTGAACTGATAGCCACAATGAATGCCATTTAGTTCTATTGTATTGCAGGGCGAGAATGAAGGATGAAGTTCAGGACTTCCTGCTAGAAGACAGCTAACACAGTCACCAATACCATATTATGGCCTTAACTGGTGTAGCAGAACTATTAATAACAATTAAGTAATTAAAACACTCCTTAGTTTTTATTGGAGAGCATGCATGCTCAGAAATTGCTCTGATCATCATAATGATGTCCTATATCCACCTATTCGATTAAATTAGCCAGCCATTCTTACTGCTTTTATTCATCAGGGCCCCGTTTCACTAAAATTTCTATGATGAAAATGTTTGTACGAAGATTTGTATTAATTCGCTTTTCACATTAACGCGATTCACTGATTCTACCATTTTCCACCTACATGTAGGGGCATTAAATGTTAAGAAATGCATCAAAGATATTCCACAATCGGCTGCTAATACAAACTTTATTTTTGCACTTACAAATTTCTTAGTTGAACGAAGTTTAGTGAAACGTGGCCCCTGTTTTCTGTGTAAATGTCGTTTTTGTAGATATACAGCGCTGAGTATTATATTGCTCTCAATGGTCCAGTAGTCAATTTCAAAAAAATTGCAAAGTATACTTAACTTGCTAAGTACACAGCTTGTCTACGCAATAACTAGAGTCCTACTTGATGGATTGTAACCAAATACATGTTTAACACGGCAATATGAAGAAGCCTATTGATTTTGATGAAATTTCCGATTACTTATTTCCCCTTGGCGGCCATTTTTAATTTTCTCACTCTGTATCCTTGTCCACGCAATAACTCAAGTTCTACTACACCGATCGTAACCAAATTTGGTATACATGTTTATCACGGCAAGACGAAGAAGCCTAATGATTATTAAAAATGTCCGATGATTTATCTCCCTTGGCGGCCATTTTTAATTTTCCCACTCTGTATCCTTGTCCACGCAATAACTCGAGTTCTACTTCACCGATCGTAACCAAATTTGGTATACATGTTTATCACGGCAAGATGAAGAAGCCTGTTGATTTTCAGTGAGTTATCTCCCCTTGTTGACTGGCCTTGACGGGAGTATATTGTGACCTTCGGAACTCTTGTTATTTAATGAAATAAAATATTTTTTGACCACATTATTATTATAAACTGAATTTATTACATTATCACAGCCATCTTGGCTGTGATAATGTAATACAACAGTATAATAATTCTGCATACTTTTAATCATCAAATATATGCAGTCGTTAATTCTATATGAAATAATGCATTTCGGGAAAATTGCTCCCTTAAAGTATACTTAGCTAGATAAGTATGCTTAGCAATTTTGGTCCACCCTGCTTGGGCGAGTCCTGCGGGCTCATTTTATACCACACACTTGCTTATTTGTAATACATGTCCATGGCATTATCAAGGACTTATGTTAGCTTTGTTACCATGGCATTCATTATTAATGAAGTTTTAATGAACGTTTCTAGTTGATTTTTATTTGTTTCATGTGATAAAGGTGTAAGAAATGCTAGGCTCTATGATTGTAAAACTTTGTAAGCATGGACATTTATCGGGCCCGTTTCACTAAACTTTGTACGACTAAAATGTTTGTAAGTTTGTTTGTTGGGGTTTAACGGCCTATCAACAGCTAAGGTCATTTAAGACCGGGTTAATGAATGGGTTTAGTACTAACTCCTATATATTACCTGTACATGTACATGTTCAAGTACATGTACAATTGGAGGGAAAAATCCCAGAACTGATTATTTACAATAAAAAATCAATATATTCAGCCCTGAAATCAGAATAATCCTGATCTGATGCCAGGTCCTCGCCACACCAGAATCACTTGGCCCCCTCCCAAAGGCAGTAGGATCAGTAATAAGCTTACTACTTTTATAATGGGTAATAACTCAATTCAACTGCCAGGTAAGAAAAGAGCCAACGGTAAAAACGTACCTGAGGGCCAAACCAGGCATATCGTGATTCCTATAAGGAGAAATCTCTTCCGTTAATTTACGCCATCACGTTCGCCCGATGTGCAAATTTAGGATTGTCAGGAAATTTCAATTGATTGATTTACATTTATTGAGCATAGGCTGCATATGCTCAATAAATGTAAATCCAATAAGTGTTTACAAGATAACATTGTTTATGTGAAATTAGTGACTATCATAATTTTGTACTTACAAACATTTTAGTCGTACAGAGTTTAGTGAAACGGCCCCCAGCTTATTATGTCTTGTTAGGTTATATTAGTACGCAACACGATAAGGAAATAAACTACTGTCATGCATATGTGGATGTGGATGAGAAATGGGGCTTATGGGCTTTGCGACCAGTGTAGATCCTGATTTATATTAGTACGCAACACGATAAGGAAATAAACTACTGTCATGCATATGTGGATGTGGATGAGAAATGGGGCTTATGGGCTTTGCGACCAGTGTAGATCCTGATCAGACTGTGCATCCGCACAGTCTGATCAGGATCTGCACTGATCGCCATTACATCAACGGCCCCCAGATACCATCTGTACATTGACCAAATACATGCTGACCTGTCACAAAATGCAGTATCCGGCATCGACTCTTGATATATCACAGACAATCTGGAGCCGGAGACTACTTCACAACATTCCAGTGGTTGAATTTTACATCAAGCCAATTAACTATCCGTCTTCAAGTATATCATCTTCCTAATTGGTAAAGCAATAGCATAAATTCAGTACCGGTATTTAACTTTATTTCATACACTAAAACACACTGGGTAGGGTTCCTAGTGCTTCTTATAAATGAAGTTAAGTACAGTGGAACCCCTCTAAACTGAACACTCGGGAAGATATGGATGTTCAACTTAGATGTGTTTCGCCGTTATGTATCTCTGATTACAATGACTTTTCATGATTGCAAAACAGAATGTGTCATGAAGTGCTCACATGTCTGATTTACAGTGGAACATCCGAGTGTCGGTATGAAGAATGTTGTCGGAAGCTTGCCATACTTATCACTTATGAATAATTCCAGCACAAAACTATTTACACAATTCCCTAACATTTGATTGGTCCGTAGCAAGTCTCTGTCCAAAATTTATATCCCAGTAAACTCCATGCCGAACTACTTTCCGTAACCGTCGGGTGTAGTTAAAATAATTCTTAAGAAAACGGAAAATAAACACATTTTCTTGATGAATTTATTTCAAATGCTGGAATTATAAGGAATGAATGGCGTTTTTGTGGAATTTATCGGAGATATAAACTTGGAAAAGTCGCGGGAATACTGGACGAAGTTTATACCCCGATAAATTCCACAAAAAGGCCATTCATTCCTATATTGGGTTTTGTTTTATTTTTGTTTACATTATCAACCTGCTCAAGCGTTCGTACAGTTCTTTTCCTCCCAGAATTACCAATACAGTTCCTTCTGTACAGAAGTTTTCTATGGTTTCTTTAAGGGCTTTCCGTGATTGGGCGTTTCTTCTAAAAAAAAGTCCGCACAAATACAACCGAAACCATCAACGGACTACTTGTAGTCTCTCTACCATTGTGAGCGCCATTACACAAAATGAAATAACGTCATCATAACGTCATAATATCTTATGTGACATCACAATCATGTCAAAAGTATGATGCCCTAAAATGGTGAGGTGTCCGTGATCATATGAGCCAATCACTTGCAGAAACCGACCTATAACGAGGTAGCTATTCGCTATTGATAATGTATTATGATACACTTTATATGGAACACCCTGTATTTTCATCAAGCCCTCTTTGTGAGGCAAATGACAGTACGGTGGTTTGATGGTTTTTATCAAGCCTTCTTGTGGGATTCGAGACAAGTGATCACAATGACATCCACGTACATATGCTTGTATCGGTGTGCCCGTGTATGTGAAAGCTACGTATAAGTTTTTATACGTCTGTTTGAAGAAAAAAAAAACGGGACTTATGTTTTCACCTTGTATGGGCACAGCTTGTCCATGCAATAAATAGTTCCACTTGACAGATCGTAACCAAATTCACATGTTTATCATGGCAAGATGAAGCATATTGATTTTCAAATATTTCTGATGACTTATCTCCCCTTGGCGGCCATTTTTAATTTTCGCACTCTGTATCCTTGTACACGCAATAACTAAAGTTCTACTTGATGGATCGTAACCAAATTCGGTATACATGTTTATCACAGCAAGATGAAGGACCCTATTGTTTTTCAAAATTTGTGAGGACTTATCTCCTATTGGTGGCCATTTTTATTAATTTTCGTACTCTGTGTCTGCACAATAACTAGAGTTCTACTTGACGGATCATAACCAAATTTGGTACACATGTTTGTCATGGCAAGAGGAGGAACCCTTTTGGTTTTCAGTGAGTTATCTAACCTTGTTGACTGGCCATGCCTCGACATGCCTCAATATTGTGACCTTTGAAACTCTTGTTCAATTTGCGTTAAAAATGTTTTTAAGTTTTAGTTTCGGAGGGGCATACCCATCAGTGTTACCAATTTCTTTTTCCATGGAGTTATCCCCCTGGTACACTGGCTACACTTCGACGGGCATACATGTATATGTGACCTTCGGCACTCTAGTTTAATTCCTTATATCTCCATAACAGTCAGTCACATTGGCATGTTGATGATGAAAATAGCAAAATAATTTGGGGAGGGTGACTTTTTTGTTATCGGTGAAAAAGTACTTGCGGTACATTTAAATATTTTAAGATTTAATGTGTTTAATAGCCAAACGTTCGTCGGCAGCAAAATGTGGAACAGACAGCAGACACAATGGGGTCCCCAGGGTGTTCGATTTAGAGGGATTCCACTGTACCCGAGCGCCAATCCAGGGTCTACAAGGATTCTGTGATGAACCCCTTCACATGCTCCCAACCAGCTGCCCGCAAATGTTGACGATGAAATGGAAAGTAACATACCACAAGAACATGAACTAAGAATTTACATTTTGTAATCTGGCTTACATGTACAGAGATATACATATATACAACCAATGAAGTACAGAATATACAAACAATAATCATTGATCACAAACATCAATAAATGTACAAAAAAAACACAAAAGTCATATAAATTTAAAATGTGAGACAGTTATCAATTGGCTATAAACCCTTAGACCGCTACAAACAATTGTCGTCTGCTGTTGCTTTTATATCTTGCCTTATGTCTCAATAAAAACATGGTTTGACAGCACTTCAGAATCATTTCCAATGGAAATGATTCTGAAGTGCTGTCAAAGCATGTTATAAATTATTCTAAAGTGCTGTCGAAGCACGTTTTTGATGATAAAAATGGAAAATAAACAGCAGACGGCAAAAAATGAAGGTAGCGGTGTAAGGGTTAAAGTGACCGTCTCAGATATTCATGAAAAGTGTTTACACAAGCAAACTTATTTAACACAATTGTATTGCTTCTTTCTTGCTGAAATCACATGCACATATCCCAATTAAGACTGGTACAAGTGAATCGTTCTGTGGAAAATTGTTCAATCCCTTATCTGTTACACACACCATTAACCCTTAGACCGCTATCTTAATTTTTTGTCGTCTGCTGTTTATTTTCTATTTTCCATTTTTATCATCAAAAACATGCTTTGATAGCACTTTCAAATAATTTGCAACATGCTCCGACAGCACTTCATGATTCTGAAGTGCTGTTGAACCATTTATTATTGAGAAATAAGGGAAGATATAAAAGCAACAGTGGACAACAATTGTTGTGTGTAGCGGTCTAAGGGTTAAGAGATAAAAAGTTGAATAATGAACTAGGTCAGTAGAATTTGATCAAAGCAAATTGTGGATTTATATGATGTTCAACTAGTGTATAAGGTTTAACCCTTACAATGCTGAATTAAATTTTGTTGCCTGCTGTTTACTTTTATGCCCCCGGTCTCCGTAGAGCTGGAGGCATATAGTGTTTGGACTGTGTGTCCGTCCGTGTGTTCGGGGCACATTAAAAAGTTCACCGGAGTTTCTCAATTATGGCATAACTTCTATATACCTTGAAGGATTACTTCAATATTTCAACACATACCTGTGGACACCTGCCACACATCCATGCTGCCCTTAATATGACCTTGACCATTTGACCTTCACAACTTTGAACCTTTTCATACATTAATACGTGTGCCGGAGTTTCTCAATTCTGTTCTAACTTCTATATCACTTTATGGATTACTTTAATATTTCAATACGTCATACTTGTGGACAAATGCCACTCATCCATGCGGCCCTGAATATGACCTTGACCTATTGACCTTGACAACTTAACTTTTTCACACTTTTTCGCCAGAGTTTCTCAATTCTGTCACAACTTCTATATCCATTGATGGATTACTTTGATTTTTCAATACACCAAACCTGTGGACACTTGCCACACTTGCTGTCCTTAATATGACCTTGACCTTTTGACCATCACAACTTTTAACGTTTTCACACATTAAGTAGTTTGCCGGAGTGTCTGAATTTTGTCATATCTTCTATATCCCTTGAAGGATTATTTCAATACATGTAGTTGAATACATCATACCTGTGCACAAATCTCACACAATCATGCTGCCCTTAATATGACCTTCACCATTTCACCTTCACAACTGTGCGCATGAATACTTATCACTTTTGGTTAATTAACTTTGAACTAGTTTCTCCAATTTGCCACCGGGGGCATTCGTGTGTCGACAGGCCACATTTTCTTGTTTATTTTCTGTTTTTATCACCATAGTTTGATAGCACTTTAGAATCATTTCTAATGAAGTGCGGCTAAACCACGTTTTATTGAGAATAAAGACAAAATATGAAACTACAGCTGAACACAACTTTTGTTTCCCGCATTCCAAGGAATAAAACAATAGATTGAATATCCGAGACAAGTCACAAAGCAATTGTCTTTATTATAGGAATGAATGGCCTTTTTGTGGAATTTATCGGGTATAAACTTGGAAAAGTCGCGCGGGAATACTGGACGAAGGCCGGATTCCCGCGACTTTTCCAAGTTTATATCCCCGATAAATTCCACAAAAATGCCATTCATTCCTTATAATTCCAGCATTTGAAATAAATTCATCAAGAAAATGTGTTTATTTTCCGTTTTCTTAAGAATTATTTTAACTGCGCCTCACGGTTACGGAAAGTAGTTTGGCGTGGGAGTTTACTGGGATATAAATGTTGGACAGAGACTTGCTACGGATCAATCAAATGTTACGGAATTGTGTAAATATTTTTGTGCTGGAATTATAATGTACACGCAAAACATACACACATTTACTAATACATTTGTACACATGAAAATCAACCGTCTGTTTGATAATAAACCTGTCCATTTTCTATGGTTATATCAGCATTGCTTATTTCAACTAAGTGGCCTCGGCCCACATGTCTGGCTCGTTAATGTACAGGTAATTCTCGTGTCTCGAAATTGACCGGACTGAGCAAAACATATAGAGCGAGATACTTCGATAAAAAATTGCCAAATTTAGCGACCATTCTCGAACAAATCTGCTACAAAATCGCTTAAAAAATACAGACTTTACTTCCGGGTTTTCACACACTTTATTTTCACGAAACTAACATGCACTGTTACTAAATATAACATATGCATGATACAGTTTTTTATGGTACACAACATTTGTTTTGCACATAACCAATACACATCAATGAATAATCGTTACATCTAAATGTCATCGTTCACCATCTCTTCTGATGATTATTCAATCGTATCATACAAAATACGCATTTCGTCCCCAAACCACGTCTCCCTGTCTCTTCTGATGATTATTCAATCGTATCGGGCAAGATACACATTTCGTCCCCAAACCACGTCGGACCTCGAGTTGTCGGGAAGAATTTTGCCCAAGTCAAATCATGTCAAGCTTGCACTTCGACATCGCATTTCTGCCTCGCAATAACTGATCCAGTTACCGGAACCCAGTTACCTACCCCACATCTTATTAGGCAGGGTCCATCGCAAGATTTCTCTTTTGTTTAGACATTGTGAAATGTGATTCGATTGACCCGATGTTCGTTTGTTTGTTTATTGGTGTTTAACGGCCGATCAACAGCTAAGGTCATTTAAGGCCGGGTCAATGGGTTTAGTACTAAATCCCATATATTACCTGTACAAGTACACGTACATGTTCAAGTACATGTACAAATGGGGGGAAAATCCCAAAATCAGAACTGAATATTTACAATATATATATTCAGCCCTGAAATCAGAATAATCCTGATCTGATGCCAGGTCCTCGCTACACCAGAATCACTTGGCCTCCTCCCAAAAGCAGTAGGATCAGTACTAATCTTACTATTTTTATAATGAGCAATAACTAAATTCAACTCCCAGGTAACAAAAGAGCGAAAGATAAAAACGTACCCGAGGACCAAACCAGGCAAATCGTGATTCCTATAAGGAGGAACCTATACCGTTAAATTACGCTGTCGCATTCGTTCGCTCGACCAACCACCCACCCCGATGTTCGTATTTACAAGACGCACGGTGTATTCACTCAGTTATGACAGGTCAATCAATTTGTGATTCTATTTATTATCACATCGTTGATTAATTAAAGATTAAGTGAATCCCTTTAACTTAAAAGAGATTCACTTAATCTTTAATTAATCAACGATGTGATAATAAATAGAATTCAAAAATCGGTCCAGAACCGACAAACTGAAAATTTTAGAAGCCCTGCCTTTAACATGTGTGTGCAACTTTTAACACATTTGAGCGGCGCCATTTTTTATTTCTATAAATATTTAACGATCTGGATTCATCCTTACCGGAATCCCGACTGGAGACCTAGTTTGGCTCTTGGGTATGTCTTTGGCATTCTTGTATGTGAGAGTTGAATCTGGTTATACCCCTGATATGAGTAATATGATTATTCCTAACCTATTACTTTTAGGGGAAGGTGTCAAGTGACTGGTGTGGTATGGACACGACACCAGGTCAGGTTATTCTAATTTCAGAGCTGAATATATTTTTTCTCGATGTAAATATTCTGTTCTGATTTTGGGATTTCCCCCCCAATGCAGCAGTTTAAATATGGAATCGAACCCATTGGCACGGCCTTAAATGACCTTAGCTGTTGATAGGACGTTAAACATCAATAAATAATTTTTTATTTCTATAGACGTGTGAAAATTCACCTCAGATAATCTTGCTGATTCAGACTAGGTGATGCCCGCCTCATCGATTTTCACATCGAGTTATCAGAATACAAGTGTGAAGGAAACATACTATCGGGACTCGATTTCCACCTCGACTAACCAAAATATCGACGTTTCCGATATCGATTTATCAGGAGTAAAATACATGATCTATATAGGGAAATCGGCCGGGACCTCGGACGTATATCGAGATAAGCGATATCGAGATATTAACGAGAATCAGCTGTATTTTACCTTCTGATGGTCCCAGGGTGTAGGTATGTTTCAGAGATACAACGTTCTTAAAAAGTTACCAACATTTGACCTTGGGCATGTGGCTATATGGGTAGTATGCAGAATGAAAGTATTGATCCTGACAAATTATTGTTTGATATAGTCACAATATTTATTAAATTTAAAAAAAGAAAAAAAAGGCTCATTCTTAAATTTTTATAAAAAATAATATTGAAAAAAAAAAGAATTGCCATATTTATATAGTCTGACATACAATTGGGCAGGCTTATATGAAACAGACCGTAGACAATATACAATCTAGTGACAACAATACAGGATTTATAAGCAACCGAGTTGAGCCTTAGATATAACCCGTCAATTGCCATGGATATACAATATTTTGCTGAAACTTTACTTACCGACACTTCTGCACATAGACGTATGTTTCTGATATCATCTGATACATGAACAACAAATATTTTCATCGAGAAATAACAACTAGATGGCCGCGGCCCGCATGTTGCTCCCACCGAGGCATTTGATAGTACTAAAAGATTTAAGCTAAATCCGAAAAAACTTTAATAAGGTAAATTTTAAAGTAATTTGACATTGACATTGGGCCCAGTGGCAGAATGGATGGGGTGTGGAATGAAAATATGGATGACAATAAACACACATGTGAAGTTTGAAGTTAATCAACAAAGTGGTTGCAAAGATCTAGTACATGTATAAGTAAAAACTTTAAGGTAAATTTCAAAGTAATTTGAGCTTGACATTGGGCACAGGGGCCGCACGGGTTGGGCATAGAATGAAAATATGGATAATAATAAAGACACATCTGAAATTTCAAGTGAATTAGCGAAGTGGTTTCAGAGATATAGTGTTCTTAAAAACTTTATCCTAAATGCAAAAAAAAACTTTTAAGACAAATTTCAAAGTAATTTGACCTTGAGATTGGGCAAGCGGTCACACGGGTGGGGCGTAGAATGAAAATATGGATCGTGATAAAGACACATGTGAAGTTTCGAGTGAATTGGCGAATCGGTTGCAGAGATAAAGATTTCTGAAAAACATTAATCAAAAACTTTAACCCGGACGCACGCCAATGTGCCGACAATATTGCGCGGTCTGCAAAAATTAAAATAAAATTAGTACATGAGTACTAATATTTATATTATCATTTCTCGATTGGGAAAATAATATTTGTTTACATAATACATTGGAAATGTAGTGTGTCTTGTTGTATGTCCTTTAGTTTTCGTACGTCTTAAACAAGTATTCCAAATTGAAGTGTTTTACAGGTTTACAACGCTTTACAGATGACAATGTTGTACATGATTACAATGCTTACTAGGTGACTAACAATTAAACAAACACGACTACAGGCACAAGTTTCAAGAGCACAATGAACCTCCAGGAGGAACAAGAAATGACATCAATACACAAAACAAATCCCCTCGCTGACTGCCGATTTCCCAAAGTGAACTTGACAACAAAGTGATCCAGGCCTAATATTTTGACATTATGGCATGCACAACAAAACATGTCTAGACACACCTTGTTTCCAAATACTGTCTAGGGATTCGGCAGTTATTGGAAAAAGAAAGTGCTGCAATGCAACTTCACTACAACAGCCAGAAATGGGAAGACACACAACTAGCTGTTGAGAGAGGCTCTTGTTGTAGGCAAGTTAACCCATAGACCACTACACACAACAAGTGTCGTCTGCTGTTGCTTTTATATCTTGCCTTATTTCTTAATAAAAACATGGTTTGACAGCACTTCAGAATCATTTCCAATGGAAATGATTCTGAAGTGCTGTCAAAGCATGTTGTAAATTATTCTAAAGTGCTGTCAAAGCATGTTTTTGATGATAAAAATGTAAAATAGAAAATAAACAGCGGACGACAAAAATTAAGGGTTAAATATATAGGTAATTGACATTGTCCAATTTGAATATGGAATAGTAGAGAGGGGGCTGTAACGTACGTACATGGGCTTATGCTATATCCCATAATGCCTATCCGCGAGATGATAATGTTACGTGGATTTCCGAAGTAGCAATGCCAAGCCAAGCAAGAGAAAGGTAGTCAAATTAATAAATGTCTAGCCTTCTATTACAGTAGCTAGTCACATCATGCCTGCTAGCAGAGCTCCAGATAAGGTGCGTATTGGCATAGTTTACACACTTATTAGCAGAATACGCATTGATTATCAAAAGTGGGAGTACAAAATACTCGCAGCAATGTGAAAATATGCATCGAGTAGTGAAAATTGAGTAGTGAAAATACTGTAATACAGTTGAAAATTTACTTAGTTCAGCTGCTAAAAGCAAACAGTGTTTTTAATTATTTTTTGTATCATTTGTTCTCCATTTAGTAAGGAAGAAAATCAATAATACATTTGTAAAAGTAAAATATGTGTATTGAATTTGAAATCTGGGGGTATAATACTCTTTAGATACAAAACGTATCTGCAGTTCTGTGCTAGTCTGGGAAACATTCATGTTTCTATTGACCAACTTGCTATATGCTAAATATTAGCCGGTGCTAGCTGACCAGTGTCCATGATGATGAAACTACTGGAGCATGTTATTGAGACGGGCCATGTGATTTTGTACCTAAGAAGATATGCGATATCTCATGAAAAATCTTTGCAATATTTTCTGGAAATGATGTCGTTGACGAAACATTCAGAGCAAATGTGGAATACAATGCCACATTTGCTATGAAGATTTCGTCAACATTCAAGATCATTTTCAGAAAATATCACAGTTTCTGTAAATATTTTTCATGAAAATCACACATCTTCTTTGGTACAACATCACATTGCTCATCTCATGTACTTAAACCTTAACCCTTAGAATGCGGAAAACAGAAATTGTTGTCTGCTGTTGTTTCGAATTGTCATTTTTCTCCATTAAACATGGTTTGGCAGCACCTTAGAATCATTTCCAATGGAAATGATTCTAAAGTGCTGACAAACGATGTTTTTGATGATGAAAATGGAAAATAAACAAGAGGGCCATGATGGCCCTAATTCACTCACCTGACTCCATGAACACCAGAGGTGAATGTGACATTGAGTTCATGTGTTTTAAAAAAATTGTGCTATTTTTAGATGGCGGTCATCTTGGATTAAGCGATGACTCATTTTACAAAATCTGAAAATGCTTCTCACCCAGCATCGGCCATGTGGTTCCTGAGAAAAAGTTGTTAAAAATCTTGAATAAATGGACCTTTTGGTGGCCATCATGGAAGACATCCGATTCCGACAAATATTGCACCAGAGTGATCGCCTCATTGATACCTTCAATTTGATATATGACATGACCATATTCAGTCAAAAATAAAATTTGACCCCAATTTGACCCCACGGGCCACGCCCATTTTTGACCCCGGGGTCACTATTTTAACAACTTTCAAAGAGCAATGTACATCGATCATTCCTACCAAGTTTCGTCGAAATCCGGCTAGCGGTTCATGAGAAGAAGATTTTTTAAGAATTTATGCTATTTTTAGAAGGCGGCCATCTTGGATTAGCGATGACCTCCATTTTAACAAATCTGAAAAGGCTTCACCAGGACCATAACTTTTAAGTTTCGCTACCATGGGCCAAGCGGTTCATGTGAAGAAGAATTTTGAAATCTCTAATAAAAGAACGGCCTTTTGACCTTTCGGCGGCCATCTTGGATGACATAACAATCCGATTTCGACAGAAAATGCACCAGAGTGATCGCCACATTGATACCTTCAATTTGATTATATGACATACCGCCATAATTCGGTCAAAAATAAAATTTGACCCCAATTTGACCCCATGGGCCACGCCCATTTTTGACCCCGGGGTCACCATTTTAATAACTTTGAAAGAGCAATGTACATCGATCATTCCTACCAAGTTTCGTCGAAATCCGGCAAGCGGTTCATGAGAAGAAGATTTTTTAAGAATGTATGCTATTTTTAGACGGCGGCCATCTTGGATTAGCGATGACCTCCATTTTAACAAATCTGAAAAGGCTTCACCCATGGACCATAACTTTTAAGTTTGGCTACCATGGGCCAAGCGGTTCATGTGAAGAAGAATTTTGAAATCTCTAATAAAAGAACGACCTTTTGACCATTCGGCGGCCATCTTGGATGACATAACAATCCGATGTCGAAAAAAAATGCACCAGAGTGATCACCTCATTGATACCTTCAATGAAATTGAAATGACCATATTCAGTCAAAAATAAAAAATTTGACCCCAATTTGACCCCACGGGCCACGCCCATTTTTGACCCCAGGGTCACCATTTTAACAACTTTGAAAGAGCAATGTACATCGATCATTCCTACCAAGTTTTGTCGAAATCCGGTTGGCGGTTCTTGAGAAGAAGATTTTTTAAGAATTTGTGCTATTTTTAGACGGCGGCCATCTTGGATTACGTAATGACGTCATTTTAACAATTTTGTGGCAGCACCTTAGAATCATTTCCAATGGAAATGATTCTAAAGTGCTGACAAACGATGTTTTTGATGATGAAAATGTAAAATAAAAAATAATCAGCAGACGACAAAATTCAGCATTGCAAGGGTCAAGCACAAACCCACCTAAACCAATGATCCAACAGCTACACCTGAATTGGACTGGACTGTCATGATACACAGACAAATTGTGATTCTTTATTCCCTCAGCAACCAGCGTAGAACAGATCAGCCTGGCTTAAACCGATCACTATTTTAGTGAACTAAAATTGACTGCCTGGAGATGGGGCTTATGGGTTTTGCGACCAGTGTAGATCCAGATCAGCCTGTGCATACGCACAGACTGATCAGCATCTGCACTGTTCGCCATTCCATCAATGAAACACCCGTCATGCTAGCAAGCAATATAGACCGCTATCAGGCTACATGAGTGTGCCATTTGATCAGGGGCTACACTGGTCACAAATCCCATAAGCCCCATTTCTCCAGTCACAGCCACATATAACCATCAGCAATGACAACTATGGACCACAACAGGACATCTAAAATAGATGGAGATACCTCAATCACAAATCACTGCCTTCTTGGTAGATTCGGGGATAAAAAGTGATCACCCAAGAAGCCTATAGAAAGCATGGACATACGAGTGCCTGTTGACAAAAGGCACCATCTGTGTAGTCTGGGGCCCATTTCATTAAACTTTGTACGACTAAAATGTTCGTAAGTGCAAATTTATGATCGTCTGGAAATTTCAATTGATGGATTTACATTTATTGAGCGCAGACTGCATATGCCGCCTATGCTCAATGAATGTAAATCCAATAATTGTTTACAAGATAACAGTGTTAATGTGAAATTTACAGACTTTCATAATTTTGTACTTACAAACATTTTAGTCGTACAAAGTTTAGTGAAACGGGCCCCTGATCAGTAGCCTATTTCACCGACATTGCAAAGTATACTTATCTAGCAAAGTATACTTTCAGGGAGAAATGTTCAATTTAAGGATAAATTTATTAATTTTCATTATACTGAATTTATTACATTATCACAGCCATTTTGGCTGTGATAATGTAATAAATTTAGTATAATAATTCTGCATACTTTTAATCATCAAATATATGCAGTCGTTAGTTCTATATGAAATAATACATTTCGGGTAAAATAAATGATTACTCCCTCAAAGTATACTTTGCTAGATAAGTATACTTTGCAATGTTGATGAAATAGGCTACAGGGCATACACTGTTCACCATTCAGTTACTTGACCATTAAAACACTGCAATAGAAAATTATCTTCTGCAGTTTTGCATCACATTTGTGTTATTCCTTAACAAAAATATATTTCGACAGCACACAAACTCAGCCTTGACCAATCAAACTTCACGATTTCGAGGATGTGAGCGGATTACGTGCTTAGATGGTTTTGTAATGATCACAGGCCAATGCTGTTCTACAGTTGGTAGTGATGTTCAATGATGCTATTCTGACTTCAGGTGATCATCATCTTCCTCTTGTTTCTTCTCTTCTGCAAAATAGAGGTCACATGATTACATATACTTTAACCCTTAAACCGCTACTCACAATAATTGTCGTCTGCTGTTTCTTTTATATCTTGACTTATTTCTCAATAAAAACATGGTTTGACAGCACTTTAGAATCATTTCCAATGGAAATGATTCTAAAGTGCTGTCAAAGCATGTTGTAAATTATTCTAATGTGCTGTCAAAGCATGTTGTAAATTATTCTAATGTGCTGTCAAAGCATGTTTTTGATGATAAAAATCGAAAATCGAAAATAAGCAGTGGACGACAAAAAATTAAGATAGCGGTGTAAAGGTTAATAATAAGTATTTATACATCTCATTGTTTGGTAAGAGTGAACAAACTTATTTAAATTCCATTGAAAACACAGAACAAATGAGTGCTCACAATATATACACCGACTTGTCAGCAGTTACTGAAAAATAAGTACACGCTCTGGGGGCTGTTTCATTAAACTTCGTACCAAATGTTTGTAAGTGCAAAATTATGGTAGTCTGTAAATTTCACATTAACATATTTTTCTTGTAAACAATTATTGGATTTACATTTATTGAGCATAGGCTGCATATGCAGCCTATGCTCAATAAATGTAAATGCATCAATTGATATTTCCAGGCGAATCCTAAATTTGCACTTGCAAACATTTTAGTCGTACAAAGTTTAGTGCAATGGCCTCCAGTTCCGTATCATTAGAAAATAATTCCGAATGATTTATACGATTCTGCACATTTTATTGGCCTCGAGTAGCCAGCCACATATGTGATATTAAATTGAACAGTAAATAAATTCGATATTTCAAATATGAAAAACATATTGCAAAGAAATTAACCTACATTTTTCTACAATTTGTTCCGAGTGACATTCTTCTTTCCACTATAATGTTGTTTTAAGTTATGTCACTATGTTACTAATTTGATGTGAAATGTCATAAAAAATGCCTGTAAGTATTGACATACACTCAATAAAGTCTAAACAAGAATTCCGCCATGGTAGCCGTGTCGCGCCTGCTGGGGTATTTGACCATACATGAGCATGTACTTAAGTAAGCATCACAAAAACCATCAGAGAAGTGCATGCTTGAAAACGAAAAAGGTCAAGGTTATGTTAATGGCAGCATGAGTACGTTCCAAATGCTCACATGTATCAAGTGTCCAAATATTGAAGCAATCTGTCAAGTCATATCATGATGAAGAACTTTTACAAACTGTTTTTGATGTAAAAAATGGCTAAGTGTTATATCATGATGAAGAAACTTGTACGGAGTTGTACAATTGTTGACGTGGACGACAACGTGGACGACAGAAAAAGCGGCGACAGCGACTATAGTGACAAAAAGCTGTCATTTATTTGTATAATATAGAGATTTCAGCAGCTGGGTGTGTACCTATCATGCGTTCGTGGTCCTCCTCGTCAGAATCGTCGTCGCTATGGCCGTCGTCGTCGATGGTCTCCAGGCAACAGAGGCTGTAACACACGATGGAAATCACCGCAGTCGGCAGGCCAAACATGAGCAGGAAGAGCCAGCGCGACGACTGCCACACACTCTGGAACGGCAACAAGGAGAAAGGTAGAAACAAAATTGATACTCTCCCCTCTTATTATAGGAATGAATGGCCTTTTTGCAGAATTTATCGGGGTATAAACTTGGAAAAGTTGCGGGAATACTGGACGAAGGCCGGAAGGCCTCGTCCAGTATTCCTGCGACTTTTTCAAGTTTATATCCCCGATAAATTCCACAAAAAGGCCATTCATTCCTTATAATTCCAGCATTTGTAATAAATTCATCAAGAAAATGTGTATATTTTCCGTTTTCTTAAGAATTATTTTAACTGCGCCGGACGGTTATGGAAAGTAGTTCGGCATGGGAGTTTACTAGGATATAAATTTTGCACAGAGACTTGCTACGGACCAATCAAATGTTAGGGAATTGTGTAAATATTTTTGTGCTGGAATTATATAAACATATTGTAGGCAACACTTGTAACTAGGAGAATGGATGCTCTACCACATACACTGGAGGGTTGTGGTGAAAAATTCAGAATTCATCAGAAAAATTGTTTAATATTACCAGTATTCATTAACACTTTCACCCGTAAGTAACTGGAATGGATTTTGATATCTTAATTTTTCAACCAATTCAACCGTCACAAAATGATTTTCAGACTAGTCCAATTATGAAAAGGGGGTATTTTGTTCTTAAAATATGAAAAGTACATGTACTAGCAAAAGGTGCAGATCCTGATGAGACGGCTCGTCACGAGCCTGCTCATCTGGATCTACACTTGTTGCCAATACCACTATACAGGGGCACGTTTCACTAAACTTCTTACGACTCAAATGTTCGTACGTGCAAACCAATGATAGTCTGTAAATTACACATTAACAATGTTTTCTTGTAAATAATTATTGAATTTATATTTATTTATGCTTAATAAATGTAAATCCATTAATTGAAATTGAAATTTCCAGATGATTCCAAATTTGCACTTACAAACATTTTAGTCGTACGAAGCTTAGTGAAACGGGCCCCAGGTCTGTAGTGTTAAGGGTTGAAAACACACCTGTGTGCATGTACTAAATTTAATTTATTGAAAATGCCTTTTTTATGCTCACATAAGTAACTTTTAAAATCTTTTAAGAGCAGTTTTATTCCTCATTTTTAAAGTCAAATGAGTATTTTCAAATTGTGTAGTTCATACTCACACTTTTGAAATTCAGTTGTGTGTTTTTCCATGTGCATCTGAGGCCCATTTCACTATACCTCGCACGACTAAGAAGTTTGTAAGTTTTGGAAAATCTTTCGTGGGTGTGCTACATTTAAATACATGAACCTGTATGTACAAACTGGTAGCATTGGAGAAGCGCATTAATGTGTGAAGCAAATTCACAGAAATCTTTGTACGAACATTTTTATTATACAAAGTTCAGTGAAACTGGCCCATGTTGTAGAGTACTTTACTACCAAATTAATATTTTGAATCATATTTTTTTTAAATACTAGTACATGTGTCAACCCTTCAAATGTGGGAAACAAATATTGTTGTCACAACAATATTTGTTTCCCACATTTGAAGGGTTGACACATGTACTAGTATTTCAAAAAAATATGATTCAAAATATTAATTTTTTAATTTTAAAAATGTTGTCTACTGTACATGTTCTTTTCATATTTAGAAAAAAAGCATATATTGGCAGCACATGAGAAATGTCTCTATTGGAGACGATTCTCTTGGAGATGATTCTCATGTGCTGTCAAAACATGTTTTTGTTCACAGATATTGAAAATAAGAAAACAGAATACAACAAAATATAATTCAGCATTGTAAGCATTAACCCATTACAGAAGGGATACTATTAAAGTAGTATGTACTTTTCTAAGAAAATCCCTATTTTCCTCATTTCTTTGCGAAAATATATGTTGTCACCACTCATTTGAACCGTCTTGCCAAGACGGTTCAAATGAGTGGTCACAACATATACTTTGGTTCAGAAATAAGGAAAATAGATAGAGAGGTTAGTGCCGTGAATGGTAAAACATATCTGGCAAGGCTTTTATTGAGAATTAAACAAAATATTAGACTTTATATCAGCACAAAACATTGTATCCTTAGACTTCAATGGGTTAAATACCTCACACACAGACACAGAACTATACCAGCAGTGCTCAAGGAATACAAGCAGTACAACACTTACCACCACAGTGACCATAAGGTCATAAAACAGTCGTTTTAACCTCTGGAAGAAGCCTGTGCCACCATGTGCCTGAAAAAACAGAGGAATCTTATAACAACATGCCTAGAATGTAACATGCCTGCTTCATATCTTTATCAGTTAAGCAGCAACTCATTAATGGTGAAAGAAAATGGGTTTTGATGTCCCAGCAACAGCTAAGGTGATTATAGAGACGGGACCAAAGTTGAAAGTCTCATCCGACAGACCAGTTGGTTGGCAATACTATGTAAATATTTTTCATGCCTAGGTGAGATTTGAACTCACAACATCCGGTATTAAAGTCCAATGCCATATCCCCATCCCTGCTCATTAATGGAATACACACGGACCTTGGGGATGTTTCACTAAACTTTGTACGACTAAAATGTTTGTAAGTGCAAAATTATGATAGTCTGTAAATTTCACATTAACACTATTTTCTTGTGAACAATTATTGGATTTACATTTATTGAGCATAGGCTGCATATGCTCAATACATGTAAATCCATCAATTGAAGTTTACAGACGATCCTAAATTTGCACTAACAAACATTTTAGTCGTACAATGTTTAGTGAAACGGGCCCCAGTGAAGGTCTTTATTTTCATGGAACCTTAGCCAATTATACAATCTGATGAAATACTATATACAGGTCACTCTCGTTATCTCGAAGTCGAATGGACTGATAAAAATATATCGATATATCCAAACGTTGAGATAACAATTCGCCAAATTTATCGGAAAAAAATCCGAACAAAATCGCTTCAAAAATGCCTCTACTTTATTTCCGGGTTTTCATAAATCGCGGCTTGAGTTTATTCTAAGCTGTTCAGTTTCGTAATTTACAGACGATTTACTTATTGCTACACCGTTTAATTCATTTTTCTGTTAAAAGAAATTTGATATCACATTAAGTTTAATTGATTAATTATGGTTTTAACTGGTCATGCAACTTTAAACGCATTTTAGCGGCGGCGGTGTCTGGTTTCTATAGACGTGTGAAAACTTACCTGAGATAATCGCGCTGATTCAGACTTGGCAGCGCCAGGCACTTAATTTTTGCATCGATATGTCAGAATACAAATGTGAAGGAAACATACCATCGGGACTCAATTTCCACTTCGACTAAACCGATATATCGACATATCCGATATCGAGTTATCAGGAGTAAAATATATGATCCGTATAGGGAATTATGTCGGGACCTGTTTGTTTGTTTGTTTATTAGCGTTTAACGGCCTATCAACAGCTAAGGTCATGTAAGGCCGGGCTAACGGGTTCGATCCCATTTTAACCTGCTGCATTGGGGGGAAAATTCCAAAAACATAACGGAATATTTACATCGAGAACAAATATATTCAGCCCTGAAATTAGAATAACCTGACCTGGTGCCAGGGGCCTATTTCATCAACATTGCAAAGTATACTTTACTAGCAAAGTATACTTTGAGGGAGCAATCATTTATTTTTCCTGATATGCATTATTTCGTATAGAACTAACAAATGCATATATTTCATGATTAAAAGTATGCAGAATTATTATACTGAATTTATTACATTGGCTGTGATAATGTAATAAATTCAGTATAATAAAAATTAATAAATTTTTTAAAAAATTGAAAATTTCTCCCTCAAAGTATACTTTGCTACTAAAGTATACTTTGCAATGTTGATGAAATAGGCTACAGGTCCATACCACACCAAGTCACTTGGCTCCTTCCCCTAAACTAGGATTACCAATATCCTAAGGGGTATAACAAGATTCAACTGTCACATACAAAATGTCAAATTCCGGTAAGGATGAACCCCGATCGTTAAATTACCCATCGCGTTCTCCCACCTGCCACCCACTGCCGGGACCTGGGACGTATATCGAGATAAGCAGGTATATCGAGATAAATGATATCGAGATAACGAGATTCAGCTGTAGTTTCAGGATACACTTTCTATTTTCTATTCCGTATCTCCGTATGCTCACATAACAGAATTAAAGAACATAGATAGAGTATCTTGAAATGTGTATACAAGGCCAAATGCATGAACATTGACATGCGTTATATATGTAAGACCCAGATCAGTGGCTGATTTAACCAACATTGCTAAGCATACTTGTCTTGCTAAGTACACTTTGCGGGAGAAATTTTCAATCTAAGGATCAACTTATTAATTTTCATTATACTGAATTTATTACATTATCACAGACAAAAATCCATATAATAATTCTGCATACTTTTAATCATCAAATATATGCAGTTGTTAGTTCTATATGAAATAATGCATTTCAAAGCATACTTAGGTAGATAAATCGGCTACAGGGGTCAGTCCCAGAAGGGGGGTTAATCCCAGAACGGGGGCTGATCCCAGCACGGGGGTCGAAAATTGCGGTCAGTCCCAGAACAGGGGCCAATTAAGTGGGGCCGATATGTGTTTGAGAAGTGCACTTTTGGAAGAGTCTGCCAAATTTTGCACAGATGTTTATTAGAACAAATTAAAACTTTTCAGACGGGTGGCCAAAAAAAAATATTACCAGGAATGATCTCAAATGGATAAATCCAAGATGGCCGCTATAAAAAAAATACAAACTCTGAAATGTGCATATATGTGCATCCATGTCAGCAACTAAAGCACTCTAATTGTCGATCATGACAGTCATTTGGATATGGAAGTAAATAGCATGGATTTACAACCATTTACAGTGAAACAAATAGGTCAAGGTCAGACAGAAAAAAACGGCAATTTTATTAATTGTGTTGATCTTCTTCAATACATATGTGATTTTCTAGATATTTAAGACACTTTTTGAATCTGTAGAGATATACATGTATACCAGTTTAATGCATATGCAATAAAATCACCGTATGTTCATGAGCTTCAGTGGTGGAGGTCATAGTGAAGGTCAAGCTAGACTGTAAATATAATCAGTTTACAAGTTTCTGTAGTATGAATACTTTTACATGACTGCAGAGCTATGTCGCCTACTGTTACATGATATAGATTTTGGTGAATTTCGATAAACTTGAATTAACCTCGCCAACTTCGAAGGTCATGGTCATTTACAGAGCTCCAGTTAAGGTGCGTAATTTGGCCAATTTGTGCGTATTTTTATTTATTTCTTCACTAAAATGGCAAGGTGGGAGTTCTTTAGAATTGTCTCAATGAGACAATTCTAAAGCACTCACAACTTACCATTTTTGGAGAAGAAATAACAAAATTTCCCTTGAAGACGATCAAATTACGCGCATTAACTGGAGCTCTGGGTCAACTTAAAATGTACAATTCAACAGACTAAAACCATTTTACGATGGTTTCCATATACATGCTTCTAGATGTTAGCTGCGGCTATACAATGTATGCATTGTGAATTCTTATTTTGGTTCTGAGTTTGCGCATGCACCCTTACATCCAAGACATAGTAAAGTGCAGGACAAAGCAGCGTTAACACATTGACATTGACCAGTGCAGCCTTTCATACAGCCACATCGAATTAGCTTCATGTAGGATGCACTAGCAATTTGGAGGGAGCACCACAATGGTTGCCACTTTCCTGACTCGATAGTCCACCCCCATGTAGCAGGAGATACTTTAGGCAGTTGTGTCTCATGTGCATGACCCCAGATGTGACCGCCCTGTAGTGTTGCCCGCTTGATATGCTGTTCAAGAGAAGCCGATATTGGTGGGATATTTTGCAGTGTACGTCCCTTTGCAGTGAACAGTTGCTTTTGAACTTCATCGACACTGTTTGAATCACTGGTGCGGTCATACAACAGGACGGTGAAACGTTCTAGCACCTGAATATCATGTTTACTGATTGCGTTTGGGCCTTCTGCTAGCACCCGGAAAGTTTCCGTAACTTCGGAAAATGAACACCAGGTTTTCCACGTCGTCATTTTCCTTATATAATGTAGCTATGATACGGTGTCGCATCCAGTATATGCATGATACATCCACATGCAGAGGGACTTCTGTGCTCCAATAGCTGCTGATATATCATGCACAGGAATGTAGCTTGATCTTTCCAATCCCATAGGACACCCACAACTCGACAGATTTAGTTTTGGTACTGCCGCCACACTCATAGCCACTACATCAGAATCAACTGTTCGTATCATGAATGAATTGTATCCTTCAGCGACTGCATCAGTAAGGTGTATCATTAACCTTAAATCTGCTTCTTCATGGTTACAAGGCGAAAGTCTACGTAGATCTTCACGGCATTGGACACACAAGACACAGTTACCATGTGTTACAATCAATTGTTTGCTGTCAGGAACAAGAGTGAGCGCACCTCCTCCGCTATTAGCATAAACAGCTCCGACTTGTTTACATCATCGTTGGGAAATAAGGGCCAGCTTTTTGGCAGAGGGGTGCAGCGTGATACCTTGATCCTCACACCCTTTCCCATTGATTTCCTTGTTTGTTCTTTGAGGCTGTCCTCCCTATATACATGACACATTATATCCAACCGTCGGTGGTTATCAAGCACTCGAGAGATGTATGGAAAGAATGTGTCATTCATGTAGTCGGCGAATGTCTTGCCCTTGCCATGTGGCAGGTAATGAATTACTGCTGCTCCATCCATAAGCATGACCTCAGCATTTGGAGTATGCATAACCGGCGTGATGTTAGCTGCCTTTTCGAGGACCGGGACAAGGGTGCCTTTGGAGTTTGATCAATGTTTCCATTGTCTGAAATGGATGGGGGATGCGCCTGATTTTCATGCGATAAATCATCTGGACTACCACCCCGAACTTGCTACGTATAATCGGGCGAGCGTAGAACATGTGTCTTGGAGCGCCTTCTCTTGTGGGTGTTCGATTTGTCGAGTGCTGGTAGGGTCCATTAGGTGTAGCTTATTCTTTGTTAATGGCTTGAAAATGGAGTCTGTGTGTGTCTTGAGGCGCTTTCTAACATACTCATCAAACTGTTGTAGGCCGGCTTCTCGTAGTTTCTGCACACAGAGAATTGCTGATTCTGAAAGAATCTCCATCGTGTGTAAACGATAGAGTACTTCACCATTTTCTGCAAAGGGATTGCACATAGCGTTGATCACTTTCTCTAATGACTTCCAATCATTAATGAACTTTGCTTGAAATGTTTTTGTTTGTTCATGGTGTGCCTTTGGTGTGCTCCATGGCACAGTGGTTACGATGATAGTTTCTTCAAAAGTGTTAATCACACGTGTAACTTCGGGTGAAGCAATGGACCACCGCTGGGGTGCGTCTGTGTCATGTATCTTCCCTATTACACCACGTCACCCTTTATTGTTACATTGTTCTGCTCGTGAGCCTGGTCCATTGCTATGTTCGAAAACTTTCGCCCAGTTTTGTTCACTGTGAAATGTCCGCTCTCAAAATCGGCATCTACTTGAGGATGTAGTTTGGATATTGTAACCATGTCCCGGATGTGGACTGGTACCCATCTTGCGTAGTGAGTGTGATTCAGAACCATGAACCATGGAGCAAGTCCAGTTAAGCTTGAGTTGTATAGATCAAATTTTCCTTCTCTGATCGAGCGGGTGTACACTAGCACAAGGAGTTCTAGTTCAAGGACATGGTACATGAGACTGTGGATTTGATGCAGACATTTCTGATGCCCATAAATCCACATCATCTGGTGAGTATGCTGGAGGAACTGATTTGAGATATTCATTGTACTGCTTCATCATGATTGTATAGAGAACAACTGCTGTGACTTCATGGGCATAGCGAGTGTGTTTGATGTGTGTAGCTGTGAGACAAGACTCTGCAACACCAGATGTGAAAATACCAGCTTCTGTAAGCGCTTCCAACCATCCACTTCCTTCTAGAAGGTTGTCAGGCAAAGTTAAAGCAGCCTTTTCTAGGTGCAAACCACCCATTTGCACCACATACTTGTCATCACCGCGAGTCTCGGGAAATGCCCATTGTATACATTTAGCGATCGCATAGAGAGGTTGATCAACGGTAATGACTGGGACTTGATCAGGATTGAGATGCTTGACTGCATTGATCACGCTCATCGCATGCTTGATCATTGCAGGAGAAATTGAGGATTCAGTGAACAGAGGGAGTATTGCAGTTTTCATGGTTTCTGGCTGGTCCTCTTGTCGGTTTGCATGAAAGGCCGCCCATGAAAAGCAGTCCTTTGTAGCATGTGTGTTATCATCTCTATTCGCTTCTGATGCGTCGGTGATCCACTCGCGTCCAACCTGCAATTCATCCTGCAGTAGAGACTTAGCATTGCCGCACAGTCCTCCATCTACCAATGGTATATCTGCTTTCTTCACTGTGCTGTTGTTCACTGGCTCAATTGATGTGTAGTATGCTGGAAGTTCGGGTGAATCTGTATGACCTGATCTGTTCATATCCGCTCCGGTCCTTCAGTACTACCAGTATAATCGTGCTTGATGCTTTGGAACAGGGCTACAGCTGTGCCGTGAAGATTGTTCATTGCAGTGGTAGAGCTCGAGTTGATGTCAATGTTATAAATAGCTGCCAGGACAAACAACTGACGGTGCAAAGAAGGGACAACTACACCGATATCAGAATACCGTGCACAAACATGGCTATATAAACACTTGCGTATTTTCATGACTCGATCATAACTCACAGACAACCCTAAAGCATAAATTGTATCTACCACATCCCTTTTACATGTATTAGCATGCAATTTTAGACCAACATAAACAGGCAAGGCAGTTTCATGGTCGCGATTGTTCTTTTGTGGGGTTTTGTTCACCTCTGACAAAGAGGTGGTTCTGCATCGCTTAAAACTGTTGAACATGATTAGTTGAGAAATGGTTACAACTGATTGCGTTAGATGGCCACCACCATCCTCGCTATCCCTACTATGTATATTACTGCCACGAGTTAACAAATTCAACAAACTATCAGGCACACATTTAGTTTTTTAATTACCGGTAAATCCAAACTCACGATTAAATTTCTGGCTAAAGAAAATTACTGAACTTGATATATCAGTTTTGACCTTGATATTGACCTTGAATATTGAACAATGATGGTTAAAATTAATTTCATTTGACTCTTCACTCAATATGTAGTCACAGTAGGTTCTAATATTACAGTATTTTGGAAATTAGATGAAGTGATGCACAACCAAATAGAACATCCTGGCTGAAATTTGAAGTTTTTCCTACTTGACCTTGACCTTCAATCATGACATTGAACTATAAATGTCGCTTAAACAATGTAATTGATTTGTGCATTTATACTACTATCGTTTCATACTCAGTTGTAGGTATAAATTGCCAAATATATGCATATATATTCGAATTTAAGACGGTAAGTGATTTTTGCCGGCGGCCATCTTGGATTTATTCAAATTAGGTCCTTCCGGTGGATTTCTTTCGTGGCCACCCGTCTGATTTTTTTCGAAATTCATCACTGAACAGATATGCAAAATTTGGCAGACTCTTCCTTTTTTCTGCACATATCTATCGCACTAAATCTGAAAATGGCTGGAAAAGGCAGGAAAATTGCACACATGGGACAGTTACAAGGTATGACTGTCATGTTACAAGGTATGACCGTCATGTTACAAGGTATGACCGTCATGTTACAAGGTATGACCGTCATGGAAAGAGGCTATAGGAATGAATGAATGGCCTTTTTGTTGAATTTATCGGGGTATAAACTTGGAAAAGTCGCGGCAATACTGGACGAAGGCCGGAAGGCCTCGGCCAGTATTCCCGCGACTTTTCCAAGTTTATATCCCCGATAAATTCAACAAAAAGGCCATTCATTCCTTATAAATTCAGCATTTTAAATAAATTCATCAAGAAAATGTGTTTATTTTCCGTTTTCTTAAGAATTATTTTAACTGCGCCTAACGGTTACGGAAAGTAGTTCGGCATGGGAGTTTACTGGGACATAAATTTTGGACAGAGACTTGCTACGGACCAATCAAATGTTAGGGAATTGTGTAAATATTTTTGTCCTGGAATTATATACGTTTATTTCACTTCATTATTAAACACTTCATGTTTGGTACATCGTATACGTATCTATCGTATGTACGTTTGGCCTCAATGACAAACTCTTTGATGTGGATGCATTTGGTCTGAGCGTAACATTACGTCACTAACTTTGACGGCATTCAAGATTGAAATTAAAAAAGTTTAATCCATAACGTGCGGAATTGGGCCCAATCAAAATGTAACATGGAGACAGAGAATGGTATGTTTTCATGGCCGGCACATTATGTTCAGAGATTCAGTTCCTCCTTATTCTCAGTCACGCCAAAAACCTGGGAGGCGTTTCACTAAACATCGTATGACTAAAGTGCACAATTATGACAGTCTGTAAATTTCACATTAACAATGTTTTCTTTTAAACATTTATTGGATTTACATTTATTGAGCATAGCCTATGCTCAATAAATGTAAATCCATAAATTGAAATTTCCAGATGATCCTAAATTTGCACTTACGAACATTTAAGTCGTAAGAAGTTTAGTGAAACGGGCCCCTGGTGCTTATACAACTCTCCGACTAGTTTAGTCCTTTGTTCTCAAAATCAGAGTTTGATTGATTGGCCGGAACTCCTGATTTTGTGCATGAAAGTCGAGTATGTGCTCAGAAAGTTTAATAAACACTTGCCCAAACCAAGTAACTAAGCGTGTACTCAAATATCGTTCTCAAAATGAGGCAGTAAATCAAGCTACAAACATTTAAAATTTCAAGGTCAAAAATCGAGCTAAAGAAATTCAATGTCAAATTCAGAGTACATCATAACATGATCGGAATGTCGCAATCACAGACCCAAATTAGATATTGCACCTCAGTCATTATTTTCTGTGTTGATGGATCAGTAATGACCATTCAATTCCATGTGAAATTAGATGTCACGTCCTAACTGTAGCACATAACAAGATGTCACAAACTGGCACATAGTGATCATCGTTCAAGACATAGCAATGCTGTAGCTATATAACACAACGTTAAATCTGTCAAGTCACTTGCCAGCAAATGTGAGTTTGACAGAATACCAGCAGGTAGAAATAGAACGGTGGCTTACAAAAGGTACATTACGACGTTTGCGATCAGTGTAGCCCCAGATCAGCCTGCGCATCCGCGCAGTCTGATCAGGGCCTGCACTGTTCACCATTCAGTCACTAAGCAGGCTTTCTGTAATCGGCCAAACAATTAGATTGTAATCCTATTAACCCTTAGACCGCTATCTTAATTTTGTTGTCGTCTGCTGTTTATTTTCTATTTGTATCATCAAAAGAACGCTTTGACAACACTTTAGAATAATTTACAACATGCTTTGACAGCACTTCAGAATCATTTCCATTGGAAATGATTCTGAACTGCTGTCAAACCATGTTTTTATTGAGAAATAAGGCAAGATATAAAAGCAACAGCAGACGACAATTGTTGTGTGTAGCGGTCTAAGGGTTACGTGACCGACAGTACAAGTGGTGGACGAGGATAGATAATTCTTGTAAATGTCATAAGACTGCACGGATGCGCAGACTGGTCTGGGACTACACTGGGTGCCAATGCCAATGCACTGGGTGTCAAGGCTGACATTAAAGTGCAGAGCTGATTAAGAGATAGTGTTCAGTGTGTTTGCATGCTTGCATGCAGAATATTGCCATTCATGAACATAATAATCTTCGCAAGACATTTTCTTTCTTTCACAAGAAAAGAGGCCATAGACAGATGGCAATATACATTTTCTTAAATGTTGCAAAAATATGAAATGCAAAACATATTCTGCGCAGATAAATCATGATTAAAACATTTCACACTTGGTAAGCTGATTTTAGCAATTTGATGAGGAATATAAAATATTATATGACACTTCCAGAATTGTCAATAGATGGAACACTGTGGATAGACACGCATATTTCGGCTTATATTTAAAGGTGGGAATTGGCTCAAACACCTTCCAGTTACCGGGTCTCACGCATATGGGCTGCTGGCTGAGTTAAGTATCTTTGGAGATATTGGACCTTGTGTCCTCTCGTCAGTACGGTGAGTATCTAACCACTTTAGTGTTAGCCTATCTGTACTTGATACACTGAATGGCGAACAGCGTAGGCCCTGATCAGACTGTGCGGATGCAAAGTCTGATCAGGGGCTACACTGGTCGCAAACATCATAAAATCCCTTTTTCCCAGCCAGGGGCCCATATAGCAGACATGGTTAGTGCTATATCTTGGAGTGTGGGAATATTGTAAGGTTTATCAATGGAGTGTACATGTGGCAGTTTAACTTCTTCCTTGTCAATATCAAGATGTTTCATTAAAGGAAGCAATAGGCGGTAAAGTCATAAAATCCAAGATCCGAAACAAACTACACGTACAGTTTTAATCACGTTTAAGCGATATAATTCACATATGCCCCATCGTTAAAAATAAGTAGAATCTTGATAAAATATATTACACAACACCAACTGCGAGGCTCAGATAGCCATTCAAATTTGGCGGGAAACTACCAGTGCCGCTAAGAAGTGAAAATATTCCTACAGGTAACACAGTTAGGTGGTTTCTCTCGATTTTTGTCGCCTCTAATTACATCTGGAAGCATCTATGTTAAAATGTCTCCCACCGCAATACACACGCTACAAGGCCTGAAAATAGCACTGGTCCAAGATCCTGGACCTGCAAATTTTAATGTGGGACCTTTGTATTTTACAAGCAAAAAGTCCGCCGGACACTAGCACAATACCGTCCAGGGACCTTGTCACAACTTCGGATGTTGCAATTTCGATTTCAAAATAATGCAATTCAGACACTTGTTTACACATACAATACTCAGACCAGGTATATTCATTTCAGATTATAATTAGGAATAAACTATAAAATGTGTCCATATAACATGCAGAGCTCCAGTAGCCTATTTCATCAACATTGCAAAGTATACTTTACTAGCAAAGTATACTTTGAGGGAGTCATCATTTATTTTTCCTGAAATGCATTATTTCATATAGACCTAACAAATGCATATATTTCATGATTAAAAGTATGCATAATTATTATACTGAATTTATTACATTATCACAGCCAAATTGGCTGTGATAATGTAATAAATTCAGTATAATAAAAATTAATAAATTTATCATAAAATTGAAAATTTCTCCCTCAAAGTATACTTTGCTACTAAAGTATACTTTGCAATGTTGATGAAATAGGCTACAGATAAGGTGCGTATTGGCGTATTTTACGCACTTATTTTAGCAGAAAACGCATGGTTATCAAGAGTGGGAATAGAAAATACTCACAGCAATGTGAAAATATGCAATGATCTTCAAATTGAGGGGTGAAATTACTGTAATAAAGTTGAACATTTACTTAGTTGAGCTGCAAAAAGCAAACAGTGTTTGTTTAAGTTGCTTTTTGAAGATAAAATAAGTGAATTTTCAAATTTGTTATATTTTTCATCATTTGTTCCCTATTTAATAAGGAAGAAAATCAATAATATATTTGTAAAAGTAAAATATGCGTTGAATTTGAAATATGGGGGTACAATACTGCTAGATACATTACTTATCTGGATCTCTGAGAACATGGATGCCCCACCTACCACTTTGAGAACAAATGAGGCAAAATTGCAAAGTGAAGATACAAGCTCAAAAAAATTTAAATTGGGACAGAAGGACAGACGGACCACAGGTTGAAGTAACGGACCGAGGTCTATAAATATGGAAGGTAATATCCGCCATAATTCTATTAGGCTTGATGCTTGCTTGCTGATGACATTCTAAGTTCTATCCGTCTTATTACAATTCTATGTGGCTTGATGCTTGCTGACTGGTGCCATTACAACTTACTTTCATGTTATTGTATTCGTCATTCGTGTTTGTGACATTTGAAATCTTCTTGGTTGTAGTCTAAATTGCGTGTGCATTTGGATTGATGCTTTATTCATTCGCACTGTTTCAATGCGTTTGTGTTTATTACATTCTAAGTGACATCCGGAGTTCCATTATTGATTATTGCATCGCTGTTTTGCCGTGCGTTTCGGCCGTTTCGGTCACCCTAAACACCCCAAAGTCTGGAAAAGGCTACAAAGGCTGTTCGAAGTTGCTTGTACGTCCGTTAGCGGAGACATATACCATACATTGTCATTGAATTGACTGAATTAGTATGTGTTATGATCATGTTAATCATTTTAATCATTTGAATGCAATAATCTACCACAAATATACGTGTTTTTGGTAAATTATCTAAACGCGCACCTGCGCCGATCGGGCCGCGCGGAATTCGACAAAGAGTGATTATATAACACCTATTAACATATCGTTTAGCAGGTGCAGCTAAACATCGATTATACTTATTGCATTATTATTAATGTAAGTCAATGATCGATCAACGAACATTCATTTAAACATGCTTTATGTATCAACACATTACGTGAACAGGACGAATGCCGAATTTTGAGACATCAGATATTTACCTTGAAAATTGGTATCCACACGCATAGGCGGCGGGGGGGAAGCCGAACATTATGGGGGGGGGGGGGGCAATGTTGAGGGCCCGAAGGGCTCGATAGCGCTAGGGGGGTGTCTGGGTCTGGGGGTCCCCCCCCCTCCGGAAATTTTTGAAATCCAAGTGGTGTGAAACGCCATTTCCTGCATTCTCAGCAAAGTTCTCAGCAAAGTTCCCAGTACTCATGATTACACAAATATATTAGAATAAAAAATCCAAAATATACAGAATTATTGGGGGGGGGGGGGGGGGGGGTAAAATTATTGCATAATTATTGCCCCCCCCCCCCAATAATTTTACCCCACCCCCAATAATTCTGTATATTTTGGATTTTTTATTCTAATATATTTGTGTAATCCCCCCACCCCCCCCCCCCCACTTCCGCCGCTACGTACTACGGAAGCACAGAGGTGACATGCAAACTTTTTTTTTTTTCTAGGCATCAGTTTTTTTTTTATCTTGTAGGAACAAGATATTATTTTGAGGGAACAACATAATATCTTGTTCGCACAGGATAATATTTTGAGGGACCAGTATATTAACTGGTTCGAACAAGATATTATTTTGAGGGAACAGGATAATATCTTGTTCGCACAACTTAATATTTTGTTCCCACATAATAATATTTTGAGGGAACAGGATAAAACCAGCACCAGGATCACACACAGCAACAACAACAACAACAACAAAACACGTTATTCATTCTTGTCTTGTCGATCCATGACAAAGTATTGAGGCAAAATGGCGGCGAAAGGATGCTGTTCCCTCAAGATAATGTTTTGTTCCCTCAAATTTAATATTATCTTGTTCGAACAAGTTAATATCCTGTTCCCTCAAAATATTATTATGTGGGAACAAAATATTAAGTTGTGCGAACAAGATATTATGTTGTTCCCTCAAAATATTATCATGTGCGAACAAGATATTATGTTGTTCCCTCAACATAATATCTTGTTCGAACAAGATATTATCCTGTTCCCTCAAAATATTATCCTGTGCGAACAAGATATTATGTTGTTCCCTCAAAATAATATCTTGTTTCCACAAGATAAAAAAAAAAACTCATGTCTAGAAAAAAAAAGTTTGCATGTCACCTCCGTGCTTCTGTAACGTACGGCTCTGCAACGAATATTTCCTCAGATTGCGGAAGCAAATTTTTTTATTTACACGGCCGAATAGACGTGTAACTAGTTGTAAAAGACATTTACGCTAGCCTACCGCTATATTGACACTTCGTCAATGATGTCGCATTATATTACGTCACTACGTTGTATGACGTCATAGTCATGTGACGTTATAATCACATACGTCAAGGGTCATGAACACGGTGATGCTAATACTGAGCCATTTTCACTATATATATTGGATTACCCTCGTATATGTGCATCTGTAAATATCAGTTTGCAAACGTTTCAGTATCCGCACGTGATGTACGCACATTGTGTTAAATGAAAAATGAAATGTATGGTGTTACAATGTCACTTCGAAAAATAAACACGTAATTGTGTAACTATTCCACCCGTTTTTCTTATAATTTATACGTGGATACCCATTTTCAAGGTAGATAACTAGCTGATGTCTCAAAATTCGGCATTCGTCCTATGTTCACGTAATGTGTTGATACATAAAGCATGTTTAAATGAATGTCGTTTATTGATAATTGACTTATATTAATAATAATGCAATAATGCAATAAGCATAATCGGTGTTTAGCTGCACCTGTTAAACGATATGTTGATAGGTGTTAATCACTCCAATTCCGCGCGGCCCGATCGGCGCAGGTGCGCGTTTAGACAATTTACCAAAACACATATATTTGTGGTGGATTATTGTATTAAAATGATTAAAATTCATAAAATGATCATAACACATAATAATTCAGTCAATTCAATGAAAATGCATGTCATAAATATCCGCTAACGGACGTACAAGCAACACCGAACAGCCTTTGTAACCTTTGTGGCCTTTTCCAGCCTTTGGGGTGTTTAGGGTGACCCAACAAAAGTTACCTCGATAAGCCACGCCCCTTGACAACAACAATTGCAACAGTAATTTGGCAAGGTAATATCCGCCATAATTCTATGTGACTTGATGCTTGCGTGCTGATGACATTACAAATTATATTCATGTTATTTTATTCGTCATTTGTATTTATTACATTTGAAATCTGCTTGTTGTAATTGTATTTGTCTTTCTTAAATGTCCATTCTGCTGATTGCTTTGTTCATTCGTCTTATTTACATTAAAATTATTGATACGTCCTTATTCGTGTCCCTGTTTTATTGCACTAAGCATTTGCAATAGAAAGTAAGAACAAAGCACTTAGCACATATAATTGTAATAAGACGGATATAACTTAAAATGTCATCAGCCAGCAAGCATCAAGCCAAATATAATTATGGCGGATATGACCTTCCATATATAAATACATTAAATATGCCTAAAAGCATCAATAAATGAAGAAAAAAAATGAGCTAAACATTTTTTTTTACACCCTCCATATTATATGGAGGGTGTAAAAAAAAATGTTTAGCTCATTTTTGTTCCTACGAATTAACAATTTGTTCCCTCAATTTAACAATTTGTTCCCACGAAATAACAATTTGTTCCCACGGGATCAAATTGTTAATTTGTGCGAAAGAATTGTTATATCGTGTGAACGAATTGTTAATTTGAGGGAACAAATTGTTAAATTGAGTTATTTCGTGGGAAAGAATTAATAAAAAAAAATCCATGTCCCCTGCGGGACTCCGTACCCTACCAATGCTTTGAAAGTGACAGACATTTTCTTGGCGGGAATATCTGTCCTATGATAAATGCCAATTAACCTGTAGAATGCAGGATATGCTGTTGTTTTATATTTTGTCTTCTTTCTCAATAAAAACATGGTTCAAACCATGCTAGTGATGAGAAATAAGGAAAATCAACAGCGGATGACTTATTTCAGCATTGTAAAGGTTAATCATTCAGCAATGACATATTCTGTGCAACTACTTTGACTGCAGGTGGTCTACAAACATTAGGCAAAGCTTCAGCATAAAAAGTTTTAAATAAACTGAACAAGAGTATCGAAGGTCACAATAATGACAATATACACCCGTCGAGGCAAGGCCAGTTAACAAGGGGAGATAATTCACTGACAATTAATAGGGTTCTTGCCGTGATAAACATGTATATTGAATTTGGTCACGATCTGTCAAAATAAATAGGCTTCTTCGTCGTGCCGTGATAAACATGTATACCAAATTTGTTTACGATCGGTGAAGTAGAACTTTTGCGTATAGAACTATTGCGTGGACAAGGATACAGAGTGCGAAAATTAAAAATGGCTGCCAAGGGTCGATAAGTCATCAGAATTTTTTCAAAATCAATAGACTTCTTCGCATTGCCGTGATAAACATGTATACCGAATTTGGTTATGAGCGATAAAGTAGAACTTGAGTTATTGCGTGGACAAGGATACAGAGTGCGAAAATAAATAGGCTTTTTCATCTTGCCGCGATAAACATGTATACCAAATTTGGTTACGATCGGTGAAGTAGAACTTGAGTTATTGCGTGGACAAGGATACAGAATGCGAAAAATAAAAATGGCCGCCAAGGGGAGATAAGTAATTGAAAATTTTTGAAAATAAATAGGCTTTTTCATCTTGCCGCGATAAACATGTATACCAAATTTGGTTACGATCGGTGAAGTAGAACTTGAGTTATCACGTGGACAAAGATACAGAGTGGGAAAAATAAAAATGGCCGCCAAGGGGAGACAAGTCATCGAAAATAGGCTTCTTCATCTTGCCGTGATAAACATTTATTTGGTTAAAATCTGTTAAGTAGAACTCTAGTTATTGCGTGGACAAGCTGTGCCCGCCCCCCCCCCCCCCCCACCCCCCCCCCCCCCCCGCGCCCGCCCGCCCGCCCGTTCAAGATGAATACATAATACATCCCGGGCGTATAAAAAGTCTGAAAACCCCTACACCCCTTACAAACATTTCAAATTTGAGCAGATCAAACAGAATCTGAAACATTTAGAAACTTCAAATCATGAAAAAGTCTGAATCTTCGTAAAAGAGAAGTGTCATGCCAGAAATATATGAGGCTATTGACTATAAATAGAGATTAGTAGGTTAGTGCCGTGAATTGGATGACAACCGCACATATTCATACACAGTGATTAGGTCGTATTGACAGAATATTAAAAATGTTTCGTGGCACATACTGCACTGTGTTGACGGGATAAATAACAAATCATACCATAAACTATTACATACCTCTAACTTCCCTGATTGTATATGATGCAGAAATGTTCCAATAGTCGTTTCGTCCATATCTTCGACGTTGAGCGGGGGTATATAGTAGAGGTGGGTCATGGGGTCAAGGACAAGCAAGAATGGCATGTTGATGAAGGTCAGCATTATACTGTTGGCCGTCTCGGGGTCGTTCATCCATAGAAACTGGAATGTACTGAAACAGACATTCAGTCAAATACAGTCTGCACTCTTTTACCATACTCAAACTCAACATTAAACAATATTTATTAATCATTTCAGTGAAGGATACAATAATTTTAGTTGAAAAAATCTCATTATTTTGTTATTTCTCCATAAAGTTATATGTTGTTACCACTCATTTGAACCGTCTCGTCGAGATGGTTCAAATGAGTGGTAACAACATATATTTCAAGATGAAATAAAGAAAATAGGATTTTTCCCCTAAAAAGTTTCAAAATACTATAATTGTATCTCGTCTTTAATGGGTTAAAGTCTCATCCTAAATATTGAACTTTATAGCCTGCCAGGTTGAAATGGTTGTCGTATACAATTAATTACCTGTGATATTTTTCTCTTTCATTGTATGCCATGTGTCGGCCCACCTCCTTCACTCTGAAAATAGACAAAAACCCCTAAATAGATACACATGTAATCATATATTTTTTATAACAATCAAGCAATCTCCAGATGCCACACCAATGTAAAAACAAAAGTTTACCATCACCAAAACATTGGGAATAAGAGCAACATGCATGAGCATCACAATGGAAATATGTGCCATGAAACAGAGCTCCAAATAAGCTGCGTATTTGCGTAAATACCCAATTAAAATTGCCAACAACCCAATTGAAATCAGAAGTTAGCGAGTATCAAAAAGCAATAACAAATTTGTGGTACCTTTATCATGCTACAGAAAACAATAAACAGACCACAAATATAGCATATTTTCTTATTTTCCATGAAAACACATCTTGGTATTTCATTAGAATTCTAATGAAATGCCAAGACATGTTTTCATTTTGAAGCAAACTATTCAATAATTGCAGTCTGTTGATGTGTAAACAGTAGTGTGATTTTATTTTACACAATTAAAATATTGTAATACCCAATTACTTCAGATATGATGGAGTGAAAATACTCAATTACTAATTCCTTATCTGGAGCCCTGCATGAAATGAAACATGCAAATCCATATTTTAAAGATCACATTTGAGACACGCCATGCGATTTTGTACTTTTGTACATCTGCGTAATTTTGTTACATAGGTTTACAAAAAAATATTTTTTATAAATAAAGTCAAAAGTTGACAAAATTTTCAGAGTACATTTTGTCAACTTTTGATGCCATTTACGGAAAATATTGTAAATTTTGTAAACATATTTCATGAAATCATGCAGATGTCCAAAGGTACAAAATATTCTTTAATAATCTAGGAGGAGTGATATGGCTAACCATTTCAAAACAACAAACCTACATCGTTTTATATGTTGCATACATTGTACATGTCTATCCAGATAAGATTAGGATCTACACAAAGGATTTTTTTCTTCTGATTTTGTTTTTAACCCTATTACACCACTATCTTAATTTTGTTATCGTCGGTTGTTTATTTACTATTTTCCATTTTTATCATCAAAAACATGCTTTAACAGCACTTTAGAATAATTTACATGTTTTGACAGCACTTCAGAATCATTTCCATTCCATTGGAAATGATTATGAAGTGCTGTCAAACCATGTTTTTATTGAGAAATAAGGCAAGATATAAAAACAACAGCAGACAACAATTGTTGTATGTAGCGGTCTAAGGGTTAAGGAAATTACCCATTTTCGAATAATGGAACGGTCTGAAAATTAACATGTTTCTTAACTCTTTGCATGCTAGCGGCGAAAATATCCGCCAAATGAATTACGAGTATGTTTTATTTCTCTCTGTAAATATGTCTTGAAATTTCATTAGAATTGAGTCCTCAGACATATTCATGATATTTACGGGGAGAAATACAAGAAAATATGAGGCATTTTTGTCCGCTAGTTTTGAACTATTTATAGCCCACAAGTTTCCCAGCATGCAAAGAGTTAAATTGGAAATTCCGTGATGGTTACTTTGGTGAGTGAAACCTGGCGCAGAATATTACATGCCGAGGGGTAGTGAACTATTGCTTCCTACATACCCTGTTGTGTAAAATAATTTTAATGGGTTTTCTCCATTAAATATAAAATGTTTGGAACAAGATATAGCGATACACGACTGCCTGTACTATCACAGACACTGAGCAGCTGTCAGTTGTGGTCGGGAATTGCCGACGGACAGATTCCTAGACCATTATGCTGCTTATACAAGTGGAAAATAATTGCCAGCGACATACAGCAAATTGTTGCTTTGTGAGAAATGCACGATAATTGCTGAATGTGCATCTGTGCCCAGTACCGTTATCTCGTGAACACACAGGGAGATGTTGCTCCCATAATCTGTATGTGATTTATCTATGCTTCATCCAAGGTTACTCTTAAACCCTTACTACTTACACTGGAGACAGAAAATGTCATCTGCTGATTTTCATGTTTGCCTTAATTCTTAACAAAAAAACCTGTTTTGACAGCGCGTGAGATTCTCATGCGCTGTCAAAACAGGGTTTTGTTGAGAAATATTGAAAATAAAACATTTCCTGCAGACGACAAAAAATAATTCAGCGTAGTAAAGGTTTAATACCCCCCCCCCCACCCTACCCGCTACCATTCAGAAACAAGCAAATTTGTATATCCCCGATGAATGCAAAATCTTTGACCTCCATGTGTGACCCTGACCTTGGACCTAGGGACCACGTTTTTGCATATGTCGCAATGTCTCATGATGGCAAACATTTTTGTGTATTTATTTGAAATATTTGATACATATATGGCCCCAGGTAGACATTTTGTTCCCATTTTTGACATTTGACCCCTAAATGTGACCTTGACCCGGGACCTGGGTCTTATATGCGTGGTCCGTCCGTCGGACAAACATTTGTATGTAGTTATTCGAAAAAAAGTTTTGATTTGTGTATAATCCCCCATCGAACCCCACCCCTCCCCTCCCCTAGCCCGGACCGATGTACTGACATACAGACAGATGGACAACGCGAACGAATACTATATCCCTCCGACTTCGTCCGGGGTTACAGGTACATGCCCACACAGTAGGTTATAATATAGTGATACAGATACTTTTGTATATTCTGTACGTATGGCATTTTCTGGCAAATTAAACATTCATTCACCATTACCCCACGTATTGATTGGCATTATTATACATTTTATTTTAGACGTAAATTTTTACACTGATATCAGGGGCGATAACCGTGTTTCCTTAAAATGTTAACAGACATTACTATTTATTGTCTGTATTTATTTTTTGATGTGCAATGATCATACTTATATAATCTGTCGAACATATTATTTTTTCAGGTGACGCATTTCATTAGTATAAGTAAGTAAAAAATATCGTGCCTCATTTGCATATGAAAATGGCCTGATACCAACGCGCGTCACTATCAGTAAAATAAATATTACTAAATGATTATATCTGTTTTCCGGGCACTTGCAATTGTTAGAACTGGTGGAAAAGTGACACAATTATACACTTATTTAATTCCTATAAAGAACATTTTGTGCTTACTGAGTGGGCATGTACCTTTAAACAGCAGAAACTTTTATTCACAAAATGAAAGTCACAAAATGCAATAATTATTGACAGCAGTGTGTTGTTCATGTTTTTATTGTTACACCATTAGACTTTGAGGACCGTAAGAGAGATCAGGAGATGCTCAAAGATGAAAAACTAAAAATGTAGATTCTCAATAAAAAACCCTGCATTTATCTGCCACTGATGGATACACACTGCAAGTTTGATAAGGATCGAGAACACGAGAAGGTTACTGACTTTCTATCATACCTTCAATGTCTGAGTCAAGCTAAGCACACAGATACAACCTGTCCATCAAACAACATCCTACATTACCCAACCATGTTTATTTGTTATTTAATGGTGTTTTGCGGCCTGTCAACATTGTAATGCCATTTTAGGCCGGATTAACAGGGTCGAATAGCATATTTCACCCGTACGGATGGGGGGAAATTTCACATGAAAAATATATATTCAGCTCTAAAATTAGAATAACCTGATCTGGTGCCAGGTCCTCATCACATCAGAGTCACTTAATTAGCCCCACTCCCTAAAAGTGTTCTTTCAAAGGGAGGATAAATGAAACAATGAGAAAATATTTGACTACCTCGCTGTGCACCAGTAGCATGCAAGAAAGGTGTTAACCCGTAGAAGGCGGAAACCAAAATTGTCGTCTGCTGTTGTTTCATATTGTGTCTTTATTCAGAATAAAAACATGGTTTTGGAGCACTTTAGAATTATTTCCATTGGAAATGATTCTAAAGTGCTCCAAAATATGTTTTTATCAGAAAAATTGAAAATAAAAAATAAACAGCAGACAACAAAATTTAATTCAGCATTGTATGGGTATTGTATGTATTCAGAATACAAACATGGTTTGGGAGCACTTTAGAATCATTTCCATTGGAAATGATTCTAAAGTGCTCCCAAACATGTTTTTGATCAGAAAAATTGAAAATAGAAAATAAACAGCAGACGACAAAATTTAATTCCACATTGTACGGGTTTAACTGGGGTTTAACTGACGTTGCTACCTGAGACATTGCACAGAGGGGGAGGATGGAAACAAATGGCTCTGATGCATTTGTGAAGTTGGATTTATAAACTCATCCGTTTTAATTAGGCGACATAGTACAACGAAAGTATTTCAGGAATTTGCCAAGTTGTTAACTTTTGTATAAAATTAATATCTCACAAAGCATAAAATTGTGCCAGACATACAGTGGATACATCTGGTCAGTGAGTTACCTTGAATTTGTTGCAAACAAATAGTGTAATAATGTCGTCTGCTGTTGTTATATGATTTTTCTTATTTCTGAGGCTTCCTTACTACACTTAAATATTTCCATCTGCTTTTTTGTTTTTTTATTTTCAATTTTTATTGATGAAAACATGGACAGCGCATGAGAATCGTCTCCATCCAATGGAGACGATTCTCATCAGCTGCCAAAAAATGTTTTTGTTAAAAGATTATAAAGTTAAACATGATTTTTTAAACAGCAGACGACAATATCCATTTCCTGTATTTTAAGGGTTAAAAAAACATGTTCATCAGCACGTGAATCGTCTCCATCGGTGATAACACACTCACAAAATAAATTATGTTCTTGCAGTGAAATATTGAAAAGATGAAAGTCGACAAAATTTAACTGCAACCTTGCAATTTATTCCAGTCTATGTCGCGTGTCAGGAGGAGGACCAGTAGTAGGATTAAAAGTGGTGTCGTTTCACTAAACTTCGTACGAATAAAATATTTGTAAGTGCAAAATTATGATAGTCTGTAAATTTCACATTAGCAGTGTTGTCTTGTAAACAATTATTGGATTTACATTTATTGAGCATACATTGCATATGCAGCCTATGCTCAATAAATGTAATTCCATCAATTTAAATTTCCAGACGATCCTAAAGTTGCGCTTACGAACATTTTAGTCGTACAAAGTTTAGTGAACCGGCACCCTGGAGCTTTGTGACGGTACTTGTAATTAACACTCACAATGCTGAATTTGTGAATTATCGGTATGAAAATTTGTCGTCTGCTGTTTATTTTTTATTGTCCATTTTCTCTCATCAAAAGCATGTTTTGACAACACTTTAGAATCATTTCCAAAGGAAATGATTCTAAAGTAGTCAAACCATGTTTTTATTGAGAAAAAGACAAAAAATAACTCGACAGCAGACTGCTATTTACGTTTCCCGCATTCTAAGGGTTAAAGTGACATCATGTCAGCAGGAATATTGGACAACTACTGAGGATAATTAATGTTACAGCAGTCTACATTACAAAGGTAAACAATATAATTGTTTGTATTTTTACCTGCCACGACAAAATGATCCATTTTTTCTTGGTGTTTGTTCCTTTGGTTATTGGTGTTTAATGGCCTATCAACAGCTAAGGTCATTTAAGGGGTATAGTATAACCAAATTCAACTGTAAAATACAAAATACAAAAATGCCAAAGACGTACATGAGGGCCAATTAAGTCTCCAGTCGGGATTCCAGTAAGGATGAATGGTGGAGATAATTTGGTTATGGATTTTCGCTTTACAAGCATAACATTTTTGTTTGTTTGAGAAAGGAGCCTACGCAACCACATTTAGAAAGACATTTCAATTAGAGTAAATAGTTTAAGTGATATATATGAAATTAATTGGTTTAAACAGTATTTATTTCAAGAGAGATATGTGATATAAATACATGTAATACATACAGTTTGAAACAGGATTAGAATATAAGCTTTTACTTATTGGTGTTTAACCCTTTCAACACCACAGACCTCTATAGAGACAATGTTTGCAAACAGTGCAGATGCAGATGAGCCGGCTCGTAACGAGCCGTCTCATCAGGATCTCCACTGTTTGTTAATAATTTTAAACGTCGTACAGATTAACCTTTTAGAAGAATGGGATAATTTGAATGAACAAAATTAATGAAATAGCGTGAAACATTGGCATGGAACATCCTATTAAGTTACTTGGTGTTGAAAGGGTTAAGACTGTTAACCCTTTGAACCCGAAAGACGCTATATGCAAACAGTGCAGATCCAGATGAGCCGGCTCGTAACGAGCCGTCTCATCAGGATCTGCACTGTTTGAAAGTAATTTTCATATTTTTGAGAACAAAAAATATCCCCTTTTTATAAATGGAATAGTCTGAAACATTGGCATGGAACATCATATTAAGTTACTTGGAGTTGAAAGGGTTAATGGCCTATCAAGTATCAATAGCTAAGGTCATTTGAGGCCGGGCACAGAACAGAATATTTACATCAAAATATATAGAATACCAGGCTAGTGTCTTTTGATATCAAGGCAAGGCTAGAAAACGTGTAGGAATTCCGAGGCTTGCCGAGGAATTCCTACCGTTTCCGAGCCGAGCCTGATAAACTTGATATCAAAATACACTAGTCTGGTATTCTATTTATCAGGTAACGTTTTATGCTCGAAAATTACCACAGATGACGTCGTTATCTATGGACAGAACGAGGACTCGTTTACATATTGCGTCCTTACCACTGACGGTTCAATTCCGGTAAAGGTCAACGTGACTGTCTAATCCGACCAATGGAACGTCAGTTTTCACTTTGTTGTAACCCGGATGTTGATATCAGGTCAATGCCTGATACAACAATATGTTATCAGTCAGTACGTATTTGGTCAATACAGGGCAGGTTACCTGATAAAAATATAAATTCAGCCCTGAAATAGGATCAGGAATAATCATATTACTCATATAAGGGGTTACAATAACCGGATTCAACTCTCAAGTAACAACAAAGCCAAAAATTGTCGTGAGGGCCAAATTTTCCAGTAGCCTATTTCACCAACATTGCAAAGTATACTTTTCTAGCAAAGTATACTTTGAGGGAGTAATCATTTATTTTTCCTGAAATGCATTATTTCATATAGAACTAACGACTGCATATATTTGATGATTACAAGTATGCAGAATTATTATACTGAATTTATTACATTATCACAGCCAAAATGGCTGTGATAATGTAATAAATTCAGCATAATAAAAATTAATAAATTTATTCTAAAATTTAAAATTTCTCCTTCAAAGTATACTTTGCTAGAAAAGTATACTTTGCAATGTTGGTGAAATAGGCTACTCAGGTCTCCGGTCGGGATTCTGGTAAGGATGAGTCCTGATCGTTAAATTAAGTTTTAGTATTATGAACCTTTTTATTTTACTAATCATCATTTATTTTTCAGGTGACTTGTGTGTAGACCTGGTATTGGGTTCAGAAATGTAATGTAAAACTATAATTAAAATGGTTTTTACTGATCTGTTTTCTGCATATATCTGAGACACAGTGCCTTTCAATGACCTGTGAATGATATTTACGTCTATACACATACCATGTAATGTGAGTTTTAATGTCATATTTTCGCGCCAAATTAGATAAGTCTGTATATGTAAACAGACTTTAATTATTCTTGGGAATCCCCCATCCATGTTTTCTACGATACTGCATGCTTTATATTTGTCTAAGCTAACAATGCATTAAATTATCAAAGTCCCACAAAGTCGCCAATTGTTTATTTTTATTGCCAATTGCGAAAGTGGCGATCGCCAGCGGAATCCCTGCTTTAATACACTGTTAAATGCATGCGCACTCTGGAAGTCAATTGAAGGGTTTAGTGGAAGAAGGGGGCTAACTCCATGAGGGAGTTAGCCCCCTTATTCCACTGGCCCCTTCAATTTAATACAATACAATGGTTTCATCAGACATATTTGTGATGTCATGAACTAGGTCAGGTTTGTGAGAGTTAGTGCAGCTAACCCATAGTTAGTGGAATCTGCTATCGGCCACTAATGTATACAAATTAAAATTTTCAGCATTCAGTCTTAAAATAGCAGCATCCAGCTGTGATTGTTGATTATCATATCTAATCATACACAGCCAGGTATCCATAAAACAAACATTTACTTTCTCTGATAATATACGTTCAAATTTGATAAAAACTTGCTTATTGCAATATTGTATGTATCTATGTATTGAAAATGATTGATATTGAAACATATTCCATAAACAACATTGTGACATTACTATATCAGCAAAGTCATTTAAACGCAAATTTTCTTTTTAAATGACAAGAAACTCAGAAAGATAAGCATGTTTTTATCAGATACAGTCTACTGGCCATAACACCCACGATGCAATTTGGCTTAGCATTTCAAATGCTGGAATTATAAGGAATGAATGGCATTTTTGTGGAATTTATCGGGGATATAAACTTGGAAAAGTCGCGGGAATACTGGACGAGGCCTTCCGGCCTTCGTCCAGTATTCCCGCGACTTTTCCAAGTTTGTACCCCGATAAATTCCACAAAAATGCCATTCATTCCTATAATACACTGTTTACCAGGGTCCAGATAAGGAATTAGTAATCGAGTATTCTTACTCCATCATTTCTGAAGCAATTGGGTATTTCAAAATTGTAATTTGGTAAAACAAAATCACACTACTGTTTACACATCAACAGACAGCAATTATTGAATAGTTTGTTTCGAAACGAAAACATGTCATGGCATTTCATTAGAATTGTCTCCTTGGAGACAATTCAATGAAATACCAAAATGTGTTTTCTTGGAAAAATAAGAAAAATATGCCATTTTTGTGGTCTGTTTATTGTTTTCTGCAGCATGATAAAGGTACCACACTTGTTCTCATTGCTTTTCGATACTCGCTACTTCTGATTTCAATTGGGTTTTTGGCAATTTTAATTGGGTATTTACGCAAATACGCAGCTTATCTGGAGCTCTGGTTTACAGTATGAAGTTTGTAGCACTAGATAAAAAAATGTTTCAATATAAATCAAACTTGTTAATCATTGGACTAACATTAAAATAAGCCATAATTTGAATAGATGTGATACGAGTACCGGTGTCACAGGAAATTCTCCCCCCTGGAAATCTTCCAGGGTAGAGCCTGGAAATATCCCCACCGGGGAAGAATTTCCTAGGAAATTCTCGGGGGGGGTGGGGGGGGGGGGGGGGGGGGATATTTCCAGGCTCGACCCTAGGAAATTCTCCCCCCACCCCCCAAAAGTTTGTGTTTGAATGCTACAAAGCAGAATTATTTCCCACCAAACATGTGCACATAGGCACAATGTATGTCATTTGGTAGTATAAGAAAGGGGAACATAAAAAATCACCTCCCTCACACCCCACCCCAATCTACCATATGCATAGTGTAAGTCCCTTGATAGACAAGAATATCACAAGACACAGATTTGGGGGGAAAGATTTCTGATCAAGTGAAAATGTTTGTGTAGAACAGTTAGCATGTGACGCATATTGGCTGGGGGTGGGGGGGGGGGTAGAGAGGGGGGGGGGGGGAGATTTTCCTGGAAATATCCCCCTCTACCCCAACCATCTACCATATGCATAGCGGATGTGAATGTCTCTTTTTAGACAGGGGGGGGGGGGGGGGGGGGGGGGGGGGGGGGGGGGGGGGGGGGGACAGACCGACCGACAAGCTGACTCCTATATACCCCCTCAAACTTTTGTTTGTGGGGGTATAATAAATGTAAATCCAATAATTGTTTACAAGAACACATTGTTAATGTTAAAATAAACAGTTAAATTTGCAGACTATCATAATTTTGCACTTACAAACATTTGAGTTGTCCGAAGTTTAGCGAATTATTTTATCATTATGGAATGAGCTAGCAAAGCAGATACAAACCGCAAATGCATTCATTCCCATTTCTCACGTATGGGCCTTTGCCAGAGAGAGACTTTACAACATATGTGACTAGCATAAGCAGGGTCTAGGCTAGTCGGTCTTGGCTAGTCCATCTGGCAATCAACAATTGTTTATGCCCACTAAATAACAAGTTGAACCCTTACTGTTTTATATTCAATATTTTACCGATAAATACCTGGTTTGGCAGCACATGAGAGATTCTCCACTGCAGACGATTCTCGTGTGCTGTCAAAACGGGTTTTTTGTTAAGAATTAAGGAAAAATGAAAAACAGCAGGCGACAATTTTCATCTCCCGCATAGTGAGGGTTAATCGACTGTATAAAGCACACACGATGATCAAAATCTACATGAATGTTCTGTAGTGGCAGCCCACATATGTGCAGGCTAATGAGAATGTACGCTGGTCAATAATGATATTAGCCTAGTTTTGTCACATCATTATTATAGGAATGAATGGCCTTTTTGTGGAATTTATCGGAGTATAAACTTGGAAAAGTCGCGGGAATACTGGACGAAGCCTTCCGGTTTATATCCCCGATAAATTCCACAAAAAGGCCATTCATTCCTTATAATTCCAGCATTTGAAATAAATTCATCAAGAAAATGTGTTTATTTTCCGTTTTATTAAGAATTATTTTAACTGCGCCTGACGGTTACGGAAAGTAGTTTGGCGTGGGAGTTTACTGGGATATAAATTTTGGACAGAGACTTGGTATGGGCCAATCAAATGCTAGGGAATTGTGTAAATATTTTTGTGCTGGAATTATTATTCAATTAATCCATTTCATGCCGGCTGCTATAGAAGTAGCAGGTATCAAAACCCTCCGAACATTTTAGTTTCTAACTTTTCTCTTTGTTCATAAAAGTATAAAAGCAGGGATTCCGCTGGCGCCCCCTTTTCATAAATGGACTAGTCTTAAAATCATTCTGTGACGATTGGATTGGTTGCAAAATTGACATATCAAAATCAGTTACTTAGGGGTAAAATGGTTAACTTCTCATTTCTCTCCAGGCAGGCAGGCAGGCAGGCAGAGAGTAAAGTAAGCAGCGAGTGGAGCTGTCATGGAGACGCCAGCGATGATGTACTGGCTCTGGATATTAATAACCGTGACACAAGCCAATACCGCCACATCACGGCGAAAAATACGGACATCAAAATGCAAGTATACGTTTGTCGTCAAAGAAATGGACTCGAGTAACTGCCAAAACTCTCTATCACAACTACAAGCTGATAAAGACACATTGACAATCAGCAGTGGACCTTCCATTTATGGCAATACCATACAGAAAAGTGATCACGCGAGACAATCGGACGAGATAGTTTCATGGTTGCGGAATATGGACAAGCAGTTGGTGAAACAGCTGAGCAGCAGCGATACAATCAACACGACCCTGAGCAAACACGAGTTGTCCCTGAACCGGGCAGAGGAGCTGCTAGGGGCATACAGGTATTATTATTATGGTCTATTGGTTGAGAAAAGTGGACATCATGACATTTTCAATGTTTTTTAAGAAGTACCTAACTGTACATTGACCGAATACACGCTGACAGATAATATGAGCCGCGTCGCGAGAAAACCTGTCTTCGGGTAATTGTTGGTCAATATGACATTTTGTTACTATGACAATGGTATTTGTATGACAAATTTAACGCTTTTTAGTTGATCATGATATCTGCAATATTCATTAAGATATTATAGTTTATACAACACAACTATGCAGGTTGTTTGAGCAAAAGAGACGTCACGTAAAAGCGACGTTATGCGACGTAAATGACGCAACAGTACATACCGTTACAGATAGAGTATACGCCAACATTTACATCAGTTTGCAAGTTGACATAATCAAACTAGAAGCATGTTTGGCATTGAATAATGAATGTAAAGACGGATGAGCTTCAGTCTTTTGGTAACACATGAATGTGCAAAGCGACAAATTCAAACCGGTCAGTTCATGTACCAGCAAGTATGAACGTGCGCGGGTACGCTGATTCGGTGTGCTGATTTCTTCTTTTTGACGTCGTGTTTATTGAGCGTTTTAACAATTTATAATTGTAGAAAACCACGGAAGTTTGTTTGTTTATTGGTGTTTAACGGCCTATCAACAGCTAAGGTCATGTAAGGCCGGGCAAACAGGTTCGATCCCGTTTTAACCTGTTGCATTGGGGGGAAAATCCCAAAATCAGAACGGAATATTTACATCGAGATACAACATATTCAGCCCTGAAATTAGAACAACCTGACCTGGTGCCAGGTCCATACCGCACCAAAGTCACTTGGCCCCTTCCCCTATTTAAAAGTAATACCGGTAGGATTACTCTTATAAGGGGTATAACCAGATTCAACTGTCACATACAAAATGCCAAAGACGTATGTGAGGGCCAAACCAGGTCTCCATTCGGGATTCAGGTAAGGATGAACCCCGATCGTTAAATTACCAATCGCGTGCTCCCACCTGCCACCCACCAAACCACGGAAGTATATTGATTAACTAATTGTTTGATTAGGTCTATAAGACCGTTTAGTTCAACATATACAAATGAAAATACACACGCATACGGGGAGAACAATATGTTCAACATTAAATTACATTACAACTAGAGCACAGTCGATGGCGCGCCATCGCAATATACCCACGTTTCCCAAATGCGAAGTTGAAAAGGGGGAGATAATTCATGACCGGGGGTCGAATCAAAAATCAAAATTCACTGCGCATCTACACACCATAAGGAAACAATATACCCATATAGTTTTTTTTTAAAAAGTGGGTATAAAAACTGTTTGCTCTGAAAGGCAGTGTTCATGTCTGATGACAGGCACCCTTGCTGTCATGTGTTACTCACTATGTACACAATCACACTCACTGGAATAGCATGAGAGCAAAAGCCTGCATCGCTTACGTGTTAGTTCTACTGCATCCCAGTCTCTCACTCGCCTAATAGACCACATTCAAGGGTAGCGCGTGGAAGTCTGTCACATGGCCACACTGGCTATGGTAACATATTTGAGACAGTTGTTACCTCAGCTTGTGATGAGCTTGTCCTACCACCCACTTGTGTTTGTTTTGGGAATGTTACGGTAGCAGTTTGTCTTTTGAAGACTCAACTCAAAATACGAGCGTCCCAAAGTACGAACAAATGAGAGGTGAGGGGGAGGAGAGATGAAATAATAACAATACCCCCAAGGCAAGAGATCCCTTGATAATCGTCGAACAGTACTAGAAGAACCATATCAATTGCTAGTGCGCACAGTCTTATTGTATTTGTGTCACGACTTCACAATAGTTTCACTTACATTCCATGGCACTAATGTCCCCAACAAGTTCTTGACTTTTTGTATTATTGTAGTCGGTTTAAACAGTATTTAATCAAGAGAGATATGTGATATTATTGTAGTTGTACATGTCACATGTCCCAAAAATGTTGCCTTGAAATATCATCCCACCGTATTTCTTATATTAACATGACACACATGTTAGCGCGCATTCAGATTGAAGCTTTTCATATTCAGACAACAGAAACGTCGAATGTTCGCGACATCGTCCCGCTTACAGCTGTACTTTCACCACATTCTGAAACAACCGGACCTTACAATATCTGCAATAAATGTACGATCGGCGACCCACATCCTGTCGGTGATCGAGAAAGGATCCCCCAGTGACTGAATGGTGAACATCGTATGTTCTGATCAGACATTGAATATGCACATATGAGACTGATCTGTGGCTATACTAGTCGTAACATCCATGGCTTTGTTGTTTTTTTTTTGCAGGAGATATTTCTTTCTTAAAATCGGTAAAGGTTGCGCTAATTGTTAATTTTAAACATTACATGTATATTAGAAAGAAAGAATTGAGCAATAGACTGAAAATTCGCTACGATGTAACCAGATCTGAAACATATAGTTGTGCGGGAAAGGGAAACCGGGCCCAGGCTACATAGGTCTACAAATATGATGCCGATTATTTGTATGTACATGTAAATAAAAAATGTAGCTTACACAGAGTTTTCACCTGTAAATGGTGGTCAATAGCAGTTAACATGCACAGTTATCTGTAAACTGTGTCAAAGAAAATATTATGTGAAAATAAAGGAACATAAAAAACACACGTCAACAGACAAACATTTTTATATGATACCAATAGCAAAATAATAAAAAAAAAATATCCTTACGCCATTATTGTTAATAAAAACATATATAATTTATGCCCGTTTCGAATAAAAATGTCACACGGTGGATTTCGATCGTACGACCGTTAGTACAGTTCATCCAATACATTATCGGACAGGACCCAGGACAGATCGAAGACAGATTTGTTTTATTTTTTCACACATACATTATTAGATTATAGATATATTTGGGAATGTATCTTACACTGAACTAAAGTTCAAATACAATTTAAACACATTTATAACGCTCACATTGGTAAAAATGCATTAACATAGTAAAAACACCGAGGTACGTTGTTGTTCTGTTCGTTAGATAACTTTTAACACCACGGAACAAACCTAACATGGCGGTCTGACAAACGTCGATAATTGGAAATCTCGGCGGAAATTACGTCAGCTAATTAAGTTCACGACGTCATATCTTGTGACGTCGTCAGATTCCCGAAGACAGGTTTTCTCGCGACGCGGCTCATATGTTGTTACCACTCATTTGAACCGTCTCGACGATACGGTTCAAATGAGTGGTAACAACATAGACCTTTATGGAGAAATAAACAAAATAATGAGATTTTTTCAACAAAAATTATCGTATTCTTAGGTTTTCTCGCGACGCGGCTCATACGATGCTACATCAGGGATCGACAGTGATACATTGTATAACTGTCAATCCATATTTAACTAGATTGATCAGTAAGCAACGCTTACAGAATACCTGCATGGGCCCAGGTACCCCTAAATATGTAAAAAAAGAAAAATCCAACTGTGTGGGCTTGTGACCTTGACTCTGGGCTTAGCGGGGGCGGCACAAATGTGAATTTGTCACAGGGTGGTAGAGGTCATTTTGAGCAATGCGAAATGTGAAGCAGATCCGAGCAAGGAGATTGAAGTTATAACCGATTTCTCTGATGTTAAATTTTGTAAAGAGACTAAGTATGTGACCTTGACCATGAGATCAGTGGGGATTTGTCACAGCATGAGGAATGCATGCATGAAATATTAAGAATTTTCGATGAAAGATATAGAAGTTATAACATATTTCTCTGATGTTAAGTTTTGTAAAGAGACTAAAGTATTTGACCTTGACCTTGGGATCAGCGGGGGTTGGACGGTCGTGAATTTGGCACAGCACAGCAGTAGAGCCTTACAGGAATGCGTATCGAGCCGGCTCATCTGGATCTACACTGTTTGCCAATAACAATATACAGGCCTGTGGTGTTGAAAGGGTTAATGAGGTTACTCTGTAGCTGGAACATTTATTGTTGTAATATGCTGTAATGACAGGAGTACAGTGGAACCTCTCTAAACCGGACACCAAGAAAACACATGTGATCTTATTTTTGATGAGTTTCTTAGTCATTTATCTCAGGTGATAATGTATGTTGATCGTGTAGCACACAACTATGGCTCAGAATGAACAAATGCCTGATTTACAGTGAATCCTCTCTAAGCCGGACACTCTGGGGACCTCCCAGGGTGTCCGGTTTAGAGAGGTTTCACTGTACAGTGAAATCTCTCCTAAACCAGAAACTCTCGGGATTTCCGATGGCCCGCAGTTTCCAGAGCTTGTATGCTCCGTATGATGAATCAGACATTCTACGCTGTTACTATAATCTATCGCCATTATCCTGTACGTTTTTATATAACCATTATCATTATAATGGTTTTAGATATGATTGATCACCAAATAAAATATACGCTGCTTTAGCAGGTCCAATTTACTCCATTAGTCCATTTTGTAATGGTACAGACAGAAGACTCGATCGATCAAAACCGGGCTTACATCCTTTACAGCCAGTGTTTACCCAAACCAGCAATTGTATCAGGCAGTCTGATCTGGGTCTACACTGTTCGCCATACAGTCATTGAAATGTAAGCCAAGTTCAGACTGCACGAGACTATAGGTGGATCAGGATCTAAAACTGGTCAGAATGTACTTTTTCTGTTTTGGACACAGAAATACTCAAACACACAACAGAAAAAATAGGCGTTTGCACCTACAACAAATACCTTCAACTGACTTATCATTGTACAACAGAACCATTCTAACCTGGACATCGAGAAAACAAATATGAATTTCATTTGGATGTGTTTCACTGAAATGTATCTCTATGTTGGTTTACGATTGCACCGCAACCAAATTTGTCTTGGAGTACTCATATACATGAACAAATTATTTCCTTTTTGTTTTAATTCTTTCAGTTTAAATTTGAAACTAGTACATTGTATTTCTAAAAGTTTCGCAATTTGGTTGAAAATGTCGAGAAAATTCCCAACTCCATTTGTTACATGTTCCCAAATTGGAACATCTCTAAACCGAACACACCCAGGGTGTCCGGTTTAGAGAGTTTCCACTGTGACGTCATCCACACAGGTCAAACTTCACCGCAGTATTCCGCATGCTGCGGTACCTAGAGACCTCGCTACAGGATCAGTACGAGGTGAGCCGTAACCTTGACAACAAGCTCTCCGGCATCATGCTGGACATGGTTGAGGTCAACAACGTGCTCTCGAAGAAACTGTCCACGGCCGAGAGTGGTGTACGAGACAAGGAGATACACGTACAGAGCGTGTCAAAGGTCAACTCGTGCTCCGTGTCACCAGAAGCTGTCAAGTACAGGGGTGAGCATTTAAATGATATGTTGTGTCACTTGTTAAAGCATTGTGCTAACTCTCTATACTGGACAACAGAAAAACTTGGTGTGATTCATTTTAATGGGTTTCACTATCCTTCATGTCTTATGGTAGTGTCTTAACCCTTACTACGTTGAATTAAATGTTGTCGTCTGCTGGAAATGTTTTATTTTCAATATTTCTCGACAAAAACCTGGTTTTGACAGCACATGAGAATCGTCTCCAGTGGAGACGATTCTCATGTGCTGTCAAAACCAGTTTTTTGTTAAGAATTAAAACAAAAATGAAAAACAGCAGACGGCAATTTCCGTCAACAGTGTAGGAAGGGTTAAAATTATATGCATAAATTACAGGGAAACTCCTTAGAACGGTTCTGCTCTAAATGTAGCAATATCTAGTCAGACTTTACAAAATGAAACATATATATACATCTATGTACATTACAAACTATCCAGACTTTAGCACTGTAGCAAACATTTGGTACAATTCCCGAATCTTGACACATGTACATAGTAAATACATGGTTAGTGCCGTCAAATATAACATATATTTGGTTGAGCCTTAGACAGCTTTATTGGGGCGAGCTTTAGCGAGCCCCTATAAAGTTGTCGGGGCGAAACCAAATATATTTTATATTCGACGGCACTAATCATGAATTTAATTTATACCGCATACTAAACTTAATTGTTTGAATGTGCGTGACATCATGATTCGGTATTGTATCTGATTAAATTTTGTTTGCGATGAGCTTCAATATTGGCTGGCTTCTGCAGACTCCGCAGTTGTCATAATAAGCAGTACAATCATAATGGACATGTCTGTGTCATTGGTTACGTCGCATATACTGTAAAAATGGACAAAATTCAGCTGAATCGACAGCGATTTCGATTTTAAAATTCTCCACCTTCTTGAATTTTCTGTTGAGACTGACCAATCATAGGCCGCGATTAGGGGACAAAGATGAAAAAAATAAAGGCAAAAAAGGGCACTTCATGTATATTAAGCTACTTCAGGTATATTAGGTTACTTCAGATATAAACAGCATTTATTCAACCCCCTTTATTATGCTACATGGAGCAATGGTTGCAGTATAAATATAAATATATGCGTTTCACTCGCATCAACTCATCAAGAACAATTGTCCACTTCACCTGGGCTTCTGTCCACATCAGTCTATATTGTTCATTTGTAATTTGATAAATAGAGGATCTCAAACAAGTTTCCACGCATTTGAGATTCTGTTTATCACATGATTTCATACTCCAAATAGCAGAAAACTTGGGGATATCCGATACGTTATAGTGAGAAGACGCCATTGACTATTTTCGCATCGAGTTGAAAATCTCGACAAAGAAAAATAGTTTTAATAATATCAATAAACAATTATAAATATGCCATATTATAGGTTCCAGGGGCGCGTTTCACTAAACTTCGTAGGACTAAAATGTTCGTAAGTGCAAATTTAAGATCGGCTGGAAACTTCAATTGATGGAATTACATTTATTGAGCATAGGCTGCATATGCAGCCTATGCTCTATGCAGCCTATGCTTAATAAATGTAAATCCAATAATTGTTTACAAGAAAACATTGTTAATGTGAAATTTACAGATTATCATAATTTTGTACTTACGAACATTTTAGTTGTACGATGTTTAGTGAAACGGGCCCCAGTTCTTTGTAAGTACTTCATATTATCAAACGGGAGCACATTTTAATAAGTGTAGTGATTTTACTTAACTTTAATAGACTGCTACTCACAATAATTGTCGTCGGCTGTTGCTTTTATATATTGCCTTATTTCTCAATAAAAACATGGTTTGACAGCACATAAGAATCATTTCCAATGGAAATGATTCTGAAGTGCTGTCAAAGCTGATGTTGTAAATTATTCTAAAGTGCTGTTAAAGTATGTTTTTGATGATAAAAATGGAAAATAGAAAATAAACAGCAGACAACAACAAAAATAAGAGCTCCAGATAAGCTGCGTATTTGCGTAAATACCTAATTAAAATTGCCAAAAACCCAATTGAAATCAGAAGTAGCAAGTATCAAAAAGCAATGAGAACAATTGTGGTACCTTTATCATGCTGCAGAAAACAATAAACAGACCACCAATATAGCACATTTTTCTTATTTTTCCATGAAAACAAATCCTGGTATTTCATTAGAATTGTCTCTAATGAGAAAATTCTAATGAAATGCCAAGATATGTTTTCATTTCGAAACAAACTATTCAATAATTGCTGCATGTTGATGTGTAAACAGTAGTGTGATTTAATTTTACCCAATTAAAATTTTGAAATACCCAATTGCTTCAGAAATGATGGAGTAACAATACTCAATTACTAATTCCTTATCTAGAGCCCTGAAGTAGGATGACGTCAACGTCAAAACATCGTTGCTTTGTCACGCAATTAGGGACGTCATTTGGAACGTCTTCGTTTCATTTGTTTGGCACAACGTTGGCGCATAATACGAATACATAATTAGGGTGATGCGGCCAGCCTATCAAATTGGCTGCAAGTGTTATTGCATGTGTGTCATACTCATACAGTAGCGCTTTTCTGTAGGTCAACTATACGTACTATACCAATACTATACGTATACTATACCAATACGATATGTTTTCTATACGATATGCATATAATATAAACGTATGGTATGTTTGTACCATACATACCAACCAATATCGTATAGATATACCATTCAAATCGTACGTTTATACGATTTTTATACATGTGTATAATTCTGGTACGTTTGTATCGTACAAACATACCAGATTTGTGTACGGTATAAATGTACCAGAATACCGTAAATGTATACGATATATTAACGGTGTTGCCGTGTACTATTTGCCATAATATTTGGACTTTAAAATGAGAGGTGTTTTCAGTAGAATGAAAAGCCACACTTTGGGTAAGGTATATTCATACCATATCCGTACGGATATATCGTATATACGAACGGATATCGTATGTTTGTATAATATTCTTATAGTACGTTTGTACTATACGATGATAAGGTACAAACATACCAATATTATATGATCATAAGATATGCTCATTAAATATACCAATACTATACGATTACGATATGTATACGATATTAGTATATACAAATAGGTAAGGAGCAGAAAAGCGCTACTGTATCACATTTATGAAATGGATTACAACACGACATAACAAGTTTTTCATGTGATTAGTGAGTGGTATTACAACATATAGTGGAAACTGTGTTTTAGGTGACTCAACTAAATGATAAATGCTTTATTTTGACAAGAAGAATGCACACATTTCTGGCTACTGATAGTAAACAAAAAGCGAGAGAGAAAACATAGAGGCTTCCAATCCATAAAGACATTTCTAATAGACAGGAGAAACAACAAAGGTGGCCGGCCGCCAGCTGAGGAAAGGTACATTATGGCATTGGCGAGCAGCATAGCCCCTGATCAGCCTGCACATCCGTGCAGTCTGATCAGGGCCTATGCTGTTTCGCCATTCAGTCACTGGAGGGGTTTACTACGATCAGAAAAATGATTAGATGCTAATCCTACTGTCTGAATATGCAAGAGGTTCTGGGGCCCGTTTTACTAAACTTCGTACGACTAAAATGTTCGTAAGTGCAGAATTATGATAGTCTGTAAATTTCACATTAACACTGTTTTCATGTAAACAATTATTGGATTTACATTTATTTAGCATAGGGTGCATGCAGCCTATGCTCAATAAATGTAAATCCATCAATTGAAGTCTCCAGACGATCCTAAATTTGCACTTACCAACATTTTAGTCGTACAAAATTTAGTGAAATGGGCCCCAGAATATATAATGCGAATGTTGTGACATCCTTTTTCTCAACCGTTAGACCAAATATACAAGTATGTCAGAAAACTGCCAATACAGCCATAATACATCAGTATGTACCATAAAAACCCTAAATATTCGGACACAATTTGTTTTGGGAAACCTCTTTCCCAAAACAAATTGTATCCAAATACATTGTTATTGTGATAAGCCAGTACAACCACACTAACCCTAAATAGTAGGATGTTCATTGCTGAGGCAAACCATATATTTATACACATTATTTTAAAGTCACTCTTTTTATTAAATTTTCGACCACATAAAAATAATGTGAAACTGTACTGGCAGTCCTATGTGACGTCCATATTGTAGCAGTGTATACAAGTATGTAAAACATCAGTGGCAGATCCAGGATTTCACAAGGGTGGGGGGGGGGCCACATGGAACTTGAACGAGGTATGCTCGTTCGTCGACTGAGCGGAGCTTGGGAGTTGGCTAGGGGGGTCCGGGGGCCATGCCTCCCCGAAAAAAATTTGAATTGAGGAAGCCATTTCCTGCAGTCTACTGCATTTTTTTCATATATTTGAAGATCATAACAGTCCATACAATCTATGTGTAAAACATTTTCATAGCACTTGCTCAATATTTCGTAAAAAAAACAACAAATCGTGATTTCTGAAGGGGTGGGCCACCCTAGCCCACCCCCCCCCCCCCGAATCCGCCTCTGAACATTGTGTATTAACCCTTACTACGCTGAATTAAATGTTGTCGTCTGCTGGAAATGTTTTATTTTCAATATTTCTCAACAAAAACCTGGTTTTGACAGCACATGAGAATCGTCTCCAGTGGAGACGATTCTCATGTGCTGTCAAAACCAGTTTTTTGTTAAGAATTAAAGCAAAAATGAAAAACAGCAGACGGCAATTTCCGTCAACAGCGTAGGAAGGGTTAAATGTGCTTCCTTCGGAGGTTATTGGAAATTACTATTTATATTTATAATTATGTGTTTCCTGGAATAAATGGCGTCCAAATATTTAGGGTTATTACAGTACACATGTACATTTGTATATGTGTTGGACAGAAAACAAGCTGCTTATTGCCCAGTCTGATACACTCAGACAATACCAAACTGTCATTTATAAAGGCCGACACAATGGATACATGGTCAATCTGGATTCAAAAACTAATGCTTCCAATGTTTCACTATTTGAAGAAAATTCCATGATGTTACCAAATGACACAGTAATTACATTGTGCAAATAAGTTTGCTTTCCGATCAATGAAAACAGCATTATACGTGTACATGATTATTCCAGAGCATCAACAATACCTGATAAATAGAATATCATGAGTTCAGCAAGCCACCTTTTATCATGGCGCGTAAATATTTCTTCAGAAAACAGCAAAATTTAGGCAACTGGGGCCCGTTTCACTAAACTTCGTACGACTAAAATGTTCGTAAGTGCAAATTTAGGATCGTCTGAAAATGTCAATTGATGTATTTACATTTATTGAGCATAGGCTGCATATGCAGCCTATGCTCAATAAATGTAAATCCAATAATTGTTTACAAGAAAACATTGTTAATGTGAAATTTACAGACTATCATAATTTTGCACTTACAAACATTTTAGTCGTACGAAGTTTAGTGAAACGGGCCCAGGCCTGACTGACAAAAGGAACTTTACAGTACCTACTAATGCAAACAGTGTAGATCAAGATCAGCATGCACGTGTACAGTATCTACGCTCGAATATCATGAAATTCATAATTTTCCGTGATGCAAAACAGAATGGGAAGCAGTGTAGAACCCAGTCAGACTATGTAAATGTGTGGTAGGATCAAAGTTTTGGCAATGCTGCACATTTGTCAGAGTTAATAAGAAGATTACATAAATAAGAATAGATAAAATAAGATGGCTAGACATAGATAGGAAAATTAATAGACTCCTCCAATACCAGAGCTGACAATTTTCTGAATTTTACACATATTCGACACTCCATGTGATTTTGTACCAGGTATTGTGCGATTTTTTATGAAATATATTTACAGAAACTATAGGGTATTTTCTGTCAATTGAAAGATGATGAAGTTTTCATAGCAAATGCAGAAATTGCTATGAAAATTTCGTCATCTTTCGATGGATTTTGTAAATATATTTTTCAAGAAATATCGCCCATGTTCGTCTAATATGTCAAAAGACTTTATTGAAGCACTCTAAGGTGCAGCTATACATTTTCGGACTGTGCTTTAATTACATCAGTAATGAGCCATTTTTCCAAATCGGTGGCAACTGTATCATTAGAGAGCTCTTATTTTATTGTACCTTTCCATTTTTGGCGGGAGACATACTGTCTCCACGCTATTGGGATCGTGATTCTCGCAGTTTGCACGGGTCTACTTTCGGAAGTGGCTCTCTGTTCATCGGGGGACGTCTCAATAGGCTCAATTTGCGTTCGCAATTAACAACAGTCAGGTGACATTTAAAGTCAGCGAGTGAACTGAAAGCAAGTTATTAATAGCAACGGCAATGCTCAACATTATGTGTAAAATAGTTGGCATGCCCAACTTTACTTTTGAAGAGAACAAATTGCTGTTATTGAGACGCCCCCCTTATCGTGTACCACGCAGTCGCAATGCGACGTCGAAGGCCATTTCTTTTTCATATTGTGGTTTACGGGCGATTTTCGAAAATTAACCCTCTGGGTGAGCGAAACAAAATTCATGATAACATTTTGCCGTTCATGCAGCATACACGTATGTAGGCCTATGCCCAGTCATAATTTTGAAAAGATTTCACATAATACGTCTGCAATATACCTTGTAAAACGGTTTATTAGTCGGATATTGCTTCATCAACCTATTTGTGTTTAGAGCAGGCTGTATTTTACAAACACCAGTAACTGATCAAGTTCTCCAAATTTGCAGATTGTACATCCAATAATCAACATCGAATATATTTCTAACAAGGAATTTCTGAGTATGCAAATTCACAAGTGGCTACTTGTCTCCCGCCAGTCAGTACTTTCAGTACTTTGATTTATCTAGTGGCACATTTCCATCCGATGATTATCTGTTGAAATAATTGAGAGTGTATATTTTATTTCTGCAAGTGTGGCTCGACAAAAAATGGCCTTGGTGCTTTTCCAATGAGTTTGTTTTGTTTGTTTATTGGTGTTAAACGGCCTATCAACAGCTAAAGTCATCTAAGGCTGGGCAAATGGGTTCGATCTTGTTCTCACCTGCTACATTGGGGGGAAAATCCCAAAATCAGAACGGAATATTTACATCATTTAAAAATATATTCAGCCATGAAATTCGTTTATTTGTTTGTTTGTTTATTGGTGTTTAACGGCCTATCAACAGCTAAGGTCATGTAAGGCCGGGCAAACGGGTTCGATCCCGTTTTAACCTGCTGCATTGGGGGGAAAATTCCAAAATCAGAACTGAATATTTACATCGAGAAACAATATATTCAGCCCTGAAATTAGAATAACCTGACCTGGTGGCAGGTCCATACCACACCAAAGTCACTTGGCCCCTTGAACCCCGATCGTTAAATTACCCATCGCTTGCACCCTCCTTCCACCCACCCCTGAAATTAGAATAACCTGACCTGGTGCCAGGTCCATATCACACCAAAGTCACTTGGCCCCTTCCCCTAAAATAGGATTATGAATAATCGTAATACTCACATAAGGGGTATAACCAGATTCAACTGTCACATACAAAATGCCAAAGACGTATGTGAGGGCCAAACCAGTAGCCCATTTCATCAACATTGCAAAGTATACTTTAGTAGCAAAGTATACTTTGAGGGAGAAATTTTCAATTTTTTGAAAAATTTATTAATTTTTATTATACTGAATTTATTACATTATCACAGCCATTAAATGGCTGTGATAATGTAATAAATTCAGTATAATAATTCTGCATAGTTTTAATCATCAAATATACACAATCGTTAGTTCTGCATGAAATAATGCATTTCGGAAAAATCAATGATTGCTCCCTCAAAGTATACTTTGCTAGTAAAGTATACTTTGCAATGTTGATGAAATAGGCTACAGGTCTCCAGTCGGAATTGCTGTAAGGATGAACCCAGATCATTAAATTTCCAATGAGATGAACCAAAACTATTTCCTAAAAATTATAGCCAGCATATCAGTAGCTACACAGTCAATAACTCAATATGCCCCCATTTTATGATTATTTTATGTTCGTTCACATTTGCAATTGTGAATGTTAGTTTAACCCTTTCACCCCCAAAGTAACTTTGAATGGGTTTTGATACGTTAATTTTGCAACCAATCCAACCGTCACAAAATGACTTCAAGACCAGTTGATTTATGAAAAAGGGATGTTTTTGCTCACAAAAATATGAAAATTACTTGCAAAAAGTGCAGATCCTGATGAGACGGCTCGTTACGAGCCGTCTCATCTGGATCTACACTTTTTGCCAATATACCACTACACAGGTCTGAAGTGTTGAAAGCGTTAGAATTTCTGAGTCGGCAGTAACAGCAGCAGCTGCCAATTCATGGAAATGAGTAGGACACCGACATCATGGATTACAACTTAATTACAGCAGTTGCTTGAATTGGTTCCATAGTACATTACATGTACAGTACCTTCCAAGCTGTCTCCATATAAGGAGAGTTATTTAGGGGGTGAATTGATCAATTTCACCCCATAAATAACTGGAATTGATTTTCATATGTTAATTTCCGGACCAATCCAATCGTCACAAAATTATTTTCAGACTCGTCCATTTATGAAAATGGGGCGCTTTTGTTCTTAAAAATGTGAACATTACTTGCAAAAAGTGCAGATCGTGACGAGAGCCGTCTCATCAGGATCTACACTATTTGCCAATACCACTATACAGGCCTGTGGTGTTGAAAGTGTTAATTGCATGGTTACATAGTACATTACATGGACCTTCCAGATTGCTTCCATATATGGAGTTCCATTAGGCACACAATCACATGGCTTCTCTCATATGTGGAGACTTTGTTATTCACCCCTAAATAACTGACGTAGATTTGCTCACTCTAATTTTTGGACTAGTTCAGTAATCATGATTATGAGCATGATTTTAAACCTCTGATAAATCCTGACAAATACTGTAGACCTAGATGAGGCGGCTCGTTACGAACTGGCTCATCTGGATCTACAGTGCTTGTACGTGTTGGTGTTATTGTTTCTGAGGTTGAAAGGGGTGAACACCATATTTTAAAACCATAGTATGTTTACTAGATTATTTATTTGGGCTGATGAGCATATTCCCAGTGACAGCAAACACACACAGAACAACACAGAGATGAAATAAACAGGACATTATGACATCATTGCAGTGAAAAATGTATATTCCCGGTGATACAAATTGTTTTACAACAAGAACATTTTTCATATATTCTCATTACATTTGGCATGCAATATTACCACACTCGGTAATAAACAATATATTTATAAAAATAGTTTAAACCATGTGATATTCTTCACATAGATTGTATAAATTAATACACCAATAATTTTCTCCACAACTACATAGACATTTTATAGTAATTTACTTTCCATAAATAAGATTTAAAGATGGCAAAAACATTTAAGCATGTGCATTTATGTACACAAGAAGATGTGTTGCGCCAGCTGTACTCTTCATTTTTTGCTAATTTATTGAAGATTATTTCTTTCATAATCAATATGAGGGAAATGCAACGTAACAAGCAATAACATTCAATTTAATCACAGCTGTTGGCCCAGTCATTCTGCACATGCTCTCTACAGTACTGTAGTATAATGCCCCATTCTGAAGTTGCAGGCCACCTGTGATATATATACTGAAACGATTTAAAAACGCAACTACGAGGTAAACATGTTATTTATTCACCCAAATACATAATTTGACAATATATAATTATCACCTTGTTCACAGTGAGGCTAATACATGGTTTTATCGACCCGATAAACGTGATATTGACCGAGGACCACTTTTATCGGGTCGATAAAACCACGTATTGACTGATACGATTACGGTAGGCGATAATTGTTTTATTATCAATTGAGAAATTCCCATATGTGTCCCCTTTTCAATAATACATATCCCTGTACGATGTGAACATTATAGTCTGTTTCACGAAAGCTGCCCAAATTTTACGGCTATATAAACAATTTCAAAAACAAGATTTCTTTTCATAATATTAAATTAAAGGAAAAATTAAGAATGAGCTTTCTTTTTATTTCGTGAAATTTGGTCAAATATTGATTTTATTGCGAAAAAACAATTTCCCCATGTTAAATCCCCATAGACATCTTCACGGAAAGTAGTTTGGCATGGAGTTTACTGGGATATAAATTTTGGACGGAGACATGCAACGGACCAATCAAATGTTAGGGAATTGTGTAAATATTTCTGTGCTGGAATTATAGGTGAATATCATATTATGTCCACAATCATGTGACCCGAAATTGGACAATCTCGTTGGTTGAAATTGTCAGTCATATAATAAAACATTTTATTATGAGGATAAATAGCAATTCATTATATACAGTAGTACATGTATCTAAATAACCAGGAATCAATACATCAATTGCAAAGTCACATGGTGCACTGTGGTCACATGGATAATCACATCATGTCTCTCCGTTGTTACGTTTTTAAATTGTTTCAGTATACAATTATACAGTTCAAGCTTTGTCAGCGTGTTTCCTCAAACAGACTTCAAACAGACTGAGTCTTACCAATCCCCCCAGCTCAAATATCAACAAAATGCACGTCTAGGTAACAAAACTCAAAGAGCTATTAATTATGTTTTTTATGTCTACGTCTAAGTATATGATCGAGGTGCAAGCTGAAAAAAGGCTTCTTGCCTTTGTAAACAGTGTAGACACAGACTAGCCTGAGCATCTGTACTGTTCACAATTCTGTCAGTGAAACATCTATTACAGTCGAACCTCCCTGAACGGCCACCTCTACAACAATCTGCATTTGTTTCTGCCAAATGAACAATTGACTATAGTTAACCCTGACTACGCGGGAGACGAAAATTGTTGACTGCTGTTTTTCATTTTTGCCTTAATTCTTACAGGTACACGCCCACTCAGTAGGCACAAACTGTTCTTTATAGGAATTAAATAAGTGTATAATTGTGTCACTATTCCACCAGTTATAAAAGTTATGTGTGCCCGCTATACAGGGGTCATACCAATTATCCGGACAATCAGTTTATCAGACAAATCAAAATACCTGTTAATTAAGCGCATTCTTTTGATCCGATTTTGCAACGAATGCATCTAAGTCATGCAGGTGCATGCTTTTTTCATGCCAGTGTGAAGAATATGTCGGCATGGTAAACATTTTAGTAACATTTGCTGAACACATTCCCAACTCTGTGCAGAAGTTGTTTACAATGACAAAAGTCATGCGGGGGCTCAATCGAGTGCGCGCAATTACGTCATTGTTCTATAAATACAATACATTCTATAAATACGGTGTTTTCCAAGAAAAGAAGGGCGACTGATTTTTCTGCAGAAATACACAATGCTGTTTACACTGGTTTACACGCGATAACATTATGATTTCAACGTGAGAACAGAAGTTATAAGACGATTAGTCTATATGTTTGTCCGGATAACTGATTGTCGATGTTAATTTTGGGGCAATCTTACGACTGATGATCTGACCCGATTTTAAGCGAGAAATATGGCACAGTTTGCTAAATAGTTTACATGCGTTGAGAAAGCAAGAACCGACGATTGTTCTGTGAAAAGTTTATGCCCGTAGCTGCTATTTTAACAAAAATATCGTTAAAAAACTGCCATTTTTGTCCGATAAGCTGGAGGATCCCTGTACAGATATAATCATTCAGTAATATTTATTTTACCAATAGTGTTCAAGTACATGTACAAATGAGGGGAAAATCCCAAAATCTGAACTGAATATTTACAATAAAAAATCTATATATTCAGGCCTGAAATCAGAATAATCCTGATCTGATGCCAGGTCCTCGCCACACCAGAATCACTTGGCCCCCTCCCAAAAGCAATAGGATCAGTAATAATCTTACAACTTTCATAATGGGCAATAACCCAATTCAACTCCCTGGTAAAAAAAGAGCCAAAGATAAACGTACCTGAGGGCGAAACCAGGCAAATCGTGATTCCTATAAGGAGAAACCCCTATTACAATAGTGCAGTGGAGCTTCAAATAGAGAAAGAGTATATATAAAGTATATATGGTCCATGTGTATTTACTATAGGAATGAATGGCCTTTTTGTGGAATTTATCGGGGTATAAACTTGGAAAAGTTGCGGGAATACTGGACGAAGGCCGGAAGGCTTCGTCCACTATTCCCGCGACTTTTCCAAGTTTGTTTGTTTGTTTGTTTATTAGTGTTATCATGATTCCTATAAGGAGGAACCCCTACCGTTAATGTACGCCATCATGTTCACCCGACCACCACCCGCTTACCGATAGTGACTCGCGGTGGTATCAGGCTATTTTCATACGCAAATGAGGCATGATATTTTTTTTTTAATTATTATACCCACTTTTTTTGTAAAAAAAAACGGGTATATTGTTTTCGTCACGGGTGTCCGTCCGTCCGTACGTCCGTCCGTACGTCCGTCACGTTTCTTGTAACTCGAAAAACTTTTTCACCTTCATACCTACGCGCCTGATATTTGGTATGTAGCTTCGTTATCATGTGCAGATGCGCAAATGAATTTGGATTTGGATATCCGACCCTCCATCATGGATCTCCCCCTTTCGGACTCAATCCCATTTTTTCCTCGTACTCGAAAAACTTTTTCACCTTCATCACCTACGCCTGATTTTGGTATGTAGCTCGTTATCATGTGCAGATGCGCAAAGTGAATTTGGTTTTTTGATACGACCCTCCATCATGGATTATCTCCCCCTTTCGGACTCAGAATTTACCCTTATTTTTTCCTCGTAACTCGAAAACTTTTTTTTTCACCTTCATACCTACGCGCCTGATATTTGGTATGTAGCTTCGTTATCATGTGCAGATGCGCAAAGTGACTTTGGATTTTTGATCCGAACCCTCCATCATGGATTATCTCCCCTTTCGGACTCAGAATTTCCCATTTTTTCCTCGTAACTCGAAAAAACTTTTTCACCTTCATACCTACGCGCCTGATATTTGGTATGTAGCTTCGTTATCATGTGCAGATGCGCAAAGTGAATTTGGATTTTTGATCCGACCCTCCATCATGGATTATCTCCCCCTTTCGGACTCAGAATTTCCCATTTTTTCCTCGTAACTCGAAACTTTTTCACCTTCATACCTACGCGCCTGATATTTGGTATGTAGCTTCGTTATCATGTGCAGATGCGCAAAGTGAATTTGGATTTTTGATCCGACCCTCCATCATGGATTATCTCCCCCTTTCGGACTCACAATTTCCCATTTTTTCCTTGTAACTCGAAAACTTTTTCACCTTCATACCTACGCGCCTCATATTTGCTATGTAGCTTCGTTATCATGTGCAGATGCGCAAAGTGAATTCGGATTTTTGATCCGACCCTCCATCATGGATTATCTCCCCCTTTCGGACTCACAATTTCCCATTTTTTCCTTGTAACTCGAAAAACTTTTTCACCTTCATACCTACGCTCCTGATATTTGGTATGTAGCTTCGTTATCATGTGCAGATGCGCAAAGTGAATTCGGATTTTGGATCCGACCCTCCATCATGGATTATCTCCCCCTTTCGGACTCACAATTTCATTTTTTCTTGCCCACTTTTTTCTTGTAACCGAAAACTTTTTCACCTTCATACCTACGCGCCTGATATTTGGTATGTAGCTTCGTTATCATGTGCAGATGCGCAAAGTGAATTCGGATTTTTCATCCGACCCTCCATCATGGATTATCTCCCCCTTTCGGACTCAGAATTTCTCTATTTTTCATTGTAAGTCGAAAAACTTTCTCACCTTAATACCTACATTTCTGATATTTGATATGTAGCTTCGTTATGATGTGCAAAGTGAATTCCGCCGATTTTTTATCGGACCTTCCATCATGGATTATCTCCCCCTTTCGGACTTAGAATTTCACTATTTTTCCTCGTAGGTCGAAAAACTTTTTCACCTTAATACCTACGCGTCTGATATTTGGTTCGTAGCTTCGTTTTGATGTGCTGATGCGCAAAGTGAATTCGGATTTTTTATCCGACCCTCCATCATGGATTACCTCCCCCTTTCGGACTTAACATTTGGGGAAAGTGGGTATATTGCGATGGCGCGCCATCGACTTTTTCTAGTTTATACTAATTAAATGCGTCAAATGAAAAAATTATTTTCGACAGATTATAAAGTAGGATCATTGCACATCAAAAACTAAATATACATGTAGAGAATAAATAGTAATGTCCGTTAACATTTTAAGGAACACGGTTATCAGTATGGAAATTTACGTCTGATACAAAATGTATAATAATGCCAATCAATATGTGGGTAATGGTGAATGAATGTTTATTTTGCCAGAAAATGTCTCAGATGATGTCTCTGATATAAAGAACATTTTGTGCCTACTGAGTGGGCATGTACCTTTAACAAAAAAAATGTTTTGACAGCACAGGAGACGATTCTCATGCGCTGCCAAAACAGGTTTTTATCGAGAAACATTGAAAATTCAACATTTCCAGCAGACGACAAAATTTAATTCAGCGTAGTAAGGGTCAACATACCTAAAATAACCACCCCTCTACAACAGCCAGTTGTGTGTCTTCCATTGGTGGCTGTTGTAGAGAGGTTGCACTGTACATGTAATTATGAATGCATTAAACGTCATAGCGGCGGATATAAATTACGAATCTGGCGCACAATGTGGATTACTGTCAGACTGATCAGAGATGGAAATATCCCGATTTGTTAACCTTATAATGCGTGAACCGGATACTGCCGTCTGCTGTTGTTTCATATTTGTCCTTTTTCTCAATGAAAACATGGTTTGACAGCTCTTTAGAATCATTTCCATTGGAAATGATTCTAAAGTGCTGCCAAACCACGTTTTTGTTGAGAAAAATGTCAAGACGACAAAATAAACAGCAGACGACAAACTTTAATTCAGCACTGTAAGGGTTAAATTAAATGACGGCCCAATTATCCAGTAGTGAATTAACAATCTGCATCTGTGTGTGAAACGATATGAAACGTTACGCCACAGGCAGACAGGCGAAGAATTAATCCTTATGACAAGTTAATGTTACGTGTCACAAAAGCTAACAATAACGATCATCCAACATGCAACAATACTAGTCAAACATTACGTATAATTACCGCAGGCAGATTTTTGATAAAGGCTTACTGGTGTAAAGTTATGTGGGGAGCGTAATTGTGTGTAATTGTGTACATAATTTACAGGGTAGTCATTTCCGCCGCCTACAGACAAAATAAAAGGACCCAGGACAATTTGGGCCAGTGTAGATGATGATCATACTACACTATCATAGTACAGTGGAACTGAACCGGACACCCTGGGAGGCCCCCAGGGTGTCTGGTTTAGAGAGGTTCCACTGTCAATCAGGCAAATAAGTCTTTAACCCTTAGACCGCTACTCACAACAATTGTCGTCTGCTGTTGCTTTTATATTGTACCTTATTTCTCAATAAAAACATGTTTTTCAGCACTTCAGAATCATTTCCATTGGAAATGATTCTGAAGTGCTGTCAAAGCATGTTGTAAATTATTCTAAAGTAAATCAATAATTTACTATTTCTATAATAAAAATGGAAAATAGAAAATAAACAGCAAACGACATAAAAATTAAGATAGCGGTGTAAGGGTTAAGACATAATTGTGTGAACAGGAACACACATATTATCATCACACATAAATCACCCTGAAACTCATCACAAGTGAGCACAGAGGTCTCCGTAAAATTGAGAGTAGTCAGCTTTTTTGAAAAAGTAGCCAGCTATATCAACTTCCACGCAGCTGTGCTCCGTGGCTTAGTCGCCGTAGGCGATGAAGGGGAGGGTACGGGAGGGGTACCCCTTTCCTATTAGGGGGGTTTCGGGGGCCTCCCCTAAGAAAATTTTGAAATTTATATTCAATTTGGTGGCATCTGGTGAGTTTTATGGTGCATATATTTGTAGTTGTTTAAGACAATTTCTGCATATATTGTTGCAAAAATGTTAAAATGTGTTGATAGCAGGACAAATCTTGAAGTTGTTATGCTCCCTGAATTTTTTTTTCGGGGGAGCATATTGTTGCCGCTTTGTCCGTCCGTCTGGCGTCTGCGTCGGCGTCACACTTCGGTTAAGGTTTTTAGTCAAGTCCATATCTTCAATACTATTAAGCCTTAAGAGCCACCAAACTTGCACACATTAATCACCTTGCAGTGTACATCTACAACCACTATCAAATCTGTGACCTTGACCCACTTTAGTCTCTATCTTCAATATTATTAGGGCTAGAGCCACCAAACTTGCACACATTGATCGCCTTGCAGTGTACATCAATAACCACTGTCAAATATGTGACCCTCATGTGACCTTGACCCACTTTTCCTCTTAAATTATTTAAGTATTTCCTTTCCAGCAACATGGGGTCGGGGTCGGGGTCGGGGTGGGGGTGGGGGTGGGGTGGGGGTACGAAATGACTGAAAAAAAAACTAAGTCGACACGCAAGAAAATTTTGACCAGAGAAGGTGGGATAAAATGTGTTTTTGTTATTTTTTCCAGCAACATGGGGTCTGGGTGAGGTGGAGGTGGGGGGGGGGTGGGGGGGGGGGGGGGGGGGGGGGGGGTGGGGAGGGTACGAGTGAAAATAAATTAACAGAGCAAGAGCATAGCAATAACCCAATTCAACTCCCAAGTAACTAAAGAGCCAAAGATAAAAACGTACCTGAGGGCCAAACCAGGCAAATCGTGATTCCTATTATAAGGAGGAACCCATACGTTAATTTACGCCGTCTCATTCACAGACCACCACCCACCTGTGTTTTTTGTTTGTTTTTTTTTACGACATTATGAATTGTAGCCGGCGCCAACTGAGCGAGTAGTCGGCTAAATCGCCGGCAGCCGGCGCTTACGGAGAGCTCTGTGAGCATATGGGTTTTGGGTGTTTGGTATACAAAGGTTCTACTGTATAATCATTTGTTTATTTATTTCATACTTTCACCCCTAAGTAACTGGAATGGATATTGATATTTTAATTTTGCAACCAATTCAATCGTCACAAAATGATTTTCAGACTAGTCCGTGTTATTGCTCTCAAAAATATGAAAATTACTTGCAAAAAGTGCTGATCCTGATGAGACGACTCGTCACAAGCCGGCTCATCTGGATCTACACTTTTTGCCAATACCACTTTTTAATACAGGCCTGTGGTGTTGAAAGGGTTATAATGGTGTTTTATACCCTGTCAACAGCTATGGTCATTTTATGTCAGGATAACGGGCCTCGGGTCAAATCCCGCATTTCACCAGTATGGGCAAGGAGAAAATCCCAAAATGACAACTGAATATTGACATAATATATGGGCCGCGCCATACGAAAACCGGGCTTAATGACGTCATGAAAAGCGGTAAAAGACGTCGGAAAAACGACAATTAAAATTGTCTAACGTCGCCGTAAAAGTTTACATTTTGCACTCCCATTTACGTGTAACATTAAGTGTGAACAGAAAACGGAAAATGATAACTTACTGAAAATTTCACTATTAAGACGCGATGCGTTGTACCTCAGTACACGTACTTGTGACGTCACTGAACGTGAATCCATGTTTGACGTTATGGCCATGGTGTCGTGACAAAATATTATAGCAAGGATACTTGCACGAGTTCCTCGCAGCATCAATGACGTACAAATGCTTGACGCGCTGTACATTGTCGCCTAACTGTCGTTTTTTGACATTGTCACTCTTTTTCGTCGGTTGTCCACATGAATTCAAAATGGTGAACGCATAATTTAACTGGCTACATATCAGCGAAGTCTTCACTTACACTGCACTTTGATTCCTAAATAATCTTAAATATGAAGAACCTAGTGTATGCCAACGATATTACGTTTTATCTTGGTAATCTAGCCAGTACTTATATTAGCGAATAATATGCCATTTAATGCCACTCATTTTATCATAAACGGAGGCAGACACGCAGCTATATAATGACATATATATCCGGAATTTGGCAAAACAAATGCATCAACATCTCTCTAATAGATTCAGAATCAGTGATTTCAATGCAGCTTCTTGACTGTTTGTGTATAAGCAATACATAATGCACAAAACACACAGTGAGGTCGGTGGAGTTTTCAAACAGACTTGAAATTAATTGGAAATTTGATGGTCATAAACTTGCTTTTCGCACGATTTGTTCAGATCATCAGCTAATCACTTGATTGCATCATAATAATGTATATCAGGCGATGGAATGCGATCCTCAAGAAAAACACACGACGACAATTATAAGGTATCGCGCTACCAAATCTGCCCGACGTTGTGTTTTGTCACAAAGTGGCCTACTGTAGATGTACACGTGCAATGTCTACAAACTAATAATTCCAGCACAAAAATATTTACACAATTCCCTAACATTTGCTTGGTCCGTAGCAAGTCTCTGTCCAGAATTTATATCCCAGTAAACTCCATGCCGAACTACTTTCCGTAACCGTCAGGCGCAGTTAAAATAATTCTTAAGAAAACGGAAAATAAACACATTTTCTTGATGAATTTATTTCAAATGCTGGAATTATAAGGAATGAATGGCCTTTTTGTGGAATTTATCGGGGATATAAACTAGGAAAAGTCGCGGGAATACTGGACGAGGCCTTCCGGCCTTCGTCCAGTATTCCCGCGACTTTTCCAAGTTTATACCCCGATAAATTCCACAAAAAGGCCATTCATTCCTATAATACTCCATTTGCAGCAATTCCGTACACATCCTTATGATATAATATTGGAATAGAAAACAATATCGTGAAAATTACGTGTGGGCACAATCATATGATCCGGCGACGAAGGGTGGGGATTGGGGATTCGGGGACAATTAAGCGCCCCTTGGGAATATAGTACATCTCTGAATGCCAATCGGTGTGTCTGAAATGTATTTCATATTGAAATGAAAAGAAAAAGAAATTGAAAGTTTTTACGTGATCTTTTTATCACTTCTTTATATGTATGTTGGTCTGTAGTAATTAAAATAACACTACTTTATCAAGATATGAGTCATTTGTCACACATTTTATCGTTACCAGCATCATCACGCGATATGGGGCCTGATGTCAAAATGACAATAATGTTATGTATGTTAGTGTTATGCTCCATATTGTTCAACGGAAGAAGAACATGCTTTCATTCGTGCTCGCACAATGGGTTATTATTTTTCAAAATAAAAGGTATAACATCTTTTTTTATACTGCATGCACTTCCTACAGCTAAGTCAGGGAATGCAATTCACCTTTGTTCAAACATACCCCGTCAAATACCAGCAGTAACATTATTGACTGCTGAAGTTGTCAAAGTGGATTCCCTTTATGCGGCTGTTCGTGTATTAACCCTTAGACCGCTATCTTCATTTTTTTGTTGTCTGCTGTTTATTTTCCATTTTTATCATCAAAAAAAATGCTTTGACAGCACTTTAGACTCATTTACAACATGCCTTGACAGCACTTCAGAATCATTTCCATTGGAAATGATTCGGAAGTGCTGTCAAACCATGTTTTTATTGAGAAATAAGGCAAGATATAAAAACGACAGCAGACGACAATTGGGCGAATATGGAGGACTGAATATGGAGGACTCGATCGACGATATTTGATAATAGATTCATCCACTGTAACCACTCAATTGGGAAAATGTACAGATGTCATTTCAACTATCCTAAAACTCGAGAGAAATTGTTAACTCGCCTGGCCTTCTGCTACATGTTCACCATCATCGGGATCCATCTAGCCATCTGTTGCCTCATATTTAAATCTTTTTAATCACACAATGAGTTCAACCGATCTGGCATTTCACGAACAGTGGTCAGTCGACCAAGACTTTTACTTTGGGTCACAACGTCTGACGACTTCACTTTTGGACGTCCATGTCTGGCCTAGCCTTTTGCGCCTTCATATCCATTGTCTATCCGACTGTATCGTTCGTATATTGTCATCCCGATTATGGACTTTCTCTCATCATCAATAGCTCGTGTTTTGTGTTAAAATACAAACTTACACCGAGCTGGCAGTCGTTAAACTACGTCATTTCCGGTCATGATGTCAGATTTTTAAAATATGTCGTCGCATACGAAAATTTAAATAATGTAGCTATTATTCCCCAAACTTATTTCAGACAGCAGCAAACAACAAGGGAACGCTTCTCACTCTGCCTCATTTGAAAATTATTCATACAAAATTACATTACTTGGGCCGCAATCCAAAACATGACGTTACATTACCAACTGCAACACGAGCTATGAACATTATTTTCATACTTTTTCTTGGCCTAATGGAGACACTTGGCCAGGCTACGAGATATTCAAATTTGGTTGACATGCGATAAAAGATACAAATATATAGGACTTGTCAGGGTATTTTATCAACACCCCTTGTATACGCCGTTGATAAAAACGTCGTAATTTGGATGTCATTGGTCTAAAACGTCATATAAGTTTTTACCACGCGTCATAACAATACTTCTAAAATGAAAAATAATTGGGATACATTGATAATTTTTGCGGTTATGCTTTTAAAAGATGTACAATTCAGAATACGCGAAAAAGTAAAGACTGAAAATTTTGTCATTAAGCCCGGTTTTCGCACGGCGCGGCTCATATATTCTGCCCTGAAAATAAAATATCCTGATCTGGTGCCAGGTCCTCACCACACAAGTCATTTAGCCCCAGCCCCGAAAAGTAATAGGATTAGTATTTATATGGAGAATCAAGATGTGAGGACCCACAAAATATGTTAGTGCAGTCTCCGCAAAACTGACAAAAGTTTTACAGGACATTCGGTCTGGTAAACATGAAATTTTAACCAGACCGGACAAAAATTTAAAAGACATTTATAAAAATAAAATTGATTTTGTGTGATATTTCAGAGCTTTTTTTACGTATATCAGTCATATAAGAATAGCTAGCTTAAGCACCAGAAAAGGAAGGTGATTTCATTGAAGCGTATAATAGAAAAGTAAAAAAAAATAAAAACAGACATGTCCGACGGACTGACGACTTTCGCGGAGACTGTTAGTCTCCGTGTGAATTACAACACGATGACACTGTCACTGCAGCCGGGCCCATTCTGGCTGCATTTTGTGAGGTAGCTTGCCCATTTCTAAATTGACTTGTAATTTGTCAAAATAAGGACACATTTTTATCAAATTTGGTTTAGAAACTGCCAAAGCAAACAGTTGCTGTAAAAAGTCGCAAGGAAAGGAGTTCGTGAGCAAATTATGGTCACATGAGAAACATACATGAGACACGCTATGTGATTTTGAACCTTCGGATATTTGAACCTGCGTAATTTCATTAAATATGTTTATAAAATTTACAATATTATTAATAAATAAAGTCGAAAGTTGACAAAATTTTCAGAATACATGCAAACATTTTGTATGTCAATAAGTTTCAGTTCAAACCTACGAGGCAATGAAGTTTAACCCGTACACCACCATCTCTAACCCATTTCATGCTGAGGATACACCATTTTGTTTGTGGAAAATCCTAAATATTATATTTATATGAGCTCAGAAATATATGTCGTGACCACCATTTGAACCGTCTCCTCGAGACGGTTCAAATGAGTGGTCACAACATATATTTTCATTCAGAAATAACAAAAATAAAAATAAAATATTTTAAAAATTTCATACCCATAAAGGTGTATTCCAAATATAATGGGCTAAATGAGGACAATAAGAACTCTGTTACATACTTTGGTAAAGTAACTGCATACTTATATCGTTTGTTCCCTAGAAACAGTTGGAGATCGAGGGCCGTTTCACTAAACTTCATACGACTAAAATGTTTGTAAGTGCAGATTTAGAATACATGTAGTCTGTAAATTTCAATTGATGGATTTATATTTATTGAGCATAGGCTGCATATGCAGCCTATGCTCAATAAATGTAAATCCAATAATTATTTACAAATACACATTGTTAATGTGAAATTTACAGACTATCATAATTTTGTATTTACGAATATTTTAGTCGTACAAATCTTAGTGAAACGGCCCCCAGATTGTTTGTTAGTAGAATAGTACTTATTGTTACGCGATTACAACTAAACACATTAGGTATCAAGGGTCATATGTTTAGCATAAATATAAATGTCACATGTCACAGATACGAGATATTACTACAAAGCAAGTTATAGTCTGATTAACCTTTCAAGGCTGAATTAAACTTTTGTCGTCTGTTGTTTAGTTAGTATTTACCATTTTGCTTTATGATAACAAGTTTTAACAGCACATGATAATTGCTAAGTGTATGGCAGCATGAGTGTGTTCCAAATGCTTACATGTATCAAGAAAAAATCCCTCAAGTAATATTAATGTTATACAAAGATGAAAACAAACTTTCTGACGCAAAAAAAAAATGGCTAAGTGTTTCCGCAAAAATGTGAAGGTAAAAAATGTCAAAGTCACGTTAATGGTAGCAAGAGTATGTACATGTATCAAGTGTCCAAAAATGGCTATGTGTTTCCGCAAACATGTGAAGATAAAACAAGAGGGCCATGATGGCCCTAATTCGCTCACCTGACTCCATGAACACCAGAGGAGAATGTGACATTGTGAAATTTTGTTATTTTTAGATGGCGGTCATCTTGGATTAAGCGATGACTCATTTTACCAAATCTGAAAATGCTTCACCCAAGGATCTTAACTTCCTATGAAGTTTGGCCAGCATCGGCCATGTGGTTCCTGAGAAAAAGACGTTCAAAATCTTGAATAAATGGACCTTTTGGTGGCCATCATGGATGACATAAAGAACAACCTTTTGACATTTCGGCGGCCATCTTGGATGACATAACAATCCGATTTCGACAAAAAATGTACCAGAGTGATCGCCTCATTGATACCTTCGATTTGATATATAACATGACCATATTCGGTCAAAAATAAAATTTGACCCCAATTTGACCCCACGGGTCACGCCCATTTTTGACCCAGGGGTCACCATTTTAACAACTTTGAAAGAGCAATGTACATCGATCATTTCTACCAAGTTTCGTCGAAATCCGGCTAGCGGTTCATGAGAAGAAGATTTTTTAAGAATTTATGCTATTTTTAGATGGCGGACATCTTGGATTAGCAATGACCTCCATTTTAACAAATCTGAAAAGGCTTCACCCATGGACCATAACTTTTAAGTTTGGCTACCATGGGCCAAGCGGTTCATGTGAAGAAGAATTTTGAAATCTCTAATAAAAGAACGACCTTTTGACCTTTCGTCGGCCATCTTGGATGACATAACAATCCGATTTCGACAAAAAATGCACCAGAGTGATCGCTTCATTGATATCTTCAATTTCATATATGACATGACCATATTCAGTCAAAAATAAAATTTGACCCCAATTTGGCCACCCCCATTTTTGTCCCCGGGGTCACCATTTTAACAACTTTGAAAGAGCAATGTACATCGATCATTCCTACCAAGTTTTGTCGAAATCCGGTTGGCGGTTCTTGAGAAGAAGATTTTTTAAGAATTTGTGCTATTTTTAGACGGCGGCCATCTTGGATTACGTAATGACGTCATTTTAACAATTTTGTAATCCCCCTACCTAAGGACCATGACCATGAAGTTTGGTGACTATAGACCCAATGGTTACCGAGGAGAAGACGTTTGAAAATGTTCACGGACGACGGACGACGACGGACGACGGATACATTGCGGTAACAATAGCTCACATGAGCTTCGCTCAGGTGAGCTAAAAAGGCCATGGTCATGTTAAAGGTACATGCCCATAGGTTATAATATACAGAGCTCCAGTTAAGGTGCGTAATTTGGAGGTAAATTTCTTATTTCTCCATCAAAAATGGCAAGTTGGGAGTGCTTTAGAATCGTCTCAATGAGACGATTCTAAAGCACTCCCAACTTGCCATTTTTGATGAAGAAATAACAAAATTTCACCCCAAGTTGGTCAAATTACGCACCTTAACTGGAGCTCTGATATAGTGATACAGACACTTTTGTATATTCTGTACGTATGACATTTTCTGGCAAAATAAACATTCATTCACCATTACCCCACGTATTGATTGGCATTATTATACATTTTATTTTAGACGTAAATTTTCACGCTGATATAAGGGGCGATAACCGTGTTTCCTTAAAATGTTAACGGACATTACTATTTATTCTCTGTATTTATTTTTTGATGTGCAATGATCATACTTTATAATCTGTCGAAAATGTTATTTTTCAGGCGACGCATTTCATTAGTATAAATAAGTAAAAAATATCGTGCCTCATTTGCATATGAAAATAGCCTGATACCAACGCGCGTCACTATCAGTAAAATAAATATTACTAAATTATTATATTTGTTTTCCGGGCACTTGTAATTTTTAGAACTGGCGGAATAGTGACACAATTATACACTTATTTAATTCCTATAAAGAACATTTTGTGCTTACTGAGTGGGCATGTACCTTTAATGGCGGCATGAGGGTGTTCCGAATGATCACATGTATCAAGTGTCCAAATATTGAAGCAATCCGTCAAGTAATATTAAAGTTATACCATGATGAAGAAGCTTGAACAAACTTTTTGACGCAAAAAAATGGCTAAGTGTAAAAAAGGTCAAGGTCATGTTAATGGTGGCAAGAGTCTGTTTCAAATGCTCACATGTATTAAGTGTCCAAATATTGAAGCAATCCATCAATTAATATTAAAGTTATACAATGATGACAAACTTTTTGACATTTCGGACGAAGATGCCGCCTTCGACACGGACGACGACGGAAAAAGCGGAATTGATTCTAAAATGCTGCCAAACCATGTTTTTACTGAGAGAAAAGACAAAATATGAATTAACAGCAGACGACTATTTTCGGTTCCCGCATTCTAAGGGTTAAGTATTGTAAGGGTTAAACCATTACATGCAGAATGCACCTTTATGGGTATGAAATTTTTTAAATATTTTATTTTTGTTATTTCTCAATGAAAGTATATGTTGTGACCTGCATTAGTGTATAATTGTGTCAGTTTTCCACCAGTTCTAAACATTACGAGTGCCTGCTATACACCATTACCCCACGTATTGATTGGCATTATTATACAATTTATATCAGACAAAAAATTCCACACTGAGATCAGGGGCGATAACTGTGTTTCCTTAAAAATATTACTATTTAGTATCTGTATTTATTTTTTGATGTGCAATGATCATACTTTATAATCTGTCAAAAAATACTATTTTTTCAGGTGACACATTACCGGTAGTATAAGTAATTAAAAAAGATCATACCTCGTTTGCATATGAAAATAGCCTGATACCACCGTGAGTCACTATCAGTAACATAAATATTAGTAAATTTATTACTAAATTATTATATCTGTATAGCAGGCATTAGTAATTTTTAGAACTGTTGGAATAGCGACACAATTATACACTTATAATCCCTATAAAGAACATTTTGTGCCTACTGTGTGGGCATGTACCTTTAAGCTAAGCTAAGTTATCAGGGCCGGGTTGCTCAAAGCATTGCTAAGGATTTAACAGTCTGTTAAGCTAACAGAGGTTTTGAGCAACTGGGCCCAGACGGTGTCTGGGTCTACAATTCTTATAAAGCCAAACTGCGTGGTAATAATATCAATAAGATCTTACTCCTTAATTGCATTGCTAAATTAAATTACGCGGCTATTTATTTTATATTTTCCATTTTCATCATCAAAAACATGCTTTTACAGCACTTGAAAATGAATCTTTAACATTTACAATGCTGAATTAAAAATTGTCGTCTGCTGTTTATTTTTTATTCTACATTTTTCTCATCAAAAACATGATTTGACAGCACTATAGAATCATTTCCATGTTTTTATTGAGAGAAAAGACAAAATAAGAAACAACAGCAGACGACAATTTTCGGTTCCCGCATTCGAAGGGTTAACACTTACAATGCTTAATTAATTTTTGTCGTCTTCTGTTTATTTTCCACTTTTCTCACTAACAGCATGGTTTGCCAACACTTGATTCTAAAGTGCTGTCAAACCATGTTTCTATTGAGAAAGAAGGCAAAATATGAAACAACAGCAGACGACAATTCTCGTTCCCAGCATCAAAGGGTTAATCGTACACTACTGAATTTAATTATGTCAGCTGCTATTTATATTTATTTTCCATTTTTCTCATCACAAACATGGTTTGACAGCACTTGAGAATGTTTTTATTGAGAACCAAAGAACGCAAAAAATGAAATAATAGCAGACGACAGTTGCTGTTCCCAGCATTCAAAGGGTTAACTGATATTAACGTGCAATTAAACTGCACCCAATGCAGGTTACACCTGCTCCAGTCGTCATACTCCTTTTCTCTGCATGTGTTGCGCTCTATAATATTTATGCATTATAATGTTTTATAATAATCAGCGTTCAAAAAACATACAGTACACATTTTCACATAGGGTAAACCTATGTATTGGTATCGCCTCCGACAGTTAGCCACACCCCAGGGCCCAGACCCCCTCGATGCGATGGTCCGTAGTGATATCTTGGAGTAACCATAACAACAAAATGCATTGTGTTACTCAACGTTTAACTGTCATACGCAACCGCTAATTATACCCACTTTTTTTGTAAAAAAAACCAGGTATATTGTTTTCGTCACGGGTGTCCGTCCGTCCGTACGTCCGTACGTCCGTCCGTACGTCCGTCACGTTTCTTGTAACTCGAAAAACTTTTTCACCTTCATACCTACGCGCCTGATATTTGGTATGTAGCTTCGTTATCATGTGCAGATGCGCAAAGTGAATTTGGATTTTTGATCCGACCCTCCATCATGGATTATCTCCCCCTTTCGGACTCAGAATTTCCCATTTTTTCCTCGTAACTCAAAAAACTTTTTCACCTTCATACCTACGCGCCTGATATTTGGTATGTAGCTTCGTTATCATGTGCAGATGCGCAAAGTGAATTTGGATTTTTGATCCGACCCTCCATCATGGATTATCTCCCCCTTTCGACTCAGAATTTCCCATTTCCTCGTAACTCGAAAAACTTTTTCACCTTCATACCTATGCGCCTGATATTTGGTATGTAGCTTCGTTATCATGTGCAGATGCGCAAAGTGAATTTGGATTTTGATCCGACCCTCCATCATGGATTATCTCCCCCCTTTCGGACTCAGAATTTCCCATTTTTTCCTCGTACTCGAAAAACTTTTTCACCTTCATACCTACGCGCCTGATATTTGGTATGTAGCTTCGTTATCATGTGCAGATGCGCAAAGTGAATTTGGATTTTTGATCCGACCCTCCATCATGGATTATCTCCCCCTTTCGGACTCAGAATTTACCCATTTTTTCCTCGTAACTCGAAAAACTTTTTCACCTTCATACCTACGCGCCTGATATTTGGTATGTAGCTTCTTTATCATGTGCAGATGCGCAAAGTGAATTTGGATTTTTGATCCGACCCTACATCATGGATTATCTCCCCCTTTCAGACTCACAATTTCCCATTTTTTCCTTGTAACTCGAAAAACTTTTTCACCTTCATACCTACGCGTCTGATATTTGGTTCGTAGCTTCGTTTTGATGTGCTGATGCGCAAAGTGAATTCGGATTTTTGATCCGACCCTCCATCATGGATTATCTCCCCCTTTCGGACTTAGCATTTGTGGAAAGTGGGTATATTGCGATGGCGCGCCATCGACTTTTTCTAGTTGAAAATAATATTATGAAAAACTACTTGCACTGCACAATATCAACAACGGATGTTCTACATACAAAAATACATCAGATTATTTTGTTGCGGGTGATTTGCCCCCATTTGCGGCACAAATCGTGCGGTCATCGCTAAATTTAGTAACAGGCTATAATTTTCGGCAGAGTTAACTCCCCTCCGAATACTCTCCGAAACACGCGACGCGTTTAACACACAAACGACATCAAGTTTGACCTTCCGACAGTCTATTTTTAAACTCACCCGTCACCTGAGCGAAACAAAACTCGCACGTGTGGGTCTAACTGATGTTTAATCCTCATTCTATCAATGGATTTACAGCAGATTTTAGTGACATTCCCGAATTCGGCCTGATTCACATTTGTCTATGGTGGCCAATACACGCCAACATGAGTGTCAATTCTACGTTCAGGGAAGGGGGTCAATAAGTCAGTATTTAAAGTGGTAAATTACAGTCAGGGAACAAATTAATGACAGTATAACACATCCAGCGTATATTAATGGTTTAATACCCATATTAATGCAAGTACTGAAAATACGACAACAAAAATTCTAACAAGTTTGGGCTTCCATACATTGAAAATTTTGTCAGCGGTTTCCCCAATGACGTCATTTGTACGTTTTAATATACTCGATCCGGGGCTAACTATTTCATTCACAAAACAGAAGTAAACATGGCGATGTACCGACAAGGCATTTTCAGGCGCGACACCGCTTCCGTGGCGGAATTCTTGTAACTATTGCTCTTCAATCAGTTTTCAATATATCAATAATGATCATAGATATCTGGAATCTGTATTTATACTTGAATTTATGATGTCTTGTATATGTGTTACCGTATCTTTCTGATATTGCTATGCATAATCTGTAATGTTGTTGAATGTTTTGGTACATACTGTAGTAGTGCATACTGTAGTTGTGCCATATCAATAGTTTACCCCTTAACCATTAAAACGCTAAAAAATAAAATTGCCGTCTACTCATTTTGTATATTTTAATCTCTTTAAAAACCTGTTTTGGCAGCGCAGCAGAATCGTCTCAGTATGTTTTTGAGGAGAAAATATAAAAATATTTAAAACAGCAGACGACAATTGTCGTTTCCAGCGCTTTAAAGGTACATGCCCACTCAGTAAGCCCAAAATGTCATTTATAGGAATTAAATAAGTGTATAACTGTCACTATTCCACCAGTTCTAAACTCTAAACATTACAAGTGCCCGCTATACAGATATAATCATTTAGTAATATTTATTTTACTGACAGTGACGCGCGGTGGTATCGGGCTATTTTCATATGCAAATGAGGCATGATATTTTTTAATTATTTATACTAAAGAAATGCGTCACCTGTAAAAATAATATTTTCAACAGATTTTAAAGTATGATCATTGCACATCATACAATAAATAAGAGATTAAATAGTAATGTCCGTTAAAATTTTAAGCAAACACGGTTATCGCCCCTGATATCAGTGTGTAAATTTACGTCTGATATAAAATGTATAATAATGCCAATCAGTACGTGGGATAATGGCGCATGAATGTTTATTTTGCCAGGAAATGTCTCAGATGATGTCTCTGATGTAAAGAACATTTTGTACCCACTGAGTGGGCATATACCTTTAAGGGTTAATGAAACTGCAACACCAACAATCAATCAATCTAGTTTAATCTTGTAGTACCCTGTACCCAATGTTCAGTACTTTCAGTACTTTGATTTCTTGTGGTCTTTTGTCACTGTGCCACCGCGGACATAACGTATTTAAAGTGGTCGATCACCGCGGGCATAGCCTATCTGTCCCCCGCGATCACTGTTTCAGGCAGTGGGATCGCGGTGACAGCATCCCCGGTCACTGTGATGCACTGCCCGAACGTTATCACGGTGATTCGCCGTGGTCGTTCACAGGGGATCACTGCGTTTGCGTATCTATCTGATTAAATGCATGTACATGTGTACAGTACTTTTGCAAAATAAAACATTTTTGGTTGTATGAGAAACCATGAATTAAGTGTGTGCGTGCGTGTGCGTGTGTGTACGTGTGCATTCGCATTTTGATGTAGCAAGAGTCGAACATAATGGAATATCACTATTCTATATTTACACGATGACATCAATGTTTGTCAAATTGTATATACATTTTCTTAACTTGGTTGATGATTGAATTGCGAATAAAGGTGATTTAATCCATGCTGGGCGCAAAGGAAATAATCCCGTCTTTATCATTCAACGGCTTACCTGTGATTATTTCGGGAGATTGAACACCATCCATATACAAGCTTGACTAAAAACCTTAACCAAGGCGTGACGGTGACACCGACCCCGATGCCGGGGTGACTACATAAGTTCTAACTATACTTCGAATAGTCGAGCTAAAAACGGGTTTTGCAGTGCCTGTAGCTGTATGTATTTTATATACATATACGATACCAAAGGTGACGTGAAAAATAACATGTAATACCGTACATCGTACATTAGCACGAAAACCTTGCCTGCATGCATGTAATGTATGCAGACGTCACCGTGATACACGGTGACCGTCACCGCGAAACACCGCGAATCACCCTTAGCGCCTTGCTGGTTTCAGTCAGGGTGACCATTTTCAACTAATCGTCGCCACGAATCACAGTGACATGTCCGTGCCGAGGAAGATCGTGGGGATGGGTGGGTCACGCACACAAAAAGAAACGTGTACTGTAGTGCACCTCATTCCTCTGCCTTGCCAGGTATTTTTTTTACATTCAAAGTACATTAACCCTGAGATATACATTGTCGTCTGCCGTGCCAACTATATCGCGCTGTCCGCAAGCAGCGCGACAAAAACATAGTGTGACATTGCTTCAGAATCATTTCCAATGGATATTATTCTAAAGTGATTTATACTGTTATGCATGTTATACTGTGTTCTAGATACACAGGGAAAAAACGTCTACCTTCAATATCTCCCATTGTTGTGTGGATATATTTTGAAACACAGAATATTTCTAAATACTGTTTTCCTTATTCATGTCAACCATATTGTCGCACATTGTTTTAAAGGTACATGCCCACTCAGTAGGCACAAACTGTTCTTTATATCAGAGACATCATCTGAGACATTTTCTGGCAAAATAAACATTCATTCACCATTACCCCATGTATTGATTGGCATTAGTATACATTTTATATCAGACGTACATTTCCATAACGATATCAGGGGCGATAACCGTGTTTCCTTAAAATGCTAACAGACATTACTATTTTATTCTATGTATTTATTTTTTGATGTGCAATGATCATAATCAGTCGAAAATATTAATTTTTTAGGTGAGGCATTAATTTATAGTAAAAATAATTAAAAAATATCATGCCTCATTTGTATATGAAAATTGCTTGATACCACCGCGAGTCACTATCAGTAAAATAAATATTACTAAATGATTATATCTGTATCACGGGCATTTGTAATGTTTAGAACTGGTGGAATAGTGACACAATTATATACATATTTAATTTCTATAAGGCCAGTTTTTTTTTATTACTTGCATTACAAATTTTTTATTAATACTGCTAAAATGGTCACCTGGTGGTGAAAAAAAAGCAAAAAAAAAAAGAAAAGCACCTTTGTGTTGCTAAAATGTTTGTTTGATGAAAAAGACAAAGAAAGGCATATGCTATGAAGTATGAACTACTGTATTACAATAATAAGTATATCATTTACATCATTATTCAAATGTGAACATGTGACTGACTGCAGAAATGGGGCATATGGCATATGCGACAAGTGTAGCCCCAGTTCAGCCTGCACAACTGCAGTCGGATCAGGGTCTGCAATGTTTGCTACTCAGTCGGGGAGATGAGCAGGGCATACATTTTATTCATGTATAATTTTAAAATACATGATATATCCACACTCCCCCACACGAGGATTGTAAACAAGTTAGTTTTCTTACTGAATTTTATGAACGAAAATTTGCATCGGGTGGTCCAAAAAGAGAAAATTAAAAAACCATGTAAATGTTATATATAGCTGATTGATATTATATAGGGCTAACTGTGTTGTAATTTTGAAATTTGCGGCGTATATCAGAAAATGATAGGTCGGAAAATCTGTTTAATGGCGACGCGCTAGCTAGCGGAGCCATTAAACATGTTTTCCGACCTATCATTTTCAAAATTACAATGCGGTTAACCTATTTCTAATGCACTCCTTTCCTGTTTTGCAAACTTTATCAAGTCACGTTGGAAAATTGATCCGGATTGCAAGTTGGTTGAACAGGTCATACCGGACGGATCACACAAATAATATTTTCTACGAAGAAAATAGTTGCAACACAATTACAAGATATTAGCATATTTTTGCATGAATGTATATACGTTTATGTTGCTGATTTCATTATTTTTCAAAAATAAAAGCAATAAATTCGTCGTTAGAATTATAATTGCCTTATTTACTACTTTGCGCTTTTAATGTCACTCCAGTGCGATCTCTTAGCAACAATATTTAAATGGCGGCCACCTGTCAAACTTCCCTGATGTTGATAAATATTGTGATAACTCGTCTAATTATTCGTGATATACATGTAATATCATTTGAGATGCAAGATTACACAGGATACATACTTTCTGTTTGTGTGAACGATCTATTACTGCCAAAACATATGAAACGTGATCAACGGTGAGATATTTGTTGTTGTTTTTTCGCTGGACCATACAACTTTCGGACCAGGTCACCAGGACTTTCAGACCAGGACATTTCATATGCAAGCCAGCTGTGTCTTTGACAATAATACCAGAATGTCACTTGGGACATTTTATGTGAGTTACCCCATGTTTTTGTCGGTCATTATGTGGCAGAGTAAATTGACCGACCTCAAATTTAGTATTGGCGTAGTACATATTGAATTAATTTGCGACCGTTCATCAACAATGATATACCTGTAATGTATGACCATCAGCCAATCAGATTGCGTGATATTTATAGAGTGCATTAGAACTTTTCGGTCGTCTTTCCCTGAATATGTCTTGCGAGAGAAAGTCAGACTTTTTTTTTTTGGAAAAAAATTGGGTCGCCGGATCCGTAATCCAAGTTATATAAATTTGTCGCCTAAAGAACATGTTGTGCCTACTGAGTGGACATGTACCTTTACTGTTCTCCTTCAGCAAAATGAGAGGAGAGAAATGGGGCTTCGACAAAGAAGTTCGTAAGTGCAAAATTAAATTTCACATGAGCAATATTTTCTTGTAAACAATTATTGTATTTACATTTATTGAGCATAGGCTGCATATGCAGCCTATGCTCAATAAATGTAAATCCAACAATTGAAATTTCCAGACGATCCTAAATTTGCACTTACGAACATCTTAGTCGTGCGGAGTTTAGTGAAATCGGCCCCTGGACCTGCGACCAGTGTATACACTGATCAATCTGCAAATTCACACAATCTGATCATCGTCTGCATAAAAATCAATATCAGCAACATATGGACATGCCATAAGGGAACAAACCCGGTTATTTATTTTGCAGATTGCTCCGATGTACAGGAACGACACAACAGTTCGGGGATATATTTTGTGACGCCCACATACGCCGCGTGTCCCATACCGGTGTGGTGTGACCTCGATACGACAGGCGGACGGTGGCTTCTACTGCTCCGACGTCAAAATGGCGAGATCAGTTTCAAACACCTTTGGGAAGGCTATAAACACGGATTTGGAAATATAGCATCGGAATTCTACTTAGGAAATGATAATATATTTTTATTGACAAATCAAAACTTTTACGAGTTGCGTGTAGATCTATGGGATTTTGAAGGCAATCGTGTTTACGCGTTATATAAAATATTTAAAATCGACGGCGAGAGAGACAACTATAGACTTCACGTACATTCGTTCAGCGGTAGTGCGCGAGACTCACTAAAGCAGCACAACAGGATGATGTTCAGTACGTCGGACCGGGACAATGACGGGTACGAGGGGTACGATTGTGCGCGGGAGTGGGGCGCCGGCTGGTGGTTTGCCAACTGCTGGTTCTCGTTCCTCACCGGCCCCTACTATAACACGTCCAACGTCAAGTTCCGCGGAATCTCATGGAATGAGTGGAAACACGAACAACTCGCCCGAGTCGAGATGAAAATACGTCCCAGTAGCTTGACACCAAATAGTCCAGAAGTACACACAGTACAGGACTCACCTTAATCTACAGCTCTAATCTTAACCCTTTGAATGTGGGGAACAAATTTTGTCGTCTGCTGTTGTTTCATAGTTTGTCTTCTTTGTCAATAAAACATGATTCTAAAGTGTTGTCACATCATGCTTTTGGTGAGAAAAATAAAAATAAACAGCCGACGACAAAAATTTATTCAGCATCGTATGGGTTAAAGGTTCATTTTCTATTGCTTTCGTCTTGTCAGCTGGCAGAAAAATGTGCAAACAAAGACTTTAAAAACAATATTTTTCGTGTATTTGGCAATTTATTTTAGGGACAGTGGGCATGAGAAGCTGAAAATTAAAGCTAAAGTCCCACATGCCAGGGGCCCGTTTCACTAAACTTCTTACGACTAAAATGTTTGTAAGTGCAAAATTATGATAGTCTGTAAATTTCACATTAACAATGTTTTCTTGTAAACAATTATTGGATTTACATTTATTGAGCATAGGCTGCATATGCAGCCTATGCTCAATAAATGTAAATCCATCAATTGAAATTTACAGACGATCCTAAATTTACACTTACGAACATTTTAGTCGCAAGAAATTTAGTGAAAGGGCCCCCAGGTTATAATGACATATGTTTCATTCTTTAGATATGGCATTTTTCGGGCAAAATAAACATTCATTTACCATTACCCGACGTATTAATTTGCATTATTAAACTTTCCACACTGATCAGGGGCCATAAACGTGTTTCCTTAAAATGTTAACGGGAATTACTATTTATTCTCCGTATATATATTTTGATGTACAATGATCATACTTTATATGTCACTAAAAAAATTTGTTCAGGTGACGCATGTAATTTGTATAAATAATTTAAAAATGTCCTGCCTCATTTGCATATCAAAATAGCCTGATACCACTGCGAGTCACTATCAGTAAAATAAAGATACTAAATGATTATATCGGTATCGTAATATTTAAAACTGGTGGCATAGTTAAACAATTATACAATTATTTAACCCTTACACCGATATATTAATTTTTTGTCGTCTGCTGTTTATTTTCTATTTTCAATTTTTATCATTGGAAATGATTCTGAAGTGCTGTCAAACCATGTTTTTATTGAGAAATAAGGCAAGATATAAAAGCAACAGCAGACAACAATTGTTGTGTGTAGCAGTCTAAGGGTTAATTCTTGTAAAGAACAGTTTGTGCCTACTAGATGGGACCCCACCTTTAACATTCTCTGGAACAACATTCCTGAATATTTTCTCAAATTTTCATCTTGTTTCAATGAAAGCATGTTTTATGAACACAGTGGCATCACAAACAATAAGCCTCAAATTGAACACTGGTGGCATCAATGTGATATTGCTCACAGGTGAAGTAACGGACCGAGGTCTATAAATACATTAAATATGCCTAAAAGCATCCATAAATGAAAAAAAATAAGCTAAAAATTGTATTGTTTACTCCCTCTATATACACATATACATACATGTACATGTATATGTGTATATAGAGGGAGTAAACAATTATTTTAGCTTAGTTTTTTTTCATTTTAATATGGATGCTTTTAGGCATATTTAATGTATTTATAGACCTCGGTCCGTTACTTCAACCTGTGATATTGCTGTGTAATTTATTGTAACTTCCGAAGTGGAATATCTTATATGTGGCTGCGAATGGAGAAATGTGTTTATAGAATTTGTGACCAACAGCTGATCAAACAATCCTGGTCAAACAGCTGACTCTTGTAGCCGGATCTTTTGAAATTCGGCTTGTTAGAAGCATGACAGATGTTTCATTGATGGAATGGTGAATGGTGCAGACCCTGATCAGACTGCGCGGATGCGCAGGCTGATCTGGGGCTACACTGGTCACATAGCCCACGAGCCTGATTTCGAGTCACAGCCACATATTTATTATTACAACTACAATAAGTGCCTATGTGAACATAGCCATACACTGAATAAATAAGCTATAAACATTCATATGGATGTCTATAGACATAATGCCACACATATTAATAGGTAATATAAGACGAGAACCCGCCTCTGATATTAACCCCTTATTGCATCACATTTTAAGTCACTGTTAATATCAAAGATATACTACCTTTTCCTGAAATAATTTTTTTAAAAAGTTGACGAAAATTCAGAGCTCATGAACTCTTTTTTGTCTATTTCCAAGTTGACTCCCTCAACAATGGCTGTGACTGGACAAAACTTAATGGGGCATATGTCATTTGCCATCAGTGTAGTCCCAGATCATCCTGCACATTTGCAGTCTGATCATGATCTGCACTGTTCGCTATTCAGCAAGGATTTTAACAAATGTCCTGCTCATAATATCGATAATAGGAAGGTGATAGTAGAGTAGGAGACAGACTGATCACAATTGCTATAAGCCCCATTTCTCCAGTCACAGCCACATATCGGGTTGGTTGATCATGGCCAAAGAAAGGAATAGCAGAATAAGACCCATTTTGAGACGGTGAGTCACGCATTATGCAAAAGATAACATAAAAAGTCAAAATACATTATTTTTACACGTTATTATAAGTTGAATTTTGAGACGTTTTATTAATGGGCCTCTGTTTGGCATAGCGTACCTATGACAGTTACGACCAGTTTAGTCGCAGATCAGACTGCAAATGCAAATGCTCAGTCGGATCAGGGCCTACACTGATCACCATTCAGTCACTGCAGTATCCATATTGAAGTGTATGAACTGGATCTAAACTGGTCACAAATGTTATAAATAAGGTTGGGCTACCTAGCTGCTTCTTAAATTAACCAATGTATCATAAAACAGTTTTGTTTGTGCAAAAACCATACAAAATGACGCGTCTTGCAGCCAAGTATGCTGCATACCGTAATAACCTCAGGTATTCGGACATCATTTGTTATATCATAGGGGTTTCCCAAAACAAATTGTATCCCAATACGTTGTGATTGTGATAAACCAGTACAGGGATCCTCCAGATTATCGGACAAAAATGGCAGTTTTTTTAACGATATTTTTCTTAAAATAGCAGCTACGGGCATCAACATTTCACAGAACAATCGTCGGTTCTTGCTTTCTCAACGCATGTAAACTATTTAGCAAACTGTGCCATCTTTCTCGCTTAAAATCAGGTCAGATCATCAGTCGTAAGATTGCCCCAAAATTAACATCGACAATCAGTTATCCGGACAAACATATAGGCCCTACTCCGTACTCGTCTTATAACTTGTATTCTCAACATGAAATCATAATTGTATCGCCTGTAAACCAGTGTAAAGAGCGTTGTGTAGTCCTGCAGAAAAAACATTCACCATTCGCTTCTTGGAAAACAACGTATTTATAGAATTTATTTTATTTATAGAACAACTCAGAAATGACGTATTCGATTACGAGCCACCCCCCCCCCCCCCCCCCCCCCGCGACACTTTTGACGTTGTAAACAACTTGTGGACAGAGTTGAGGAATATTTTCAGCAAATATTACTAAAATGTTTACCTTGGCAATATATTCTTCACACTGGCATGGAAACAGCAAGCACCTGCGTGACTTAAGATGTATTTGATGCAAATTCTGATCCAACGAATGCTCTTAATTAACAGGTATTTTACATTGCTGATAAACTGATTGTCCGGATAATTGGTATGACCCCTATACAGTAGTACTGGCCATAACTATCAAGAGACTCTTCATTGTGGGAATCCATATATTTTCTGAACCCAGAATAAAGTGAGTCTGAATATTTACTGTCTGTTTCACGAAACCAGCCCAAATTTTACAGCTATATAAACAATGCAAAGACAATATTTTTTGGGATAATATTGAATTATAGCAAAATTTAAGAATGAGCCTACTCTTTATTTCGTGAAATTTGGTCCAATATTGATTTTATTGCGAAAAAGCTATTTCCACATGTTAAATCCCCATAGACATCGTTTCTAATTTTAGTAATAGTAGACAGATTTTCAAAATGTAACTATTGTTTTCTTAGTTAGATCATTTCCCCATGTTAAATCCCCATAGACATCTTCACGGAGTGAAGAAGTCTATGGGGATTTAACATGGGGAAATTTTTTAGAATTTGAGAAATACTAGACCGATTTTTAAAATTTAATCTTTGTTTTCTTAGTTAGATCATTTCCAAGTTATCTAGCTAGGTTTCAGAATCAATTTTCAAAATTATTCGTTTTTCGACTCCTCTTTCAGGTTCTCAACCTGTTTTCCCCCCATGTTAAATTCCCATAGAGAACTAATTTTCCGTAATAAAATCAATATTTGACCAAATTTCACGAAATAAAAAGAAGGCTCATTCTTCAATTTTGATCAAATTTAATATTATGGAAAAAAATATGGTTTTTGCATTGTTTACATGGCCGTAAAATTTGGGCAGGTTTCGTGAAACAGACAGAAGGGTTATTATGGTAGGCTGACATACCATACTTATGTGACTGAACACAACAAACAAGACATATTCAGGGATTCCGCTGTTCCAAAAAAATAAATTGTAATTTTTTATCGCCAATTGTTTATTTTTATCGCCAATTGCGAAAGTTTCAGTTGAGTGTAGCTCCTGGGGCCCGTTTCACTAAACTTTGTACAACTAAAATGTTCGTAACTGCAAAATTATGATACCGGTAGTCTGTAAATTTTACATGAACAATGTTTTCTTGTAAACAATTATTGGATTTACATTTATTGAGCATAGGCTGCATATGCAGCCTATGCTCAATAAATGTAAATCCATCAATTGAAACGAACATTTTAGTCGTACAAAGTTTAGTGAAACGGCCCCCTGATTGGCTCGACCACTCCTGCAGCTTGATACAGGTGTAATGTTTAATGATGCATCAATAATGGTTCCCCCGAGGCAACAGCCAACAGTGTATACCCTGTTCAGACAGAATGCAGATGCAACCAACATTGAACAAGAAAATGACACATTAAAGCGACAATTTCTCAGATGGTACCTCCGAAGATGCGTTTCAACTTTCATAAGAACGGTTGCGGTACATTTTTTTTTTCTTTTTTAACTTATATTTAACGGCGGCACTGGCTCTAGGACCTTGCATGCCGTCTCCCAAGATTGGGAGAAAGAACGGAGGTAGAGATTTTTGAGAGAAGCCGGTAATTCGTATTTACAGAGCAACTACGAATTATCGGTACCCATTTACAGCTGGGTGAACTGGAGCAGTGTGGATAAAGTGTCTTGCTCAAGGACACAACGCACGCCGCTAGTCAGGCTTGAACCCACGACCCTTGGATCAGTAGTTCGACACACTAACCATTATGCCATGGTGCTCCACAAATGTACATGTATATCAATGAACATTGTATGAATACAGTTGCAACTTGTCCATAAACATGCATCTGTCGGCTAGTTTTCACTAATAAATTATTATATATTTTTAGTTTATTTTTCTCAGGTCACCCATAGACACGGGTCATATATGTTCAGAAAACCGAACCAAATCTACCGTTAAATGCTGTTTTACCAACTGTTTTGTTCACATTGCATCCGATAACACACAGAGGGCTCATTTCACTAAACTTTGTACGACTAAAATGTTCATAAGTGCAAATTTAGGATCGTCTGTAAATTTCAATTGATGGATTTATATTTATTGAGCATAGGCATATGCAGCCTAGGCTCAATAAATGTAAATCCAATAATTGTTTACAAGAAAACATTGTTAATGTGAAATTTACAGACTATCATAATTTTGCACTTACAAACATTTTAGTCGTACAAAGTTTAGTGAAACGACCCCAGGGTCTTTAAGGGCACGGTGCATCCAGAGATGCATGTCACAAAAACAGAGATTTATCAATTACTATTGTCTGAATACATTGCACAATTCTGCAAAAACCAGGAACCAATTTTTCAACATTTCAGCCCAAGGCCTTTATCAAGTAATTAGTTTCTACTAAACGTGGCATCCATTTTAGATTTCACAATGTTTATGTTTCGTCAAAAATATCCAACAGAGACCAATTTATCATATTATTCTGCTATACACAATGTTATACTGTGATAAACAGGGGAGATACTTTGGTGACATATTTCTGTTATTACTGTATAAGACAACTTTGTATGTGCACTTTTTGAAAAAAAATGGGTACATTGTTTTTGTCACAGGTGTCCGCCCGCTTGTCCGTACGTTCGTCCGTCCATCATGTTTCTTGTGAGAAGTAAAACGTTTTTACTGCAATAGGTAGGGTCTTGGTGTGTGCCTTCCTTATGGTGTGTAGATGGGCAAAGATTTTTGATACGACACCAAGTCATGAATTATCTACCCCTTTTCGACTTAGAATTTCCCAATTTTGCCCTGTAAGGCCAGTTTTTTTTTTATTTGTTGGTTTACAGATCCGCCGACCCGATTTTTTGACAATGTGGAAAAAAATAAAAAATTTAATTTCCGGATCTTAGCAGCAGCGACAACAACAACAACCTGCGAATGGACGATTCGATATATCTCCGTTTCTCAAACTGGCCATAGCATCTACATAAGTTGCTTATTAAACTGCTTCAATATTTCCATACTTCATTCATTTGCATGTATGCTACACCTGCCTTGCCATACTACATATGACCTTCACCCTTTGACTTAACACTTTTGGTTCACCCGTTTGTCACAGTTTCTTCAATATGCCGCCGGTGGCATCCGCGTTTGACGACTTTTTTTTCTTTTTTTTTTTTAATTTCTTCGACCGACCCAACCCTGTGCCAAAAAGAATAAAAAAATTGAAAAAACTTTATTTTATTTTTATTTTTTTCCGACCGACCGACCTCGCGGAAAAAAAATCCGTAAACCAACAAATAAAAAAAAACTGGCCTAAGAAGTAAAACTTTTTTAGAGTAATAGCTAGGGATCCAAAATTTGGTGTGTGCCTTCCTTATGGTGTGTAGATGTGCAAAGTGAATTTCGATTTTTTATTCGACCCCCGGTCATGGATTAAAGTGGGTATATTGCGATGGCGCGATCAACTGTGTTCTAGTCTAGTTGTTTTTTTGTAGAATAAACATTATTTTCACCAAAACCTAATTTAATTTCAAGTGAATTGTAGTTACAGTTGGTTGAAAAATAAGATAGAATCTACAATTAATGTATCTTTTACTAAACCGTTTTATTATTTTCTGCGCACATCTAAGACCCAATACCTTTAACAGACAACCAACAAGGGAGGGACGCGAGTGGTAACAATAGTGCAATTGAGTCTAAGGAGAATTAAAAATGTGGCTGTAACTGGAGTTATGGGGCATATGATCTTTGCAACCAGTGTAGACCCAGATCAGCCTGCACATTCGTGCAGTCCGATCAGGGTCTGCACTGTTCGCCATTCAGTAAGACACAAGACATTCATCAGCATATAGACCCTCATCGGGTCGATGTGTCTGTTAGCAAATCAAGAGCGAGACAGAAAAGCCACACTTCTCCATTCATAGACAATAACTAGATTTGTCAGTACTTGAGGGCTTTCAGTACAATCTCGCCCAAATCTCGCCCAAATCTTTCAAAGGCTGTGAACTTTACATAGCCGTAAGTTGGCTTGAAGTTTTGTCACAGCAAGAGCATAGTAGACGACCAGTAGGAACAGGAAATTATAAAATGTTCAACATATCGGAATGGAATAGTATATAATTATGAAGCATCAGAAATGGGCACAAAGATATATTCTGGGATGATAAATGTCGTAAAATTGCTGTTAGTCACATCACCACTCCGGATAAATTATTTGCAAAAATTGTAGATCCAGATGAGATGGCTCATTACAATAAGGATCTTCACCAATGAGTTTCGAATGTCGGTATATAGAAAATGTGGCCTGTCGGCACGCGAATGCTCCCGGTGACAAAGTTAATTAACCAAAAGTGTTAAGGTGAAATGGTGAAGGTCATATTACATATGTAATTAAGGGCAGCGTGATTGTGTGACATTTGTGCACAAGTCTTATGTAAAGTCCGGTAAAAGAATTTAATGTGTAAAAAAGTTCTAAGTTGTGAAAGTCAAAAGGTCAAGGTCATATTGAGGACAGCATGGATGTTGGCATTTTTGCACAAGCATGATGTATTGAAATATTATAGTAATCCGTCAAGAGATAAAGAAGTTATGACAGAATTGAGAAACTCCGGCAAACTTCTTCATACATGTATGTAAAAAAGTTCAATGTTGTGACGGTCAAAAGGTGAAGGTCATATTACGGGCAGCATGGATGTGTGGCATTTGTTAACAAGTATGATGTATTGAAATATTAAAGTATCCATCAAGAGATCGAGAAGTTATGACAGAATTGAGAAACTAGGGCAAACTTAATGTGTGAAAAAGTTCAAAGTTGTCAAGGTCATATTAAGGGCAGCATGGATGTGTGGCATTTGTCCACAAGTATGCCTTGTTGAAATATTTAAGTAATCAAGGAATGTGGAAGTTAGGATATAATTGAGAAGCTCCGGCAAATTTCTTAATGTGCCGGACACGCGGGTGGACTAATGGGCACAGTCCAAACACTATATGCCTCCTGCTCTACCGAGAACGGCGGCATAATTACCTATACTGTATTAATTGAATAGACTATAAATGAACATGGACGGGTCCATTCCAGATACAGAGGGATTAAATGGTTAATAAAGACACAACCACTTACCTTTCATTCTCGGATTTCGTGTCTGGATCAGTCTCGTCTATGACAAATATGACGAGGTATTTCTGTGTTTCCGCCACCGAGTTGATCCCCCCGCCCACAACCAGGGGGTAGGCTGGGAACCGTTCACGGTTAATCCATTGCTGCACGGAACTCATGGTGGCGATGCCCTTTGGTGCTGGAATATATTATAGGAATAAATACCGACTTATGGATGGAGAATTTATAAACATATTCCTTTTGGAATACATCGTTACGGGTATGAAATTTATTAAATATTTTATTTTTTATTTTTGTTATTTCTCAACGAAAGTATATGTTGTGACCACTCATTTGAACCGTCTCAACGAGACGGTTCAAATGGTGGTTGCAACATATACCTCTAACCTGCATGGAAGGAAAATATTTAGGATCTTCTGCAAACATAATGGCGTATCCTCAGCATGAAAAGGGTTAAGGTATAAACTTTTAAAAGTCCAACTGTACTGGCTGAAGGCCATGACATGATTTTGCTGTACACGACCCCCATGTCTGAATGCCCATTCAAGGTCACTGTGCCACTTTTAAATCCATTGGCCCATTTTGGTATTATTTGGCAACAATGTGTGTGTAGACATGCTGCTCTGTTATGCATGCCCTCTTCCACTCTTCCCCATGTCCGAATGCCAAAGGTCAAGTTCAGGGCTCCAGATAAGGAATTAGTAATTGAGTATTTTTACTCCCATCATTTCTGAAGCAATTGGGTATTTCAGTTTTAATTGGGTAAAATAAAATCACACTACTGTTTACACATCAACAGACAGCAATTATTGAATAATTTTCTTCTAAATGAAACATGTCTTGGCATTTCATTAGAATTGTCTCCTTGGAGACAATTCTAATGAAATACCAAGGCGTGTTTTCATGGAAAAATAAGAAAATATGCTATATTTGTGGTCTGTTTATTGTTTTCTGTAGCATGATAAAGATACCACAAATTTTTCATTGCTTTTTGATACTCACTACCGTACTTCTGATTTCAATTGGGTTTTGGCAATTTTAATTGGGTATTTACGCAAATACGCACCTTATCTGGAGCTCTGAAGTTCTCATGTTCCCCTTGTGTTTACGCAATTTCAAACTTTATAATATGAGGCAACAATGCGCAGCTCGATATGATATGTGGCGGTGACTGGAGAAATGGGGTTTATGGAATTTATGACCAGTGTAGCTCCTGGTAAAAGAGTACACTCCTGTAACCTGATAACGATCTATATTGCTTGTTAGGATGTGAAACCAACTTTGGTCGAATGGACTCCTAGCTACAGACATGTACGCCGGGATGAAGTTGTCCTTAGTCGGTTACACATTGGACATACACGAATAATGCATTTGTATATGCTCGAAGGTGAGCCACGTCCATGGTGTATTCCATGCCGTAGCACATTTACTGTGCAACCCATCCTGCTGGACTGTATAACAGATGCTTCATTTATAGAATGGCAAACAGTACAGATCAGAATGTGCGGATGCACAGGTTGATGTGGAGCTACACTGGGTACAAATGACATAAGACCCATTTCTTCAGTCACAGACACAAATGCGTTCACATTGTGACCGAGGCACCAAGTCAGTTTCGGTCCTTTCTTATGACGGAAGCAGGAAGCATGCCTATCAAAGCCCAGTTTTGATTTATTTGTCACACAAGCCTATGAACGAACTATGAGAATGATCATTTACCACGCATATGTGTCTGATGTATTATGAATGAAGTTAGCATCACAAATCTAAGGCTCTGGTCAAACCAAACACAGGAGCACCTATTTACCTGCAAGAATGAAGCAGTGTGCCCAGAATCAAGTCTGTATCTATTAGGTGTTAACCACTACTACGCTGAATTAAATTTTGTCGTCTGCTGAGAATGTTTTATTTTCAATATTTCTCTATAAAAACCTGTTTTGACAGCGCATGAGAATTGTCTCCACTGGAGACGATTCTCATGTGCTGTCAAAACAGGTTTTTTTTTTGTTAAGAATTAAGGCACAAATTAAAAACAGCAGACGACAATTTCCGTCTCCCGCGTAGTGAGGGTTAATAATATAAGAGAAAGGAAGACGGTATGTACATAAAAGGGTAACGCTAAATCCCCCACTATCAATTGTGAAGTACAACCTTACCTTCAAACTCATAATGTCTGCCATCTTTAAACACAAGAATTGTGGGGTATGTCTTTAAAACAGCATCCTGAAAACAAAATTTAATGTGATGTATGAGCATGTACATTGCCACAGCAGTTGGGGGTTATAATCTTCCTTTCATTTGCTTACAGAAATACAATGAGACCTATGATTCAAGTCTCACCTAAAAGACTAGTGGAAAACCAAAAACAAACATGAGGAAGAACTACAGCTGATTCTCTTTATCTCGATATCGCTTAACTTGATATACCTGCTTATCTCGATATATGTCCGAGGTCCCGACCAAATTCCCTACATAGATTATATATTATACTCCTGATAAATCGATGTCGGAAATGTCGATATTTCGGTTATGTTGAGGTGGAAATCGAGTCCCGATAGCATGTTTCCTTCATATTTGAATTCACTTAAACCATAATTAACCAATTAATCAATGTGATATCAGATCACGTTAACATGAAGATGAAATAAACTGCGTGGCAATCAAGTCAATTGAACTCGACATTTCTTAACACCGATTGGATTCGACTTGGCCGACAAGTCTAGGTTCGACGCGGTTTGGGAACGAAATGCGGGTCTTACATTTGGCGATTGAATAATAACATCATCAGAGAAGACGGCGAGCGTTGACATTTAGATGTAATGCTTATTCATTGATGTGTATTGGGTATGATTTGCAAAACAAATGTTGTGTACCGGAAATTGTGTCATGCATATGCGATATATTTAGAAAAGAAAGTGCGTGATTTATGAAAACCCGGAAGTAAAGTCGGTAATTTTTAAGTGATTCTGTTCGGATTTTTCGAATTTGGTTGCAAAATTTGGCGAATTTTTATCTTGAAATTCGGATATGTCGATATATTTTGCTCAGTCCGGTCAACTTCGAGATAACGAGAATTACCTGTTCATATTTTCAAATTAGTCATTGATAGCTTTACTCATTTGACAAGCATCTCAAGCAGAAGATTACAGAATATGGTCAGAAAGATTTAATGGAATGGAATGATGCTTAACAGCCCACCAACACAAAAGAGTATCATTTAGGGCCAAGCAATGTCGATGAAGAACAAAAATAATAGTATGTTAGATGATGGTTAGGGTAACAATAAAAATATGATGAACAATAGAAATGAGCAACATGTATACAATGATAGAATTAGATTTTCTGATACAAGCTGGTTTCATGGAGAAAGCTAAGCAAACCTTCAATGTTCTCCACCTGGAATAACTCCGCAAGTGAAGTAACATTGAAGTGTTTGTCAAATATCGGCAAAGTCAATACAGTCTAGCAGGATGGGTTGCACGGTAAATGTGCTACAGCATGGAATACACCATGGACGCGGCTCACATTTGAGCATATACGAATGCATTAGTCGTGTATGTCCAATGTGTAACCGACTAAGGACAACTTCATCCCGGTGTACATGTCTGTAGCCAGGAGTCCATTCGCCAGGAGTCAGTTTCACAGCATGAAGTTTATTATCTGTGAGTAGTTACTACTGGTCTGCATTGTATCAGAGATGAATGAGTTAATGGATGATTTAAAATCATGATAGCGAATAGGAAAATTAGATAACCGTAGCTCCAGGGTGGCTTTGCCAATACTATCTGCCCTGTCAGTATGACTGGGGAGCCAACAAAAAATAATGTCCTTGCCGGACAAAAATAAAAGATGGTGTAGCTCCATGATTTGGCGGATAAGTGACAGAAAGATTTAAAATCACAGACTAATGCAGTCAAGTTGGCTATAGTATATATATAGTTGGCAGGGATTTCGCTGGCGATCGCCACTTTCGCAATTGGCGATAAAAATAAACAATTGGCGATAAAAAATTACAATTTTCGAGAAAAACAAATTAAAAAAAATTTTTTTTTAGAAGTGGCGATTTTTTTAGTTTCCCCAGCGGAATCCCTGAGTTGGCTCAAAGTATATCCAAATTGTGTGTACATACAGTACAGAAAAAATGTAATTCTTAAATACAGTGTTCATTTAGGATGAACACAGTATTTAATTTGACATTATTCTTTTGCAATTCCCATTTGTTGGTCACCTGTAGCCGATTTTATCAAAATTGCAAAGTATACTTTTCTAGCAAAGTATAGTAATCATTTATTTTTCCGGAAATGCATTATTTCATACAGAACTAATGACTGCATAAATTTGAGGATTAAAAGTATGCAGAATTATTATACTGAATTTATTACATGTAATAAATTCAGTAGAATAAAAATTAATATATTTATCCTTAAATTGAAAATTTCTCCCTCAAAGTATACTTTGCTAGATAAGTATACTTTGCAATAATTCCAGCACAAAAATATTTACACAATTCCCTAACATTTGATTGGTCCGTTGCAAGTCTCCGTCCAAAATTTATATCCCAGTAAACTCCATGCCGAACTACTTTCTGTAACCGTCAGGCGCAGTTAAAATAATTCTTAAGAAAACGGAAAATAAACACATTTTCTTGATGAATTTATTTCAAATGCTGGAATTATAAGGAATGAATGGCCTTTTTGTTGAATTTATCGGGGATATAAACTTGGAAAAGTCGCGGGAATACTGGACGAGGCCTTCCGGCCTTCGTCCAGTATTCCCGCGACTTTTCCAAGTTTATACCCCGATAAATTCCACAAAAAGGCCATTAATTCCTATAATGTTGGTGAAATAGGCTACTGTTCAGGAAATAAATGTTCATGATGCCTCATTGATTTTTTTTTTCGATAATGAATCACAAGAGGCAAACTTACATCGGGCAAAATTCTTTTTGTTCCAGCATAAAAATATGCCTTTGCCACTTGTTCCTCTGCAATATTGGCGTACTTTGTCTGCAATTGACACAAAACACAAGTCAGCAATAACGTCCTTGAACTAACACAGATATGTGGCATTGAATGGAGAAATGGGGCTTATAGGATTTGTGCGCAACATAGCACCTGATCAAATACCTGATAACCTGATAACGATTTATATTGCTTGTTAGAAGTATGACAAGTGCTTCATTGATAAAATGGCAAACCTTGCAGATCCTGATCAGACTGGTCGCAAAACCCATAAGCCCCATTTATCCAGTCACAATCACATATTCTAGTAAACACTGTAGATCCAGATGAGGCATGGCATATGGTAAAAATGGTATAAAAATTTGAACTTTAGTTTCATAATCCTAAATATAATCTGAAATCAAAATGCTTGGTCCCGAAGTGCTAAGCGGCTACCAGCGAGTGTTTCGCCCATGAAAGAAGTAGGTCAATGTCATCCGAACGCAGGGGAATAGCCATGAATGTGAGGGAAAGTGAATATAAATATGAAGAAGCTACTGATGAAGTTTGGTAAAAATTCAACTAAAATAGATTAAAACTTGTTGATGCCGAATTATGACTAAATTATGGTCACATTAGACTAAAGTGAGTGAAACAAAATGCTCAGCATTTCGTTCTCTTTTTAAATTGTCCTTGCATATGTATAATGTAATATGAATAACTCATTTGAATCATCTTATCGAGCATACAAAAGAACTCACATATAAATCTGCATTGGTGTCTTCTTCCCCGACATACAGATAGAACGTGTCGTCGGCGTGGAGACTTATTGCCTCATTGAGCCGGCCTACACTGGACAGTGGACGGACAGAAGGCCTGCAGGTAAACGGAATGGTTTAATATGTTCACAGTTATTAATTGGTGAAAATTGGATATACAGGTATGTGTACAAAAGAAGGACCTTACAGCACTTGCTATACAAGTGTGGTGCATGGTGTGACTGATTGGTGAACAGCATGGCCCTGATCAGACTGCGCGGATGTTTGCGATCAGCATAGCCCCAGATCAGACTGCGCGGATGCGCAGGCTGATCTGGGGCTATGCTGATCGCAAACATTGCAAGGCCCCTTTTCTCAGCAGGGGGCCTATTTGTGACCCCTATCCACCTCACACACGAAAAAGGTGACAATGTATTTGAAATCTGACCAGTGTGGCTTTATATTTAACCGATAAGTTGTTACTTCTTCAATAACTTGTGAAAATTAGATATTTATTTCATGTTTATCTTTCTAATAATCCGAGTCAAATCACAATACCTCACTAATTTATGTTTGTTTGTTTGTTTGTTTATTGGTGTTTAACGGCCTATCAACAGTTAAGGTCATGTAAGGCCGGGCAAACGGGTTCGATCCCGTTTTAACCTGCTGCATTGGGGGGAAAATTCCAAAATCAGAACTGAATATTTACATCGAGATACAATATATTCAGCCCTGAAATTAGAATAACCTGACCTGGTGGCAGGTCCATACCACACCAAAGTCACTTGGCCCTTTCCCCTAAAATAGTACACTAATTTATGTACACTGTGAATGCTAGGCCAGAGTGGTCATAAACATGCATGTTAAAATAGATTCAAATCTAGTTCAAATAGTCACCAGTAACATAACAATTAATCAATAAAGGGCAAAGTTGGTTGATTAAAGTTTGTCAAGTTATGAGAAAAATGTCAAAGCTAACCCTAAACAAGAGTACCGAAGGTCACAATATATGCCCGTCGAGGCAAGGCCAGTCAACAAGGGGAGATAACTCATCTTGACGAGATAAACATGTAAACCAAATTTGGTTAGGATCGGTCAAGTAGAACTTGAGTTATTGTGTGGACAAGGATACAGTGTGAAAATTAAAAATGGCTGCCACGGGGAGATAAGTATCGGAAATTTTTCAAAATCAATAGGCTTCTTTGTCTTGCCATGATAAATATGTATACCGAATTTGGTTTCGATTGGTGAAGTAGAACATGAGTTATTGCGTGGACAAGGATACAGAGTGCGAACATTAACAAGAATTCCGCCACGGAAGCGGTATCGCGCCTGCAGAGGCATTTGACCGTGGTTGTGAAACAAGAATTCCGCCATGGAAGCGGTATCGCGCCTGCCGAGGCATTTGACAATAACTTTAACGCATTTGCCTTACAAAAAAAACGGACGACGACGGAAAAAGCGCCGACTATAGTCGCGCCTCTGAAAGCAGGTGCGACAAAAATGGCCACCAAGGGGAGATAAGTCATCGGAAATTTTTCAAAATCAATAGGCTTCTTCATCTTGCCGTGATAAACATGTATACCGAATTTGGTTACATGTGGTGAAGTAGAACTTGAGTTATTGCGTGGACAAGGATACAGAGTGTGAAAATTAAAAATGGCTGCCAAGGGTAGATAAGTTATCGGAAATTTTTGAAAATCATTGGCTTCTTCGGCTTGTCGTGATAAACATGTATACCAAATTTGGTTTCAATCCGTCAAGTAGTTCTCTAATTATTGCGTGGACAAGCTGTGCCCGCCCGCCCGTACAAGATGAATACATAATACGTCCTGTTTTTTCAAACGGGCGTATAAAAATGGGATATTGTTTTGTGATATGCTATAGGTACATGGCCACTCAGTAGGCACTAAATGTTCTTTATACTAGAGACATCATCCGAGACATTTTCTAGCAAAATAAGCATTCATTCACCATTACCCCACGTAGCGAGTGGCATTATTATACATTTCATATCAGAAGTAAATTTCCAGACTGATATCAGGGACGATAACCGCGTTTCCTTAAAATGTTAACGGACATTACTATTTATACTCTGTATTTATTTTTTGATGTGCAATTATCGTACTTTATAATCTGTCAAAAATATTATTTTTTCTGGTGACACATTTAATTAATATAAATATTAAATTAACAAGAATTCCTGCCACGGAAGCGGTATCGCGCCTGCCGAGGCATTTGAACATTACAAGTAAATAAATTACCTTTTGAGAATTTGGATGTGGGGTTGTGCGTAATGAAGCATCATCCCTAGACAAACATTGATGCAAAATATTATCAAAGTCTGGCAAGGGCTTAAAGAGATATTGTGAAAAAACAATAACTTAACGCATTTCTGTTACAAAACCGGTGAACATTACAAGTAAATAAATGACGTTGACGTTCAGAATTTGGATGTGGGGGTGTGGGTAATGAAGCATCATCCCTAGACAAACATTGATGCGAATATTATCAAAGTCTGGCAAGGGGTTAAGAGATATTGTGAAAAAACAATAACTTTAACGCATTTCTGTTACAAAACCAGTGAACATTACAAGTAAATAAATGACCTTGAGAATTTGGATGTGGGGGTGTGCGTAATGAAGCATCATCCATAGACAAACATTGATGTGAAATATTATCAAAGTCTGGCAAGGGGTTAAAGAGATATTGTGAAAAAACAATAACTTTAACGCATTTGCCTTACAAAAAAAACCGGACTACGCGGACGACGATGGAAAAAGCGCCGACTATCCTCTGCTAAAGCAGGCGCGACAAAAACTAGTATGCCTCATTTGCATATGAAAATAACCTGATACCACTGCGCGTCACCTAACAGTAAAATAAACATTTATAAATGATTATATCTGTATATCGGACAGTAGTAACTTTTAGAACTGGTGGAATAGTGACACAATATACACTTATTAATTCCTATAAAGAACATTTTGTGCCTACTGTGTGGGCATGTTCCTGTAACATGCTAGCAACAGTAAATGACATACAGAGACCGGACCTCGGTCTTAAAGTATCATCTGAAAGACCAGTGGGATGGAAATACCAGTACAGTGGAACCCCTCCAAACCGGACACCCTCTATACCGGAATTCGCGCTATACCGAACATACGACCACGTCCCGAATATTCTGCTATATAAACACCATTAGTTTCTACCCCTCTATTCCGGAACCCCTCTACTCCGTAATCCGGACGCGATTTCAAGTCCCAAAACCATATTTCAGCATTAAAATAACCCCGGAAAACCGGAAACACGGTCACCTGTCAGGATGTCATCCAAGAAATACACCGCGCCCAATTTCAATGTTGTTGTTTCAAGCGGGTGTCAAAATCACACCGTGTTTGCAATATACTGGTTCCCGGTAGTATTGTTCAGCTCTGGTTCCCAAAATGCGGAGCCACGAGAATGAGATGATTCTAACGGAATTTTTTGAACGTCGTAAGCAGCATTACAAAGTTAGGAATCTATTCAATACACATGATACATGCGACCTAAATACGAGACATGTCTGCTGTTTCACATTATTTGTGAACCAACCGACCGAATAATTGAGAATCTGATAATTACTTAACGAAGCTGTAAACTCGTGACTGTAGCCTGTGGGCTATTGTAGCAGCTTGCGGTAACTACACAGCACACGCGAAATGTGTCATATGCTCTTTGTGACCAGTGTAGACCGTAGACTCCGATTACTATACCCCTTGCGAATCTGCACTATTTGCAATGTCAATAAAAAAACACATTCTGGTCTTAAAAGAGCGCTCCAGCTGATCGAGAAAGTTCCACAGTGGCACAACATACTCAAGGGCCTTTATCCCATGTCATCTGCACTCTGTTTATTGGGAATTACACAATCATGTCGACATGATAAAACACAACTGGGTAGCCGAGCCCCCGTTAAGGTGCGTAATTTGGGGGTACATTTCTTATTTCTCTATACAAATGGCAAGTTGGGAGTGCTTTAGAATCGTCTCATTGGGACTTAACTTTTTCGGATGGAGAAATATGAAAATAGTCCATAAATTTACTATACTGGTGGCTGGTCCACAACTAAACTGTCACCTTGTAGTGTAGTTTTATAAAAAAAAAAACACTGGTTTTTATTTGTTTGTTTGTTTGTTTCCAATGAAAAAGTCATCATATCAATTCTCAGAATAAAAAGAAACTTGACATATTTATTGAAAAAATGTGTACATATGCTTTCAATATGGTAATAATGGTATATACTATACAAATCCAAGAGTTAATAATGGAAAACATACATTTCCTTAACTGGAAATAGAACCCCTCTAAACCGAAAACCCCTATAAACCAAACTTTTCAGTCTGTCCCCAGGGTGTTCGGTTTAGAGGGGTTCCACTGTACTATGAAAGTAGACGTTAACGTCTAGGATTGGGTTGAACCTACAACCTCTGTAGCCTATTTCATCAACATTGCAAAGTATTATACTTTGAGGGAGAAATTTTCAATTTTTTTTAAAATTTATTAATTTTTATTATACTGAATTTATTACATTATCACAGCCATTTAATGGCTGTGATAATGTAATAAATTCAGTATAATAATTCTGCATACTTTTAATCATGAAATATATGCATTTGTTAGTTCTATATGAAATAATGCATTTCAGGAAAAATAAATGATTACTCCCTCAAAGTATACTTTGCTAGTAAAGTATACTTTGCAATGTTGATGAAATAGGCCCCTGGTGTCGAAATCCAAGGTGTTAAAAACCTTTTAAACACCACATGCCATATTGTATCCACCATTTGCAAATACTGTAGATCCAGATGATCTAGAAGTTTGTCAGAAATTTCAGATTAAAACACCCTTGTTTTGATAAATGGAGTTACCTAGTTAAAACTAGAATGGAACAGTCCATGCCCAGAGTAAAATGGTTATGTATTTTATCTGGTTCTACGACCAAATACAATACTGCACACCTGGCACCTACCCCTTGGCCTTGTTGACAAACTCTATTATATCCTCCCCCGTCCGGTCACCTACGTGGGTGTAGACGTTTTCTCCACGGAAACTGGAAATAAAGCCGGATGAAAATAGACACACAATTCTTTCTCCATGCTATGTAATGTTACATATGCAGAGCGTGTATAGGCGTATTTTACGCAATTATTTTAGCTGAATACTCATTGATTATCAAAAGTGGGAGTACAAATTACGCACAACAATGTGAAAATATGCATTGATCTTCAAATTGAGTAGTGAAAACACTGTCATAAAGTTGAAAATTCACTTAGTTGAGCTAAGTGAATGTTTAACTGTTATATTTTTTTATAATTTGTTCCCTATTTAGGAATGAAGAAAACCAATAATTCATTTGTAAAAGTAAAATATGCAATGATTTTGAAATCAGGGGGTATAGTACGCTTTAGACACAAAGCTTATCTGGAGCACTGCATATGTGTGACAAATAATTCACTAAATTAAGAACACCAGATATCATATTGATAAATTGACTGTAGTTGTTTGCTAGCCATGTAAATGTACATTTTTGATTTGTTTGACACACGTGATGGGGAAAAATAATCTGATAGTCTCACATTGTGAATATGCAGAATCTACTGTTTGTATCAATCTTGTATGGTTCTTTCAGTCAGCTCATTAAAAAGACCTTACAAAAATTGCAACAAGAAATGTGGCCTATTGTTACACAAATGCCCTGTGTGCCAGCAAAAAGAAAAACAACAACAACAGAAAACGGTTAAGTTATTCAGTGACCTTTAGAAGGTCAAAAAGGTATTGGTCAAGTTTATTGTGGAATGAGTGTATCAGATCTGGCCCAATGTATCAAGTGTCCACATATGGAAGTAATCCTTCAGGTAATATTGAAGTTATGTCATATAGAAACTCTTACAACCTGGGTGGATGGATGGACAGACTGACACACGGACAGATGGATGGGCTCTGGCTCTTCAAACACGAAAGCATAAAAACAGTATTTTCCATCTACTTACAATTTTATTGTAGGGAAGCCTTTCACCCCGAATTCAGAGGCCACGTGGGAGAACCTCGTGCAATCAAGCTTGGCCACAGTAATTCCTGAGTTCTGTAGAGACGCGGACACCTGGTTAAATATTGGCTCCAGCTTCTTGCAGTGGCCGCACCACGGAGCGTAGAACTGTAAATCGCATGGAGACTAGAACTGTGAAGCTACAGGGGTTGTTTAACAGTGCTCCAGATAAGGAATTAGTAATTGAGTATTTTCACTCCATCATATCTGAAGCAATTGGGTATTTCAATATTTTAATTGGGTTAAATATAATCTCACTACTATTTACACATCAACAGACAGCAATTATTGAATAGTTTGCTTCGAAATTAAAACATTGTCTTGGCATTTCATTAGAATTGTCTCCTTGGAGACAATTCTAATGAAATACCAAGATGTGTTTTCATGGAAAATAAGAAAAATATGCTATATTTGTGGTCTGGTTATTGTTTTCTGTAGCATGATAAAGGTACCACACAATTTGGTATTGCTTTTTGATACTCGCTACTTCTGATTTCAATTGGGTTTTTGGCAATTTTAATTGGGTATTTACGTAAATACGCAGCTTATCTGGAGCTCTGGTTTAACATATTTGTTTCACCCCTAAGTAACTGGAATTGATTTTGTTAATTTTTCGACCAATCAAATTGCCACACATGATTTTCAGACTAGTCCATTTATGAAAAGGGCGTGTTTTTTACCCTAAAAAATATGAAAGTTATTGGCAAAAGGTGCAGATCCTGATGAGACGGCTCGTCACGAGTCGGCTCATCTGGATCTACACTGTTTGCAAACACCACTGTAGAGGTCTGTAATGTTGAAAGGGTTAACCAGTTTCATGTGGAATACTGACCAACAGGTTGCTAACTTTTGTTTTATTATCGTTATTTCTTCAGGAAAGTATGGTGCGTGTTTAGAGCGAGTATTGCAGGAATCCCGCAACTGTATCACCAATTTCCCCTTCAAATGTGTCTATTGCATTCAATTTTTTATCCATTTCTGATCGATACATTCATGTGTACCACTTCGTACCATGTGGATGTTTAGTGGCCTTTGCATATTTTAAATGCGACTCTTGATGAATATGGGATTACTGGTATATTACAACCTATCGTTACAAACAAACCTGTGCAGCAAATTAATCACAATGTAAATTATGCTCAGCCAATATCATTAACGCGAGTTGTCAGAAGACAACGAAGCGCACCTGGTGGTGCCTTAGTTTAACCGAATATCAAGAGCTGTGTGAAAGGAAACAGAAATTAAAAGAAATTTCCCCCAATGTTAAGTCTGTGAACGCAGTAATATTGTGTCCTTAGCCTTGAGGATAGCGATGGTCTGAAAGGCATGGATTTGTCACGGCATGATAGAATACTATTAGAGGAAGACGTGTGAAATATCAAGAAGTAAGGTGAAAGGAAACCAAAATTGTAACAAAATTCCCTCAATGACATTGGCTGGAAAGCAATTTCCAAACATAATCGATTACAAAATTCCCCTGTATGGTATAAACAGTCAATTGTTTGATTGTCTGCTTTGAAACAACTGGGTCCAAATTATAACAATTATGGCATGGTGTGATCAATGTATAGACCCTGCTCAGCATGCATATCCTCATAATATAATCTGTTCAGGGTCTATGATGCTTGCCTATCTTTGAGTGAAACACCATTCATGCTTCTAAAGATACAGGGGCCCGTTTCACTAAACTTTGTATGACTAAAATGTTTGTAAGTACAAATTTAGGATCGTCTGTAAATTTCAATTGATGGATTTACATGTATTGAGCATAGGCTGCATATGCAGCCTATGCTCAATAAATGTAAATCCAATAATACTTTACAAGAAAACATTGTTAATGTGAAATTTAGACACTATCATAATTTTGCACTTACAAACATTGTATTTGTACAAAGTTTAGTGAAACGGGCCCCTGATCTTTATCACGCTATGAGCATGCACAAACGGCTGTGACTGGAGAAAGGGGCCTATGGGATATGTGACCAGTGTAGCTCCTGATAAAATATCACACTCATGTAGCCTGACAAAGATCTAAACGTATATTGCTTGTTAGAGTAGGGTATTAGTTTGATGGAATGAAAAACAGTGCATATCCTGATCAGACAGTGTGGATGCACTGGTTGATCTGGATCTCCATTGGTCGCCAAAACCATGAGCCCCATTTCTCCAGTCGCAGCCACGTCTGACTAGAGGATCAAGGTCTTGACTAGCCAAGAGACACGTTTCTCCACTCTCTGACAATTTACCTCCACAAGCCATTTGCCTTGCTTCCTGCTCTCCAAAAATCTGGAACCAACAAGATAGAAAATGAATGTTGTCATTTCGAAAACATGACAAACATACAAAGGGGTCAAATCAAAAATTGAAATTCATTCCAAGTCTAAACAGGAGATATAATCTATGATTAGGATTTGACTCTCAAACTGGAACTCCCATCTTTTATCCCACATTAAAGACCACCATTACGCCTGCATCTGTGCCAAACAAAGTGTTTGTTTTTATAAGTGCTCTGAACCTTGTTAATAGAAATCATTATAAAAGTTTAAAAACTTTCTCCATTTGTAGTTGTTGTAGAAATAGCTGGCATAGTAATTGTTATTTGTTAGGAATATCAATATTTAAACTATTTATTCACTATGACAGCAAAGTTTTATATTTATATGTTTATTATTAATCATTTGCAGGGCCTGAAAATAGCAGTAGTACCTGTATACCTGTATACCACTGCATGATGATCGCAATTTTAATTTATCACGGGTCTGGCGGACTTTTTGCTTGTAAAATACAAAGGTCTGACATTAAAATTTGCAGGTCCAGGACCTCGGACCAGTGCTATTTTCAGGCCCTGATTTGTATGATTCAAATGTGAAGTGCCAATATTGCTTTAAGTAACAAACATGTACATGCCATTTAACACATTGAATGATTGCCCAGCTCGCTAACTGTAACGCGAACAAAGTTCGCAAAGGCTGGTAAAAACAAAATCAGCCCATAAACAACACGGTTCCTGGACTTCGCACGCGTTACAATTAGCGAGCCGGGCATAAGGTAAATCACGAAACCAGTCCGTACTTCAGTTGGTTGAAAAAAAAAGGTTCCCGACGGATGAGTAACATACTATAATACTATTAGGTAAATCACGTCACTTCGGTTGGTTAAAAAAAACAACAACATGGTGAACAAGATGGCAAGTGTCCTATCTTCATGAAAATATAGATCCTACGTACAACTGGATAACAATCATCACCACATCGAATTTTCGTTCATCACATAAAGTGCCTATGATTTTAACTGAGAATCAATGTGTACACAATCACATCCGAATTAAGGCACCACACGGCAATAGGCTGACCGATATATGTAACATACCTTTCATCTAAATCTGGAACAAATGCACCGCATAATCGACTTGAAACTGAAACGAAATACAAGAAAACATATTTGTGAACGTATTAGTAATGCTGTAATGAGAGAAACACGAACAGAAAATTACATTAGTTACCTGCCAATAGAATGACACAAATCAGCATCCGCATCTTCAGCTGAGTTGTTGTAAATTCTGTTGTTCAGCCGCTGACTTTTCGGCTACTTGCCTACCTACCTATACCTATCTACCTAAACGAAGACAATCGACTTCTCCCATTAACCGACACACATTTACAGCTGGGTGGACTGAAGCAGTGTGGATAAAGTGTCTTGCTCAAGGACACAACGCATTGCCTCTGGTGAGGCTCGAACCCACGACAGTTGGATCAGCAGTCCGATGCTCTAGACCATTCTGCCACACGCTCTCTCTGTGCCTGACCGCCCGCCCACCCATCCGTCAGTCCGTCCGTCAGTCTGTGTGTAGGTCTGTCTGTGACGACGCTGACACTGTCATTGAAACAAATGAACAGATGCTTGTATAAAATCACACTTGCATTGCGTATTTAATATTTATAATGATATAGAGAACAATTAAGATACACAGAGGAGACACGTGAACCCACACAAAGAAGAAACCAACGCAATATACTACATCCTGATAAACGCACGACACGCACACAGCGGTGGTCGAGGAGCCTTCAAGTACATATTTTTTCTTGTGATATTTTGTCACTGTGCCACCGCGGACATAACGTATTTAAAATGGTCGATCACCGCGGGCATAGCCTACCTGTCCCCCGCGATCACTGTTTCAGGTAGTGGGATCGCGGTGACAGCATCCCCGGTCACTGTGATGCATTTCCCGAACGTTATCACGGTGATTCGCCGTGGTCGTTCACGGGGGATCACCGTGTTTGCGTACCTACCTGTATTTATAAATGCATGTACATGTGTACAGTATTTTTGCAAAATAAAACATTTTTGGTGGTTTGAGAAACCATTAATTAAGTGCGCGCGTGCGTGTGTGTCCGTGTGCATTCGCGTTTTGATGTAGCAAGAGTCGAACATAATGCAATATCACTATTCTATATTTACACAAGTTATGGTGTTAACTGCTTAGACACGATGACATCAATGTTTGTCAAATTGTATATAAATTTTCTTAACTTGGTTGATTGATTGAATTGCGACTAAAAGTGATTTAATCCATGCTGGGCGCAAAGGAAATAATCCCGTCTTTATCATTTAGCGGCTGACCTGTGATTATTTCGGGAGATTGAACACCATCGGTCTAATTATTTTTTAACATTAGCAGGTACTCTTCAATAGTAACTGTACATGTAAATACGGTCATAAGCATCAGTTGCCAACATATCAGTAAGTGGAAAATGCGAGGTTGCCACATGTCCCTAATAGGACATGTAAACGTTGTCTTAGAAGACGATTCTCATGTGCTGCAAAAACACGTTTATTGAGCAAAAAAAACATATTTTGATACGTGTTATTGGTTAGGCTACTGCATCACATCGTCGACCTATACACAAGATCGCGAAAACGCGAGACCAAATGCGAGGCGAGAAGGTGAGATTATAATGTATTAATTCTCGCGTTTTCGCCTGGCTATCTCGAGTTTTCGCCTCGGCCTTTTCACGATGTCGCCTTCGCATTGGAAATATATTTGTTCATGTCATTATGTGTGTGTAGAATATTAATGCATGCGTGTTGAAATTGAGTTTTGCGCATACATTACAGTAACATGTACGTATATATACGTACGTAGGACGCAATTCGAACTAGCATGCTTTATATGCATATACGTACTTAGAACGCAAATCCAACACACATGCTGTCTACACATACGGGGCGCCATGCAGGACAGGTTAATTATGTGTACAAAACCAATTTTGTCCAGACAAAATTGAGTTTTGTAACACTAAAAATCACAAAATCCAATTATGTAAAATTCTGATATACAAAATTCATTTTTGTTATAAAGGATTCAATTTTGTAAGACAAAATTGAGTTTTGTGAACAAAATTCAGTTTTGTGGGACAGAATTCAGTTTTGTCCACAAAAGTCAGTTTTGTCCACAAAAATTAGTTTGCGTAGGATAGTCTATGTCATCTCTACGTTGATTGGTTGAGATCGGTCTTAGTCCATTTTACTAGATGGTGGAGTACACTTGCAGGTTTAAATTTTTTAATGCGAAAATATAACCCAATATATCAATATTATACTTCTTTATGGACAGTTATTTTGGTTATATTATGATTACAAAATATATACCTCTAGTTCTATCCAATACTATTATTGTGACTAATCTTATTGTAACCACCACACGAGACCATTTTATCGTGGGACCTTGCTAGCACCCCCTGTATACGTTTAAACAGTAAGAATACCTTGCAACACTAAGCTACAAAGCAGTAACAAGTGTGTTTCATCCAGCGTTCTCTGAAACTTAATTACTTCTTCAGACGCCATTTTGGATCGCTGATCGGCGATCGTGACCCATCTCTCCAGTCCAGTTTCTGACCAATGGTAGTCCTTCTTACATGCTTGTGCAGAATTGAATTTTGTGACACAGAATTGAATTTTGTTACACAGAATTAAATTCTGTGACACAGAATTGAATTTTGTTAAACAGAATTTTGTGACACAGAATTGAATTTTGTGACACAGAATTGAGTTTTGTGGCACAAAAGTGAATTTTGTGACACAGAATTGAATTTTGTGACACAGAATTGAGTTTTGTGGCACAAAAGTGAGTTTTGTGACACGTACAGAATTGAGTTTTGTGACACAGAATTGAATTTTGTGACACAGAATTGAGTTTTGTGGCACAAAAGTGAATTTTGTGACACAGAATTGAGTTTTGTGGCACAAAAATGAATTTTGTTGACAAAATTGAGCCATGTCCCACTTGGCGCCCCGTAACACAAGCATGGGTAACTCGTATTTCCAAAAGCGGGAGGCTAGATCGAGATCGCAGAAAAAACGCGAGATTGTAACATAAAATCAAAGGACTGAAAGTCCTAAAATCCTTCGCAGTACGTGCTTGTGGAGGACACATATACTAAGAATTCATTTGTTGGAAAGTACATTGTAGTCTTAAGAATTGGCACCAGGAGGGATGCGGAACTTTGCGGAATAGATGTATTGTGGCTTGTCAGTAGTTGAGACAGCAACTATTCAAATGATCAGCTACATACAAGTTTCACTTGCTCAATAATTTCCCGACTATATATACTCACAGGATATATTGCTTTGTCATATGTTAGTATACACTAGTTCTGAAAGATATATGCATTACCATAGTAACCATGGTAACCAATATTGGAAAACACAAAAATAGTATTTGTTGAAAAGGTGTTTTGAAAATCAATGCAATACACCCGAGTACAGTTTTTTTTGTCATTTAATATTTTATTCTCTTTGCTACATGTACATGTATAAATACAATGATATGATTAAACATACAGTTCATTAAACATAGTACAGCTGTTCTGCCAGTTCAACAAAAACATGAATACATCATAGTCTGTATAATTAACCTAAGAATACATGTCTACATGTAACATTGAGTTTTTAAACTAAAATATAGGAGTCTATATATAGGGCATATGGGCTATGAGATTGGTATAGGTCGGAGAAGAAAATGTCAAAAAGTGGGGGACGGGGGTCAAATAAATGGTCCGGGCTCATATATATATACATTCGTTGGTTCTTATATCAAATGATTGTGTCTACGTATTTTGTTCTATAAAATCACTCCATTTTGAATGAAAAGTATCTAGTTTATTCTTAATAGTGGCAATAGTTTCTTCTATTTTTATTGTTTGCTTCATATATGTGTTAAAGCGGCCTATCGATGGCTGCGTTTCATCGTATTTGCACATATAAATTAAATACTTTGCTAGAAGAATTAGGAAGCTTATAATCATTGCTTTATTTTTACAGTCGACCTTCACGTTACAAAATGATATGTTTTCATGTTAAATTACTATTGTAGTCTAGTCTATTTGTTTGTAATAGTATGTTGATATCCGACCAAAACGATTGTATGACAGTGCATTCCCAAAACATATGCTTATTAGAATCCACATTCATATGACATAATTCACATAAGTTTGAAGGTTTTAATTTGCATTTGAATAAAAAGCCATTGTTTGGAATTATTCTCATGAAATATTTGTACTGAAACGCACGAAGTTTTGTGCTTATTGTGCTTTTATATGACAGTGAAAAAAATACCTTTCCATTCGATATCTTGTTTATTTAACTCACATTCCCATTTAATTATATGTTTTTGCTGCGTTAATTTCATGTTTTCAATCTGTATATTATATAACATTTTATTAATATGTTTTGATGATAAACATTGATTTATTTTGTATTTCTGTGTTTCATTATCCAATGGCACGGTTTTCATTTCTATTTTCCATTCGTTTTTAATATTACCTAATAATTTGTAATATCTCAAGAAATCTCCATTATTTATGTCATATATAGTTTTTATATCGTTGAAGCTGTAAAAGTCTTTTATTCTAAAATCATATATGTGTTTTAAATACATATACCTCTATCATACCAGTCTTAATAGAAGAACGTTATATTTCTTTCATTTTTTATGTTTGAGTTATGCCATAATATTTCATATGATATGTTGGTATAAATAGAATGTTTATTTAAAATTGAATTTTGCACCAAGAAATGGTTGAAACATATTGTTTAGAAACGAATATTGTTTTACAAGGTGTTTTGTGTCATTTGAATTTAGATTGCTTTTAAATAGTACATTATCACCATATTTACTTAGTTCCTTATTATATGCTTATTTTTAATTGATTCTGATTAGTACCATTTAAGCGTTTTATCCATGAACATTTTAATGAATTGATGAATGCATGTATGCTAATCATTTTCAAACCACAGTTTTCATAGTTTTGTATTATAGTTTTTCGTGCTATTTTATCGGGTTTACCATCCCAGAGAAATTTGTACATTATGTCATTAATCTGTTTGCCGGGTTCTCTAGGACTGTCAGTGGGTATATTAGTTTTGGTAACGTGAATGTCTTTAATACAGTTATCTTGCCGATTAATGTCAAGTTCCATGTTTGCCATTTTGTTTGTTAAAACAGTTTTGAAATGACTTAATTTTTGGTAATAAATTTAGTTCATGTAGCTGTGTTTTATTGTTTGTGAATATTATTCCAAGTGTTGATGCATGGTAGTTTGACCACGTATATCGATTGCTATTACACCATTGACTTGGGTTATGCATAAGTTCCCCAATCTTTAATGCTGTACATTTTGATTTATTAAGTTTTATACCTGATATTATTGAAAAAATGTCTAGTGTGTGTAATTAGTTCTTTAAATTAATTTTCAGATCCATCAAGCGTGAAGCTTGCATCATCTGCGAATAGTGTTTGTTTTATTTCATTTTCACCTAAAGATAAACCTTTTATTTCTACATTTGCATCTATTTGTCTCGATAAAATCTCTATACAAATAATAAAAATGTATGCTGATAGCGGACAACCCTGTCTAACACCTTTTTTAACACTGAACAAATTTGACAAATTGCCATTATTCGAAACACAACTTTTTGCATCGTTATAGAATAGCGATATCCATTGTATTAATGAATTACCAAAGTTAAGATTGTTGAGGCATTTAATTATAAATCCATGGTCTAGCCTCTAGGCTATCAAAAGCTTTCTGAAAATCTGCAAAGAAGATTAAACATGGTGTATTGTTTTCATTAGCTTCATTTATTATTTCTATAAGTGTCCGTACGTTTTCTCCTATATATCTACCTTTTATAAACCCCGTTTGATTCATGTTGGTTATTGTGTTTAATACCTTTTTTATTCTGTTACCTATAACTTTTGTCGCGATTTATAGTCTACATTCAATAGCGAAATTGGCCTCCAATTATCAATTGAGAGGGTGTTTTTATCTTTCTTTGGCAGTAACGTAATGATCCCTTCGTTTTTGTAATTCAGTTAGAGATCCATTTTCGTATGAATAATTTATCGATTTTATATAGTGCTCTTTTATATCATTCCAATATAGCTTATACAATTCAGCAGTTATACCATCTGATCCTGGACTTTTTGAATTTTTCATTTCTTTTATTGCTGCTACACATTCATACTCGTTTATGTAACCTTCACAAGACTGTTTTTCATTTTCGCTTAGTTTGTGATCAATGAAGTTGAAAAATGTATCATTGTTGTGATTTATATTAGTATCTTGTTCATAAATATGCATATAGTAATGTTCAACGTGATTAAGAATATCTGTTTGGTTATTTTCCATTGTTCCATTTGTTTAATTGATTTTTGTTCACATCTCTTTTTTTCTATGTTTGCAAACTATTTCGTATTCTTTTCAGAATCTTCGACCCATTCAGCCTTCGATCGTAATAGTATTCCCTTTATTTTCTCATTAGTCATTTCAGTAAGTTTTTTTTTTTTCGACATTTAATTCATCTAATTTATGTAGATTGTTTGGATCATGTGATAAATTTTCTTCTAACCTTTTTATATCGAGTATTGTTACCATCTTGCAATACACTTAACATGTGAACGTTTAATAATATTGGTTGTCATGGCAACCATTTTAATATTTCACACACAAATCATATATACTCCATTTAAAATCAATATATTCCTCGAATCAGTATACATTATCAATGCTGCAAAAACAATATTTATCTTGACAAACATGATTGTTCAAAGTAATTTCACCTTGACCTTGGACATGAAGGCCATATGGGTGTGGTACATGTATGGAATGAAAATATGGATGATGATAAGGAAGTATATGAAGTTTGAAGTCAATCTGACTTACGGTTGCAGAAATCTTTAAGGCAAATCTTACGGATGCAAATGTCTAAGTAATTTGACCTTGACCTTGGAAATGAAGGCCGCATGAGTGTGGTATGGAATGAAAATATGGTTGATGATAAGGAAATACATGTATATGAAGTTTGAGGTCCATCCGACTTTCCGTCACAGAGATAATGGGTACCCAAACTCTTTAACGTGGACGGACGGAATTACGAAAACTATATACACCTCGACATACTTTGTATGCCGGGGGGCGGGGGTATCATTAGTTTTGTATACACAGTTTAAACTTTTATATATTTATATTTTACAACAATTACAAACAAGAGCGAGCAGTCATGCATGGAACACGACAGGTGACATATGTCATCAGTCCCTTTTTTCCTGTCACAGTCATAGCTCAGGAATTAGACTGGTGGCATATGTCATCAGTCCATTTTATCCTGACACAGTCTCCTAAATTTAAAATTGATATAATTTTCCAATTCAAATAGGAATCCTCAGCGATTTGTAACCCGGAGGATATAACAAAAACGTTCTACTTTCACTTTTAGTTCAGCTACACATTCAATTTTAATTTATTGAGTAATTGATGCCGAAATATTTATTTAAATTAATATCTAATTATTTAAATATACTTTTTTTAATTCATAATACAAATAATCTAGAGATAATTATTATCCTTATTCAAACTCAAGACAACGTTTCCTTTGTGAAGTGTATCGTACTGTACATGCTGTGTAACGTCAAGACGCAAGACTGTCGGCAGCGTAATTACACGACATGTAATTATCAAAAAATTGCTAGCACCTCTGGAAAGTTTGGATTTCAGCGCGAACTGTTTTACTAAATTCATTATAGATTAGTTGATTTTTTAAGTAAAATGGACACTGATTAATACTATCGATGGCTCAAGATGATTAAAACAGTATGCAACTGTCAAAAAACAATGTTTCTGCTTTAAATCATCATCATTTCGCTGTCCAATGTTGGATTTTATCGACCATCGATTGCAAAATGTGATTATAATACTGTAGTATACACATGTTGTACACAGTAACTTCAAGTGCTCAGTGTTCGTCTTGGAGCCGTAGACAAGAAGAAACGAAATTCGTTTCTACACTGAGTCTGCGAACAAACGAAACTTAGCATCCCTTAGATGATGAACACACGTCGGTGAAAAAAAAATAGGAACGCTAATTATCGTTCTTTCGTGATATAGAAATGAATTTTAAGGTTGCGAACGGGAAAAAAACGAATCTTTAGAGGCGTAAAATTTACGTTCCTTCTCGGCGAATAAACAAACTTTATCGTTTTGAAATATAGTTTCTACGTTTATTCGGCTGAACTCTAGCGTGTAACGTGATGTAAATGATGCAGAATATTTTGCCGCGTTTTTTCGTTATGCCGCAAATGGCCACAGGAAGTTTTGCGAGAGATTGCGGCAATATTCCGCACTAAAGTTAAATCGGTTGCGGCAATAACAAAAAAAGCTGGTTATGCGGTGCCAGTAGCTGTATGTATTTTATACATATACGATACCAAAGGTGATGTGAAAAATAACATGTAATACCGTACATTGGCACGAAAACCTTGCCTGCATATTTACCTGTGATGCATGCAGACGTCGCCGTGATACAAGGTGACCGTCACCGCGAAACACCGCGAATCACCCTTAGGGCAGGCTGGTTTCAGTCAGGGTGACCATTTTCTAATCGTCGCCGCGAATCACAGTGACATGTCCGCGCTGAGGAAGATTGCGGGGATGGGTGGGTCGCGCACGCAAAAAGAAACATGTACTGTACATCCATTAAGCTACACTGACACTAAGAATTCCCCTGATATATGATTAATTGATCATCTTTTCAACACATGCACAACATTTAGTATATTTAACTAGTATGACCAGTGTAGCCTCAAATCACAACAGTGAAAAGTACACATACATGTTACAAAAAACATATTGTTCAAAAGTAAATGAAAATATACACATGTATTACAAATGTACACACTACAGTGTCTTGTACCTCATTCAAACTAGTTACAAATCACTTTATCAACAAAATAAAGTGCAATTAACATGTGGTACAGATCTGGTGAGCTTTACCAGAGTGTAACTAAAATACGGCTTGTTGTGCGTAGCGGTCTAAGGGTTAAAAAGATCTAAATCATTTAGTTTTGTTTTGTCAGGCTATAATCTAATAAAACCTTAATTTATATACATTTGTTCTTTAATACCATGTCTGTGATACATGAAGGGCTTCGCTCTCTCACTGTAATGGTGGAGTAGTACGCTCCAAGCTTCAAGCTCCTGTGAGAAAGTTAATATTACTAAATACATGCAAAGAAATAAGACCAAATACAATAACACCGAAATACACACGAAAAGCCATTGACAAAGTTGAAACCATATTAAACTAAACTAGATCCAGTTACAGTGATATACAGTTCAGTAGGAAATGTTCAAGTGTTATATCTGTTATACCAGCTACATATGTGACGAGGTAAACTGGGGTGTGTCGAAACAATTGGGTGTAGAGAGATTGGGGCGAAAAATAATCCACATTAAAGGTACATGCCCACTCAGTAAGCACAAAGTGTTCTTTCTAGGAATTAAATAAATGTATAATTGTGTCACTATTCCACCAGTTCTAAACATTACGAGTGCCCGCTATACAGATCAGATATAATCATTTAGTAATATGTGTTTTACTGATAGTGACTCGCTGACGTGTGTATATAGCAATGTACGTTTTTTCTTGGGTATTTTTTAGACCAGGGGTGTGTTGAAACAATGCTCTCTCAGTCTATGTGGCTGTAGAGATTGAGGCGAAAGATAAGCGCCTGAAATACAGACATACAACAACAACAACAACACAACGATGGCGACAGCAATGAAAGTTTGTATAAATAAAACATCTACAAAATAACATTTTCCTTTACAAATTATACAGATATATGAGAGATTTCCTTCTATTGTTCAAATAGTGCTAGTGTAATTTGACGGACCTTGAGACAATGGGCGTTAATTCACTATGCAAATCGATTACAAGGGGGACAACTTTTAGACCAACTACTGTATGGCAATGCCATGTTATGGCATGCTTTTTTGCTTGTGGTATATACTTCATGCCTTCTCATTGATTCATGACCCTAGAAAACAAGTGAAAATAATCATATTCTAAGAATAGTATTAATTGAAAATTATCTTGAACGGTATTTTCATTTGTTTTCCACGGTTTTCTAGGTTACAGTTACTGTCATTTCGGCTAATTCAATTCACGTCACATTTAGCCTTGCATGTATACGTCATAATAAAATATGTGGATTTCGGAATAAACTGGTCAACTAAGAAACTAATCTGTCATGATGTCACTGGATAGTTCTGCTTCAAGTTTAATACCAATTTTGCTATGCTGATCCAGTATGCTGTTCGTCATTTTGTTTACACTACCAGATGCACAGCATTATATAGCAGAAACAAATGTGATGTTGCAAACACGCATGTGATGTCGCACACAATTTATGTCACTTACTGACGTCAGTACGTTATGACATTTTACCTGCACAGACGTCTTTGAACTGCGTTGAATATTAAGGAGATTTTGACTGAATATGGGGACGTTAATGACATATAAATTTGTTTGGAAAGCCGTAGGTGCGCAGAATTAGCCGACACCATTGTACATACAATTGTGATTTACCACCTCTTTTGTGATTTTTCTACATATTTCCTTAATCTGAAGGTCTATTCGCAAATTATGCATAAAATGTGATACATGTTGATTTCTAGGTCAATCCAGACTTCACCATATTTAAATTTGATGCATCTAGGCAGCAACACTTCTTCATTGTATGAGTGATCAAGGAATGTCACTCAAATGTGCAAAAAGTTGTAGGGCATGAACCTGATGAGAAGTTTCAAGATCAATTAGGTGTCTTGTGTGAATTATTTCTAGGGACTCTGAGACTTGCATAAACAACACTTTTGGCGAATTCCTTATGTGCACTCATAGTCAAGTGTTTGAACTTTATGTTGATGTATACATTTTCAGGAATTAATCAGAATATAACACACACTATGAATTTATGTGCTTAGCGGCACAAATCCATGAGAACAGTGAGGAGCGCCGTGGCGTAATGGTCAGTGTATCTGACTACTGATCCAAGGGTCGTGGGTTCGAGCCTGACTAGCGGCGTGCGTTGTGTCCTTGAGCAAGACACTTTATCCACACTGCTCCAGTTCACTCAGCTGTAAATGGGTACCGATAATTCGTAGTTGCTCTGTAAATACGAATTACCGGCTTCTCTCAAAAATCTCTACGTCTGTTCTTTCTCCCATTCTTGGGAGACGGCATGCAAGGTCCTAGAGCCAGTGCCGCCGTTAAATATAAGCAAAAAAAAAAATGAGAACAGTGACTACATGTCCCGTGGCTCCTGAAAAACATGAGTGAGTGTTGTCACCAGACGATTGTGAGACGAAAATAAACAGAAAGAATGAAAACAATAGAGAGTAATCTATGTCTACATTGTTGTTAGTTGTGAACAGTAACTCTTGAAATATACTCACTTACCGTCCTTAGCAGTTGAGTTACGATTCCACTCATAGGCACCGTCTGCAGAATACCGAATCGTATCTGATCAGATCAGAAGACTTTGTGGCTTGTATTTAGCGGGAATATATAAAAATGCTTTTCTAAAAATCTCCTTGTACACATCCGAAACATGATAATGCCAATGGGGATCACCTTGTTATAATGCTATTGTTTCTCGCAAAAGGTTAAGACCTCGTAACATCATTATGACAGCAATTTAATATCACCTTTGTAATATCTCTGTTATCTCCCTAAGAGACTGTGTTCATTGATGTGTGACCATCTCAAATTCCAATTGTGTTGACTCACTAGACTGTGTGTTAATCCTTTCAAACCCACAGGCCATACATCCAACCAAATGCAAGCACTGTAGATCCTGATGAGCTGGCTTGCAACAAGCCTTCTCGTCAAGAACTACAGCACTTTCCCATAATTTCTTTCTAACTGGAATAGTCCAAAAAATATCTTGGTAAAGACATGTTAGATATATTAACTCTTTCAATGCTACATACCTGTGTAGTTGTATTGGCAAACAGTGTAGATCCAGATGAGCCGGCTCGTGACGAGCCGTCTCGTCAGGATCTGCACTTTTCGAAAGTAATTTTCATATTTTTGAGAACATATACACCCCTCTTTTCATAAATGGACTAGTCTGAAAATCATTTTGTGACGATTGGATTGGTCCGGAAAATTGCCGTATCTAAATCAATTTCAGGTACATAGGGGCGAAAGGGTCAACCTTTCCGTCAAACAGTTTCATTAGACTACATTGGCAGCAAAAGCAACAATCAGTTTATTCTTCTTTTCAGGACGTTGATACACAGGTCACATTTGAAGATCAACAGATGATTAATGAATTTGCAAGAGTGAATGTTAGACTGCAAGATTTAAAACAGGAGCTAACAGAAAAACAGGTATGTGCAGAGACATTGTATTATAAAACTGGTTGATTTATTACAATGTACCGGTAAATAAAAGTTTATTATAAAATTGTTAAACAACCCTAGAACAGCGATGTTCCATGACCCTTTGTACATGTAGTAAAAATATCAGCATCAATAGATGGTAAAAAGTAAGTTTGGAAGGGGAGATAATTGATGATCCCGGGCATTCCGATCATAAAATCTTTATACAATTTGATCATATAAACACTGTACAAAACCTACCATACATAAAGATGAAAATCTTATTATAAGTTAACTCTTTGCATGCTAGCGGCGAAAATATCCGCCAAACGAATTAGGAGTACATGTATATGTTTTATTTCTCTCTGTAAATATGTCTTGAAATTTCATTAGAATTGAGTCCTCAGGACTCAATTCTAATGAAATTCCAAGACATATTCATGATATTTACAGGGAGAAATACAAGAAAATATGATGAATTCTTGTCCGCTAGTTTTTAACTATTTATAGCTCACAAGTTTCCCAGCATGCAAAGAGTTAACTACTGCCATGGAACAATTATTATGTCACTATAGTCTGAATCACAACAGATATATCATAGCTGCAGATAAGTTTTGTGTCTAAAGCGTACTATACCCCAAATTTCAAAATCATTTTACCTTTACAAATGGGTTATTGATTTTCTTCATTACTAAATAGGGAACAAATGATAAAAAATATAACAAATTTAAACATTCACTTATTTGAGCTGCAAATTTTTGCAGCTCAAATAAGTGAATTTATAACTTTATGGCAGTATTTTCACTACTCAATTTGAAAATCAATGCGTATTTTCACATTGCTGTGCGTATTTTGTACTCCCACTTTTGATAATCAATGCGTATTCAGCTAAAATAATTGCGTAAAATACGCCAATACGCACCTTATCTGGAGCTCTGATATATGCAGTATCTCATGGTTTATGTTGTACCATGATGTACCTACCATACATAAAGATGAAAATCTTATAAGTTAACTACTGCCATGGAACAATTATTCTGTCACTATAGTCTGAATCACAACAGATATATGAGGTACGGTAGTTGCAAAGCAGGGCTCCAGATAAGGAATTAGTAATTGAGTATTATCACTCCATCATATCTGAAGCAATTGGGTATTTCAATATTTTAATTGGGTAAAATAAAAATCCCACTACTGTTTACACATCAACAGACAGCAATTATTGAATAGTTTGCTTCAAAATGAAAACATGTCTTGGCATTTCATTAGAATTGTCTCCTTGGAGACAATTCTAATGAAATACCAAGATGTGTTTTCATGGAAAATAAGAAAAATATGCTATATTTGTGGTCTGTTTATTGTTTTCTGCAGCATGATAAAGGTACCACAAATTTGTTATTGCTTTTTGATACTCGCTACTTCTGATTTCAATTGGGTTTTTGGCAATTTTAATTGGGTATTTACGCAAATACGCAGCTTATCTGAAGCTGTGGCAAAGCTTATATCTTCACCACTCTAGCATTCAGAGAGGCCACAGTAGTTTGTGCTGGTCAGGCAAGTGACTGACTACCTCTCACTAGCCTTGTTGTTGTTGTAGAAAGAGTTACAGAATCTGGAGGATGCGGGAGACGAACTGCTAATGCAGGAAGATGACGAGGCCGCTGTACCATATCCTTGCCTGCTTAGACTCGGCCTTGCCTTAACTCTGCATGCTGGGAAACTCGTGGGATATGAATAAAAATAGGAGATTATATGTTCTTTCATTTCTCCCTGTAAATATCGTGAATATGTCTTGAAATTTCATTAGAATTGAGTCCAAATGAAATTCCAAGATTTACAGAGAGAAATAAGAAAAATACTCCGAAAATGTTGTGTTATTTTCACCGCTAGCATGCAAAGATTTAATAGACAAATCTTAATGATAACTTAGAAAATCACGAGTAACTTAGACCTATACAGCTAGTTCTGGGGCGTCAGCATTGACAGTGTTTGTCACTTTGCTATCACGTTTCGATGGTCTAGTAACATAAGGTCGTAACTGCTATGCTAAAGCATAGCAGTTATGACCTTATGTTACTAGACCATCGGTTTGTCAAACTGGCAAATTCTGTCAATCCCATCAAGGATGCCATGGGAAGTTGTTCTTAGGGAAGTACTACTGTCTGTTCCACGTTTTGCTGCCGACAAACTGTTGGCTATTAAACCTAAAAAATATTTAAACGTAAGTACTTTTTCATCAATAACAAAATTCACCCTCCCCAAAAAATAATATTTGATGAAATTCCATCAAATATTGATTTTATTGCGAAAAAATGATTTTCCTATGGGAATTTAACATCGGGGCTAAAAATAGATTTTTTTTTAAATATTTTTTTATTTGTGGCACCAATTTTCAAAATCTAACTTGTTTTCTTAATTACATCTTTTTCAAGCTATCAAGCCAGGTTTCGGAGTCAATTTCCAATTTTTGTTGTTTTTTGATCCTTCAGGATCAAACAATTTGGAAATTGACTCCCCATGTTAAGGTGACTTTTTTCATTATTGATGAAAATGTACTTACTTTTAAATATTTTTTAGATTTAATGTGTTTATAAATGGCCAAATGTTCGTCGGCAGCAAAACGTGGAACAGGTAGGAGTGATTTTCCAAGTTCGGTAATCTATTTATATGACTGGTCTATTAGTCATAATTTGTGATACGGAAGAAATGCGTCTTATGGGAAGAAATGCGTCTTATGACGTGTTTGGCTAGTCTAGCTCCTGATCTTTGACTGGATAAATGGTGTTTAAGGAATATTTTCGCCTCTAGTTGCTGATCTGTCACTAAAATCCTGATTGGGAACATGGCATTGGCTCCCAGTTATATGGCTGAACTGATACAGTCATTGATTGAATGTGGTTTTACATACATTCAGTGATGTCACAATACAGACACCCTCATGATCTATACTGTTTGTTTGAAGTGTGACATGTTTCATATAGTCGTCACCATGTCCGTCCGTCTGAGATTTGGGTTAAATGTTTTCGGGTACCTACTATCTCTGTAACCGTAAGTCGGACTGGCTTGAAATTTTAGATGATTATGCTTATTAATCATCCATATTTTCATTCTGTGGCCCATGCATGCGGCCCCTGTGCCCACGCAGGGATTCCGCTGGGGAAAATAAAAAAATCGCCACTTCAAAAAAAAGAATAAAAAAAATCAAAAACAAAAAGAAGGAATAACCAATAATTTTTTTATCGCCAATTGTTTATTTTTATCGCCAATTGCGAAAGTGGCGATCGCCAGCGGAATCCCTGCCCACGGTGGCTTCGCAGTTTGTGTTAAAGTTATTTTTTTGCGTTAAAGCTCTTGAGGGGTACATCCATCAGTGTTACTGATTTATTTAGATTGTTTTGTACCAGCGAAAAACCACATACATGTATTTATTTTATAGCCCCCTTTCGCTGACACCTTCAGAAATTTTCATAGTCCAGGAGGGAGTTTATTAACCTTTACTACGCTGAATTAAATATTATCGTCTGCTGAAAATGTTTTATTTTCAATATTTCTCGACAAAAAACGGGTTTTGACAGCTGTCAAAACCAGTTTTTTGTTAAGAATTAAAGCAAAAATGAAAAACAGCAGATGGCAATTTACGTCAACAGCGTAGGAAGGGTTAAAATAAATATGGCATGTCCACTCATTTGAACCAGCTCGTGCCATGTAGCGTATACTAGTTTACAGATAAATAAAAAACAGGAATAAAATGCTGTGAACAAATTTAAACAATTTCATGGGCCTAAAATGATCTGATCATAGCGGTTGACGTTAAACACCATTAAATAAATAAACAATTTTCCTTAACTGACACCACATACCAGATAGGCGAGGTGTTTGTTTGTATGAACGGCGAGGAGACAACAGACATGTTGGAGAAGACCAAGGAGCTCACAAAGGACGAGATAAAATCCCTAGAGGAGCTCGCCGAGGTGCATAAAAAGATTCTCCAAGGCCTGAAGGTGGAGCTGTATGCCAAGTTTGGGACGAATATCAATCTCGAGGCCGAGGATGAATCCTGAGGACTAGTATAGATTGTATTTATCTGTGAGCCCCACAAACTGGCCATCTTATTGAAGAATTATGGGGACACTAATATTGTAGATTGTATTTGAGACAAGCCATGGGATTTTGTACCTAATGAGATTTTGTCAACTTTCAACATCATTTTACAGAAAATACTGTACACATTTTTCATGAGGTATCGCACATCCTGGGTACAAAATCACATGTCTTGTCTCATTTGAAGTACGTCTGACAGTAGAAGAATGGGGCTAAATCCATACTGACTTAGCCCCCTTCTTCCACCGACTCCTTCATTTATCTGTGGGCCCCAGTCGTATAAACTTACAGCATTTGCAATAGTCTAAGTCTTTAAGGGACTTGGCTCCCTTCTTCCACTGACACCTTCATTCATCTGTGGCCCCCCCCCCAAACTTCTTATAAACTGAACGTCTTGCATCAACAAATGTAGGTCCTGATCTGACCACAAATACAGGACCTGTAGCCTATTTCACCAACATTGCATACAGAACTAACGACTGCATATATTTGATGATTAAAAGTATGCAGAATTATTATACTGAATTTATTACATTATCACAGCCAAATGGCTGTGATAATGTAATAAATTCAGTATAATAAAAATTAATACATTTATCCTAAAATTGAAAATTTCTCCCTCAAAGTATACTTTGCATGTTTATAGTCGCATCATGGCTTACAGTAGCAAGATATTTACTAGCCGTGTCCAACAATGTCACCCTCGTTAATCATTGTTAAATGTGTCTGTGACTGGAGAAATGGGGCTTACATATTTTGCGACCAATGTACATCCAGATCAGCCTGTGCATCCGCACAGTGCAGGTTGGCCCTGATCAGACTGCGTGGACTGCATGCTGGTCCAGGGGCCTTTCATTGGTATTGGTAACAAATGTTGTATTGTCCCTTGGTTTGTGCCCACATGTCAGTTGTGTACATTACTGTGCTAACTACCATACTGGGGCGACCATTTACTGTGTTCCATCATTAGGCAAAGTGCCTCAAGCATTTACAACCAGTATAGCGAGCCCGCACCATTGTCCGATTTGGTCTTTATTATTAACCGTTTCTGGAGTAACTGGAATGGATTTTGATTTGCTAATTTTCCGAAATGCAATCGTCACAAAATGATTTTCAGATTTATGAAAAGGGGGTGTTTTTGTTCTAAAAAATATGAAAATTACTTGCAAAAGTGTAGATGCTGACGAGAAGGCTCGTTACGAGCCAGCTCATCTGGATCTGCACTATTTCGGGTTAAAGTATTATTAATAGCACATTACTTGTAAATTCTCATTATAGCATCTCCAGTTCAGAAAGCTATTGGGTCTCGCAATCACTGGTGCTGCACTCCACGCCAGCATAAAATGTTTCATGTCAAAATAAATGTTAGATTCCCAAGAAATTCTCTTTCAGCTACTGCATCAACATATTTTTTTCTAGTAACCAGCACAAGAAATTTGCGCAGGTTACTAGACAAAAGATTTGTTTATGCAATAGCTCGAAGTATGGCCAAGTAGCATCTCGTCAGGAAACTGGTGAATGTTTTGATGTGAAATTTTGACGCCAATGCGGAGTTCAGCACCAGTGACAATGATCACAGATGATGGCCACCAGGGGGCCGTTTCACTAAACTTCGCACAACTAAAATGTTTGTAAGTGCAAATTTCGGATTGTCTAGAAATTTCAATTGATGGATTTACATTTATTGAGCATAGGCGCAGCCTATGCTCAATAAATGTAAATCCAATAATTGTTTACAAGAAAACATTGTTAATGTGAAATTTACAGACTATCATATTTTTGCACTTAAGAACATTTTAGTTGTAGTGAAACGGCCGCCAGGTGTTCCAAGCCTCGTGATATATAGCAGCATGTGTTGTTGGCAACAGACCCTGATCTTTTTACGTACATTTGAATCTAATCTGTAATCATACGTCATTACCTGCATCACAAACTGGATCACTCGACGGCGTTTTGTAATTGGTGAAAACAGGAAGGTTTCTTTTCAGCCAGTAGCTATTTGTAACAGTTTCTTTTTAATTAGTTGCCTAGTGAACTGACAACGTACTTGAGCATACAATAAAACAGAAATATTTACCTTTCTTCGTAGTGTTACATATTCTTGCTATACCCGACTTGACAGTTTTCTGTACCTCTGCATTATGCATTTGTTTCGTCTGTATGCTTAAATGTATATGGTTTTCTGATCACATTCAATTTCATCTGTAACGGCAGACGGATGGTTGAGCGCATGCGATGAGAAATTTCCTTATTAGAATCCCGATTTCCCTGATTTGACCTTCAGGTACAGTTTTTAGGCCCTGGTCGCGTTAGGGTTGTCGGTACCATCCGAGCGCACCAAAGATTTCTGGTGCCAATGTGTTTAGACACACATAATGTATATATTTCCGCATGATAGACTTTTCAAAGTAGTAGCTTAAGCCCACTAATTTGCATAAACAAGATGGCCGCCAGTGAAAAAAGCATCGGCTACCGTAGGATATATATTACATTGTGGAACCAATATTAGAAGGGTCATATTGGTGCATCTTAATTTATTTAATAGCTAATACATTATCGAATATATAACAATCGATATAAGCTTGAACCGAGCTTGTGAAAATCCAAGATGGCCGCCATTTTACAGGAATTTCCTAAAATATGTAAATAAATTGACAAAGACGTGCTATCAATGTGGGTACCAAACACTAGTTATGAAGTAATACGGCCATCAGTCGTTCAGCTATAAGTGTCCTGAACATTACATGTGTTAGAAGCATCATGGCAGTCGTACACACTTGTTGAGTTACACAAACAAGATGGCAGTAATTGTTGAAAATTACATTATTTTATAGAATATTTCTATAGATGTATCGTACATGCATACACGAAGGTAATTTGCCAACCAACTTCGGATAATTGGCCGTTTCATAAATATTTCGTTGTTGTCATAGCTCATTATGTTTGTGCATGCTATACTATGGACAATATATAACCAGATACCCAAAGGAGACACATGAACCTACATGTATACTAGAAACGCAATACATCAGGTTAAACACATAACACGCACATAGCGGCGGAGCTTTGAACGTGGCACAAACATGCATTCCACGACCAGCAGTTGGAGTACCGATTTATTTTATATTGGTTTACATGCAATATTTAACATTGTTGTCGAGTCTGCTTGCGGAAAGCGAGACATAGTGATCACAATGACGTCCGTGCGTCCGAAATCTGCGTTAAAGTTTTTAAAAATACATCAAATGCCTCGGCGGGCTCGACATGCGGGCCGCGGCCATCTGGTTATATTATTAAATGTACTTACAGTTCTGAATCATACTCTGCTGGCTATGGAATTCATGCATATGAACAACATATACCATTCCATAATGTGTTTGTGTAGTTGCAACTAGAGGGACTTCTTATAGTGCATTTGTTTGGAATTTGTATCATTGTACGCAGCATGCAAGTCGAACAATTAACATACATATGGTTGATTAGTCAAAAACTCGCCTGTGTATACAAATAGTTTATGTCAATGAATGTGCTACACAAGCGAATGACATATCCATTCCATATTGGGTTGTACTTATTAATAGCCCATCTGCACTAAAACTAAGACATCTATTGATCCACTTAAGTTCGGTTAAGCATGCATGTGTACGGAAAATAGAAAATAATACATCCGATAGACCGAACACCACTTCCTGGCCTGGAAAATAAGTATAATGTGCCAAATAGGTGCATGTAGGTCGAGTATTGAATTGGCACTAACATGGATTCCATGATTAGCAGTACACGGTCCCACAAATACACACTTAGGCAATCAGCTAGAAATAGAACGTGAACCGCTTAGTATACGTTGTTTCGATAGACGTGTTTGGCAATAGTCGTGGGTATCTTGATATTGTTTGTAATGTTACTGATAAAAACACACATACTACCCCTCTTGCTTGCTTTGCCGTCATGTTTCCCTGAGGTCAGTAATCAACATAAAGTAAGCAATGAGTAAGGACAAACTATTACATGAATGAAGTGATATATAATGTTCGCTACGTGTTCAAACAGTATGTCAGCCTCATATACTCATGATATTCATATCACATGTTGGTTGCATGGATTGTCATCTATATTGCATGTTTACGTACACAAAGTAGTAACAAGAAATGCGTCTGTCGAACGCGGATGCCACCTGCAGCATATTTGAGAAACTGTGACAAAGTGGTTAACCGAAAAGTGTGACGGACGGACAGACGGACGGTCCAAACACTATATGCCACCAGTTTCTTCGAAACCCGGTGGCATAATAACAGAACAGTGTACAACAGTAGTGTAATGTCGACACTTCTAACTTGTGTTTAGTCGTAGTTGGCGGTAATTTTGCGCATAGCTTAAATTGCCGCTGAAAGTGCATGCATGATGTATGTTATATTATATTAATTGGCTATATTACATAAGTTTGCTTAAATTTGATTCATATGAATTGTTGTCAATTTGTTACTCCTATAAACGTTTCTTCTTGCACAGTATGCAGTGCATGGTAATGCATGAGACAAAATACAAAATGGAATAACACATGATACAATATGTTCCAATCTTAAGAGAGATATATTATTACTAATGAGCGTTGGTAGTGGATATTACACTTTTAATAAAAAAACCACCTGTGCAATGATAAGCACAAAGTACACTATAATGTAAAAACAGGTATGTAATACAGCTTCTAGTCATAACAAAGCAGATATGTAATACATACTTATCATTTTTATTCAGCTGCTACCGATAACATATATATGGGGGTTTAGTTTCATTGCTACACATATTGTACGAAATGGCGGCCATTTTGAAAGTATGAAAATTATATTTGCCTCAAACGGGTATAGAGAAACTTCTTTAGGCATGCCAATGGTTTAATTGACGAAGCTGATCGGTTTGCTCTTGTCTGATATGTTATGTGTAATACGTGAACTAAATTCCAGAAATTGCTGTTCCAATTTTACAGTAATGGATATCTTAAATATGCGAATTAATATGTGTATGTTCCTTTTCATGCTTTTAGTAAGCTGTAGATCAACAAATGTGTATGAAATGCATGTGGTCTTTGCAGTTTTGAACGGGTATGTGGTACCGACATTCATATCAAAGGTATAAGTATAATTTACGAAATTTGTATAAAAGTGGCGGCCATTTTGGATTTACACACTTCTCTTTTTATCGTGAAATTGGTTTATAAGCATTGTATAACATGTCATTTATCACATATCAGAATTACGTTTGCATTAACCATTATGTGGCTGCTGAAACAACGACGTTACATATAAATATACCAGAAACTGGATATATATTTCAAAAGGTCGGCCATATTGTATATGCAATATTACACCTTTATACCACAAATGTTATGTTTTTGGTTCGTATTATTATTAATACCAATATGCTAAACACATTGCCGCTATGTTAGTTTTATATATGTGTGTGGTGTCAACATGTACTTGCTCGTGCGTGTCTGTTTCTTTAAATAATTTATAGAATTCGTGTAAAATGGCGGTTATATTGGTTTATGTACATCATATTCCTAATAAAATGGATTGATAAACATTTAGATGTCTATGAAGCATTAAATTCCTGAAGTTTATGGGTATTTGAGCTTTTAAAACTGCTTCCACAACACAATAGTAACATACTTTTTCATTGGCGGCCATCTTGTTTATGCAAATTACTAGGCTTAAGCTATTACTTCTGGAGGTCTATCATGCGGGAATATATAGAGTAGATATGTATAGTCACTTTGGTAACAAAAATATTTGGTGCGCAGAGATGGTACTAAAAACCTATTTTATGCCGGTGTCAGATAGAATATTGACCCGCGCGGAATAATGACCCCGAAGGGTCATTATTCCGCTATAGAATAGTGACCCCCACCCCCCCCCCCTGTGGTAAAATGACCCCCCCACTACGTAATTTTTTTTTTGTCACAAAGTTCCCGAAAGTGTACGGTATCATGTACAATCATAAAAAAAACACACTTGGGACCCCTAGCACCAGGGAGGGTGGGGGGGGGGGGGGGGGTCTCAATATTCTATGGCCGTGGTAGACCCACCCCCATGATTTTAATTGGGTTCTTATGGGTACAATTATTCTAATTGAATACAAACATAAAAAACACACACTTGGGGATCCAGCACCAGGGAAGGGGGGGTGGGGTCATGTATGGCCCGAGGTATATGACCCCCCCCCCCCTATATAAAGATTTTTTTTTCTTATGGGTCACAATTAATTCTAATTGATAATACAAAGTTCTGAAAGTGTATGGTATCATGTACAAACATAAAAAACACACACACTTGGGACCCACCCCCGACAGCACCAGGAGGGGGGGGGGGTCAATATTCTATGGCCGTGGTAAAATGACCCCCCCCCCCCCCCCCCCCATGTAATGACATGTAAAGATTTATTTGGGTTATTATGGGTCACAATTAATTATAATTGTCCCAAATGTGTGTGTTTTATGTTTGTACATGATACCATACACTTTCAGAAGTTTGTATTATCAATTAGAATTAATTGTGACCCATAATAACCCAAATAATCTTTACATGGGGGGGGGGGTCATTTTACCACGGCCATAGAAAATTGACCCCCCCCCCTCCCTGGTGCTGGGGAACCCAAGTGTGTGTTTTTTATGTTTGTATTATCAATTAGAATTAATTGAGACACATAAGAAACCCACCAATTAAATGTTTACATGGGGGGGGGGGGGGTCATTTTACCACGGCCATAGAATATTGACCCCCCCCTCCCTGGTGCTGGGGGTCCCAAGTGTGTGTTTTTAATGTTTGTACATGATACCATACACTTTCGGAACTTTGTATTATCAATTAGAATTAATTGTGACCCATAAGAACCCAAATAAATCTTTACATGGGGGTGGGTCATTTTACCACGGCCATATAATATTGACCCCCTCCCTGGTGCTGGGGGTCCCGAGTGTGTGTTTCTTATGTTTGTACATAATACCATACACTTTCGAACTTTGTATAAACAATTAGAATTAATTGTGACCCATAATAACCTAAATAAATAAATCTACAGGGTGGGGGGGGGGGGGGGGGGTCATTTTACCACGGCCATAGAATATTGACCCCCCTCCCTGGTGCTGGGGGTCCCGAGTGTGTGTTTCTTATGTTTGTACATGATACCATACACTTTCGGAACTTTGTATTATCAATTAGAATTAAGTGTGACCCATAAGAACACAAATAAATCTTTACATGGGGTGGGTCATTTTACCACGGCCATTAGAATATTGACCCCCCACCCCCCCCCCCCTCCCTGGTGCTGGGGGTCCAAGTATTAGAATGAATTGTGACCCATAAGACCAAAAAACATATCTTTACATAGGTGGGGGGGGGGTGGGGGGGGTCATTTTACCACGTCCATAGATAGACCCCCCCCCCCCCCCCCCCCCCCCCCCCCCCCCCCCCCCCCACCCCCCCCCCCCCCCCCCCCCCCCCCCCCTCCCTGGTGCTGGGGATCCCAAGTGTGTGTTTTTTATGTTTGTATTATCAATTAGAATTAATTGTGACCCATAAGAACCCAAATAAATCTTTGCATGGGGGTGGGTCATTTTACCACGGCCATAGAATATTGACCCCCGCCCCCCCTCCCTGGTGCTGGGGGTCCCAAGTGTGTGTTTTTAATGTTTTTACATGATACCATACCCTTTCGGAACTTTGTATTATCAATTAGAATTAATTGTGACCCATAAGAATCCAAATAAATCTTTACATGGGGGTGGGTCATTTTACCACGGCCATAGAATATTGACCCCCTCCCTGGTGCTGGGGGTCCCGAGTGTGTGTTTCTTATGTTTGTACATGATACCATACACTTTCGGAACTTTGTATTATCAATTAGAATTAAGTGTGACCCATAAGAACACAAATAAATCTTTACATGGGGTGGGTCATTTTACCACGGCCATAGGAATATTGACCCGCCCCCCCCCCCCTCCCTGGTGCTGGGGATCCCAAGTGTGTGTTTTTTATGTTTGTATTATCAATTAGAATTAATTGTGACCCATAAGAACCCAAATAAAATCTTTGCATGGGGGTGGGTCATTTTACCACGGCCATAGAATATTTACCCCCCACCCTCCCTGGTGCTAGGGGTCGCAAGTGTGTTTTTTTATGTTTGTACATGATACCATACACTTTCGGTAACTTTGTGACAAAAAAAAATTACATAGTGGGGGGGGTGGGGGGGTCATTTTACCACAGGGGGGGTCAATATTCTGTAGCGGAATTATGACCCCGGGTCAATATTCTATAGCGGAATAATGACCCGCGGGTCATTTTTCAGGGGGGTCATTTTTCTATATGACACCGGTACGCTCAGGGCCTATTTGGCGTTCTTGTTACTCGAGAGTTGAATCTGGTTTTTCCATTATAAAAGTAGCAAGATTAGTACTAACCCTATTATTATTATGGCTCTGGGTGAGGGCCTGTTACCAGATCAGGGTTGTATATATACACGGTGTGGGTTCACATGGTTTTGGTTTTGTGTAATGGCGGTGCCCAGGAGTTGTGAGGTAAATTTTATTTTTCATCAGTATGACTGCGTTTTTTTTTCTCCTTTTAATAATGACCACATTCCATGTCGTTATCACCGTGACGGACAATACCAAATTCAGCAGCATTACTTCTGTAGTTAGTTTGAACATTCTGTAGAGAAATATCGGCTGTGAAATAGTCTCATCCGACAGACCAGTGGGATTGAAATACGATGAAAATATGTTTGATGCCCTAGGCGAGGTTTGAACCCACAACCTCCGGATTTGAAGTCAGGGATGGGTTGTGGCCTAGAGGTTAGAACACCTAACTACATGTAAAGAATAAATGCATTTGTATATTGAGAGTTGTGCAACAAAACACGAGTTAAAGTTTTAGGATGTTCAGTTCTGTGATGGAAGGAAGGAAGGAAGGACTATCGGACTAGTCTACTCCAGTCTATCTCCACAATTCGTTATCTGGTATAGCTGATTTCATGTAGACAACAAATCGGTTCACAAAGAGATGGAAAGTATTATCACACTGTTTATGGCTAAAACTCCATATGTGGATGTGACTGGAGAAATGGGGCTAATGGGTTTTGTGACCAGTGTAGATCCAGATCAGCCTGTGTATTTGCAGTCTGATCAGGATCTGTATTGTTCTCCATTTCATCAATGAAACACCCTTCTTGCTTCCAACAAGCAATAAAGATTGTTATCCGGCAACACGAGTGTGCTATTTAATTATGATCTAGACGGACCAGAAATGCTATAAGTACCATTTTAAATTAACACAGTTTCTGGGTGTGTAGTTTAGAGAAGTTCTATGCTATATGACAAGCGATACAATGTTGGGATTTACAAACAGTATTCTGAAAAAAGAAAATGTGGTCCGTCGTCATAACTTCTTAACTGAAATTTCTAACTGTTGAAAGGAAAGTTGTGAAGGTATGACGTATTGAAATATTAAAATAATCCTTCAAGGGAAAAACTAGTTCTGACAGAATTGAGAAACTCCGGGAATCTTCTTATCCAAAACTTCAAGTATTTAATCAGAGTTGTGGTGGTGAAGGTCATATTAAGTGCAGCATGGATGTGTGGCATTTGTACAAAAGTATGATGTACTGAAATATTATAATCCTTCATGGGATACACCATTTGACAGAATTGAGAAACTTGGGTAAACTTCTTCACCAAATACTTCTAAGTATGTAAGCCAAGTTGTGAAGGTCAAAAGTTCATGGTCATATGATGTATTGAAATATTCAAGCAATCCTTCAGGAAAAAAAGGTGACAGAAATAATTCCAGCACAAAAATATTTACACAATTACCTAACATTTGATTGGTCCGTAGCAAGTCTCTGTCCAAAATTTATATCCCAGTAAACTCCCATGCCGAACTACTTTCCGTAACCGTCAGGCGCAATTAAAATAATTCTTAAGAAAACGGAAAATAAACACATTGTCTTGATTAATTTATTTAAAATGCTGGAATTATAAGGAATGAATGGCATTTTTGTGGAATTTATCGGGGATATAAACTTGGAAAAGTCGCAGGAATACTGGACGAGGCCTTCCGGCCTTCGTCCAGTATTCCCGCGACTTTTCCAAGTTTATACCCCAATAAATTCCACAAAATGGCCGTTCATTCCTATATTGAGACACTCTGGGCCCGGTTGCTCAAAGCTTCTGTTAGCTTAAAGGTACACTGTTAGTTACATGCCCACTCAGCAGGTTACACTGTACATGTACTACTACTTTTACTACTTCTGTCGTGCCTTATACGAGCCATTTGTCTACCCACTAACGAGTTATTTTGAATTACGGCGCGTGTTAATTGGTGTTCAATCGCATTTTATATGCCGCGATCAGAACGGGTATTTTCCGACCTCGTGCTATTTTTACCAATACGCGTCGCCCGACACGGTCAATCATATCACATCTTTGACATGCGCAGTGAAGTATCGGAAGTTGAGAAGAAAAATCTTGGTTCCAGTCCAAATCTAAATCTCCACGTAGCTCTTTCCATTTGGTGATTTGGTCGCCAATATTAACCACTCTCTCTCTGTACTGCCTGTCCCTCAGACATTTCGCCTTTTTTTTGGCCGACGCCGTTTCATACAATTTCCGTCCTGGACGTTTCGACATGTTGATATTCTTGTTTACATATTGGGAAGCCTACTGGCGCGCGTAGTATACTGTGCATGCGCACCGCAAGCCGTGATGTGAAAGACGTCGTCCCCGCACATTATCAAAATAGACTGTTACCGCCGCGTGTCGCTAACAGTAAATTGATCATTAATAAATGATTATACATGTATTTGTATAGCGGGCACTCGTAATTTTTAGAACTGGTGGAATAGGGACATAATTATACACTTATTTAATTCCTATAAAGAACATTTTGTGCCTACTGCGTGGGCATGTACCTTTAACAGACTGATAAATCCTTAGCAATGCTAAGGATTTAACAGTCTGTTAAGCTAACAGAAGCTTTGAGCAACCGGGCCCAGGTAAACTTCTTAAACGGACGGACACACAGTCCAAACACTATTTATATGCCTCCGGCTCTACAGAGACAGGGCATAAAAAAGTACCGACATACATGGTACAGGTCTCCAGATAAGGAATTAGTAATTGAGTATTGTCACTCCATCATTTCTGAAGCAATTGGGTATTTCAACATTTTAATTGGGTAAAATAAAATCACACTACTGTTTACACATCAACAGACAGCAATTATTGAATCGTTTGCTTTGAAAAGAAAACATTTCTTGGCATTTCATTAGAATTGTCTCCTTGGAGACAATTCTAATGAAATACCAAGATGTGTTTTCATGAAAAATAAGAAAAATATGCTATATTTGTGGTCTGTATATTATTTTCTGCAGCATGATAAAGGTACCACAAATTTTGTATTGCTTTTTGATACTCGCTACTGATTTCAATTGGGTTTTTGGCAATTTTAATTGGGTATTTAAGCAAATACGCAGCTTATCTGGAGCTCTGATGGTGGTCAGCTGTTTATTCAAAATCCAACTAATGTATCGAAATATACCAGTATTTTAACTGGCCAAACTTGTTGATTCCAGATACATCCACCAGTGTCAACAGTGAGTGGGAAGATGAAAACAATAATTCACTAGGTCAATGGAAAATGCACTTTAATACATTATCACAAACATGAAGTAGAACTATTTATATTTTGCCTGAAATAAAATGTCACCACTCTCTAAGCAGTGAAACAATGTTGCAGATTCCATGTGCATTCTACAGACATTTGATTTTGACTGGTCACTATGGCAGCATCAAAATATTACTTTCTGCACAATTACTCTAGCATCAGGACGAAATAAATGAATTACCGGTAGGTCAAGTTAGACGAGAAAAGAGACACCGCATGTTTTTACGAAATGTTCTTCATTTGAAAGTGCAAAGGCCGAAATAAGTAAAATGTGGCCTAACTTATGTCACTGTATGAAAATCTCATTTAATACTATCCCCCAACAAAGTGGAAAGTGTCGCGACAAATGTGTGTCCCATATAAACCGACCATTAAAGGTTAATGAAGTTCTTCAATACAATCAATTTTTAGGCCACTATCTGGGAAAATGCACCTTCTAACGTATGAAACACGTCATGTGCGTTTGTACCCAAGAACATGTGTGATATGTCGTGAAAACTATTTACAAAATTTACTATATATGTATTTTCTGTAAATATTAGCGAATGATGACAACATTTTCTATTCTGCATTTGCTATGATTATTTTGTCATCTTTCGTAAAAATAAAACGCACATGTTATACGGTACGGTACACACATGGCGTGTCTGGTAAGTGACCAGCATAGCCCCGAGCTTGCACATCCGCAGTCTGGTGCAAACGCTGTTAGCCACTCTGTCACTGATGAAGCATTACGGCGGTCAGTAAAACAATTGGATTATAATACAACTAGAAAATGTGGTGTCGACGCACTTTGAGAAACTCTTACAAAAACTTTCAAAAAAATACAGACAGACGGACGGACGTACGATCAGTACGAGGGTAATTGTGTTACTGTCGCAGGATGTATCGTTACTAAGTAATGCTTGTGTGCAATATGAAGATATTAGCTGAAGGCAAACAGAAGTTATAAGTGATTTGAGAAAATTACAAAGAACTTTCAAATAAATAAACAGACAGACGGACGTACGATCAGTAGCGAGGGTAATTGTGTTACTGTCGCAGGATGTATCGTTACTAAGTAATGCTTGTGTGCAATATGAAGATATTAGCTGAAGGCAAACAGAAATTATAGATGATTTGAGAAACTCTTACAAGTAGATTGCAAGAGTTACTGTTCGCAACTACATGTATACAATGTATTACGCTCGTGTTCATTCTCACATTGGGCCTATATCTGGCAAACTCTGGTTATTACTTTCAGGCCAGCCGGAAACTACGTATCTGATCGTGGTATTCACGGTTCGCCAATCAGACCTTGTGAAACCTCCAATTATGATACCAGTGGAAGATTATTGGCAGATTATATTTACAATGTACCAGCAATACGGTTCAGATCATGGCCAATTTTCATTCTAACAATCACTCGCCCAATTAAAAGTAAGTAATATGCCATGACAAAATTGACCTTATTCATGTGTTCCAAGTAAATACTAGAAATAAATTGTTAACCAGAAATATACAGAATGCTTTACTATATTACAGAAAAGTTCATTGTAGGCCATTGTCAGACTACACTCTTAAAGTTTCACTTGCTTCAAGCTGGTTTATGTCAATTTTATAATGGCACATCACACACACTGTCAAACAGAGCATGTAAATAAAGACAAGAAACATTTTGCACAACATTTATACAGTGCCAAAATACGAGTTGCACTGGACGCCTCCTTGTGCTGTGGTTAACAATTTCACCCCTAAATAACTGGAATGGACTTTAATACATGTATGTTAATCTGACCAATCCAATTGTCACAAAATGATTTTCAGACTAGTTCATGTATGAAAAGGTGTTTTTTTTCTAACAAAATATGAAAATTACTTGCAAAAAGTGCAGATCCTGATGAGACGGTTCATCTGGATCTACACTGTTTGCAAACACTGTTATAGAGGGCTGTGGTGTTGAAAGGGTAAAACAACAGGGTGCCGTTTCACTAAACTTTGTACGACTAAAATGTTCGTAAGTGCAAAATTATGAGTGTAAATTTCACATTAACAACATGTTCCGGTAAACAATTATTGGATTTGCACTTATTGAGCATAGGCTGCATATGCAGCCTATGCTCAATAAATGTAAATCCATCAATTGATATTTCCAGACAATCCTAAAATTTGCACTTACAAACATTTTAGTTGTACGAAGTTTAGTGAAATGGCCCCAGAACCACACTGTAAATCAGTTGGAAAATAATCCAAAATGATGTCAATCGTTTTGCCTATATAAATAAAAGAGTTGCCAGGTCACAATATACGCTCATCGAGGCATGGATGGTTATACAGTGGCAAAAGATTACGAGGAAAATATAAAATAATTTGCCTTCATTTGATTTTCATGATTGCATGAATAACAGGTGAAAGTTCAAATCCATCCGACTTAACCCTTTCAACACCAAGTAACTTAATAGGATGTTCCATGCCAATGTTTCACGCTATTTCATTAATTTTGTTCATTCAAATTATCCCATTCTTCTAAAAGGGTAATCTGTACGACGTTTAAAATTATTAACAAACAGTGGAGATCCTGATGAGACGGCTCGTTACGAGCCGGCTCATCTGGATCTGCACTGTTTGCAAACATTGTCTCTATAGAGGTCTGTGGTGTTGAAAGGGTTAATAGGGTGGAGATATACAGTGTTTAAGCTTTTTAACGTAAACTGGACAGATAACAAACAGACAGACCGCACCATGTCATATGGCGTCCTGTTTTTCAAACAAGCATAAAATTATTCTTCTTCAAAGTGATTTCTGGCCGGTCCTGTAGCCGATTTCACCAAAATTGCAAAGTATACTTTTCTAGCAAAGTATACTTTGAGGGAGTAATCATTTATTTTTCTTGAAATGCATTATTTCATATAGAACAAACGACTGCATGTATTTGATGATTAAAAGTATGCAGAATTATTATACTGAATTTATTACATTATCACAGCCATAATGGCTGTGGTAATGTAATAAATCCAGTATAATAAAAATTAATAAAGAAAATTTCTCCCTCAAAGTATACTTTGCTAGATAAGTATACTTTGCAATGTTGGTGAAATAGGCTACTGAAGACTGCCTGCAGTTAGATGGTTTATAGGCTGACCCAGGATCGTCCGTGACATGTGAGTTACGAAGAAATGTGGTATGGGCGTCTCCCATCATAAGCCACCCCGCAATGCCAAGACCAGATGCAACACGGATCCACCGGTCACTTTGTAGTCTTGTGCCGTTTTCTCATCATTCCTACAACAACATATTAATCAAAATTCAAGCGCAAGTTACAGAGAATGTCTGGTATGGAGCTGGCACCTGTAGCCGATTTCATCAACATTGCAAAGTATACTTTTCTAGCAAAGTATACTTTGAGGGAGAAATTTTCAATTTTAGGATACATTTATTAATTTTTATTATACTGATTTTATTACATTATCACAGCCATTTTGGCTGTGATAATGTAATAAATTCAGTATAATAATTCTGCATACTTTTAATCATCAAATATATGCAGTCGTTAGTTCTATATGACATAATGCATTTCAGGCAAAATAAATGATTACTCCCTCAAAGTATACTTTGCTAGAAAAGTATACTTTGCAATGTTGGTGAAATAGGCTACAGGTCAGTAGCCTATTTCACGGTAACTAGAAAATGTGTTCATAGAACACGGATGCCCCACATATCGCTTTGATAATAAACGAGGCAAAATTCCAAGTCCAAAAGGGGAGATAATCCATGAACAGGGGTCAAATAAAAGAATTAAATAAACTTTGCGCATCTACTCATCATAAGGAAGCTACATACTTAGTTTCAGGTATATAGCTATTATGGTTTAAAAGTTTTACGAATCACAAGGCAAAATTGTCAAATTCAAAGTCGAAAAGGGGGAGATGATCCATGACCGGGGGTCGAATAAAAAATTGAAATAAACTTTGTGCATCTACTCATCATAAGGAAGCTACATACTGAGTTTTATGTCTGTAGCTATCACGGTTAAAAGTTTTACAAGTTACAAGGTTGGTGACGGACAGACAGATGGGACGGACGGACAAGGGTAACACTAAATGTCCCCTCCACTATCGGGGGCATAAAGATCAGTCGGTGCCTACTGAGTGGGCATGTACCTTCAACCACCAACAAACAAACAAACAAACAAACAGAGAATGTCACCGCTACATAGCTTGTGGCAGAATATGGACCATGATTGGACAGACCGAAAAGGAGCTTACTGTATTTTGGCTGTAGGCTGACAAAGGTCACATTATGACATTTGCAACAATTGTATATTCTGACCCTCTTGCCCTCAACTATCAGACTATGGTCTTGTATGTGGCTGTGACTGGAGAAATGGGGCTTATTGGATATGTGACCAGTGTAGCTCTTGATCAAATAGCTCACACCTGTATCTCCATAACGATCTACATGGCTTGTTAGAAGCATGATGTGCGTTTCATTGCTGTAATGGCGAACAGTGCAGATCCTGATCAGCCACATGTTTGCTGGTGATTACATGTTACAGGTTTGCTGGTAGCTGAATGGTGAACAGCTCGGCCCTGCAGTCTGATCTGGGATAAGCTGGTTGCAAATTAATTTAACCCTTTCAACACCACAGGCCTGTATAGTGGTATTGGCAAACAGTGTATATCCAGATGAGCCGGCTCGTGACGAGCCGGCTCGTGACGAGCCGTCTCATCAGGATCTGCACTTTTTGCAAGTAATTTTCATATTTTTGAGAGCAACAAGAAATGTGGCCTGTCGGCACATGAATGCCCCAGGTGGAAGATTGGAGAAACTGGCAAAAGTGATAAGTATTCACTAGCACATTTAAGAAGGTCATGATCATATTAAGGGCAGTGTTGATGTGTGGCATTTGTCCGCAAGTGTGCTGTGTTGAAATATTTAAGTAATCCTTCAAGGAATACAACAGTTATGACAGGTGGTCTACGCTGTTCATTATAATTCCTGGTCAGTCGGCAAACTTCCACAGTCGATCAAATCACTTTGCTGATGGCAGTAAGCATGGCTGAGGAAATTAATAACAAACAGCTGGGGCCTGATCAGACTGTGCATGCTGATCTGGGGCTATGCTGGTCACACACATTGTCAAGTACTTTTTCTCAATCAGTGACCCAATGGATTTGATTGAATGATTTATTGGTGTTTAACAGCCTATCAACAGCTATGGTCATTTTAGGTCGGAATGGCCCAATGGAAAGAATCTTGGTTTTATCAAATTCTAGCCAATATGGAAGATACAATTGTAGTAAAATGTGTTGACAAACGTGCATGCTGGTTGATATACATGGGATGATGGACAGGAAAAAATACAGTGAATATTAAAGGCACATGCCCACTCGGTAGGTTATAATATAGAGAGACAGATAGTTTTGTATATTCTGTAGATATGACATTTTCTGGCAAATTAAACGTTCATTCACCATTACCCCACGTATTGATTGGTATTATTATACATTTCATACCAGACGTATCATTTCGTATCAGCATTTCCACACTGATATTAGAGGTGATAACCGTGTTTCCTTAAAATGTTAATGGACATTACTATTTATTACACTATTGAAAATTATTTGCATGGGTTTCGCTGTGAGAGAAAACCCGTAATCAACTCCTTACAAATAATACACTGTGAAGAGAACACCCGTAATTGCGCGCCTGTTTTCTTGGAAACCACGAGCTACCATGCAAAATGTTTAATTTTTATTACAGTCAAAATAAAGTTATATGAAAATTTGGAAAGGGTCTCGACTAATCTAGAATGTTAATGTGATTGAACACATTGCAAAAATGCACTCAAATATATCTGCCTCATAGAAACAGCTTCGTAATTTGGATTTCAAAAAGTTTACGTGACGTCGCATTTGACGTCACACAACGTAATGTCAAAACGCGGGAAAACACGTCATTGTATAACTATTCATAGGCACATCACAATTCATTGATTATAATCTCAAAAATAGACTAAATGTGCATATATATCCGCCGTGGAAGTGTAATAAATAGGATATTCCATCGTACATGTTTGAATAGCGGAAATAATACACTTGTGTCCGTCGGCGTCCGTGCAAACAAATCGTTCGCTACGCTCACTCGTTGCTTACGCGAAAGCCGACGCACACTCGTGTATTATTTCCCACTATACATTCTCTATTTATTCTCTGTATTTATTTCTTGGTGTGCAATGATCATACTTTATAATCTGTTGAAAATGTTATTTTCTTAGGTGACGCATTTAATTAGAATAAACTAGAACTATCATAGGAGTGACCATAATACCCCCACAAAGAGTTGGACTTACAAATAGCTTAACATTAGAAGAGTTTTATAGATTTGAATAAAAATTTCATGATCATTATTTAATGCTGGCCTTAGAGATGTGTGACATTGACCTAAAACCTGCGTACGTGGTCAATGAAAATGAGATAATCTGAAAACATTTGAAAATTCATTCATCAGTTAGAGGATCTTACACGAGTACGGTAATATGATTTTGATTAAAAACTCTGTGCCGAGTTTGTCAAGAACGCAATGAATCAATTTAATAAAAATAGAAAAAATCGCGACACACCTTCTCATCCTGAGAAACATTTGTGCTAAGGCATTTGATAATCCATGCATCGGTGTAGAAGATATAGAGCGGAAGGGGGAAATTTCAATTGGTTTGACCATTTGACCTTGAACTGTGACCTTGACCGTTGGGATCGTAGGTGGAGTGGTTGATTTGATCGCGACACACCTTCCTTTCATCATGAGACACATTTGTGCCAAGCCATTTGATAATCCATGCATCGGTGTAGAAGATATAGAGCGGAAGGGAATTTCAATAGGTTTGACCTTCAACTGTGACCTTGACCTTGGACGTAGGTGCGTGGTTATTGATCGCGACACACCTTCTCATCCTGAGAAACATTTGTGCCAAGGCATTTGATAATCCATGCATCGGTGTAGAAGATATAGAGTGGAAGGGAATTTCAATAGGTTTGACCTTTGACCTTCAACTGTGATCTTGGACGTAGGTGTGTGGTTATTGATCGCGACACACCTTATCACGAGAAACATTTGTGCCAAGCCATTTGATAATCCATGCATCGGTGTAGAAGATATAGAGCGGAAGGGAATTTCAATAGGTTTGACCTTTGACCTTGACCTTGGATGTAGGTGCGTGGTTATTGATCGCGACACACCTTCCCATCATGAGAAACATTTGTGCCAAGCCATTTGATAATCCATGCATCGGTGTATAAGATATAGAGCGGAAGGGAATTTCGATAGGTTTGACCTTTGACCTTCAACTGTGACCTTGTTTGTTTTGTTTGTTTGTTTTTGTTTATTAGTGTTTAACGGCCTATCAACAGCTAAGGTCATGTAAGGCCGGGCAAACGGGTTCGATCCCATTTTAACCTGCTGCATTGGGGGGAAAATCCCAAAATCAGAACGGAATATTTACACCGAGAACAAATATATTCAGCCCTGAAATTAGAATAACCTGAACTGGTGTCAGGTCCATACCACACCAAGTCACTTGGCCCCTTCCCCTAAAATAGGATTACGAATATCGTAATACTCACATAAGGGGTATAACCAGATTCAACTGTCACATACAAAATGCCAAAGACGTATGGGAGGGCCAAACCAGATCTCCAGTCGGGATTCCGGTAAGGATGAACCCCGATCGTTAAATTACCCAATCGCGTGCTCCCACCTGCCACCCACAACTGTGACCTTGGACGTAGGTGCGTGGTTATTGATCGCGACACACCTTCTCATCATGAGAAACATTTGTGCCAAGCCATTTGATAATCCATGCATGGGTGTAGAAGATATAGAGCGGAAGGGAATTTCCAACAGACCGACCGACCGACAAGCTGACTCCTATATACCCCCCTCAAACTTTGTTTGTGGGGGTATAATAATTAAAAAATATCATGCCTCATTTGCATATGAAAATAGCCGGACACCACCGCGAGTCACTATCAGTAAAATCAATATTACTAAATGATTATATCTCTATAGCGGGAACTTGTAATTTTTAGAACTGGTGGAATAGTGACACAATTATACACTTATTTAATTCCTATAAAGAACATTGTGTACCTACTCAGTGGGCATGTACCTTTAACCCATTACATGCGGAATACACCTTTATGGGTATCAAATTTTTAAATATTATATTTTTGTCATTTCTCAATGAAAGTATATACTGTACTCGATGAGACGGTTCAAATGGTGGTCACAGCATATATTTCTGAGCTCATGTAAAGAAAATATTTAGAATTTTCCACAAACAAAATGGAGTATCCTCAGCATGAAATGGGTTAAATTGACTGTAAAATTGGATTGGAATACACGCTATATTTTTCGACCTTTCTAAACGTATCTGAAAGTGACTCTGTAATTAGAAACTTTGTATTACTCCTGCCACCAAAAAAAAAGGATATAACGGTACAGTTCATTAGTATCGGCCCGCGACAGGTGTTCAATATAAACCGACTGACCCTGTTTGGACAGCTTGATACACGTGCTGATTTGGGTCTACATTAAACCAACTATTCTTACCACAGCCACAACTCGTACATTTTATTTATGTGATGATTTTCTGAAAGAAAAAACAACAATGGCCGTATAGAAATGGAATTGAAACTTACATTTGTTTTCCACTAAAGATCAGTCTCTGCTGTGGGGGTGGAATGCCTTCCTTTTCCTCGACTCTCTCCTTGATACGTTCAACCTGGAGGCAGTGATAACATACTCAGGGCTACAGATAAGCTGCGTATTTGCCTATAAACCCAATTGAAATCAGAAGCAACAAGTATCAAAAAGCAATACAAATTTTGTCGTAGGTTTATCATGCAATAAACAGACCACAAATATAGCATATTTTTCTTATTTTCCATGAAAACACATCTTGGTATTTCATTAGAATTGTCTCCAAGGAGACAATTCTAATGAAATGCCAAGATATGTTTTCATTTCGAAGCAAACTATTCAATAATTGCTGTCTGTTGATGTGTAAACAGTAGTGCGATTTTATTTTACCCAATTACAATTTTGAAATACCCAATTGCTTCAGAAATGATGGAGTGACAACACTCAATTACTAATTCCTTATCTGGAGCAGCTGCATACTTGTTTAGAACATGCACATTCACAGATGTGACAATCACTGCAGATTTGGGGCCTAATGGCTTTTGCAATCGGTGTGCACCCAGATCAGCCTGTGTTTCAGCAGTCTGATCAGTTTTGCATTCCCGTAATAAACCTAAATATTCGGACACCATTTATTTGGGGAAACACACAAAAATATGTTTCCCTAGTGGCTAGGGAAACATATATTTTTGTGTGTTTCCCCAAATAAATCCCTACAACAGTGAGCATGCCAATATTTAGAGTTAGAGTTTCATCACAATAACCATGTATTTAGATACAATTTGTTTTGGGAAACCCCTATTTATAGATATCCCGTCCTATGCTGTATTTCAGCGTTTATTTCTTGCCGAAAAGCACAAAAAAATAATAGTTTTGTGAACAGAGTAGACCCAGATTAGACTGCACATATGTGATCCGAGTCTACATTGATTTCAATAACACTAACAAGTGTGAAAATATGAATGTGGCAAATAATGCAGTCCTAAATCAGATTACGTAGATACATAGGATGATGTGGATCAACACTCGTCAAAAACACCATAATAATTCCTTTTCACAACACTTCCTGCTACATTCGCTCTTGTTACAAGCATTCAGGCCCGAAATTATACAATTTGGACCGGATTTCCATAAATAAATTCAAAGAGATATAACTAGCTAAAATCACCCATTGACTGGGCTTTTATGTGACTGGAGAAACAGGGCTTATAGGATTTTCAACCAATGTAGCTCCTGTCCAATAGAACACTCATGTAGCCTGATAACGATCTATATTGCTTGTTAAATGGAATCGGGTTTTTCCTTGATGAAATGGCGAACAGTGCAGATCCTGATCAGACTGACCTGATCTGGATCTACACTGGTCGCAAAACCCATAAGCCACAGTTCTCCAGTCACAGCCACGTATCAGAGATTAAGACATGGCAGTCACATAACTCTCACTGAGTAAAGCCAGTACAGCACCCTGTATTTAACTGAATTCTCAAATTCCTGGGATCTACTTCACTTCATATTGCACGACAGAATAGCGTTTATGTGTACAAAAATGGCTTATGAATTAGTTTACACAATGACAATCATGTGGACGATCAGGGACTCAAACATCACAAAGTCAGGGATTCCGCTGGCGATCGCCACTTTCGCAATTGGCGATAAAAATAAACAATTGGCGATCATAAATTACAATTTTCGAAGAAAAAAATCCAATTTTTTTTCTCTCGAAAATTGTAATTTTTTATCGCCAATTGTTTTATTTTTTTTGAAGTGGCGATTTTTTTATTTTCCCCAGCGGAATCCCTGCAAAGTCCCTTTACTTATCCGGGAACCAACATATAAAGACGATGGCCGACATATAGCTTACTTGGAGCCTGCATAAATGCAACATTCGGAAATATAGACCATCTGCCTGCTTCTTTACTGGGCTATATCTCGGGTGTTCGAACCAATTCACACCCTTAAAAATAAGCCATATGAATGAATAAACATACACAGCTGTCATTGGAATTGGGTGATTTGGTCAGTCCATACTGTACAATGTGTGTGAAGCTTACCTTATCTGTCGGTTCAATATCTATCTCAATCTGAAACAATAAAATACACCATGTGAACAACATGACAGAAAGGCATGATATGACGCTCAAATGATAATACATAATATGTCAGTTTCTGCTATACTAGCTACACTCATTTGCCTCCGATATGTGCATCTATGAGAAGAGGTATTGTAGCGAGGTAGCAATTTTGTATCTATTGATGTACATTATTGTTCTGTGCAAGTTTGAGTCTAGGTAGGCTGTACTACTCAATGGTGGCTGAGAAAAGGATTGAACTACACAAGGTGATTGTAAATGGCTGCATGATAAATTGGCAGCACCAGAACACAACCCATACAGTTATTTTCAAACTGGTGTATAAATGAACAAATCAAATTTCAGAATACCGTATTTATTCTAATAATAGCCCACTCTCTAGTATCCCCCTCCCATATTTGCATTCTAAATATGTTATTTTCTCACACAAAAGCCATTTAAAACATTCCGCACAGTCTGATCAGGATCTGCACTGTTGGCCGTTGCATCAATGAAACATCCGTCATGCCTCTAACAAGCAATATAGATTGTTATCAGGCTACATGAGTGCACTGTTTGATCTGTAGCCGATTTCACCAACATTGCAAAGTATACTTTTCTAGCAAAGTATACTTTGAGTGAGAAATCATTTATTTGTCCTGAAATGCGTTATTTCATATAGTACTAATGTAACAACTGCATATAGTTGATGATTAAAAGTATGCAGAATTATTATACTGAATTTATTACATTATCACAGCCAAATTGGCTGTGATAATGTAATAAATTCAGTATAATACAAATTAATAAATTTATCCTAAAATTGAAAATTTCTCCCTCAAAGTATACTTTGCTAGATAAGTATACTTTGCAATTTTGATGAAATCGGCTCCAGGAGCCACACTGATCACAGATTACACAAATGCCCCACAGCCACAAATATTCTGTGACAGATGCATGTAATATTTGTTTGCCTTGGTGATTGTCTCTTCACTAATTTTGTCTATTTCTTTGTTCTCTGGCACAGAACACATTTGCAGGTATGTTATTAGTTCTTCCTACCACTAATTTTTTCACACAAAATATTATACATGTAAATCTTACCTCCTTTCCAGTAAGCGTCTGAAACAATAAGAAGGACAATTACTGTAATATGTGATGCATGTATCAGAGCTCCAGATAAGTTTTGTATCTAAAGAGTATTATACCCCAAGCTTTCAATTTCAATGCATATTTTACTTTTACAAATGTCTTATTGATTTTCTTACTTCTAAAATAGGGAACAAATGATAACAAAAAATACAACAAATTTAAAAATTCATGTTTACACATACTTAGTTGAGCTGCAATGCTTTTTGCAGATCAACTACCGGTAAGTAAATTTTTTAACTTTATTATTGTATTTTCACAACTCAATTTGAAAATTAATGCATATTTTCACATTGTTGTGAGTATTTTGTACTCCCACTTTTGATAATCAATGCGTATTCTTCTACAATAAGTGCGCAAAATATGCCAATACGCACCTTATCTAGAGCTTAAACATGTGTAGTTCATTTTGTGCCGCATCACTTGACAGGGTTTTCAACAGTGACACTTTGGGGGCATTTGACCCTTGAAATTTGATTGTGACTCCTAGAATTTGCAACAAATGTGTCATGTTTGCTATAATATAAAATGTACTACATGTACAGGGCTCCAGATAAGGAATTAGTATTGAGTATTTTCACTCCATCACTTCTGAAGCAATTGGGTATTTCAAAATTTTAATTGGGTAAAATAAAATCACACTATTGTGTACACAACAACAGATAGCACTTATTGAATAGTTTGCTTCGAAATGAACACATGTCTTGGCATTTCATTAGAATTGTCTCCTTGGAGACAATTCTAATGAAATACCAAGATGTGTTTTCATGGAAAATGTTGTTTCTGCAGGTACCAAAACATTGTTATTGCTTTTTGATACTCGCTACTTCTGATTTCAATTGGGTTTTTGGTAATTTTAATTAGGTGTTTAAGCAAATATGCAGCTTATCTGGAGCACTAACATGTAAATTTGTATTTTACACTTAAATTTCTCCTCGACCCATCATTTTGACCCTTGAATTCTGAAAACCCTGATGTTTGATGGTGACTGGAGTCAGAGACTTCCTCTGCCTGGTACCCAGGGGCTACTAGTTATTCCTGGTTGGCGACCCAATTTCTTTTGTAATTGGTAACACAGTGAAATAAATTCCCCCAACTTGAGGTACATTGAGTCACTGGCCTATTGGTGTGGGCACAAAAAACAAAGGGAGGTAACTAAAAAACCAGAATTTATGTTTGTAAAGAGATTGCGTGTAAAAAAAGATATTTAGATTTACACAAATTTCAAGGTCATTTGAGAAACTCTTACAACTTTTTGACATAAGAAAATGGCTTCAGCACCATTTCAAAGGTCACAAAGGACAAGGTTGTGTTAGTGGTGGTGCGAGTGTGTGACAACTGTTCAGGTGAATCAAGTGTCCAAATATTGAAGCAATCCTTCGTGTAATATTGAAGATATTACATGTTGGAGGTAACAAAGGTCAATGTCGTGTTAATGGTGGCACGAGTGTGTGACAAATGTTCAGATGATTCAAGTGTCAAGTATTGAAGCAATCCTTCGTGTAATATGGAAGATATTACATGTTGCAAAAACTCTTACAAATTGGCGGGGAGTGTGTGACAAATGTTCATGTGAATCAAGTGTCCAAGTATTGAAGCAATCCTTAGCGTAATATTGAGCATGTACATGTGAACAAAGGTCAATGTCGTGTTAATGGTGGCGAGAGTGTGTGACACATGTTCAGGTAATTCAAGTGTCCAAGTATTGAAGCAATCCTTTGTGTAATATTGAAGATATTACATGTTGGAGAAACTCTTACAAACTTTTCAACCTAACAAAACAAAGTGTTTCAGCGACATATCGAAGGTGGCAAAGGTCACAGTATGTTAATGGTGACACGAGTGTGTGAGAATCTTCAGGTGATTCAAGTGTCCAAGTATTGAAAGAATCCTTCACGTAATATTGCCCTCAAGGGCAACGCAATGAGCCCACCTTGCTATCGCATAGGGGGCATAATTAGTGAGGCAAGAGTTGTCATTTTGCACGCGACACCCTTTGGGTCGTGGTCTATACATGTGTGAAGTTTCATGAAAATATTCCAAAGGGTATTCGAGTTATGATCCAGACAAGAAATCAGTGCGCAAAAAAACAAAGGGAGATAACTAAACTAGTAAATTTACTAAATGTGTTCATAGAACATGGATGCCCCACATATCGCTTTGATAGTAAACGAGGCAAAATTCCAAGTCCAAAAGGGGGAAATAATCTCAGTGTCAAAGCGAAAATAGAAATTCACTTTGTGCATCTGCACACCATAAAGAAGCTACATACGGTACCAATGACCCGGGTGTTGAATAAAAAAATAAGAACTAGAAAATGTGTTCATAGAACACGGATGCCCCACATATCGCTTTGATAGTAAACGAGGCAAAATTCAAGTCCAAAAGGAGATAATCCATGACCCGGGTGTCAAATAAAAATTGAAATAAACTATGTGCATCTACTCATCATAAGGCAGCTACATACCAAGTTTCAGGTCTGTAGCTAGTACAGTTTAAAAGTTTTACGAGTTACAGGAAATAATTGGAATGTCAAAAAGGGGGAGATAATCCATGACACGGGGGTCAAATCAAAATAAACTTTGCGCATCTACTCATCATAAAGAAGCTACTTACCAAGTTTCAGGTGTGTAGCTATTAGGGTTTAATTTATTTTTAGAAATTACAAGCCGAACCTGGAAAATTCTATGTCGAAAAGGGGGAGATATCAATGACCTGGGAGTTGAATAAGAAATTGAAATAAACTTTGCGCATCTACGCATCATAAAGAAGCTACATACCAGCTGTCAGGTCTGTAGCTAGTTAGTATGGTTTAACAGTTTTACGAGCTACAAGGTTCGTGACGGATGGACGGACAAGGGTACCACTAAATGCCCACTCCTCTATCGTGGTGGGGCATAATGTACTTTGCACATCTACTCATCATAAGGAATATACATACCAAGTTTCAGGTCTGTAGCTAGTACGCTTTACCAGTTACAAGGTTGGTGGCTGAGGGACAGAAGGAAGGACGGGACAGTTGGACAAGGGTAACACTAAAATGCTAAATGCCCCCTCCACTATTGTGATGGGGCATAAAAATGAGTGAGACAAGAGTTGTCATTCTTGTGTGCAACACATTCGAGTAGTGGCGTATGCATGTGTGAAGTTTCATGAAACTATTGCTAAGGGTATTTCAGTTATGCTTCGCCCATGAGTGAAATCGTAACTCTGGCTACGGACAGTATGGGAGTAGATTGCCAGTTACTGTTTGCAACTATTCTGGAAGTCAGTGTGACGTATCTATAGTCACATGACCTGAAATGTTTGGGGGACACTCGATACACTTTTCTCTAAAATACATCATTTTCATGCTAGATATATTTTACGAAAATACTAAATGGTCATAAGAATATTTTAAAATGATTATTTAACATGAATCAATTTGATTTGGTGATTGTAATTTAGTTGTTTGAAGCATTCAAAAAGGATTAAATTAAATAGGAAAACAGCAATATTTCCCCCTTGTTCTCTTTTCAGGAAATGAGGCGATTATGGTATGCAGGTGCACACAATTGATGAAGTCCAACTTCCAGAATTGCTATACATATCGTGACAGCCCTATTAAAGATTATCGAAGGATAGATAGTGGGTATTGAGTTGTTATGATTTTGTTTTGTTCTTCAATTTGATTGGTGCAAATTTATTCTGGAAGTCGGCGTGGTGTATCACTAGAGTGTGCCTAGCAATGTTATGTACAAATACATGTATCTATTAGATGATCTAGCGAATATTTAGCTTCATTGCAATAAACAATGAACCCTCAGAGGCGGCGGCAATTTGCATTTAAAAGTTACCGATCACATTATCTCTTTTCAGGGAGCAATCATTTTACCCACCATATTAATTGGGCCCCCCCCCCCCCCGAGTGTGTAAAACCCTAGATTGCTTGTGGTATTGGAATTAATGTTTACAAAGTTTATTCTGCGATTTGTTTTTGGTAACTATACACCACAATCATATTTATGCATAGAAAGTATTTTTCAATGTAATGTATAAAATGTCTCTTACAGTCCTTGAAAAAATGGCATATGCATACACATACCCCGATGGTCTAGTAACACAAGGTCGTAACTGCTATTTTATACCGATAGTCTAGTAACATAAGGTCGTAACTGCTATGCTAAAATAGCAGTTACGACCATCGATACGTGCCGTGTCTTTGAAAAAAAGAAAATTTTACATAAAAAAACAACAATATATTAAAACCATAACGTCTGGAAGCAAGTGGAGCATCAGACCACAAACTGGGGAAAAGGTAACGGTTAATCAATATAACCCGTAAATACATTTTGGAGATATTTTATAAAAAAAAGAAGAGTACTCCCTCTATTTCGACAAGCATCAACTGTGATCAGCTGTTGCTGTCACTTTGCTTTAAAGACAAAAACGGAACACCACACACAGTTTGTGAATGAAACCTTTGTTATTTAGCTTGTAAATACTTTTTTCTACATAAAACAAACAAAAATACCAGTTCATTACCTGAATTCGTCAAATTATTTTGATTTATTCTGGCTGTTCCAATAGTTCTCCTTGTGCAAACAAATTAGTTCTGAGTACATACCTCCAATTACATTTCATTACACTGCATTACATAAGAGTTCTGACGGAGTAGTCTTTTCAAATGTGCGTTTGAAGCGTTCTTTCTTTACTTTCTACTTAGTGGAGAGTGACCTTTTTGCTAATACACACTTTATTAGGTAAGTTTATGGTAATATGTTTGTGTCAATATTGCATAATTGTCTCTCAATAACAATACATATAGCGAAGTATGAACGTTAACGCCCTACAGTTTTTTTTGAATTTCTATATTTTAAGTGTAAATGCTATTACGCACATTTTTACTGTGTAGCGTCACCGTGGTGTCGCAATATAGTGCAACCTGTTGCCTATAATGCGGAAAATGTGCAGCTAGTGACAAATGTGCCATAGTCAAAATGACGAACGTGTTTATATTATAAAATGTGAGCTCACCTATTTTGGGTTATTTTACTGTATAAGTGGCTGATTACCAGTAATGTAAGCGATACCTCGAGCATTGCTATGCCTCGAGCGTTGCCAGGCCAACTCTAGCCACGTGACCCGATATGTTTGGGAGATACTTGATACATTTTGGTCGAAAATACATCATTTTTATGCCAGAATATTTCAGTTACAACTACGAAAATACTAAATGGTGATAATATTTTTTAATGACAATTTAACATTATTATAAATGTTAAATGGTCATTAAAAAATATTATCACAATTTAGTATTTTCGTAGCTCTGACTGAAATATTCAGGCATAAAAATGATGTATTTTAGAGCAAAATGTATCTGCATTTAAATTAGTTGCGAATGTAACTCTTGCAGTGGAATCGTAACTCTGCCTACGGACGGTACGGGAGTAGATTGCAAGAGTTACCTTCGCAACTACATTTAAATTTGATTTAGCGATTGGAATTTAGTTGTTTGAAGCGTAAAAAAATGATTACATTATATAGCAAAAATCGGGTCAGATAATTGTTGTGATTTGTGTAACCCAATCAAGTCATTTGTTGGCATTTTATATTTTTCAATAAAATTAAATATATACAGCATCTAACTTTATAAACACTTGGATTGAACCCTAGTTTACATTTACAAACATACACCAGTATTATTATATATTGTTGATGTCAATACAATTTTTTACCAAAAAAATTGTTTATTTTTCTCAAATATTCATGAATTTTGTCAATAAAAATGTTTTTATATTTATTTCTATAAACAATAAAAGCTCAAAATATTTCACAACTACTATTTATGCACCAGTCAATGGAAATCCCCGCCTCCCCCTGGCCCGGGGAATAGCCGGGCATACCCCGGGGTTTTAACCTGTCACGATGCCCCGCACTGCGGGGACAACCCTGGGGCTTTAACTTCGCCAAAATATGCGGGGACGTAACCCCGGGGCTTTAACATACTTTTTAACTAGTTTTTTTCTGGATCTCAGCAGTCTTTATTTATTGAACTATAACCATATCACTGCGTGTTGTCCCCGGGCACACCTACACCAAATCACTTTGTTTTCAACCTCTTTTACTAGACTTTTACGAGAAGCAGGGGATAATATGGCTTATTCTATCATAGGACCCCCCTGTGGTGTGGGGGGGGGGATTAGCTGCAGTGGTGCTGCTGATTCCTACGATGGAATAAATCACAGTATCCCCTGCTTCTCATAAAAGCCGGGTGAAAGGGGGCGGGGCGGGGAGCCAAGTGATTTGGTGTGGTAAGGGAACCTGGCACCAAATTGAGATTTCGTAAATTCAGATCTGAATTACTATTTCTCTCCCTGATACAGGTGTATTCCCGGCTATAAATGACTTAAAAAGTTGATGAGCCGTAAAACACCATTTCATCTGTCATAGGAATGCTGCTGATCCCTCCCCCACACCACAGGGGACAGCAGACAATATACATGTATCACTGTATGAGGGCAATGTATGAGGGCGTCAGACAACATGTATCACTGTATGAGGGCGTCAGACAACATGTATCACTGTATGAGGGCGTCAGACAACATGTATCACTGTAAACATGTATCACTGTATGTGGGCGTCAGACAACATGTATCACTGTATGATACAACTGTCTGCCATGAGCACGGCCCTGAAACCACCGGACCGTCACAATATTCACGATTATTTTACAACGGCATTTTTTTAAAAAATGGGAATGCTATGCGATGTAATTATGAATATGGAACATTCAGAAGAAAAAGTGTTACAATCCATCCATAATTGGTGAAGATATCACACTTACAACTTGAGATCTGCCTGTTTTTCATGTTGTAAGTGCGATACCTTCATCAATTACGGATGGATTGTAAAACTTCTGAAAGTTTCATATTCAAAATTACATCGCATAGCATTCCGATATTTTTGATAAAATTGACAAAATGTCGTTGTCAAATAATCGACAAATATTAAACACGAAAGTTGACACCGGTCTTTTACGAAAGTTGCCACCGGACAGGTTTACGACGATTAAAATATTGGGAAGGCTGGTGGTTCTAGGGCCATGATGAGACACATATTTTTTGGAGGTCATGTTCTAGCTGGAACCCAGCATTTATGTCAAGTCTTCTACATTGTATACATGTGACACTATTGAGTTATTTCACTGTCTTGAATGATATCTAAACATGCAGTACATGTCAGAATATAAAGCTATAGTCCTTTTCTGATTTCAAACTTGGTGTTGCATTCGAAACTGCCGACCTGTCTGTAATGACCTTTGCTGTTGAACGGACGTTAAACAATATTCAATCAATCAATCAATCTTTGTCCTCTAGACTGGGTTGTACCCAGTGATTGAATTGTTATTTTTAAATGTTTTGTACATCTATACACACTGATTGAACAATCCTTCTCTTCTCAATTTGTTTAATATCAGCTTTGAAATATGCCCCGCACTGCGGGGCCTTTACCGGGGATTTAACCTTACTGATGTCCCCGGGGTGCGGGGCCATTTACCCGGGGTTTAACCAGCCAGATTGCCCCGCACTGCGGGGACATAGCGGGGCTTTAATTGAGTCAAAATTATAAGCCCCGCTATTCCCCGGGCCAGGGGGGGCGGGGATTTCCATTGACTGGTGCATTACATGCATATCAAAATGTGATACATTATCACTGTTTTTGAAAATTCCACAGGAAAATGCCACTTTACAAGAGTAAGCCATCATGACTATATCAAGACAGTTATGAAGTCACGACTATTTGTGTAATTCAAAATTGCAGGTGCGCAGTCCGTTACTTAACCTTCACACCTGTGACGTCACCGGTAGCTCAGTGGTAGCAATTGTGCAGTCCCACTAGTCTAGCTCTTGCAATCATTCAGGACCTCTCACCAGTACAGAGTCAGAGAGAAGTACGTTGGCTAGTTAGCTTATTGTACATCAGTGTGCATAGTATTCCCTGTGTTTCAAGGTGTCCCATTGTGTGATATTGACCCAGCGAGAGGCTATATTCCTGAAGGTCCGTTTTCCTATTGTAGACATCCATTGACCAGTTCGGCACCAGGACCTAACAACGCCTGTAATACGGTTAGTGTACCGTAAACACACATATGTATAGGGATTAAGTTAGTCAATAATGACAGAGCGAGAAACACAACATAATTATAACCTGCATGTGCACGAAATGAACTAAGTCCGACTTCCACAATTGAATCCCGAATATCGGTCTGATCGGTTACTGGTTCGGCCACACACACTCGCCGTAAAAGGCTGGAAGGACTGATTTGTTTAAAAGAGCCCATATAGAATACGCGCTGAAAGATGAAAATAATCACTACAACAATAAGCAAGAAGGGTAATTTATACACAACTTACTTTAACCTTGATCAACATTTTGTTACAACAATAGGAAACAGTCACTGATAAATTTCACTAGAGCAGACTCGATTGTATGCCAAAAGCAGGTGTACCTAAAACACGTAAAGTGGAATTTTGGCGGTGTCACTAAATGGCGTAATGGTAGAATATTTGGATAATGGGGAAAATGGGGCGTATGGTATTGGCGTAATGGTGGCTTATGATACTCTATCGGTTTATCGGTTTATTTAGAAAGCAGAGTTACGACAATTACAAGTATTTACAAGAAAGTGAGATATAGTTACGGTGCTATACAGTGACGGATCGTGATATACGATCAGGGCATACACTGATATTTCATCATGGAGATTTCGGAGCGCATTGTGGAGTTTTATATGTTATATATCTTCTAAATAAAAGTTTGTTGTTTTTTCTTGTTGTATATAATATACTGTTACATATTTATAATATATATTAAAGTCAATGCAAATGCGCATATGCAGTACAGATCCTGATCAAACAGGGTAACCATTTTTTTGACCATTGGCCTACTTCCTAGTGGGGGTATAATAATATTTCTGTGGATCCTCTCTTAAACGGACACACATAAATAACTAATGTGGCTAATGTTCTTGAGTTCAATATGAATACTAAATGTATAATGAAAATGAAATGGGACTTATATAATTAGGTGCTAGTCAAGCATCCAATCGTAAAATATGATTACACTATGATTACACCAGTGGCACGCGACAAACCTGTGTATGACAAACACAATACACATACTGCTAAAGCCGTTGACACCCGACCAAATTGGTTTATGACGGTGTATTTTCCGAATCAATGCACACGGATTTTATTATATCCACTTTTTTAGGGGAAAAAAATGGGTATATTGTTTTCGTCACGGTTGTCCGTCCGTCCGTACGTCCGTACGTCCGTCCGTACGTCCGTCACGTTTCTTGTAACTCGAAAAACTTTTTCACCTTCATACCTACGCGCCTGATATTTGGTATGTAGCTTCGTTATCATGTGCAGATGCGCAAAGTGAATTCGGATTTTTGATCCGACCCTCCATCATGGATTATCTCCCCCTTACGGACTCAGAATTTCCCATTTTTTCCTTGTAACTCGAAAAACTTTTTCACCTTCATACCTACGCGCCTGATATTTGGTATCTCCCCCTTTCGGACTTAGCATTTGGGGAAAGTGGGTATATTGCGATGGCGCGCCATCGACTTTTTCTAGTTAGCTATAAGATAAGATATGCGACGTTACGTGATCAAAATTGGCCTTACGCGCAATGAGACCAGTATACACTATCGATTTGCACCGTGAACAAGACATCCCATGATATAAATTAACTAAATAATGATAAAAAAAATATAACATAACGTGTTATGGAACCAAAATCTACATTGAACCATGATAAATTATTTGCAACGAATGAATAATATCGTATATTTTGTATTCAGACATGTAACCTATGGGTTCATTACATGTGCGACGGCGTCGACAAAGACGACCGGAAGAAGTGGCAAGACATTCACCTCGGCTATGTCTGCGTCCGCTGTCGAAGTACTGACGACGAGACATTTGACTTCCTGATGGGTCTTGAGCGGTTGAGACAGGTATGTTGGTAGTTGGCCGACCCGTCCCTGAATCAAGGTTAAATATTGCCGTCACTGGAGAAATGGATTTTGCGACCAGTTTAGATCCAGATCAGCCTGTGTAACCACACAGTCTGATCAGGATCTGCACCGTTCCCATTTCCATAAATGAAACACCCGCCATGCTTCTTACAAGCAATATAGATTTGATCAAGAGCTACACTGGAGAAAGGGGGCTTATTGGTTTCGCATCCAGTGTAGATCCAAATCAGCCTGTGCATCCACACAGTCTGATCAGGATCTGCACCGTTCCCAATTCCATAAATGAAACACCCGCCATGCTTCTTACAAGCAATACAGATTTGATCAAGAGCTACACTGGAGAAAGGGGGCTTATCCAGTGAGATCCGATCTTGGTTTCGATCCAGTGTAGATCCAGATCAGCCTGTGCATCCACACAGTCTGATCAGCATACGCATCAGACACTATATGACCGCACATATGCGTATGCTGATCTGGTCTATGCTGGTAAACTCCATTTTCTCCACCGGGGGTCTATGTATGTTCCTCGTAAGCTCCATTTTCTCCACCGGGGGTCTATGTATGTTCCCTGGTTGAGACAATGGAGTTTACGACACACATGTTCCACCAGCATAGACCAGATCAGCATACGCATCAGACACTATATGACCGTGTAGATCTGGTGTATGCGGAAACTAAACCGCGCAGATGCGTATGCTGATCTGGTCTATGCTGGTCGAACATGTATGTCGTAAACTCCATTTTCTCCACCGGGGGTCTATGTATGTTCCTCGTAAACTCCATTTTCTCCACCGTGGGTCTATGTATGTTCCCTGTTTGAGAAAATGGACTTTACGACACACATGTTCGACCAGCATAGACCAGATCAGCATACGACTATATGACCGTGTAGATCTGGTGTATGCGGAAACTAAACCGCGCAGATGCGTATGCTGATCTGGTCTGTGCTGGTCGAACATGTGTGTCGTAAACTCCATTTTCTCCACCGGGGGTCTATGTATGTTCCTCGTAAACTCCATTTTCTCCACCGGGGGGTCTATGTATGTTCCCTGTTTGAGAAAATGGACTTTACGACACACATGTTCGACCAGCATAGACCAGATCAGCATACGCATCAGACACACCAGAGCGAGCGTGAATTAGACACTTCCCAACCACGCGTCATCACCTCTGTACGTCAATTAGACTTTTATCTCCATGCTCCAGCTCACCAGTGCGTGAAATATACATATCCACATGCGTTCTGGAGTACATGAATGAATAGTTTGTCAACTGTTGACGTCATTTTACACGCCAGGCTATTTTGTACTTTCGGACATCTGCGTAATTTCATGGAGTAAATTTACAGAAAATTGGATAAGTAAGTTGTCACACATTCCCGAGTACATGCGTAATTGGAATATAATTCTGCATTTACTCTGGAATTGTTGTCGTCATTTATGATAGTATTGTAAATTTTGTGAAATTTGATTAAGATACGCAGATCCCGAAGATACGAAATCACATGGCGTGTCTCATAGGCCATTTTTTCAACATTTGCGTGGTCCATAGGCCATTTTTTCAACATTTGCAAAACTTTGTGTAACTATATGATCAGGATCTACACTTGTCAGAAATAGAAGTTGGTAATGTTACCATTGGCAAATGTTTCATATGCACATGCAGAAGTGGGTTTTAACATTTGCCAACATTGTATAACCATCATGTCCCGGGCCGAGGTTGAGCACGGAAAAAGTTTTATAACACCAGGCCCTTGGTGATATGGAAATATGAACAAAATGGTAATATATAATAAAATAAATAAAAATGTTGATGTCATGTTTTCCTTTTCTTTCATGATAGTAACAGTACTCATGCTTGGTTCCAATACAAGTGTCCAGTATATTTTGATTGATTATTGGTGTTTAACAGTCTATCAACAGCTACTAACAGCTAATATTACTTAAGGCCGCGCCAACGGTGCATTATATAGCAATATCTTATAGCAATACATTGTTTTCCAAATGATTATTGGTGTTTAACAGCCTATCTAAGGCCGGGCCAGCGGGTTGGAATAAACCTCCAAACATAGTTTATATAGGGCCTTTTCTTATCACACAAGTCCTTTTATGTAAGTTTTTCAGTCTATTTCTTATAGCATTACATTGGTTTCCAAAGGATTATTGGTGTTTAGCAGCCTATCAACAGCTAATGTTATTTAAGGCCGGGCCAGCGGGTTAGAATAGACCTCTACACAGAGTTTATATAGGCCCTTTTCTTAAGACAGACGTCCTTTTCTGTCTGAAATATAAATTTCAGAGTACATGTGGAATCGGAATCGTAATATAATTCTGCACGTACCCTGGATTTTTATTGGTACATCAATATAATATCATTACACATATAAACAATCGTTTTAACACTCATTTGAACCTTTAGTGGTGGGGTTTTTTATAAGGCCCTTTTCTTCGACACGAAAAGTCCTTTTCTGTCCGCCATTTTAAATATTTCAATACACGGTTCGAGTCGAGATTACTTCAAATGGCACAACATCTTTATTCTACAAGATATGGGTTTTATTTTATGGGTACCTCAATAAAATATCGTTATACATATATAAAAATTGTTTTACACTCATTTGAACCGTTAATGTGGTTTTTATAGGCCCTTTTCTTAGACACGAAGTCCTTTTCTGTCCGCCATTTTATATAGTTCAATACACGGTTCGAGTCGAGATTACTTCAAATGGCACAACATCTTTATTCTACAAGATATGGGTTTCATTTTATGGGTACCTCAATAAAATAATGCTATACATATATACACATTGTTTTACACTCATTTGAACCGTTAATGTGGTTTTTATAGGCCCTTTTCTTAGACACGAGGTCCTTTTCTGTCCGCCATTTGATATAGTTCAATACACGTTTTGAGTCGAGATTACTTCAAATGGCAAAACATCTTTATTCTTCATGATATGGGTTTTATTTTATGGGTACCTCAATAAAATATCGTTATACATATATAAACATTGTTTTACACTCATTTGAACCGTTAATGTGGTTTTTATAGGCCCTTTTCTTAGGCACGAAGTCCTTTTCTGTCCTTTTCTTAGAAAATGGCCCTTTTCTTATTTTAGTCATACCCGTGGCTTATGATACTTTATTATGGATAATGGTGATACTTGTATACCATGATTGATGCTGGTCGCGTTATTGAACTTTTTTTTGGGCATATTTAATGTTGAATAACAGTATTGTTTTATGTTATAATGTTATTGTTAACATACTTATATTATCTTGTGCTGAAACTCAGTTGAGTCTGCTGAGAAAAATGGTCTATGTTGTTAACATTTGTTAATTCACCATTACGCCATTTCATCATTAAGCCAGTGTGAAATTACGGACTCATTACGCCGGTGTGGAATTACATCCATTACGCCGTCGACGAAAGCAATACAAGTTGTCATATCTGGCGTATATGAACTACTTATGCATATAATGTGTATTAATATACTTGATATACATTAATTTGCTTCTAAATACACCATTATCCGCCACAATAATCACCATTACGCCCCCATTTTACCCATTTACCCCATTATCCTCACCATTAGCCCCATTACGTCATTTAGTGAGACCCGAAGTTTGGGCGTAAACTAGCTCGTATTGGACTTATATAATTGTATGTTACATACTTATCATCTAAATAACAGCATACACTTATTGTTTTTCTCGTTGTATATATTATACTGTTACATATTTATAATATATATGTAAGTCAAGGTGAATGAGCATGTGTAATGCGGAGTTTGTCCATGGAGTAAAACACAACAGTTATCGGTCAATCTTTGTTTGAAAACTACCAGAAACGCTTTTATATTTCCGACCCCTTGATTCAACCAAACATTAAGAGATCCGTGGTTTGAATATGCCTTATTAATACATTACCACAATGATTTTAAGATATCTATGTCTCTGATTACCACAACAATTTTTTTGATAAGAAAATAAAGTATTTATGAATGTATGGAGAAATTGAAATTGTATACCTAGCTATATACTTAGCAATTTTGGTTAAATTGGTTACATATACAATCTATATATCCCTTATTCTTTAGAATATACATGCCGGAAACATATATTATCTCATGATGAACATAAGCATATCGGATCCCATTAGATACATAGCTGCCTGCCGTCATTGCAGGCAGCTATTCAACTAATGAGACAGTCGTATATATAATATTATATGTGTTATGACAAAAGTTATAGTATGCATTTCGTACCCAGTCTTTGGTCAATTCGTACCCATACCAAGTAAATGGTCATTTGTTACCCAGTTTAGTCATTTCGTAGCCATAGTTATTATTTTTAATATTATGATATATTTTTAATGAATATGCATAAAAAGTGTAGGTAATGCAAATAAAACTAAGAAGATGAAAACTAACACATATGTGTATTTGTATATGTGTATTTGTACATGTTTATTATACCCCAGGCATACGAAGTATGTTGAGGGGTATATATTTTTCGTAATTCCGTCCGTCCTTCCGTCCGTCCGTCAGTCTGTCCACGATATTTAAAGTGTTTGGGTACCCATTATCTCTGTAACGGTAAGTCGGATGGACCTCAAACTTCATATACTTCGTTATCATCATCCATATTTTCATCCCCGGACCATACCACATACATGCAGCCTTCATGTCCATGTCAAATTGTGGTTGAATTTATCGGTCATGTAATACTATACGTTATTCACAATTCCAGTCCAGCTTCGCGATCACCAGGGTTGGAATACTTAAAGGTACATGTTCACTCAGTAGGCACAAAGTGTTTTTTATATGAATTAAACTATATTGGTCAGTAAGCGATGCTTACGGAATACCCCCCGCGTGGGCCCATGTACCCCTAAATATGTAAAAAAAGTTCCAAATGTGTGGACTTGTGACCTTGAATCTGGGCATGAACGTGAATTTGCCACACGGTGGTAGAGCTCCATTGGAGCAATACGTGTGTGAAATGTGAAGCAGATCCGAGCAAGGAAATAGAAGTTATAACCAATTTCTCTCATGTAAAGTTTTGTAAAGAGACTAAGTATGTGACATTGACCTCGAAATCAGCGGGGATTTGTCACAGCATGATAGTAGAGCCTTAGAGGAATGCATGCATGAACTATTAAGACGTTTCGATGAAAGAAATATAGGTTATAACATATTTCTCTGATGTTAAGTTTTGTAAAGAGACTAAGTATGTCACCTTGACCTTGGGATCAGCTGGGGTTGGACAGTCGTAGGTTTGTCACAGCATGATAGTACAACCTTAAAGGAATGCACAAGTGAAATATTAACAATTTTCAATGAAGGAAATAGCAGTTATAACATATTTCTCTGATGTTAAGTTTTGAAAACAAACCAAGTATTTGACCTTGACCTTGGGATCAGCGGGGGTTGGACGGTCGTGGATTTGGCACAGCATGGTAGTAGAGCCTTACAGGAATGCATATGTGAACTATTAAGCATTTTAGAAGAGGGAAATAGAAGTTATAACATATTTCTCTGATGTCAAATTTTGAAAAGAGACTAAGTATTTGACCTTGACCTTGGGATCAGCGGGGGTTGGACGGTCCTGGATTTGGCACAGCATGGTAGTAGAACCTTACAGGTATGCATGTGTGAAATATTAAGCATTTTAGATGAAGGAAATAGAAGTTACAACATATTCTCTGATGTTAAGTTTTGTAAAGAGACTAAGTATTTGACCTTGACCTTGGGATCAGCGGGGGTTGGACGGTCAAGGATTTGGCACAGCATGGTAGTAGAGCCTCACAGGAATGCATGTGTGAAATATTAAGCATTTTAGATGAAGGAAACAGAAGTTATAACAATATTTCTCTGATGTTAAGTTTTGTAAAGAGACTAAGTACGGTATTTGACATTGACCTTGGGATCAGCGGGGGTTGGACGGTCGTGGATTTGGCACAGCATGATAGTAGAGCCTTACAGGAATGCATGTGTGAAATATTAAGCATTTTAGATGAAGGAAATAGAAGTTATAACAATAGTTATATGATGTTAAGTTTAGTGACGGATGGATGCACGGGCGGACGGACGGACGGACAACCTGAGACCAGTATACCCACCCACAACTCGTTGCGGTGGGTATAATAAGTGTATAATTGGGTCATTATTCCACTAGTTCTAAACATTACAAGTTCCCGCAATACATATTTAATCATTTAGTAATATTTATTTTACTGATAGCGACTCGCGGTGGTATCATATTTTCATATGCAAATGAGGCATTATATTTTTATGCCCCCGCTACCGAAAGGTACGGGGGCATATAGTGTTACCGGCGTCCGTCCGTACGTCCGTCCCGTCTGTCCGTCCGTCCGTACGTCCCGATATTACCATACCATATTATTTAGTAACTTCTACATGGCTTCACATATTATTTCAATATTTATACACGTGATACATATGAACATGCCTTACACACTCCACCCCCCAGTACTTCGACCTTGACCTTTGGTCTTGACCTTTTCCACTTTAAATGTTTGCTTGGCACTTTGGGACAAATCTACGTGCACGTTTCTCAATCCTACACTAACTTCTCAATACTTTTGTAAATCGCTTAAATATTTATACACATGATACATATGAACATGCCCTACACACTCCACCACACAGTACTTCGACCTTGACTTTTGGCCTTGACCTTTTCCACTTTAAATGTTTGCTTGGCACTTTGGGACAAATCTACGTGCACGTTTCTCAATCCTGCACTAACTTCTCAATACTTTTGCCAATCGCTTAAATATTTATACACATGATACATATGGACATGTCCTACACACTCCACCACCCAGTACTTCGACCTTGACCTTTGGCCTTGACCTTTTCCACTTTAAATGTTTGCTTGGCACTTTGGGACAAATCTACGTGCACGTTTCTCAATCCTACACTAACTTCTCAATACTTTTGCCAATCGCTTAAATATTTATACACATGATACATATGGACATGTCCTACACACTCCACCACCCAGTACTTCGACCTTGACCTTTGGCCTTGACCTTTTCCACTTTAAATGTTTGCTTGGCACTTTGGGACAAATCTACGTGCACGTTTCTCAATCCTACACTAACTTCTCAATACTTTTGCCAATCGCTTAAATATTTATACACATGATACATATGAACATGCCCTACACACTCCACCACCCAGTACTTTGACCTTGACCTTTGGTCTGGACCTTTTCCACTTTAAATGTTTGCTTGGCACTTTGGGACAAATCTACGTGCACGTTTCTCAATCCTACACTAACTTCTCAATACTTTTGCTAATCGCTTAAATATTTATACACATGATACATATGAACATGCCCTACACACTCCACCACCAGTACTTCGACCTTGACCTTTGACCTTCACCTTTTCTACTTTAAATGTTTACTTAGCACTTTGGGACAAATCTACGTGCACGTTTCTCAATCCTACAATAACTTCTCAATACGTTTGCCAATCGCTTAAATATTTATACACATGATACATATGAACATGCCTTACACATTCCACCACCCATTACTTCGACCTTCACCTTTGACCTTCACCTTTTCCACTTTAATTGTTTACTTGCCACTTTGGGACAAATCTACGTGCGCGTTTCTCAATCTTACACTAACTTTCACACACGCATTGCTCCAATGGTCCTCTACCGCCCTGTGACAAATCCACATTCGTCCTGCCCCCGCTAAGCACAGGGTCAAGGTCACAGACTTGGTGCGTTTGAAACCTTAACATTCAGTTAAATGGCTTATAATTTGTGTTTCCTTGCTCGGATCTGCTTCACATTTCACACACGCATTGCTACAATGGTCCTCTACCGCCCTGTGACAAATCTACATTCGTCCCGCCCCCACTAAGCCCAGGGTCAAGGTGCGTTCAAAACCTTAACGCTCGGGTAAATGGCTTATCATCAAATATGCCTCGTTTTCTTTGGCTGCCAGCGGGAGCATTCGTGTGCCGACAGGCCATATTTCTAGTTAAATTATTTATACTAATCAAATGCGTCACCTGAAAAAATAATATTTTCGACAGATTATAAAGTATGATCATTATATATATACACATCAAAACATAAATGCAGAGAATAAAGTCATGTCAGTTATCATTTTCAGGAAACACGGTTATCGCACCTGATATCAGTTTGGGAATTTACGTCTGATATAAAATGTATAATAATCCCAATCAATATGTGGGGTAATGGTGAATGAATGTTTAATTTTCCAGAAAATGTCTCAGATGATGTCTCTGATATAAAAATGCCTACTGAGTGGGCATGTACCTTTAATCCTTTCCACCAAATCGATGTAGAAACCACCGAATCGTTTACGTAATGTTTTATGGATATTCGCACTTAATGTTGAAAGAGACACGGTCCATACCGGTCCAGTGTGGAAAACGCCCCCTCTCTATGATACTGGCAACAACTACTATGTTTTACACCAGCTTCTTTCAACCGTTCCACTACGTTCACCATGTTGTCGAATATTCGGCCAGGCGTCAGTGAGGCATCGGTATCATTTCCGCCGACAATATAATAAGGAAGACACATCTGAAATAAGATATAAATACATTGCTATTACAATACAAAACATACAATACAGTAGACATATAGTTTCGGGCAAAATAACATTCATTTACCATCTGTGTTAATTGTCATTATTATACAATTGCTATCAAACGTGAAATGCCACTCTTGATATATATCATAAATAATAGTTTATATACCATTTACAAAACCCATAAGACACATTTCTCCCAGTCACAGCGACAAATTTAGAAAGTCAGCGTGAAATACATTTGTTTCAAGTACACTACTTATATTTACCTTGGTTTACCCTGATCAGACTGCACGGATGCGGATGTTGTGCACAGACAAAACATAGTCTATGAATATTTACAAAATGGCGAACAATATATACTCTGGTACTGATCAGATTGCTTAGTGGTCGCAATGTTAATTATCTCTTGTCTGACATGCAATCAATTAAACGGTTCTATATAGGTCCACCACAATATATTTCGTCTATATAAACTAACCAATGATACACATTTTGCTATTCTCTGCTACTTTCAATTTTCGTATGGATATTGTGGGACCCAATTTCCCATAACCTGCACCCTTTCTGCTCTGGGCCAACTGGCACATGAGCATGTAACGTACAGCATATACAGAAACATTTACAATACAGTGTGACTAATGGCATAGCGAAAATATAATCTAGAGTTTGCATGTACACACACATATATTTACGTTTACAATTGGCATATAAAGTTATGATAATTAAGAGTCCATGCACAATACAACTATATAATATGTTACATACATTTTGAAACAAACCAAGGCGTTATGATAAGCTAGGACGTTTGAAAGCTTGGTGAAATCGGATACATTACATTATAACATATTAGACGTTATGTTGTTTGTTATAACATACGATTCCTTGTGGATACGATTCCTTGTGCCTTGTAAATAAATATGGCAAGTCATATAATAACCATGGCATTTTCTGAACTGATAAGGTCTATTAGTTTTACCATACCTGGCCTTTTCCAATGACGTTTCAAAATATAAGATTTACGGAAATCTGTATACATGGTGCATTCCAAAACAAAGTAATAATCATCTTCTAGGATTGAGCAAGAATAACAATTACGGTTTCATATTGGTGTCCTATTGGGTTTAGTCCATCGTCCAGATTCGATTTCTGGACGATGTGTTGATGTTCGTAGCTATAATGAAAAAAAGAAGTATAATAAGTTTATCAAATATATCTAGTATTTGCTTAGCAGGTACATCTACACATTTATATAAATATTTATTAAGCTTAAAAACCGCTTTGCTTGCTTGCCCAGCCAATGTGTTTGTAGTTTCTGAAAGAACCACCTGTAGTAAAGACAATACCTAGATACATGTATATACATTTGCTTACAATTTCTATTTCCATATCACCATAGGTAAACACAATATTTCTTCGCAACATACCACCTTTCCTAAATATCATGATTTTTGTTTTTATAATGTTTATACACGCAGACACCATCTTTGACAATATACATGTAAACTATTCAATCCATGCTGTAAACCATTTTCAGATTCGGCCAAAATTACAATATCATCTGCATTATAGTAATAAATTAAAGGACTGAAAGTCCTGAAATCCTTCGCAGTACGTGCTTGTGGAGGACACATATACTAAGAACTCATTTGTTGGAAAGTACATTGTAGTCTTAAGAATTGGCACCAGGAGGGATGCGGAACTTTGCGGAATAGATGTATTAATTGCGGTTTGTCAGTAGTTGAGATAGCAACTATTCAAATGGTCAGCTACATACAAGTTTCACTTGCTCAATAATTTCCCGACTAAATATACTCACAGGATATATTGCTTTGTCATATGTTATTTTACACTAGTTCCGAAATATATATGCATTACCATAGTAACCATGGTAACCAATATTGGAAAACACAAACATTTGTTGAAAATGTGTTTACTTTTTGAAAATCATTGCAATACACCCGAGTACTGTTACCATCTTGTAATACACTGAACATGTGAACGTTTAATAATATTGGTTGTCATGGCAACCATTTTCATATTTCACAAAAAAAATCATATATACTCCACATTTAAAATCAATATATTCGTCGAATCAGTATACATTATCAATGCTGCAAAAACAATATTTATCTTGACAAACATGATTGTTCAAAGTAATTTCACCTTGACCTTGGACATGAAGGCACATGGTACATGTATGGAATGAAAATATGGATGATGATAAGGAAGTATATGAAGTTTGAAGTCAATCTGACTTACGGTTGCAGAAAACTTTAAGGCAAATCGTACGGATGCAAATGTCTAAGTAATTTGATCTTGACCTTGGAAATGAAGGCCGCATGTGTGTGGTATGGAATGAAAATATGGTTGATGATAAGGAAGTATATGAAGTTTGAGGTCCATCCGACTTTCCGTCACAGAGATAATGGGTACACAAACTCTTTAACGTGGACGGACGGAATTACGAAAACTATATACCCCTCGACATACTTTGTATGCCGGGGGGGGGGGGGTATATCTATAGTTTTGTATACACAGTTTAAACGTTATATATTTTACAACAATTACAAACAATAGCCAGCAGTCATGCATGGAACACGACAGGTGACATATGTCACATCTCGATCCCCATCTATGTCATCAGTCCCTTTTTTCCTGTCACAGTCATAGCTCGGGAACCAGACTGGTGACATATGTCATCAGTCCATTTTCTCCTGACACAGTCTCCTAAATTTAAAATACATATACTTTTCCAATTCAAATAGGAATCCTCAGCGATTTGTAACCCGGAGGATATAACAAAAACGTTCTACTTTCACGTACTTTCATTTCAGCTACACATTCAATTTTAATTTATTGAGTAAATGATGCTGACATATTTATTTAAATTAATATCTAATTATTTAAATATACTTTTTTTAATACATAATACAAATAATCTAGAGATACGTATTATCCTTATTCAAACTCAAGACAACGTTTCCTTTGTGAAGTGTATCGTACTGTATATGCTGTGTAACGTCAAGTCGCAAGACTGTCGGCAGCGTATGCGCTAACACACACGCCTTGTAATTATCAAACAATTGCTAGCACCTATTTGGAAAGTTTGGATTTCCGCGCGAACTGTTTTATTAAATTCATTATAGATTAGTTGATTTTTTAAGTAAAATGGACACTGATTAATACTATCGATGGCTCAAGATGATTAAAACAGTATGTAACTGTCAAAAAACAATGTTTCTGCTTTAAATCATCATCATTTCGCTGTCCAATGTCGGATTTTATCGAGCCATTGACCTATGTAAAGTTCAGAATGTAAGCTTTAATCTGATTGGTCATTCAAGAAGAACGTCACAGGGAAATCCTGCTCCCTACTATATCATTGCGCAAAATATCAACATACATAACAAAGAACTCATATTAATACATGACAGTTAATAGTTTATAAAGTATACACAAACTTTTGCAATAACACACATATAGCACAACAAAGCAAACAACACATATATTACGCTGAAACCGTAAGATATATATATATGTATATATAGCTCGCTGTTTTACTGTTGTTGAACTACTTTTTACATAGGGCATACCTATGTATAGGAATCGCCTCCGACAGTTAGCCATACCCCAGACCCCCCTCGATGCGGTGGTAGGTAGTGATATCTTGGAGTAACCATAACAACAAAATGCATTGTGTTACTCAACGTTTAATTTTCATACGCAACCGCTAATTGAAAATAATATTATGAAAAAATACTTGCACTGCACAATATCAACAACGGATGTTCTACGTACAAAAATACATCGGATTATTTTGTTGCGCGTGATTTGCCCCCATTTGCGGTCATCGCTAAATTTAGTAACAGAGTTAACTCCCCTCCGAATTCTCTCCGAAACTATATAACGACGCGTTTAACACACAAACTATATCAAGTTTGACCTTCCGACAGCCTATTTTAAACTCACCCGACACCTGTGCGAAACAAAACTCGCACGTGTAGGTCTAACTGATGTTTAATCCTCATTCTCTCTCTCTATCGATGGATTTACAGCGGATTTTAGTGACATTCCCGAATTCGGCCTGATTGACATTTGTCTATGGTGGCCAATACACGCCAACATGAGTGTCAATTCTACGTTCAGGGAAGGGGGTCAATAAGTCAGTATTTAAGGTGATAACTTACAGTCATGGAACAAATTAATGACAGTATAACACATCCAGCGTATATTAATACCCATATTAATGCAAGTACTGAAATACGACAACAAACAATGTAACAAGTTTGGGCTTCCATACATTGAACATTTTGTCAGCGGTTTCCCCAATGACGTCATTTGCATGTTTTAATATAGTCGATCCGGGGCCAACTATTTCATTCACACAACAGAAGTAAACTTGGCGATGTACCGATAAGGCATTTTCAGGCGCGACACCGCTTCCGTGACGGAATTATTGTAACTATTGCTTTTCAATCAGTTTTCAATATATCTATAATGATCATAGATATCTGGAATCTGTATACTTGAATTGATGATGTCTTGTATATGTGTTACCGTATCTTTCTGATATTGCTATGCATAATCTGTAATGTTGTTGAATGTTTTGATACATACTGTAGCAGTGCATACTGTAGTTCAAGTTGTGCCATATCAATAGTTTACCCCTTAACCATTAAAACGCTGAAAAATAAAATTGCCGTCTGCTCATTTTGTATATTTTAATCTCTTTAAAAACCTGTTTTGGTAGCGCAATAGAATAGAATGTTTTTGAGGAGAAAATATAAAAATATTTAAAACAGCAGACGACAATTGTCGTTTCCAGCGCTTTAAAGGTACATGCCCACTCAGTTAGCCCAAAATGTCATTTATAGGAATTAAATAAGTGTATAACTGATAGTGACGCGCGGTGGTATCAGGCTATTTTCATATGCAAATGAGGCATGATATTTTTTAATTATTTATACTAAAGAAATGCGTCACCTGAAAAAATTATATTTTCGACAGATTTTAAAGTATGATCATTGCACATCATAAAATAAATACAGAGATTAAATAGTAATGTCCGTTAACATTTTAATAAAACACGGTTATCGCCCCTGATATCAGTGTGTAAATTTAAATCTGATATAAAATGTATAATAATGCAAATCAGTACGTGGGATAATGGCGCATGAATGTTTGTTTTGCCAGGAAATGTCTCAGATGATGTCTCTGATGTAAATAACATTTTGTACCTACTGAGTGGGCATGCACCTTTAAGGGTTAATGCAACTGCAACACCAACAATCAATCAATCAATCTAGTTTAATCTTGTAGTACCCTATGCTCAGTACTTTCAGTACTTTGATTTATGGCGTAGTACCGCGTGTTTTTCTAAAGTTAAACCCGCAAACAGTGACACTGCGCTTGCGACCGCCACTTAACTCATTAGCATATCTGCAATGACTGAGAATATATATATAGTTACTAAATCTGAGCTAATAGCTCGGATAAAAACAATTTTAGTGAGTCTATAGTTATACCATTAGCGACTTTTACAACATAGTCATGTTCTAAATCGCTTAGATACATTGCAAATAGGAACGGTGATAGGCAGTCGCGGCCTTGTCGTACACCAGTGTTAGAAATAAATTCAGCACTGTACTGGTTGTTACATTTAACTCTAGATTTAGTCATTTTGTACATAGACATCATGATATTTAATATTTGTCCTCGAACACCGAGTTTTATAAGCTTATACCACTCTAGTTATATCTCTTATACCACATACTCAAATGCTTTAGAAAAATCAACAAACGCACAATACAATTTATAGTTAGTGTTTAACATATGTGAAATCAGTCCATGAGTAACACAAATAGTGTCTACAATACCCATATACCAGATATAAAACCGGCTTGTGCCTCAACATAGACATGATAAGATTCAACCCATGCTGACGGTCTATTGTTCAATATTCTGGTAAACGATTTCCCTAACGTACTAAGTAACGTAATTCCACGATAATTATCAACATTTGATATGTTTCCCTTCTTATGAAGTGGGACAATATCACCAGTAGACCAAGCTGCAGGGAAGTATGCATTTACGAAAACTATGTTGAATATCCTAGTTAAGTTTGGGCTTAATACCGACGCACCTTGTATATATAATTCATTCATTTAATAACTGATCTGGACCACTAATTGTATTAGCTTTTAGCTGTGCTATTGCAGATCTGACTTCGTCACTACTTATAGGCACATTCAGTTCTGAAAACATAACCTGCATTTCGCCTTTAATGTATATATCATTATAATGAATAACATCTTCATCGGGAACAAAAAATGAACTATCTGGACTATTTACTGCTTTCAAATATTGCATACAATCAGACACTGGAATATTATGTTGTGTTGAATTAGCACAACCTTTTAACAATATCCAATATTCCTTAGCATGTGTGAGTCTAGCATTGTTTGATTTATCCGTCTCATTTCGATCACATGTGTGCCTAGAATTGTGCAAAAAAGACTTAAATAGAGATATAGCCGTAACAATGCGCATAGGTTGAGATCCGATTGATTAGCTCGATAAATATTTAATGTATCATAGAAAATACGCCGCTTCTCAATACATGCATCATTAAATCAAGGTAATGTAGTTTTATTTAGCGCGTGCTACTTATGTTCTTTCTAAAATAATCAGCAGATTATTCCAGTATACCACACAAAGTAGACAAAGTGGCATATATACAATCACCATTAATTAATACATGTGTTATCATTAGTACCACTAGTATCATCTGCATGCACCAGTGATCGAGCTGTCAAGATCAGCAACCATTTCTTCCAGTTTCCCAACTGTTTATGCACAATTTATTGTATTTATATATATATCAACATGTTCCGGGTTCCAAGCGTAACGGTAATTACAATGGTTGTTCATAGAATTATCCGCTAAAATACTATCCATCAAATCAGGATAATGTATCTCAAAATACATATATATCACACTTATGATCTGAGAAAATAATTGGGTCAGCTATGTGAAACGCATTTATGCCGCTTAGTAATTTTGGACTGACGATGAAATAATCAACCAGATTTTGGCCCTGAGATGTTGTGCAAGTAAATTTACCTACTCACAAGTCATCGTCACACCTATCATTTACTATGAACAAAGAAGACTGTTTGCAAAAATCGAGTAATAAATTACCATTTTCGTTTAACGCACCCTTATATCGATCGAAACTCGAATATAGGTTTAATTATTGTTAAGAAAGATAAATTCAATCACATGTGACCGCCCTGGTGATGGCGCAAAGAGTCAGCGGCTGGAATGGAAACCGCCTCAGAGAATACACTGATCATACAAAATGAGTGTGTAGTTTGGTCCGGGTTGTAATTAATAATTAAAAAAAACACAACAACAATATGACAATTAATTAAATGGGTAACATTGACGAACATGATCAGACTTCACGGAAGCGGATGTCGAACAATGGCGAACATAGAAGACCCAGATCAGACTACACGGATACGGAGGTTGGTCTGTGTGTACTTGATAAATGGTCAAACATAGTCCTAATTAACACAATCATACTAGAAATCACTTGCAAACGGATGTGAAAGTTGTGTACGGTCAAAACTTAGTCTATGAAAATTTACATAATGGCGAACAAAATACTCTGGTACTGATCAGATTGCTCAGTAACAGGTAGGGTCGCGAGTCGACGGCCCTAGGGCCGCCATTTAGCCGTTTGAAAATGGTGGCCCTATTTTGGTGTCGCGGCCATAAACCGATGATATAATTATACATGTAGGGCCGCAAGATCACGGCCCATGGGTCGTCATTTAGCCGTTTGGAAATGGCGGCCCTACTAGCTCCGTGTATTAGAACATATGAATTATACAGAGACATAAATACTATTCTAAAAACAAAAAATCCTTGAATTATATTAAATCAATCAGCACCGGACAAAACGCGATCAGAACATACCATGATGAATGGCGTACAGTGAAGACCATGACCAGATTTCACGGATGTGCATGAGAGAAGACCATAATCAATGGCGAACATTGAATACCCAGATCAGACTACACGGATGCGGAGATTGGTGTAGCATAATATATACCTACATAATGTACTATAGTTGTATTTATTTCTTCGTCGACAAATATAATAAATCAGTAGAAATAATTAAGTAACCTATGCAACCTACAGGTAATGGCCGCGTGCCATTGTGGATTGTATACATCATGGTGGCATATAACAGCCTGTCAGAACACACGTCGTCAGGGGGGCCGCGAGCCGCGGTCAGGCCCGCCGTGGCATGGCCGCTATTTAAACACATCCCCAAAATAATTAGGTCAAACGGTGTTTATGTAATTTCGTGCCATTGTTTATAGTTTTATATTTGGGTCACTTATTTTGGTATTTCACATATGATCGCTTCGTCTAAAGGCCAACATACTGGTGATTAAGGTATACAAGAAGCAATACTCCATAGTTATTGGTAACGAGAGTCTATGCCACAGTGTTTGGAACATACCAAATGGCAAATCCAAATAATTCTTACTATACAACTGTATGCATGATATAATTTAACCGACTCCTAGTCCTACCCAATAAGGTCAGTCTCTCCTACGTTCACTATTCGTATGGATGCTGTGGGACCTACTTTTACACCAACTGTAAGTTGTAACCTGTATGCACTGGACCTACGTAAATGAAATAATCGGTTAACTTACTGCCATTTCGGCTGATTCTGCGCATCAGCTAATGCACAATTCACATAAAATGTTGCCAACCACGCTACATAATAACTTATTTTGATTTTGGAATAAACCAGCTGATTAAACGCTACAGTGGTCATTACTTCACAAGTTTATCACATTCCGATAGTGTGGTATTTAAAGTTATTCAGAATATGGTCAAAATGTTAAAAATCGTTAGACACCGTTGATGGAATAGAGGTATCGCTTACTAAATTAATAGTTAATTAAAACTAAAAGAAATAAACTAATCTGTCATGATGTCACTGGATAGTACTGCTTCAAGTTTAGTACCAATTTTGCTACACTGATCCAGTGTAGCTGCACATTTTCCGCTTTATAGGCAACATGCTGCACTATATCGCTACACCATGCTACACAGTAAAAATGTGCATAATAGCATTTACACTTCGCACACTAAACTATAGAAAAAAAACTACATGGCGTTGACGTTCATACTTTACTAGTATATTGTTGTTATTGAGAGACAATTCTACAATACGACACAAAAATATTACCATAAACTTACCTAATAAAGTGTGTATTAGCAAAATTCTTAGGTCACTCTCCACGAAGTTGAAAGTAAGCAAAGAACGCTTCAAACGCACATTTAGAAAGACTAATCCATCATAACGCATTTAATGCAGTGTAATGAAATGTAATTAGAGTTGTATATGTACTCAGAACTAATCCAGTATGCTGTTCACCATTTTTGTTTACATCATTATCAGAAAAATGTGATGTTGCAAGCACACAGAGATGACATCATATATCACACAATCTACATAGTGTACTGACGTCAGAATGTTACAATATTTAACCTGTACAAATTTCTTTGACCCGCCTTGTATGTTCAGCGAATTTGAACTGATAACGAGCATGTTAATGACATTTAAATTTGGTTTTGAGAGCCTTAGGTGCGTATAATTAGCTCCTTAGAGTGGCTGGTTGGCCGGGCGAACTCGACGGCGCATATTAACAGTAGGGGTTCCTCCTGAATAAAATTTGGTGCAACATGATGGGGAGAGACCTGACTACAGCAAGCTGACTACAAAGGTTGTTGACCCTTTGTTAAAATGTTTGAGAATTCAGTAAAGATTGTAACAGTAAGAACAATACACAGTGCTGTAGATATATACATGTACCTGTATTAACATAAATACTGTATTGAATCCAGTGACTTGTAAGCAGTTATCTGATTGTATTGTCACTACTGTCTACTTGCCTGCTATGCGAGTAAATACGGTTTTCACCTGTGGCAAATTTACTGCTAATAATAGACAGTGCATCAGTTTGACATTTTACACATTGAACAAGTGTCCATTGTATATTTTGTGAGTGATGGTAGAAAAGCTCAGATGTCTAGCTTTTTGTGTAGTCTGCTGAAATAATATTTAAAGGAAGTTGTCGTTTTATATATGTGGGATGTATTGCACCAAAGTTTATTAGATTTGCTGCCATATTATTTGCTGTAGGTTTCCAACCCTCAAAGTGGTGAAACTGTCCGATAACATGTCAGGGATTCCGCTGGCGATCACCACTTTCGCAATTGTCGATAAAAATAAACAATTGGTTTAAAAATTTTTTATTTTTTTTTTGAAGTGGCAATTTCTTTATTTATTTATAATCCCTGCATGTACATGTACAAACTAAAATGGCGGAGATGGCAACTTGATGCTCTGTATAATATATTTTAAGAAGAACAGGGTCAGATATACTTTATATAGATATTCAGTCACATATATGATTCCACTACATTTGAAACAAAAGGTCATGTTCTATACAGTCAGTCCTTCAGAAGTTCTCCAGAGTTTCTCAATTATGTCATAAGTTCTATATCCCTTGAATGATTGCTTAAATATTTCAACTCAGCATACGTGAGGACAAATGCCACACATCCATGCTGCACTTAATATGACCTTGACCTTCACAACTTTGAACTTATTTTATTACATCATACGTGAGGACAAATGCCACACATCCATGCTGCACTTAATATGACCTTGACCTTCACAACTTTGAACTTATTTTATTACATCATACGTGAGGACAAATGCCACACATCCATGCTGCACTTAATATGACCTTGACCTTCACAACTTTGAACTTATTTTATTATTATACGTTAGGACATGCCACACATCCATGCTGCATTAATAGACAAATGACCTTCACAACTTTGAACTTATTTTATTACTCATACGTGGAGGACAAATCCACACTCATGCTGCACTTAATATGACCTTGACCTTCACAACTTTGAACTTATTTTATTACATCATACGTGAGGACAAATGCCACACATCCATGATGACCTTGACTTTTGTTGACCTACACAACTTTGAACTTTTTCATGCGTTTAGAAGTTTGCCGGAGTTTCTCAATTCTGTCATAACTTGTATATCCCTTGATAGATTACTTCAATATTTCAATACATCATACTTGTGGACAAATTCCACACATCTATGCTGCCCTTAATTAATATGACATTGACCTTTTGACCTTCACAACTTTGAGCTGTTAATTCACATTAAGAAGTTTGCCAGAGTTTCTCAATTCTGTCATAACTTCTATATCCCTTGGTGGATTACTTTAATACTTCAATACATCATATTTGAGGACAATTGCCACACATACATACTGCCAATAATATGACCTTGACCTTTTGACCTTCACAACTTTGAACTTTTTCACACATTAAGAAGTTTGCCGCAGTTTCTCATTTCTGTCATAACTTCTATATTCCTTGATGGATTACCTTAATATTTCAATACATCATACTTGTGGACAAATACTTGCCACACATCCACACTGCCCTTAAAATGACCTTGACCGTTTGACCTTCATAAATGTGCTCGTGACTTATCACTTTGGTTAATAAATTTTGCCACAGTTTCTCCAATCTGCAGTTTCAAGTCAATCGGTCATATGGTAAAGAACTTACAGCAGACTGGATAGACGAACAGATAAACAGACGGGCGGTCACCTTTTGCATTCCTATATCCCATTTTTGCTACGCGATGGGATAAACATGTATGATTTTGAACAAGTCGTGAGTTAATACTACGTCACAAAGTATTAAACTGAATGACTTGAGCGTTGTCAATTCACAAACCTATCATAATCAGCATCGATTTCTTATATGCTTTGTTATCTATGCATATCCATTCTGAAGGTGGTAGCCAAGCATTATAAGGTCTGTATAGAACGGAATATGTTGAACCACTTCTGCAATATAGCGTCAACAAGTTTGTACAAGTTTCTTCATCATGATATAACTTTAATATTACTTGACAGATTGCTTTACAATTTGGACACTTGATACATGTAAGCATTTGAAACACACTCATGCTGACATTAACATGACCTTCACCTTTTTTACCTTCACATTTTTGGATTGATTCAATATTTGGACACTTGATACATGTAAGCATTAGGAACACACTCATGCCGCCAATTCACATGACCTTCACCTTTTTTACCTTCAATTTTTTGATGAAACACTTAGCCATTTTTTTTTGCGTCAAGAAGTTTGCACAAGCTTCCTCATCCTGCTATACCTTTCATATTACTTGACGCATTCCTTCAATGGTTGGACACTTGATACATGTAAGCATTTGAAACACACTCATGCCGTCAATTTACATGACCTTGACCTTTTTTACCTTCATATTTTTGCTGAAACACTTAGCCATTTTTTTGTGTCAAAAACTTTGTACAAGCTTCGTCATCATGATATAACTTTAATATTACTTGACAGATTGCTTCAATATTTGGACACTTTATATGTGTGAGCATCTGGAACACACTCATGCCCTATTTAACATGATCTTGACCTTTTGTACCTTCACATTTTTTCGGAAACAGTTCGTACAAGTTTCTTCATTATTGTATAACATTAATGTTACTTGATAGATTGCTTCAATGATACATGCAAGCATTTGGAACACACAACAAACGTTTTCGGGTACCCTATATCTCTGTAACGGTAAGTCGGATTGACCTCAAACTTCATATACTTCCTGATCATCATCCATATTTTCATTTTATACCACACCCATGCGGCCTTCATGTCCAAGGTAAAGGTCAAATTACTTCCGAAAGATTTGCGTTAAAGTTTTCTGGTACCATTATCTTTGCAACGGTAAATCGGATTGACTTCAAACTTCATGTACTTCCATATCATCATCCATATTTTTTATTCAATACCACACCCATGCGGCCTTCATGTCCAAGGTCAAGGTCAAATTACTTAGAAATGTGCGTCCGTAACATTTGCGTTAAAGTTTTCGAGTACCCATTATCTCTGCAACGGTAAGTCGGATTGACTTCAAGCTTCTTATAATTCATATCATCATCCATATTTTCATTCCATACACACCCATGCGGCCTTCATGTCCAATTTCAAGGTCAAATTTGCGGTGTCTTTTTTTAAATATTCGCGTTACAGTTTTTAGCCAGGTACTTTGAAAAAAAATCGAGGCTATTGGATTGGCGAAAGCCGGGCGGGCAGCGGGCGGCGTCCACACTCAATGTTAAGTTTTCGTGTTTGAGTCCATTTCTTTGTTACTGTACAAATTCACGCCCACCTGGACCACATTTCACAGCTTCATAATCAAGGGGTGCCCACCATATATCACTATCCAACATGTTACTTTTTTTTTAACTTGACCCATTTTTTCCGCGTTGTCGACTTAGCCATTTTCAATGTTAAGTTTTCGCGTTTACAATGTTAAGTTTTCGTGTTTAAGTCCATTTCTTTGGTACTGTACCACCTAGGACCACCAAACTTTCACAGCTTCATAATCAAGGGGTGCCCACCACATATCACTATCCAACATGTTACTTTTGTTTGAACTTGACCCATTTTTTCCGCGCAGTCGACTTAGCCATTTTCAATGTTAAGTTTTCGCGTTTACAATGTTAAGTTTTCGTGTTTAAGTCCATTTCTTTGGTACTGTACCACCTAGGACCACCAAACTTTCACAGCTTCATAACCAAGGGGTGCCTACCACATACAACTATCCAACATGTGACCATTTGTTTACCTTCACCTATTGTTTCTACGTAATTGACTTAGCCATTTTCAACGTTAACTTTTTAACGTACATCTGGTTAAATGTTTTGGTTAAAACTTTTTCGTTATACTATATATCTGCAACTGCTTCGCCCATTACCTTGAAACTTCACATGGGTGTTTATCATCAGCCATATTTTCATTCTAACTCCCAACCGTGCGGCCCCTGTGCCCAATGTCAAGGTCAAATTACTTTGAATTGTTTTGTTAAAGTTTTTTCGTGTACTATATCTCTGCAACTGCTTCACCCATTACCTTGATACTTCACATGGGTGTTTATCATCATTGTCGCACCCGCTTGCGGAAAGCGCGATATCGTCGGCATTTTGCCGTCCGTCCGTACGTCCGTGTGTCCGGTTAAAGTTTTTTCGTTAAATGTTTTTTTCCATCCATCTACTATATCTATTTGTTTAGTGTCCTTGCCTCGCCCCAAGGCGCGACATGCAGGCCACGGCCATCTAGTCTACACAAAGTGGGTATAATTATGTTATCCAAGTGTCTATGCTTGGAAAAAACCTGGCCTTCGTGGCTTTGCCTCGTTTCTTGTTATTTGTCGGTACAGGCGGCGGCCGGGGATATACGTGAGCCCCTGCTCACTTTCTTTATTTTGTGTGCAAGTCAATGTACCACCCATTCTAACAGCTACAACCACCAAACAACAGTACTTATATTGTACACCAGAAACTGCAGTACTCTATTTAACGTTCATTTGATAGTGACCTACCTTTTCCGTTTAAATGACTTGGCCATTTTCAATTTTTAGCCCGGTTTTTTGGAAAAAATTCCAGGCTATTGGATTGACGAGAGCCGGGCGGGCGGCGTCCACAATCAATGTTAAGTTTTCGTGTTTGAGTCCATTTCTTTGTTACTGTACCACCTAGGACCACAAAACTTTCACAGCTTCATAATCAAGGGGTGCCCACCACATATCACTATCCAACATGTTACCTTTTTAGCCAGGTTTTTTGAGAAAAACAATCCAGGCTATTGGATTGGCGAAAGCCGGGCGGGCGGGCGGGCGGCGTCCACAATCAATGTTAAGTTTTCGTGTTTGAGTCCATTTCTTTGCTACTGTACCACCTAGGACCACCAAACTTTCACAGCTTCATAATCAAGGGGTGCCCACCACATATCACTATCCAACATGTTACTTTTTTAGCCAGGATTGGCGAAAGCCGGGTGGGCGGGCGGCGTCCACAATCAATGTTAAGTTTTCGTGTTTGAGTCCATTTCTTTGTTACTGTACCACCTGGGACCACCAAACTTGCACAGCTTCATAATCAAGGGGTGCCCACCACATATCACTATCCAACATGTTACTTTTTTTTGAACTTGACCCATTTTTTCCGCGCAGTCGACTTAGCCATTTTCAATGTTAAGTTTTCGCGTTTACAATGTTAAGTTTTCGTGTTTAAGTCCATTTCTTTGGTACTGTACCACCTAGGACCACCAAACTTTCACAGCTTCATAACCAAGGGGTGCCTACCACATACAACTATCCAACATGTGACCATTTGTTTACCTTCACCTATTGTTTCTACGTAATTGACTTAGCCATTTTCAACGTTAACTTTTTAACGTACGTCTGGTTAAATGTTTTGGTTAAAACTTTTTCGTTATACTATATATCTGCAACTGCTTCGCCCATTACCTTGAAACTTCACATGGGTGTTTATCATCAGCCATATTTTCATTCTAACTCCCAACCGTGCGGCCCCTGTGCCCAATGTCAAGGTCAAATTACTTTGAATTGTTTTGTTAAAGTTTTTTCGTGTACTATATCTCTGCAACTGCTTCACCCATTACCTTGATACTTCACATGGGTGTTTATCATCATTGTCGCACCCGCTTGCGGAAAGCGCGATATCGTCGGCATTTTGCCGTCCGTCCGTACGTCCGTGTGTCCGGTTAAAGTTTTTTCGTTAAAGTTTTTCCATCCATCTACTATATCTATTTGTTTAGTGTCCATGCCTCGCCCCAAGGCGCGACATGCAGGCCACGGCCATCTAGTCTACACAAAGTGGGTCTAATTATGTTATCCAAGTGTCTATGCTTGGAAAAAACCTGGTCTTCGTGGCTTTGCCTCGTTTCTTGTTATTTGTCGGTACAGGCGGCGGCCGGGGATATACGTGAGCCCCTGCTCACTTTCTTTATTTTGTGTGCAAGTCAATGTACCACCCATTCTAACAGCTACAACCACCAAACAACAGTACTTATATTGTACACAAGAAACTGCAGTACTCTATTTAACGTTCATTTGATAGTGACCTACCTTTTCCGAAATAAATGACTTGGCCATTTTCAATTTTTAGCCGGTTTTATTGGAAAAAATTCCAGGCTATTGGATTGACGAAAGCCGGGCGGGCGGCGTCCACAATCAATGTTAAGTTTTCGTGTTTGAGTCCATTTCTTTGTTACTGTACCACCTAGCACCACAAAACTTTCACAGCTTCATAATCAAGGGGTGCCCACCACATATCACTATCCAACATGTTACCTTTTTAGCCAGGTTTTTTGAGAGAAAAAATCCAGGCTATTGGATTGGCGAAAGCCGGGCGGGCGGGCGGCGGGCGGGCGGGCGGCGTCCACAATCAATGTTAAGTTTTCGTGTTTGAGTCCATTTCTTTGCTACTGTACCACCTAGGACCACCAAACTTTCACAGCTTCATAATCAAGGGGAGCCCACCACATATCACTATCCAACATGTTACTTTTTTAGCCAGGATTGGCGAAAGCCGGGTGGGCGGGCGGCGTCCACAATCAATGTTAAGTTTTCGTGTTTGAGTCCATTTCTTTGTTACTGTACCACCTGGGACCACCAAACTTGCACAGCTTCATAATCAAGGGGTGCCCACCACATATCACTATCCAACATGTTACTTTTTTTTTAACTTGACCCATTTTTTCCGCGCTGTCGACTTAGCCATTTTCAATGTTAAGTTTTCGCGTTTTCAATGTTAAGTTTTTGTGTTTAAGTCCATTTCTTTGGTACTGTACCACCTAGGACCACCAAACTTGTACAGCTTCATAATCAAGGGGTGCCTACCACATATCACTATCCAACATGTTACTTTTTTAGCCAGGTTTTTTGAAAAAAAATCCAGGCTATTGGATTGGCGAAAGCCGGGCGGGCGGGCGGCGTCCACAATCAATGTTAAGTTTGAGTCCATTTCTTTGTTACTGTACCACCTAGGACCACCAAACTTTGACAGCTTCATAATCAAGGGGTGCCCACCACATATCACTATCCAACATGTTACTTTTTCTTTAACTTGACCCATTTTTTCCGCGCAATCGACTTAGCCATTTTCAATGTTAAGTTTTCGCGTTTTCAATGTTAAGTTTTCGTGTTTAAGTCCATTTCTTTGGTACTGTACCACCTAGGACCACCAAACTTTCACAGCTTCATAATCAAGGGGTGCCCACCACATATCACTATCCAACATGTTACTTTTTTTTTTAACTTGACCCATTTTTTCCGCGCAGTCGACTTAACCATTTTAAATGTTAACTTTTCGCGTTTACAATGTTACGTTTTCGTGTTTAAGTCCATTTCTTTGGTACTGTACCACCTAGGACCACCAAACTTTCACAGCTTCATAACCAAGGGGTGCCTACCACATACAACTATCCAACATGTGACCATTTTTTTACCTTCACCTATTATTTCTACGTAATTGACATAGCCATTTTGAACGTTAACTTTTTAACGTACGTCTGGTTAAACTTTTTTGTTATACTATATCTCTGCAACTGCTTCGCCCATTACCTTGAAACTTCACATGGGTGTTTATCATCGTCCATATTTTCACTCTAACCCCCAATCGTGCGGCCCCTGTGCGCAATGTCAAGGTCAAATTACTTTGAATTTATTTGTTAAAGTTTTTTCGTGTACTATATCTCTGCAACTGCTTCACCCATTACCTTGATACTTCACATAGGTGTTTATCATCATTGTCGCACCCGCTTGCGGAAAGCGCGATATCGTCGGCATTTTGGCATACGTCCGTCCGTCCGTACGTCCGTGTGTCCGGTTAAAGTTTTTTCGTTAAAGTTTTTCCATCTACTATATCTATTTTTTTAGTGTCCATGCCTCGCCCCAAGGCGCGACATGCAGGCCACGGCCATCTAGTCCACAAAAAGTGGGTATAATTATGTTATCCAAGTGTCCATGCTTGGAAAAAACCTGACCTTCGTGGCTTTGCCTCGTTTCTTGTTTTGAACTTGACCCATTTTTTCCGCGCAGTCGACTTAGCCATTTTCAATGTTAAGTTTTCGCGTTTACAATGTTAAGTTTTCGTGTTTAAGTCCATTTCTTTGGTACTGTACCACCTAGGACCACCAAACTTTCACAGCTTCATAACCAAGGGGTGCCCACCACATACAACTATACAACACGTGACCATTTTCTTTACCTTCACCTATTATTTCTACGTAATTGACTTAGCCATTTTCAACGTTAACTTTTTAACGTACGTCTGGTTAAAGTTTTTTGGTTAAAAGTTGTTCGTTATACTATATCTCTGCAACTGCTTCGCCATTACTTTGTTGAAACTTCACATGGGTGTTTATCATCATCCATATTTTCATTCTACCCCAACCGTGCGGCCCCTATGCCCAATGTCAAGGTCAAATTACTTTGAATTTTTTTTAATGTTTTTTCGTGTACTATATCTCTGCAACTGCTTCACCCATTACCTTGATACTTCACATGGGTGTTTATCATCATTGTCAGCGCGATATCGTCGGCATTTTGGCATACGTCCGTCCGTACGTCCGTGTGTCTGGTTAAAGTTTTTTTGTTAAAGTTTTTCCATCTATGTCTATTTTTTTAGTGTCCATGCCTCGCCCCAAGGCGCGACATGCAGGCCACGGCCATCTAGTCTACAAAAAGTGGGTATAATTATGTTACCAAGTGTCTATGCTTGGAAAAAACCTGGCCTTCGTGGCTTTGCCTCGTTTCTTCTTAGTGTATAAGTCTGTTTGTCACTCAATGTAACAGCTATAACCACAGCACTTGGACACCATCATCTGCTAATGATGTGCACTAGAAACTGCTTTACAACATATGACCTCCATTTGACATTGACCTACTTTTTCTGATTACTTAGTCATTATCAATGTTACGTATTTATGTACATTGTACATGTAGTCGCCAACCTGTATGTCCGTCCGTCTGTTCAAGATTTGCGTTAATGTTTCGGGTACCTACTATCTCTGTAAAGTTTGATTGCTTGAAGCTTCATATGCTTATTAGTCATCATCTATATCTTCATTCTGTGGCCTACTCATACGGCCCTTGTGACCACGGAAAAGGTAAAACGACTGGAAGGTTCGTTTGTCTTAACGTTTTTGAGAGGTACATCCATCAGTTTTATTGACGTCCCGTTGTGTTTATTCTTTACGAAAAACCGACCTTCGTGGCTTTGTCTCGTTTATTGCTATGACACTTATTCGATAGAAACATTGAGGGATATTGTTTTACTTTTATGTGACGTTACGTCCATCGTGTCGTTGAAACAGTCAATAATACATGACTGGGTATATAGTGATACATGCCATAGTAATAGAAAACAAATTTCCTGTAAGTGATATGGAGTTAAAATAAAAGTGAGGTAAACGGCGATAAATATGGTATCAAGTAGGAATGCATGTGATTTACAAACTGTATCGCAAGTTCACATTTTACACGTATTATAGCGTGTATCTGTGAAAAATGCATATTGTACAAATACCTATAATATTGGAACTGACTCGGCTAATATATATTTTTTGGACACCAGTTCTCCACTTTCTATATTTTCGATTTTTATGCAATGTGGAAAACTTGCTTTGTTGAATAGCTTTGGAAATATGTTTTATAACAAAATTCGTCTTATTTTTCAGATTAATGATATGAAGGGGGACACAACTAAGCCGATGTATGGATTCATATGGACGTATTAGAAGCTAAACGGTGGGATTGTCTTGACATGGGACAAGTACGTTGGGATAGTAATACATTTATCAGTTGTAACAACCGTATATGCAACAGACGATATTGAGTAACATGTGTTAGACGTAACACACATATACTGGTTAATGGAATCATAATTAGTCGGTATGCATAGTTTGTTTTTGGTAGGGTGAACAGCGCCAAGTTATATTATATCAACATTATACAAATGTGTGCGTTTAGATATTATGAAAATGGATGACTCGGACTCAGACGATGAACTACTGACATACTTTATGAAAGCTGCGCATGTAGGGCATAAGAGCAACACCGAAGCACAGAAAACCACATGTGTTACTGATTCAAATTGTACAACTAATTCTGCTACAACTGATATCAACACTGTGGGTACGGAACTCATATTGATAAATCATGATGCTGGTAAATACGATATGGGTAATAATGAAAGTAGAGAAGAATGTGCAAAGATCTGTGATCATGAACTTCCAAACACACATGGAACATGTATCAACAATGTTACTACATCACATATGGAGAATGAAACTCATGTAGTCGATGCTGACAGTGATAAAAGTGCCTTAGATGATTGTCCCGTTTCGTCTAAAACTTCTCATCCGATTGAAGGTTATACTAATGTAGACAATCAAAGCGCAAGCTCGTGCAGCATTAAAACAGATAGCAAGGGGAGTACCAGTGCAGTAACGCCTGACTGTATAACTACAACCGACAATGGACATGATAATCTGCAAATGTATGTAACACGTGTTGAAATGGTTATTTCTAATAATGTGGGTATTGGAACGGATCCTAATTCTAATGAAGACATTAAGCAACCAACACTTGATGGCGGTGAAGAATCAGATACTGATGAATTGTTCACATATTTAAGCGTAATCAATGGAGTGAATGATGTTAAGCAACAACCAGCGACACACGACATGCAAGAGACCGAAGTGAAGAACACATCTCCATCAAAATGTGAAATCGTAACAATTGATGGAAACGAGTGTTTGCTGTCCGGTAACCAACAAAATCAGGACTTTAACGCCGAATTTGATGGTACGATTAATCAACATACCACCGTGATTCGTAGCTCGCATCATAATACAACACATAATAATGATGGCGCGAAATCAGATATGTTGACTAAAACAGAAACATTTCGAAATAAAGTAACTGACATTGTTTTATGCAAACCTGAAGTTAAAGTTGAAACGATTTGCATGGGATCAAGAGATACTGAAGTAAAATATACACACCCAGTGAAAAGCTACAATGGATCAGATTATAATTATAGCGTTTTAGTAAAATGTGGTAAGGTCGAGAAAGTAAATGAAGAATTAAATAGTTTGTTTACAAAACCTGTATCTAATATTCCCTCTGAAACTCATGGGCTGTATAATATACCTGCGGAGAATGTAATTGTTAAGCTTAAACATGCTGAAGAGGGCTGTGCGAACTCAGCAGACTATACAAATGTATATGTTTCTAATTCGAATAATGACACTATTGCTACCAAACCGTGTGATCTATTGGCTGATGGAGTGCTGAAAACACACGCCTATGTGGAATCGGGAGCCATTATATCATCGAATGTAACAGTTTCCGATGAAGGGGAAGAATCAGATGGTGAATTGTTGTCATATTTATGCGGGCCAAATAGTTCACATAGTGTTCAGATGAAACATATACCACGAAATAGACACGACATAATAAATAACACACATTCGAATTTACATGTACTAATTGATGAAGGTAATACATGTCCAAATGATGATAATTCGGACATAAACAGCAGCGCAATAGTTCTTAAATATGATTGTGAGAAAAACGTACCAACTCAGACAACATTGCCAATTACATTGGATGAAGACGAATTAAATGAAAGAGTGGTTGCTACCACATTGGCAAATATAGGACACGATGATAGTTCTTCCGGTGCACATGCTCTCGTCGAGATAATTCTCCTGGACATAGTGGAAGAGTCTGCACATGCATACGGTACTGGGCAGGGTAATATGAACATGTCAGTCGGTGGTAGTATAGAAGGCATGGTGACTAATTCATATATATCAGGACAGAAAGAAAGCAATGAATGTAATAGTGGATCTAATAGTGGTGTGAATATTGTAAACACTCTGGATAATGACTTTAAGAAAACGTTAAAGTCTACGAAGAAAGGAAAGGAAAATACTGGAAATGTGAGACCCAGAGGGCTTAAACAGAAGGCGCATAGTTCAGAAATTACTGAAAATAACATAAGCGGATGCACATCAATTGATAAAAAATTAGAAGAGACCCTAGCAAAACATTTGGAAGCTGATGTGGAATCTCCCGATGGGGAATTCAGTTCTGGTCTCGTGAGGTCACCGACGTCCCAGTGTGTGTCTGGTGTGCGCTACGAAACAGGCTTCTGCAAGCACCTATTAGTACCTGATTTATGTGCAATATGCAAATTGTCCATTTCTCAGCAGAAACCTGTTACAAGAAAAGTAGATCCATTAACTGTTGATCGCCGAACGTTTGATAAATTTGAATTTCAGACATCAGCCACCGCTGTAAGATTTGAAAGGAAACATGATGTACTGACTCGTGTTGTAAAGATAGACGGTCATTCAATGGAAACTGAAATCCTTCCAGAAATGAACAGGTTCAGCTCGGAACGAACAGAAATAGAGGACTCCAGTATACACGGATATACAGAAAATGATATATTGGATATATACACTGGTGAAACTAATTCAGATGTTGAACGTGCGTCTTCGGAAAATGCTAACATGTTTGCTGACCTCCTCCCGACGTATGGGTGCAACGAGCATTATGACGAATGTGTTTCAGATGATAACATTGATGTTATGGATATAACTGAATCAATAATGAGTGAAGTACAGTATGACTGGGAAAAACAAGCAGCAGTGAAAGCTGAAAGAGGTACAAAACAGTCTCAAACCGAGTGTCAATCAGCCTCAGAATCTCAATCAGTCAATGAATCAGCTTATGCAGGAAATCAGTTAGTTGCTAAAAATAACATAACAAAGTCGTGCACGAGCTCTAATTATGATGGGGATGTCATGACTACTGTATCCGAGCTTGACAGCGAGCATGTTTTGCAGAAAACCACACCATCTATTTCACTTACGGACAAAAGTAGATGTCAAACATTACTTGATAACATTGAAACAGATTCCACTAAAATAACTAAAGTAGTAAACCAGACACCAGAAATGATGCTAGATAATACATCATGTACACAGGTATTAGGAAACCCGAAAATACAAAGGGGGAGCAGTATCAAGAAACGTCCCTCATCGAAATTGTTGAAAGTAAAGATACCTACTTCGACAAAAGGAAAATCAAAACAACTTCAAAATAGTGTCGGGACTGAAATTAAAACTAATACAACTGGCCATCCTGAAATAAAATTAGAGCCAATTGCCAGACGTTGTAAGAATTCTAAGAAAAGTAAAACAATACCAGTGACATCTAAAAACGAGAATGTTACCGATCAAGAATCTAAACTGAAGTGTAAATTTGAGAAAAGTCAGCGACTTGAATCAATAATCATAGAAAAATTCAAGCCGTTAATAAGCCTTCATGAGTCCAAAGAAAAACAAGTAGAAACAAAGTCAACATTTCCAAAGGGTGCTAATGAATCTCAAAATAGCTGCATAAGTAACACAATTTCTCCATCAAATAAGAAGAAATACAATGCGTCCAGAAGAACAAAACGCCATAGCAAGACAGCAATAAGCGAAGTTGGTACTGATATTCAACATAATAAGCGAGTAAAGGTAACCAAAAAGAAGATAAATACTTCAAAAACTCCCCAATCATTTGTGTCATCTATTACAGAACAGGGTGGACAAAAGAGAGACTGGAGAGCTAAGCGTAAGTCTGTCAGAAAGTCTAAAGAAAATAAAGTGCCTAATAAAAGTAAAGTTGTAAAAATGAAAAAGACGACTGATACATCAACGAATGACAACACAGCACAAAACACAGTCCACATAAAGTCACAAGTAAACTCAGTAGGACCACAACCGATTCACATTGGTACTAAATCAGAACCTACCATCCTCGACGACCAGATGTCGAGTAGGTCAAGAACACATGTAAATGCTTGGAAAGATATGTTGATGGAAAATGCTTTTAATATGAGCATAGACGATTGTGTTGGTAGAAAGCCAGTGAATATAAAGAGAATAGTTCGAAAGATTTTGGGGAAACCGTTAGATAGATCCAGCAGACGACGCCGTGACCGTTCAAGACGGAGGAATAGTTTGGAGAGAAGAAGAAACAATACTCGCTCGAGTAAAACTACACAAATAGCTGAAAAGTCACGGACAAACCCATCTACAGAAGAAATAGCTATTGGTGATAGTAGTGGTGGTAATAAACATGTTCAGACATTTGAACAAGTGGTCATTGAGTGCAAAACACAAACAGCCAGTGATTTCCCGGGGTTCCACTTTCAGAGTGTGGACGAAAAAGGTCATGAAAATAAGATGGTGGAAGAATCTATATTCAATGACGAACCAGATCTGAATACATCGAATGATGCTGAAGCATTCGCTAGATGCGTGGAGGAAAATACAAAGGAACCACATCAGAAAGAAATAACCTATACACTGAATGAAATTTCTGTGGAAAACAGAGACGGATATGTTAAGCCATCGTCAGTGTTTGAATTTCAGAAACGATTGTTATCACCAAGTAAACCAAGGGAAGTTGCAATGAGTAAAAACAATTCAAGTAGTTTATGCAGCCCATTTAGTGAATCGTCATTTAACAGTTTATCAGGGAAGTATAAACCAGATTCCCCGGATACTGTTGCTGTTAGGCGGGCAACGCATGTGCATAAACCTGGTGAGGATGTGATTGCGAAGTCATGTGTAAATAGGGTGCTGCAGTTTCCAGGGAATGAATTCGCTAATACAAAATCTGTGACACACATTTCACATTCAGTTGATGACGAGACGCACATGCCGCCGGATCACAGTCTCACTGACAAGGGAAGTAACAATAGTGTAAATGTTGACACGACTGGAGGTATAATTGGTGTTAATAAACTATTTTCTGCTCCTGACAGAATGGCTGAAAAATGCACACATCTTGAAATACCAAGCACAATGAACGGGTCTTTGAATCTGGAGAAACGGACCTTGGTAGGAGATGGAGGGTCAACATCGGACCTTTCACGTCGTAGTATCGGTACATCACTGACAGTTTTCGAAGCAAGCTCACAGACTCCAGTATTTGCAGAACGACAGTCGATTCAATCACGATGTAAACGAACAGTTGATCGGCGAACTGACAGTAACTCCCAGTACTTTAAACGTGGTAACAAATGTACATATGCTGGTGTTTCCACTACAGAACAAGGAACTACCACTGCCTTGGAACGTTCAACGACACAGATAAAGAAGTCGATGCAAAAACGAAAACGTATCATTACTGACAATGTACACTCGCCTGTTTCAAAAGTAAGACGTCGCACCAAGGTTAGAAAATGAGATAATTTGCTACAATGACGAACTTTTAAACGATAATGCAGTTTGTGTTATCACTTTATAATGTTTACGTGCAATATATATGCGTTTGTTTACTTTCATCTTCTTTATTTTATTAATCATTCTTCGTTGTAAGTCAGCATAAACTATTGATCAAAACGGGTAATACATATTTAAATACAGGAAGGCTCTCAAAAACGTTTCAAAACCCACACATCGCCTGATGTAATGCTCTACTATTAACACATTATTGTATACATATACATGTTGGTGAATATCTGTGATGTATTTAACATACTAATATTGTATTGATAATGATTATATGCTGAATATGACGTCCTTTGGTTATACATGTAGTAACATTCCGAAAGGCGTTGCTGGTAGCATTGTAAAACAGCCGAAACGTCGTACAGTACATGTATTCACTTATGTATCGAGAGAGTGACACGGATGACACATCAAGCAAACGATGTGTGTTACCATATGCATTATATGATGATCAGCAATTACTATCATTGTGGATTTGACTGGAGAAATGAAGCTTACGGGGTTTGAGACCAATGTAGATCCAGATCAGTCTGTGCATCCGCACAGTCCGGTCAGGATATGCACTGTTCGTCATTCCATTAATGAAACATCCGTGACGCTTCTAACAAACACTATAGATCTTTATCAGGCTACTGGAATATGCTATTTGATCACGAGCTACACAAATCCCATAAGCCCTATTTCCCAAGTCACAGCCATAACTGAGAAACTGGGGGCCGTTTCAATAAACTTAGTACGATTAAAATGTAAAATGTTCGTAAATGCAACTTCAGGATCGTCTGGAAATGTCAATTGATGGATTTACATGTATTGAGCATAGGCTGCATACAGCCTACGCTCAATACATGCAAATCCAATAATTGTTTACAAGAAAACATTGTTAATGTGCAATTTACAGACTATCATAATTTTGCACTTACGAACATTTTAGTCGTACGAAGTTTAGTGAAACGGCCCCCAGTACCTTAGGAAATGTGTAACAAATCTAGAGTCGGGTCAGTCCTTGGGTCAACTTGCACACTCGCACTGTATAATTATGATCTAATAGTTTTACGGACGATACCAAAGCTACTTCAGTGACTGAATGGGGGGATAGTAGTCGTTTATTAGCGCGCCTTCCGAAGGAAGAAGTGCTTATGGCATACCCTCGGCGTCGTAGGCGTCCGTCTGTCTGTCTGTCCGTCCGTCCGTCCGTCTGTCTGTCTTCAAAAATTATAATGGCCTATATTTTCTGTTTCCTTGCTTGAATTTGCTTTATATTTCACACACGCATTGCTACAAGGGTCCTCTACTGCGCTGTGGCAAATCCACGTCCGTGCCGCCACTTCTAAGCACAGGGTCAAGGTCACATACTTTGTGCATCTCGAAACCTTAACGCTCGGACGCTCGGGTAAATGGCCTATATTTTCTGTTTCCTTGGTTGGATTTGCTTCATATTTCACACAGGGATTTCTCCATAAGTCCTCTACTGCGCTGTGGCAAATCCACGTCCGTGCCGCCCCTTCTAAGCACAGGGTCAAGGTCACATACTTTGTGCATCCCGAAACCTTAACACTCGGGTAAATTGCCTATATTTTCTGTTTCCTTGCTTGGATTTGCTTCATATTTCACACACGCATTGCTCCAAGGGTCCCATACCTCTGCTAAGCCCAGGGTCAAGGTCAAATACTTTGTACGCTCGAAACCTTAACACGCTCTGGTAAATGGCTCATACATTTTGTTTCCCTTATCCAATACGTTGTGTTTTCAAATGTGCCCTCGGTTCCTTTGCTGCCATCGGGCGCGCTTCGTTGTCCTCTGACAACTCTTGTCTCATCTTGTGTTCCACCAGATGGGGAACCGGTCGCGGTCCAACATTATTCTGCGATTATTCCAATACACACACGCGTTTAACGCATTTCAATTATCTTATTCAAATATGGCATCTAAATACGGATCGCTGAAGTTAAGGTAGTAAATGATGAAATGAGAAAACAGAAACAAGAATTTGTTGAACTATTCGTTTATTGATTTTTATTCATCATTGCATATGCAGCCTATGCTCAATAAATGTAAATCCATCAATTGAAATTTTCAGACGATCCTGAATTTGCACTTACAATCATTTTAGTTGTACGAAGTTTAGTGAAACGGGTCCCTAGTCCGGCCCAATCACAGATTTATTGTATCCCCCGGATGACAGTCGTGGGGTGCTATGGAGTTGACATAGTCACGGCACCGCGTCCGCCGCACACACTTTCATGAAACTTCACACACGTATTGCAGGCCCGTACGCAGGAATTAATGTAGTGGGTGGGTTATCGACGGCGCGAAGGGCTAAACATTGTTTTTTTTTGCACATTCACGGACAGACCTCGGCAGATTAACCATTTCACCCCTAAATAACTGGAATGTATTTTGATATGTTAATTTTGCAACCCATTCCAATCATCACAAAATGATTTTCAGACCAGTTCATTTGTGAACCCGAGGTGTTTTTGATCTCAAAATTATGAAAACTAGAACTATCACAGGAGTGATCATAATACCCCCACAAAGAGTTGGACTTACAAATAGCTTAACATTAGAAGAGTTTTATAGGTTTGAATAAAAATTTTATGATCATTATTTAATGCTGGCCTTAGAGATGTGTGACATTGACCTTTTACCTACGTGGTCAACGAAAATGAGATAATCTGAAAACATTTGAAAATTCATTCATCAGTTATAGAGGATCTTACATGAGTAATGGATTAATATGATTTTGATTAAAAACTCTGTGCCGAGTTTGTCAAGAACGCAATGAATCAATTTAATGTAAATAGAAAAAATGGCTAAGTTAAAAGGATGATATTTTTGTAAAAAAAAATATTTGTTCGGCATAAAAAGTGTGTATAGTTTCAGATCAATCCACTGAACGGTTTCAGAGGAGTTGTGTACACAAACTATGCAGTTTATCTGTCTGCCGCCTGCAATAGGTTTGACATTTGACCTTCAACTGTGACCTTGACCTTGGACGTAGGTGCGTGGTTATTGATCGCGACACACCTTCTCATCCTGAGAAACATTTGTACCAAGGCATTTGATAATCCATGCATCGGTGTAGAAGATATAGAGTGGAAGGGAATTTCGATAGGTTTGACCTTTGACCTTCACCTGTGACCTTGGACGTAGGTGCGTGGTTATTGATCGCGACACACCTTCTCATCATGAGAAACATTTGTGCCAAGCCATTTGATAATGCATCGGTGTAGAAGATATAGAGCGTAAGGGAATTTCAATAGGTTTGACCTTCAACTGTGACCTTGACCTTGGACGTAGGTGCGTGGTTATTGATCGCGACACACCTTCTCATCATGAGAAACATTTGTGCCAAGCCATTTGATAATCCATGCATCGGTGTAGAAGATATAGAGCGGAAGGGAATTTCGATAGGTTTGACCTTTGACCTTCAACTGTGACCTTGACCTTGGACGTAGGTGCGTGGTTATTGATCGCGACACACCTTCTCATCATGAGAAACATTTGTGCCAAGCCATTTGATAATCCATGCATGGGTGTAGAAGATATAGAGCGGAAGGGAATTTCCAACAGACCGACCGACAAGCTGACTCCTATATACCCCCTCAAACTGTGTTTGTTGGGGTATAATTACTTGCAAAAAGTGCATATCCTGATGAGACGGCTCGTCACGAGCCGGCTCATCTGGATCTACACTTTTTGCCAATACCACTATACAAGCCTGTGGTGTTGAACGGGTTAAGGGGGGTGCGTACGCACCCGTCGCAACCCATCTGCGTACGGGCCTGTATTGGTCATGATCCGAAGTTTGTCGCGCGCCAGAATGAGAACTCGTGTCTCACTAATTTTCGAGTTATCTCCCTTTCCCACACTGATTTTGTGGCCGGAGCACAACTCCAATACCCTTAGTAATATTGTCATTAAACTTTGCACATGCATAGACCACGACCCAATTGTGGACATGACACGAGTGTGTGTCGGTCTGTACCCGGTGTCACTGTCCTCGTAGGTGGGTGGTGGTCGGGCGAACGCGACGGCGTAAATTAGCGGCAGGGGTTCCTCCTTATAGGAATCACGATTTACCTGGTTTGGCCCTCAGGTAGGTTTTTATCTTTGCCTCCTTTGTTACCTGGGAGTTGAATTGGGCTATTGCCCATTATAAAAGTAGTAGTATTATTACTGATCCTACTGCTTTTAGGAGGGGGCCAAGTGATTCTGGTGTGGCGAGGACCTGGCATCAGATCAGGATTATTCTGATTTCAGGGCTGAATATATAGTTTTGTTATTGTAAATATTCAGTTCTGAATTTGGGATTTTCCCCCCTTTTGTACATGTACTTGAACATGTACATGTACTTGTACAGGTAATATATGGGATTTAGTACTAAACCCATTGACCCGGCCTTAAATGACCTTAGCTGTTGATAGGCCGTTAAACCCAACAAACAAACAAACAACACTGGGATCACAGGGGGGCAGTATAATTAAGAAAACGTTATAAACCAACGTGGTGTAACAATACTATTTTATTAACATGTACACGAAGTTGTATGGAATTGAAACAAAACCCGAATGTTCTGTCTGTAACGCAGGGCGACTTGCCCTGCGTTACGGACAGAAACTTTGTTTATAGGAAGTTTTGTATCAGTTCACTTCACACAGCAACGTGGTTCATTAATACTACCATTTTTCACCTACATGTAGGGGGTCATTAAATCCGAATAAATTCACCAAAGATTTCACAAAATCGGCCGCTAATGCAAACTTTGCAGTATATTTTCGTTTTGCACTTACAAACGTCTTAGTCGTACGAAGTTTAGTGAAACGGGCCCCTGTTTCACTAAACTTTGTACCACTAAAATGTAAGTAAGTGCACATGTAGGATCCTCTGGGAATTTCAATTAATGGATTTACATTTATTGAGCATAGGCTGCATATGCAGCCTATGCTCAATAAATGTAAATCCAATAATTGTTTGCAAGAAAACATCGTTAATGTGCAATTTACAGGCTATCATAATTTTGCACTTACGAACATTTTAGTCCTACAATGTTTAGTGAAACGGCCCCCTGGTCTGTGTTCTTGAAAATCCTTTCGTTGTGGAATCGATAACCGCACACCGTGTATAACTATTAAAGGGCATTTATAAAATTTGACTAAAATTGAATGTGGTGTCAATCATATAAGCAGCGTGGAGATGAAAGGAATGAAAAACAATTTAAGTGCCTAGTACAGTGAAACCTCGCTCAACTGGACACCATGGGAGGTACACAGGGTGTCCATTTTAGAGAGTTTTCACTGTCGATCAGGCATTTGATCATTCCGAGCCATAGTTGTGTGCTATGCGGTCACGAACAGGCATTATCACCTACGATAATTGACCAAGAAACCTATCGAAATTATGATCACATTGTTTCTTGTTGTCCGGTTTAGAGAGGTTCCACTGTACATATGAATGTTAATGAACGGGCACAAGATGTTATTGTGTTCACTTTTTGAAGGTCCTTGAAACCGTCTTCACAAGTAGCTGTGTTGTTTTATCAGACCGCAACACATACTTTGAAACCTCTCTAAACCGGACACATGTGCGCCTTCCAGCTGACATCCGGGTTAGGGATGTTCCATTGTAATTCAGACATATGAGCTCCAACACGATGTTTGCTTGCCATGTAATCATGAACAGGGGGCCGTTTCACTAAACTTCGTATGACTAAAATCTTCGTAAGTGCGAAATTATGACGGTCTGTAAATTTCACATTAACAATGTTTTCAACAATTATTGGATTTACATTTATTGAGCATAGGCTGCATATGCAGCCTATGCTCAATACATGTAAATACATCACAAATTTACAGACGATCCTAAATTTGCACTTACGAACATTTTAGTCGTACGAACATTAGTGAAACGGTCCCCAGCAGCGCGAAATGGAGCTTAAAGTTATGATATTTGCTACCAGTGTAGAAACAGATCAGCATGTGCATCCATTCATTCAGTGAAACACATGGCTTACTGTCAGCAAACAGTATAGGTTTTTTATCAGGATGCAGGAGCTAGACTGGCCGCAAATAAAATAAACCCCATTCTCCAGTCACAGACACACCGAGTAAAATGTTTCACGTCAAGAAATGCTCCGGTTTCCCGACGAAATACAACTTGCCTCTACTTAAAGCTATCACATAAACACATTTTAGTCTAATAAACATATTTTCGTCCAGTAACCGGTGTAAGAAATTTAGAAATTTGCGCCGGTTACTAGACGAAAATGTGTTTATGACGTATCTTCTGCATGTAGCTGAATGGGAATTCGTCAGGAATCTGGCGCCTATTTTGACATGAAACATTTTAAGCTGGCCCGGAGTACAGCACCAGTGAAACTACCTGTATATTCTTAAATTTATCGAGTTGTCATTTGTGTCTGTGACTGGAGCAATGTGATTTGTGGTCAGCCTAGCCCCTGATCAGTCAGCTAGCAATATTATGCAGTGAGTTTAGGTGTCCGGCCTGGAAAGGTTATATTGTACATGTCAAGGAGCTTTGACTATGGAGAGTAGAGGGTATGTGATCTTGTCCCTGCCCTTCAGGTCCAACAGCTCTATGACAACGATGCACGCCAGCACCGTCACATTGGCGGCACCCATTAACTCGCAGGCCGCTGCCATCGTTCCTGAATGTATGTCAATTAGGAAATTGCAGGGGACCGTTTCACTAAACTTGGTAGGACTAAAATGTTCGTAAGTGCAACATTATGATAGTCTGTAAGTTTCACATTAACATTGTTTTCTTGTAAACGATTATTGGATTTACATTTATTGAGCATAGGCTGCATGCAGCCTATGCTCAATAAATGTAAATCCATCAATTGAAATTTACAGACGATCCTAAATTTGCACTTTCGAACATTTTAGTCGCCCCTGATGACGTTATCTGGGGAGGCGGGGTGGGTGGGCTGGGGGAGTGGATGGGGTGCCGGTGGTACCGAGGCTGAGAAAAATGGCCATTATAGAATGTCAACTATCACCAGACCGAGATGACACGTACGTGGCCTGTTAGACAACCATTGGGTCGGTATCTTATAATGTACTGTGATTTGTGCGTGATGTTTGAAAAAAACATTCCTTTGATATTCGAGGTCTGCACCGAGCATAAAGTCTAACAATCAAGGCAATACGTTTTTGTTGGGAGCATGTGAAGGGTAAAATGAACGATAGGGTGCATCCTGGCTGGAACACTACGCTATCGTGTCAGCAGTTGTTGCCATAACAACAGTCGATTGCGACAATTGATGAAATGTTTGGCGTGTGAAGAAATGGCCCATAACTAGTTAACCCCCTGGAATTTTGTGACACATTTTACAATAACAGTTTTTATGACCTCATTTTCTGATTAAAAAATACATATTTTAGACACGGTTAGAAACCCCGATTTTTCTGCCATTTGAAGTACATTCAACTCTGCAACTGCTGGCAAAAATATGCTACACAATTTCATGCGGTTAACTAGTTGTGGGCGATGATTTAGATGCCATTGGACATGATTCTAAAACTGTCAAACCATGTTTTTCTTGAGTAAAATGTATATTAAAAGCTGGAGCAAGTGAGCAGAGGCTCGCGGACATCCCCGGCCGCCACCTGGACCAATACATTTATTTAACGCAAATCTTACGGACGGACGGGCGGACGGACGGATGGAAATATGAAAACTATATACCCCTCGACATACTTCGTATGCCAGTTGTATAATAAACAGCAGAAGACCACAAAATAATTCAGCATTGCAATGGTTAATACAATATATACACATACCACCAGTTGCGAGCAGGTCGTCAATAATCACAACCTTCTGGCCAGGGGTCACTGAATTCTTCTGTATTTCAAACGCGTCCTGTAATTATAGGTTACGACATCACCGATACTGCACTCCGCGCCAGCGTAACGTGTTTTACAGCGAAACACGCGCCGGATTCCTGACGAATTCCTATTTAGCTACATACAGAAGATATTGCATATAGTAGTAGTAAGGGAGTCAAAATGATACCACTTACCGTGATATCATTTATAACCCTTTATAATACCCCCACCACCCCCGAAAAATCAAAAAATTGGTTAACGAGGAAATTGTCTCCCGACAGCAAATTTATGAATTTTTTGAGAAAATAATTTTGAAAAGAGGGAGTCAAAATGAGTCCCAATTATATTGGTAATTGACTTTTGAAAAAATATATTGGTGTCATAAATACATCATGTTTTTTTCACGTCCAATTGAACAGATACATTTCATAGGTTATAAAATATTATTAGAGAAAATGGATAATACAATTCAATTGGAATTGAAAATTTTTAATGACTGTGTTGAAGAAGTTTACGAAGCTTACGGGGGTTATAATCCAATATATAAATTCTATAAAATGAGAACACTAGGCGATATCGAATACATGAAATACCAGCGTAATTTATTACGCTCCGATAAAAACGTTGCATTTACAATATTATACCGGCAATTATGTCAACTATACAAGAGGCAAATACAAACATTAAGACGGATAATGCGTATCGGATATGAAACTAAGGTGTATTATATAAAATTGTTAAAACCCAACGATTCGTTTACGAATGTACATTTCTACGATATCGCTTATAAAGATATTGAAAAATTATTATTGAACAGAAAAAAAACAAACTACTAATTAATTTATAGCCGAGTGTATTTATCCTTATCGAAGGTATGTAAACGGGCTATCTGGAATTATTTTTCACCAACCTCGAGCGGTCTTATAGGAACACCGTTGTCATACTTTGAGTGTATTTTTCCTTATCGATGGTATGTAAACTGGCAATCTGAATTTATCAATTTTTTAAACCTCGAGCGGTCGGATAGGAACGCTATTGTCATGCAGTTGTTTACCATAGAGACCACATTTATAGGGATAGAAATAAAAAAGATTTAGCTCCCACCGAGGCTCGAACCCACGACCCTCGTCTCTATACATTATCGCCTTAACCCCCACGACCCTCGTCTCTATACATTATCGCCTTAACCCACACGACCACGAAGGCTGTTATGATAAACATTACCTTGTGTTGTATAATTATCGATTTACACAGGCCGTGTGTACACAGGTTATTTATAAACACTTAGAGAGGTTAACAAATTTACGGGATGGTTCATTATTTTATTAATAATTTTATAATTTTCTTTAAATTAATTATAAAATTATTAATAACTTAAAGCTGAACATCCCCTATAATTACATAGAAAACATAATAATTAATTAATATAAGAAAACAAATAAAAACAACTATTAATTATTTAATAAAAATATTAATTTCCTCCGACTTTATCTCCAAGTTTTGCCCTAAATTTATCCCAATCAGTACACTCAAGCTTGGGCATGGTGGCGTGTGCTTTGATTCTAATATAATTTTTTAATTTTTCATATCTCCCCATTTCTTCCACTACGGATTCAAACTCTAAATTTGATATTTTCTTATCGGCCAACGCTTTGGACACTATAACGTCGATGCTATTTTTCTTAGACCTGGCGAGAACGGATATTCTATCATGTTTTCTACATTTTTTCTCGAGTTTTCCACCCGACGCCCTAATTACCATACAAAGTATTCCAGATAAAACGGTAATTCCACTCAAAACCCCTGCAAGTGGAACCGTTACAATTGTAGATAGCGTTGCAGCAGTACCCGCACCACTCATTACAGATAAACTTCCCAGAACCGTACTAGATGCTTCAGCCATATTCGCCGCGCGCTTATATTTTTTAGCGTGTCTTTCTATTTCTATATTCTCTAACTAAAATATCCTGCATAGCGACGATATTATTTAACCTAAAATCTGAACTTCTTTCGTTAATTGGACACAGTGTTGATGGAGTGGTATTGACAATTGGAAGCGGTGATTCGTTCATGATTTTCAATATATTAGTATTTACAAATTAAGTTCAATTAGTAATGAGACAATAGTGGAAGAACTCTCTGGGTCAGCGATTTTCGTAACAAAGTTAATAACACTACCTTCAGAAAGTCTAATTAGATCATCACCGGCGAACAAAACCACCGACGAACTATCTCCAGAGGGTTTAGTGACTCCAATTGCCCGTTCTTCCCCATCTACTACGAGATTTATCGTGACCTCGCCCACAGGTTTACCATTAGCATTAACCGAGCAGACCGCCATTCGGAGAAATGTACCTGGAGCTGTCATGGTGTATCCCCTACATTTATTACTCGCTTTGGCACCGAACGAATATTCAGGGAGCCCCTCAACCAATGAGCCCCGCTTCTCAGCCCAAACTGTTATCACACGTTTTTGCGTTTTCATTGTTTTTAACAATCCGGCAAGCCCCCCGGATAGAGGTATGGGCCTCAGCACGAACCTTTTCAGCGGTCTCCTCAAGCGCTTTTGTCGCGGCTCTACGAGCATGTTTCAGTTTATCGGAAACTTCGGTTATTTTCCACTCTAGTTCAGTAAGTGCAGCTTCTCTGATGAGAGAGTCCTCTGAGCGCAATGCATCATAAGCCTCCGTAATGGTCGCCTGGTGGCCTTCTAAGGCTTTTTCAACACCCGACCGGGCATCTTTTTGAAATTCGGTTATTTTCCCGTCTAGTTCGGCAACCGCCGCTTCTCTGATGAGAGAGTCCTCTGAGCGCAACACCTCATAAGCCTTCGCAAGGGCCGCCTGGTGGTCTTCTCGGGCTTTCTCAATACCCGTTCGGACCCCCTCAACACCCAACCGAGCCTCCTTTCGAAATTTGGTTATTTTTCCGTCTAGTTCAGCAACCGCCGCTTCTCTGATGAGAGAGTCCTCTGAGCGCAACACCTCATAAACCTTCGCAAGGGCCGCCTTGTGGTCTTCTCGGACTTTATCAATACCCGTTCGGACCCCCCTCAACCCCCAACCGAGCTTCCTTTCGAAATTCGGTTATTTTTTCGTATAGGTCAGTAAGTGCCGCTTCTCTGTTGAGAGAGTCCTCTGAGCGCAACGCCGCATAAGCCTCAGCAATGGCCTCCTTGTGGTCTTCTCGGACCCCCTCAACCCCCGACCTGGTCTCTTTCAGAAATTCGGCTATTTTCCCGTCTAGTTCAGTAAGTGTCGCTTCTTTGCTGAGAGAGTCCTCTAAGCGCAACGCATCATAAGCCTCCGCAAGGTTCACCTGGTGGTCTTCTCGGACTTTATCAATACCCGACCGGGTCTCTTTTCGAAATTTGGTTAATTTTATCTAGTTCAGTAAGTGCCGCTTCTCTGATGAGAGAGTCCTCTGAGCGCAACACCTCATAAGCCTTCGCAAGGGCCGCCTGGTGGTCTTCTCGGGCTTTCTCAATACCCGACCTGGCCTCTTTTCGAAATTTGGTTATTTGTTTTCCTAGTTCGGTAAGTGCCGCTTCTCTCTAATGAGAGTCCTCTGAGCGCAGCGCATCATAAGCCTCCGTAAGGTCCGCCTGGCGGTCTTCTGTCGGTTCCAAATTCTTTGAATTTGTCACCCAATCCCGATTGGAATTGGAAGAACTACCTGGTCCGTATATACTCATTTCAATAATGTTGATAATATATATATATAAATTACGAACATGCGTTTAATTCTAAATAATTTTCTTAAAATTAATTAATTTGAAATTTCTAGGACGACCGAAATCGGGTAATCGTTCTTCAACTCTCGCCCTTTATCATCAAGAATAGAAATCTTCAACTCGTGGATGTGTCCCGATTCCAAAACTTTCATCTCGGGGTGTGGGAAGTCTAAGGTCAGGGTCTCACCAAAGAAACAGTCGCTGGCGGGCACGGTTTTCAGTAATGTGCTGGGAGTGCCGTCTACCGTGTTGTACGATGTGTTCACACGATCCAGGTGCACCCCGAGAGTTTTCGTGACGGCGAAGTCCACCGAATTATCACCCACGTGAATGCCCATTTTAAACTTCTTAAAACCCTCGTAGGAAGGGTGATATAAATTAAATCCTAACATTGAGCCCAACCCCGCGGACATCTGTATTTCTTTATCAACAGACAATGTCGCAAGCCCCGTGGCTTTTGAGATTGAGAGAGTGGCCAAACGAGGAAGACGCGTCGCGATTAAAGCTTGGATATCTCTGGAACCCCAAAGGCCAGGACGTAATACGGTACTTGCTTCCTGAAGGCGTCTAAGCACTTCTGCATTACTACCGGAGCCCCCTGTAGGTGTAGGCTCTGAGGCTATGATAGTATAGCCTGTTTCGATGTTTTGCCAACCTACCGTGAAGGTGATTGATCTAAGGCCTACCCGGCGTTGTCCGCAGCAGTTGTCTATTAACTTTTGAAGTTCACAACTCCCTTTTTGAACATTAGTGATAGTAGCAAACATAATAATATCTTTCAATGGATACCAAAGCATTTAGCTTTAATTCTAATGCAAAGTACGCGGTCGGTGGTAAATACACGCAAAAAGACGTTGTTAACCGCCTTGTACACCCAACCGTAACGGTTAGACTGGACAGTGGCTTTGCCACCAATTTCACTAACATCTTTGAACAATATAGGCTGCCCAAGATTACTACGATGGAGGCGGTAAACTGGTGGAAAGCAACACCGATGCAGTTTTGGCAGAACCAGCTATATTTCGCTGTATGGTGTGCAACGGCCGGATGCGGAGTTTCAGATAAAGACCATCTGACATCCAAGAATGTTATGCTCCGAAGTGTCTACAACTTTCATGCGTATTATACTATTAGGAGGATTCTCAAAGAACAAGGTATTTCACTACCTCAAGACGACGCATGCACCAGCTGTAAACTAATGGTAACAAGACAGATAACATCGCGAGCGACAACGCGGTCGTGGGCGTTTACGGCAACCGCTTCTACATCCCGCTCGACTTTGAGTTGCCGGAGAGTCACATGCCCTACTATCAGAGTGCTTTGGCTGACCGCCTCGAATACGAACTAACGTTCAACGACTACGGCCGAGTTCTCATAACCACCGACATGTTATCGACGTATACGATCGATAATGTTTCGCTGGAGTACGACATGGTCACGATGCCAGAACTCGCGCGATTGATCAGAACCCAGTACGCCGGGCGCGTTGCCATACTTTACGACCGAGTTCTTCGTCATCGCAAGATGACGAAAGACAAAGGCGACACATTGTGGAATATTAATGTCAACATACCCGCCTCGATGAAAGGTATACTGATGTTGTTCGAGGATGCTCGGTTCGCGTTCGGTGCTAGAAAAATCGACAAATTCTATAACCCCAAAATCACGAAGGTAGAGGTGACGATCGAGGGAGTACCCAATCAACTCTACAGCGCGGGTCTTCGCGCGCACCAGCAGTGGGATGAAGTAAGAAAGCAGTTTGCTGCCGGCTCTAAGCGCTCTCCGGAGGTTGCAGCAGTTGCCAAAGACCTGCATCTCTCGGCCGTCTCCCTCGCGGAGTTCCTGAATACCAAATACGCGTTATGGCTAGACATGCGAGCCAGCGACGATGACCAAATACACGGTAGCGGACGCCAAGTTGAGAACGCTAGTGAGGGTGTGACGAACCAGATAACCAAAGAGGCGGACGGAGCCGGGCCATTGAACGTGTACTTATATATGATTACAGACCCACAACTCAACATCGAAGATGGTCGATACGTCTCAGCACTCTACTAAATCTAACGATTTATTAATAAAAAAATCATCTAACGATTTATTAATTAATAATTTTGAAAAAATTAAGAAAATTAGCAATCAATACCAATTCACGATTGGAGATGCTCACTCTGCCATAATATGTGGGCAGACATGATGTGGAAAAACGATTTTCATCCTCGACTTGCTCGAGGAGTCCTACCGCGATGCCTTTCGTCACATTGTGATCCTGTGTCCCACTGTGCGGCACAACGATACTTATCAGCGGCGCCCGTGGATATGGACAGACCCGGAGGTATACGTTATTGATCCCGGTGATAGGCTTCACGATTGGTTGCGTGGTTTATACCAAAGATTCCAGGGTGAGCCCACCCTATACGTGATTGACGATTGCTCGGCCAAGGCGGCGATGACCAAAAAGAAGGACATGCTCTCCGAGCTCGCATTTTCTGGCCGCCATGCTAGGCAAAGCGTTTGGATATCCACTCAAAAGTACAACGCCGTCCTCAAGGATCTGCGCGAGCAAACGAAATGGGTCGCCCTCTTTCACTGCAAGGACCGAGACTCATTCGATGACTGCCTTCGAGAGAATGACGTTATCCCAACGCGCGAGGAGCGCCTGGAGGTTCGACAGATGCTTTCGGAAACTAAGCACGCCAAGCTTCTGCTAAAGACTGATCAACCAACTGCTTATAAAGTTATCAATTAATTAATTTAAGAAAATTGCAAAGTAATAAGCTATTGCAATGCTTAACAATGCTTAGCAATTGCTGAACAATGCTTAGCAATTGCTTAACAATGCTTAGCAATTGCTGAACAATGCGGAACAAATACTTAACAAATGTTGAACAAATGCTTAACAATGGTTAACAATGTTAACAATTTGGTGCTCCGCTGCGAGCTTTGTTGCGAGCATAATGGTGATCATAAGTATCGGGTGGTGCGCTTGGCAATATGTTAAAGTGATGAGACTTGTTAGAATAGTTAAATTAATTTTAAGAAAATTAGCAATAATGAACTGCGACGAAATTCTCGATCAGCTAATGAAAGAAACCTCAACTCCGACTGCCAACATCCTGAAAGATAATGAAACATCAACTCCGACAGAGCAATCGGGATCAACTTCAACTCCAACGGCACTTGGTATTGGGTTGAGTGCAACGACTCCGAATGAAAATGAAAATGCGGCGCGACGAGAGCGGCTAGCTGTGCTGGTTGCTGGGGGACAATCGGAGCATTATCTCGGTAGGCGTCTCTCAGTTTTTCAGGTGGATAAGACGTCAGATGCGGAGATCGATAAAATGTATGCGCGATACGAATCCAAATTGGGAGCAGAGATGACAAAAACTCTTGGATCGGCGGCTATTCATTTGTACGCTACCGCCGTTAGTATACTTCTCCCTATACCAAACACCGCGGGATTGATTGGCAATCTAGAGACTGACCCTTTTATAGGACACACTCTTAGAACAGCCTGCTGCTCAATTTATCACAAGTTTGGAATGTACTTAGCTCCGCTGACAACCGCATTGACCACAGGTAAACACTGTCAATTTGGACATATATGCCCTAGAACTATAAGCCCTAATATTAATATCATAAATGATGACACAAGACACACCTGCGAGAGTGACGGAGTTGAACCCGATTGCTCCAACACAATCGAACCCGAGTGTTACTCCGCCACTGGATGACATACCGCATATAAAAAATCCCAAAAGACAAGCAGCTGGGCGGGCGGCGACTGCCACCCGAAAAGTTAAACAAGATAAAATACTCGCCGAGCTTCGAGAGGCTAAACAGTCGTTGCAATCGGGGACGGAGACAGCAAAACATCTGAAGACAGAGCAATCGGGTTCAACAGTGTTGAGTACAACAACACCCCAATTCACGAATTAGAAGCACACTCAACACCCAATCAAGGTTGGACGAATCCGATTGAACCCCAATTCACGAATTGGAGTTGGGTTGTTGGTGGTGGTCTGGCAGTTGTTGGTGCCATGTGCGTGTGGAAATACCCCCTATTACACCAATCCTTATCGAGAAAACAACCCCCATCAATTCATCCAAAAACAGTTACGAAACACCAATCACGATTGGATGCGCCCCATTTAAACATTGATCGCGATCCCTTTTATATGCAATAATTATAATTATCAACAATGGCTGAACAAGATGGTAAAATGATAGTGAATGCGCTTTATCACGCTGTGGTGATATCAGGTTTCAGTATCGGGTATGCTCGACTATCAAAGATGGCCCTAGGAGGGTCCGCTCCCAAATTGGACTTTACTGTGAGAGACATAGGGCTTCGCGACCTTAGATGTAGCGGCCGCAGCAGTTTGGACCGAGATTATCTAATTAAAGCTGGAATTCTACCCGTTAATATATGGAAATAAATGGCTTCAATCGCAGTAATAGTAGGTGGTGCGCTTGTAAACGCATTGGCGTTCAGCGGTAGCAACTTTATATTCTCTAAAATGAGAAGCTCGAACGTGGATGAGGAGCGTAAGCGTCACAATTTAGCTGTAGAACAACTCAATAGCGCAAAGGAAGCGTGGTCGAAAAAACGAACCGCCCAGCTGGACTGGGTCAACGAAGAGCTTCGCCGCGAGAATCACGCCGCACAAACTTTCCAGAACGTTGAAGAAGCCAACCGCGAGTACGCGCTGGCATATCCACAGAAAAGTCTAGATCCAATGGATCGCGAGCCCCAACTTTCAGATTTCTATGTACCGTCAGAGCCCCAAAAAGACCGCGAGATCACGTTCATCGTCGTGGGAATGGGTGTGGTGGGTATCGTCACCTACTATATCCAATCGAGATTTTAAATTAATTAATACTTTTTTACAAATTAATAATTAATTAAAACAATTTTTTTTTATAAAAATATATATATATAGAATGATGTTAGTTGACGAACTTTATCACGCTATGATCGATGTAGGCTACACGTCCCTTAAATACAGTTTACCCGGTGCAAAGAGTATGATTCATCTGGCCCGAGATTCTCTCGAGACGTGGCGCGAGGACAAAAAAGCGGCCACCCTTTTCGCAAAGCGGATGTTATATTCCGCCACCAATCCTGGTGGATTGGATGAATTAGATTTTCCCAAGTTCCTTCAGAACTTAACCCACAATCGCAATTGTACTTCCAACAAAGGTTTATTATTATCGACGCAGTTACCGGACGATCTGGCGAGGGCATGTTGGAGATTGTCCGATATATTAGAATACTTCGCATACTATGAACACGTGCAAACTTGATACCAAACTATCGGTTCGCCTAGCGCGCAAGCTGGCAAACACATACTACAGCCCCCGCGGCTACTGGAAGGGACTCGCTGCCATCAAGAACCTCGCGGCGGCGACCAAGGTTTCAGAAAACGCTGTCAAGGAATGGCTCAAGAAGCAGGCCATCTGGCAGATCTATTTACCCGCGCCTCACAATATTCCGCGCCCGAAATTCAACGTGCCGGTGCCGAACCAAGTTCACCAAGCGGATCTCCTGTTTCTACCTCACGATCGCGTCGGTCGCAAGACGTACAAGTACGCGCTGACAATCGTTGACGTAGCGAGTCGTTATAAGGGGGCTGAGCCGTTGGCCACTAAAGAGTCTAAGGAGGTGGCCGAGGCTCTTTCCCGAATATATAAGTCCTCTCAAATGGCCGAATCTTCTCCAGGTCGATCCCGGCCGCGAGTTCATGGGCGCGGTCTCTCATCTATTGTCTAAGCACGAAGTTTCTGTCAGACGCGGCCGCGTCAACATCCACCGGGACCAGGGGATCGTGGAGCACTTCAATCGAACCCTGGCTGAGAGACTGTTCGGACACCAATACGCCAAAGATCTTGTAGACTCCCATTCACGATCGACCGAGTGGGTGGCCAGACTGCCCGCCGTGGTCTCCGCACTGAACGGAGAGGTGACCAGATTGATAGGTAAGAAGCCTTTAGATGCTATCAAGTTTAAAAGGGTGACGAGCAAGCCCTCTGCCGTCTCGCGCGGGCGACCCGTTGGTTTAGATCTATCAACCGGGAGAGCTCGAAGGTGGCAGCCGCCGCGCGACTGATCCCGTGTGGTCTCTCAATGTATATCATCTAGATCGATCTATTACCAAACCTGATGAGCCCGTGCTCTACTATTTGGATGATGGACCATCTCGAGGGTTTGTTCGCGAATAACTTCTTATGGTGCTTTCTGACACCCAGCTACCCCCGGATCGTCAGAGTCTTTAGAGAGGTTCTGTATGTATTCCGTCTGGTAACACGCGTCTTTTATCGTAGTATGCCGAGAGTCCTAATTTTTGTTGACAGTACGTTTTCATAACGCCGTCTTTCATTTTAAATCCTCTATTTTGTGCTACATCTATAATGTGTTTTCCATCTTCTGTAGTTTCACTTAGTACTCGTTTATGTCTATCCCAATTTAAATTGTTAGTTCTCTTGGACATTACTTTCGCAGAGTTTTTATTAATTTTAATTTGTTCCAAATTATCTTTAGTGGAATTAAATTTTTCTATGAAATAACACTTACTAGATAACGCTATCGCCCTATCTCCGCTAAATTCCATTTTGAAAAGTCCGGGCTCTCTTTCGCTCCCAAGCCAACCATTTATTTTTTTCTTTTTCAAACTCGTCTAGTAAGTTAGGTCTAATCAATTCCTCTATCGTTTTTCCACTAACTCCTATATACATACTATCAGTATCCATCTGTATTAATTCAAAGTCTTCTCTTTTTACGTATTTGTCTAGAAATTCGTAGTAAAATTCCAACATTCTCAATTTAGCTAGTTGATAAACCGCTATTCCACAATGGAATGGTCTCTTTACCGCACACCTGGGGTTTCTTGAAGATATTTCGTACGCATCTCCTATCTCTTCCAAATCGTCAAAGAATGCAGATCTTAATGCTTTGTCAACACAGGTTTCGTTTTGTGTATATGTCGTATTTAAATGTCTCTCCGTTGCCTCTATCATTTTTCCACAACACGAGTTTCCTAATAATTTCATTATGTCGGCTACTGGTTTCTTATTTGGTTCTACATCACCTGTTCGTCTTGCGGCTGTAACTTCTTAGCGAACCATTCGAACGGTTTTCCGCTAATATAATCTATAACACGATGAATTCCAGTTATTTCTAGGCCGTGTTTTAAATACCATTTCAACAGTGGCGCGTACAGCAATACTTTAGTGGCGGTCATAGATCCCACCAATTTTTTCCCATCTCCTCTTGTTCGGCCAATATCTTTTAAATATTTTAACATGTTTGTGGGAACTTCATCAACCTCTACTTCTCTGTTTATAAATATTGGGGACATTTCAGAAAACTTATCTTTTAAGTTGTGTGGAACTTCTATATCCACCTCCGCAAACCCAAACCAGTCTCCAGATAAAACTCTTTTACAAAACTTTTTAATAAATTTAGGGTTATGTGGGGTATCTATATGGTGTATAGTTTCTCTCCCACACGGCATCTCTTTATTTAACGTAGATACATAGCGCGTTTGCATCGTTAACCCCAAAAAACAGCCTTGCAATGTTTGGAACCCACTCTAATATTTGAAACACCAGCTTCTGCATATCGTGTAAATACTATTGATGGACCGCCAACTAGAGCGTCCTTCATCATTTCGTATGTTTCTTCTTTTGGTGCATATAGAGCATCCTCCGGTATAATCGCTTTCTTTGAAGATTTTTGTTCTTTAATGGTTCCTCTCAATAAATATTGTATAGCTACTCCAGGTGTGTTTACCGCATCTTTGAAAATATCCACACCTCTGTGTTTATAAAATTCACACATTTTTTCCACCGCTTCTAGGAACGGTGCTACATCTAAATCGTTTATAATATTTCAACCAGTCTCTGAAAGTTTTCATATTATTTTCTTCGAAAATTCTACGACATTTACTTAATTCTGTTTCATCTATTAACATTTTCCCAGATAGTTTGGAATACCAATTCTCTATATCCGGTAGTCCTGGGTAATCCAGTTTGTCTGGAGAATCGAACCACTCATAAGGAAAGAAAGATTTATGTCCTTTGCATTCGTAGGCTTTTATCCAACTATCGTAACTTACACCAGGTCCTAGATAAAGTATTACATCAAGAAATCTAAACTCTGGAGTAAATAGAAATATTGTTGCGTTTGCCCGTTTTCCGACCATTACTTTCTTTGTTGTTGATGCCAGTTCGCCTACTATATAGGTATTTCTTTATTAAGTTTATATCGTACTTACTGCTGTTAAAACCTATAACCGGTACTTGCTCTATCCACTGTTCGATCTTGGCGATTTGGTTTTTACGTAAATGTTCTGTATTAAACCCATATCTTGACCACACTTCTTCTCTTATAGCTTTTACCCTGACTTTCAAATCTTCTACGAATTTTTCTATAAGTTTTGCGGGATCTTTATCACAAATATGAGTTACTGTTCCTGAGAAATTATCTCCAATACTAACGCTTACCGGAACGTGCTCGGCTTCGTACTCTAGATTATTACCGAGAGTTTCAAATTCTGGGTTGAGGTATGCCTCCAAATCGTATACTATCTGATATGGATAAAGAGTAGTGTCGCAACCGATCTTTATGTCTTTACCCGTTCTTTGAAATTCGCATTCCCACATAACTACTAGGTTGAATTCTTTGCTTCTTCTAATAAATGTATCTCTTCTCATAGTGGATGCGCGTTCTTCTTTTCTATGCTTTGCATTTGAAACTCACAACCCGTGCCAGTAACAGCCGTGATATTGATATACGGTATTAGTTTCTGTACAGTATCCATCTACTGGAGCTCCTAAAACCCATTTTTCACCCCCGTGTCCACACTGTTCGTGGTGAATGTGAATTCCCTCCTGCTTTTCCACAGAGTACATCCAATCGATCGCCCCATAACTGTTAGAACTTTTTGGGTAGAACGCTTTCTCGAACGACGAACGCGGGCGCTCTAAATAATTACCATCACATACTACCTTTGTCTCACCTTTCATACATTTTGGTCCGTGTCTCTTCATATTACTCGCTTTCGTGAATTTCTGCTTGCAATTATCGCAGGCGTAAATTTTAGATAGGTTTTTAAGGTTTTATTTTTATCAGAAATGCGTGATTATTAAACAGTCCTATTGTCATTGGTTTATTACCTATTGCCTTATAGTGCGCTGGTACCTTTTTCAACCACCATACATTACATTCGGTGGGTTGATATACTTCTATACCGATTTTAAAAAACTGTTCAACCTTTTTCAGATCTGAAAAAGGAATTGGTGAAACCACATTACTACCGAAATATTGCTTACTGAGTTCTTTCGTCTTTTCTGTAAATCTGTCAGGTCTTTTATCTGTCATATGCATAGCTAGACACCTGAACAGACAAAGGTCGTCATTATACTTATCTAAAGAATACATACCTTTTTTATTCTTCAGCCATTCTGGAAGTTCTCCTCCTGCCGCTTCTTTGGATTGTAGTCCCAAATCTATTCCCCTACTGCCCTGTATTAGCTTTACGAAAACCTCTACCTGTCTTACAAACTTCCACTTTGTATTTGGTCTGTCTATTTTTTCGGACATTATTCGTGTTTGCTCCTTATCTGACAGCCATTTTTTAACTGTTTTCATTGATGATAGTGGTTCGCCACCACCGAGATTTTTGTGCATTATTATAGTTATAGGTTTTCCATTTTTTCTCCATATGTTCTAGCTTGTAAGAATATGAATATCTCAAATAAAAATTTGTTGTTAGATACTGAGCGAGTTTATCGGACATGCGTTCAGATTCATTAATGTCAATGTTTTTACGAAAGGAAAATGTAACTACCCGTCTTCCCTTTTCTACCTTTTCCAATGTTTCATCGTGATCCCTCAATATTTCTTCACCTTTTTCCACTATCGCGCGAACTATAGATTTTTTCTTATTATTTGGTATTTGGTCACCTGTGCGTCTAATTTGAGACAAATTATTGGTGCTTGAAGGTTTTATTACACTAGCCCTTAACTCCGCAATACTTTCTTTTTTAATTCTGTTACCAACTTCCTCCGCTTTGGATATATCATTAAATGCCCCTCTTTTATAGGCGCGGGTAAACCGCTTCATAAACACCTTATTATTTGTGGCGTTTATCAGCTTTGTCAACCCCCTAACTCTCAACCGTTTACTATAAGTAATCCCTAGAGATTCGGCTTCTCTTCTCAAACTTTCTATTTCTGCTCTAGTTTCTGGCGTTATCATATTTTCTGTATATACTTTTGTATATATACTTTTGTATAACCTATACAATTTATCTGTTCAATTGGACGTGAAAAATTTACATCATGTTTTTTTCACGTCCAATTGAACAGATAAATTTCATAGGTTATATACAATATAATGGAGTGTGTGACTTGTTGTAAGGACGTTTACGTGTAAAGACTATCTACGAAGGCATCTAGCGAGACGTAGAAAGTTTCCTTGTACCCCCCCCCCCCCCCCCCCCCACAATTTCAATGCCCCAGATGCCCTTGTAAATTCGTTAGTGCCCAAACTCTTTGTAGACATAAGCAACTACGCTGTCCGGTGGCTAAAGGTGAACGTGGTAGACTAGAGCTGGTAGAATTAGTTGCTGATCTGCGAAATATATTAGCTATATCGGAGGAGAAAAATGGGGTGTTGGAATATAAACTATTGTACTTGCATTAATAATTTCAACTTTTTTCAAAAGTCAATTACCAATATAATTGGGACTCATTTTGACTCCCTCTTTTCAAAATTATTTTCTCCAAAAATTCATAAATTTGCTGTCGGGAGACAATTTCCTCGTTAACCAATTTTTTGATTTTTCGGGGGTGGTGGGGTTATTATAAAGGGTTATAAATGATATCGCGGTAAGTGGTATCATTTTGACTCCCTTACTACTACTCTTATTAAACACATTTTCGTCTAGTAACTGCATGGCGCAAGAAATTTGCGCCGGTTACTAGATGAAAATGTGTTTATTCTCTAAGTAGAGCTGAGTGGCACCTCGTCAGGAAACGCTCATTTTTCAACGTGAAACATTTTACGCTGGTACGAAGTGCAGCACCAGTGAACATATACCAGCACATGCTGTCGCAGTGATCAGACATTGGCGTATTTCGGCTTTCTTTGGTCTTGCTAATTATACACAATGCAAATGGAAAATAAAGAACGAAGCAAATGGCGTCATCTTACTCTCAAGGGAAGTAATCACTGTAATGTATGTATACAGTATTTCCGCTTAACGCATTTGCAAACATAATGGGTATACCATGTGTGAATACGTCCACACGAGTGAATATGTCCGCGGACATGTTCGCGTGGCTGCAAGGCGCGAATATGTCCGCGAGTAACGATTACATTGTATATCTACAGTGATTTTGATGGTGTTCAATTAACGTCTTGCAATGTGCATTGCTATTATGTAAATATATTCGGATATGTGGAAATTTTGTAGTACACATACATATTACACGATACAGTAGAGTATTGTATCTAGCTACAAGAGGTATTGCTTTTATAATGTACAAACTCGCGACCAAAAATAGAACATGGTATAAACATACCATGATGTAGTTTTTATGTTTAGTAGGCGACGTGCAAACACGTTCAACAACTAGATGGCCGCGGCCTGCATGTCGCGCCTTGTGGCGAGGCATGGGCACTAACAAAAAAGATATAGTATAACGAAAAACTTTAACCAAAAAACTTAACCAAAAACTTGAACCAAAAAACTTGAACCAAAAAACTTAACCAAAAACTTTAAAGAAAAAACTTACCCAAAAACTTCAAAGTAATTTGACATTGGGCACAGGGCCGCACTGGGGGGGTGGGGGGGGGGTGTAGAAAATATAGATGATGATAAACACCCATGTGAAGTTTCAAGGTAATGGGCAAAGCAGTTGCAGAGATATAGTATGAACAAGCAAAAACAACCAAAAACTTTTTGTTTGTTACACTAGTAGACCAAAAACTTTAACAAAGACGTTAAAAACAACCAAAAAACTTAACCAAAAAACTTAACCAACTTGCAAAAAATTTAACCAAAAAACTTGAACTTTAACCAAAAACTTCAAAGTAATTTGACTTGACATTGGGCACAGGGGCCGCACGGGATGGGGGTAGAATGAAAATATAGATGATGATAAACACCCATATGAAGTGTCAAGGTAATGGGCAAAGCAGTTGCAGAGATATAGTATAACGAAAAACTTTAACCAAAAAACTTAACCAAAAAACTTAACCAGAAACTTTAACCGAAAAACTTAACCAAAAACTTCAAAGTAATTTGACCTTGACATTGGGCACAGGGGCCGCACGGGAGGGGGGTAGAATGATATGATGATAAACACACCCATGTGAAGTTTCAAGGTAATGGGCAAAGCAGTTGCAGAGATATAGTATAACGAAAAACTTTAACGAAAAACTTTAACAAAAAAACTTAACCAAAAACTTTAACCAAAGAACTTAACCAAAAACTTTAACCAAAAAACTTAACCAAACAACTTAACCAAATACTTTAACCAGAACCAAAGAACTTAACAAAAACTTTAACCAAAAAACTTAACCAAACAACTTAACCAAATACTTTAACCAGACACACCAAAGAACTTAACCAAAAACTTTAACCAAAAAAACTTAACCAAACAACTTAACCAAAAACTTTAACCGGACACACGTACGTACGTACGTAAAAACGTACGTACGTATTACGTACGTACGCCAAAGTAAGTGTGAGAAGTGTCTGGATTATATCGCGCTTTCTTGCAGAAGCGTGGCGGCCGCCCGCGCGCGTCCAAAAGCCCGGCGCGCCTCGCGGCGGCTGCGACAAAGCGCGCGCCTGCGCGCACAACCTCGCGCGACAACGCCGGCCGTTTCCCGCCTGACCCAAAAAACCCGCGGGACCCAACCCGCGACCACAAAAATGTGAATGTAGTATATGCGCATAAATGGCAGCTGTCATGTAATATGGTACATGTACAAACACATCATTTCGGGGAAACGTCCTTGAATTGGCACATGACATTCAGAGCTCCAGGTAAGGTTCATATTGGCGTATTTTACGCACTTATTTTCAAGTTAGCAGAATACGCATTAGTTATCAAAAGTGGGAGCACAAAATACTCGCAGCAATGTGAAAATACGCATGGATTTTCAAATTGAGTAGTGAAAATACTGTAATAAACTGTAATAAATGTAATAAACATTTTCTTAGTTGAGCTGCCAAAAGCAAACAGTTTTCTTTTTGCAACTCAAATAAGTGAATTTTAAATTTGTTTTATTTGTTATCATATGTTTCTATTTAATAAGGAATAAAATCAATAATACATTTGTAAAAGTAAAATACGCATTGAATGTGAATATGGGAGTATACTACTCTTTGATACACAACTTCTCTGGAGCTCTGATATGTCATATACCCGAATTTTCTAGCTGTCACGCATGGCGATTTACAAGTACGTCGCCCTGCTTAACACTAGAAAATTACTTGTAAAGTCGCCCTGCTGACAGCTATAACATTCTGGTTATGTCACAAGGATATAGTCGGAAATATGTATGTACGTCGTATATTGAAATGTACCCATCTGTACAGGTAATATATGGGATCTTGTACTAAACCCATTGACCCGGCCTTAAATGACATTAGCTGTTGATAGGCCGTTAAACCCCAACACACAAACAAAATGTCGTATATCAGTACGGGTAACTTCCATAGATACACGTTTTGGATATTTCAGTGAATGAATATTCAGTATATTACATAATATACCTTTCCATACTCGAGGGAATATTCGACTTGGGTGGTCTCCCCTGGTAGCTTTCCTCCCTTTCTAACGGGTATAAAGGCAATACCCAGAGCTTGAGCAATCATGGGTCCGAACAGGAATCCTCTGGAATCTAACCCTACAATCACGTCCACGTCGGACCATTTGGCATTTATCTCTTCCACGAGTACATCAATCAACCCCTGGAACACTGACGGATTCTTCAGCACGGGAAAAATGTTCCTGAAAATAGTAATATAAAACAATGTATGTGGTTGTGACCACAGGTTCTTGAAGAACGGTTCATATTTCTGTGTTTTATGGGTTATTTCGGTATATCTGATGGTTTGTGTGCATTGTTACCAACATAATTTACGTCAACTCCCGCGAATTACACGTATAACTAGAAGTACAAAAGTGTGAAACAGAGATTCTACCCGCGCACGGTTTTAACCAAGAAAACCATCATTTGTTAACCATGTTAACCGATAACAATAAAACCGGTCTCAAATTGTTTGTTTATATTCATGTAATGGACCTGAACCGCCAATGCAAGTCACACATTTATATATCGACTGAAAAACGTCAACTATTCTCGGATAGATGGTCGAACTCTCAAAGTGGTAAAAGTTTGTTACACACTGTGATTACAACTTTGACACATCGCGGGAAATGGCTATCCAATAAAATGGCGCGCCACGCGTATAATCTCCGCTTTGGGGACTAGCCAGAAAATCTCGCAATTGTATGTAGTTTAATGTCTTAAATGTAGGAACAGATAAATGCAGTTGACATATTATATCGGCATCAGCAGATTGATATATGTCTCCTGAATCGATAGAACCTGAATTTGGATTTTTTTGGTTGAAAATTGATGATTACAATCGGTATGAAAGCAACGCATGTTGGAAATTTTATTGGCCAAACATTGAAATAGCTTTCATTCCTGTGTTTCTTTGTGGGTATTTTGACAGTATAAAAGGTGTCCGAAAGTTCGGAACGGTGAATGCGTATATAATGGACGATTTCGCTCCTGTGTAATGATTGAGCATTAGTAGTTGCTCAAAACTATGTAAATTACCCAAAACCAACGAAATCCACAAAACTCTACACAAAATACCCATATGACACGAACATCCTGTGGCTGTGACTGGAGATATGGGGTTTACGGAATTTATGGCCAGTGTAGCTCCTATCAAATAACACACTCATGTAGCATTGCTTGTTAAACGATAATGTGTTTTTCTTTGATGGAATGACGAACAGTTCAGATCCTGGTCCGACTGTGCGGATGCACAGGCTGATCTGCCGCTGATATACATTGGTCGCAAAACCCATAAGTTCCATTTCTCCAGTCACAGCCATATATACAATACAATGGAACCTCTCTAAGCCGGACACACTGGGATGTCCTTAGGGTGTCCAGTTTAGAAAATCTCTACTGTAAATGGAGCACGAGCACATGAGCACCTCCACATACAACACAACTGGGGTTGGTTCCATTTTTTTTATACAAGCCATATGGCCATCTTGAAATTAAAAATGGCCACCATAGAAATTTATATTTCAAAGTCAAAGTCATTATGTGTGGTGATTTTGCAGCGGAAAACACATTATTATGGACAAGAAATATTGGCAGAATGAGTTCAATACATTTTGATATACCAGCCATTTTGTTTTTCAAAATGGCCGCCATTTCAAAATTGGAAATCCAGTATTTATTTTACATTTTTGAATGTCGTGGTAAGATTTTGTATTTTCCTTCTGGTTATACTCATACTTCTTTGAACACAGTTAGCCGAGATTATTTCTAACTGGTATTGTGCTACGAGTAATCTTTATCTTCAAAATTGCCACCGAAACTAAGTGTGTTCTGTACATCGCCACATCAAAGATTTGTTACACATTCTATTATTTCTGTAGCTGTAGTTATGTTCTTTCAAATTATATTGTGATTGGAACGTGTGTGTCTGCTTGAAAATATATCTATATACAATATATAACAAAACTGAAGTTGATTCCATTTTTGTAAGAGACGCATGGCCGCCATTTTGAATTTCAGAATTGCCGCCATTGAAATTAATTCCTATTAACGTCAACGTTATATGTGGTGGTTTTAATTATTATTTATTATGGATAAGAAATTGGCATAATTATTTCAGTATATTTTAAAATGGTGGCCATATTATTTTTAAAATGGCCGCCATTTAAACTTGACAATCTAATATTTATTATACATGTTTAATGCAGTGATGATAGTTTGTATGTTTCTATGGTTATACTAATAATACAATGAACACACACTGTTGAGACTATTGCTAACTAGTACTTTGGTACCAGACACCATTCTCTTCAAAATGGCCGGTGAAAGTAAGTGTGTCACATACAGTGCCACTTCAAGGATTTACATCTATTACGTATCGTTGTATTACGTATTGACATGTACATGCATGTATCACGTATCACGTATTGTTGTGGCATATAGTTCTGTTTCTTCAAATGATATCTTGGTCAGCACATGTGTTTTCCTTTAAAATAAGAAGAAAATATGGCAAATCATCCATTTTATCCAATTAAGTGTATATTATGGTATTGTATATTGCATTGCAAAGGTAAATACTCATATTCTCCATTGCGTCATGAGAAAGCGTCTGTTACGGCGATATGCTGCACCATCTGCAGCCTGTAAAAAGTGACATTGCGCTAGCAGACAGCAACTGGTCTCAACAGTTTGCTGTCTTTATGGAGTCCAACCTGGTCGCCAATGTTTAGCTCTTTTAATTTTAAAGCTACACTGGTTTTATCATAGCGTTTCTGGCTCTGTTGATGACTGGATCTTGTCACAAATCGAAACATGTATTGGAAATACCTGCATATAAGTGGTCAGTAAACTGAGTTTCGATATTCTAGTATACCCAAATATAGGTCTTGTACATTCCCCTTTTGTTTTTACGAAACTCGTGTTTCACAATGATTACTGTTCGCTCAGCTAACCCACTGGACCTTGGCTACATAGAGTACGTGACATTAAGGAAATCCCATTATTTTGCAAAATCAGCAAATTACTTAGATTGAGTTATCCCTTTTTCTATTTTCTAGCAGAATCAATTGTGCATCTTACTCAGTCAAGTTTGCCATTTCTTGCAACGCATGATCACTGACTGAGGTAAGTTCGCGAATACTACATGTACCTGTACCCTTAGTAAAATTAGAATATAAGTATGTTACTGGCTCGTGGGATAGCATATCAGTAACTAGAAATGGACGCTTGTCGACAAGCGCATGTGTATCCCCCTCCCCAGATACACAAGTAGTTTGAAAAAGGGTGTTCGAGTTATGCTCCGGAGACAAAATCAGTGACGGAAAAACAAAGGGAGATAACTAAAGAATTAGTGATGCAAGAGTTGTCATTCTTGCGGGACACACATTTAGGGTCGTGGTCTATGCATGTGTGAAGTTTCATGAAAATATTCCAAAGGGTGTTCGAGTTATGCTCCAGACACGAAATCAGTGCACGAAACAACAAAGGGAGATAACTAAGAAATTAACGACGCAAGAGTTGTCATTCTTACGTGCGACACACCTTTGGGTCGTCTTCTATGCATGTGTGAAGTTTAATAAACTAGAAAATGTGTTATAGAACACGGATGTCCCACATATCGCTTTGATAATAAATGAGGCCAAATAGCAAGACAAAATTTTCTTTTACCTGAGCGTTAAAGTTTTTGAAGCACCAAGTATGTGACCTTGACCCTGGGCTTGGCGGGGGCAGGACAAACGTGGATTTGGCACAGGGCGGTAGAGGACCATTAGAGCAATGCATATATGAAATATGAAGCTGATCCGTGAAAGAAAACAGAAATTATAAGATATTTATCTGAGCGTTAAAGTTTTTGAAGCACTAAGTATATGATGTTAACCCTGGGCTTGGCGGGGGCGGGACGAACGTGGATTTGGCACAGGGCGGTAGAGGACCATTAGAGCAACGCATATATGAAATATGAAGTTGATCCGTGAATGGAAAGAAAAATTATAAGATATTTACCTGAGCATTAAAGTTTTTGAAGCACCAAGTATGTGACCTTGACCCTGGGATTCGCGGGGGCAGGACGAACGTGGATTTGGCACAGGGCGGTAGAGGACCATTAGAGCAATGCGTATATGAAATATGAAGATGATCCATGATCCATGAAAGAAAACAGAAAGTATAAGATATTTATCCAAGCGTTAATGTTTTTGAAGCACTAAGTATGTGACCTTGACCCTGGGCTTGACGGGGGCAGAACGAACGTGGATTTGGCACAGGGCGGTAGAGGACCATTAGAGAGCAATGCGTATATGCGTGTTCGAGTTATGCTCTGGATACAAAATCAGAGCACGAAACAACAAAGGGAGATAAGTAAACAAGAATTCCGCGGAATCAGATGCCTCGCCTTGTCCCGCCTTGACCTCCAGCCTGGGCCCGAAAGCAATTTTCACTGGCCCGAACATATTATACAATTATTGACTAGTGAACCATAGAATATCAGATTATATTCTATGGCTCACTAGTCAATAATTGTTTTATTATATGATAATAGTCTGTATATAGCACTTACGACCTTATGCTACTAGACAAAAATTGAAAAAGAATTTGAAAAAAAAAATTAAAAAAAAAAAATGGAAAAAAAGTTTAAAAATTAAAAATAAAAATTAATGCTTGCTACTGTAGCCCAGAATTTTTTTTAATAGTCCTATATTTATCTACATATATCTGCACAGGTCCACATAATGCCACAATATTTTCAACACAGTTTACGGAAATGTAATATAATCATTTACCTGTATAAATTACCTGTAAGTGGTGAGTGGTCAGTTGCACATACTAGCACATGCACAGGTGAATAGTCTGTATATAGCACTTACGACCTTATGCTACTGGACAAAAATTGAAAAATAATTTGAAAAAAAAAATGAAAAAAAAAAGTTTAAAAATAATAATGCTTCCTACTGGAGCCCAGATTTTTTTTCCAGTCAAATTGAAAAATAATTTAAAAAAAAAAATGAAAAAAAAAAAATGAAAAAAAAAAAAAAAAAGAATGACAAAAAAAAGTTTAAAAATAATAATGCTTGCTATTGGAGACCAGATTTTTTTTTAATAGTCCTATATTTATCTACATATATCTGCAGAGGTCCACATAATGCCACAATATTTTCAACACAGTACCCAATGTAGTGATTTACCTGTATAAATTACCTGGTCAGCAGTGGTCAAGCACTGGACATCTGCACATGCTAGCCCATGCTTAGCACATGGTTCTCCCAGTTTCTATTGTTCTCTCTACAGGTAAGGTGTACAGAGCACACGAGAAAAGGTATACAGATCAGACGAGAAAACAGGTCTTCATGCATTATTGTCCAGTTTGTAGAGTGCGCAAAACAAAAAAGGGAGATAATTGAAAAATTAGCTACGCAAGAGTTGTCATTCTTGTGCGCGACACACCTCCGGGTCGTGGTCTATGCATGTGTGAAGTTTCATGAAAATATTCCAAAGGGTGGTCGAGTTATGCTCCGGACAGGAAATCAGTGAGCGAAAACAAAAAAGGGAGATAACTCAAAAATTAGCTATGCAAGAGTTGTCATTCTTGTGCACGACACACCTTCGGTTCTTGGTCTAATTGAATGTGTTAAGTTTCATAAAAATATTCCAAAGGGTGGTCGAGTTATGGTCAATCAGTGCGCGAAACAAAAAAGGGAGATAACTAAAAAATTAGCTATGCAAGAGTTGTCATTCTTGTGCGCGACACACCTTCGGGTCGTGGTCTATGCATGTGTGAAGTTTCATGAAAATATTCGAAAGGGTAGTGAAGTTATGCTCCGGACACGAAATCAGTGCGAGAAACAAAAAAGGGAGATAACTCAAAAATTAGCTATGCAAGAGTTGTCATTCTTATGCGCGACACACCTTCGGGTCGTGGTCTATGCATGTGTGAAGTTTCATGAAAATATTCCAAAGGGTGTTCGAGTTATGCTCCGGACAAGAAGTGTCTGCGGCGGACGCGGACGCAGACGCGGACGCGGACGCGGCGCGCTGTCAAATCCATAGTATCCCCCGACGGAGTCCGGGGGATACAACTAGTATGTTTTTGCCAGAAACATGTTTCATTGACAGACCATAGTGCTTCAGCAGCAGTACATATCCAGTAATCTGTGACAACATGAATAGAGTATTTATTTAATGGATATAAGAGGCAAGTGATCGTACTACACTTTCAAGAACTGTCAGTCCGTACACATACCGAAACCGTTTCCGGCCAAATAACATGCCTCATTATTCATGTTCAATCAGGGCATATTAGTTTTATGCGAGAACCAATGATATGGAAGCATTAGCCATTGGCTTGCCTTTGTGGTACACCATAATGCAGTGTCTCTGGCTTTGTCAAGTCATAATAAGAAAATTTCAACAAGTGAAACGCAATTTGGACCATCAAGACACTGATCACTTTTATATTGCCACATGAGTTGTGATCTCTTAAGACTATATGGTCATCGTAAATAATGATAATGACCATGGACCTAATAATGATACTGCCTTTTCAACGTGGCCATTTTTCTACAGTTTCCTGCATACAATTCTGTATTATGTATAGAGAATATTCAACCTCTGGAACAATGTTTTGGCATTCAATCTGACATTTTACGCACGTCGTCTACACATACTGAACATGTGCACATGGCGTTTTAATGCCGAAAAGTCATTTAATCACACAAATACTGCCTTTTCGACAGTTCTCCTACTCTTTCCTACATGCAAGTTTGTATAGGGTATATATTTTATGTAAGCAACTCCTTTTATCACATTTTGAGTGTGATTGTGCCAGCACTGCCTTTCAGGAACACCAACAAGATGGAGACTCTAATGCAGATGGTGATGAAACTGCTTGAAAGCACTGTATCCATAATTAAGAAAATTCATTCATACACACAGTGGCCATTTTGAAATCTAACATGTTTGTCATAAACAGTGACTTGAAATTAACTTTATTGATATATAATTTACTTTCAATAATAATTATAGTCTGGGAAAAAATCAGTCTAAAATGATTTGTGCATGATTATATCCGAATTATATGGTTTTCACGGCAGCCATTTTGAAAATTAGAACACAATGGGAACAACTCATGTTTTCTTTGATGATACAAATGACGTTTGTTCCAAGAACATTCCAAAACAGTCAACACAACCTAGCTATAAATACACTTTACTAAAGACAGCACGTAATGAAGACTTAAGAAATATTATTTATATAGAGGCCATTTTTAAAACAAAATGTCCGCCATACCAGTTATCAGAAAAAGTGGAACCAAACCCAGTTTTATTATTTTAAGTATGTAGATGGCATAGCCGAAAAAACAACCTTATATCTGCATTATAATAGTAGATATGAATATTACAATATATTGTATACGATTTCAGGGCAGCCATTTTTAAATCTAACATGGCCGCCATGGGGGTTGTTAAACTTGAAAATAAAACTGGTGTTGTTCTTTGTGGTCAAAAGATGATTAACAAATCAATCTTCTACCTGTATTATAAGTGTATATACAATGTATAACGACTACAGCATTTCAGGGCGGCCATTTTGAAATCCAAGATGGCGGCCAAATGAATCGTCGAAAACAAAGGAACCAACCCCAGTTTTGTTCTCCGTGGTTTAAAGATGACAAAAAACATTGGTTACTAGAATGAAGCCAAAAAAATGCAAAACTATATAACAGTATATATATACACTGTTTTACAATTTGCCGCATATCCTACATACTATTACAAGGTCCACCACCACCATTGAGTTTTCCTATATAAACTAACCAATGACCACACATTTTGTTATTCTCTACCACTTTCATTTTTCGTACGGATGTTGTGGGACCTGTTTTCCCATAACCTGCACCCATCTGGATATTCATTAATTAAAATACAGGTTTAATTATTGTTAAGAAAGATAAATTCAATCTCCTGTGACCACCCTAGTGGTGGCGCAAAAAGTCAGCGGCTGGAATTGAACCGCCTCACATGACAAACATGTTCCGACTTACAAAATAATCCCAAAAACTTTTGCTTGAAGGTTAGAGAATACTAAATGGTGTACAAACGTCCAGGGGGTATTCAGAAGTAGTCCAGTATAACAAAATAGCAATAGTTCTATAATAATGTCTTAAGACTAAATTGTTCGTAAGTGCAAATTTAGGATCATCTAGAAATTTAAATTGATGGATTTACATTTATAGAGCATAGGCTGCAAATCCAATAATTATTTACAAGAAAACATTGTTAATGTGAAATTTACAGAATATCATAATTTTGCACTTACAAACATTTTAGTCGTACGAAGTTTAGTGAAACAGCCCCCTGCTGTTTGATGGAACATACTGAATGGGCCCTATCTCCACCAGGCAGTCTGCAATAGGGTTCGTGTATTTATAATAGCATTACACTAAAACAGGCCAAGGGACTATACAAAATAAGTCTGGCCAACTTAACCCATAGCTATTTTAGCGTGTAACACATACAGTGACACAAATATTGAGTACATACCCAGGCACACTTGAATTGTTGTATACATTGTTCAGAAATGGGTTTCATATAGATATACAATTAATAATTGACCATCCATACACACTAAACATGCTAATAGTACAAGTTTGTGTGGTGGTCACAACATAATTTGTTTGCGAAAGTGAACAGGTATATGTTTTCATTGGTGTAGATTTAGTGCAGTAGGTCTGTCGTTATGGAAAAATAGGTACACTGTGTACTGTATATTGAAAATAACAGAATAACCAAGTGTGTAATAATCGCCCAAGTTACAGAACAATATGATTTAGTAATGCATAACCTATAAACACAATATACGGATACATTTATAGTGAAGAAACTATTATATAACCGTACTAAATAACTACTTGGAACCACATGTAAACAAGACACATTTAATATAAGCACCATAAATGCTGAATACTTACCGAAATATAATGCCCGGCTTTGGGAAATCTGGACACACCTCAATGAGCTCCACCACTCTCTGTATTCGGGGATCCTGGGAACTCATTTGTAAACTATTGGTGCACGTTGACCGTTGTACCGAAACGAGATAAACATGAACTGGAGTTTTTATATGGACGATTATGATTACAACACATTTGCTCATGGTTAGAAATAGTTGCCCTTCAAGTAACTCTTGCAATCTACTCCCGTACCGTCCGGTACGGGAGTAGATTGCAAGAGTTACCGTTCGCATCTAGGTCAGGAAACTTTTTTTTAAATCCTTTTACTATATTATAACTTGACAGAACACTCCATAATATTCCATACTATCTGTTACTTCTCTGCAGAATATACTTTTACATAGGCTGCAACGTGTCTGCATTGGATTTAAAGGCCCTAAACGGCTCAGTATTACAATTTTCCGATTGTTTCAAACACAAAAACATGTTTGGCAACTGATTTAGTACACAAAACTAACATATACTGCATAATAGATACATCTGAAGTCTGGAGATTTACATCTTAATCGCAATGTGAAGACAACACAAACTTATTTTGTGTACCACTCAGTGCAAAATGTCAATATTGACAATATCATTTCCGTAACCCAACGGCTTCGGCTCGAAAGCGAGTCGATAAACTCCGGCTATCAGAATTCATCGGCCGCGAGTTGAAGAGTTGACCCGAGGGTCTATCGGAAAATCGATCGGGCTTTGAAACACGCACCTGCTGTTTGTTTATCAACAAATATTGATATTTTCATCGACTACAAACTCATTTTTGTACCAAAATGAATGCAAACAGTTTCGAAGTGTGTGTAAATAGAAACATGTTGGATTTATGTGTGGGAAAACCCAATAGGAGGCCAAATTCGGCAACTTGAGCCGTATAGGGGCTTTAAAGGTACATGCCCACTCAGTAGGCACACAATATGTTCTTTATATAACATTTGAGACATTTTCTGATAAAATAAACATTCATTCACCATTACCCCACGTACTGATTTGCATTATATACAATTTATATCAGACGTAAATTTCCACACTGATGTAACAGGGTTGCCTGCTAGGCAAGGCGTGTAGGGTTGACAACGTATGCACCACTATACCCTATTGTTTATCACGGGTTCTAATGGACTACAACACAGGCGATGATGATGATGATGATTACTGTATTCTTGAATATTTATATATAAAATATATCGACCTTATGTTACTAGACCATCGATATATCAAGACATGTACAATAGCTATGTGTCGACTCTACGAAGTAGTAACGGCGAGTCCCGTCTTATGTAATCATGCATACACCTGTGCATATGCTTACACAATGACAGTACACAACATAAAAGTCGGTTCATGGTAACGCGATATAAAATATACAATACAATAATGAGTCGTCTTGCAGTCGCATAAGCAATACCGTACATGTTGAATGTAAAGTAGATTTCAATACAATAGGCTACACAATCAAACCCACCTGGAATATATACAATATATATCAAGACATGTACAATAGCTATGTGTCGACTCTACGAAGTAGAAACGGCGAGTGCAATCAATCCTATGCAATCATGAATACACCTGTGCATATGTACAGGTGTAGCTATGCTTACACAAATGACATACACAACATAGTAACGCGATATCAAATATACAATACAATAATGAGTCGTCTTGCAGTTGCATAAGCAATACCGTACATGTTGAATGTAAAGTAAATGTTAATACAATAGGCTACACAATCAAACCCACCTGGAATATATATATAACATATATATCAAGACATGTACAATACCTATGTGTCGACTCTACTAAGTAGAAACGGCGAGTGCAATGAAGCGCGGGGAAAGGCATGCATTGTGCAATTATCAACCCACGTGACCTGAGGGCAGCTCAACCTATTGACCACATATCTAGGCAACTACACGACCACACATTACCAACCTACGATACAATACAATACAATACAATATACTACAGAAGAATGCATTAGACTACAATGTAATACAATCTGATACAATACAACAGGAATTGCAACCTATGACATATTTCCCCCCTTTTAGAAAATGTCGTCCTCGACATCCGCAAAATAAAATGTATAAATATCAGAGCACAATCAAAAGACAAAATGAATACAAAAATACATAAGAAATAATACCAATCACTCACATCACACATACCACACAGAAATGAACAGATGATAATGATGACGTTAAAATGAGACTGCTAAACTATGAAAATGATATGGGTAAAGAATATGGGTTTCATATATTTGTCATGGTACGTTAGTATGATATATGAGGCCGAACTTAATCTGTCGACATATCACAGGTGCACGACGTCAGTCACCGGCACCGAGAAACAGTATGGTCCGGCTGTTGCTACATGTTGGTACCGTTGCGGCGTTCTCCGCTGTCTGGTGCCCCGTCTGGGCTTAACACGTTCAGGAGACGGTGCGTCACTCGACGCGGGTGATCGTCGCTCGTCTTCCGAATGCCGTCGCATCGGAAGTGTGTATCTGGCTCTCTGAGGTTCGGGGTCATTGTTACCAGACTCATCGGATGAGTCACACGAACATTCGGATCTCGGTAGAACGTCTACCTCTGCGCATCTCTTAACGTGCTCATCGGGGCTACACAACGATGCCAATGGTAGTAGCATGTTTCTGTGAAGCATCCTGGTCTTACACTGCTTTCCAGCTTCAGGATGGACCTCGTACACTGGTATGTCAGACATCGGTTGTTGCTTGATGATGTAGGCGTCGGACTCCCATATGTCGGCCAGCTTACGACACTGATATCAGGGGCGATAACCGTATTTCCTTAAAATATTAACGGACATTACTATTTATTCTCTGTATTTATCTTATTGATCATACTTTACAATCTGTCTAAAATATTATTTTTTTTCAGGTGACACATTTAATTAGTATGTATGCATTTGCATATGAAAATAGCCTGATACCACCGCGAGTCACCATCAGTAAACTAAATATTACTAAATTATTATATCTGTATGGCGGGCACTTTTTGTCAGCCGCAATAGCTCAGTGGTAGAGCATTGGACTACGGATCGAAAGGTCCCGAGTTCCAATCCCGACACTGGCCAATTCGGCGTGTCCTTGGGCAAAACACCTTCGTGATAGCCTAGTCCTATCGGATGGGGACTTAAAAAGTCGGTCCCGACATGCAAGGTCATCGAGCTAGTTCCGTCGTTAAATCAAAGCATTTACATTCACTTTTAGAACTGGTGGAATAGTGACACAATTATACAATTATTTAATTCCTATAAAGAACATTTTGTGCCTACAGAGTGGGCTTGCATCTTTACACTAGCATACATAAAACATTTACAAAGTTCACTTGCTCTAATAAAACAGATCCAGTATACGCTGACCATCCTCGTTTTGTGATTTTTTCATCTGCTCCAACACTGCCTACACCACATGATCATCATTTTCGAGTAATTTTAAATGTCCTACACATATACATGAAAATGACGTTAAGATGCATTAACATGTTCCTCAAGCAGATTTGTAGAACAGTTGACCATGTTCTGCAAGCAAACTGTGCCTGTGACCTAAACCATTGGGATTATTTTTACCGGACTACGTTTTCCTCAGTTGATATATTAATACTTTTGGCATCGACCATAACCGTACGAGACGGCCCGATGAATATATGAGTAACCGTTACTCGAGAATTGGGGCTTATGTCATTTGAGGCCCGTCTGGTTCTTGGTCTGCGTGTTACGCTTCTGCAACCTGACCATGATCTATAATCTGCCAACTGAGCTCTGGAAGCAAGAGTTAACCCTTTCACCCCCAGGTAACTGGAATCGATTGTGATATGTTAATTTTTCGACCAATAAAATCATCACAAAATGATTTTCAAACTAGTCCATTTATACAAAGGGGTGGTGTATAAAAATAAATAAAAATTAGTTGCAAAAGTGCAGATCCTGATGAGACGGCTCGTCACGAGCCGGCTCATCGGGATCTACACTTTTTGCCAATACAATTATACAGGCCTGTGGTGTTGAAAGGGTCAATGTTCTTTGAAACCAGCAGACAAAAATATTCAACATTTGCAAACACCATAGATCCAGAGGAGACAACTCGTCGGACTGCGTGGTCGGACTGCGTGGATAATGTTGCAATCAATGGAAGTAGGGCTCATACTATGGGTTCTGCTCCCGAACCATTAACTTATTCCTGGAGCCTGTAATGGTAGTGTATTTGTTATAATTAACCATTTCACCCCTAAGTAACCGGAATGGATTTTGATATGTTAATTTTACAACCAACACATGATATATGTAGAAAACCCAAGACAACGGCCTTAAGGAAACAGATGATACTTGCTTCATAAGAGTGATGTGATATACGAATATAAGATATGTGAATATTTTATTGTTACTGTATACTATACTGCCCTCCTAAGTCAAACTGCAGTATCTGTTAAACTGCAGAATCTGCACTATGATGCTATGCTGACCCTGTGCAATCATCCCAAGTCAAACTACAGTATCTGTTAAACTGCAGAATCTGCACTATGATGCTATGCTGACCCTGTGCAATCATCCCAAGTCAAACTACAGTATCTGTTAAACTGCAGTATCTGCACTATGATGCTATGCTGACCCTGTGCAATCATCTCAAGTCAAACTGCAGTATCTGTTAAACTGCAGTATCTGCTCTATGATGCTATGCTGACCCTGTGCAATCATCCCCACCTGGGGATGATTGCACAGGGTCAGCATAGCATCAGAGTGCAGATACTGCAGTTTGACAGATACTGCAGTTTGACTTGGGAGGGCAGTATATAGTACATTGAGTTGCCATCTCTGCCATGTTTGTATGTACACGCCATCGTACCGTTTCACTACTTCGAGTGTTTGACACATACAGCAAATGATATGACAGTAAAACTAATAAAACTGCTGCAATACATCATATACAATAGGACAAAAGCGTGCTATAAATATTATGCCAGCAAACTGTACAAAAGATGAGATATCTGAGCATTTCTACCATCAATCTGAAAATAAATTGCAATGTGTAAACTTTTTAATCTGATGCACAGTTTGCTGTTAGTGTACACATTACTCATCATGCCATGTATGGTAATACAGGTATATATCAACAGCACTGTGTGTTTATATTACTGTCACACAGCCATTACTGGATTCTCAAAAAAAAAGAGAAGATAACAACGGGTCAACAAACTGTTCATAAATCAGAATGCAAAATAAGTGTGATGAAAACAATCCACATGATGTTGTTGTTAATGTTTTTCGAAGATAGTGCATCAAATTGTATTTATGTATATGTCATATTATTGTTGGTATGTGTCAAAAGACAGAAGAGGTAAAACTGACTGATGGCTTGTACACACTAAGATGGCCGACATAGCAACTCCATGCGCCGTATTGTATACAGGAACAAGCTAATGTTCACACGTTTGCTACACATAATTATATCCAATCACATTTAGGAACGAAATATGTTTGACTCGAATAATGGTCAAGGGTCCCACGGGTCCTTAAGCATGGCGGTTTGTTTACTGTCTGACATGCAAACAAGGCGAATATACAGGCTGATCTAGGTCTACACTGGTCACAAACGTCATCAGCCCCATCACTTCAGTCAAATGCACAGATGAAACAAATATAAATAATAGCATTAGCCATTTTGAATGTAGTACGGTTTCTTTTTTTCTTCTTCATATGAGATCAGTCATGTGATTTTGTACCTGATCAGCTGTGCGATTTTTCATGAAAACAAAATAGGGGACCGTTTCACTAAACTTCATACGACTAAAATGTCGTAAACTTATGATAGTCTGTAAATTTCACATTAACAATGTGTTCTTGTAAACAATTATTGCATTTACATTTATTGAGCATAGGCTGCATATGCATCATATGCTCAATACATGTAAATACATCAATTTATACAAAATCACGTGGCTTGTATAATAAATGACGAGCTGTCATTCGAGACTAGCAAAATGATGTACAAGAAATTCCATAGTTCAGCTTGTGACCAATATTGCTTGCGCCGCAACGTAATTAAAGTCTGCCACGTTTTGCTGCCGACGAACTTTTGGCTATTAAACACATTCAATCTAAAAATATTTAAATGTAAGTACTTTTTCTCCAATAACAAAAAAAGTAACCCTTCCCAAAAAAATTTTTTTGATGAAATTCCATCAAATATTGATTTTATAGCGAAAAAACGATTTTCCTATGGGAATTTAACATGGGAGCTAACAATAGATTTCTTTTAAAAAATATTTTTATTTGTGGACCGATTTTAAAAATCTAACTTTTGTTTTCTTAGTTACATTATTTTCAAGCTATCTCGCCAGGTTTCGGAGTCAATTTCCATTTTTTTTTGTTTTTTGATCCTGAAGGATCAAACAACAATTTTTTTTGGAAATTGACTCCCCAACGTTAAATTCCTATAGGAAAATCGTTTTTTCGCAATAAAATCAATATTTGATGGAATTTCATAAAACAAACATTTTTGGGGAGGGTGACTTTTTGTTATTGGTGAAAAAGTATTTACTTTTAAATATTTTTTAGATTTAATGTGTTTAATAGCCAAAAGTTCGTCGGCAGCAAAACGTGGAACAGACAGTAATACATGCGGGTTTATTGCATTTGTTAGTCAGCATAGATCCATACTCCTGCTATAAAATGTTCAATATGTGTTTAACCCTTTCACCCCTAAGTAACTGGAATGGGCTGCGATATGTTAATTTTACAACCAATCCAATCATCGCAAAATGATTTTCAGACTATTCCATTTATAAATAGGGGGTATTTGTTGTTCTCAAAAATGTGAAAATTACTTTCAAACAGTGCAGATCCTGTTGAGACGGCTCGTTACGAGCCGGCTCATCTGGATCTGCACTGTTTGCATAAACCGATATAGCGGCCTTTCGGGTTCAAAGGGTTAATGTGTGTCTAATTATCGCCCGTCGAATGAGTGGCGAACAGTGCAGACCGTGGTTACTAGTAGATTCCGCGGAAACACATTTGAGACACGCCATTGGATTTTGTACCTTCGGACATCTGCGTAATTTCATGGAACACGTTTATAAAATTTACACTATTTTCCGTAAATGGGGTCAAAAGTTGACAAAATGTTCTGAGTACACGCGGATCGTATGTACTCTGAAAAAACATTGTAAATTTTGTAAACGTATTTAATGAAATTACGCAGATGTCTGAAGGTACAAAATCCCATGGCGTGTCTCGTTTTATTTTGACCAATAACACACACATGCAATGAGGGATTGTAGCTAGTTATCTCCCATTGGATTTATTTATAGAAATCCGTCCAAATTGTGTAGTTTAGGACCTTATTGATTGTAAAAAGAGCGAATGTAGCATGATGTGTTGCGAAAATGAGTCATTATAGTGTTGATCCAAATCATTCTACATATCCAGGCGCGGATCCTGGATTTCGGGTTAGGGGGGGGGGGGGGGCGGGGGTGTAACTATTTTGCAATACTTGACTAAATTATCGAACGAGCTAAGCTCGTTCGATAATATAGTCAAGTATTGTAAATAGTATAGCGCGCGCCGGGTCCGCCCCCCCCCCCCGGAATCCGCCCATGATATATACGAAATTTGATTTGGGACATATATTATTTGCCAGATTCATTTTTCCACACGTATTAATGTTATTGCAATCAGTGTATAGCTACTAGCTACGATCCCTCATTGTGTTGTGTATTCTGATCGTTCGTTCGACGCACAACGAATGTCTAACACGTGTGAATACTGGTATTGGTGAACACGATAACTCCTGCTAATAGTTCTAAGTACTAATGATATTCTGCAGTTTCTTGGCCAGCGTTGTCCGTTTGTCATAAAGCGTCACATATCATTGGTCTTATGATTATATCTACACATTATGTGTGTGATTTGTTGGTCATATCAGGTAGCACATAGCCTTGGACACAATAGGCACCGAAACCACGGATTGATGTATGAATTAATAATTTAGTAATTAGTACTCAGAATAAGACGAAGTCCATTGAAATAAAAAGACGTTTGAGGACACACAGAATTCATGTACCAGTTATAGTGAAAGATAAAAGAAACTTCACACTTCATTCATCAGTAGGGAAATCATTGCTCGAGTTGCTTTCTTTTCTGAATCGTAATGAAATGATATGAATGTATTGTATAGCATATGCATTTATTATGTATTATGTGGATGTCTTTCCGTCTTTCCCGTCGAAGGCAGGGCGAGGGGGTGGCGGGCAACACAGTTCAACACATTCAGTTCAATTATACGTGTGCTAGTGTCGCGTAGATGATAATGATAGTTTAAATCAGTCCATACAGTGGGGTCAGCGTGTAAGTGCACACACGAACGAACACGACAGGTTGGTTCCAACCTGTCGTGTTCGTTCGTGTGTGCACTTACACGCTGACCCCACTTTACATGTAGTTGTAACTATCTTTCCGTCACTCGCCTGCCAGTGGGTCAGTTTATACATGTTAGGTAGCATAATATAATTAGATTAAATCAATAATAAATAACAATGAACACAAAATGTCAAGGCTACCTGACAGCACACATACCAAAAAATATTTCGTTAACATGGGAGATAACAAACTGATGATGTATTTTAAAATGTAGTAAAACGGCAACCATATTACATACTTACCAACATGACACACTCAGATCTATACAACATCATAAACGACATGGAAAGATACACTTGAGATAATAATTCAAGCAACTAATAGTATGTGTTACTTTTCATCTGGAGTATAGATAGCGATATGTTTGTCATAACAGTATCTATTATACAACAGAAACGATGAATTGAACAAATACGTGATGTACAGCTTACGTTGATCTGAATACATCAGTTCTGTGGTGTATGTGACTACGCCTGGAGAAATGAGGCTTATAGGAACTGTGACCAGTGTATCTCCTGATCAAATAGCACACCCATGTAGCCTGATAACGAAATCATTATAGTGTTTGTTAGCAACATGGCATTTCATTGATGACATGACGAACAGTTGTGGATGCACAGGCTGATCTAGATCTACACTGGTTGCAGAATCCATAAGCTCCATTTCGCCAGTCACAGCCGCATATGACTTATAAGAGCAAGTTCCGCCAAAACTACTGAGCACGTGTTCAAGTTCTCAGTTAGAACGTTACCATAACAGTATGTGTATCCTATATACAGCTACGTTGGCTATTTGTAAGTATATTTTTCTTTCTGGATTGTAATTCTATTACGACAGTGACATTTCCGAAATGTTTTCGTTTTTGCTCTTATTGATATATGGAAGCGACCTGGTGCCAATGCTAAACTATTTTATCTCCTAATTAGGAGATAAAATAGTTTAGCATTGGCACCAGGACGCTTCCATATTGACATATTACTAACTTATTTAACCCTTTCAACCCTAAGGAACTGGAATGGACTGTGATATGCTAATGTTCCGACCAATCCAATGGTCACAAAATGATTTTCACATTCGTCTATTTATGAAAAGGGGGTGTTTTTGTTCTCATATTGAAATTACTTTCAAAAAGTGCAGATCCTGATGAGACGGCTCGTTACGAGCCGGCTCATCTGGATCTGCAGTTTTTGCATAAACCGATATAGCGGGATTTCGGGTTCAAAGGGTTAAATATGTGTTCATATGATTACTGGTTATTCTGATCGCATACAACTGATATGATGTTGTAATTGTACATATGTATCTACCCGAGTCATGGATATTCTCCCCTGTTTGGAATTTCTCAATATTGCCTTGCAAGAAATAAAACTTTTAATTCGTACTACATGTAGTTGGACACTGGTGTTAGGTATGTAACTTCCTTATGGTGTGTAGATCCTCAAAGTGAATTTCGAGTTTTGAATTTGATTCCCGGCTCATGGAGTATCTTAACGTTTAGGACTTCGATCATTGGGCAATTGGGTATATGGCGATGGCGTGCCATCGACTTTTCTCTAGATGGAACGCGTTTGACACGTGCACTGCAGAAGCATAAACATTGATACATAATTACGGTATGTGACTGTCACTGGAGAAATGAGGCGTATGGATGTTGAGACCAGTTTAGATCCAGTCTGTTCATCCGCGTTGTTCGGTATTTCATTAACGAATCACCCGTCATGCTTCTAACAAGTAATACCGTTCACTTATCAAAGACGCCCAGTTTCTCCAGTCACGGCCACATATACAGATCCTTACCTAGCTGCAGGCGGTGGTATAGTGGATCAGGAGCTACATTGGTCACAAATGCTCACATGTACGCTGCCGTCTGTGTAAATACTTCCAAAACACAAACATATACAAACAGCATATCCCAGATTTTCAACCAATCAGATTGCTTGTTCAGGATTCCTGCTACAATATTTAGCAAAGCTAAACAAAATTGGATTTGTGACCAGTGCAGCTCCTGGAGAAATAACACACTCCTGTAGCATTATACAGATCGATATTACGTGTTAGAAGCATGACGGGTGTTCCATTGGTGGAATCGCGAACAGTGCAGATACTGATCAGACTGTGCGGGTGCACAGGCTGATCTGGATCTACACTGGTCGCAAAACCCATAAGTCCCATTTCTCCAGTCACAGTTATATATGCAGGTAGTATTTCGTGTTTTTCACTTTCAGTCGCCGCCGCCAGTGTTTCGGCAAACCCAACAACTTTCGGCGGCGAGCCTCTAGAATCGTCAACGGAAGGTGGGTTTATACGTATGTTTAGTAAAGTTGTTTATGCAAGGTACATATCGGAGAGTAATGCAGTTTACACTAAATTATGGTACTCAATCGTTGAATATGGCATGTCAAACGTTGCTATATTACATATCTATTTTATTATTATTGTATGTTTGTTATTGTTATTCAATGTTTCGTTATTGTTATTCAATGTTTCGTTATTGTTATTCAATGTTGCGTTATTGTTATTCTATACTTCGTTATTGTCATTGTATGTTCGATATTCTTATTCAATATGTGTTATTGTTATTCAATGTTTCGTTATTGTTATTCAATGTTGCGTTATTGTTATTCAATGTTGCGTTATTGTTATTCTATACTTCGTTAGTCATTGTATGTTCGATATTCTTATTCAATGTTTCGTATATTCTTATTCAATGTTTCGTTATTGTCATTGTATGTTCGGTATTCTTATTCAATGTTTCGTTATTCTTATTCAGTGTTTCGTTATTGTTATTCAATGTTGCGTTATTGTTATTCTATACTTCGTTATTGTCATTGTATGTTCGATATTCTTATTCAATGTATCGTTATTCTTATTCAATGTATCGTTATACGTATTCAATGTTTCGTTATTCTATATTTCGTTATTGTCATTGTAAAACTTGACATTCGTATTTTATGTCAGGTGATTGTATAATTATCTTGTTATTCTTATTCGATGTGTGCTATTTTTATCCTTCTGAATGATGTAATGCGTTTCCCTTTGTAACAAAGAATTTCATTGGCTTGTCATAAACGAACGTAGAGCGCGTGTATTCCGAATCGAGGTTACAGAAAATGCTACCACAATATTGTCAAGAATAAGGAATGTCACACTTTCTCTTAGTTTACGACAGTTTTGGTAAGTACAAACATGTTCCGGAACCACTACACTGCACCAAAGGTGTACGCACAGTCCGCGAAGGCAAATCCCCTGGCCCATGATGGGGAGACATAATAAATATTCGGAACATGTTTGTACTTACCAAAACTGTAGTAAACTAAGAGAAAGTGTGACATTCCTTGTTCTTAACACTATTGTGGTAGCATTTTCTGTAACCTCGATTCGGAATACACGCGCTCTACGTTCGTTTATGACAAGCCAATGAAATGCCTTGTTACAAAAGGAAACGCATTGCATCATTCCGAAGGATAAAAATAGCACACATCGAATAAGAATAACAAGATAATTATACAATCACATGACATACAATACGAATGACAAGTTTTACAATGACAATAACGAAGTATAGAATAACAATAACTAAATATTGAATAACAATAACTAAACATTGAATAACAATAACGAAACATTGAATAACAATAACGAAAAATTGAATAACAATAACAAACATTGAATAAGAATATCGAACATACAATGACAATAACGAAGCATAAAATAACACTAACGCATCATTTAATAACAATAATGAAACGTTGAATAACAATAACGAAACATTGAATAACAATAACAAACATACAATAATAATACAATAATTATGTAATATAGCAACGTTTGACGTGCCATAGTTGCATATAGTTTGTATATATTAGTTTGTTAAATAACAATAATAAAGTAACGTTGGACACCTGCTTGCGAATCAATGTACATGTGTATACAATTAACGACACGGAGTTTAAAACAAAATCTGTTGAAATCTAAATTTCCAATTTATTTCATTTGTTCCGTAAGTGTAGTGATTTTGGCGCCGAAATAAGAAGTCACTGACTACTGTCCGTTTCACGAAACCTGTCAAAATCTTATGGCCATATAATCAATGGAAAAACAATATGTTTTTTCGATAACATTACATTTTATCCAATTTAAAAATAAGTCTTCTTTTGATTTCGTGAAATTTGGTCAACTATTAATTATATTACAAAAAAATGATTTGTCTATGGGAATTTAACATGGGGGAAAAGGAGGTGGAGGAGCTGGGGGAGGTGTCAAAAGAAAAACACGAAAACGTTGACTCCCAAACCTGGTTAGATAGCTTAGAAATGATCTAAGAAAACAAAAATTACACTTTGAAAATCGGTCCACTATTTCTGTAATTATAAAACAAATCCCCATATTAAATCCCCATAGACTGTGAAGATGTCGATGGGGATTTAACATGAGGATATTGTTTTTTCGTGATAAAAAATCAATATTGGACAAAATTTCTATAATAAAATGAAGGTTCATTCTTAAATTTGTTTTTCTTTGTTTATATAGCCGTAAACATTTGACAGCTTTCGTGAAACAGACAGTAGAGTTACGTTCGCTACATTGATAGATAGAAAGTATATATTATTAACATGAAACATGACGAGAGACTGAAGCACACACTCACATGGGGGCCGTTTCACTAAAATTCGTACGACTAAAATGTTCGTAAGTGCAAACTAATGATAGTCTGCAAGTTTCACATTAACACTGTTTTCCTGTAAACAATTATTGGATTTACATTTATTGAGTATAGGCTGCATATGCAGCCTATGCTCAATAAATGTGTCACCATCTCCCGGTGCGACTCGGCATTACTATGATTATTGTTTCTGTTCGGTAACATTCGCTAGTACAGTGGAACCTCGCTAAACCGAACAACAAGATAACGTCTACAGGTGATCTTATTTTTGATGGGTTTCTTTGTCAATTTATCTCAGATTATAAAGTATATACATGATTGCACAGATCCGAATACGTATCACTAAACTTCGTACGATTAAAATTACTAGACGATCATAAATTTGCACTTACGAACATTTTAGTCTTACGAAGTTTAGTGAAACGGCCCCCAGAATGGTAAAATGCCTGATTTACACTGGTGTTCGGTTTACAGCGGTTCCACTGTAGATGAAAAGTTCTACTCACCAGTGCATACTTGCAAAAAGTGCAGATCCTGATGAGACGGCTCGTCACGAGCCGGCTCATCTGGATCTACACTTTTTGCTAACCGTGTATGTACACTAACATTCATTTTCAGTAGGGAAGACTTGCATATCTGACCTTGAGTGCCTGGAAGCGCCTCCGATCGACGAGTACACGTACTGCGACCTTAGTCCAGAAGGGGCTACGGAGGGGACCTGTCGATGTGAGGCCGAGTATTCTCGCAACACTGATAACGTGTGTGAAAACCAAGGTAGGTTATGTTGCATGTACTGCTATACGTTTGTTTTCATGCTTTCATTTTGCCTTGCCCCGTATCGAGCCGACTTTTCAGAATATGCAGTGTCAGTATTTTTCAGGTATATTGCAAATACCCGTTATCTGATTAATGGAATAGTCGAGCAGCAAAGAACATGGAACTATCAATGTTAGATACATTTTTGTATTCAGGGGTGAAAGGCTTAACATCGACTGACTACTGTCACCATAGAATCCCCACATAGGTGTTCCAATGGTCATACATGTTGTGTGTCTGCATCACATTTTGTGGCTTTAACTGAAGAGCAGTGGCTTATGACATCTTGTTTAAACTGGTCATTCGTCTCTTAGCGCAGGAGTAACCTCATAAGATGCTACTGTTTGATAGGAACACTATTTCCTTAACTACAATACCCTTAACTATTGTGGGACATAAATTTGGAAAATAGTCCAAATTTCGCATATCTCAGCATATGTCCGTTAGTCAGATCATTATCAAACATTATCAACAGCTCCTTCACATTGATTGCAATCTCAAATCCGTGTCATTTGTGTGACTGACATTGACCTTCACCTTGGCGACCTTAAGCTTTGTGTCAATAATTTTAGACGTACGTCCAAATGTTGAATACCGTTAGTCGGATCCTTACCAAACAACATCAATCGCTTCCTCACATCGATGCCTACCAATTCAGTGTCATTCTGTGACATTGACATGCACATTGGTGACCTTAACCCTTCATACGCTGTTGACGGAAATTGCCTATGCTGTTTTTCATTTTTGCTTTAATTCTTAACACTGGAGACGATTCTCATGTGCTGTCAAAACCAGGTTTTTGTCAAGAAAACATTTCCAGCAGACGACAACATTTAATTCAGCGTAGTAAGCGTTAAAGGTACATGCCCACACAGTAGGCACAAAATGTTCTTTACAGGAATTAAATTAATTTTTCAGACGATATATAAATGTTTGACTTGCATTGGCGGTTCACGTCCATTACATGAATCTAAACAAACAAATTGGGACCCGTTTTATGGTTATCGGTTAACAAATAATGGTTTTATTGTTCAAAGTCATACGCGGGTCGAATCCCGTTGTAAATTCGTACTTGTAACTCGCGGGAGGTGACGTAAATTGTATGTTGGTAACAATGCACCCAACCACCAGAGATACCGAAATAACCCATAAAACACCGAAATATGAACCGTTCTTCAAGAACCTGTTATGTAAACCATTTGCGAACCTCGAATGAAGCAAAATTGCATGTGCTGTACTATATAAAATGCTGTCAAATTAAAGCATGTTTTTGATGAGAAAAAGAGAAAATAAAAAATAACACAGACGACAAAATACACCATTGTAATGGTTAATGTTGAAAATACGTACTTACCACCGTTTAGATAAATTTTATTTCAATTAATATACAATTAATATACATATTCAAAATAGCAATCAATCGGCTGTATGCGATATCGATTTATTCAGATAGTAATGGATCACTTTAGGCAATATCAAATCACACCATCTGTCTGGTATTTCTTGGCGATTTTATTAGACATGTATGAGTGGCGATTCATGACATAAGTGCCGTTTCTAACTCGTTAGAGAAATAACGCGTTACTTGTGAGAAGTAACGCGTTACTAATGTATGTACTATATAGTGAAACACATATTTGTAACGTTACAAGACCAACAGTGAGTAACGCGTTAGAAATTGGCTGTAACACGTTACAAATCCTCTATATTGGCGGATCGTGTCATAAGTACAGCTTCTAACGTGTTATAGTTCTAACGCGTTAACTCTTGGTAAGTAACGCGTTACAGATGTATGATGTATATAATCAAATATCAATATCTAACGCGTTAGTGAAGCAGGAGTAACGCGTTACTTACTTTTGGTAACGCGTTACTGCTTGACCAATCAGAGATCATGTTACAATACCCGCCATTTCTCCAGAAGACCGGGAATGTGTAAAGTACGGACTGGACGCAAGCTTACAAACTATACATATAGTGATGTCGAAAGCGGCCCACTGACAGCATGCGCATGTACTCTGATAATTTTTTGTAACTTTTGACGACATTTAAGGTAAATTTTGTAAACGTATTTCATGAAATTACGCAGATATCCGAAAGTAGAAAATCTTATGCGTGCCTTATAATGATATACTCGTTTGTCCTTGACTATATGACGCATATAAAGAAATACATTTAGTTAGATGTATTCATCCGATTTCCATTGATACTGTAGTGCATTGATTTGCTACAAACTTCCGGGTAATGTTTGCGAATAAATATACATCATGTTAGCACCGTATGAGACACGCCATGTGATTTTGTACCTTCGGACAAGTGCGAAATTTCATAAAATACGTTTACAAAAGTTACAATATTAGTCATAAATAAAGTCAAAAGTTGACAAAATTTTCAGAGTACATGCGGAATTCCGCATGTACTCTGAAAATGTTGTCAACTTTTGACGTCATTTACGGAAAATACTGTACATTTTGTAAACGTAGTTCATAAAATTACGCTGAAGGTACAAAATGGCGTGTCTCAAATGTGAATCGAAAACAACGTTTACTCCAGTGTTGCAGTGTAATTATTTAAAACACTGGTTTCCATACAACCATCAGAGTAGTGGAACACGCTACTGTATGTGTATTGCGTCAAGAAAAAACACACGCGTCACCTGGACGCTTTGTTTCAAAGAATTGGTTCCGTTGAGTCTAGAGATGATGAATCTTACAATTAAATATTAGTATTATAATAAAATACGTAGTCCCCTTTTCAGGTTGAAAATTAGTCTTAATCCGAAACTCGTGATGGTCCATTAATAGTGCATACTGTCTGTTTCACATAACCTGCCCAAATTGTAAGGCTATTTAAACAATGCAAAAATAATATTGTTTTCGATAATATTAAATTTTATCAAAATTTAAGAATGAGCCTTCTTTTTTTTATTTCCTGAAATTTGGTCAAATATTGATTTTATGACGAAAAATTTGTTTGTCTGGGAATTTAATGTGGGGTGAGCTGGGGGAGGAGTAAAAACAAAACGAAAACAAAAAGAGTAAACTTGACTCTGGCTAGATTGCTTGGAATTGATCCAACTAAAAAAACAAAAGTTAATTTTTGAAAATCAGTCCATTGACTTTTTCTGAACATTGAAACAATTGCTCTATGGGGATATAACATTATATATATATAACATGGGATTTGTTTCTCAATAAAATCAATATCGGATCAAATTTCACGAAATTAAAAGAAGGCGCTTGCTTAAATTTTGATAAAATTTAATATTATAGAAACAAATAGTGTAGTAGGAGTGAAGTTAATGATCATCCGAAATGTATTTTCTGGCAGTCAATCTTCGGCGATTATCATGAATCGTTTTACAGTGAAACCTCTTTAAACCGGACACCAAGAACACATCTATGCTCTTATTTCTGATGGGTTTATTGGTATTTATCTCCAATTATAATGTCTGTTCATGATGGCAAAGCAAACAAAGATGTCTTAGAATGGCCGTATGCCTGATTTACAGTGAAACCTCTCTAAACTGGACACCCTGGGAACCTCCCAGGGTGTCCGGCTTAGAAATGTTTCACTGTATTATCTTTTCCTTTGTAACTGTATACGTATAATACTGGAAGGTAGGTGTCAAGTTCTGCTCAACCGCCAATGAGTATTGTTTCTATAACATTCATTGATAGGTGCCAAGATATGCGCGTCTGACTTCGAGTGCCTGGAAATGGACCCGATCGACGAGAACACATATTGCGACTTGGCCTCGGCGGGGGCGGCTGGTCCGGAAGGGGCTACAGAGGGGACGTGTCGATGTAGGGAATTGTATAGCCGTGACATGGATAACGTGTGTACACAACCTGGTAGGTCATGATTACATTTACAGCAGTATGTTTAGTTTACATGAATTCATATAGCCTTGTAATATATTGTATCATTTTTGTTGTAGCACATTGTTGTCTATAGCACTCAATATGCTAGATGAAACCAGTATATGTGGTTGTGACTGGAGAAATGGGGCTTATGGGTTTTGCGACCAGTGTAGATCCAGATCAACAGGAATGTGCTATTTGATCAGGAGCTACACTGGTCAGAAATCCCATAAGCCCCATATCTCCAGTCACAGCGGCCACATATGATCATATTATTTGGAGTATTCTTCTAAATGTAAGGTACTGTCATAGGCGTGTGAAAGATTCGTACCTGCAATGATATAATATATGCCCTTCCTTTTAGCATGGTTAGTACATGCCTTGATGATCCTAAATCGTTTGAAAACAACTTCAGTGTGTGCCCATGTAGCTAACTTTTAAAGAAAACATGACAAACGTAGCGAGTTTTTACGGAAGCCCATTAGGGACAATTTAATTGTTTTTATTTCTATTTATTCAAGATCATATCTTGAATATTCAAGATATTTTCTTGAATTTTCAAGAAAACATCTTGAAAATTCAAGAAAAGATTTCGAAAATTCAAGAAAACATCTTGAAAATTCAAGAAAAGATCTCGAAATTCAAGAAAAGAACTTGACAATTCAAGAAAAGATCTTGATCTTGAAAATTCAAGAAAAGATCTTGAATAAATGCAAATAAAAAAAAAGTGAAGTGGCCCTAATGGGCTTCCGTAGAATGCAATAGATTTAAGTTGGGAATTATTATTGCCATAGCATGTTAGTGGATACTTTCTATTTTAATTGTAATTTATTTTCATCTTTGTGAATAATTGAGTAAGATGTGCAGTTTTGACATGAAGAATGTATCATTGTCATATAATTTAACTATATTAACCCTTTCAACACCACAGACCTCTATAGAGACAATGTTTGCAAACAGTGCAGATCCAGATGAGCCGGCTCGTAACGAGCCGTCTCATCAGGATCTCCACTGTTTGTTAATAATTTTAAACGTCGTACAGATTACCCTTTTAGAAGAATGGGATAATTTGAATGAACACAATTAATGAAATAGCGTGAAACATTGGCATGGAACATCCTATTAAGTTACTTGGTGTTGAAAGGGTTAAATCATATACTGGCCAATATAGGGCCACTGTACCCGTTTCGTTATATTTGGCAGACACTTTTGGAGCCTGAATAAATGCAACATTTATCAAAATTGGGAAATATAAACCAGACCTACGACCATCGGCCTGCTTCTTTACTTGGCTATATATCCCGGGTATGGAAGGTGTTCAAGCCAATTACCACCCTTAAATATAAGCCGAATCGAATGTATTTTCATTGTATTGACTTACAATACACATGCATGCATTACTTTTGACTGCTTCATGTGTGACAAAATCCATGGGTCGTATACCCTTTGTGACCTGTAGTCGATTTCACCAACATTGCAAAGTATACTTTTCTAGCAAAGTATACTTTGAGGGAGTAATCATTTAATTTCCTCCGAAATGCATTATGTCATATAGAACTAACGACTACATATATTTGATGATTAAAAGTATGCATACTTATTATACATTCAGTATAATAAACATTAATACATTTTCCTAAAATTGAAAATTTCTCCCTCAAAGTATACTTTGCTAGATACGTATACTTTGCAAACTCAAAAGATCGAATGGCCATACAAGCATGCCCGGAAATACATATACCTCATGCTACGCGCCCTCATCACATTTCAGTAAAAGTAATTGATTGTTTCGTATGTTAGTAACCCAGGTGCATATGTTGCTGTGACTGGAGAAATAGGGCGTATGTGCTTTTGTGGCCAGTCTAGATCCAGATCAGCCTGTGCATGCGCACACTCTGATCAATATCTACACTGTTTGACATTCCATCAATGGAATACCCGTTATGCTTCCATCAATATAAATTGTTATAAATCTACATGAGTGTGCTATTTGATCAGGAGCTACACTGTTCACAAACCCCATAAGCCCCACTTCTCCAGTCACAGCCACTTATATATATATATATATCAGGCGGTCAGGTTGGTGTCCCAGATCCTTGTACGGCACCGGACATTAACGAAGTTGGACCAATACCCGACGGTATGTATACCCGACAGGGATTTCATGTCGCCACTGTAGACACTGTGTGCTGGTCACGAAACAGTGATCATTGTTTTTTTTAGCTCACCTGAGCGAAGCTCATGTGAGCTATTGTTACCGCAATGTGTCCGTCGTCCGTCGTCCGTCCGTCCGTCCGTCCGTGAACATTATCAAACGTCTTCTCCTCGGTAACCATTGGGCCTATAGTCACCAAACTTCATGGTCATGGTCCTTAGGTAGGGGGATTACACAATTGTTAAAATGACGTTATTATGTAACCCAAGATGGCCGCCGTCTAAAAATAGCACAAATTCTTCAAAAATCTTCTTCTCCAGAACCGCGAGCCGGATTTTAACAAAACTTGGTAGGAACGATCGATGTGCAATGCTCTTTCAAAGTTGTTAAAATGGTGACCCCAGGGTCAAAAATGGGTGTGGCCGGTGGGGTCAAATTGGGGTCAAATTTTATTTTTGACCGAATATGGTCATGTTATATATCAAATCGAAGGTATCAACGAGGCGATCACTCTGGTGCATTTTTTTGTCGAAATCGGATGGCTATGTCATCCAAGATGGCCGCCGAAAGGTCAAAAGGTCCTTCTTTTATTATAGATTTCAAAATTCTTCTTCACATGAACCGCTTGGCCCATGGTAGCCAAACTTCACAGTTATAGTTCATGGGTGAAGCCTTTTCAGATTTGTTAAAACGGAGGTCGTCGCTAATCCAAGATGGCCGCCGTCTAAAAATAGCACAAATTGTTAAAAAATCTTCTTCTCATGAACCGCCAGCCGGATTTGGACGAATCTTGGTAGGAATGATCGATGTACAATGTTCTTTCAAAGTTGTTAAAATGGTGACCCCAGGGTGAAAAATGGGCCTGACCCGTGGTGTCAAATTGGGGTCAAATTTTATTTTTGACCGAATATGGTCATGTCTATATCAAATTGAAGGTATCAGAGAGGCGATCACTCTGGTACATTTCTTGTTGAAATTGGATGGTCATGTCATCCAAGATGGCTGCCGAAAGGTCAAAAGGTCGTTCTTTTATTAGAGATTTCAAAATTCTTCTTCACACGGACCGCTTGTTCCATGGTGGCAAAACTTCACATTTATGGTCCATGGGTGAAGCCTTTTCAGTTGTTAAAGCGGAGGTCATCGCTAATCCAAGATGGCCGCCGTCTAAAAATAGCACAATATTTTTAAAACACATGAACTCAATGTCACATTCTCCTCTGGTGTTCATGGAGTCAGGTGAGCGAGTTAGGGCCATCATGGCCCTCTTGTTCTGATCGTCGCTGTCGAAAATTGTTGTGATTTATTTGATGTCTCCATTTTTTGTGTCAACTTCATAAACCCATCCCTTTCGGAATACGACGAGACGGTTCAAATGGTGGTCGCGACACATACTTTGAGCGCACAGAAGGACACTATTTAGGATTTGCCGCACACATAATGGCGTATCAGCATGAAAAGGGTTAACAATATACATGTATATTGATAATAATAATACTAGCTACACATGGTAATTACTTTATCAAAAGTTTGTTTTTGCTTTTGGTAGCCGTTCATATTTTTCTGTCTGCAATAATACTCTCGTCTGAGTCTCTACCTCAATAGGCCTCATTGTGTCGTTGCATTTGCTGTGGTAAGGTTAATATTTCGTCCGAAGAGAACTTCACAAACTTTAAACAGACCAAATGTTTCCGTACAGCAGTAAACGAAACAGCCGATGGATGAACTGGAGACTTACTTTCTAATCATGGGCATATGTGTTGAAAATTATCTAAGCTAACGAAACTTAGCTTTTGGAAACGTAAATAACTGGTCATGCAAATAACCACTTCATTCCAGCGAAAGTGGTCCCTTTGTGTACCCTTCGTTGGAACAGTAGTAGTTATTTACATACCCAATTACATGTAATTATTTGTAGATACCACTACATGCACGTCTGACGACGATTGTATGAGCACGGCACCGTTCGATGGGAACCGAGTCTGTGACCTTAGTTACTTTGAAGGTGGCGAAGGCAATGGAGGCATTTGTAGATGTAAGGCTGGATACTCCCACATGTTGCATGAAAGCGGCATGTGCACGAAGTGTGGTAGGTACACTGTACACTGTTAATCTGGCAATAACCTGGTTGTTATAATACTCCCACATGTTGCATGAAAGCGACATGTGCACGAAATGTGGTAGGTACACTGTACAGATCTGGCAATAACCTGGACCTGGTTGTTCAAAGCCTCTGTTAGCTTAACAGACTGTTAAATCCGTAACATTGTTAATGATTTAACAGTCTGGTAAGCTAACAGAGGCTTTGAGCAACTGGGCCCTGGCTGTTATAATAATGGCCTCTCAGGAAAGCGGACTATCGTGTTTCCATCGGGTGTACCCCCAGACTAGCATGTATAACAGTCGACTAACATGCCATGTCTCTATATCGCTGTTTACCTTATTTTTTAATCTGACCTTTTTTATATGCCCGTTTGAAAAGAAAACGGGACTTATTATGTATTCCCCTTGTACGAGCGGGCTGGAACAGCTTGTCCACGCAATACATAGAGTTCTACTTGACGGATCACAACCAAAATCGGCATACATATTTATCACGGCAAGACATAACAACACCCTCTTGTTTTTCAACATTTCCTGATGAATTATCTCTCCTTGGCGGCCACTTTTAGTTTTCGCTTTCTGTGTCCTTGTTCGCGCAATAATTAGAGTTCTACTTGACGAATCATAACCAAATTTGGTACACATGTATATCATGGCAAGCGTTAGTATCCTATTTGGGTTTCAGTGAGTTATATCCCCTTGTTGACTGGCCATGCAACGACAGGCGTGTAATATTATAAGCCTCTACAGTCCTACAGTCAGTAATATCATCAATATTGACAATGGTCATGTGCTTATAATTGCTTATAAAGCAATGGTACATTTCCCCATGTTGCCTACATTTTTTAAAGGTCACAGGTGGTATATATGTGTGACAGGAGTGATACACGCGCGTCCTTGGAGTACACATCATGACCTATAAACAGGCATATTAAAATCTATGAAAATGTGTTTTTGTGTGTGGACAGCTGTTCTTGGGGCCACAGACTATCGATCCTGTCAAGAAAGACATTATATCGTTATAGGCGTATATATAGAGAATAGTAGGTTAGTGCCGTGAATGGGAAAAAATATCTGGCAAGGCTCAGGAAACGGGTTGGGCGAGGCTCTGCCGAGCACATCCCGTTTCCGTGCCGCGCCAAATATGTTTTCCCATACACGGCACTAACCTACTATTCTGTTTATCCCGTCAACACCTACAAATGAAATTGCTGTAAAATACAAAAATAGTATTGACTGGATATCAAAAATGTTTCACGGCACCGTGTTTCACGGCACATACGCACTGTGTTGACGGGATAAATTGTGACTTTCGGCTCTGTTGTTCTTTTCAAAAACGGCACATATTATGTATTCACCTTGTGCCGGCTTGTCCTTGACTATATGACGCATATAAATGGCTCAGGTTGTTTCTACCCAAATAAGTTTACAAAAGTTACAATAGTATTCATAAATAAAGTCAAAAGTCGACAAACGCTATTTAAACAATGCAACAATAATATTGTTTTCGATAATATTAAATTTTATCAAAATTTAAGAATGAGCTTTCTTTTTTTTATTTCCTGAAATTTGGTCAAATATTGATTTTATGACGAAAAATTGGTTTGTCTATGGGAATTTAATATGGGGTGAGCTGGGGGAGGAGCACAAACAAAACGAAAAAAAAAAAGAGTAAATTTGACTCTGACTTTTTCTGAACATAGAAACAATTGCTCTATGGGGATTTAACATGGGATTTGTTTCTCAATAAAATCAATATCGGATCAAATTTCACGAAATTAAAAAGAAGGCGCTTGTTTAATATTATCGAAACAAATAGTGTAGTAGGAGTGAAGTTAATGATCATCCGAAATGTATTTTCTGGTAGTCAATCTTCGGCGATTATCATGAATCGTTTTACAGTGAAACCTCTCAAAACCGGACACCAAGAACACATCTATGCTCTTATTTCTGATGGGTTTATTGGTATTTATCTCCAATTATAATGTATGTTCATGATGGCAAAGCAAACAAAGATGTCTTAGAATGGCCGTATGCCTGATTTACAGTGAAACCTCTCTATAGCACTCAATATGCTAGATGAAACCAGTATATGTGGTTGTGCCTGGAAAAATGGGGCTTATGGGTTTTGCGACCAGTCTAGATCCAGATCAGCCTGTGCATCCGCACAGTCTGGTCAGGTTCTACACTTTTCACCATTCCATCAATGAAACACCCATCATGCATCTAACAAGAAATATAAATCTTTATCAGGATACAGGAGTGCGCTATTTGACCAGGAGCTACACTGGTCTGAAATACCATAAGCCCCATTTATCCAGTCACAGCGGCCGCATATGATCATTGATCATATTATTTGGAGTATTCTTCTAACTGTAAGGTACTATCATAGGCGTCTGAAAGATTCGTACCTGCAATGTTACGAATCCTTCACAGGCGCGGATCCAGGATTTCGGGTTGGGGGGGGGGGGGCGTAATTATTTTGCAATACTTGACTATATTATCGAACGAGCTAAGTATTGCAAAATAGTCGACCGAGCGGAGCGGAGCGGAGCAGAAAAATGCATGGAATACATGGCACTTGGCATGAAACGTGCCTTGTAACTTGTAAATAATCTTTACTGTACGTGCCTTCATAATCCTGAATCATTCGAAAACAACTTCAAAACATATTGCCCCTCGGTGCTGTGGACGACCCGAGGCGCTATTGCCCAGTGGCCGAAGGGGTTGTAGAATTCTTTTTTTTTTATTAATTTGTTGCCACGAAATAACAATTCGTTTCCTCAATTTAACAATTCATTCCCACGAATTAACAATTCGTTCCTACGAATTAACAATTCGTTCCCTAAATTGAACAATTCGTTCCCACGAAATAACAATTTTGTACATGCCTGCAAAATCCTGAATTTTTCGAAAATAGCTTTAGCGTGTGCCCATGTTTTTTTAAAGAACAAATGGCAAACGTAGCGATTTTTTTCGCACTGATTACAAACAAACATATACAAGAATAAAAGAACGAACATGTTTATTACCCAACTCCCAATATAAGTTGGTATTCCATACACGCCGGCAACGAATTGTTAATTCGTGGGAACGAATTGTTATATCGCGGAAAAGAATTGTTAATTCGAGGGAACGAATTGTTAAATTGATGGAACGAATTGTCATTTCGTGGGAACGAATTGTTAATTCGAGGGAACGAATTGTTATATCGTGGGAACGAATTGTTAATTCGATGGAACGAATTGTTAATTCGATGGAACGAATTGTTAATCCATGTCCCCTGCGGGGCTCCGTACAGTGATGCGTACCACAAACAACTGTGAAACGCATGGCGTCCATGTGACATTGACCTTCAATTGCCATATTTATATAGTTATTTACCTTATAGTTAAAGTGTTCCTTTGTATTTTGGGCATTTTGCAATTGTGCCTCGTTTACTATCAAAGCTGTAGGTGGGGCACCCGTGTTCTATGCACACATTTCAGGCCCGTACGCAGGATTTTCTATTGGGGGGTGCGTCAGGGGGGTGCGTCAGGGGCGAGCCCCATGTAGTGGCGCGAGTACGCTAGGGGGGTACTCGCGCCACTACATGGGGCTCGCCCCTGACGCACCCCCCTGAAATTGTTTAAACCTAGATGGCCTGAAATGCACTCTCCTGCATTTTATGTCATTTAAATTCTGATTTCAACAGTGGTAAATTGTGACATTTTCATGCAAATTACCTGTATATTAATGTATTTCAAGGAAAAATATCATACATTGCATAGATCGCATACATATTTTTCATGAGATATCGCACATCTTCACAGGGGCAAAATCACATAGCCTGTCTCATATGTGGCTGTGACTGGAGAAATTGGGCTGGTGGGTTTTTCGATCAGTGTAGATCCAGATCAACCTGTGCATCCGCAACCTGCTGCTAACAAGCAACACAGACCATTATCAGGCTACAGGAGTATGCTATTTGATCAGGAGCTACACTGCTGACAAATCAAATTAACCCCATTTCTCTTGTCACAGCCACATAACTGAGACACGCCATTTTGTACCGAAGAACATGTGCGATATCTCATGAAAAACGACGAAAGATGACGTAATTTTCATAGCAAATGCGGAATAGCATTCCGCATTTGCTGTGAATATTTCGTCATCTTCCGACGTCATTTACAGAAAATATCACATTTTCTGTAAATATATTTCATGAAAAGATCGCATGGCGTGTCTCATATGACAAAGGTCATTGCTTTTCATACCATCCATCGTTGGTCGGTAGGAGGGAAGTTCTGCACATCGGACTTCGTGTGTATGGAGGTTCTACCGTTTGACGAGAACACATATTGCCACTTGGGATCCACGGAACCGTTGGGCACGGAAGGGGCGACGGAAGGGACCTGTCGGTGTAGAGATGGGTATGCTCGTAACAGTGATAACGTTTGCGCAAACACCGGTAGGTTATGTTTAATTGTACAGCTATACGTTGTTCACAAATACACAAATTCTTGCCGTTGTCACAGATAGTTGGGAATAAATATTACATGTCCGCTTGTTATTGTTGGCTGGCAACGTATGTTGTATTGCAGATAGAATGTCGATGTTCCATTGTACTCGATATTAAGGGTGAAATGAGGAACACAATTGCTATATATTTAAGTTGGGGCTGTTCATTGCCATACCATGTTAGTGGATACTTTCTATTCTAATTGTATTTTATGTTCATATTTTGTGAATACTCGAGTAAGATGTGCAGTTTGACATGAAGAATGTATCATTGTCATATATTTAATCACATGCTGGCAAATATAAGGCCACTGTACCCATTTTTGTGCATTATATATTACATTGAACTGTGCATGTATGTTCATATTATTGACGTACAATACACATGCGTCCATTAGTTTTGACTGCACTAAATGTTAATCTCAGGATCTGCACTGTTCACCATTACATCAATGAAATACCCGTCATGCTTCTAGAAAGCAATATAAATTGAAATTGAAATTGAAAGCTGCATGAGTGTGCTATTTGATCAGGAGCTACACTGTTTACAAACCCCATAAGCCCCACTTCTCCAGTCACAGCCACGTGTATTTATATATATATTATATATATATCTATATATATAAATTATATATATATACAGTGGGGTCAGCGTGTAAATGCACACACGAACGATCACGACAGGTTGGAACCAACCTGTCGTGTTCGTTCGTGGGTGCACTTACACGCTGACCCCACTGTATATATATAGCAGGCGGTCAGGTTGGAATGCCAGATCCTTGTACCGCACAGGACATTAACGAAGTTGGATCAATACCCGACGGTATGTATACCCGACAGGGATGTCATATCGCAACTGTAAACACTATGTGTTGGTCACGAATCGGTGATCAGTGTCTCTTCTGATCGTCGCAGTTGAATATTGGTGTCATTTATTTGATGTCTCTATTGAATGTGTCAACTTCATTAACCCAATCCTTTCGAAATACAAATTTACGGGTATGGAATTTATTAAATATTTTATTTTTATTTCTTTTATTTCTCAATGAAAGTATATGTTGACATAAACTTTTGTGACCACTCATTTGAATCGTCGTCGAGACGGTTCAAATGGTTGTCGCAACAAATATTTCTGAGCTCATAGAAGGAAAACATTTAGGATTTTCCGCAAACATAATGGCGTATCCTCAGCATGAAAACGGTTAACAATAGATACTGATATTAACAGAGGTACAAATGGCAATTATGTTATTAACACCTTTTGTTTTTGGTAGCCGTTCATATTTTTCTGTCTGCAATAATGCTCTTGTCTGAGTCTCTACCTCAATATGATTCAATTAAAGAATAAAACCGTGGGCTGTTGCATTTACTGTGGTAAGGAAAACATTTGATCCGAAGAGGACTCCACAAACTTTAAACATACCAAATGTTTCCATACCGCAGTAAGCGAAACTGGAACTGGGGGCCATTTCACTAAACTTCGTACGACTACAATGTTCGTAAGTGCAAACTTATGATAGTCTGTAAATTTCACATTAGCGATGTTTTCTTGTAAAGAATTATTGGATTTACATTTATTGAACATAGGCTGCATATGCAGCCTATGCTCAATAAATATAAATCCATCAATTTAAATTTCCAGACGATTCTAAATTTGCACTTACGAACATTTTAGTCGTACGAAGTTTAGTGAAACGGGCCCCAGGAGACGGACTTTCTAATCATGGACACATGTTGAAAGGAGCGAATATGTCCGCACGAACGAAGTGGTCTTAAGGCGCGAATAGGTCCGCTTGAAACGAATATGCCCGCAGTGATTATGGGGGTCGTCTCAAGGTGTTCGGTGAATTGTTAACATATATGCAGCTATATCATTTATGGGTTCTGAATTCATCTACTCGATGTTTTAACAATGTGACTTGTTGCTACAGGGTCGATTAAACCGTATGTTCAGAGCTACAAACATAGATTACGGACATATTCGCGCCTTTTACATCAATTGCGAATTAACTAAGCAAACGAAACTTAGTGTTTGGAAATATAAATAACTGGTCATGTAAATAACCACTTCGTTCCAGCGAAAGTGGTACCTTTGTGCACCGCTTTTGGTGGAACAGACGTAGTTATTTATTTACGTGACTAATTAATTATTTGTAGATTCCACTACATGCACGTCTGACGACGATTGTACGAGCACGGCACCGTTCGATGGGAACCGATTCTGTGACCTTAGTTACTTTGAAGGTGGCGAAGGCAATGGAGGCATTTGTAGATGTAAGGCTGGATACTCCCACATGTTGCATGAAAGCGGCACGTGCACGAAATGTGGTAGGTACACTGTACAGATGTGGCAATAACCTGGCTGTTATAATAATGGCCTCTCCGGAAAGCGGACTACCGTGTTTCCATCGGGTGTAGCCCCAGTTGTTTACATTTTTATAATCTGACATTTTTTTATATACGCCCGTTTTAAAAAAAAGACGGGACGTATTATGTATCACCTTGTACGGGCAGGCGGGCATAGCTTGGCCATGCAATAACTAGAGTTCTACTTGACGGATCGCAACCAAAATCGGCAAACATGTTAATCACGACAAGACGACATTTCTCGATGACTTATCTCTCCTTGGCGGTCATTTTTTATTTTCGCTTTCTGTATCCTTGTCCGGGCAATAATTAGAGTTCAACTTAAAGGATTATAACCGAATTTGGTACACATTTTTTGTACGCCCGTTTGAAAAGAAAATGGGATATGTTATCTAATCACCTTGTACCGGCGGGCTGGCGGCCGGGTCGGCGGGTGGGCACAGCTTGTCAATGATGTTACTAAGAAAACAAAAGTTAAAATTTTGAAAATCGGTCCTTTAAATTCCAAAATTATTATAAATCTATTTTAGACCCCATATTAAACTATAAAATATATTTTAGACCCCATGTTAAATTCCCATAGGAAAATAGTTTTTTTCGCTATAAAAATATTTGATCACTGTACGGGCCGGTAAATTAAGACACCCACAAGATGATGGACTTGAAAAAACGTGAAAAGTAAGTCCTTCAATTTTTACTTTTTTCCTCTGTAAAACTAGCAAAAATCATGAACTAAACGTGGTAATCTTGTGTAAAAATGTTGTCTTAACCATCGGTTGCTCTTGTCAGGTCCATCTCTCGCTAATATAAGCAGGAACGACAAAAAAACGTGAACATTTTGAAAATGAAGCGAGAGGACGGTCTTTACTGTGCTCGCACACGGTAATTTTGCATGAATTTTGAATCATTGATTGATGCTCTTTCCGAATATGTACCCCTCGTTTCCAAACTTTAATTGCAAATGTGTCATCGACAGTTTCACACGGATTCTGTACGATGTAGATGCCTAAATATGTACGGAATAGACATTTTCCATGCATAGCGGCGGTGAAACACGACGTTGGCTATAATATGTAAGCATCATATTTAAAGTTTGACACAGTTATTCGGTTATATATGAAGGATACAACAACAACACTACCCGAAAGACACCGGCAATACAGTTAGCTTAGGCCATACAAAGTACTCTGGTTCATAGATGACCATACTATAAAAGTGTATGAAAAGTTTCAGAACGTATGATTAAAACTATAGTTTTAAACTAGCGAAAGGTCAATGGAGCGCCATCGCAATGTACTCAATTTAGAAGAAAATTGTAATGCAAATAAAGAGTGAATTTCCAAGTCCAACTGGGGAGATAATACATGACCGGGTGGTTGATTCAAAAATCAACATTCCAGTAGCCTATTTCATCAACATTGCAAAGTATACTTTACTAGCAAAGTATACTTTGAGGGAGCAATCATTTATTTTTCCTGATATGCATTATTTCGTATAGAACTAACAAATGCATATATTTCATGATTAAAAGTATGCAGAATTATTATACTGAATTTATTACATTATCACAGCCATTAAATGGCTGTGATAATGTAATAAATTCAGTATAATAAAAATTAATAAATTTTTAAAAAAATTGAAAATTTCTCCCTCAAAGTATACTTTGCTACTAAAGTATACTTTGCAATGTTGATGAAATAGGCTACAGTTGCGCAAATCATAGATAACATAACGTAGCTACTTGCAAAGTATGAAGCCTCAATCTATTACGGTTTCAATTTGTTTACAACTTAAAAGGCAAACTTGTGAAATTCCAAACGTGCGAGGTAATTCATGACCCGGGGTAGAATAGGACTTCGATATTCAGTGAGAATCTATCTACCATAATGATGGTACCTACCAAGTACCAAGCATCGTTTAAAATGTTACAGCTTCCAATAAGCATGACAAATGGACGTATTGACTGACAGACACACGTGACTAAAACCAACGTGTAACAAATATGACATTTTATACAATAGGCATACTTTCTACATTTTTTTTTGCTAACCCGTTGCAATAATAGCATCGAAAAATCACCCCGTGTCGATTGGGAAGCTGACACGAAAGAAAGCACTGTAGGTAAGACAAACGGGGGGACATCCCAAAATCAGAGCGGAATATTTACATCCAAATAATTCAGCGCTGAAATTAGAATAACCTCACCTGGTGCCAGGTCAATACCACACACAGTCACTTGGCCCCTTCCCCTAAAAGTAATAGGATTAGGAATAATCGTATTACTCATACAAGGGGTATAACCAGATTAAACCCACACATACAATAATGCCAAAGACGTACATGAGGGCCAAAACCAGCTCTCCGTTCGGTATACCGGTAAGGATGAATACCGATCGTTAAATTGCCCATCGCATGCTCCCACCTACCACCCACCAATAAGTATATATGCAGTTTCAAACCAACCCGACTTACGGTTACAGAGATAGTAAATATACAAAACGGGCGATCGGGATTTGTCACAGTGCGGTAGAGGAGCATTATAGCAATGAGTGTGTGAAATATCAAACATATCCGTATAAGACATATACTCGAGCGTTAAGGTTTCGGGACGGACGGGAAGTACGGACGCCGATAACACTATATGACCCCCGCCTCACCATTCGGTGGCGGGAGCATAAAGTGTACGAAACAATATTTCACATTTATAAGAGAAACACTGTGGACTAGGGGATAATTATGTCGTTGAACTTCAGCAACCTAGGCGTGAACAAATCTTATATAGTATTTCCATCCCACTGGTATGTCGGATGATACTTTAAAAGGTGGCCCCGTGTCTATATGACCTTAACTTTCACATTTATAATTCAGACGTAAAGTAACAAAGATAATAGCGGGCCACATAGTTTACGTTGCACCACCCATATATATTCTTTCACAAGACACGTTTATATCTGATTGTTTTAAAGGTCATGTAAAATATACGGAATGCATTTCCATAACTATTTACATGTATGTAAAACATCGAACATCGGTCTAGACGTAGCCGGGGGTCGAACCATGGGTCTCTGGATTACCGGTCCAACGCGCTACCATTGAACCAATGCAGCCTTCTTGTATTTCGACGTCGAGTTAAGCCTTTTACATTTTGCAGAATATATAGTATACATGTATATGAACTTGTACCACCGTTTGCAAATAACATAATGAACATATATAAATGTTTTGTTTTACATTATCGGTGTCTTCTGGTAGTGTTGTTTTTGCTTTTTCCTTCATACACAACCGAATAACTGTGTCAAACTTACAGTGCTTACATAGCTGGAAGTCGGCGTGACGTAAACATGCCACGTGACACAAATTTGGTCATCGTAACTTTGGGGAAATCTGATAGATTTCACTCTACGATACATAATATTCATCACAGAAAATAGTGTTATTAGAATAATGTAAATACTAAGCAAACACGTGCTATTTATTATTTAATTTCCAACAATATAAATTTGCATTTAAAGCGATCCGTAATTGGTTATTATAAGCGTCCCAGAATCCTGAAAGTATATAGGGAAACCGTTATTTTACCCCGGCGATTTTCCAATCTTATCAGTAACTCTCCACATGGAGGTGCATATGGCACAACATCCTCGATGTCAGACTTACATAGTATAGCTAACTTCGTGTTTCACCGCCGCCATGCATGGCAAATGTTTATTCCGTACAAATTTCGGCATCTATACCGGACAGAATCCATGTGAAACTGCCGATGTCGTGACCATATATACATCTTTTTGCTCCACTGGCTACCTGAGTCTTTACCGTTTAGTGGTGATTTTTTCTAAGTCATTTTTGACATATTTGCAATTAAAGTTTGGAAACGAGGGCACATATTCGGAAAGAGCATCAATCAATGATGTAATATCAAGTGACAGATTAAAAATTTATGCAGAACTGACCGTATGCCAGCTCAGTAAAGGCCGTCCTCTCGCTTCATTTTCAAAAGGTTCACCTTTTATGGTCGTTCCTGCTTATATATTATAACCGATGGTTAAGACAACATTTATACACAGGATTACCACGTTTAGGTCGTGATTTTTGCTACTTTTAAAGGGGAAAACAGTAAAAATTGAAGCACTCACTTTTCTCGTTTTTTTTCAAGTCCGCCTTCTTGTGGGTGTCTTAATTTACCGGCCCGTACAGCGTACAGTACAGTGTTGTTGGAAATTTCATCAACTATTTGCTTGGTGGAGGGTGACATTTTTGTTATGGATGACGAAGTACTTACATGTAAATAGTTTTTATATTTAATGTGTTTAATAGCCAACGGTTCGTCGGCAGCAAAACGTGGAACAGACAGTAGGCACAAAATCACATAGCCTCTGTCATATGTGGCTGTGACTGGACAAATGGGGCTGATGGGTTAGCGACCAGTGTAGATCCAGATCAGCATGTGCATCCGCAACCTGTTCGCCATTCCATCAATGAAACACCCGTCATGCTGCTAACAAGCAACATTATTGGGCGGCTACAAGAGGGTCCTATTTGATCAGGAGCTACACTGGTCACACATCCCATAGGCTCCATTTCTCCAGTCACAATCATATATGACAATGGTCATTGCTTTGCATACTATCCATCGTTGGTCGGTAGGAGGGAAGTTCTGCGCATCTGACTTCGAGTGTATGGAGGTTCTACCGATTGACGATAACACATATTGCAACTTGGAGTCCACGGAACCTTGGGGTCCGGAATGGACGACAGAAGGGACCTGTCGGTGTAGCGATGGGTATGCTCGTAACAGTGATAACGTTTGCACACACGCCGGTAGGTTATGTTTATTAATTTTACAGCTACATGCTGTTGACAAATACAAATTCTTGCCGTTGTCACAGATAGTTGTCCCCCAATAGTGATTACATTTATTTGGCAACGGAAACTCTGTTTCCATCACGTGACCAACAGGTCCAGCGTTTTCTTTTCAATGCAACAAATATGCTTAAAACTTGTATTAAAAGCACACCAACATGTTCCTCAAGTGAAACTTGGTAGTAATGGATTAATATTTGCAAGCAAACTGTGTCTGTGACCTCAAAACACCCGCACTATTAGTTTAATACTGGACAACATTTATATACCCCCTTGGCGATTTCGCGCCCTTTAGTATTTTCTAACCTTGCAGATAGAATATCGATGTTCCATTGCACTCGATATTATGGAACGCCAAATCTACATAAACTCAAATAATTAATTCTAGCTTCAAATAATTAGTGCTCTCTCTAATTCTATTAGTGCTCTCTCAATTTCAATTAGTGATCTCTCTAATTCAATTTGTGCTCTCTCTAATTCAATTTGTGCTCTCTCTAATTCAATTTGTGCTCTCTCTAATTCAATTAGTGCTCTCTCTAATTGAATTTGTGCTCTCTCTAATTGAATTTGTGCTCTCTCTAATTCAATTTGTGCTCTCTCTAATTCAATTAGTGCTATCTCTAATTGAATTTGTGCTTTCTCTAATTGAATTTGTGCTCTCTCTAATTCAATTTGTGCTGTCTCTAATTCAATTTGTGCTCTCTCTATTAATTATCATTACAGCTAGCGCTAATTGAATTAAAGAGAGCACAAATTGAATTTGAGAGAGCACAAATTGAATTAGAGAGCACAAATTGAATTAGAGAGATCACTAATTGAAATTGAGAGAGCACTAATAGAATTAGAGAGAGCACTAATTATTTGAAGCTAGCATTAATTATTTGAGTTTATGTAGATTTGGCGTTCCATAGATATTAAGGGTGAATTGAGGAAAACAATTGCTATCTATTTAAGTTGGGACTGTTCATTGCCATACCATGTTAGTGGATACTTTCTATTATAATTATATTGTATGTTCATATTTTGTGAATACTTGAGTAAGATGTGCAGTTTGACATGAAGAATGTATCATTGGCATATAAGGTAAGTATATTAAATCATATACTGGCGAATATATGGCCATTTTACCCATTTGTGTGGGGATATATATTACATTGAACTGTGCATGTTTGTTCATAGTATTGGCGCACAATACACACGAATGCATTACTTTTGATTTCAATAAATGTAAATCTTAATGTGTAACACAGTGTGGCAAAATCCATGGGTCGTATCCCCTTTGTGGCCAGCGTAAACCAAACTCAGGAGATCGAGAGGTCATCCATGCATGCCACGAAATACATATACCTCTTGATACGCGTGCTCCTCATATTTCTGTGAAAGTACATGTAATTGATTGTTTCGTATGTTAGCGACCCAAGTACATATGTGGCTGTGACTGGAGAACTAGGGCGCATGGGTTTTTGTGGCCAGTGCAGATCCAGATCAGCCTGTGCATCCGCACAGTCTGATCAGGATCTACACTGTTCGCCATTCCATCAATAAAATACCCGTCATGCTTCTAGCAATATAAATTGATCAAGCTGCATGAGTGTGCTATTTGATCAGGAGCTACACTGTTCACAAACCACATAAGCCCCACTTCTCCAGTCACAGCCACTTGTATATACATGTATATGTATCAGCCGGTCAGGTTGAAGTCCCAGATCCTTGTACGGCACCGGACATTAACGAAGTTGGACCAATACCCGACGGTATGTATACCCGGCAGGGATGTCATGTCGTAACTGTAGACACTGTGTGCTGGTCACCAATCAGTGATGAGTGTCTCTCCTGATCGTCGCAGTCGAATAGTGTTGTGACTTATTTGATGTCTCCATTTTCTGTGTCAACTTCGTTAACCCATTCCTTTCGCAATACGACGAGACGGTTCAAATGGTGGTCGCGACATATACTTCTGAGCGCATAGAAGGACACACTATTTATGATTGTATGCAAACACAATGGCGTATCCTCAGCATGAAAAGGGTAACAATGTATACTGATAACATTAAAAGCTACACCTGGTAATTATCTTATTAACCCGTTTTGATAGCCATTCATATTTTTCTGTCTGCAATAATACTCTTGTCTGAGTCTCTAACTCAATATGATTCAATTAAGGAATAATACCATGGGCCGTTGCATTTGCCGTTGTAAGGAAAATATTTGGTCCGAAGAGGACTCGACAAACCTTAAACAGACCAACTGTTTCCGTACAGCAGTAAACGAAACAGCCGATGGATGAACTGTAGACTGGCTTCCTAATCCCGGACAAAGGTGTTGCAAATTAACTAAGCAAACGAATCTTATGGTTTTGGAAATGTAAATAACTGGCCCTGTAAAGACCCACATCGTTCAAGCAAAAGTGGTCCCTTTGTGTACCACAAACGGGCCGCTTCCGGTGGAACAGAAGTAGTTATTTACATTACCAATTTTTCATTTGTAGATTCCACTACATGCACGTCTGCCGACGATTGTACGAGCACGGCACCGTTCGATGGGAACCGATTCTGTGACCTTAGTTACTTTGAAGGGGGCGAAGGCAATGGAGGCATTTGTAGATGTAAGGCTGGATACTCCCACATGTTGCATGAAAGCGGCATGTGCACGAAATGTGGTAGGTACATTGTACAGATCTGGCAATAACATGGACCTGGTTGCTCAAAACCTCTGTTAGCTTAACAGACTGTTAAATCCTTAACATTGTTAAGGATTTAACAGTCTGTTAAGCTAACAGAGGCTTTGAGCAACTGAGCCCTGGCTGTTATAATAATGGCCTCTCAGGAAAGCGGACTATCGTGTTTCCATCGGGTGTAGCCCCAGACTAGCATGTATAGCAGTAGACTAACATGCCATGTCTCTATATCGCTGTTTACCTTATTTTTTAATCTGACCTTTTGTATACGCCCGTTTGAAAAGAAAACGGGACTTATTATGTATTCCCCTTGTACGGGCGGGCGGGCACAGCTTGTCCACGCAATAAATAAAGTTCTACTTGACGGATCACAACCAAAATCAGCATACATATTTATCACGGCAAGACATAACAACACCCTCTCGTTTTTCAAAAGTTCCTGATGACTTATCTCTCATTGGCGGCCACTTTTAGTTATCGATTTCTGTGTCCTTGTTCGCGCAATAATTAGAGTTCTACTTGACGAATCACAACCAAATTTGGTACACATGTATATCATGACAAGCGCTAGTACCCTATTTGGGTTTCAGTGAGTTATCTCCCCTTGTTGACTGGCCGTGCTACGACATGCGTGTAATATTATAAGCCCCTACAGTCCTACAGTCAGTAATATCATCTATATGGACAAAGGTCATGTGGTTATAATTGCTTATAAAGCAATGGTACATTTCCCCATTTTGCCTACATTGTTAAAAGGTCACATGTGGTATCTATGTGTCGCAGGAGTACACATCATGGCCTATAAACAGGCATATTAAAATCTATAAAAATGTGCTGTTGTGTGTGGACAGCTGTTCTTGGGGCCACAGACTATCGATCCTGTCTAGAAAGACATTATATCGTTATAGGCGTATATTGTGACTTTCGGCTCTGTTGTTCTTTTTATACGCCCGTTTTTAAAAACGGAACATATTATGTATTCACATTGTGCCGGCTTGTCGATGATGTAACTATGAAAACAAAAGTTGGATTTCGAAAATTGGTCCATAAATTCCAAAATGATCTACAAACATCTATTTTTAGAACCCATGTTAAATTTCGATAGGAAATTTGTTTTCGCAATATTTTTTAGTTTTATATTTAATGTGTTTAATAGCCAACAGTTCGTCGGCAACAAAGCCTTAAACAGACAGAAGGCACAAAATCACATAGCCTGTCTCATATGTGAATGTGACTGGTCAAATGGGGCTGGGGCTGATGGGTTTTGCGACCAGTGTAGTACCAGATCAGCCTGAGGAGCTACACTGGTCACAAATCCCATAATCTCCAGTTCTCCAGTCACAGCCATATATGACAATGGCCATGGCTTTGCATACCATCTATCGTTGGTCGGTAGGAGTGAAGTTCTGCACATCGGACTTCGTATGTACGGAGCTTCTACCGATTGACGATAACACATATTGCGACTTGGAGTCCACGGAACCTTTGGGTCAGGAAGGGGCTACGGAAGGGACCTGTCGGTGTAGTGATGGGTATGCTCGTAACAGTGATAACGTTTGCACAAACGTCGGTAGGTTATGTTTATTAATTTTACAGCTACATGCTGTTGACAAATTGTTGCCGTTGTCACAGATAGTTGTCCCCTAATATTGTTTACATTTTTTTGGCCACGGAAACTCTGTTTACATCACGTGACCAACAGGTTAAATGTTTTATTTTCAATGCAACACATATGCTGAAAACTGGTGTTAAAAGCACACCAAAATGTTCCTTAAGTGAAACCGGGTAGTAATGGATCAATATTTGCAAGCAAATTGTGTCTGTGACCTCAAAACACCCGCACTATTCTTTTTATACCGGACTACCTTTGCATACCCCTTCAATTTTGCGATTTCGCGTCCTTTAGTATTTTCTAACCTTGCAGATAAAATGTCGATGTTCCATTGCACTTGATATTAACGGTGAATTGAGGAACACAATTGCTATAGATTTAAATTGGGGCTGTTCATTGACATACCATGTTATCGGATGCTTTCTATTCTAATTGTATTCTATGCTCATATTTTGTGAATAATTGAGTAAGATGTGCATTTTGACGTGAAGAATGTATCATTGTCATATAATGTAATTATATTTAATCATATACTGGCAATTTAAATATTACATTGAACTTTGCATGTTTGTTCATTGCATTGCCGTACAATACGCATGCATGCATTACTTTTCACTGCACTAAATGTTAATCTTAATGTGTGACACAGTGTGGCAGAATCCATGGGTCGTATACCCTTTGTGACCAATGTAGAACGAGTGGTCATCCATGTATGCCACGAAATACATATACCTCATGATACGCGTCCTCATCACATTTCGGTACAAGTACATGTAATGTTATGATGTATGTGGTGTAGGACTTCATAGAATGACAAATGGTATTCTAACTATACACTAGTTTAATACATGTAACATCTATGACTGTTTAGGTTGAGTGTTATACTAAGAGTGGTTGCTATACTCATTCATTCATTCATTCGGCTCATATTTAAGGGTGGGAATTGGCTCGAACACCTTCCATACCCGGTTGCTATACCAAATGGGGCTGTATTTATATGACAGTAGCAAGGGAACTAACTCTGTATAGCATGTAACAGTGCTGGCTAATTGGAACACAGACTGGTGTAATAATATATGGTACATAATACAACATCTCCCTGTTTTTTAAAGAAAAAAAAAATGAATTGCCCTTACTGTGAGGATACCTTTAAACAGGGTACAAACATGTAACATCAGTGCAAATCTCACAAGTGTGGGATTGACAGACTAATCTATGTTTGCTATGTTAATTGTGATTAATGTGAAGGTGTGGGACATATATCCGTTCCCCAATACTGTTTTAATCTCGTGGGTCAAACATTACATAAATGTGGATTATTGTTTTATGTCAACTTAACAGTGATACATCCGTTGTAATCAACACTAACTGTGGGGTCCCATATCAGTACTTGTACCCTTATCACGAGAAAACGACAATGTGTGTTTCTGTAGTTCTGGATAATCCAATTGTCCAGTATAGAGTTTATGTCATTTGCTATAATGTATAATGTAGCATAAACTATATGACTGTAATGCTAAACACTATAAAATACTATCCTACATTAGTATGCACATTGTATCTGCAGTACGCACATTGTATCTGAATGTAGTCATATCTACACTTATTTAACTTTGCCAGATCGTAGAATCATTCCTGGGGCTGTTGGAAGTGGAATGTCAGATTTCGCTGGCGAAGCAGGTTGGATGTCGTGGTTAGGCAAATTATAATCAATGTCACATTGACTGTTATTGGAGCTTTGTGGTTTCGAGTTAACTGATGGTAATTGAAAATACATATTTTGAGAATTCCCATTTGATTTTAAGAGGTGTCGGCGATTTCGCTGGTAAACGGCACCGTTAGACGTGCTAACAATATATGATATTTGGTCGTGCTTTTTGGTAACAATAGCAGGCTGCCAACGTTTGTGGTCATTTTGAATTCGCACAGAGTCACCAACATTCAAGGGTACCAACGACTTTGCTGTCTTGTCATGATCTTTCTTACTCTGCTTGTAAGCCAGAGTGATTTTCTCACGTACTATGTCATGAGAGGGAATTTGTGATTTTAATTGCTCTGACATTGTTGGAAGATATGACCGGAGACGGCGACCCATTAGCAATTGAGCCGGGGAATAATCCATTTCTGTCAGAGGGGTAGTGCGGTATTCTAGTAACCCACGATATGGATCAGTACCAGCGACCTTGGCCTTAGTGAAAATGCTTTTCACTATGTCGACAGTTCTCTCAGCCAAACCATTTGACCTTGGGTATTTCGGGCTAGAGGTAACATGGCTGAAATCCCAGCTTTTTGCAAAGTTTGCGAATTCCTGAGATGAGAACTGAGGACCGTTGTCGGATTTCACCTGATCTGAAATTCCATGTCTACTGAATACAAATTTAAGCTTAGCAATGACAGCCTTAGAACTGGTTCTGTACAGCTGCTGGACTTCAAAGTAACGACTATAATAGTCCACGGTTACAAGGAAGTTTTTGTCATCCCATGTGAATATGTCTGTAGCAACAGTTTGCCATGGATAATCAGGTGTTTCATGTGAGATCAGCGGTTCTTTAGCATTCGATGCTCTATGCTCTTGGCAAACAGAACATTGCTGAATCATGTTTGAAATATCTGAGCTGATGTTTGGCCAAAACATCACATCACGAGCACGTTTCTGGGTTTTGATAATACCCATATGACCTGTGTGCAGTATTACTAGCATTTTAGATCTGAGTGATGTTGGGATCACAAGTTTCTGACCTTTTAATATTAAAGTGTCAGCAATTGTGAGCTCGTCTCTGTAGTTCCAGAAACTGAGAATTTCTGGTGGACATTGTTTTCTCGTGTTAGGCCATCCTTGCATGATAACCTGTTTGAGAATTGTCATGTATGCATCCTGTTCAGTAGCAGTTGCAATTTCTTGCATTTTGCGATCACTGACGGGTAAACTTGATAGGACTGTGTGAACATGTGCATCCATGCCTGTAATTAGGCTGGGGAAAGTGTCAGGTACAGCTTTCCGTGATAGTGTATCAGCGACTGGTATGTTTTTACCAGGAACGTGTTTGACCTGCAGGTCATATTGTTTCAGCTGTAGTAAAATGCGCTGTAACCTTGCAGGGCATGAATGAAGTGGTTTACTCATAATTGCTATGAGTGGTAAATGATCTGTTTCCACAAGCACAGTATGACCATAAACATACTGGTGAAACCGTTTTGCGCCAAATAATATGCCTAGCAATTCTAGCTCGATCATGGCATATTTGGTTTCTGCAGGTGTGAGTGATTTGGATGCAAATGCAACTGGCTTGCCTTCTTGTATAAGAACACAGCCTAGTCCCGAGCGAGATGCATCTGTCTGCAATGTGAGTGGCTTCTTACTGTCATAGTAAGATAAGTCTGGACTCTGAGTAATGAGGTCTTTGACCTTTCGGAAAGCTGTGTCTTGCGGTTTATCCCAGGTGAAAATCACGACATTGACAAGCAGCTTGCGCATAGGGCTGGTGATTTCTGCCAAGTTTGGGGCAAATTTGGACAAATAATTTATCATGCCCAAGACTGTTTCCAACTCCGCACGGTTGCACGGCGGGTCCATGTCTCTGATAGCAGACACTTTTGCAGGGTCAGGTTTGAGACCATCTGAGGTCATGAGATGTCCAAAGTACTGGACTTCACTGACTCCTACATCTAATTTGTCTTCATTCAATTTGATACCACTCTCAGACATGCGACGCAAAACTTCATGCAAATTCTGGTCATGTTCATGACGTGTACGAGCATGTACAATGACGTCATCAACTATGGACACAACGCCGTTTAGACCCTCAAGGCACTCATCTAATTTCCGTTGGAACACATCTTGGGATGATTTCAGACCGTACGGTAGCCGTAAATAGCGGTACCGGCCGTAAGGAGAATTAAATGTTGTGAGGAACGAGCTTTCGTCCGATAGCTTGCATGTCCAGTAAGCTGACCGTGTGTCAAGCTTTGTATAGCACTGTGAACCGGCAAGTTCAGGCAGTATATCCTCGAGACTTCGCATAGGATAATACGGTCTGAGAATTGCTTTGTTAAGATCATGGGGATCAAGGCATATGCGAAGTTTGCCTGTTTGTGGTTTTTCAACAATAACCATTGAATTTACCCAGTCGGTAGGCTCTGTGACCTTGGTAATAATGGATTGTTCTTGCATACGGTCGAGCTCTTGCTTGAGTCGATCACGTAGTGCGACGGGGACACGCCTCGGTGGATGGACCACTGGCTTGGCGCTAGGATCAATTTGAATGGTGCACTGGCCAGAAAACGTGCCTATACCTTTGAATACGTCATTGTACTCAGATAATACAGTTTTCTTGTCAAGGGGTTTGTCATCCGTATGTGTAGCCTCTACAGAGTATGTCAGTTTGACAAGGTTAAGATCAAGACATGTATTGAGACCCAATATCGGCGATGACTCAGTGTGAATTACATGAAAATCAATTGTTATGTCATTGTTATCACGTCTGCATGGCAAATTACAAAATCCGATGCTTTGAAGTATGCCACCATTGTAAGCGAAGAGTGGACCTGGTGGTTTCTGTAAAACATGTTTGATGCCTAATTTATGGTATATGCGTTCAGGCAAAATGTTTACTTGTGAACCTGTGTCAATCTTGAATGTGACATTAGATAATTTAGGGCCTACCTCGAGATCCACGTATGCTTGACCATTTCTTACTGATTTCGTATCAACACTATCAACAAAGAAATATGATATTCCATCTTCAGAATCACTATTTGGTGCACAATTGACAACATTGACGGATTTCCTAGATTTATCATGCTTCTTTTTACGGCACATAGAAGCAAAATGATTCCATTTGTGACAGTAATCACACTGTTTGCCCTTGGCTCTGCACGTTTCCGCTTTAGAGTGTTTGTATCCGCAATTCCCGCACGATGATGTCGTCGGATTGTTCCCGCACGATGATGTCGTCGGTCTGTTACGGTGGTACTCCGGTTTCCTCGTCGTTCTCGGGTTGTTAGACGGGTAATGACTGGGGTTATGCGATGGGTAACGGATGGCCTCCATCGGCTGAGGTTGTTGTTTGTAGCCTACGGCATGTACTTCCGGACCGCTCATGCTCTGGAGTTGCTCCTGAGAGTATTGGTAACTCTGGGCGATTTGGACTGCCTTGTCCAATGTTAGGTCTGCACCCTCGTTGATGAGTCTTTCACGAACTTTTGACGAGTTCGTCGCAAACACAATCCTGTCTCGGATCATGTCGTCTGGATCTGTAAATTCGCATTCTCTCGCTGCGAGTTTCAAGCGAGTGAGAAAGTTCTCCACGGTGTCGGATCCCTGTACTTCATTATAAAATTTGTATCGTCCAAACACCGGGTTCATCTTGGGACGAGCATGAGTTTTGTATTTGTCACAGATGACGCTTAATTTCTTGGCGTCATCCGCATCCAGGTTCCACGTTTTCCGGATGTCCCTGCCTCGATTGCCAACCCATATAAGTAGATAAGTAACTTTTTCTTCATCCGACTTTCCCTTTAATGGGCCCTGGAATATGAGCTGAAGGTGGTCCTCGAACTTCTCCCATGCTTCCGGCAGGTTGGGTGAATCCCAGTCCATTTTCGGAGTTGGAACGCCAGATAATTCCATTGTTGTTCACTTGTGTATTGTTCCGTTATTTAGTTTAATCCAAGTCGATTAATTATTTTTTACATAACTAATGCTTGGTAACTTTTAACTTCTTTTTCTTCTGACACCATGTAATGTTATGATGTATGTGGTGTAGGACTTCATAGAATGACAAATGGTATTCTAACTATACACTAGTTTAATACATGTAACATCTATGACTGCTTAGGTTGAGTGTTATACTAAGAGTGGTTGCTATACCAAATGGGGCTGTATTTATATGACTGTAGCAGGGGAACTAACTATGTATAGCATGTAACAGTGCTGGCTAATTGGAACACAGACTGATGTAATAATATATGGTACATAATACAACAGTACATGTAATTGATTGTATCGTATGTTAGCGACCCATGTACATATGTGGCTGTGACTGGAGATCTAGGGCGCATGGGTTTCTGTGGCCAGTGTAGATCCAGATCAGCCTGTGCATCCGCACAGTCTGATCAGGATCTACACTGTTCGCCATTCCACCAATAAAATAATAATAAAGTAATTGATCGTTTGGTATGTTAGTAACCCATGTAATAACCCGTGTACACATGTGGCTGTGACTGGCGAAATAGGGCGTGTGAGTTTGTTTGTGGCTAGTGTAGGCAAATATCAGCCGGTGTATACATGCCATTCCATCAATGAAATACTTGTCATTCTTCAAGCGATATAAATGGTTATAAATCTACATGAGTGTGCATTTTGATCAGGAGCTACACTGTTCACAAACCCCATAAGCCCCACTTCTCCAGTCACATTCACGTGTATATATATATATATATATATATATATATACCCAGATCCTTGTACGGCACCGGACATTAACGAAGTTGGACCAATACCCGACGGTATGTATACCCGGCAGGGATGTCATGTCACAACTGTAGACACTGTGTGCTGGTCAGTGATCATTGTTTCTTCTGATCGTCGCAGTCGAATATTGTTGTACTTTATTTGATATCTCCATTGACTGTGCAAACTTCATTAACCCATTCCTTTCGGAATACACGTTTACGTGTATGAAATTTATTAAATATTTATTCTTATTTTTGCTATTTCTCAATAAAAGTATATGTTGTGACCACTCATTTGAACCGTCTCGACGAGACGGTTCACATGGTTGTCACGACATATAATTCTGAGCGCATAGAAGGAAATATTTAGGATTTTCCGCAAACATATTTTTCTGTCTGCAATAATACTTTTGTCTGACATGGGTCGTTGCATTTACTGTGGGAAGGGAAATATTTGGTCCGAAGAGGACACACCTTAAACAGACCAAATGTTTCCGTACAGCAGTAAACGAAACAGCCGATGGATGAACTGGAGACTGACGTTCTAATCCTGTGCATATGCGTTGCAAATTATCTCGGCAAACGAAACCTAAGTTTTGGAAATGTAAATAACTGGTCATGTAAATCACCACTTCATTCCAGCGAAAGTGGTCCCTTTGTGGCTTTCGGTGGAACAGAAATAGTTATTTACATGACCAATTAATCATTTGTAGAGTACATTACATGCACGTCTAACGACGATTGTACGAGCACGGCACCGTTCGATGGGAACCGAGTCTGTGACCTTGACATGGAATTCGTCGAAGGCGATACAGGCATTTGTAGATGTATGGCTGGACACTCCCACATGCTGCATGAAAGCGGCATGTGCACGAAATGTGGTAGGTACACTGTACAGATCTGGCATTAACCTGGCTGTTATAATAATGGCCTCTCCCAAAAGCGAAATATGATGTTTCCATCCGCCGTAGCCCCAGGCTAGCATGTATAACAGTAGACTAACATGTCATGTCTCTATATCGCTGTTTTCTTTTTTTATCTGACATTTTGTATACGACCGTTTGAAAAATAACTGGGGGTATTATGCATCCACCTAGTACGGGTGGGCGGGCACAGCAGTAACCAGAGTTACAGTGGGGTCAGCGTGTAAGTGCACACACGAACGAACACGACAGGTTGGTTCCAACCTGTCGTGTTCGTTCGTGTGTGCACTTACACGCTGACCCCACTGTATGCATGTTTATCACGGCAAGACAAAACATCCTCTTCTTTTTCAAAATTTCCTGATGACGTATCTCTCCTTGGCGGCCATGTTTGATTTTCGCTTTCTATATTGTTGTCAATAATTAGAGTTCTACTTGACGGATCATAACCAAAGTTGGTACACATGTTTGTCATGGCAATATGAAGAACCCTATTGCTGTTCCATCTTCCATTGGTGGGCATTTTTAATTTTCGAACGTCGTAACGTTGTAAAAATGCTCCCAAAAAGGGGAGAAAGGAAGGAAGTCTATACAGAGGAAACCGGCCCCAGGGGGGCTAGCTCTTATAATAATAACCCCTCTGGTTCTTTAACGTGATCAGACTCTCCTTCAAATCTGATACACGGAACCGCCTTTTAAATACCCCAATCCGAAAGGACTAGTAGAGCAGGAAATACAAAGTATCTCAGAAATACTGACGACCTGGCCGAGAATTGAACCCGGGTCGCCAACGTGGCAGTCCCGAGTGTTACCCCTCGACAACGGCCTGCTCATTCGTATCGTTTTACACGTTATCGTTGCTATACTGGATGTATACACTTTTGGTACACATGTTTACCTTGGGAAAACGAAGAACCCTATTCATGTGCAAAACTGTCGGATGACTTATCTCCCCTAGGCGGCCATTTTTAATGTTCGCAATCTGTATCCTTGTCCGCACAGAATAAATTCCAAAATGATCAACAAAAATCTATTTTCAGAACCCATGTTAAATTTCTATAGGAAATTTGTTTTCGCAATAATTTTTAGTTTTAGATTTAATGTGTTTAATAGCCAACAGTTCGTCGGCAGCAAAGCCTTAAACAGACAGTAGGCACAAAATCACATAGCCTGTCTCATATGTGAATGTGACTGGTCAAATGGGGCTGTGGCTGATGGGTTTTGCGACCAGTGTAGATCCAGATCAGCCTGAGGAGCTACACTGGTCACAAATCCCATAAGCTCCAGTTCTCCAGTCACAGCCATATATGACAATGGCCATAGCTTTGCATACCATCTATCGTTGGTCGGTAGGAGTGAAGTTCTGCACATCGGACTTCGTGTGTACGGAGCTTCTACCGATTGACGATAACACATATTGCGACTTGGAGTCCACGGAACCTTTGGGTCAGGAAGGGGCTACGGAAGGGACCTGTCGGTGTAGTGATGGGTATGCTCGTAACAGTGATAACGTTTGCACAAACGTCGGTAGGTTATGTTTAATAATTTTACAGCTACATGCTGTTGACAAATACAAATTCTTGCCGTTGTCACAGATAGTTGTCCCCCAATATATATTATTTTTTTTTGGCCACGGAAACTCTGTTTACATCACGTGACCAACAGGTTCAATGTTTTATTTTCAATGCAACACATATGCTGAAAACTGGTGTTAAAAGCAAACCAAAATGTTCCTTAAGTGAAACTGGGTAGTAATGGATCAAGATTTGCAAGCAAATTGTGTCTGTGACCTCAAAACACCCGCACTATTCTTTTTATACCGGACTACCTTTGCATACCCCTTTCAATTTGGCGATTTCGCGTCCTTTAGTATTTTCTAACCTTGCAGATAAAATGTCGATGTTCCATTGCACTCGATATTAACGGTGAATTGAGGAACACAATTGCTATGGATTTAAGTTGGGGCTGTTCATTGACATACCATGTTATCGGATACTTTCTATTCTAATTGTATTTTATGTTCATATTTTGTGAATAATTGAGTAAGATGTGCATTTTGACGTGAAGAATGTATCATTGTCATATAATGTAATTATATTTAATCATATACTGGCAATTTAAATATTACATTGAACTTTGCATGTTTGTTCATTGTATTGACGTACAATACGAATGCATGCATTACTTTTGACTGCACTATATGTTAATCTTAATGTGTGACACAGTGTGGCAGAATCCATGGGTCGTATACCCTTTGTGACCACTGTAGATCGAGTGGTCATCCATGTATGCCACGAAATACATATACCTGATGATACGAGTCCTCATCACATTTCGGTACAAGTACATGTAATTGATTGTATCGGATGTTAGCGACCCATGCACATATGTGGCTGTGACTGGAGATCTAGGGCGCATGGGTTTCTGTGGCCATTGTAGATCCAGATCAGCATGTGCATCCGCACAGTCTGATCAGGATCTACACTGTTCGCCATTCCATCAATAAAATAATAATAAAGTAATTGATTGTTTGGTATGTTAGTAACCCATGTAATAACCCGTGTACACATGTGGCTGTGACTGGCGAAAGAGGGCGTATGAGTTTGTTTGTGGCTAGTGTAGATAAATATCAGCTGGTGCATACATGCCATTCCATCAATGAAACACTTGTCATTCTTCAAGTGATATAAATTGTTATAAATCTACATGAGTGTGCAATTTGATCAGGAGCTACACTGTTCACAAACCCCATAAACCCCACTTCTCCAGTCACATTCACGTGTATATATATATACCCAGATCCTTGTACGGCACCGGACATTAACGAAGTTGGACCAATACCCGACGGTATGTGTACCCGGCAGGGATGTCATGTCACAACTGTAGACACTGTGTGCTGGTCAGTGATCATTGTTTCTTCTGATCGTCGCAGTCGAATATTGTTGTACTTTATTTGCTGTCTCCATTGACTGTGCAAACTTCATTAACCCATTCCTTTCGGAATACACGTTTACGTGTATGAAATTTATTAAATATTTATTCTTATTTTTGCTATTTCTCAATAAAAGTAAATGTTGTGACCACTCATTTGAACCGTCTCGACGAGACGGTTCAGATGGTGGTCACGACATATACTTCTGAGCGCATAGAAGGAAATATTTGGGATTTTTCGCAAACATAATGGCGTATCATCAGCACGAAATTGGTTAACAATGGATATTGATAGAAGCTACACATGGTAATTATCTTATTAACACCATTTTGTCTTTGGTAGCCGTTCATATTTTTCTGTCTGCAATAATACTCTTGTCTGACATGGGTCGTTGCATTTACTGTGGGAAAGGAAACGTTTGGTCCGAAGAGGACACACCTTAAACAGACCAAATGTTTCCGTACAGCAGTAAATCAACAGCCGATGGATGAACTGGAGACTGACGTGCTAATCCTGTGCATATGCGTTGCAAATTATCTCGGCAAACGAAACCTAAGTTTTGGAAATGTAAATAACTGGTCATGTAAATCGCCACTTTATTCCAGCGAAAGTGGTCCCTTTGTGGCTTTCGGTGGAACAGAAGTAGTTATTTACATGACCAATTAATCATTTGTAGAGTACACTACATGCACGTCTAACGACGATTGTACGAGCACGGCACCGTTCGATGGGAACCGAGTCTGCGACCTTGACATGGAATTCGTCGAAGGAGATACAGGCATTTGTAGATGTATGGCTGGACACTCCCACATGTTGCATGAAAGCGGCATGTGCACGAAATGTGGTAGTACACTGTACAGATCTGGCATTAACCTGGCTGTTATAATAATGGCCTCTCCCAAAAGCGAAATATGATGTTTCCATCCGCCGTAGCTCCAGGCTAGCATGTATAACAGTAGACTAACATGTCATGTCTCTATATCGCTGTTTTCTTTTTTTTATCTGACATTTTGTATACGACCGTTTGAAAAATAACTGGGGGTATTATGCATCCACCTAGTACGGGTGGGCGGGCACAGCAGTAACCAGAGTTGCAGTGGGGTCAGCATGTAAGTGCACACACGAACGAACACGACAGGTTGGTTCCAACCTGTCGTGTTCGTTCGTGTGTGCACTTACACGCTGACCCCACTGTATACATGTTTATCACGGTAAGACAAAACATCCTCTTCTTTTTCAAAATTTCCTGATGACGTATCTCTCCTTGGCGGCCATGTTTGATTTTCGCTTTCTATATCGTTGTCAATAATTATAGTTCTACTTGACGGATCATAGCCAAAGTTGGTACACATGTTTATCATGGCAATATGAAGAACCCTATTTCTGTTCGATCTTCCATTGGTGGGCATTTTTAATTTTCGCACGTCGTAACGTTGTAAAAATGCTCCCAAAAAGGGGAGAAAGGAAGGAAGTGTATACAGAGGAAACCGGCCCCAGGGGGGCTAGCTCTTATAATAATACCCACTCTGGTTCTTTAACGTGATCAGACTCTCCTTCAAATCTGATACACGGGACCGCCTTTTAAATTCCCCAATCCGATTGGACTAGTAGAGCAGGAAATACAAAGTATCTCAGAAATACTGACGACCTGGCCGAGAATTGAACCCGGGTCGCCAACGTGGCAGTCCCGAGTGTTACCCCTCGACCACGGCCTGCTCATTCGTATCGTTTTACACGTTATCGTTGCTATACTGGATGGATACACTTTTGGTACACATGTTTACCTTGGGAAAACGAAGAACCCTATTCATGTGCAAAACTGTCGGATGACTTATCTCCACTAGGCGGCCATTTTTAATGTTCGCATTCTGTATCCTTGTCCGCACAGAATAAATTCTAAAATGATCAACAAAAATCTATTTTCAGAACCCATGTTAAATTTCGATAGGAAATGTGTTTAATAGCCAACAGTTCGTCGGCAGCAAAGCCTTAAACAGACAGGAGGCACAACATCACATAGCCTGTCTCATATGTGAATGTGACTGGTCAAATGGGGCTGAGGCTGATGGGTTTTGCGACCAGTGTAGATCCAGATCAGCATGAGGAGCTACACTGGTCACAAATCCCATAAGCTCCAGTTCTCCAGTCACAGCCATATATGACAATGGCCATGGCTTTGCATACCATCTATCGTTGGTCGGTAGGAGTGAAGTTCTGCACATCGGACTTCGTGTGTACGGAGCTTCTACCGATTGACGATAACACATATTGCGACTTGGAGTCCACGGAACCTTTGGGTCAGGAAGGGGCTACGGAAGGGACCTGTCGGTGTAGTGATGGGTATGCTCGTAACAGTGATAACGTTTGCACAAACGTCGGTAGGTTATGTTTATTAATTTTACAGCTACAACGGGGCGCCATGCAGGACAGGTTAATTATGTGTACAAAACCAATTTTGTCCAGACAAAATTGAGTTTTGTAACACTAAAAATCACAAAATCCAATTATGTAAAATTCTGATACAAAAACCAATTTTGTCCAGACAAAATTGAGTTTTGTAACACTAAAAATCACAAAATCCAATTATGTAAAATTCTGATATACAAAATTCATTTTTGTTGTAAAGGATTCAATTTTGTAAGACAAAATTGAATTTTGTGAACAAAATTCAGTTTTGTGGGACAGAATTCAGTTTTGTCCACAAAAGTCAGTTTTGCCCACACAAATTAGTTTGCGTAGGATAGTCTATGTCATCTCTACGTTGATTGGTTGAGATCGGTCTTAGTCCATTTTACTAGATGGTGGAGTAAACTTGCAGGTTTAACTATTTCAATGCGAAAATATAACCCAATATATCAATATTATACTTCTTTATGGACAGTTATTTTGGTTATATTATGATTACAAAATATATACCTCTAGTTCTATCCAAGAATCTTATTGTGACTAATCTTATTGTAACCACCACACGAGACCATTTTATCGTGGGACCTTGCTAGCACCCCGTGTATACGTTTAAACATTAAGAATACCTTGCAACACTAAGCTACAAAGCAGTAACAAGTGTGTTTCATCCAGCGTTCTCTGAAACTTACTTCTTCAGACGCCATTTTGGATCGCTGATCGGCGACCGTGACATATTTCTCCAGTCCAGTTTCTGACCAATGGTAGTCCTTCTTACATGCGTGTGCAGAATTGAATTTTGTGACACAGAATTGAATTTTGTGACACAGAATTGAATTTTGTTACACAGAATTGAATTTTGTGACACAGAATTGAATTGAATTTTGTTACACAGAATTGAATTTTGTGACACAGAATTGAATTTTGTGACACAGAATTGAGTTTTGTGGCAAAAGTGAATTTTGTGACACAGAATTGAATTTTGTGACACAGAATTGAGTTTTGTGGCACAAAAATGAATTTTGTTGACAAAATTGAGCCATGTCCCACTTGGTACGGGGCGCCATGCAGGACAGGTTAATTATGTGTACAAAATTGAGTTTTGTAACACTAAAAATCACAAAATTCAATTCTGTGTCACAAAATTCAATTCTGTGTCACAAAATTCAATTCTGTGTCACAAAATTCAATTCTGTGTCACAAAATCAATTCTGTGTCACAAAATTCAATTCTGTGTCACAAAATTCAATTCTGCATACGTTTCGTATACAAAATTCATTTTTGTTATAAAGGATTCAATTTTGTAAGACAGAATTGAGTTTTGTGAAGAAAATTCAGTTTTGTGGGACAGAATTCATTTTTGTCAACAAAAATTAGTTTTCGTAGGATAGTCTATGTCATCTCTACGTTGATTGGTTGAGATCGGTCTTAGTCCATTTTACTAGATGGTGGAGTACACTTGCTGGTTTAAATATTTCAATGCGAAAATATAACCCAATATATCAATATTATACTTCTTTATGGACAGTTATTTTGGTTATATTATGATTACAAATGAGTGGTCACACCATATAAGCATATATACTTTGAAGGAAAAATAAGAAAAATATTCAGAATTTTCCCTCAATTATGTAAACAGGGTCAAACATAAAGTAGCCGGGACATAGCTAGACCTGAGAGCATGCCCATATATAGAGAATACCAGGCTAGTGTATTTTGATATCAAGTTTATCAGGCAAGGCTAGGAAACGCGTAGGAATTCCGAGGCTTGCCGAGGAATTCCTACCGTTTCCGAGCCGAGCCTGATAAACTTGATATTAAAATACACTAGCCTGGTATTCTATTTATCAGGTAACGTTTTATGCTCGAAAATGACACTAGATGACGTCGTATTCTAACAGTAGATCTAACATTGTGAAACAAATGGTATTGGATCTGTGTCTACTAGTTGCGAAGCTACGTGTTCGCAACTATGTGTCTACATGCATTAGTTACAGTATACACCATCTTAGTATCCATGGTATCTACACAAATACTACAAATGGTTTCCTCAAATGGCCCAATACACACATTCTGTTTATAAACACAGACAGCAGTCAGAACACAGGCCACAGCGCGTGTATTATTGATTTAACTGGGGCAGATGTACCTTGCGATACACACTAAATGACGTCAGTACTCGCGTGAGATCTACATGTACATGAATTATGTGTACAATTATAACGCAAATGAGTTAAAATACGAATGGGTTTGTCAACGTTTGACTGTTTGGAGATAGTTGAAGCAAAATGGCTGAATGAGAAATGAATCATCGGCAGAATGAGAAATGAATCCTCGACATTGAATGTGTAGATCGGCGACCGTGACCCATTTCTCCAGTGCAGTTTCTGACCAATGGTAGTCCTTCTTACATGCGTGTGCAGAATTGACAGAATTGAATTTTGTGACACAGAATTGAATTTTGTGGCACAAAAGTGAATTTTGTGACACAGAATTGAATTTTGTGACACAGAATTGAATTCTGTGGCACAGAATTGCATTTTGTGACACAGAATTGAATTTTGTGGCACAAAAGTGAATTTTGTGACACAGAATTGAATTCTGTGGCACAAAAGTGAATTTTGTGACACAGAATTGAATTTTGTGGCACAAAAATGAATTTTGTTGACAAAATTGAGCCATGTCCCACTTGGCGCCCCGTACTTGGCGCCCCGTAGCTACATGCTGTTGACAAATTCAAATTCTTGCCGTTGTCACTGATAGTTGTCCCCCAATATTGTTTACATTTTTTTGGCCACGGAAACTCTGTTTACATCACGTGACCAACAGGTTAAATGTTTTATTTTAAATGCAACACATATGCTGAAAACTGGTGTTAAAAGCAAACCAAAATGTTCCTTAAGTGAAACTGGGTAGTAATGGATCAAGATTTGCAAGCAAATTGTGTCTGTGACCTCAAAACACCCGCACTATTCTTTTTATACCGGACTACCTTTGCATACCCCTTCAATTTGGCGATTTCGCGTCCTTTAGTATTTTTTAACCTTGCAGATAAAATGTCGATGTTCCATTGCACTCGATATTAACGGTGAATTGAGGAACACAATTGCTATAGATTTAAGTTGGGGCTGTTCATTGACATACCATGTTATCGGATACGTTCTATTCTAATTGTATTTTATGTTCATATTTTGTGAATAATTGAGTAAGATGTGCATTTTGACGTGAAGAATGTATCATTTTCATATATTGTAATTATATTTAATCATATACTGGCAATTGAAATTTTACATTGACTTTGCATGTTTGTTCATTGTATTGACGTACAATACGCATGCATGCATGCATTACTTTTGACTGCACTAAATGCTAAACTTAATGTGTGACACAGTGTGGCAGAATCCATGGGTCGTATACCCTTTGTGACCAATGTAGAACGAGTGGTCATCCATGTATGCCACGAAATACATATACCTCATGATACGCGTCCTCATGACATTTCGGTACATGTACATGTAATTGATTGTATCGTATGTTAGCGACCCATGTACATATGTGGCTGTGACTGGAGATCTAGGGCGCATGGGTTTCTGTGGCCAGTGTAGATCCAGATCAGCCTGTGCATCCGCACAGTCTGATCAGGATCTACACTGTTCGCCATTCCATCAATAAAATAATAGTAAAGTAATTGATTGTTTGGTATGTTAGTAACCCATGTAATAACCCGTGTACACATGTGGCTGTGAATCGCGAAATAGGGCGTATCAGTTTGTTTGTGGCTATAGTGTAGATAAATATCAGCCGGTGCATACATGTCATTCCATCAATGAAACACTTATCATTTTTCAAGCGATATAAATTGTTATAAATCTACATGAGTGTGCAATTTGATCAGGAGCTACACTGTTCACAAACCCCATAATCCCCACTTCTCCAGTCACATTCACGTGTATGTATATATATATATATATATATACCCAGATCCTTGTACGGCACCGGACATTAACGAAGTTGGACCAATACCCGACGGTATGTATACCCGGCAGGGATGTCATGTCGCAACTGTAGACAATGTGTGCTGGTCAGTGATCATGGTTTCTTCTGATCGTCGCAGTCGAATATTGTTATACTTTATTTGATGTCTCCATTGACTGTGCAAACTTCATTAACCCATTCCTTTCGGAATACACGTTTACGTGTATGAAATTTATTAAATACTTATTCTTATTTTGCTATTTCTCAATAAAAGTATATGTTGTGACCACTCATTTGACGCAGTGGGACGGTTTAAATGATGGTCACGACATATTCTTCTGAGCGCATAGAAGGAAATATTTGGGATTTTTCGCAAACATAATGGCGTATCATCAGCACGAAAATGGTTAACAATGGATATTGATAATAATAGAAGCTACACATGGTAATTATCTTATTAGCACCTTTTGTCTTTGGTAGCCGTTCATATTTTTCTGTCTGCAATAATACTCTTGTCTGACATGGGTCGTTGCATTTACTGTGGGAAGGGAAATATTTGGTCCGAAGAGGACACACCTTAAACAGACCAAATGTTTCCGTACAGCAGTAAACGAAACAGCCGATGGATGAACTGGAGACTGACGTTCTAATCCTGTGCATATGCGTTGCAAATTACCTAAGTTTTGGAAATGTAAATAACTGGTCATGTAAATCACCACTTCATTCCAGCGAAAAGGGTCCCTTTGGACCGCTTTCGGTGGAACAGAAGTAGTTATTTACATGACTAATTAATCATTTGTAGATTACACTACATGCACGTCTAACGACAATTGTACGAGCACGGCACCGTTCGATGGGAACCGATTCTGTGACCTTTACATTGAATTCTTCGAAGACGTAGGAATTTGTAGATGTATGGCTGGCCACTCCCACATGTTGCAAGAAAGCGGCATGTGCACGAAATGTGGTAGGTACACTATACAGATCTGGCATTAACCTGGCTGTTATAATAATGGCCTCTCCCAAAAGCGACATATGGTGTTTCCATCCGCCGTAGCCCCAGGTTAACATGTATAACAGTAGACTAACATGTCATGTCTCTATATCGCTGTTTACATTTTGTATCTGACATTTTGTATACGCCCGTTTGAAAAATAACTGGGGGTATTAAGCATCCACCTAGTACGGGTGGGTGGGCACAGCTTGGCAACGCAGTAACCAGAGTTACAGTGGGGTCAGCGTGTAAGTGCACACACGAACGAACACGACAGGTTGGTTCCAACCTGCCGTGTTCGTTCGTATGTGCACTTACACGCTGACCCCACAGTATACATGCTTATCACGGCAAGACAAAACATCCTCTTCTTTTTCAAAATTTCCTGATGACGTATCTCTCCTTGGCGGCCATGTTTGATTTTCGCTTTCTATATCGTTGTCTGCGCAATACTTAGAGTTCTACGTATACTTGACGGATCATAACCAAAGTTGGTACACATGTTTATCATGGCAATATGAAGAACCCTATCGATGTTCGATCTTCCATTGGCGGACATTTCTAACTTTCGCGCGTCGTAACGTTGTACAAATCCTCACAAAAAGGGGAGAAAGGAAGGAAGTGTATACAGAGGAAACCGGCCCCAGGGGGGCTAGCTCTTATAATAATACCCCCTCCTGTTCTTTAACGTAATCAGACTCTCCTTCAAATCTGATACACGGGACCGCCTTTTAAATTCCCCAATCCGAAAGGACTAGTAGAGCAGGAAACACAAAGTATCTCAGAAATACTGACGACATGGCCGAGAATTGAACCCGGGTCGCCAACGTGGCAGTCCCGAGTGTTACCCCTCGACCACGGCCTGCTCATTCGTATCGTTGTACACGTTATCGTTGCTATACTGGATACGTTATCGTTGCTATACTGGATGGATACACTTTTGGTACACATGTTTACCTTGGGAAAACGAAGAACCCTATTTATGTGCGAAACTGTCGGATGACTGATTTCCCCTTGGCGGCCATTTTTAATGTTCGCATTCTGTATCCTTGTCCGCACAATGACTACAGTTCTACTTGACCGACCATAACCAAGTTTGGCACACATCTTTATCATGACAAGAGGAAGAACCCTATTGGTTTTCAGTGAGTTATCTCCCCGTGTTGACTGGCGTTGCTCGACGGGCGTATATTGTGACCTTCGGCACATGGCCCTTGCAGATAACAAGTAATCATACATGCAATATGCCATACAACATGACAAAGATGACGGACAGTGTAATACACGGAATGAATGAATAAGTAAATAAATAAACAAATATACATGTCGTGTGTCTAATGTAAATTATCTATAACTATGGATCATTTGTTAGAGGCAGCCATTTTGATTTTCAAACTGGCATCAACACTTCTTAAATGCTTTGATAATACCTCGGGCTATTAAACTCACATATGCAAACCTTTAGTGTCAATAACCATATTGTAATGTTGGGTCATTGAAGATGACCAGATAAATAATAGCAGCACTTGGAGCTTTGAGAGTAGTTGCGGGCAGTAACTCTGCAAAACTCCCGTTACGGGAGTTTTGCAGAGTTATTTCCCACAACTACTTTGAGAGAGGCCAGCATAACTGACTGTGGAGTGACAATATATTATAGTGTGACTATCTTTGTGATTTTTGTCACGCCTGCTTTAGGTCGCCGCTTTTTCCGTCGTCGTCGTCGTCGTCGTCCGAAATGTCAAAAACATTGTACAAGCTTCGTCATCATGCTATAACTTTAATATTAATTTACGGATTGCTCCATTAGTTGGACACTTGATACATGTAAGTGTTAGAAACACATTCATGCGGCCAATTCACATGACCTTCACCTTTTTTATCTTTTTCTTTTGCGTCAAATACTGTGTAGAAGCTTCGTCATCATGCTATTCCTCTCATATTACTTGACGCATTCATTAAATGTTTGGACACTTGATACATGTAACCATTACGAACACACTCATGCCGCCATTAACATGCCTTTTTTTTTACCTTCACATTGTTGTGGAAAAACTTAGCCATTTTTAGCAGAAGGCGCGACTATATAGTCCCCGCTTTTTAATGTAAAAAAGTTTGTACACGTTTCTTCATCGTGATGTAACTTTAATATTACTTGACAGATTGCTTCACTATTTGGACACTTATACATGTGAGCATTTGGAACACACTCATGCCGCCATTAACATGACTTTGACCTTTTTGACCTTCACATGGTTGTGGAAACACTTAGCCATTATTTAATGTAAAAAAGTTTATTCAACCTTGAACGTTTTCGTGTTTTAAGCATGCACTTCTCTGACGGGTTTTGTGATGTTTACTTTCGCACATGCTCATGATCATGTTACGATCAAATGCCTCGACAGGCGCGACACCGCATCCGTGGCGGAATTCTTGTTTATCATGATATGTGATCAAAATTGGTTCCATATCCAAAATATGCATACATGGTAAAACAGGAAAATATTCCTTTTGTTAACTTGAATGTGTTGTGAGTTACATTTGCGCAACTAGCTCTATACACGATAATGAATGTTTAGACTAGTTGGTTGGTAATTTCGAACGGAATTTACACCATCTACATCTAGTTTTGATGTGCGTATTTCTTATAGAAATGGAATCCGGCTCGTCTTCTAATACAACAACAACAACAACAACAACATCGCCAGAAACTACTGAGCATAACACTGAACCAGAAACGACACCTGTAAGTGTACTAGTTATGTTTATTTAAACAATACAGTCGAACCTCCCTGAACGGCCACCTCTCTACAACAACACCCTCTCTGTAACAGCCGCTATTTTATATCCCGAATGGACGATTTCCTCTATATCTAAGCCTTAGACTGCTGAGCACAAAAATTGTGGTATGCTGTTGCTTTTGCCTTCTTTCTCAATAAAAACATGTTTTGACAGCATTTTAGAATCATTTCCATTGGAAATGATTCTAAAATGTTGCCAAAACATGTTTTTGATGATAATTATCGAAGAAATAAATAAACAGCGGACAACAAAATTTAATTCAGCATTCACCTCCTTACAATAGCCACCTCTCTACAACAGCCAGTTTTGCGTCATCCCATGGGTGACTGTTGTATAGAGGTTGCTCTGTATCTTATTTCAGTTCATCGTGTAGATTAACATGCATACATACATAACACGATGGTAGGATACATAAACAGGATTAGAAAACAAGGTTTCTAAAAGCTTATATGAATTCTTCTCCAGAATCTGAAAAAAAACAGCAAGGATATGGAGTAGATGGCATGTATTGAATGTCTGGTATATTATGGTAAACATTCTAATTCTTAGTGCCTACAATTTATAACGAGGCTTTTCGTTTCGTTTCGGCTTATATTTAAGGGTGGGTATTGGCTCGAACACCTTTCATACCCTGTTAGGAACGAGGAGTTGCTGTCTGCTATATATAAGTATATTATTTTCTATTTTCTCATCGACAACGTGGTCTGTCCATACTCCTGTAGCCGATTTAACCAACATTGCTAAGCATACTTATCTAGCTAATTATACTTTGAGGGAGTAATCATTTATATTTCCCGAAATGTATTATTTCATATAGAAGTAACAACTGCATATAGTTGATGATTAAAACTATGCAGTATAATACAAATTAATAAATTTATCATTAAATTGAAAATTTCTCCCTCAAAGTATACCTAGTAAGATAAGTATACTTTGCAATTTTGGTGAAATCGGCTGCTGAACCTCTTCCTATGGAAATGATTCTGATGCGCCGACAAAATTGTGCCCCCTATGATAATAATGCAGACTGAGAAGCAACAGCAGACGACAGCTCTCGTTGTTTTGTTATCTCTACAACCACAGCAGAACGAAGCACGTGTCTGTTCCTTTTGATTCTAGATCTCTGTTGCATGTTGAATATGGACACTGAGTAGCAACCGTATTATTGATATACGTGTATTAACCTTTTCACCACCAATTAACTGGAATGGATTTTGATATGTTAATTTTCAGACCAATCCAAAAATCACAAACTAATTTTCAGACTAGTCCATTAATAATGTTTTCGTTCTCAAACTTTCTCAAACTCTTTCATTTAGGGGTGAAAGGGTTAAACCGGCAACGCTGGTCATCATTCCGCACATCTATGAATGTTTTTTTACCCGGATAACGATATGTGAACAGTATGTTGATCGCGTTATTAGGCCGTCAGCAGGGCCGTACGCAGAGGGGGTGCGACGGGTGCGTACGACACACACCCCCCCTTAGCCATTTAAACACCACCGGTCTGTATTGTGGTACTGTCGAAAAGTGTAGATCCAGATGAGCCGGCTCGTGACGAGCCGTCTCATCTGGATCTGCACTTTTTGGAAGTATTTTTCATAATTTTGAGAACAAAAACACCCCATGTGAACATAATTTGTGATGATTGGATTGGGTTGCAAAATTAAAACATCAAAATCCTTTCCAGTTACTTAGGGATGAAATGGTTAATCTGCCGAGATCTGTCCGTGGATGTGTGCAAAACAAGTGCTTAGCCCTTTGCGCCGTCGATAACGCACCCCCGTAAATTAATTTCTGCGTACGGGCCTTGTCAGGACATGCGCAATCTGTGCAGATCCTCGCGGCAGGAGGATCAATTCCAAAACTTGCTCCTTTCTCCAGCTCTCAGCCAAAATATAAGTAAGCCGTGAATCTATAGTTTACAAATGTCATTACTATTATTCAGTGAAATAAAAATATACAATGAAACCTCTCTAAACCGGACACCCTGGGAGGTCCCCAGGGTGTTCGGTTTAGAGATGTTCCGCTGTAAATCAGATATATGACTATGCCAAGGTATGCGGCTGTGCTTTGCGAACGTGAACAGGCATTATCATCAGAGGTAGATGACAATGGCACACATAAACTTAGGTATACAAAGACTGCGGGTGTGTCCGGTTTAGGGAGGTTCTACTGTACTAGATTATACGTGTACATGTATGTTCAGAGACGAGAATTTTTTTTTTCAGCCAGCACAATGTGCGGTGCTGACATGTGACTACCAAGGTTGTATACACGACCAGACAATTAGCGAGGTGGATGCCTGTACGTTATCAGATGGAATTAGTTGCTTCGTAAGTATTGGATATTACAGTGAAACTTCTCTAAACCGGACACCCTGGGAGGTTCCAAGGGTGTCCGGCTTAGAGAGGTTTCACTGTAAATCAGGCCTTTGATCATTCTGAGCCATACTAGTTGTGTGCTATGCAATCACGAACAGACATTATCACCTGAGATAAATGACGAAGAAACTCATAAAACATAACATCACATGTGTTTTATTGGTGTCCGGTTTAGAGGGGTTCCACTGTATAATTTAGGTGAATCCCTATAAATAGGATATATAGTATACTCAAGTTTGTTTGTTTCACTAATAATAAGTTGTCTATATACGATCTCTGATCATGGTTGCAAAACACATAAATGTCATTGAGCTTTCAAATGCCGATTGTTGCCTATTTACAGAGGCTCCGTGGTAACCGCTATATATCACCGGTCGCTGAGTCTTCTTCAAATGGCATACTACATGCATATGCCATATTTTAGGCAAAAGTGAGCTATTTTTACCGCTTTTCGTCCGTCCGTCCGTCGTCCGTCAACACTTTGCTGACCTCTTTTTCTTCTGAACCGCTTGGCCGATGTTGACCAAACTTCACGGGGATGGTCTATGTGTTAAAGATCTGTTAAAATGGACGTCGTCGCACATCCACATTCACGAAACCTGGCAATAATGATTGATAGTCAATGCTGTTTTATTTGTACGATGACCCCGGGATCAAAAATTGTATATGCAGCCTATATGCTCAACAAATTTAAATCCATCAATTGAAATTTCCAGACGATCCTAAATTTGCAATTACGAACATTTTAGTCGTACGAAGTTTAGTGAAACGACCCCCAGCAGCGTACCCAGGGCTCCAGATAAGGAATTAGTAATTGAGTATTGTCACTCCATCATTTCTGAAGCAATTGGGTATTTCAAAATTTTAATTGTGTAAAATAGAATTACTGTTTACACATTAGCATACCACACTTATTGAATAATTTACTTCTAAATGAAAACACATATTGTTATTTCATTAGAATTGTCTCCTTGGAGACAATTCTAATGAAATACCAAGATGTGTTTTCATGGAAAAATAAGAAAATATGCTATATTTGTGGTCTGTCGATTGTTTTCTGTAGCATGATAAAGATACCACAAATTTTTCATTGCTTTTTGATACTCACTACTTCTGATTTCAATTGGGTTTTTGGCAATTTTAATTGGGTATTTACGCAAATACGCACCTTATCTGGAGCGCTGGTACCAATAAATCAGGAGCTACACTAGCCACTTGTGCCATTTTATACATCGACAATCACAAATGAAGCAAACCATGCGATTGTGTACCTACGAAGACGGGCGATACCTCATGAAAGATATTTACAAAATTTACGATATTTCCCTGTATGACATCGAATGCAGGCCCGTACGCAGAGGGGGTGCGACGGGTGCGTACGCAACCCCTCGCCTTTAACCATTTAAACACCACCGGTCTGTATAGTGGTATTGGCAAAAAGTGTAGATCCAGATGAGCCGGCTCGTGACGAGCCGTCTAATCTGGATCTGCACTTTTTGCAAGTACTTTTCATAATTTTGAGAACAAAAACACCCCATGTGAAAGTCATTTGTGATGATTGGATTGGGTTGCAAAATTAACATATAAAATTCCATTCCAGTTAGTTAGGGATGAAATGGTTAATCTGCCGAGGTCTGTCCGTGGATGTGCAAAAAAAGTGTTTAGCCCTTTGCGCCGTCGATAACGCACTCCACTAAATTAAATTCTGCGTACGGGCCTGGAATGCGAAACCGTCGGAAATATATTCCGCAATGCTGTGAACATTTCGTAATCATTCGACGTCATTTATAGAAAATATCACAGTTTTTGTAAATATTTTCATGAAGAAAAAAACCCGCATATCTACCTCGGTAACAGATCGCATGACGTCATATGTGGCTGTGTCTGGAGACCAGTGTTGATCCAGTCTGATCATGATCTGCACTGTTCACAATTTCATCATTAAAACACCCGTCATGTTTCTTACAAGCAATATTGATCGTCACTGGGATACAAGGGGCCGTTTCACTAAACTTCGTACGACTAAAATGTTCGTAAGTGCAAATTTAGGATCGTCTGGAAATTTAAATTGATGAATTTAGATTTATTGAACATGCAGGCTATGCTCAATAAATGTAAATCCAATAATTGTTTACAAGAAAACATTGTGAATGTGAAATTTACAGACTATCATAATTTTGCACTTACGAACATTTTAGTCGTACGAAGTTTAGTAAAAACGGGCCTCTGTAGCCGATTCGCCAAAATTGCTGAGTATACTGACTTTGATGGAGTAATCATTTATTTCCCCCAATATGCATTATTTAATATAGAACTAACGACTGCATACAGTTGATGATTAAAAGATGCAGATTAATTATACTGAATTGATTACATTATCACAGCAAAAATTGCTGTGATAATGTAATAAATTCCGTATAATAAAATTAATAAATTTATCTTTAAATTGAAAATTTCTCGTTCAAAGTGTACGTAGCAAGATAAGTATACGTTGCAATTTTAATAAAATCGGTTACAGATCGTGTCTCCTCCATTCAGGTTGAAGTGACAACGGAGAATAATATGACGACGGCTGGCTGCACGGACAACTGTGTGCCCGTCAGCGACGCGGAGAGTGGGCCGACCCGTTTCTGTTGTATGACTGACTACTGCAACGTCCGCCGAGCACCGGAATTTATGAACGGACTGGGCAACGGTGTAAGACCAGCCGCCGCAAGGACGCTCACAGTTACCATAATTGCAGTATTGGCATGCTTCGGTGTGTAATTGTAGAATACCGAGAACAGTGGGCCGTTTCACGAAACTTCGTACGACTAAAATGTTCGTAAGTGCAACTTTAGGATAGTCTGGAAATTTAAATTGATGGATTTGCATTTATTGAACAGATGCTTAATAAATGTAAATCCAATAAGTGTCGACTAAAGATTAGAGAGAGTAACGTTATTAATAAATACAAATACGAGGGGTCTAAGAAGTTATAAACTTATAATTCCAGCACAAAAATATTTACACAATTCCCTAACATTTGATTGGTCCGTAGCAAGTTCTGTCCAAAATTTATATCCCAGTAAACTCCCATGCCGAACTGCTTTCCGTAACAGTGAGGCGCAGTTAAGAAAACAGAAAATAAACACATTTTCTTGATGAATTTATTTCATATGCTGGAATTATAAGGAATGAATGGCCTTTTTGTGGAATTTATCGGGGATATAAACTTGGAAAAGTCGCGGGAATACTGGACGAGGCCTTCCGGCCTATAATGACGACCTGATCATCATCAAAGGTATATCAAAGGTACAAGACATCAGTGTTTGTGTGAAATTTACAGACTACTTGTATCATAATTTTGCATAAAGTTTTAGTGTAACGGCCCCCTGAATCACAGGTGTGTATACAGTGTGGCAGGAATGGTGAAAATAGAGAATAGTAGGCTAGTGCCGTGAATGGGAAAAAATATCTGGCAAGGCTCAGGAAACGGGATGGGCGAGACTCTGCCGAGCACATCCCGTTTCCGTGCCGCGCCAGATATTTTTTACCATTCACGGCACTAACCTACTATTCTATTTATCCCGTCAACACCTACAAATGGCTGTAAAATGCAAAAATAGTATTCACTGGATATCAAAAATGTTTCACGGCACAGTGTTTCACGGCACATACGCACTGTGTTGACGGGATAATGGATATTATCCCGTCAACACGGTGCGTATGTGCCGTGAAACACGGTGCCGCGAAACATTTTTGATATCCTGTCAATACGAACTAATGACTGCGTATGAATATGTGCGGTGGCTGGGGTTATTTGTTTGCATCTTAAAGCCATGTGTATGTCCACACAGTAGGCACAAAATGTTTTTGATATGAGAGACATCATCTGAGACATTTTCTAACAAAATAAATATTCATTCACCAATACCCTGCGTAGGAATTCCGCTCCGAACCTCAGAATTCCATGGTGCATCCATGGTCAACTGATCACAATTATCGTGTTCCTCTTCGTTTGGCTGACACTATTAAATGTTGCCGTAATGTACACAATGTCATTGTTGATTGTGGACCATGTACCGTATAACCTCTCTAAACCGGACACACAGACAGTATGTGTATCCTTAATTGTATCGGTATATGGTGTATATTTATGATGATAATGCCTGTTCCACGTTCGAAAAGCACAGCCGCATACCTTGGCATAGTCATATGTCTGATTTACAGTGGAACATCTCTATACCGTACACCCTGGGAGGTCCGATTTAGAGAGGTTCCACTGTATATAATAATTGAGTCAGACATTGGAAATGCAAATATATACAGTTCTGTATCTCGTTGGACACGGTATACGCATCTTTCACTTTATTCTGACTTGTACACAGCCGGGTCATATTACGCTTTCTTATAATTATTCCTTCGGTTCTTTAATCCTTATGAAACAAAAGCAGACGAAAATGTTCTTTCGTTTCTCGCATTGTAATGGTTAATGTGTCATTCAATGACTCAAAATCCCGAGTCACAGAGTGAATGGACATTATGTCATACCATATCTTGTCTATGTTAAGCGTCCACCCAGTCGAACAAAACCTACCTACGTATCCGGTAAAAACATATAAAGCCTTGAAAAAAACGAAGGTACATTTATGTTAAAAACTTCCTCAACCCTGTTTTTGGCATACATTTAAATTTCAGCCAGCAAACTTTAGAACAAAAGAAGAAAATACTCTTATTAAACTTATTATGCGGACATTCATGACCGGATTTAATACTTGATCAGGACAAGTCCCCGAATCAGTTTTCATATTACTTCACCAGTAAATAGTGTAAAATAGCATGCACATTGTGCCGCCGTTTTTTTCACTTAACCACTTTCAAAACCTACCCGCACGCGGCCGCTTAACAGAGAAAGAAAGAAAGGACGTATGAGACTAGCGTAGCCCCAGATCACGCACCTGCGTATCTATTTCTTAACAAAGGTAACTATGCTGCTACCAAATCATTCACAGTATCGACATTGTATATAATGATGGAGGTGTAATCGAAATCGTTTTCGTCATGGTGCAATTGATAAGCTATAGTACAGTTATGTGCATCCCGATCATGCCATTGACAGTGATATCAGCTATATATTGAATATAATAGAAGTATGACATATACGTTTGATTCAAATGACGCCTTAATGGTGCAGTATTTTGAAATTTAATCTGTGATAATACATGGTTTGGACACACACTCTCGCATACCATCAGTTTATTAACCAGGGCCCGGTTGCTCAAAACCTCTGTTAGCTTAACAGACTGTTAAATCCTTAGCAAAGCTAAGGATTTAACAGTCTGTTAAGCTAACAGAAGCTTTGAGCAACCGGGCCCAGAGTAACCCGATCCAAAGGTATGTGGCAAGGTGGGTAGATTAAAACCATCGCACAGTAGCGTGCTAACTCTGAATCGTTTTATTCAAATTCGAACGTAAACTTCATGAACTGTAATTAGAGAAATCGGAAAAGGCCATACAAATATAACAAAGTCGTTCCGTGGATCATCCAGATTGCCATATATCAAGCTATCAAGTACGATAGAATGGGTGTGGTTGAACACTATGCTGACGTATATCTTGGATGCAACGTATCACGGGAACAAATCACCGTATCAGAGTATGGACAGTTATCCTTCAGCTTTTCTACAAAACTATATATAATTAAATTAACTAACAACACAAACATACGTGCTAACAAATTATATTTCTCACTCAATAACAAATAACATGTAACGTGGGGAAAATTCCTCCGAAAACACATCCTGGTTTCACTTGTAAACATAAACACTTGATACATGCAATATCAAATTTAAATGATGTATTAATTAGACAGCTCTGTAGCAATTGACAGACAAACACTAATATATGGCCGTTACCGTGCTACAAATACGATAACTGTGTTCATTAACAAGTTCATTAGCAACGAGTATTACAGCAATACACATCAATCGGTTTGTGAAACTTGAAAACAACCATCGTAAACTTGTATAAGATGAGTTCATGTTGCATTTCTCGACAATGTATTATCTGAACAAAGAAAGAAATACATGTACATTACCTCGTTTGAACCCGGGGGCCGTTTCACTAAACTTCGTACGACTAAGATGTTCGTAAGTGCAAAATTGTCATAGTCTGTAAATGTCACTGTTTTTTTTTGTAAACAATTCTTGGATTTACATTTATTGAGCATAGGATGCATGTGCAGCCTATGCTCAATAAATGTAAATCCATCAATTGAAATTTCCAGACGATCCTAAATTTGCACTGACGACCATTTTTGTCGTACGAAGTTTAGTGAAACGGGCCCCTGTAGTCTAGTAAGAAACTATTTATAAATATCTTACGAATTTAACTTTTTGTACGACCGTAGAATAGGTTAAATTCGTATGACGCAGGTTCAAACGAGGTAACGTAAATTCGAATATGTAACAGTTTCTCCATCATACCATAACTTCATGACATAAGTTAACTGATAGGATGACTTATTAAATATTTGGACATTTGAGACAGTTGAACATATGAGACACGCTTTGGCGGCCATCTTGAATTTATGCAAATTAGGTGCTTTCCCCAATGTGCATTCGGATGCAAAGTATACTTTGAGGGAGAAACTTTCAATTTTATGATAAATTTATTAATTTTTATTATGCTGAATTTATTACATTATCACAGCCATTTTGGCTGTGATAATGTAATAAATTAAGTATAATAATTCTGCATACTTTTAATCATCAAATATATGCAGTAGTTAGTTCTATATGAAATAATGCATTTCATGAAAAATAAATGATTGCTCCCTCAAGTATACTTTGCTAGAAAAGTATACTTTGCAATGTTGGTGAAATCGGCTACAGAGATTTAGGGTCTGTAATATGTCTCTGGACAGACTTGTACCAACATTAGCATGACCGATGTGCATGATCATGTGGTTACAACAACAACAACGTCGCCCACTCCAAAGTAAGTATTATTTAATATTTCTCTTAAAATCGGAGACACGGAAATCGATTCTTCGCAAAAACTGTTTGGTCGAAAATACAGAGACCACCAAATGCAGTTTAACAAGACGCGTTTGATGCGCCATATTTCATCAAAATCCGTTACGTAATAAGGACACTATAAAAGAATACGTACTTTGAGTCAGATGGATTCTGGACATTTCAGTACTTGTTGTTGTTGTTAGTACCACGTGATCATACACCGTGATGACGCTGGTCAATGAAACACATAGCTATTTTTACTGTCAAGTATGCCAAGGAGCATATCCATGTTTCATAAATATAATGTCTCGTTGAGACTTACCAAAATAGTCCCTGGGCGCGATAGCAAGGTGTATGATCACGTGGTACTAACAACAACAACAAGTACCGATTCAAAGTACGTATTCTTTTATAGTGTCCTTATTACGTAACGGATATTTATGAAATATGGTGCATCAAACGCGTCTTGTTATCTTGTTAAGCTGCATTGATGGTCTCTGTATTTTCGCCCAAACTTCTGTCGTTTTTGCGAAGAATCGATTTTCGTGTCTCCGACACGGAAATCGATTCTTCGCAAAAACGACATAAGTCTGTGCCAAACTCCCTAGACCACCAAATGCAGCTCATGAAGACGCGTTTGCTGTTCCATATTTCATCAAAATCCGTTGCATATTAAGACAAATATCAAATAATCCTTACTTTGGAGTGAGCGACATTGTTGTTGTTCTAACCACGTGATCATGCCCCTTGGATAGGGTTGTCGGTAACATCAGACCGCACCAAAGATTTATTTTGTGTCAATGTGTTTAGACATGTATACTGGATATGTTTTATCATGATATACTTTTTATACGAACGTTTAAAAAAATGATATGTTTTACGGCGGGCGGGTGGCAGACAGAAAAACTGCAGAGTTTGTGTACACTACTCCTCTAAAACTATTTGTTTTCTACATATTTGTATGCTATTCTATATAGGGTAGAGAGTTTGTGTACACTACTCCTCTAAAACCTTTCAGTCAATTGATCTGAAACTTTACACACATCTTCAACACATACTGTACATGTGCTCCTTGGTGTTTTTATGCAGACACATCTTTTTTTTACAAAAATATAGACTTTTCAGCTCAGCCATTTTTTTCTACATTTTTGTATGCACTTCTATATAATTTCTACTTTTCACATCTCTACCTAATTAGATACCTGCTTATCATAACAAGAGGAAGAAATAATGCTTCACATTTCTGCATCTTCGCTGTCTGACTTACGGCTCTCTTGTTAAAGTAGTAGCTTAAGGATAAGGTTCCATTATTCCCATGTCAACTTAAAAAAGCGTGCAATATAAAGTGATAGCATAGCGGCATATAAATTACATCGGCATTATTGTGGGCTTCCTGTTCGTTTTGCCAAATCTTTTGAAAAGCTTCAACAATCATTTCTTTATGTACTTCTTCCGCAGTGTAGACATCCCACTGAGTTTTATAATTTATTATGTCTCGCATATTATACATGGCTAAAATTGTAGCAGGGAATATCATTTCTATAAAGCAATTAATTAATTATTTATATTACATCTATAAGCGGATCATTTTGAGACGGCCCTAGGCGCATCTTCCGACATATTTACAGCTAGGTTGGCGGGACACATTGGACAAACCTTTCAAGCCTACACTGCCCTCCTAAGTCAAACTGCAGTATCTGTTAAGCTGCAGTATCTGCACTATGATGCTATGCTGAACCTGTGCAATCATCCCAAGTCAAACTGCAGTATCTGTTAAGCTGCAGTATCTGCACTATGATGCTATGCTGACCCTGTGCAATCATCCCAAGTCAAACTGCAGTATCTGTTAAACTGCAGTATCTGCACTATGATGCTATGCTGACCCTGTGCAATCATTCCCATTGCACAGGGTCAGCATAGCATCATAGTGCAGATACTGCAGTTTAACAGATACTGCAGTTTGACTTGGGAGGGCAGTACAGACCATTAGTCCAACATGTGCAAACACTGTATGTCCAGATGATCCGGCTCGTAACGAGCCATCTCATCAAGATATGCAGCATTTGTCACCTTAAAACATCCACATTTTGTCATTAATAAAATAATTCCAACATTAGTATGAAAAAGCCAATATACATATCCAAGGCTGAAAGGGTTGATGTTCGTTTGCTTTCCGTAGTTGTAGCCTGCGGGACTTTGGACATAAGGTCAGGCAGCAATTGATTCAAATTAAAAAAAAGATACAACACAATCATGTATGTCTACCACACTACAGTTTCATTTAGATTCTGTTCCATTGTATTACTGCCCTTGATGTGGTACAATCCGCCTTTGTCCTGGATCCGGTACGACGCCAGTTTGATCAGGTTCTGTTCCTGCTCCGTTACCATCTTTTTGATTCTCGCAGCCGTTTCACCGAACGTAAATTCATCCGCGTGTTCCTCCAGTTTGATCTTGTGGTCTATTTCAATAACGTTCTTACCATGCAGTGTCTCCAACGGGGCTGTGTTCTTGGCGATTATCTTACCAACCTCAGTTAGCACAAGGTTGGTATTGTGTGTCGCTTCGTTGTCTGATAACGCTTTAAGTGTTGGGAAGTGCTGGCTCGCTTTCAGTTCGCGATACGTGCACGGAACGCAGATACAGCACGAACTGACGACACTGTAAAACGACGTCACAACAGTTCCGTGATTCAACGTGTAGTATCCAAACCTTTGTCTGGGCGGGCGCTGGTGGTGTACTTGTAATTGGTTAAACTCCTGCAGCACTTGTAGCGTTCCGTGGTTTTCTTGACAAAGATGACACGCACAGTTTGTGAAGTTCATGGCCATACTGCGACTCTGTACCGACTCTTTGTGGACACGCCGCAAGGACACCATGCCCTTGAACTTTTTCACCATGTCCTCAAAGTTGGACAGCAGAGTGATGTTGTCGACGTTATCGACGTTGTATCCTAGCGACGTACCCGGGTCCGCCGTGTAGATCCGATCCGCCCCATGTCCACATAGTGGACACGATAGCTTCTGGCGATGATAGAAATACACACATGTATTACATATGTTGGTCATGTTGGTTGTCAAGACGTATCAATTCAAATACCACTGTCACGAAACCTGCCCAAATTTTACTGCCATATAAACAATGCAAACACTTTTATTTTGCATATTATTAAATTTCAGCAAAATGGGTCTTCTTTTTATTTCGTGAATTTTTTTTAAAATATTTATTTTATTACAAAAAAGAAAATTTCCCTATATACATATATGGGGATTTAACATGGGGACATTTTTTTCTAATTTAAGAAATAGTTGGCCGATTTTCGAAATTTAACTTTTATTTTCACAGTTATATCATTTCCAAGCTATCTAAGAGCATGTAAAACAAAGCGTCGACACATGTCTGACAAAGGACGATGGTACGGGTACTCGGTTGCTGTCTTCAATACCGCACAGCATGCGCTCATTAATCAGTGGTGTAGAAAAGGAAACACGACACTAAAGCAACACAAAAGCTGCAAGTTAGCTTATAGAACCACACGGTGCGACATAAATGTTTTCTACATGTGCATATTTATTATATGAGTAACCGTGTTGCATGTCCTTGTTTACAATGTAGCCTATGTAAATATCCACAGAAACTTGTCCCATTCCGCTGTCGGACATGTCCGGGTCAATTGGACCTACTCTACTGTCTGTTTCACGAAAGCTGCCCAAATTTTGCGGCCATATAAACAATTCAAAAACAATTTTTATTTCGATAATATTAAATTAAAGGAAAATTTAAGAATGAGCCTTCTTTTTATTTCGTGAAATTTGGTCACATATTGATTTTATTGCTACAACAAAATGTCCCCATGTTAAATCCCCATAGAGTGAAGATGTCTATGGGGATTTAACATGGGGGCATTTTTTAGAATTTCAGTAATCCTGGACCGATTTTCAAAATTTAACTTTTGTTTTCTTAGTTAGATCATTTCCAAGCTATCTAGCTAGGTTTCGGAGTCAATTTCCAATTATTTTTGTTTTTGACTCCTCCCACACTCCTCTACCTCTTTTTCCCCCCATGTTAAATTTCCATAGAGAAATCAATTTTTCATAATAAAATCAATATTTGACCAAATTTCACGAAATAAAAAGAAGGCTCATTCTTAAATTTTGATAAAATTTAACATTATCAAAAAAAAGAAAAGTTTTTGCATTGTCTATATAGCCGTAAAATTTGGGCAGCTTTCGTGAAACGGACAGTAGTGGTGGGATGGGGAGATGTCCAGCCGTGTAGTGTATACGTGTATCGAGCTTATGCTATAAATATGCGACCAATGTAGACCTAAGTCAGCCCGCGCGGTCTAATCAGAGGTTGCACTGTTCTCCATTCAGTCGGCGAAATATATGACAAGCAATAGAGATCCTTATCTGCAAGTGTGCTAGCGGAATCGAAGACAGACTGATGACAAAACTCATACGAGGTACGTCATGTGATTGTGTACTTAAGAACATGTGCGATTTTTCATGAAATATATTTACAGAAACTTTGATATTGTCCATAAATGACGTCGAATGATGACGAACATTTCGTAGCAAATCCGCTTTTGCTATGAAATTTTCGTCAACTTCCGACCGAAAAAGATCATAAATTTTGTCAATAATTTCCATGAGATATCGCACATGTTCGTAGGTACAAAATCACATGGCACGTCTCAAATATCCAATATCCAAAGTTAGTCAGATATGAGAAAAGCCATTTGCTTTTGCACCTAATGAGATGTGCGATTTATCATCAAACATCAGGGCTCCAGATAAGGAATTAGTAATTGAGTATTGTTACTCCATCATTTCTGAAGCAATTGGGTATTTCAAATTTTTAATTGTGTAAAATAGAATCACACAACTGTTTACACATCAGCAGACCGCACTCATTGAATAGTTTGCTTCTAAATGAAAATACATCTTGGTATTTCATTAGAATTGTCTCCCTGGAGACAATTCTAATGAAATACCAAGATGTGTTTTCATGGGAAAATAAGAAAATATGCTATACATGTGGTCTGTTTATTGTTTTCTGTAGCATGATAAAGATACCACAAATTTTTATTTGTTTTTTGAAACAATTGGGTTTTTGGCAATTTTAATTGGGTATTTACGCAAATACGCACCTTATCTGGAGCATTGAAACATATTTACAGAAACTGATATTTTCTGTAAATGACGCTGAAAGTTATTCCACATTTGTTCGGATAATTTCGTCAAATGTTTATGTCATTTAAATATGTTCATCTCGTTAAATACAGACTCACACGGCTGGTCTAACATAACATATACGAGCATCCGTCTGACTCACCTCCTTCGACGGCGTCATGTGTTTCCGGATACATTCGTGGCACAGCACGTGACCGCACGGGAACGTATCGGGGGCGGTGCCAACGTCGACCTGGTGCAGGTATTCGCTGTCGCTAACCTTCCGGATCTTCCGGCCGCCATAAGCCCCGCCCTTACTCGTATATATCGGCTTCAATCCATTCTTAGGGCCTGGTATGCCCTTTGAGTAGTCCTCCAAACCGTTGGACATTCTTAACTGAAAAATAGCAAATGCATAGTTGTACAATTATAACTAAATATCTTATTTGGTGGCAGCAGGACGGAGCATATTCGAGGAATTTGACTGAAAAATGACCCCTGGGATGGTATATTAAAAGTTTACAAAGCTACCCGTCAGAGCGGTTCTATATGAAAGACTTGTTAGTTACATTGACCCACCAACAATACTCATTGTCATACCGCAGATAAGTATCTCGGCTTTTGATTGGCTAGCTTGCCTGGTCATATATATTATATGACCCGCCAAGGCCGTCGGACATAGAGAAATTGCGATTCCCTCCGGCGCCTCGCCTCCAATGAAGACACATTTTGAAAGCGTCTAGCGATTGCGAATTGTATTCCTCACTAAACACAATAAAACCACGAGTTGATCAATGAAAGTAACAAATTGTACACTCAAAACCAGTCTTTATTGTTTATTTTTCCATAAATAGTCTTCGCTCATCAAAATATGAGCGAAAAATTAGCCAAAATAACGAAAATTGCTTTTCAAATCTCAACACACTTTGGCTTCGTGACACAGCTATATTTAGAACACAAACTATGGGTTCCACGCACGAAACGCGACGTAGCAATGACAGCGAATGTTTGGAAACCAGTCGCATTATTCTAGAGGCGCCAAAGGGAGAGCAGATCGATAGAGCAGTGGAATATAAATTAAATTACACGATATAAAAAAACTATCATAAAGTCGTTTTCGATGGATTTCTTACTCCATATTTGGTTTGTTTTCGTTTAATAAAAAAACAAAATGTTAATTGACGCCTTTATATTAAGACTGACGGTAGAAAATCGAATCTCGGATTATTTTTCTTCCTGAAAAAACGCAAAGATCAAAAAAAGAAATATGTTTATACGGCCAAATACAGGATCTACGGAAGCACAGAGGTGACATGCAAACTTTTTTTTTCTAGGCATGAGTTTTTTTTTTATCTTGTGGGAACAAGATATTATTTTTTTGAGGGAACAACATATATCTTGTTCGCAGGAACTTAATATTTTTGGAGAAAATATGGGAATATCTTGTTCGAACAAAGAATATTATTTTTGAGGGAACAGGTATAATATTCTTGTTCGACAACTTAAATTATTTTGTTCCCAACAGAATATATTTTGTGAGGAACAACATAATACTTGTTCGCAACAATATTACTATTTTGAGGGAACAGATGAGGGAACGGATATCTTGTTCGCACAACTTAATATTTTGTTCCCACAGATAATATTTTGAGGGAACAGGATATTAACTTGTTCGAACAAGATATTATTTTGAGGGAACAACATAATATCTTCGCTGGTTTTATCCTGTTCCCTCAAAATATTATTCTGTGGGAACAAAATATTAAGTTGTGCGAACAAGATATTATGTTGTTCCCTCAAACTATTATCCTGTGCGAACAAGATATTATGTTGTTCCCTCAAAATAATATCTTGTTCCCACAAGATAAAAAAAAAACTCATGCCTAGAAAAAAAAAGTTTGCGTGTCACCTCTGTGCTTCCGTAAGGATCTGCGGTATGACAAATACGTTATTGTGATTCTACACAGGCTATATGGTGTAATATTGCCCGTCTGAAGGTATGTTCACCCTCGGCTATCGCCTCGGGTGAACATACCTCCAGACGGGCAATATTACACCATATAGCCATATAGCCTGTGTAGAATCACAATAACTTATATTATGTGTTCTTGGCAGACACTACATACACCCTTTTTATTAGTAATCGGTATTGCTATAAGGGCATAATACCGGTTAGCAAATGTGTTTAACTCGTTTCTTTGGAACGACTTGAAGGATTTCAATAATATTTAGCAACAGTGACAGTGTTTAACTGAACATAATTGAGTGTCACGTATGTACCCGGGTTCCTACGCCGATGGTGAAGGTCACAAAATTGTACTTAATATTTACGTTTAGCAAATGTGTTTAACTCATTATCAATGCTGCGAGGTGTTTAACTCGTTTCTTTGGAAAGACTTGAAGGATTTCAATTATATTTGGCAACAGTGTTTACCTGAACATAATTGAGTGTCACGTATGTATCCAGGTTCCTACGCCCAAGGTCAATGCCACGAAATTGTACTTAGCATTTGCGTGTAGCAAATGTGTTTAACTCGTTTCTTTGGAACGGCTTGATGGATTTCAATAACATTTGGCAACAGTGTTTAGGCCGTCCTTAAAAAATGTTTGTTTCCTGTAACCCGACCCAGAATTTTAGAAGTGGGTCGTCGGTAGGCAATTTTTTTTTTCTGGATCAGATGTCCGCGGCCGCTAAATACCGAGCACTGATAAAATTTCGGGACAAAATTGTAAAAAAAATAAAATCGGGTCGCACCGTTTTTAGCGGGTCGCTCGGGTTACAGGAAACAGAGATATAATTATGGATGGCCTTATCTGAACGTATTTGAGTGTCACATGTGTACCCGGGTTCCTACGCCCAAGGTCAAGGTCACGATATTGTACTTCGTATTTACTGCCACGAGGGGATTAGCTTAGTTTATTTTAAACAGTATTTATTTCATATTGAATACATACATGTAAATACGTATATTAGTAAATTAATGTGAAATAGGATTAGAAAACAAGCTGTATGAGCTTATATGAATTCTTCTGCTCGCGTCAACGTTAGATAATGGCGACATTGAGTGACTTGGAAGTGAACTGCCCAACCCAGTGTTGAGCAAGTAAAATGATTAACGATGCGGCTCTTGTTCTGTTAGCAATGAGATTATATTATATGTTTATGGGTTGTAGCAAACTTATTTGGGCCTTATTTGTTGTACAGGAATTAGTTTAAATCATGCATTACCTTGAGAAGTACAGTATATTGTGACATTTGATCGATGTCGCGGATGTAACATTGACAAATATGCCAAGCAATACTTGTTTAGAGACTGGATGCTTATTACTATGTGGCAACTGAAATTTCTTCCTGTAAGACAATAAAACTGTATAAAGATAAGATGATTGTTATTAACAGTTTACACAGAAAATGTTTTGATGAATGTGTACTACATAAATAGATTGCAATATGTTAGTCTTGTAAATGTTACATGCACATTTTTCAGGTTTATTTATTTATGTTAGTAATAAGTTTACATGAGCAGTTTATAGTTGCCATTATCATTTTTTATACGACCGTTTTAAAAAAAACGGTACATATTATGTTTTACCGAGGGGCGGGCGGGCGTTGTACAGAAAACGTGCATAGTTTGTGTACACAACTCCTCACGGCTTAAATTTCTCACACCCGCAGCGTGAGCCCCTTAAGCCGTTATGTCTTGGCTGAACATTCTCACGTTCTTAAGGGGCTCACGCTACACCGGCTCGAATTATAGAAGGAAGTGTATATAACAAGCAGAACAAACTGGATGAACTGGTTCTACTACAGTGGATCCTCTCTAAACCGGACACCCTGGGAGCCCCAGGGTGTCCGGTTTAGAGAGGCTTCACTGTAACGTTGACACAGGAGCATTGTGTGACATGTCTGTGTGTGAAATGACATTAACGTTGGAGATTAATTACAGTGAAACCCATGGAAATTTATTTGCGTCCGGTTGAGAGACGTTCTAGTGTATACTTTTCAATTTACAAACCACCATTTTCTGTACCAACTCGAGCGTGTAGGATATTGAATCTCAGCATACAAACTTACATATGTACGTACATTTGACTGATCATTTTACGGGTCATTGAAGCAAAAATGGGCGTCATAATTATATGCGTGGGTTGTATGTAATCCCGGTAATAACGCAACTGTATTACACACGGGCACCCGGCTGAGAAAATGGAACATACGGCATATGAGACCAGTGTAGCCCCGGATCAGACTGCGCATAATTGGGCATTGTTCATACCTAACATGTTTGACTAATAAAATACCAAAGGGTAGTGAGTACACAGGCTGACCACCATAGAGATTGGATACACATGTCTTAAGGTTGTTGTGCCCTTCTTGTGGCCGATGTAAATTCTATGGTAATGTAATAAAAAAAACCTACTCGTAAACCAATAGCTAGTTACACCAATCAACCACATATATGTGTTCAATAAGTATTTGTGCAGATGCTGCCAGCAAGGAAATCACACCATATATGGCTTTTACACACCTGTGTGTATATATATAAGTATACAGGTGCTATATCAAGATTGGTCCATTATTTGCATATGACAGGTACGGGGCGCCATGCAGGACAGGTTAATTATGTGTACAAAATTGAGTTTTGTAACACTAAAAATCACAAAATTCAATTCTGTGTCACAAAATTCAATTCTGTCAATTCTGTGTCACAAAATTCAATTCTGTGTCACAAAATTCAATTCTGCATACGTTTCGTATACAAAATTCATTTTTGTTATAAAGGATTCAATTTTGTAAGACAGAATTGAGTTTTGTGAAGAAAATTCAGTTTTGTAGGACAGAATTCATTTTTGTCCACAATAATTAGTTTGCGTAGGATAGTCTGTCATCTCTACGTTGATTGGTTGAGATCGGTCTTAGTCCATTTTACTAGATGGTGGAGTACACTTGCAGGTTTAAATATTTCAATGCGAAAATATAACCCAATATATCAATATTATACTTCTTTATGGACAGTTATTTTGTTATATTATGATTACAAATGAGTGGTCACACCATATAAGCATATATACTTTGAAGGAGAAACAAGAAAAATATTCAGAATTTTCCCTCAATTATGTAAACAGGGTCAAACATAAAGTAGCCGGGACATAGCTAGACCTGAGAGCATAAACTTGATATTAAAATACACTAGCCTGGTATTCTATTTATCAGGTAACGTTTTATGCTCGAAAATGACATTAGATGACGTCGTATTCTAACAGTAGATCTAACCTTGTGAAACAAATGGTATTGGATCTGTGTCTACTAGTTGCGAAGTTACGTGTTCGCAACTATGTGTCTACATGCATTATTTACAGTATACACCATCTTAGTACATGTATCCATGGTATCTACACAAATACTACAAATGGTTTCCTCAAATGACCCAATACACACATTCTGTTTATAAACACAGACAGCAGTCAGAACACATGCCACAGCGCGTGTATTATTGATTTAACTGGGGCAAATGTACCTTGCGATACACACTAAATGACGTCAGTACTCGCGGGAGATCTACCATGTACATGAATTATGTGTACAATTATAACGCAACTGAGTTTAAATACGAATGGGTTTGTCAACGTTTGACTGTTTGTAGATAGTTGAAGCAAAATGGCAGAATGAGAAATGAATCATGGCAGAATGAGAAATGAATCATCGACATTGAATGTGTAGATCGGCGACCGTGACCCATTTCTCCAGTGCAGTTTCTGACCAATGGTAGTCCTTCTTACATGCGTGTGCAGAATTGACAGAATTGAATTTTGTGGCACAAAAGTGAATTTTGTTACACAGAATTGAATTTTGGGCACAAAAGTGAATTTTGTGACACAGAATTGAATTTTGTGGCACAAAAATGAATTTTGTTGACAAAATTGAGCCATGTCCCACTTGGCGCCCCGTAACAGGTGAGTGTGTGCATTTTTATTGGTAGGAGTATCTCCATAAATACTTACAGATCACATTCATGTTGTTTATTTATGTAAGTTGCTATTGTTTTATTAGTAGGATTTTTATTCGATTTCTATAGATTTTACATGGGGTCACATGAAGGGTAAAACTTTAAGGTCCCTATTCTCAACCGATGGCCCACGCATTATGCAAATGCATGTAGTAATAGAAGAGTTGAGAGTAGTGTAGAGAAATTAATTCATGATGGTTGATTTGAATATTTCAGAAAAATTCGACGTCATTTTCAAGATGTGAGACCAGAGTAGCCCCGGATTAGTCTGGGTCTACACTGGTCGCCATTCTGTCAATTTGGCATTGTTCATGCCTAACACGTTTAACTAATAACCCGAATTATCTGTCTGTAACGCAGGGCGACTTAACCCTTTGAACCCGAAATCCCGCTATATCGGTTTATGCAAAAAGTGCAGATCCAGATGAGCCGGCTCGTAACGAGCCGTCTCATCAGGATCTGCACTTTTTGAAAGTAATTTTAATATTGTTGAGAACAAAAACACCCCCTTTTCATAAATGGACGAATCTGAAAATCATTTTGTGACCATTGGATTGGTCGGAACATTAGCATATCACAGTCCGTTCCAGTTCCTTAGGGCTGAAAGGATTAAGTCGCCCTGCGTTACAGACAGAGAATTCGGGTTAGTTTGACTAATAGATCTACCAAAGTGTAGTGACTACACATGATGACCAGCATAGAGATAAATTACAACTGGCTTAAGGTCCATTTTCCCAACCGATGGCCCACGCATTATGTATTATGTATATTACGTGTCTATGTCATTGACTGAAGTCGCCCTGTGTTACAGACAGATACTTCGGGTTAGTTTGACTAATAGATATACCAAAGTGTAGTGACTACACATGGTGACCAGCATAGAGATTGATTACAACTGGCTTAAGGTCCATTTCTCAACCGATGGCCCACGCATTATTTATTACATGTATGTATATTGCGTATCTATATCATTGTATAAATTTCAAGTGCATTTAAATACTAGCAAATGCATGTAGTAATAGAAGATTTGAGAGTAGTGTAGATAAATGAATTCATATTGGTTGATTTGAACATTTCAGAAACATTCGACGTCATTTTCGAGATGATAATTTGCGGTGAAATGAATCAGATGTAGATCCAGATTCGCACAGTCTGATCAGGATCTACACTGTTCGCCATTCCATCAATGAAACACCTGTCATGATTCTAACAAGGACTATTCATCGCTATCAGTCTACAGTAGTGTGCTATTTGATCAGAAGCTACACTGGTCACAAATCCCATAAGTACCATTTCTCCAGTCACAGCCACATATGATGAGCATGTGTCCAACGGGTCCTTAATAATGCCACGCTTGTAACAAGCAATATAGATTGCTACCATGCTACATCAGTGTGCTATTTGATCAAGAGTAAATCATTTCACAAATCCCATATGCCCCATTTATCAAATGACAGCCACATATTACCTCGCGTCTGAGTGGGGTTCAGGTGATAGTCCGTCATATTGAAGTACAACTTCCCCATGTTTGTGTACCACATTGTATATATTTACAACGGGCATATACACCTATATATGTGGCTGTGACTGGAGAAATGGGGCTAGTGGGATTTGTGACCAGTGTAGCTCCTGATCAAATAACACACACCTGTAGCTTGATAACAATATATTTTGCTTGTTATTAGCGCTAGCATGACGGGTGTTTCATTGATGGAATGGCGACCAGTGCAGATCCTGATCAGACTGTGCGAATGCACATGCTGATCTGGACCTACACTGGTCGCAAAGCCCATAAGCCCCATTTCTCCAGTCACAGCCGCATATTACGTGTTTATTTTACAATAGTTATATATCCGGGGAACGGCCATATAATATTATCATAAATAGTTTGTGACAAAACCCAAAAGCCTCATTTCATCAGCTTGACTCATATTCGTGAATCATATTCTCAAGTAAAGTCTCATTGGTGAACTGACCGACACCAATCGACCGACCGACACAGACCGACCTACACAGACCGACCGACAACGACCGACCGACACCGACCGACCGATACCGACACAGACTGACGACACCAACCGACGACATCGACGGAGACTAATCAAAACCGGCCGACCGACACCGACTGACCAACAAAGACCGACCGACACCGACCGACCGACCCTTACCGACCGACAACGACCGATGACACCGATCAACCGATGGCAACCAACCGATACCGACCAACACCAATCGACCGACAACGCCCGACACCGACCGACCGACAGCACCGACAGCAATCGGCCGACATCTCCCGACATCTCCCGACCGACCGACCTCCCACGACCGACCGACCGACCGACCGTGGTTTATATGGCAGATAATTGCTAAAATAGTACGTATGAAGTGAACATTCACCTGCTGTCAGTGCATTATTTTCTCCACCTCGGCTCACATGGGGGCAGCCATCTTTGTTTATTTCATAAGTTCCGTCTTAAATATTTAAGCTACCTGTCTTAGTTTTCCATCGTAAATTTCGATTGTCGTTCTTGCAATGATGTTTTGTGAAACGGACTAAGCACGTACTCCGGACTTAACTTATAACTTATGACAAAAGTACTTGCTTAGTTCGTAATTGAAACGGGCCCCATGAATGTGCAGTCTATATAATCGTACGGTATGACAGTTTAAGATGCAAGATCTTTAATTGTACCAAATGTTGTATTAGGTTCATTTTCTCAGTCGGCGGACATTTACTGATTGCCAGTATGGATCAGTCTGGTGTACACGTGGTACCACTAGGTAAAATATGCAAATACATAATTACGGTGAATTAACAGGTACAAATATCTCCCATTTGAAATTGTAGCAACCCATAGAATGAATGAGGTAAACGAAAATCGTCGTCTGCAGTTGTAGTGTACATGTTTTCATTTTCAATACAAACATGGTTTGGTAGCACTTTAGAATCATTTCCATTGAAAATGATTCTAAACTGCTGTCAAGTCATGTTTTTGAGGAGGGAAATGGAAAATAGAAAATTGACAGCAGAAGACAACATTTAATTCAGCATTGTAAGGGTAAAAGAAGTATCTAATTGTAAATATACAAAATTGTTCGCCCGGCAGTGCGGTCTAACTGCGCATTTAGAAACACATGACTTGATATCTAGAATAATATGCAAATACTATATGTAAATACTATATGTAAATAGTATACATATCTATGTTTACTTTGTCGAACCAATTTTCAGGTTTAAATGAACCAAGATAACATGCAGCAACAAATGACGATACGAAAGTCATACATTACATAAATCCTGGCACATTCGAAATCTAAAGTATACGTACGTATTTACAAAGTACTTTGGATTGTGTCTGTGTAAATAAGCACGTACATGTTATTACCATACTATAATGTTATACCAGTTTGGGTCCCCGCTCGTCTATGGTACACAGGGGCTGATCTGAAGGGTGGGGGGGGGGGGTTCCGGGGTTGCAACCCTACACGCGTACAGCCACGGAGTTTACGTAGATCACAGTTTACCACCAGTTGGAGTGTGAATTTAAATGCCGTAAAACACAGGAAAGTGCATTTCGAAGAGCTCGAAAATGGGACAACCTCCTAGTTGCGAACGGTAACTCTTGCAATTACTCCCGTACCGTCCGTAGCTACGGTACGGGAGTATATTGCAAGAGTTACCTTCGCAACTCGACAACCCCCCCCCCCTCCCCAAATGCTGGATCCGCCCCTGGTACATGTATGACGTTTGGGTTTCAGTCGTGACAATTCATCATCCAATTTAATAAATGGCACTCCCATTAATCATGGCATATACTGGATACCATTACGTATACTTGTTGCGTGCAATAATGAAAATGAACAACAATAATTAATAAACGAGTTTACGGATTTCATAACACGCTCAGTTGAGTTTCCTACAGCTATATGGATATTTAATTACTAGTAGTTAAGTATGTTTTATTTGCTCAACTAGTCATATGGTTCGAGTTATTACATTTCAGCGGCCCGTTTCACTAAACTTCGTACGACTAAAATGTTCGTAAGTGCAAAATTATGATAGTCTGTAAATTTTACATTAACAATGTTTTCTTGTAAACAATTATTGGATTTACATTTATTGAGCATGTAGCCTATGCTCAATCAATGTAAATCCATCAATTGACCTTTTCAGACGATCCTAAATTTGCACTTACGAATATTTTAGTCGTACGAAGTTTAGTGAAACGGCCCCCAGAACCATTCGCTGATGGTATATAATATGCAATCCCCTTGATTGTTTATTTATGATTTAGAACGAAGACGTTAACAATTTCCCATTGGGAAGCTGTATCCTTTGCATTTATTGAACAATCAGCTCTCTGATCTAGATGTTGATACAGGTGTGACAACGATGGTCCATAGGTTTCCCGAAACATATAAAATGCACTCGTCACAATACTCGTATGTACATGTATATGTAACTGACACATGCAGCCACATGTAACATACAGTCAAACCTTCACGAACGGTCACCTGTCTTCAACACCTTTCTGTAACAGCAACTATTATATCTCCCCGTTGAACAATTGCCTATATAGTTAACCTCTCAGCCACCTCTCTACAACGGCCACTTATGTTCATAACCACGGGTGCCTGTTATAGAGAGACTTTGCACTGTCATCGTAAATTTCACTTGCACTTAACGCTTGACTATTTTGCTCGCAGGTTGAGCGTCGTCTTTCAAATATTATTGGTTACACTTGAAAAGCAAAGGCTATATCAGAATATATTTCCATACTAAGTAGATATAACAATCAAATGTAAAATACTGGTGATATTTTCGCACGTTTTCATTGCAAATATACATTTATAACTCTATATTTTCCCCTTAAATCAATGACTGGTAGATGCGCTACTGTATGTGTGTATTATGCAACTTGTGCCCAGTCGTGAGAAATAAAGGCGTATTAGGTTTGCAACCAGTGCAGCCCCAGATCAGCCTACGCATTCGCGCAGTCTGATAAGGGCCTTCACTGTTCGCTATAGAGTTTGGGAAACATTCAATAGGCATATATCGACAACATTTGATGTGTTCAAGCTGATCAGAAGCTGGACTGGTCAAAAACCCGAGAAGCCTATGGTGGTAGGTCACAAAAATCGCAGACTATGCTGGCAACATCACAATTGAAAAAAGCGGTTAGTGGAAAAATGTGGCTAACTATGGACTCAGTCCTGTTTTCCTGGACTTAGCCCCCTTTTCGCACTGATCCCTTCAACCCACTCTATAATTATTTACAAAATCGCATATCAGCGTATGTAACTAATATTGATTGAGACACACTAAGTATACATCTGAACATGTTCCTGATATTACACGTAGTTGACAGTTCTTGCTGCGAGGCATAGACTGTATATTTGTTATCACAGGGGTCCGTAGTTGAGCTGGGAAAAGGTAGTATCTCACTGGGCTGCGACAGCGACTAGATGGAGACACACAATTGCGAGAAAACACGCAAATTAGCGACAATTTTCACTTGGAATCACACTGAATTGGTACTTAGGACACGTTCGCGTATGTCGCACAAATGTTGCACGAATGTCGTACGAACTCCCGGCGAATGTTGGCCCAAATTGTGTTCGCATACATACAATTGCGATTTCTTTGCACTTGTGACCGTCGCGCGAGTGTTCGCACGAATGTCGCGCGACAGTCGCGCGACAGAAATATGCGTGACAATTGAGAAATCGCAATTTATTCTCAATTCATTCGCTTCGCAATTTTGTCTCGCTCCCAGGGGTCACAGGGCAGTTCGCGCCTGTCTCGCGCCCGGAATGTCCGATTCTCATGTTTGTCACCAATAAATTACAATTTAGTTTCATAGAGGTCGCCAACCCCTCACAAAGTTGTTTCACATTTCTCGCACTTTCTGACTCACGGAAACTAAATTGAGAAGGGTTCGAGACGGGTTCGAGACACCGCGGCGACTCTGTGATTATTTTGAGAGAAAATTTGTCACGCGAATTTTGTGAACATGTTAAGAATTCCAGCGACACGAGAGCGAGGCCCTGCGACTCACGCGAGGAAATTGAGAACCCCTGCGAACGTTTCGAGACATTTTGGAAACTTCCTCGCGAATGCCGTTCGCAATTTGTCGCCAACAGTCGCAACCCAGTGAGATACTAGCTAAGGGTTTACTGAAATAATCGGAATTTCGGTAAATTTTTCCGAGCACAACTACGGACCCATACGTTTGTTATAATTAAACTCAGTTTTACATGGACGTGTTCGCTCATGATCGGACATTGTGGTTGCTCGAGCTGATATACGGCTACGCTGCCCGTCTAGACGTCGTATTATATACTTGTTGTCAGCCAATGGCCCACGGATTACATCCTTATTCATTAACCGTTTCTATTCACATATAGATGCACGCGCACTATTGCACACAATTTATGTAGATGTTGTGAAATAAAATCATCTTCGTCGTAGTGATACGTTATAAAACACACGGAGGCAGTCTGTGCAGTCTGTGTAGCACACTGCGTGACTGTTCCCACGTATGCAAATATGTAAAAGATACATCCAATGAATCAACACTGACTTAGAGAGTTCTCATCGTGAAATAAATACCATGAGTCATGTGAGCTGAAGTGCATCGAATTAACAACATAACGTGCAGGGTACATACTTTCAATTTAATGAAGAAATTGAAGGTGAAATGAATGAATAGAATACGAATATCAATTACCTTGTCGTGAATGCGCATATTGATAGTGTCTGGTACATGTGACCAACGTATATATCTATGTGTGGCTGTTGCTGAAGAAATGGAGTTAATTGATTTTGTGACAAGTGTTGATCCAGATCCATCCACACACGCAGTCTGATCAAGGCATACACTGCTAGCTACATTGAGTCGAGGACATTAATAATGACGAAAGATTCATGACTAACGAATGATCATGATAGCCTCAGTACGCGAGGCTGTATGTCAATGATATCTGATCAGGACTCACTAAACGCCGTTTGTATGCGTGTAGGGTGACATATAGACATATATAATAATTGAGTGGCACGTCTGTCTGTAGGAATATTCATAATAGGTGACCATGACCTACATTAAAGGAAAACCCGTAAAACCTCAGTAAACGCCTAAAGGTTTCGTCGGTACGGGTGACATATAGACAGATAATTGAGTGGCACGTATGTATGAGTGGCGATTCATGTCATAAGTGCCGTTTCTAACGCGTTAGAGAAGTAACGCGTTACTTGTGAGAAGTAACTCGTTACTAATGTATGTACTATATAGTGAAACACATATTTGTAACGCGTTACTGCTCAACAGTAACGCGTTACATGACTAGCAGTGAGTAACTCGTTAGAAATTGGCTGTAACGCGTTACAAATCCTCTATATTGGCGGATCGTGTCATAAGTACTGCTTCTAACGTGTTACAGTTATAACGCGTTACTTCTTAGAAGTAACGCGTTACAAATGTATGATGTATATAATAAAATATCAATATCTAACGCGTTAGTGAAGCAGGAGTAACGCGTTACTTATTTTTTGGTAACGCGTTACTGCTTGACCAATCAGATATCATGTTACAATACCCGCCATTTCTCCAGAAGACTGGAAATGTGTAAAGTACGGACTGGACGCAAGCTTACGAACTGTACATTGAGTGATGTCAACAGCGGCCCACTGTGTTATGCATTTGGGATATAGGGTCTAGTTGATAATTAATCGACTGAGGATGAAAATCATTGCTATGCTATAGCGTCACCCTCCACTTGCCAGTCTCACTTGATTGCTTCAAATTCTGGGATTTGAGAAATCGAGTGAAGACGGATAAGGGGAGATGGGAGATAACTAGGGATGAAGCGAAGAGATTTGAATCAAGGAATCATATTTTAAATAAACAATTAACAAATAAACATTACTCGTCCATCTGCCATAACTAATTCCCTAAGACTGACAGTGTTAGATAAATTGCATAATTTGTATAATTTTGAAAATGTGCACCTCCCATTCTATACCGAAAACAAATAGTTTTGACAACTAATGGCGGGTATTGTAACACGAGCTCTGATTGGTCAACCAGTAACGCGTAACCAAAAATAAGTAACGCGTTACTCCTGCTTCACTAACGCGTTAGATATTGATATTTTAGTATATACATCATACATTTGTAACGCGTTACTTACCAAGAGTAACGCGTTAGAACTCTAACACGTTAGAAGCTGTACTTATGATACGATCCGCCAATATAGAGGAGTTGTAACGCGTTACAGCCAATTTCTAACGCGTTACTCACTGTTAGTCTTGTAACGCGTTACTATTGAGCAGTAACTCGTTACAAATATGAGTTTCACTATATAGTACATACATTAGTAACGCGTTACTTCACACAAGTAACGCGTTACTTCTCTAACGCGTTAGAAACGGCACTTATGACATGAATCGCCACTCTGTGTCAGCGATATTCCTGGGCCTGTGGTTCGGGGTTCAACAACTACACTCCATCAAACTACTGTCGCCTACACAACTGGTGGCTGGCTAATTTGTGGCTGTGATTCGAGAAATGGGGCTTATGGGATTCGTGACCTGTGTAGCTCCAGATTAAATTGCACACTCCCCATGTATGTTCCTTGTTAGAAGCATGGCGGCTGTTTCGTTGATGGAATGGTGACCAGTGCAGATCCTGATCAGACTGTGCGGATGCACAGGCTGATCTGGATCTACACTGGTCGCAAAACCCATAAGCCCATTTCTGCAGTCACAGCGACATTTGATGGCGCTCCAAACCAGCTGGCAAGTGTGGCACGTCATAGAAAAAACTGGTCTGGCCTCATTAACTCCGTCTGATACACAGGTGACAGAAAATAAAATCGCATGATGGTCAAGTGTCTAATATACAATGTAATTTATACCAAATGATGTCATGATGATGTTCCCGTCACCTGTGGTCTGACTACGGTCTGCACTGTTACATGTTTAGTTCATAAAATGAATGCCCACGGACCTTGTGCTGAATGCATTGGTTCATAGATTGATAATTGCTTCATAAGAGTGATGTGATATATGAATATAACATATGTGAATATTGTCTCGTTACTCTTTACTATATGGAGCATTGAGTTGCTATCTCCGCCATCATTGTATGTACAAGCCATCGTACAAATTCACGACTCCGTGCGTTTGACACATACAGTAAATAATAGGGCAGTAAACCAAATCAAATTTGGTGCAATACATAATGTACAGATATGACAACGGCAAGCTATAAATATTATGCCAACAAACTATACCAAAGACGAGATATCTAAGCTTTTCTCCCATCAATCTCAAAACAAATGTTGATGTGTAAACTTTCCAATCTGATGTACAGCCTATGTTACTATACACGTTACCCATAGGTAAATCCATATTTACTCGCATAGTAGGTGAGTAGACAGCAGGGACAATACACTCAGGCAACTGCTTACATGTCATTGGATTTGATAGCTAATAACATAGTACAGTAAAGGGTATATATGGTATGTGTTGTGTGGTTTGCCAGATAAAAGTGATACACTGTGCGATTTTCTGTGTTTGAAGCTATTTATAATGGTGGTTCATGTTGTTAAAAACACAGGCACAAACCTGTTCAGAATTATGACATATTTGACAGATTGTAATATAATTGATAATAATTGATAGGAGTCCGTTCTCCTGGCTTTCCTACGTGTGATTAGCTACATTATATAATATGTACTACTTCACATTTTGAGTTCTTTGTCAAAATGCAGAACATGTGAAACTGGCTGATGGCTGGAACACACAAAAATGGCCGACTTGGCCACTCCATGTGCCGTATAGGGTACAGTAACGAGGTAGTATTCACATATATGTTATACATATATTCTATCACATTTACGAAGCAATTATCTTTGAATCAAACGATGATCAGGTATATAGCGGGTCCTTAAGGAGAATCAATGAGGGTGGTGTTTCAATAAGACAATGTATCATGCCATTATTTATTTTCCCGTCACCTGTAAACTGACTACGGTATACCTTGTTCTCTGTTTTAAAATACATAAAATGGGGCTTATGTGAATTGTGACTAATGCAACTCCTGATCAAATAGCACACTCCCGTAATAACTGATAACGATGCTGTCGGGTATTTCATTGATACAATGGCGACCAGTGCAGATCCTGATCAGACTGTGTGGATGCACAGACTGATCTGGATCTACACTGGTCGCAAAACCCGTAAGCCCCATGTATTCAGATCACATCCACATATTAGTATGGTCCCCAGGCTGACAAATAGGGCCTGGATACTTTTGAATAAGCGTAGATCTTGATTGTATTTCACATTCAGTGTCACACAATACGAATATACGGAGCCCCGCAGAGGACATGGATTTTTTTTTTATTAATTCGTTTCCACGAAATAACAATTCGTTCCCTCAATTTAACAATTCGTTCCCTCGATATAACAATTCGTTCCCACGAATTCGTTCCCACGAAATTAATAATTCGTTCCCACGAAATGACAATTCGTTCCCTCGAATTAACAATTCGTTCCTACGATATAACAATTCGTTCCAACGATATAACAATTCGTTCCCACGATATAACAATTCGTTCCGGTGGGAACGAATTGTTATTTCGTGGGAACGAATTGTTAAATTGAGGGAACGAATTGTTAATACGTGGGAACGAATTGTTATTTCGTTGGAACGAATTAATACAAAAATAAGTCTACGTCCCCTGCGGGGCTCCGTACGAACATGACCAGGGGGCCGTTTCACTAAACTTCTTACGACTAAAATGTTCGTAAGTGCAAAATTATGATAATCTGACATTAACAATGATTTCTTGTGAACAATTATTGGATTTACATTTATTGAGCATAGGCTGCATTTGCAGCGTATGCTCAATAAATGTAAATCCATCAATTGAAATTTCCAGACGATTACAAATTTGCACTTACGAACATTTTAGTCGTACGAAGTTTAGTGAAACGGGCCCTGTCTCCTGATAATGGTATATGTTGCTTGTTAGAAGCATGACAAGTATTTCATTGATTGAACAGTGCAGATCCTGATCAGACTGTGTGGATGTGAAACGAGCCCCTGAACCGTATTGCTATACAAGCTGAAACGACATGACGGATATTTCAGTTATCGTTGGCGACCAGCGTAGATCCAGATTAGACTGCGCGGACCCTGATTAGACTGCGCAGTCTAATCAGGGGCTACGTTGGTCGCACACGTCGTGAGGTCCCATTTTCTCAACTGGTGATCCAAGTTTAGTCAAACATAAATGCCGCCTAATGACAGATATCACCCCGCCAATTTTGCCTAGCGGAGTATGTCAATACAACTTTGATGGTGGATAGATAACTTCGGTGTATACTACTGATTCGGGGCAATTGTCCTCTACATTTGGTGTAATAAACTGTTTCATGCATATAATTGGCCTTCGCAGTTTATTACCACACTGTATTAAAATCATTGTACACGAGTGTTAAGGACTGGCTTTATAGAATATGACCTTATAATTCCAGCACAAAAATATTTACACAATTCCCTAATATTTGATTGGTCCGTTGCAAGTCTCCGTCCAAAATTTATATCCCAGTAAACTCCATGCCGAACTACTTTCCGTAACCGTGAGGCGCAGTTAAAATAATTCTTAATAAAACGGAAAATAAACACATTTTCTTGATGAATTTATTTCAAATGCTGGAATTATAAGGAATGAATGGCCTTTTTGTGGAATTTATCGGGGATATAAACTTGGAAAAGTCGCGGGAATACTGGCCTTCGTCCAGTATTCCCGCGACTTTTCCAAGTTTATTCCCCGATAAATTCCACAAAAAGGCCATCTATATTAAAATCATTGTACACGAGTGTTAAGGACTGGCTTTATAGAATATGACCTTTTGTTTGAATTGTATAGCATCATACGTGTGACTGAATATCTATATAAAGTATATCTGACCCTGTTCGTGTTAGTGTATATTATGCAGAGCATTGGGTTGCCATCTCCGCCATTTTAGTTTGTACATTCTATCCGACAGTTTCACCACTTGGAGCGTTTGACACATACAGCAAGTAATATGGCAGAAACTATAATAACATTTGATGCTATTCTTCCCATATATATATGACGACAATATCCTATAAATAAAATTTCAACAGACTACACAAAAAGCTCTAATCGATATCTGAGCTTTTCTACCATCACTCACAAAATATGCAATGTACATGTTTTCAATGTGTAAAATATCAAACTGATGCACTGTCTATTACTAGAAGTACAGCTGCTACGAGCAAACCCGTATTTACTCGCAAAGCAGGCAAGTAGACAATAGTGACAATATACTCAAATAACTGCTTACAAGTCACTGGATTCGATAAAGTATGTATGACAATACATGTATATATTTACTGCACTGTGTATTGTCGTTACTGTTACACGGTCGTCACTGAATTCTCAAACATTTTAACGAAGGGTCAACAAATCCTTCAGATATCAAACTTTGTATATACATTTGATAAAAACAACGCATAGCACGTTGTTTTCAGATGTCTTCCAATCATGTTGCTCCAAATTGTATTCATATGTTTTTCATATTATCAGTGGTATGTGTCAAACGCCACAAGAGGTAAAACTGACCGATGGCTTGTACACACTAAGATGGCCTACACTGCAACTCCATTCACCGTGTAGGATGTAAAGGTAAAAGAGAATGTTCACATGTATGTTATGCATACATCCCATCACATTTACGAAGCAATTATGTATGAATGATAGGATGATCCGGGGTCACACTATAGGAATGAATGGCCTTTTTGTGGAATTTATCGGGGTATAAACTTGGAAAAGTCGCGGGAATACTGGACGAAGCGATAAAAAATTACAATTTTCGAGAAAAAAAAATCCTTTTTTTTTTTTTTTTTTTTTTTCGAAAATTGTAATTTTTTAAGGCCTCGTCCAGTATTCCCGCGACTTTTCCAAGTTTATATCCCCGATAAATTCCACAAAAAGGCCATTCATTCCTTATAATTCCAGCATTTTAAATAAATTCATCAAGAAAATGTGTTTATTTTCCGTTTTCTTAAGAATTATTTTAACTGCGCATCACGGTTACGGAAAGTAGTTCGGCGTGGCAGTTTACTGGGATATAAATTTTGGACAGAGACTTGCTACGGGCCAATCAAATGTTAGGGAATTGTGTAAATACTTTTGTGCTGGAATTATAGGTCCTTAAATACATCAATGAGACGACTATAGAAACCCGCCTGGGGCCCGTTTCACTAAACTTCCTACGACTAAAATGTTCGTAAGTGAAAATTTAAGATCGTCTGTAAATTTCAATTATTGGATTTACATTTATTGAGCATAGGCTGCAGATGCAGCCTATGCTCAATAAATGTAAATCCAATATTTATTTACAGGAAAACAATGTTAATGTGAAATGTACAGACTATCATAAATTTGCACTTACGAACATTTAAGGTTGGGTGGTCAGCTTCAATCTATGTGCCCATGCAATAAATATTATTAAACATACGTGTTGATTTAATATGCTATTTCGTTGATAGGTTTCATAAGAAACTCGACATAGCCTCGTTTCTTATGAGGAACTCACTTAATAAATATCATATTAAAGCATCATCATCATACGCAAATTCATCTATACATAAATGGAGTTCGCAAATAAAATACATGTATGCTCATTCAGTGTGCATCACTTTCATGTTGTTGTGACATGTTTTCAGTGACAATTTGACAACATTACACATTTCCTGCAGAGATGTAGCTGAACGTCGCCGTTAGACTGTCACCAATAAACGTGTACCTGTGGCTGTGACTGGAGAAATGGGGCATTTGACATTTGTTGCTAGCTTACCACCAGGGGGCGCGTTTTACTAAACTTCGTACGACTAAAATGTTCGTAAGTGCAAAGTTATGGTAGTATGTAAATTTCACATTAACCATGTTTTCTTGAAAACAATTATTGGATTTACATTTATTGAGCATAGGCTGCATGCAGCGAGCATAGGCTGCATGCAGCCTATGCTCAATAAATGTAAATCTATCAATTGAAATTTCCAGACGATCCTAAATTTGCACTTACGAATATTTTAGTCGTACGAAGCTTTGTGAACATAGGCATGCAGCCTATGCTCAATAAATGTAAATCCATCAATTGAAATTTCCAGACGATCCGAAATTTGCACTTACGAATATTTTAGTCGTACGAAGTTTTGTGAACACAGGCTGCATGCAGCCTATGCTCAATAAATGTAAATCCATCAATTTAAATTTCCAGACGATCCTAAATTTGCACTTACGAATATTTTAGTCGTACGAAGTTTTGTGAAACGGCCCCCGGGGACAGTTTCACTAAACTTCCTACGACTAAAATGTTCGTAAGTGCAAAATTATGATAGTCTGTAAATTTCACATTAACAATGTTTTCTTGTAAATAAGTGTTGGATTTACATTTATTGAGCATAGGCTGCATATGCAGCCTATGCTCAATAAATGTAAATCCATCAATTGAAATTTGCAGACGATTCTAAATTTGCGCTTACGAACAGTTTAGTCGTAAGAAGTTTAGTGAAACGGCCCCCAGTTCTGTTAGCGTACTCCTACAAACTGAAAATGAGTTTATGTTTGTTAGATGCATGCCATGTGTTTCAGTGACTGAATGACAAACAGTTAAGAGGCTGGTCGACTTCAATATTGATATGAGTTATGCATAATTATAGGGTGTGCATTATTGGCGGGAAACCAGGACTTGGTTGAGAACCCGGTTGAAAAAGAGACACAAATCCGAAGCATATCCAGAATGTCAGTAATGTTAATTAACCGTCGCTCACCTGACGCATACATGCGGATACACGTACTAATAACATTAACATTTATAATGAATTTTACATTAAAATCATTTGATTCTCTATCCCGTCAACACAGTGCGTATGTGCCGTGAAACACGGTGTCGTGAAACATTTTTGATATCCTGTCAATACGACATAATCACTGCGTATGAATATGTGCAGTTGTCATACTAGTCAATTCTCAGATTTTCAGGATGAGGCTGGGGTTATTTTTTTGTCCATGTTAAAGCTATTTGTAGTGTTGACGGGATAAATAGGTCAGTGCCGTGAATGGGAAAACATATCTGGCAAGGCTTAGGAAACGGGATGGGCGATGCTCTGCCGAGCACATCCCGTTTCCGAGCCGCGCCAGATATTTTCAGTGATTAGATCGTATTGACAGAATATCAAAAATGTTTCACGGCACCGTGTTTCACGGCACATACGCACTGCGTTGACGGGATAAATTGAGTATTTGTAGCAGCACTTAACTGGCATATGTCATATGAAGTCAAATATTATAGGTAAACCGTTGACTGAAATATCAAAAATAAATTCAGGGTTTAGAACTGCTGCTCTTAGTAACCAAAATTGTGTGAACTGTTAATTAGCAAAATAAAAAGTATTAACTTTTACTTAAGAGTATTGGATAACTGGATATACATGTACATGCTTCCTTACGGAGCCCAACAGGGGACGTAGAATTCTTTAATTTTCATTAATTCGTTCCCACGAAATAACAATTCATTCCCACGGGAACGAATTGTTATATACCGTGGGAACGAATTGTTAATTCGAGGGAACGAATTGTTAAATATAGGGAACGAATTGTTATTTCGTGGAAACGAATTAATAAAAACAATCCATGCCCCCTGCGGTGCTCCGTACTACCTGGCATAAGCAAATTTATTCTACCCTTGTTTTACATTGTGAAAATTACTTTCTGAAAACAGTAATCGATGTATTGTCATGTTGAATACGATAGCTTGTTCGAAACATTTCGCTCTTAAGTAACTAATTTGGAACCAGAAAATGAGACTTTACTTGAGAATATGATTCACGAATATGAGTCAAGCTGATAATTAAACGTAGCTGAGGCTGCAGAAATGGGAATTATGAGTTTTGCAACCAGTATCGCTCCTGATCAAACAACACAATCCCGAAAAAATATCTGGCGCGGCACGAAAACGGGCAGAGTTTCACTAAACTTCGTACGACTAAAATGTTCGTAAGTGCAACATTATGATAGTCTGCACATTTTACATCAACAACGTTTTCTTGTAGACAATTATTGGATTTACATTGATTTAACATAGGCTGCATATGTTCAATAAATGTAAATCCAACAATTGAAATTTCCAGACTATCCTAAATTGGCACTTACGAACATTTTAGTCGTACGAAGTTTAGTGAAATGGCCCAGGATATTATCGATTTGTTGACGACAGTCAGTGAATAGATGGCGACCAGCATAGCCCCAGATCTGGGACTATGCCCTAGTCGCACCCGCCATAACATCCATATTCTCAGCCGACGGCCCAAATACGATCCTAGTACAACAGAAATGTACGGAAGCCCATTAGGGCCACTTCACTTTTTTTTAGTTTCCATTTATTCAAGATGTTTTCTTGAATTTTCAAGTTCTTTTCTTGAATGTTCAAGAAAAGATCTTGAAAATTCAAGAAACGAACTTGAACATTCAAGAAAACACCTTGAAAATTCAAGAAAAGATCTTGAATAAATGGAAATAAAAACAAGTGAAGTGGCCCTAATGGGTTTCCGTAGAAATGTAATTCAAGCGCAGTACACTGTATTTTATTCATGAACTTTGTCCGATAAAAACGTATAACATATATTGGACAAGTGTATACCCGGGGCGGTATAACTTACAATTAAAGTCGGTGTATCAGCTCCCTTATATTCGGTTCCAGCGAACAATTTAGATTGCTATCAACCGAATGCGCCTGTTATTCCGATGTACAGATCCGATGTGCATATGTACATGTCGTAAACACTACCTGTATGCACAAAATGCTTAGGATGGTTCTTTCAGCACATGCACCATATATATTTCAGTTGCAAGTGTGTACCCAACTCATGTTTTATAGCGATACATATGACATGTAGTGTTTACACCGGCACTTATCTGTCCAATGTACATGGCAGAGCTGTATATAAGTGTACACATTGTATTGCTTAGTTTTAAAAGAACATAAAGCGCATGTACGTAGAAGTGGAAACTAAATGCTGTATGTCAGTTTGAAGTTCCGTAGCTTACATGTGTAGCAGAATATTTTGCTGTTACATTCAGTAGCTGATTTCACCAACATTGCAAAGTAGACTTTTCCAGCAAAGTATAATTTGAGGGAGTAATCATTTATTTTTCCTGAAATGAATTATTTCGTGTAGAACTAACGACTGCATATATTTGATGATTAAAAGTATTCAGAATTATTATACTGAATGTATTACATTATCACAGCCAAAATGGCTGTGATAATTTAATAAATTCAGTATAATAAAAATTAATCATTAATTTTTATTATACTGAATTTATTACATTATCATATTTTGGCTGTGATAATGTAATAAATTCAGTATAATAATCTGAAATTGAAAATTTCTCCCTCAAAGTATACTTTGCTACAAAAGTATACTTTGCAATGTTGGTGAAATAGGCTAGAGGTGTATTTAAACCCAGCGTATGCGTTTATCATATCATTGAGATATAACAGAGAGTCCAACAATGTTGATGTTTCTTGAAAAAATTTCAAAGCGCCACATTTATACTATTTATTCATGTGATATTTTATGAGCATCACGTCGAATTTCGTGCAATAAACAGACGGCTAATCGATAAAATCGGCTGAAATATGATTTGATATGCGGAGTTATTTGATGTCTGATATCTTTAGGTAGGTGTGGCAGTTTTACATAAGACTAGCGGTGAATATGTAATTATAAACTATAACAAATACAGTATTACGTTTCTAGTGACTGTATGTGACCCGTCCCCCACAGTTGAACCCAGATATCCAAAACACCATTGCGTAATTGATGGGTGTCATTGTCAAGGTGCATGATCACGTGGTTACAACAACAACAACGTCGCCCACTCCAAAGTAAGTATTATTTGATATTTTTCTTAATATGCAACGGATTTTGATGAAATATGGCGCAGCAAACGCGTCTTCATGAGCTGCATTTTGGTGGTCTAGGGAGTTTGGCACATACTTATGTCGTTTTTGCGAAGAACAGATTTCCGTGTCGGAGACACGGAAATCGATTGTTCGCAAAAACGACAGAAGTTTGGGCGAAAATACAGAGACCACCAAATGCAGCTTAACAAGATGCGTTTGATGCGCCATATTTCATCAAAATCCGTTACGTAATAAGGACACTATAAAATACTACGTACTTTGAATCGGTACTTGTTGTTGTTGTTAGTACCACGTGATCATACACCTTGATTGTAATGTATCAACATTAGGCATGTCTGTTCATGTTTGCAAACTGCACACATATGAGACACGCCATCGGACATCTGTGTAATTTCATAAAATACGGTTGCAAAATTTACAAATGTTCAGCGTACATAGGGAATTATACTCCGAAAATTGTGTAAAAAAAAATATTGTAAATTTTGTAAACGTTTTTAATGAAATTACGCCGATGTCTCAATTATATGACTGTGACTGGAAGAAATTATGCTTTTTTTTGTAATTTCCTTTTTTATTTCTCTTTTTTACACATAATATACACTTATACAAACATGCATTATACAATTACAATTCAGTTGTACAAGTATTCAACCGATCTGGCTACAGTGGGGTCAGCGTGTAAGTGCACACACGAACGAACACGACAGGTTGGGTCCAACCTGTCGTGTTCGTTCGTGTGTGCACTTACACGCTGACGCCACTGTATATTCTGACAAAAAATATATAGTTAAGTTATTGTCAGTGTACCGCCTTATCGGCAAGATAAATGACATGCAGGAGTGTACCACTATCTATGAGGGCAACAATGCGTTTATTATAGTATAGTATACAAACATATATATTGGGATAGGGGTATATTGTGCTTATGGGATGTGTGACCAGTGTAGCTTGAGATTAGACAGCACATTGCTGTAACCAGGGGGCTGTTTTACTAAACTTCTTACGACTAAAATGTTCGTAAGTGCAAATTTGGAATCGTCTGGAAATTTCAATTGATGGATTTACATTTATTGAGCATAGGCTGCATATGCAGCCTATGCTCAATAAATGTAAATCCAATAATTGTTCACAAGAAAACATTGTTAATGTGAAATTTACAGACTATCATAATTTTTGCACTAACGAACATTTTAGTCGTACGAAGTTTAGTGAAACGGCCCCCTGGTACCGATCCCTATTGTTTGCAGATTGTGTCTACCAGGTTTAGAGAAGTTCCATATATACACTAAACTGTATTAACCAATGTCAAAACAGAAGAACAGAAGAGAACAAAGCCTGTATTTGCAATAATATCAGACCACGCAGTGGTATATGAGTGCATACACGTACAGACTAATTTGTATTATCAACAACAACAACATGGCGGACAATACATATGCATGCAAATATGTTCAAAACAGAATATACCAGTACTTAATTCTGGCTAGAGTAAATCGTGTGTTGTCACCAATATTGAGCATTCATTACCTTTGTAGAAAGAACGTAGTCGGGGATACATTTACAAGGATTGAAATTATGTGATTATCACGCAATGGAGTTGGTACTGTTAGTTTATTGGGAGAAATCCGAAACAGTTAGTATGTGATCAGGGTCAATAGTCATGGTCAATGGTCAGTGACATGGGATGTGTGTATGCAATAAAATGGACACGAATGGGCGAGCTGGTCCGACCGTCATCTGGTCATCCAGGCATGTAAATCCGGCTGTAACTGGGCAAATGGGGCTTATGTCATGTGTGATCAGTCTGGGCCCGGTTGCTCAAAGCTTCTGTTAGCTTAACAGACTGTTAAATCCTTAGAATTGCTAAGGAGTTAACAGTCTGTTAAGCTAACAGAGGTTTTGAGCAACTGGGCCCTGGCGTTTGATCTACTAGCGCACTGCACTCATGCCGCTGATAGGGATTATTACGGAGCCCAGCAGAGGACGTAGAAGCCACGAATTAACAATTCGTTACCACGATATAACAATTCGTTCCCACGAAATAACAATTCGTTCCCACGGGAACGAATTGTTAATTCGTGGGAACGAATTGTTATATCGTGGTAACGAATTGTCCCACGGGAACGAATTGTTAATTCGTGGGAACGAATTGTTATATCGTGGTAACGAATTGTTAATTCGAGGGAACGAATTGTTAAAATGAGGGAACGAATTGTCATTTTGTGGGAACGAATTGTTAATTTGAGGGAACGAATTGATATATCGTGGGAACGAATTGTTACTTCGAGGGAACGAAGTGTTGAATATTTCGTGAGAACGAATTAATAAAAAAAAATCCATGTCCCCTGCGTCCCTGAGCAAGTACAGTGTGATCTGGGACTACACTGGTAAATGTAATCAGTCCCGTTTCTCCAGTCACAGCCACATAGGGTAGGTACATACTTAAAGTGCGTCTGTTGAACTGATAAATATCTGCACATGTCATATACGATTTATTCATATCTGCATTAACACATTCTGTTTATCGACACACCTAGTCTTATATTAGTAATTTATTTTGACTGAATAGATTTTCCTGTTTCTATTGCGATGTTTTTCGTTGTCATGCCATAGTCATACTGTGAACAAGCAATATATTTCACAAAAGATGTGACAACACATATTTATCGAATTCACCAAGAAAGCAATTACAATACTTGCTATTAATAAAATGATGTTACGCACAATATTCGTGTCCATTTGTGTTCGTGCATTGTTGACCAGTAATTAAATATGATTTTATCAAAATACATAACCTAGAGGCCATGTCATAAAATAAATATCTGAACAAGGTTAATAACGGTGACAGTCTACTGTTGACGATTTACGCACTTTAATTTATTTGCCACTCACATAGCCACTACTAGTCGGATGCCGGTATACAAATGCTCTATGAGACACAACCCTAATTTTCTGGCTGTCACGCAGGACGACTTGTAAGTCGCCCTGCGTGACAGCCATGAAATTCGGGTTACATGAAGCCATACCTTACTACACAGTGAATCCCTATCTTGAAGATGACATATGCATCCGTATATGGTTTCGAATATTGGCAACAATGTCTTACCTGACAGTCCTTATATTAGGATTAAAGTCCGAACATTGGTTTATTTTCACCTTTTTTCCTAATCGCATGTATTGTGTCTCGTATTTTCTGGTTTTCAATGTTTTCCACGTCAGAACACTATTTAACATTATACGTGCCTTATATGTGTTATGCAATACGTGTTGTGCTATATGGATTTCCGCATATGCTTGCCGCGCTTAAACATCGATATTATCGTAGAATATATGTAACACCTCAGTCATATCAGATTCAACAAGTTCTATAATTTTATGAACTGTGTCAATTACGAAAAATATCATTGAAATTGTGATTCAATTTCTTGAAGTGTTTCATATGTAACTTATGATGATGCGCCTTCTTTGAACGGCACACCCCACCCCAACTACCATGGCTGCCACAAAACGGGATATCACTTAAAGCTAGGGTCCCGCATGCCAGGTTATATTTGTTAGGGGGGCATATTTGTTTCGTCCATTCCTCAGATATGACATTGTTTGGGCAAAATAAACATTCACTCACCATTACCCGACGTATTAATTGGCATTATTATACTTTTTATAACTAACGTGAATTTCCAAACTGATATCAGGGGCGAAAACCGTGTTTTCTTAAAATGTTAACGGAAATTACTATCTATTATCTGCATTGATATTTTGATTTTGCAATGATCATACTTCAAAATCTCGAGAAAACATAATTGTTCAGGGGACGCATTTAATTTGAATAAATAATTTAAAAATCATTTGCATATCAAAATAGCCTGACACCACCGCGAGTTACTATCAGTAAAATAAAAATTACTAAATGATTATATCTGTATAACGGACACTCGTAATTCTTAAAACTGGTGGAATAGTTACACAAGTATACACTTATTTAATTCCTTTAAAGGACATGTTATGCCTACTAGATGGGACCCCAACTTTAACGGCAGACTATATGAATGTTCACAGTTCCTTCACCAGCCTCAGCCTATTTACCGTTTTATTGGACAAATGTAGTTATTGGCACATACAAGTATAAGTTATTGTTCACATATTGGATTTTTAAGGAATTAAATGCGAGGGAGCGCCAGCGACCGCAGCATTTAGTTCCTGAAAAATCCAATATGTGAACAATAACATACTTATAGTTCGGCAAAGTGTTACCAACTGATTCCTTACCCTAGTACACGTACGATTGTATCACTAGTTGTGGTAGTGACTGGATAAATGGGAATTATGGGTTTTGCGACCAGTATAGATCCAGATCAGCCTGTGCATCCGCACAGTCTGATCTGGATCTACACTGTTCGCCATTCCGTCATGATTCTAACAAGTACTACATATCGCTATCATGAGTGTGCTATTTAATCAGGAGCTACACCGATAACAAATCCCACAATCCCTATTTCTACAGTGACAGCAACTTATAAAGATCTACTTACTGTTTTATTTCAGCATCGTACATGTAGTATATTGGCACACACTAACCGATCCCCCACTCCATTACAGGTAAAAATGTATCATTATATGTCTTTGTATAATCCACTCCCTGTATCAATATTGAACCCAACTGACGACCACTGAATTTATATCCGATTATGTTAATTGATAAGAAACAAATTTGGCCGCAGTACACCCTAAATCCTGTTTAAGCAGTTTCCAGTCGAGGCTTAAAGGCACTGCATTTCAGATATGCACATAAACAGATGAAACAGAGTTTAGAAACAAAACGATTTAGTCACAGATTGGAATGTTATTTATGAACCCTGAACACATATTGGAATTAGTGGAAACATGTCTATAGTATCGAACAATAATTAGAGTTGCAAGCGAACGTTTTTCTTCAACCGATGGTTAATAAGTTCATTTCATATTATAGTACTTATACTAGGGTCTCTAATTGCAACTGATTTCTAAACGTGCTACTATATGATCATTTCATAATAAAAGCAAATCATACATTTTCCTTACTATACTGCGGGCCGTTTCTATAAACGTACGACTAAAATGTTCGTAAGTGCACAATTATAATAGTCTGTGAATTTCACATTAACAATGTGTTCTTGTAAACAATGATTGGATTTACATTTATTGACTTTAATACAGTTTCTGAGAGCAAATACTTGAATAATTGGCAATTCGATACAAATGAAATGGATCATTGATTGGTTTTTGTCATATATAGTGTGCGAAGTACAAACACGAGACGCAGTACCTATAGAGCAATATAAATAACAGCGATCTAAGATTGCTCACCTGAGAGGGGGTCAACATTAATCCATCAGATGCGTCCATGTGGTATAAGTTCCAACGTTAGCTTTACATTATTCTTTAATTAATCCTGCAGAAATATTTACTTTAACACTGTACATATTAAACAGTTAAACCGTCTATTGACATTTATGTGATAAATTTGGATATATGTATGCATACATTCGCTAATCAAATACTTACGCATTCACGGAATAATGTAACAGGAACATAGCCACGTTCATATACTTTAGTATTTAATCAGCAAATAAATATTTAGATTTGATGTTTGTAAGTTAAGATTTTAATTATAAAAAATCAATTTCGTTTCCCATAAACTGTATATGCTCCAGCAATTACGCTATGAATTCACATCGGCGTGTCTTTTCATCTATATTCCCAACAATTCACTTTTAACGACGCGGGGTAACGATCTGGCAAAAACGGGGTTTATCGTACTTGCGACCAGCGTAGACCCATATCAGACTGCGCATCAGCGCAGTCTGATCTGGGTCTGCACTGTTCGCTATTCGGTCAAATCATCAGATGTAAATAAACCAGGGAGATGGGCGTACGATTGGTACATGGGTACCATATGTGAGTCAAAAAGGTGCACGGGTCTCAAAAGGGCGGCGCCCAGTGGCAGCAGCACTACGAGTTTGGTACATTTTGTATTTATTTTCACACTCACATTAAACTTTGAGCAAATACATATATGCGAGGGGGTATGTGTCCCCGATAAACGGCTACTAACGTCTTCACTGGGGTATCATTCAGTAAAAGGTTATTGAAGGTACAATGGACGCCGGTGTATAAACAAACGGATTTCCCACACAGTTTTAACCACATTTTATAAAATGTACGTGTTCCTTTGCTTATTGTATGACACATTGCCCATGTTCCAATCGTACGCCCATCCCCCTGATAACCATGTTGCTTCAATGTTGCCGCTGATTAAGAGCTAAAGGCCGACTGGTCGTAAGTGAATATGTGACCGTGAGGGACAAATCGGACTTTCGCGTGCTTGTAATCAGGGTAGAACCAGAGACATATTTGCATCCGCGCTGTCTGATTAGCGTCTACATGGTTCGCCATTCCATCAATGAAACACCGGCCAAACAGTGTATTTATAGAGCATGTAGATCCTCCAAGCAGGATCTCACTTTATAGCGCGCCAGATTTAGACTGGCCTCATCTCATTATATGTCACCCGTTCACCCCTAAATAACTGGAATGGACTGTGATATGTTAATTTTCCTAATAATCAAATCGTCATAACATGATTTTCAGACTAGTCCATTTATGAAATTATGAAGGGTCTAAAAAATATGAAAATTACTTGCAAAAAGTGCAGATCCTGATGAGACGGCTCATGATGAGCCAGCTCATCTGGATCTACACTTTTTGCCAATACCACTCACTATACAGGTATGTGCTGTTGAAAGGATTAATCCTCATTTAGGTTTTGCATGGTTTGTCAGGTCGCGGCCCATTTCAATAATTTCAACACCATACGTTTCTATGGCGCCCTCAACGCCGTTTGCTATGGCATGGGTTTTTCGTACCTGAGAACCGTGCCCAGCTTGGCAGACTCGGAATCAACCGGAATTGAGCACGAACTCCAACCTGTTTGCTACACCTCAAGATTGGTGTGCATTCACGCAGAAAAAAACATCATTCGCAACAAACGCAATATTCATTACACTTTAGTTCAATCAAAGGACGGTCCAGAGTTGTTCACAAATAAAGGTTTTATAAGGTCGGGTCTTGGCCGCTGAACCGGTCATCGAAAACACAATCCTTTACCAAAATGGTAAACCCCAAACTATTCAGCAATTAATTACTGTTTCTAGTATTACGTTGCATAGTGACATTCCTAATTGCGGGAAGTAACTTTGCAGAACTCCTGGGGCCGTTTCACTAAACTTCGTACGACTAAAATGTTCGTAAGTGCAAATTTAGGATCGTCTGGAAATTTCAATTGATGGATTTATATTTATTGTAAATCCAATAATTGTTTACAATAATACATTGTTACTGTAAAATTTACAGACTATCATAAGTTTGCGCTTACAAACATTTTAATCGTACGAAGTTTAGTGAAACGGGCCCCTGTACCTTCGTACCCATGAGAGGTACGGACGATACAGGAGTATTCTGCCGAGTTACTTCCCTCAACTATGACGTTCTCAGTAGCCTATTTCACCAACATGGCAAAGTATACTTATCTAGCAAAGTATACTTTGAGGGAGAAATTTTAAATTTAAGGATAAATTTATTAATTTTTATTATACTGAATGTATTCATGTCATTTTGGCTGTGATAATGTAATACACTCAGTATAATAATTCTGCATACTTTTAATCATCAAATATATATATATATATGAAATAATGCATCAGTTCGGGAAAAATAAATGATTACTCCCTCAAAGTATACTTTGCTAGATAAGTATACTTTGCAGTTTTGATGAACTCGGCTACAGATCCGGATCAACGTGGTTCGCCAAGGAAACATTCGCGATAATTCCAACACGAAATAATGCGAATAAATGAATTATGTATGATAGTGTAAGGTTGGTGCGTGTTAGATGATTGGGACCTACACTGGTCAAACTCTCAGTAATCCCCGTTTCGCTATGATCGGGCCCATACAATCAGACTATACACCTGGATCATGCAGGCGGTACGATTACCATGGCGATTCGTTTGCGATATTTAGTCGGAAACGAATCTTCATCGCAGCATGGAGACGAAAATTAAGACTCTTAGCCCATAGACCGCTACTCACAACAATTGATTGTCGTCTGCTGTTGCTTTTATATCTTGCCTTGTTTCTCAACAAAAAACATGGTTTGACAGTTTGTACATTGTAACTGTCACAACCTTCCGTTTGATGTGAAACTCAATTTTAACTGCAGCACATCTAAACAGACATCCCACTGAATGCTTAACCCTTACACTGTGCGGAATTAAATCTGTCGTCTGCTGTCTGCTGTCGTCTGCTGTTTATTATTTTATTTTCCATTTTCCTCATTAAACATGGTTTGACAACACTTTAGAATCATTTCCATTGTTGTCAAACCATGTTTTATTGAGTAAGAAGACAATATAATATACAAGCAGACGACAATTTACATTTCCCGCATTCTAAGCATTAACATGCCTTCTCGTCTTATATCTGGATCAATGAGGTTACAGACAGGTGACACGCCGCGCTATGTATGATAAAATGAGACTCACAAGTTATATCGGTCCACCACCACCAACGATTTTTCCTATATAAACTAACCAATGACCACACATTTTGCTACTCTCTGCTACTTTAATTTTTGTCGCGCCTGCTTTAGCAGAGGCGCGACTATAGTCGGCGCTTTTTCCGTCGTCGTCGTCGTCGTCCGCGTCGTCGTCGTCCGCGTCGTCCGGTTTTTTTGTAAGGCAAATGCGTTAAAGTTATTGTTTTTTCACAATATCTCTTTAACCCCTTGCCAGACATTGATATTATATCACATCAATGTTTGTCTAGGGATGATGCTTCATTACGCATTTCCTTGTAATGTTCACCGGTTTTGTAACAGAAATGCGTTAAAGTTATTGTTTTTTCACAATATCTCTTTAACCCCTTGCCAGACATTGATAATAGTTCACATCAATGTTTGTCTAGGGATGATGCTTCATTACCCACATCCAAATTATTAAGGTCAAGGTCATTTATTTACTTGTAATGTTCACCGGTTTTGTAACAGAAATACGTTAAAGTTATTGTTTTTTCACAATATCTCTTTAACCCCTTGCCAGACTTTGATAATATTTGACATCAATGTTTGTCTAGGGATGATGCTTCATTACGCACACCCCCACATCCAAATTCTCAAGGTCAATGTCATGTATTTACTTGTAATGTTCACAGGTTTTGTAACAGAAATGCGTTAAAGTTATTGTTTTTTCACAGTATCTCTTTAACCCCTTACCAGACTTTGATAATATTTCACATCACTGTTTGTCTAGGGATGATGCTTCATTACGCACACCCCCACATCCAAATTCTCAAGGTCAAGGTCATTTATTTACTTGAATAATGTTCACCGGTTTTGTAACAGAAATGCGTTAAAGTTATTGTTTTTTTCACAGTATCTCTTTAACCCCTTGCCAGACATTGATAATATTTCACATCAATGTTTGTCTAGGGATGATGCTTTATTACGCACACCCCCACATCCAAATTTTGAAGGTCAATGTCATTTATTTACTTGTAATGTTCACCGGATTTGTGACAGAAATGCGTTAAAGTTATTGTTTTTTCACAATATCTCTTTAACCCCTTCCCAGACATTGATAATATTTCACATCAATGTTTGTCTACGGATGATGCTTCATTATGCACACCCCCACATCCAAATTCTGAAGGTCAAGGTAATTTATTTACTTGTAATGTTCATGGTCAAATGCCTCGGCAGGCGCGACACCGCTTCCGTGGTGGAATTCTTGTTCATATGGATGCTGTGGGACCTATTTCCCCTTATCATGCAGCCATTCTGCTCTGGATATTCACTAATTAAAATATAGGTTTAATTATTGTTAGGAAAGATAAATTCAATTTCCTGTGACCACCCTGGTGGTGGCGCAAAAATTCAGCGGCTGGAATTGAAACCGCCTCAAACATGAGAAAATGACAAACATGATGCGACTTACAAAATAATCCCAAAGCATATGCTTGAAACTGATGTAAATTGTACTTTAACATGCATGTGAAGTAGATTAGTGTATCAATTGACTGGTTTCTGCAAGCAAAGAGTGTCTATGGCATAACACATCTGGCTTTATTTTTTTTAACGTACTACTTTTGATTACACCGCGGATGAATATCTGATGATGTTATGTGGTTAAACTTATGCAGTGCCAGTGTAGCTCGTGATCAGCTGGCCACACCATTGCAATCTAAGAAGGACCCCCCATCATTCGTGAGCATAATACATGTTTCTTTGACAAATCCGCGAACAGTAGTAGTTTGTTTTGTTTATTAGTGTTTAACGGCCTATCAACAGTAAGGTCATGTAAGGCCGGGCAAACGGGTTCGATCCCATTTTAACCTGCTGCATTGGGGGGAAATCCCAAAATCAGAACGGAATATTTACATCGAGAACAAATATATCCAGCCTTGAAATAAGAATAACCTGACCTGGTGCCAGGTCCATATCACACCAAAGTCACTGGCCCCTTCCCCTAAAATAGGATTACGAATATCGTAATACTCACATAAGGGGTATAACCAGATTCAACTGTCACATACAAAATGCCAAAGACGTATGTGAGGGCCAAACCAGGTCTCCAGTCGGGATTCCGGTAAGGATGAACCCCGATCGTTAAATTACCCATCGTGTGCTCCCACCTGCCACCCACCCGAACAGTAGTAGTATATTTCTTATAGCCCCTGATCAGACTGCGTGGATGCGCTGCACATACTATATACTACGGAGCCCCTGATCAGACTGCGTGGATGCGCTGCCCATACTATATACTACGAAGCCCCTGATCAGGCTGCGTGGATGCGCTGCACATACTATATACTACGGAGCCCCTGATCAGGCTGCGTGGATGCGCTGCACATACTATATACTACGGAGCCCCTGATCAGACTGCGTGGATGCGCTGCACATACTATATACTACGGAGCCCCTGATCAGACTGCGTGGATGCGCTGCCCATACTATATACTACGGAGCCCCTGATCAGACTGCGTGGATGCGCTGCACATACTATATACTACGGAGCCCCTGATCAGGCTGCGTGGATGCGCTGCCCATACTATATACTACGGAGCCCCTGATCAGACTGCGTGGATGCGCTGCCATACTATATACTACGGAGCCCCTGATCGCTGCGTGGATGCGCTTGCACATACTATATACTTCGGAGCCCTGATCAGACTGGTGGATGCGCTGCCCATACTATATTACTACGGAGCCCGTGACGACTGCGTGGATGCGCCACCTGACATCCTAATTTCTAACGGAGCCCCTGATCAGACTAGCGTGGAAGCGCTGCCAATACTATATACTACGGAAGCCCGTGATCAGACTGCGTGATGCGCTGCACATATTTATACTACGGAGCCCGTGATCAGACTGCGTTGGAGATTGCGCTGCCACATCTTATACTCCGGGCCCTGCTGATCAGACTGCGGGGATGCGCTGCCCATACTATATACTACGGAGCCCTTATTCAGACTGCGTGGATGCGCTGCACATTACTATATACTACGGAGCCCCTGAATCAGACTGCGTGGATGCGCTGCCAAACTATATCTACGGAGCCCCTGATCAGACTGCGTGGATTGCGCTGCATACTTTTTTTTTATATACTACGGAGCCCCTGATCAGACTGCGTGGATGCGCTGCCCATACTATATACGGACGGGCGTGATCAGACTGCGTGGATGCGCTTGCACATACTATATACTACGGAGCCCCGTGATCAGACTGCGTGGATGCGCTGCACATACTATATACTACGGAGCCCCTGATCAGACTGCGTGGATGCGCTGCACATACTATATACTACGGAGCCCCTGATCAGACTGCGTGGATGCGCTGCACATACTATATACTACGGAGCCCCGCAGGGGACGTTGAATTTTTTTTTATTAATTCGTTCGCACGAAATAACAATTCGTGCCCTCAATTTAACAATTCGTTCAAACGATTTAACAATTCGTACCCACGTTATTGTTATATCGTGGGAACGAATTGTTAATTCGAGGGAACGAATTGTTAAATTGAGGGAACGAATTGTTATTTCGTGGGAACGAATTAATAAAAAAAATCCATGTCCCCTGCGGGGCTCCGTATTATGCTGCTGTTGAATAGTGTGTGCTTTCAAGTACATGTATAACACTTTTAATCCGTCAAATAGTACGGACACAGGGAATGAATGCATGAAGTCAATGAACGAGGTTGTTATATTATGTGACCCGTCACACGACATAAATATAATAGACAGATTAAGTAATAAAAGCCGTCCGTATTGACTGATATTGTCTCAGATAGCCTTTTGGTTACAGTGATCAGTGCGGCTCCTGGTCAGACTGGGCGGAGTTTAATCGTGACTATTCACACCGTACAACATGCTGTCGTGTCTGCAGTTGTTGCCACGACAACAGTCGGCCGCGACAATTGCTAAACTATGGGGCTTGTGACATCATCTCCCAACACTAGTTAACCCCGTGGAATTTTGTAACATTCGTCTCATTTAGCAAAATAATATTGTTTTGTTTTCATTGAGCAGGTAATCTTTTGTGTGTTTTTATTGCTATAACATTATTGCGTCGTATGTCTGGCGTCATTTGGTCATTTGGACGCCGTTCAACCAATGAAACTTCAGCGAGCAAGTAGTTTAGCATCGGATGTGCGTATCTACGGGTACGACAATTATATATCAGACATTAGATGTTGCTGTGAGTGAAGAAATTGGTCGTGTGGCGTTTGCGACCAGTGAAGATCCAGATCAGTCTGATCATGATCTGCACTGCTCGCCATTCCATCAATGTGGTATACTAGTCATGATTCTGACACGGAATACGGATCGTTATCAGGCTACACTGGTGTTATATTTGACCAGGACCAACACTGGTCACAAATCCCATAAACCCCATTTCAAAGCAACATATATGAGGTCAATACAAAGCTCAATTACCTTATACAGTGAAACATCTCTAAACCTGACACCATGTGGGGTCCTAGTGTGTCCGGTTTAGCGAGGTTTCACTGTAAATCAGACAATTGATCATTCTGAGCCATAGTTGTGTGCTATGCGATCATGAACACCTAAGATAAATGACTAGAATCCCATCAGAAATGAGATATCCTAAGATATGTAATTGGTGTCCGGTTTAGAGAGGTTCCACTGTACTATTGAATGCATCTACTGTTTCTGCAACACATGACGGTGTAATTCCAAGGTATACTGCACAAGTCAAATTTAACATTACTAATTACAACAGAAATGTAATCAAACAGTCTTACCTGTTTTGCACGTTCACCCCTCCACACATTGAAGCAGCTGGAAGTGCTGTATGCGCAGTGTATTCATCATCTAGCTGGTTAAATTACATCCCGACAATGACGAATGATTCTTTTCCAAATAATTTATTTTCCTAGTTCCTTTCAACTAATAATCACGTACGTATATCATGAATACTCATTAACTATCAAATACAGCGAATATTATACATCTGATAGATATCAAAGTATCCAGCATCGTGGCGTATGCACACCAAACCGTGTTCGCTTTCGATCTTAATACTGTCACACTTGTTGGTAGAAACATATAGCCTAAACCAAACCGTGTTCGTTTTCGGTCTTAATATTGTTAAGCTCGGCAAACATCGGCCTTTCGTCTGTCTGTTGCCATTCACCGATACGAGGTTTAAGCGATACCTTGATCGCTCAGATGTAATATGCCAGGTAAACAGAACAGGTAATCTACACAATTTGCATATTATTCATTGATGTTTAAGTCTACCTCCGTCACTAGAGAAAATGCAGTTAAGCATGACTAATTGAGCTAGTCGATAGTTTTGTTTGATGTACAGTATATGCCTAATTAAAAACGTATTAAATAATTCAGTGAAAGTTGCTGAATATATTTACACAATTTAAGGGGTCAGTGAATTAAGGGGGCTAACTCCAGAATGAGTTAGTCCCCTTGTTTCACTGACCCCTTAAAGGTACATGCCAACTCAGTAGGCACACACTGTTCTTTATATCAGAGACATCATCTTAGACATGTTCTGGCAAAATAAAAATGCATTCACGTATTGATTGGCATTATTATACATTTTATATCAGACGTAAATTTCCACACTGATATCAGGGGCGATAACTGTGTTTCCTTAAAATGTCAACGGACATTAATATTTATTCTCTGTATTTATTTTTTGATGTGCAATGATCAGACTTTATAGTCTGTCGAAAATATTATTTTTTCAGACGCATTTAATTAGAATAAATGTTAATTAGAATAAATAATTAAATAATATCATGCCTCATTTGCATATGAAAATAGCCTGATACCACCGCGAGTCACTATCAGTAAAATAAATATTTCTAAATGATTATATATGCATAGCAGGCACTCGTAACTGGTGGAATAGTGACACAATTATACACTTATTTAATTCCTATAAAGAACAGTTTGTGCCTACTGCGCGGGCATGTACGTTTAACATTTCGTTGCATTGTTTTGTCATTGGAAGATGGTTAAGATAAACAGACGAGTAATTGTTACATGCGAGTTTCAGTAGAATATAAATAATTTTACACACTATATCGCCCGAGGATATGTATTATGTACTGGCGCGGAACTGAACGGTGCTGAATGCATACATATAATGCGCTTCAAGTTATGCAATTTTAATTTGCATACTACACTGATTCACACACGCAACTTAAAATATATTCATACGGAAGCCCATTAGGGCCACTTCACTTTTTTTTATCTTTTCTTGAATTTTCGAGATCTTTTCTTGAATTTTCAAGATCTTTTCTTGAAAATTCAAGAAAAGATCTCGAAAAGATCTTGAAAATTCAAGAAAATATCTTGAAAATTCAAGAAAAGAACTTGAAAATTCAAGAAAACATCTTGTTTTCAAAAGAACTTGAAAATTCAAGAAAACATCTTCTTTTCAAGATGTTTTCTTGAATTTTCAAGTTCTTTTCTTGAATTTTCAAGACCTTTTCTTGAAAATTCATACTGTTCTTGAATTTTCAAGTTCTTTTCTTGAATTTTCAAGATCTTTTCTTGAAAATTCAAGAAAAGATCTTGAAATTCAAGAAAAGATCTTGAAAATTCAAGAAAAGAACTTGAAAATTCAAGAAAACATCTTGAATAAATGGAAATTAAAAAAAAGTGAAGTGGCCCTAATGGGCTTCCGTAGATTCACACACGCAACTTAAAATATATTCAATGCAACTTTAAGCCCGTATATTTGCATCACTATGCCGCAGCGCAATTTACTTAATCGTCGCAATCTGTGAAGGACACATTAAAGGTACATGGCCACTCAGTAGGCACAATATGTTGTTTATAAGAATTAAATAAGTGTATAATTGTGTAATTATTCCGCCAGTTCTACAATTTCAACCCTCACAGAGCCCCACGTATTGATTGGTAGTATTATACACTGTATATCAGATGAAAATGTCAGTGTAAACCGTGATTCCTTAACATGTTAACGGACATGACTATTTATTCTCTGTATTTATTTGTTGATCTGCAATGATCATACTTTATAATCTGTCGAAAATATAATTGTTTCATGTGACGCATTTAATTAGGATAAATAATTAAAAGATATCATGCCTCATTTGCATATGAAAATGGCCTGATACCACCGCGCGTCATGATCACTATCAGTAAAATAAATATTACTAAATGATGGTATATTTAGAACTGGTGGAATAGTGACACAATTATACATTTATTTGATTCCTATAAAGAACATTATGTGCTGAGTGTGCATGTACCTTTAACGCTTTCAACTCACAGGTTGAAGTAACGGACCAATGTCTACACATGCATTAAATATATATAAAAGTGTCAGTAAGTGACACAAATAAGTTCAGGAATATTTACCCTGTTATACGAGACTATTGGGAGTGAAAAAGAAACATTTTTTACTTATTTTTTGTTTCACTTACTAATACTTTTAGATATATTTAATGCTTTTATAGTTCGGTGTCCTTTACTTCAACATGTGTTCAACCATACAGCCCATACAACTAATATTTGCAAACACTGTCGATCCAGATGAGCCGGCTTGTAACAAGCCGTAACAAGCCGGCTCATCTGGATCTGCAGTGTTTGTGAGTATGTTTCAAAAATACCCAATTCATGATGAATGGAATAATGTCGAAAAAAATATGAAACAATCGACGTCAGATATTCAGTTGTTTCACAGATTTCCAACATGTGCTTTTTCGCTCCATGCAGAGCAAATTACCTATATCGATCAATTACGCTATTTTATTTGATCAAATTCACAAACACATTCGCTATATTTAGGTAAAATCAAATTGAAAGTAGTAATACACAGGGGAGATAATTTGGTTAGGCATTTTCGCTACGTACGTACCAGTAAGACTATTTGTGTGTGTGATATTTTTATATTTAGAGAGGTTCTCACTAGTTTAATAAATTTAAATTGAATTTAATTAGAAAGTATCGCTTGGAACCGCAACCCAATGCCAGCTATTTTACAATATTGTAAACATTACAAACATCCCTGTTGTTTTTTTCGCTGGCGGTATCTCGTCACTCTACGGACATGTCTGAGACCAGGTACGTAACTTTAACCCATACAATGTTGAATTAAATTTTGTAGGCTGCTGTTTATATTTTATTTTCCATTTTTCTTATGAAAAAACATGTTTTGAAAACACTTTTGAATCATTGGAAATGATTCTAACATGGAAATGATTCTAACATGTTGTGAGGCCATGTTTTATTGAATAAGAAAACAAAACCTAAAACAACAGCAGCATGTTTGTTGCAAAAATGTAAATGTAATGTAAATGCTTTGATTTAATGACGCCACTGGCTCGATAAATCTCCATCCGATAGGACTAGGCTAGCACGAAGGACATGCCGAATCCACCATTCGCAGCGGCAGAGGTGGGAATCGAACCCGGGTTCTCCCGATCCGCAGTCCAACGCTACACCTACTGAATTTGTTGCCCGCATTCCAAGTTAAATAGCGGAGAAAGGGAACTTGGCGCCTTGCGTGAGAGTAGCCTCAGACGAGAACGTGCTGATTCCACTGTTAACGCTGTCAAGGTGCACGATCACGTGGTTACAATAACAACAACGCCGCCCACTCCAAAGTAAGTATTATTTGATATTTTCCTTAATATGCAACGGATTTTGATGAAATATGGCGCAGCAAACGCGTCTTCATGAGCTGCATTTGGTGGTCTATGGAGTTTGGCACAGACATATGTCGTTTTTGCGAAGAAGTTTGGGCGAAAATAAAGAGACCACCAAATGCAGCTTAACAAGACGCGTTTGATGCACCATATCACATCAAAATACGTTACGTAATAAGGACACTATAAAAGAATACGTACTTTGAATCGGTACGTTGTTGTTGTTGTTAGTACCACGTGATCATACACCTTGGCTGTTCGACAACAATTAAAATAAGCCCGATGGTCTTAGCAAACATAAATGTAATTGTGACTGGAGAAATGGGATTTATGTGTTATGCAATTAGTGTAGGCACAGATCAGTCTGCCTATCCGCATGGTCTGATCAGGGCATTCACTGTTTGCCATTCAGTCAATGTTCAAAACACCCAAATGCTTCTAACTTATAAGTGTTGTCCTTATCAGGATTCAAGAGTGCGCTGGAAGACCAGAATTTTGAATATCAACAAATGGATAGCTGGTGATTTGGTTTTGGTTGGCGAGACAGTTCAAATGAGTAGTGACAACATGAGTCACGCCATGTGACTTTGGACCTAAGAGCAAATGCGATATCTCATGAAAATTATATCCCACATCTGCTATACAAATTTACAGACAAGAGTTTTACAGACAACGAAGCGCCCCCTGGTGATGCTTGCTCAGATAACCATCGAATTGTCACAGCATGATAGAGTATTCAGAGCAAAGTATGTGTGAACTATCAAGAAGCGGCGTGAAAGGAAACAGAATATTCCCCCACCGTAAAATTTGTGAACACACTAAAATTGTGACATTGACCTTGGGGTTAGTGGGAACATGAGGGCCGTAGCTTTGTCACAGAATGATAGAGAACCAGTAGAAAAAGGCATGTTTGAAATATCAAAAAGTGTGGTGAAAGGAAAATAAATGATAACACATTTTTCTCAACGTTAAATGTATGAATGCATTAACCCTTAGACTGCTGAGCACGAAAATTGTCGTCTGCTGATGCTTCATAGTCTGCCTTATTTCTCAATAAAGACATGGTTTGACAGCACTTTAGAATCATTTCCACTGGAAATGATTCTAAAATGCTGTCAAACCATGTTTTTGATGAGAAAAATCGAAAATAAAAATAAACAGCAGACGACATTTAATTCGGCAGTGTAAGGGTTAATTAACTCTTTGAACCCGAAAGCCCGCTATATCGGTTTATGCAAACAGTGCACATAGAGATGAGCCGGCTCGTAACGAGCCGTCTCATCAGGATCTGCACTTTCTGCAAGTAATTTTCATATTTCTTAGAACAAAAACACCCCCTTTTCATAAATGGACGAATCTGAAAATCATTTTGTGACCATTGGATTGGTCGGAACATTAGCATATCACAGTCCATGTGTGAACTATCAAAACGTTTGGGGAAAGAAAACAGAAAATAAATTATAACTAATTGTCCTCAACATTAAGTTTATGAACGCACTAAGATTGTGACATTGACCTTGGGGTTAGCGGGGGTATGACGGTTGTATATTTGTCGCAGCGTGATAGAGATTGATTAGAGAAAGGCATATGACTGTGAGAGATTTAAAAGTGGCGTGAAAGGATACAGATATTACAACAATTTTCCCTCAACGTTAAGTTTATGAATGCACTAAGATTGTGACCCTTCACCTTATGGTTAGTGTGTGTGAACATTGTCACAGCATGATAAAGAATCATTAGAGAAAAGCATGTGTGAAATGGGGGTGACTATTGCAGCAAAATAACAATTGTGATAGTATTGCGGTTGTCAAGACTACTAATGCGACACACTATCACTGTTGCATGTATACTATTGCGACGAATTGCAATGCATTGAAGTTGTGTTAATACTTAGACCGCTACTCACAACAAATGTCGTCTGCTATTGCTTTTACATCTTGCCTTATTTCTCAATAAAAACATGGTTTGACAGCACTTCAGAATCATTTCCAATGGAAATGATTCTGAAGTGCTGTCAAAGCATGTTGTAAATTATTCTAAAGTGCTGTCAGAGCATGTTTTTGAAGATAAAAATGGGAAATAGAAAATAAACAGCAGACGACAAAAACATTAAGATAGCGGTGTAAGGGTTAAGCTCATGCTTTTGTATCGAAAACATTAATTTTGGTGGAATGAAATTATTTTTAAATATTTGCCGACAGAGAGAATATATCTAAACAAAATTGACATTGACCTTGGATGTACAGAACCACAGTTAATTGCTGAATACAGTGTGTATGAATACAACTATGTTCAGATTGTAGGCAGAAATGTACGGTGGCACAGAGGGGACATATAACTATTTTTCTATCGCGTGCGCGCGCAATAACTATCACGTGCACACGCAATAGTAAAACATATTTCCATGTCCCCTCTGTGCCACTGTAGAAATGTCATTCCTGAAGGAAATGTCACAGGTACATGCCCACGCAGTAGGCACAAAATGTTCTTTATAGGAATTAAATAAGTGTATAATTATATCACTATTCCACCAGTTCTAAAAATTACGAGTGCCCGCTATACAAATATAATCATTTATTAATTATCAATTTACTGTTAGCGACGCGCGGCGGTAACAGTCTATTTTGATAATGTGCGTGGACGACGACTTTCACATCACGGCTTGCGGTGCGCATGCGCAGTATATACTAAGTGCGCCAGTAGGCTTCCCAATATGTAAACAAGAATATCAAAATGTCGAAACGTCCAAGACGGAAATTGTATGAAACAGCGTCGGCCAAAACAAAGGCGAAATGTCTGAGGGACAGGCAGTACACAGAGAGAGAGTGGTTAATATTGGCGACCAGATCACCAAATGGAAAGAGTTGCGTGGAGATTTAGATTTGGACTCGATTAGAGATTTTTCTTCTCAACTTCCGATACTTCACAGCGCATGTCAAAGATGTGATATGATTGACCGTGTCACGTGACGCGTATTGGTAAAAATAGAACGAGGTCGGAAAATACCCTTTCTGGTCGCGGCATATAAAATGCGATTTAACACCAATTAACACGCGCCATAATTAAACATAACTCGTTAGTGGGTAGACATATGGCTCATATAAGGCATGACAGAAAATGAAAAGTTGTAGTACAGTACGTGTAATCTTCTGCGTGGGCATGTACCTTTACTAACTAATGCAACTATTGCGATAGTTAAGAAACTATTGCAATAGTACAGTGTAACCTCTCTACAACAACCACCCATGGGAAGACGCTAAAATGGCTGTTGTAGAGAGGTGGCTGTTGTAGGGAGGTTAATGCTGAATTAAATTTTGTCCTCTGCTATTTGTTTTCTTCGATAATTCTCATCAAATACATGCTTTGACAACATTTTAGAATCATTCTAAAGTGATGTCAAAATATGTTACTATTGAGAATGCAAAAGCAACATCAGCATCAACACACGGCAATGTTCGTGCTGATCAGTCTAATGGTTAGACATAGAGGAAATCATCTATTTGGGATATAAAATATCGGCTGTTACAGAGAGGGTGTTGTTGTAGAGAGGTGGCCGTTCGGGGAGGTTCGACTGTATTGCGATTGATATATTACTATCATGATAGTACTACAGTGGAACCTCTCTAAACCAGTCACCCTGGCATGTCCCCAGGGTGTCCGGTTTAGAGATGTCCCACTGTAAAACAAACAGACAAGTACTCCAAGACACGAGTGGATGTTTTGCTTTGCGATCACGAATAGAAATACTCAGCGACATAAATTAATGGCCATGGACCCGATTACAATTAGGTATAACTAACTTTTATTTGTGTCCGGTTTAGAGGGGTTCGACGGTATTGCCAAGGTCACTATTGCGATAGTCGATAGTGGCGATGCATTGTTACAGCTCTAGTGTGAAATATCAAGACGTTTGGTGAAAGGAATTATAGCAACTTTTCCTCAACGTTAGCCCTTTGAACCCGAAAGCCCGCTATATCGGTTTATGCAAACAGTGCAGATCCAGATGAGCCGGCTCGTAACGAGCCGTCTCATCTGGATCTACACTGTTTGAAAGTAATTTTCATATTTTTGAGAACAACAAATATCCCCTTTTTATAAATGGAATAGTCTGAAAATCATTTTGCGATGATTGGATTGGTTGCAAAAGTAACATATCTTGGGGTTAGCGAAGGTATGACGGTCTTGGATTTGTCACATCAGTATAGAGAATAATTAGAGAAATGCTTGTGTGAAATATTAAGAAGTGGTGCGAAATTGAAACGGAAACTATAACAAATGTCCCTCAACGTTAAGTTTATGGATGCACTAATATTGTGACCTTGACTTTGCGGTTAGCGGGGGTATGACGGTCATTGATTTGTCACAGTATGCAAGGTGTATGATCTCATACACCATCTTGTAAAGCTTGTCATTGAATGCATTGTCACGGCTAGTCTAGAAATGGCCTTTGTGTGTCTTGTAGATATGCGAGGTTTCTTGTGCTCTATTTTATATATCACAGCTCTGTTAGTTGTGCTGTGTGATGGCTGTAGAAAGTATCCCGTGCTTGTAACCAATGCTACTATTATTTCCAACCCATTGGGGATCTCTGAGTATGGTTTTCCTTTTCATTCAATATTATATCGTTATATTATATAATTTATCTATTTATTATACATATATTGTGATAGTTTAGTTTGTACCTAGTTCATGGATATCCTGTTCTCTATTTTGCTTCACAAGTTCTCTTAGCCTAAGAATTCCTCCAGTTACTCAAAGATATGTGTGATGTATGTTCAGCATGTGATGTATGTGTGATGTATGTTCAGCATGTGATGTATGTGTGATGTATGTTCAGCATGTGATGTATGTGTGATGTATGTTCAGCATGTGATGTATGTGTGATGTATGTTCAGCATGTGATGTATTCGTGTATGTATAGTTTCATTCATGTGATGTATGTGTTATGTATGTTCAGCATGTGATGTAGTGTGATGTATGTTCAGCATGTGATGTATGTGTGATGTATGTTCAGCATGTGATGTATGTGTATGTAGTTCAGCATGTGATGTATGTGTGAAGTAAAAATGTTCCCAGCATGTGATGTATGTTTGTTCTGTAATGTTTCACATGTTGATTGTTTGTGTTTTTATGTATTGTTAAGCAATGTGATGTATGTGGGTGATGTTAATGTTCATCAGGAGTGAATGTAATGTGGTTTATGTATGTTCAGCCAATGTGAATGTATGTGTGATGTATGTTTCAGCATGTGATTTTGTTATGTGGTGATGTATGTTTCAGCATGTGATGTATGTTTTTATGTAAGTTCACATGTGGGATGTATGTGTTATGTATGGTTCAGCATGTTGAATGTATGTGTGATGGTAATGTGTGATGTAATGTTCAGCATGTGATTTGGTTATGTGTTATGGTATTTTCAGCTAAATGTTGGAATTATGTGATTAAGTATGTTTTCAGCATGTGGATTTATGTGTTATGGTAAAATGTTCAGCAATGTGATGTATGTGTGATGTAAATGTATTCAGCATGTGAATGTATGTGTTTATGGTTATGTTTCCAGCAATGTGATGTATGGGTGATTTGGTTATTTGGTGAGTAGTTTCAGCGTGATGTTAAGTGTTAATGGTAAATGTTCAAGCATGTTGATGTATTTGTTTTTATGTAATGTTTTCAGCAATGTGAAGTAATGGTTATATGAATTGTCCGGCATGTGATGTATGGTTGAATGTAATGTTTCAGGCAATGTTGATGTTAATGTGTTTATGTATGTTTTTTCACCAAAAGCAATGTGAATGTAATGTGTTTTTATAGGTATATGTTTCAGCATGTTGAATGTATAGTGTGAATGTAATGTTTCAGCATGTGATGTAAATGAGGTGGGAAGTATGGTTTTTCACATGTTGGATGTATGGGTGTTTTTTATATGTTTCAGCCATGTTGATTATGTGTTATGTATGTTCAGCATGTGATGTATGTATGTATGTTCAGCATGTGATGTATGTATATTTCAGCATGTGATGTATGTGTATTATGTATGTTCAGCATGTATGTATGTGTATGTATGTTCAGCAGTGATGATATGTGTGATGTATGTTCAGCATGTGATGTATGTGTTATGTATGTTCAGCATGTGATGTATGTGTTATGTATGTTCAGCATGTGTGATATGTGTGATGTATGTTCAGCATGTATGTATGTTATGTATGTTCACATGTGAGTTGTGATGTTCAGCATGTGAGTATGTGTGATGTTTCAGCATGTATGTATGTAAGTATGTTCAGCATGTGATGTATGTGTTATATATGTTCAGCATGTGATGTATGTGTGATGTATGTTCAGCATGTGATGTATGTGTTATGTATGTTCAGCATGTGATATATGTGTGATGTATGTTCAGCATGTGATGTATGTGTGATGTATGTTCAACATGTACGCAGCAACTATGGTCGTGCATGTATTGGGATATCACGGCTCCAGCACTAAGAACGCAGTCCATCACCATCAGACAGGATAATACGTTGGTGCATCAGTCACAGTTTCTGATGAAATGCATTAAACGATTTGGGGAAAAGGACTTTTCTTGCTAAAATAGAGAACAAAATACCCAAAGGAGACCAATGAATCCATATAAAGAAGAAGCTAACACAATACATCATGATACACACGGACAATGCGCACAGCGGTGGTCAATGAGCCTTCAGCGCGGGACAAACATGCATTCCACGACCAGCCGTCGAACAAAAATAAAAAATTATCACAACAAAAAGCAACCACAATATACATGAAAGATAGTATTGTAAATATAACTACATGTATATAAGGACATTTGACGACACAAAAAGACTGGTCACAAAAGAACAGACGACATGGCTAAACTGTAATACTATGACGGGCCCCGTCACGAGTTCTACAGGACAATCCATCATAATAATGCACTAAACAGCCACTTAGTATGCATCCTGCAGAGGATATGGCCAAATTAGCCATCCATCGATGCCGAGTATGCCCTTGGGGATTCAGGTTACACAATTGGCATGTCGGTGTGTTATTGCAGTAGATTGCGACCTATTTCAGCTAATGGAATAGCATGCAGGTTATAGTGAAAACATATACATGGTTGCATCAAAACAGAGGTGATACATCACAGCCTTTGAACAAAAATCCGGATCCATTTCTTGCAGAAGCTCAGCCCTTCTTCCATGCTATTAGCAGGTGTGACACAATGCAGAGACCGTTTGGCCTGAAAAAGTAAACAGCTCTGAAACAACCCACTACTGTCTTCATGGATGCATCACGACGGCAGAAACGGATGCCCTGCTTGTTATATATGTGTGTGCATCCTCAAGTATTTGCGCCGCAAGATTGGCTACGTTTCAGATAAAGGTGGCTACCTCTGCTGATTACGTGTAACCAGAGAAGGTTCCGCCAACGAAAGATGCTGCTGCTCTGCACAGTCATAGGACTTGCCACCAGATTCAGGTGTGGCGTGGTAATAATGTCTCTTCTATGGAATGGGATTGGGCCACATCTACAGTTGGACGTGTGCCTGTCTAAATTGCACTGCTACCGGTATCAGAAGACGGCTCAGAATTATAAGGTGCAATTGCAGTGGATAGTGTCACATGTCACAAGAATGATTTGCACTCCCAGCGGCGTAGAAGGGTATTGATAAGTGGTGCGGCCATACCGTCGAACGAGCAAAGTTCGTGATAATGCTAATGATAATTCGTGATAATGTCCGGGTTACGGTTACACGAAACACCAAAATACACCCAAATACACCCAAATATAGTCTAAATACATATAAATATATCACAAATACACCATAGATAGCGGAAATACATGCAGATATAGTTTAATTATATAAATATGCCACAAATACACCCTCAAATATATTAGTGTATGCTCTCCTTACGTTATCAGAATTTGTATAACCTATTTTATGTATCAGTGTAGACCCTCATCTTTATTATTGCCCGCCCTTTTTGGGATACGTGTATATTTTATTAAAATGCCCCACAAATATGCCAAAAATACACCCTCAAACGTAGGCTACCAGTGTGAACATCGGTTTACCTCATCAAACATTATGTGAGCCGCGTCGTGCGAAAAGGTACCTTATGGCGAAAATGACGTTATCGAGTAAATGAGGTCGGAAACGTCGCTTCCATTTATGCTTTTGACATAGCTGACGTCGTTGTTGACAGCTGGTAATGACAGACGACATAAGTGTATTATCATGTGCTAGTAGGTGTACCATTAGCGAAACAAACCAATTGTATGTAGACCATTGACTATTTTAATTACAATTGTATGCCAAAATATAAATGTACGTTCTCGAGGTTGTTATGAAAATAAATTATCAGCAACGAGTAATGTTGAGTAGAATGTGAGCTGGTGGTGTCGGCAGCCCAGTTCGCGTATGGACCCGATACATGTTTTTCTTTTTGTGTTAGTATATCGTTTACCGAGATTTTACATACATGTATGTAGAGTATGTGATATTATATGGATACAATGTTAGTTAATGCTAGTGTGAAAGTTCAAAAACGTACGTACATGTATAAACATTACAGTACATGTTACATAGCGTCTCCCTTGTTTTATACGCGTATTTGTTTCTGACTTAATTTATTTTATGTGTATCAGATTGCATTTAGTGAATACAATTTCGTATTTGGTAAATAAACTATTGCATGTATCAGTAACGAAGGAATTGTATTACAGACAATGTGATAACCACCGTGACTCATCAAAACTGTGAACATAATATGTGACGCGCGAAGCGAAAACCTCCTTTATGGGTCAAAAATGCGAAATTGAGTTTTCAAAATATTTAGAAAATGTGATCTCTCTCGAACAATATAATATATAAACCAATGTTGTATTCAACTGATATAGATACACATCTGACGTCACTTTGTCGCATCGACGTTGTTTAAACAATACGTACGTTACGTCGTCGTTATCAATATTTTCGAATAGCGGACCGCACGAGTCGTGACGTTTTCGTGCTTCAATTGTACTCACACAGAAACTTCTCTTTGTTTCATCACAATGCACATATTTATCCACTACATGTATATTATTATTAATATATACTTAGCGATATTTTAAAACATTTATATTTAATTTATAAATAGTATAAGAAACAATGACAATCGTTACAACGGCACACGTCGCCGGTAAATGATATTTCCGACGTCATGTAAAGTCCACAGGTGGAAGACTCGGACCTAGGACCCAATATGGAGGCAGCCATTGTCGTGCTGAGCCTAAACGGCGAGTACGACCAAGAAAATAGTGCCCTGCCAACTTATCCTATGACGTTTTGGTCTATCTTGCTTTGTATCAAAAACTCTACATATACTATTCTCTATAGTTGTCACAGTTTTAGGCTCAGTTTATCAGTTAAATTTTGGAAAATACGAATCAAGACATTTGTGCGTATGCATACAGCAGCTATTATCTTTAGGTCTTACGGGACAGTACGTACGGAGCTAGCTACAAAAATTCACCTCCGATGTTATCTACGGCTACAATTTGACCCGTTAAAAAATGTCAACATTTAGTTAACTGTATATTTTATACCTTTAAGCAAATAATATTTGATGCAGAACTAGTAAATTGCCAAAAATAATAGAACAGGGAAATCATTTTCCCATGGAATCCATCTTTTCCTCTAGTTGATGTTCAACATAACGAAATGAAGCTTTCAAATTTACAAGATATACATGTAAATGTCAGATAAACACCTTGAGACGGTAAAATAACCAATTTGTGCATGTGTATGTTCTTTATTAATAATTTATTGACACAGCTTTGACAGTTTCGTGTCGCTAACATATCAAACACGCCAGATAATTGATTGGAAAAATCACACTTCCATGCGTTACATTAAATAGATGAGGTTAAAATGCTACGCTCGCGAGAGGTATGGAGCGGTGTAGCAATTTTGTTTCTAGTACGGAGCTAGCAGTGGAAAAAAAGGGGGGGGGGGGTGAACGATTTTCTATATATTTCAGTATTGACCCTGCAAGTTACACCAGTGTGATTTACAAAGTTAACTTACCCCACACACCGATAAGTTTTTGTGGAGATAACATATTGCGCAGTACTTTCAGTACTTTGATATATATCTAGTTATCTAGTGTTGTATACAGAGATGCGAATAATTTTCTTTTCTAAAAAAAAAAGGTCTGAAAAGTGGTGCGGCCATGGCCGCACGGCCGCACCCGTTGTTACGCATATGACTCGACACCAGCATGTGGACAGTTCGAGGGAAATACTTGCTGGAATGGAATACATGTGGAAAGCCAATGTGATGATGATGATCTGGCATTTATAGACAAATACATAAACGAGTATGTGAAGTAAAGTTGTTTGCGTATAAACATTAATGTATCGTGTATTACTTACATTGACAAGGTATACCACACGGGTAAGACTTGTAGATGTGTTGAAAAATTACAGTTCGGCATAGTTCGGCATAGTGTGCCGATTTAAACAGTTTAGTCAGTTGCTGCAATATATACAGCGCGATTAAATGTCAAAAAGGAGCATTTAATATAAAAATGTGTTCAGATTATGGTTTAATTCGCTTAATCTTTACATTGACCTTGACCTTAACACATGACCTTGACATCTGATAACCCTTAATTGTCAGCAAATTAAAGGGTCTCATAAATTTAGTTGAAAAGAAGACATGAACTGTAGTTTTATGATGCTTACCACTAATGATATGTCAGTTTTACTATTAGAACTAATGAATTGGCGGCCATCTTGGATTTAAGCCGAATAATCGAATTTGCCATAAGTGGAATATGGTGGAAAAGAATTGGTGGTATAATAGCCGGCATTTTTAACATTTTTGTTCAACCTAAGTTGTTCATTGCCTGGACTAATAGGTTCACTTACTCCTAAGAAAGAAAAATCCAACCTCGTCATGTCCCCCAATATTGTTTACATTTTTTATTGGCCACGGAAACTCTGTTTACATCACATGACCAACACTCCACATGTACCTCAAGTGAAACTGGGTAGTAATGGATCAAGATTTGCAAGCAAACTGTGTCAGTGACGTCAAAACACCCGCACGATTGTGTTCATACTGTACTACTATTACCCCCTTGACGATTTCGCACCATTTATTATTCTCTAACCTATATTAACTAAATTGCATGCGTATGTATGATGTTTGACCTATTTGTGGGACCTATTTTCCAATAACCTACACCCATTCTGCTCTGGATCTTGACTAATTACAATATAGATTTAATTATTGTTGAAGCTGGGGTCCCATCCAGTAGGTACAATGTTTTCTTTATGGAAATTAAATAAGTGTATAATTGCAACTAGTCTACCACTTTTAAAAATTACGAGTGCCAGCTACACAGATATAAGTATTTAGTAATCTTTAATGTACTCATAGAGACTCGCGGTGGTATCAAGCTAGTTCCATATGCAAATGATGCAGTATTTTTAAATTATTTATATCAACTAAATGCTGAATAAATATATTTATCGACATATCATAAAGTATGATATTGCAATCAAAAAAATTAATAAATGGAATAAATAGTTATAATTTTAAGGAAACACGGTTATTGCCCTTGATATCAAACTGGCATTTCGCGTTTGATATAAAAAGTATAATAATGTCAAAAAAAAATGTCAGATTGAAAGAATAAAGAAAAACATGTCTCCCAATAGTATAACCTGGCATGTAGCACTCTAGGTTTAAGGTTAGAGAAATTGAGTATGCAAAAGTAGTCCGGCATAAAAAATAGTCCGGCTGTTTTAAGGTCACAGACACAGTTTGCTTGCAAATCTTGATCCATTACTACCCAGTTTCACTTGAGGGACATGTTGGGGTGTTTTTAACACCAGTTTTCAGCATATTTTAAGCATTTAAAAGAAAACCCTGAGCCTGTTGGTCACGAGATATAAACAGAGTTTCCGTGGCCAAATAATGTAAACAATATTGGGGGACATGACGAGGTTGGTCCCACAACATCCATACGAATAGTGAAAGTAGGAAAGACTGGCTGGGATTCGGTTAAATTATACAGTAAAACTATTTGGTGTCTTTTAACCTAAACATGGCGCAACAGAAAATACGGCATCAATCTACATCAACACCGTTAGGGACATGGAACCAATTTAGAGGGCAACGCATTGTAGGACAGGTACCAGCATATTAAATAATTTTGTGAGAACTATTTTAAGTTTTAGCAGCACACCTGGCGTCATAATGGTTGTTCCCAAATTACTGTTGCAATTATTGTTGTCAAGGGGCGTGGCCTAGCGAGCTGACAAGGTATCGCAAAACAGCGATGCAATAATCAATAATGAAACTCCGGATGTCACTAAGAATGTAGCATCAAGCCACATGTAGCATGCAATTTAAACGAACGCATTGGTTCAATTGTAACTACGAATGAATGAAACATCAAGCCAAATGCGCATGAAATACAGACAAATATATATTACAACCAAGACGATTTCAAATGTCATAAATACAAATGACGAATAGAATAGCATGGATATAAGTTGTAATTCCATCAGCAGGCAAGCACCAGGACCACATATAATTGTCATAAATACAAATGATGAATGCAATAACACGCATAGAACGTGTAATGTCATCAGCAAGCAAGCATCAAGCCACATATGATTATGGCGGATATTACCTTCCATAGGGTTTATGGTACTGATGTACAATGTAGCGCAGTCTTACGGAGCCCTGCAGGGGACGTAGAATTCTTCTTTTTTATTAATTCGTTCCCACGAAATAACAATTCGTTCCCTCAATTTAACAATTCGTTCCCACGAAATAACTATTCGTTCCCTCAATTTAGCAATTCGTTCCCACGAATTAACAATTCGTTCCCTCAATTTAACAATTCGTTCCCACGAAATAACAATTCGTTCCCACGGAAACGAATTGTTAATTCATTGGAACGAATTGTTATATCGTGGGAGCGAATTGTTAATTCGAGGGAACGAATTGTTAAATTGAGGGAACGAATTGTCATTTCGTGGGAATGAATTGTTAATTCGAGGGAACGAATTGTTAAATTGAGGGAACGAATTGTCATTTCGTGGGAATGAATTGTTAATTCGAGGGAACTAATTGTTAAATTGAGGGAACGAATTATTATTGCGTGGGAACGAATTAATAAAACAAATCCATGTCCCTTGCGAGGCTCCGTACAGTCCAATGTCCTGATACATGAAACAGAAATAGTATACACAAAAGGAGATCGAACACCCAGGTAAACTACATTGTAACCATGTAAGACCAATCATTATAAATCATGCAAGTGCACAGCGGTAATCACACATATGAGACACGCCATATGATTTTGTACCTAAGAACATGTGCGGTATCTCATGAAAATATTTATAATTAAATAGTTTCCGTACAAAACGTCGAAAGTTGACGAAATTTGCATGGCAAATGCATTTGTTATGAAAATTTCGTCATCCTTCTTAGTCATTTATAGAATATATCACACTTTCTGTAAATACACTGCACGAAAATACGCGTTTAATTGACAATTAAATGCTACTTCAACTTAAACGTAATTCCGAGTTTAACGCCATATAATGGAATTGACTCTGTCAGTAAATTTGGAATAAACTTGTAGTATACGTCGTGTTTTCGCAGCACGTAATCGGCAACATTTACTTGCAAATTAATGTTAACGTAAATCGATTGAATATGTTAACTTGTTGAAAAGGTAAATATGGTTAAAGTTGAAATATACACACAAAGTAAAGTTGCTGATTTTCGTAAATAATAGTGCACGCAAAGTCAGTGCAAATGTGCAATTTAAGACAAACGTAAACGCCAAACAAACGCCGTTAAATGTAATATTTAAGTTATATTAAATCCTTTAATATTCCCGATTTACAAGAACAAATATGTAGTAAATCTCAGTATTTGCGTGACACAAAAATCTACTTATATTCCAACTTTACGTCATAATGTATTCTTTCTGATATTTCAAATTTACTTGAAAGTAAATAGAACAAACTTTGAATACATTTGCCGTATATTTTGTGTAAATCTGCTTCTTTTTTTATTCAATGTGAACTATAATTCCAAATTATATTCACATATATGTTGGATTTACCCAGATTTCCGCATACTCGAAGTTCGTGTTGCCGAATCCGTAAATACACTAAAATCTATTGTATACTGATCATTAAATGTTTTCACCAATGCCACGTTTACGGTACAGTAAACGACATGCAACCACACTTAAATCTGATATTTAAGTTATATTAACGGTCAGCCACGATATTCCAATACAAGCAAGCAGACGGCCACCTGGTTTGACAATGAATGTGTATTATTAAAGCCGGCATATATACGTGCATTGAACGATTTCAATAGGCTCAAAACTAATGAACATCGGTCAGCGCTGTACGACTGTAAATGCATGTACAAACGGACTGTAAAACGCAAGCGAAGAAAATTCGAAATTAGTCACCGATCTAAAATAATTAAACTGAGGCATTCCAAATCTAAAGACTTCTGGAAGCGGTTTAAATCACGTAAAACGATCGCAAGTAATGATATTACGGTAGATGAATTTTTCGCACATTTTCGGGATATAGCGGCAGAAATAAACGCGGTAAATAACCAGGAAGCAGACCGTTTCTGCACGGAATATGATTTTGACTAATCTGACAGGGCACATGATGAGCTTGACATGCCGATTTCAATCAATGAAGTTCTAAAAGCAATTCGTTCACTTTCACGAAAAAAAGCAAATTCTGATGACTTTCTACTAAACGAGTATTTCTTAGAAACAGGAGATGTAATTGCCGGTCACATTGTCGATATATTCAATATGGTGTACAATACGGGTCATTTCCCAAATATGTGCACGTGGACAATGGGGATTATCATTCCATTGCACAAAAAGGGTAGTGTATGCGAGGCAAATAATTACAGGGGAATCACGCTCGTAAGTTGTATGGCAAAGTTGTCCACGACCATTTTAAATAAACGATTGACAGAATGGACCGAGTCGAACAACGTAATTACGGATGCGCAATTTGGTTTTCACAAGGGTCGCTCTACGGTGGATGCAATTTTCGTGCCACATGAGTTGATCAAGAAAACATTGAACGAAAAAAAACAGACTTTATTGCGCATTTGTAGATATAAAAAAAGCATTTGATTCTGTAAACAGAAATGCTCTGTGGTTTAAGATGTACAAATGCGGAATAGGTGGCAAAATGCTACGCGTTGTTCGTTCAATGTATTTGACCGTTAAATCATGTATACGTCATTGTGGCACATACTCAGATTTTTTTGAATACTCAATCGGACTGAGACAGGGTGAGGTCATGTCTCCTCTGATGTTTTCTATCTTCTTGGAAGATCTGGAACTATTTTTACAGGGTCAGATATCGATGGGCAGCGGTTTAGAGATTAACGAATTGTCTTTGATATTACTACTGTTTGCAGATGACATGGTCATACTTAAATGGCCTGATGATTTACAGCAGAGCTTAAATTTGTTAAAATGACTATGGTGATAAGTGGGGCATAGAAGTAAATAGTGACAAAACAAAGATAATGGTATTTATAAAAAGAGGCCCTACTAGGGTTAATAAAGTATGGACAGGACATATAATGGTCGGGGCATTGAAGTTGTGAATGAATTCGGTTACTTAGGTGTGGTATTTAATTATACTGGATCATTTGTATTGAACAACCAGGCACTGAGTGGAAAAGGTATAAAGGCTATGCATGTGTTACTGATGAATGTTCGAAAACTCAAGATTCCTCCGAAATGACTGGGCCAGCTATTTGACGCATTTGTCTCATCAACGCTAAATTATGCTTGTGAAGTTTGGGGTTTTAGTAAATCAAAAGAGCTTGAACGAATTCAGCTCAAATTCTGCAAGTCTGTCCTGGGTGTCAAGGCGTCAACTAGCAACGCAGGCATTTATGGGGAACAGGCACGTTACCCATTGTATATACAGAGATACATACGAATTGTAAAATAATGGGGCAAGCTGATCAGTACTGACAATTGTATCTTACATAACGTGTATATTGCTACTATATTAGGGAAGCTGATGATGGTAAAACAAATTGAGTATCAAGGTTAAAAGACTTGTTATATAGATTCGGTTTTGAAGATGCTTGGTTAAATCAGCGAACATTTGACCATAGTGCGTTTGTATGCGTATTCAAACAACGTATACTAGACTGTTTCATACAAAAGTGGAGAGAAGATGTTGAGGCCAATAACGTAATGACGTTCTATAAACATATAAAAGTGAATTTTGAATTTGAGAACTATTTAAGAATTGTGTACACTCATGAGCTAAGGAAGTACCTAACTAGAATACGTTTGGGCTCACATGGGCTGCGGATAGAGACAGGGAGATATGGTAGGAATCGCATACAGCGCATTCAAAGAGTATGCACTATGTGCGATTCAGGAGACAAATCATAAAAGCTACAAATCATAAAAGAACGGTCGTAAATTTGTGTAAATATTTAAAAGAAGCATTCGAGTACAGAAAATCAGCCATTCTCTAAAATAAATGTGTTCACTCTTGGAATACTATCTACTATTTTGTATATACATGTATTTGTTTATATGACGAGAAACTTGTATGAGTTTAAGTCAATTAATTATATTCTATAATAGCCATTACATGTTGTTTTATAACACCTTCGAAGTACCAAACTGGAGCAAATATGTAGATCATGGCGGCCATTTTGAAATATTTTGAGAGTTATCAGATTGAACGGGATGAAAAGTTCCTTTGATGGATATATATAAGTAATGCAAGTTAAAATAAGTGGATTGTAACACCATTACAGTTTTGTAGTAGTTCTCAATAATATATATATTGAAAACAATATTGAAAAATGACAATTTTGGCGGCCATTTTGGAATGTATTGGTATTTTATGATGTAATGGTGTATAACATAATATATATATTGAAAACAATATTGAAAAATGACAATTTTGGCGGCCATTTTGGAATGTATTGGTATTTTATGATGTAATGGTGTATAACGTCCATTCTATACCATTTCTTAACCAATTTGGCAATACATTATAGCCATGATTTACATGGTTCGTACTTGTCTAAATGCCAATTAACAGTCATAATATAAACAGCTCAAAATGACATGGCCGCCATTTGTTCATCCAGTGATTTTTTTAGATCAGCACTCAGGATTGATAGACAATAGCCTACTGAATCTGAAAAGCATACTCACCAAAAATCCCACATGGGGGAGAGGGGGTGGGGTATTGGTGGCCCAAGGTCTATAAACTGATATATCATAATCCATAGGTTTCCAGTCCAGGAGCGTAATTTGACCAAAGGCTCTGGGTATTTTTCCTAATTCTTCACCAAAAGTGGTAAGTTGAGAGAGCTTTAGAAACGTCTCAATGAGACGATACTAAAGCACTCACAACGTGCCATTTTTGGTGAGAAAATAACAAAATTCCCCTCAAATTACGCATCTTATCGGAGCTCTGTGTTTCTAAAATAAAAGAAATACTCTGACACCCGTATACTTAGTATTAAATGCACATTACTTCCTCATTGCGCATGCGCCTAGCCGGTCTGGATCTATATCGCTCACAAATATGAAACTTTAAAGTTTGTGCCAGTGTATATCCTGAACTCACTGTTTATATGAACCCACCATTGGAAAAAGATATAATGCTGATCAGTGTATTCCTCGGTCTTTCTGCATATCCGCAATATTTCATTAGCTGAATGGAAGTCAGTGTTTTCGTGATGAGTCAGTGTGTCAACAATATTTCCTGGCTGAATGGTACACGGTGTAGTCCCTCATCAGTATAGGCGTCAACATTGCTACCATTGCTAAACTATGAGTGTACACCAACACTGTTGCAAATCACGCAACGAGGATAATGACTGCTATCTGCTTTTGATAACAGGTTGTAATCAAAGTACTGAAAGTACTGAACATAGGGTACTACAAGAGTGTTGGTGTTGCAGCGCTGGAAACGACAATTGTCGTCTGGTGTTTTAAATATTTTTATATTTTCTCCTCAAAAACATACTGAGACGATTCTACTGCGCTGCCAAAACAAGTTTTTTAAAGAGATTAAAATATACAAAATGAGCAGACGGCAATTTTATTTTTCAGCGTTTTAATGGTTAACGAGTAAACTATTGATATGGCACAACTTGAAGTACAGTATGCACTGCTACAGTATGTACCAAAACATTCAACAACATTACAAATTATGCATAGCAATATCAGATACGGTAACACATAGACAATACATCATCAATTCAAGTATACAGATTCCAGATATCTATGATCATTATAGATATATTGAAAACTGATTGAAGAGCAATAGTTACAATAATTCCGCCACGGAAGCAGTGTCGCGCCTGAAAATGCCTTATCGGTACATCGCCAAGTTTACTTCTGTTTTGTGAATGAAATAGTTGGCCCCGGATCGAGTATATTAAAACATACAAATGACGTCATTGGGGAAACCGCTGACAAAATTTGCAATGTATGGAAGCCCAAACTTGTTAGATTTCTTTGTGTCGTATTTCAGTACTTGCATTAATATGGGTATTAATATACGCTGGATGTGTTATACTGTCATTAATTTGTTCCCTGACTGTAAATTATCACCTTAAATACTGACTTATTGACCACCTTCCCTGAACGTAGAATTGACACTCATGTTGGCGTGTATTGGCCACCATATACAAATGTCAATCAGGCCGAATTCGGGAATGTCACTAAAATCCGCTGTAAATCCATCGATAGAGAGAGAGAATGAGGATTAAACATCAGTTAGACCTACACGTGCGAGTTTTGTTTCGCACAAGTGTCGGGTGTGTTTAAAAATAGGCTGTCGGAAGATCAAACTTGATGTAGTTTGTGTGTTAAACGCGTCGCTTGTTTCGGAGTGTATTCGGAGGGGAGTTAACTCTTTTACTAAATTTAGCGATGACCGCACGATTTGTGCCGCAAATGGGGGCACATCACGCGCAACAAAATAATCCGATGTATTTGTGTACGTAGAACATCCGTTGTTGATATTGTGCAGTGCAAGTAGTTTTTCATAATATTATTTTCAATTAGCGGTTGCGTATGACAGTTAAACGTTGAGTAACACATTGCATTTTGTTGTTATGGTTACTCCAAGATATCACTACCTACCATCGCATCGAGGGGGGTCTGGGGCGTGGCTAACTGTCGGAGGCCATGCCAATACATAGGTATACCCTATGTAAAAACAGTATGTGGTCTGGACGAAACATGGCTGTTGGAGTTATGTCCCATGCTGGGATTAATAGTTAATCTGCCCACCGAACACTCTCAGCAATTTCGCGTATTCTTGCAACAAAATAAAGATAACAGGTTAAACCGTGAGTCTGTGGTCTGGACGGAACATGGCTGTTGGAGTTATGTCCCATGCTGGGATTAATAGTTGATCTGCCCACGGAACACTCTCAGCAATTTCGCATATTCTTGCAACAAAATTAAGCGCCGGTCTTTTTCTCACAACTTTGTATGTATAGGTAGATAAACATTAACTAGTTAATTGATAAATATTATAATTCATAGATTATTTAACCATGCCAGTTTGTTTGTTTAATACATACGCATTTTCTGTAACGGTTGGTGTTGCTTAAGGGACATGCAAATGATAAAGATAATATATATACGTGTAGTATCAAATTTACCTGTACTGATTGTGATGGTTTAGTTTATCTGTTGGATGATGTTTACTATGGGAGTAAATTCTGGACTACAATTATAATTCGTGCTGTTATATGGCACATAAAGAAACAATACACAAAGCAGATTGTCGAATAACAAGAACGCTGCCAACGCCATGTATCCCATCGATGTGGTGATTTGATCATAAACATAGACATTTTAAAAATTCTAAACCAATCGCTCATGCAGTAACATGTACTAGGGTAATGGGGAAACTCGCACACATCTAAAGAATGTGAAATAAAAGTTATTTCACATTGACATTACATTAGCTGATGTAAACCTCCACGCCCCGGTAGCTCCGGAGTCGCCAGCGTAAAGCTTCAAACAATAACTGCCTCAAAGGGAGGCGATTGGCTGCTAGTTAGCTAAACAAGTAGCCTCTGTGGAGCCCACCACCTAGCACAATCCCACCCTCCCTCCCACTCAATCGTTTTGTACATTTTATCAATAAATAACCTACACCACCCTATCCTTACACCCGCAAATCCCACATCTCATAATTTATAGAAACCCTGTAAATCAGTCGGCCGCACGACCCCACCCACCATGCCACATATTGTGTTTAACTGACATCCTATTAGAGTTAATTGTGTGTTAAGTAAATGCGTATTTATTATGTGGAGTATTGCATTTACTCGTACAAACAATTATGGAGAAAAGTGGCAATTATATTTGAAATAAGTCAAAGTTGACTTTAAAGTAAATCAGAATTAAATCTACGTAAAGGTCAAAGTTCGTTAAAATAAACGATTTTTTGTTCCTGATAGCTGGATTTTACTTATAATTAAATATTAATGTAAATGCGTTATTTATTCTGTGGGAGTATTTGCATTTACTCCGTATATTTACAATGATGAGAAAAAGTAACACGTATATCTGAATTAAGTCAACTTTGGACTTTAAAGTAAATCAGAATAAATATAACTTAAAGTCAAATTCGTCGTAATACTACTTACCTGATAGCTGGATTTTACTTATAATAAATTTATTAAGTAAATGCGGTAGATTTAATCCTGTTGAAGTATTGCATTTAAACTCGTACAAATACAATGAAATTGGAGAAGTGTGACCAACTTATATCTGAATTAAGACAAACGGTTACTTAAATTAAAGGTAAAAATCAGAATTACATATACGGAAAAGGTCAAATTCGTCGTTAATATTATTTTACCTGATAGCTGGATTTTACTTATAATTAAATATTAAGTAAATGAGTATTTATTCTGTGAATTATTGCATTTTACTCGTACACACAGTGATGAGAGAATGGAAGATTTGTGAAACACTTATTATTTTCCTGAATTAAGGTTTCAAAGCGTTGACTTTAGTAAATCAAAATTAAATATTACGAAAGGTTCCAAATTCATGGAAAGAGTGTGGAAAATCTATTTTATCTTTTGATTTATGTCAAGCGTTGACTTTAAAGTTAAATCAAAAAAATATACTGGAAAGTCACATTCATGAAGTGTGACACTAATTTAATCTTGATTTAAGTCAGCGGTTGACCTAGTATTTCAATAAATTAATAAACGAAGTCATCGCGTTTATATTAAATAACTTTTGAAAAACTGGATTTACTATATAATAAATATAGGAAGTAAATGCGTATTTATTCTGTGAAGTATTGCATTTACTCGTACATACAATGATGGAGAAGAGTGAAACTTATATCTGCATTAAGTCAACGTTGACTTTAAAGTAAATCAGAATTAAATATACGTAAAGGTCAAATTCGGCGTAATATTATTTTACCTGATAGCTGGATTTTACTTATAATTAAATATTAAGTAAATGCGTATTTATTCTGTGAAGTATTGCATTTACTCGTATATACAATGATGGAGAAGAATGACACTTATATCTGAATTAAATCAACGTTGACTTTAAAGTAAATCAAAATTAAATATATGTAAAGGTCAAATTCGGCGTAATATTATTTTACCTGATAGCTGGATTTTACTTATACTTAAATATTAAGTAAATGAGTATTTATTCTGTGAAGTATTGCATTTACTCGTACATCAATGATGGAGAAGAGTGACAATTATATCTGAATTAAGTCAACGTTGACTTTAAAGTAAATCAGAATTAAATATACGTAAAGGTCAAATTCGGCGTAATATTATTTTACCTGATAGCTGGATTTTACTTATAATTAAATATTAAGTAAATGCGTATTTGATTCTGTGGAAGTATTTCATTTACTCGTACACACAATGATGGAGAAGAGTGAAAATTATATCTGAATTAAGTCAACGTTGACTTTAACGTAAATCAGAATTAACTAGAAATGTGGCCTGTCGGCACACGAATGCCCCCGCTGGCAGCCAAAGAAAACGAGGCCTATTTGATTACAAGCCATTTACCCGAGTACGGACGGACGCCGGCAACACCATATATGCCCCACTCACCATTCGGTTGCGGGGGCATAATAAGCCATTTACCCGAGTGTTTGTGACCTTGACCCTGGGCTTAGCGGGAGAGGGACGAATGTGGATTTTTCACAGGGTGGCAGAGGACCATTGGAGCAATGCGTGTGTGAAATGTGAAGCAGATCCGAGCAAGGAAACATAAATTATAAGGCATTTACCCAGCGTTAAGGTTTCGAACGCACCAAGTCCGTGACCTTGACCATGGGCTTAGCGGGGGCGGCACGAATGTGGATTTGTCACAGGGTGGCAGAGGACCATTGGAGCAATGCGTGTGTGAAATGTGAAGCAGATCCGAGCAAGGAAACAGAAATTATAAGGCATTTAAGCCCAGCGTTAAGGTTTCGAACGCACCAAGTCTGTGGACCTTGACCATGGGCTTAAGCGGGGCGGGACGAATGTGGATTTGTCACAGGGTGGCAGAGGACCATTGGAGCAATGCGTGTGTGAAATGTGAAGCAGATCCGAGCAAGAAACAGAAATTATAAGGCATTACCCAGCGTTAAGGTTTCGAACGCACCAAGTCTGGTGACCTTGACCATGGGAGGGCTTAGCGGGGGGCGGGACGAATGTGGATTTGTCACAGGGTGGCAGAGGACCATTGGAGCAATGCGTGTGTGAAATGTGAAGCAGATCCGAGCAAAGAAAAACATGAAATTATAAGGCATTTACCCAGCGTTAAGGTTTCGAACGCACCAAGTCTGTGACCTTGACCCTGGGCTTAGCGGGAGCGGCACGAATGTGGATTTATCACAGGGTGGCAGAGGACCATTGGAGCAATGCGTGTGTGAAATGTGAAGCAGATCCGAGCAAGGAAACAGAAATTATAAGGCATTTACCCAGCGTTAAGGTTTCGAACGCACCAAGTCTGTGACCTTGACCCTGGGCTTAGCGGGGGCGGCACGAATGTGGATTTGTCACAGGGTGGCAGAGAACCATTGGAGCAATGCGTGTGTGAAATGTGAAGTAGATCCGAGCAAGGAAACAGAAATTATAAGGCATTTACCCGAGCGTTAAGGTTTCGGGACGTACGTATGTTACGTACGTTACGTACGTACGGACGCCGGTAACACTATATGCCCCCCTCACCATTCGGTGGCGGGGGCATAAATATACGTAAAGGTCAAATTCGTTGTAATATTATTTTTACCTTATAGTTGGATTTTACTTATACTTAAATGTTATTTATTTATACAATGATTCAATGTTAGAACTATGATATTTACTGGTATGATTAATGTTGAAAAATAACACCAATTAAATACGGTGTAAATTAATGTAGCACATATGTTTTACTTTAGAGTAAATGTCATTCTTTTTGGATGAAATTCGAAATATAATGGGATCACGTATTCGCAATAATATATGAACTTTGTTTTCAATTAAATGTGAATGTAAATTTGCATCTTCGTCTTTAAGTAGAGTTGAAGTTTACTGAAATGTCATTAAACGCATGTTTTCATGCAGTGATACATTTCATGAAAATTTGTTTATGGTCCAAGGTACAAACAACACTTGAAGGCCATGCACATGTACATAATACACTCAGAAAACGATACAAGCAAACGTAACGGCCAGGGTACTGATGACTTGGAACGGTAGGTAAACAAAGCTGCCCGCTGGTGGCTAACACAGCTTGCATACACATGTGGAAGAATCGCTCCTATACACAAGAAAAAGCCCATTAAAAAATTACCACACCCACCTGGTATAGATAACATAGCTTGCGACAACAGGTGGGTGGATTATGAGATTTTTAAAAAAATCTATAACGTAGCGTATAGCGCAGATTTAGAATCGTCTGCAAATTTGAATTGATGGATTTACATTTATTGAGCATAGGCTGCATATGCAGCCTATGCTCAATAAATGTAAATCCAACAATTATTTACAAGAAAACAGTGTTAATGTGAAATTTACAGACTATCATAATTTTGCACTTACGAACATTTTAGTCGTAGGAAGTTTAGTGAAACGGGTCCCAGGTGGGTTGGATAATGTTCGGCGTAAAATGTTTCCCGTCTAAAAATGCATCAGTTTTCTGAAGAGATACAACTCAGCTCCATTTACACTTACACCCCTGTATAATCTCAAGAATAGGAAGGATTGCTGCGCTATTTTAAATGAGAATTTAAAAATTTGGCTTGATAAAAATACTTCCGGTTGTTCAATGCGATTTCAAAATGGCAAAACGCAGGTAAATTAAGTACCTTATTTCATATCTTGTATATTTTTGTAGAGACGTCCTATGAATATGACAGTATGCTTATCCGGACAGCCAATGATTCCGATTTCAGCAGAATATCGATATCCATACTTCATGCAAGATTGCCTAGTTTCCCAGATCATTCGAGAAAGCTACCGGCTATCACATAAACACATTCTTACGTCTAGTGACCGGTGCATTTTTTTATGCCCATTACTTGACGAATATGTGTTTATGAAATATTTTTCGCATTTAGCTGAATGGGAAATCATTAGGAATACGGTGCCAATTTCGACGTGAATCATTAATTCTACATTGGCGCGGAGTGCAGCACCGGTGCCTATATTCAAAATACGGGACACGCAATGTGATTTTGTACCTTCAGATATCTGCGTAATTTCATTAAATACGTTTACAAAAACTTTCATAAATAAAGTCAAAATTTTCAGAGTACATGCCAAATTTAATTAGCCATTGGCGAAAAGTGCAGATCTTGATCAGACTGTGCGGATGCACAGGCTGATCTGGATTTACACTATTCGCAAAACCCATATATTTTGACCAGTGTATATCCAGCAGATCACCCTGCGCATCCGAAAGTCTGGTCACCATCTACACTCACTGTCATGTTGTAGGAGTATCTGCTCTTTGATTCGGTTGAGCCGAAAAGTCAACGGCTGGGATTCACGGCAACTACAACAACAACACGGAGTAAAATTGACAGAAGACTCGAAATTCTCATTGAATTTACAGAATTAGCTTGTTTGCTTTGGCAATAGGTAAATAATTCTTATGTTTATGGGCGTTTACGTTTCTGAGTATCAAATGGCTGTTTGAATTTTCTCTTACATAATTGGCAAGTGCGCAAATTTGAGCCCAATATCTAATCATGAGACAAATGCTATTTTTAGAAAAGAGCTGGAAAATTACCTAAAATTAGATATGATGCGGACTGTATGAGATATGATCCACATTTCTTATTTTCATTACATGTTTTCAACCATTTGGATCAAATTGTATCGGTCAGTGTGTCTTGTTAGTGTAGCATATTGCTTCCAATATAATAATACCTGCTTATTATTCTGGCTACTGTCATCATCCACATAATTTCTTGTCTTCAGTTCTTTGCGTTCATGAATTGTTGGGACAATTCCACTTCCTGGTTCTCCTACTCCTTCTTGTCAAGATTGTTATTGCCTGATATAGTCGGGTTATTTATGTGAAGTCGTGCGATATGTCTGCCGAAAGTGATTTTTTTGGCTAAAGGTATTGTTTAAGGACTTAGTAGGCAGAAAAAACGTGGTGGCTAAACAACAATTACCGGATTTACGGGTGCACCAATTAACTGGTGGGAATTACAACAGAAAGAAAGAAAGAAGGTGGCAATTTTACTTTTCATTTTTGATTTTTTACGTGCCCGCGAAAATACCCCACCCACTTTTTGTCTATTATACACAGGATCACATTTGCATCAGCGATATATAGCCTGGAACTGCCAGAAATCGGTCACCTAGCATGTTTATCAACATAATTCTTAATTAAAAGACATGTCATGAAATTAATGTTATACACACTTATAATACAACATTTCATTGTTATAAAACTGTAACTTTAACAAAGATTGCCTTGAAATATGTCTTGTAATCAGCTGTGAACACCGGTGACCCACTTTCCAATACTGCAGAAATTCACAACCGGTTTTCGGTCAATTTTAAGACATCTACAGGATATGCCCAAAATAACACACACTCGCAATGAAACTTTATTAAGTCTTTGGAAAAGTAAAATTATTGTAAATGTAACTCGAATTAACTTCAAATAATTGATTTAACTTATTTACAATGTATACTCATGTACTTAGTCCTGGGTTGGAGTGATATGGCAGCATCACAGTGTGGGCACAAAAATGTGTCCCCACGCCTAATTACTCTCACTGGTGTACAAAATGCCAAATGGACCCACCGTTTGCATTTTTCACATTCACCCCAAGTGACTAAAATGATGTATGAAAGACACAATTAAGTGCACTAAGTACACGATGCACCTTCTTACCTATGCATAAAAGCATATCTCATTCACACATATGCCTAAATCATCGGTGAAAAAAAATAATTTGATAACTCAACTGCATAAATTGTCTCTCACTTTTGGCCAACACCTGTACATTGACACCGCTTGGCAAATGCGTGGGCCCTGGAAAATATCCATTTTAGCAGACACTGAATGAACAATTTGATAAACTTGTTATTTTGAGGATTTTTTTGGTTTTTTATGAATGGGAACTTTTGGACATAGTGAAAATGCATTAAATTAGGACTTGGCATGATTTTATAACAGTTATTACCTTTCTAATCTCCATTTTCACGCAGCAAACAACTTTGACAGCTCGGTAGTCAGCGTAAACAATGTGGTGCGCGCGCAACCAGTGTTGTCGTAAAAAATAAGCATTTTTTTTTAAATCTCCGGGGCCGACCGGAAACAGGCAGTGACCGATTTCTGGCAGTTCGACGATACGTGATAAAAATAATATTTGTAGCCAGACAATTTATATTATGACACACAATAGACAAGTTAATATCATAAATGTCTATTTACATTTTTTCAACATTGTATGCATCCGTGAAAATATACCACCCACCAATTTACCTGTATGAATATTTGCGTTAGTTGACATTTTAATAAATGTGAGTAAGTCTTCGACAATTCACTTTTTCTTTGTCCTAAATTGATGTATTGTGTCCCAGATACACACTAATGGACGACCCGGCATTTCCATTCGTATGCGATGTTCTGTTACCCCCCCCCCCCCCCCCCCCCCCCCCCCCCCCCCCCCCCCCCCCCCCCCCCACCCCCCCCCCCCCCCCCCCCACCCCCTCCCATCACTATACAGCTGCACTATTTAATTTGTGAAATAGCGTCAATATATAACGAATAGTGTAAGTTGAGTGGCGGTGTATCTACCTATTATATTTGAATGTTGCATATGTAATACTATAATATACTGACATTAGTATGCCAACATATGAAAGAGGAGGAAAAGAAATAACTTATATAGTCACTGTTCTCATGGATTCGTGCCCCATAGCACATACATTCATATTGTGTGTTATATTCTGATTAATTCCTGCAAATGTGTACATCAACATAAAGTTCAAACACTTGAATATGAGGTGAACATAAGGAATTCGCAAAAAGTGTTATTTATGCAAGTCTTAGCTTCCCTAGAAATAACCCACCCAAGTCTCCTAATTGATCTTGAAACTTCTCATCAGGTTCGTGCCCTACAACTTTTTGCACCTTTGAGTGACATTCCTTGATCACACATACAATAATGAAGTGTTGCTGCCTATATGCATTAAATTTAAATATGGTGAAGTCCAGATCCACCTAAAAATCAACATATATCACATGTTATGCATAATTTGCGAACAAACCCTCTTCAGATTAAGGAAATACAATGTATGTAGAAAAATCACAAAATAGGTGGCAAATCACAATTGTATGTACATGTAACTGTAACTTAGAAAACCTTGGGAAACAACTTAAAATACCTTTTTAAACTAATTTTCAATTAATCCTATTCTTAGAATATGCTTATTCACTTGTTTGCTAGGGGCATGAATCAATGAGAAGGGACGAATCCATGAGAATTGGGTATATATATATTAACACGATGCCAAAACAATATATGAACCACAAAGGCAACATTCTGAGTGTACAGCGGTAATCGCAGATTCTTCAAAAGACACAGAGGTACATGCAGCTGTTCCCCTAATTCCTAATTGACAAAAAAAAACCCACAACAAACACAAACCGACAACCCTTTATAATTATATATGAGAATGCAACGAATGCGCTATATAATACAAACGTCAACAAAGCCCTAACAAACAAACGCCTCATCCAAGTACTGGATAAAATGTGATATATTAACTCTGTGTATACCTTTGCATAATTATACATTGTCACTAAAACTTACAGGTCCGCGTCGTCACGTATGCTGTAACCCTCAATATTGTCAGAATCTACACACTTGCAGAGTGCGGTACATGATAGTCTGTTTCGCTCACATGAACAGTTTGGTTTCCCTTTGCAAGAACCATTGCAGGCAGCCACACTTCACCAGCTCCAGCACTGCCACTGGAGCCGGTTTATTGAGACATTTAACTGGCACCAGTTTCCCATTGGCGTCCAGTTCCCAACCATTATCATCAAGACGCGGTAGGCGTGGTTTTGGTTCTCGGTACGTGAACCAAATGAAGTTGGCTCTCTGTATATGTGATTTGAGAGTTCCAAGAGTAGGCGGGAGCTTTTCACTTTCAAGGTTTTTGGTTGTGAATAATTACCATCGTAAGTCATATACACTCTCGCATATGCTATTGGGCGAATAAACCATGTATACGAATCTCTCTAGACTTGTTATACCAATATCGTCAGGTGCCAATCCATTTCCAAGCCCCTGTGAAGCACCAACTACGTCATCTTCAGGTTTGAGGGAAAGATATTTGACAATCCAAGTTTTCTTCGATATATTAAAGAACTTGCCGCCCCAGTCTGCGCCTGTAAAATTGTACAGACCAACCAAGCATTTTGTCTTTTCCGGCCCTTGTTCAGAGTACCTTTCTTTGACATCGATAGTTCGGAATGATTTTCCTCTTCCAGTTAAAAGTTTCAGATGACCAGGGATATTTTCAGTTGCTACCATATCCATCAACAGAAGGAACACATCCGTGTCAGGGGACCATACATAAATGTCCCGGACTAACTGACTTTGTAAATAGGCATCGAGGGCGTGAAGTGGAATCTGTGTATCTGCCTCTTCATGGGAATGGGCCGCAAAACCTGGGTTAATAAGATGTGGCTTGTTCGTGTGAGCAGATGTTCCAAACACAACAACAATGCCCTGAACACTATTCGCAAAGCGTTTAATCAGTCGTTGTCCAAGGTATTCAGCTAACTGGGATTTTGTTTCGCTGTGTGACAAGAGAAGTTTTATAGACACATTGTGTATGTTCATGTAATCATGTATTATGAATTTCACTGGCTGTGTCTTACCCGCACGCTTGACTCTTGTCTTTTCCTTCAGTGAGCCACTAGTGTATCTGTCAAATATTACTCTTCCTTCGGAATAACCGGTCATCAGTTTCGATAACGCATCCCCAATGTCTGATATTGTGTCCATTCCAGGTACTACTTTTGTTATGGATTGTATGACAGCCTGTGCATCTATTATGATCACATTCTCTCCGGCATCAGTGGGCACACACATATCGTTGTCCTTGTCAGTATTGTTATCGAGAGTGGCATCGGAAGTTGTACTACACATTGTAATGTCCTCGCCTGTCTGAACTGGATTTTCTACTGTTCCAATTGTAAGTTCTCCTAACTCGGCAACAGTAGTATTCTCATTAGATGTAGCTGAAGTTTTTGTAGTAGCCTCTGTAGCTTGTCCGAACTTTTCTATTTCCTTCATAAATGAGACTTTGTCCGATGGTAGCAGCAATGTTCCGTCGGTAGCAAAGAGAGATCGTGGTGTTATAGCCAACTCATAATTTCCGATTGTTTCCCCCAGCTTCGACATCATGTCTGGGCGTGCCTGTTGAACGACTAAAAACCGCGCAAGTAATTGACGATCTTCACAAAGCTTCACTACTTTGTTGCCGATTGCTACATTTGATTTTGTCAAATATGTGCTGTGTGTTATCAGCTTCACTTTTTAGCTCGCCTGCACGAAGTGCATAAGAGCTTATGGCATACCCCCGGCAGCGTCGGCGTCCACAAACTTAACTTTGGGTAAATGTCTTATAACTTCTGTTTCCTTTCATGGAACGCCTTGATATTTCATACATGCATTCCTCAGATGACCCTCTATCATGCTGTAGCAAATCCATGACCCACCGCCCAACCCTTACCCCAATGTCAAGGTCACAAACTTAGCACATTCATAAACTTAACGTTGGGGTAAATGTCTTATAACATCTGTTTCCTTTCATGGAACACCTTGATATTTCATACATGCATTCCTCAGATGACCCTCAAACTTAGCATGTTCATAAACTTAACTTTGGGGTAAATGTTGTGTGACTTCGGTTTACTTACAGGAAACGCCTTCATATTTCATACATGGATTCATCTGATGATACTCTATCGTGATATGGCAAATCCATGACCCACCGCCCATCCCTTACCCCAAGGTCAAGGTCACAAACTTAGCACATTCATAAACTTAATGTTGGGGTAAATGTCTTATAACATCTGTTTTATTTCATGGAACGCCTTGATATTTCATACATGCATTCCTCAGATGACCCTCTATCATGCTGTAGCAAATCCACAACCCACCACTCATCCCTTGCTCCAAGGTCAAGGTCACAAACTTAGCATGTTCATAAACTTAACGTTGGGGTAAACGTTGTGTAACTTCTGTTTCTTTACAGGGAACGCTTTGATATTTCATACATGCATTCATCTGATGATCCTCTATTGTGCTACAGCAAATCCATGACCCACCCCCACCTCTTTCCCAAAGGTCACAAACATTCATACATGCATTCCTCATGTGAATAGCTATCATGCTGTAGAAAATCACCAACTTAGTGCGTTAATAAACTTAACGTAGGGTTAAATTTTGTTTTACTTCTGTTTTCAGGGAGCGCATTGATATTTCATACATGCATTCATCTTAATATGCTATATTATGCTATAGCAAACCCACGACCCACCTTGCACCACTGACCCCAATGTCAAGGTCCACCGCACGCCCCTTAACCCAAGGTCAGTTATATATAATATTCATGTTTTTTTATGCAACTGTGACAAGTTTGAGTGAAGGCTGCCAACAGGCGAGCTTCGTTGTCTTCTGACAACTCTTGTTCAATTCTATCCCAAACAGATAGCGCAGATGCCGTTCTCAATCGCGTTTCTACGAACTCTTAATACCGTTCAGTTCCCTTCTCATCTCTGTTAAGAATGTCGTACACGGCAGTGTCTGGTAAAGCCATCATGGAAACTATGTTTACCAGTGGCAGCTTGATTACGAATGGATTTCCATCGCAGTGGCTTTCTAGACATATCTTGATTGTTGCTGCATTTCTTGCAGCTGGTGTGCCAAATGTCCCAGACAATTGATAATGTTCTTCAGGGCGTGAGCTGCTACCTGATGAATATAATGACTGAAACTCACCGACGATGCGTGTCATTTCGGGAGCTGTGAGTAGGAATCGATTGAGCGTTGGTTCACTTTGAGTTATACCAGTTATGCCTCAAGCCACCTTCAACTCTCTAATACTCTGCTCCAGAGTCTGATCCACAAACATATTGGTAAATGAATGGTATACCAGTTTTCTTCACATAAAAATCACCTTCTTCGGGTGCTTTCCATGTTTCAGGGCATTCAGTCTTGAGCTCGTTCATCTGGGCAAGGTGTACTGGTATCAAGCGTGCGTAGTTGTATAAATCATGCATGAAGAAGTATTTTACTTGCTCATCGAGGGCTGACAAATATTCGTTCCAATTGCCCTGCCTACATGCGCGGATCAGGTGAAGAAGGCACTCGACCTGGTGTAAATAGTTCATAATGAACACACCTAATTCTCCACTAGCCTCGTCTGTCATGTATTTGTCAAGTATATCTGCGTAGTGGGCGCAAATGTCGTTGAAACATTTGTTACAGTGTGGACTCGCTTAACAACCCATCCTTTTTCTGCTATTTTACACTGGTTCACATCAGTCGTCTTCAAACGGTAAGTTTTGTCACATATACAAAGCATGTGCAAGAATGTAAGCGATATTAACATAGTGGGTTGGGTATTTTCGAAGGCCGTAAACGATTAAAAATGAAAAATGAAACTGCCACCTAAGAAATTTTGTATGCGTTCGTTAAGAATACCATGTTAAAGTTTACATAATTGCGACACACAACATCTACATATACATTTACAAAACACCTACAATATTCATACTGGCAAATAGGTGGGTGTGGTATTTTCGCGTAAGTATACAGAAAAAACAACAACTCGTCATTGGAATATTGCTTAATTGATTTTAAATCATTTGACGATAACATCACACTCAAAATATCTGTTTCATCATGTATGTAAAGCTGATGCGAACGCGAACCCGTGTGTAATAGTAAAAAAGTGGGTGGGGTATTTTCGTCGGCCTGTAAAAAGTTAAAAAATAAAAAGTAAAATTGCCACCATGTTTTATCTGCTTCTTTAAGCAGATAAAACATGGTGGCAATTTTAGTTTTTACGAAATTGATTTTTTTTGCCAAAAGTGTTGTCGAGGGACTTATTAAGCCTTAATAAGTCCCTCGACAACACTTTTGGCAAAAAAAATCAATTTTGGCAGACATATCGCACGGGAGCCTGTATCCTACCGTCCAGAACTATACTAGTTTGTGGTTCAACATTAGAATCATCTCTGTTCTCACTGTTCTTCGGCGTCATCTAGTTGCAGCCAGTAATTCTGTGACCCTGTGACTGTGTACACGGTGTACACAGGCATTCGGCGTGTTTCGGCTTTCATCGGTATAACTCTATATATGGCCTCGATCAATTAGTTTCGGAACACCTAAAGACATGTGCTTCCTTCATTTCAGTGGAACAGCAAATTTCAAACAAAATAAATTAATAAAGTAGGAAAACTAATCAATTCAGATAAAAACTTACCATCTAGGAATTACAAATTTCTGATTATTTACATTTTTTTCCAGACGCTCAAGTTATGGACGTCACTAACTCATTACGTAACCCAGTCTACTGGGTTTCGGAACGATTAGACTACCCGAAATCATGCATACTCGTACTGCAGATGTTTTCAACATATCATTTAATCGCCTTAAACATGTTAATGTGTGTATTTAAATATAACAATAATTATATTCTTAAAAATGTTTCTATAATTATTTTCATCCTTCCTTTGCTCATTACATTCGTGTCTGCCCTGGTAATGCTGGTATGTGAATACGGCCGATACACGTTCCTCTTTTTAGTTAGTGCTGACTACAAGTGTTTGTCACATTGTTTCTTACATTATCAGTGGTATATTGCATACATGTATATTATTCAGACAATGTTACTTTAAAACACCATTATGCCATAAACTTCGTATGCTCCAATTTTACACATCCCAGTTGATTTGTTTTTTAAAACTAACTAACTTGAGTAGCATACAAACCGATCAAATTTAACCCTATCTCGAAACTAGGTAATGTAATGTTTACTGCAGCAGCCGCAATATATAGTTGTGAAAGCTGTCAATAGTTTTAATGTGATAAAAGGTAGTTTAGTTGACCTTATAAGTGTGATGACAAAAGGTAATAAGTTTTTTGGACATATTTAACCCCATGTACAAAAATAAGGATAAATCACATTTTGTATGGTGATTTGCCACATTTTTTTCTGTGGTGAATGAACTTCTGTGTTTTCCAGAGTTACCCCATCGAAAACAGCAGTACAATTTGTGAAATCAAGCGCTCTACACGTCATATCAGGTCGTGTTCCGAAACACATTGTGTTCCATTTCACATTGATTGAAGATATATATATGAACAAGGCTTCTAACTTTGGTCGAACACGACCTTGTATCATAGCAAAATAACATGTTTCAAATTGTAATTTTCTATGCATTCTATGTATTTCTCCAGGATAACGATAATTCTCAAATGATCATATGAACTTGCCACTACAATATTGACGTTAAAGCCTTAAACACATTATTTCATTTGTTATGATACGAGGTTGTGTCCAACCTAGGAAAAGCAGCTGTAATTCGATGTTCTTTGCATAATTATGTTCTAACTATGCTATTTTAATAGCAAGATAACAATAATTCTCAAATGAACATGTGCACTTTCTGCCATAATATTCACATTAGCATACATAAAATCGCGGAATTTATTATGATACAAGGTCGTGTCTGACCAAAGTTGGAAGCCTTGTTCATATATATTGAGTTATACCGATACAAGCCGAAACACGCCGAATGCCTGTGGTACTGTATGTACCAGAGTTACAGTTCCTCCCAACATGCCCATAGCATTCCCCTGCAGAGTAGCGAATCAAATTTGATTCGCACTTAAAATGTTAAAGGTACATACCCACTCAGTAGGCACAAAATGTTCTTTGTATCAGACATCATCTGGGACATGTGCTGGCAAAATAAACATTCATTCACCATTACCCCATGTATTTATTGGCATTATTATTCATTTTATATCCGACTTAAATTTCCACACTGATAGCAGGGGCGATAACCGTGTTTCCTTAAAATGTTAAAGAACATTACTGTTTATTATCTTTAATTTAATTTTTGATGTGCAATGATCATACTTTATAATCTGTCGAAAATATAATTTTTTCAGGTGACACATTTAATTAGTATAAATAATAAATAAAAAATATCATGCCTCATTTGCATATGAAAATAGCCTGATACCACCGCGCATCACTATCAGTTAAATAATTATTGTATCCCCCGGACTCCGTCGGGGGATACTATGGGTTTGACAGCGGGCCGCGTCCGCCGCAGACACTTCTTGTCCGGAGCATAACTCGAACACCCTTTGGAATATTTTCATGAAACTTCACACATGCATAGACCACGACCCGAAGGTGTGTCGCGCACAAGAATGACAACTCTTGCATAGCTAATTTTTTAGTTATCTCCCTTTTTTGTTTAGCGCACTGAAAAATATTTACATAATTCCCTAACATTTGATTGGTCCGTAGCAAGTCTCTGTCCAAAATTTATATCCCAGTAAACTCCCACGCCAAACTACTTTCCGTAACCGTGAGGCGCTGTTAAAATAATTCTTAAGAAAACGGAAAATAAACACATTTTCTTGATGAATTTGTTTCAAATGCTGGAATTATAAGGAATGAATGGCCTTTTTGTGGAATTTATCGGGGATATAAACTTGGAAAAGTCGCGGGAATACTGGACGAAGGCCGGAAGGCCTCGTCCAGTATTCCCGCGACTTTTCCAAGTTTATACTCATTCCTATATTAATTCCTGTACATGCAATGCTCCCCCATACAGGTGTACCAAAATAGTAATGACATTATGTATCATATTTCAGGTAACGATTCCCAAGAAAACAACCGAGAATGGAGTTTGGGTCAGAGTTTGTGTACCAGTATGATGACGTTGCCTACGAGTATATCTCAGATGAAGAGTACGAGGTTGGAATGAATGTCAGGTAACACTCTTATAGAGTTAGTGATTGTTAGTCAGAGCTCCAATTTACCGTAATAACCCTATACAGGGATTCCGCTGGTGATCGCCACTTTCGCAATTGGCGATAAAAATAAACAATTGGCGATAAAAAATTACAATTTTCGGAATATTTTTATCCTATTGGTTATTCCTTTTTTATACCCCCCGCAACGAGTTGTGGGGGGGGGGGGGTATACTGGAGTCAGGTTGTCCGTGCGTCCGTGCGTCCAGGTAAACTTAACATCAGAGAAATATTGTTATAACTTCTATTTCCTTCATCTAAAATGCTTAATATTTCACACATGCATTCCTGTAAGGCTCTACTACCATGCTGTGCCAAATCCACGACCGTCCCCAACCCGCAGATCCAAGGTCAAGGTCAAATACTTAGTCCGTAAACTTAAACATCAGAGAAATATTGTACCTATTCTATTTTTCCTTCATCTAAAAATGCTTAATATTTCACACATGCATTCCTGTAAGGCTCTACTACCATGCTGTGCCAAATCCACGACCGTCCAACCCCCCGCAGATCCCAAGGTCAAGGTCAAATACTTAGTCTCTTTACAAAACTTAACATCTGAGAAATATTGTTATAACTTCTATTTCTTTCATCTAAAATGCTTAATATTTCACACATGCATTCCTGTAAGGCTACTACCATGCTTGTGCCAAATCCAACGACCGTCCAAACCCCCGCAGATCCCAAGGTCAAGGTCAAATACTTAGTCTCTTTACAAAACTTAACATCAGAGAAATTTTGTTATAACTTCTATTTCCTTCATCTAAAATGCTTAATATTTCACACATGCATTCCTGTAAGGCTCTACTACCATGCTGTGCCAAATCCACGACCATCCAACCCCCGCTGATACCAAGGTCAAGGTCAAATAGTCTCTTTACAAAACTTAACATCAGAGAAATATTGTTATAACTTCTACTTCCTTCATCTAAAATGCTTAATATTTCATGCATGCATTCCTGTAAGGCTCTACTACCATGCTGTGCCAAATCCATGACCGTCCAACCCCCGCTGATCCCAATGTCAAGGTCAAATACTCTTTACAAAACTTAACATCAAAGAAATAAGTTATAACTTCTATTTCCTTCATTGAAAATTCTTATTATTTCACTTGTGCATTCCTCTAAGGTTGTACTATCATGCTGTGACAAATCTACGACTGTCCAACCCCCGCTGATCCCAAGGTCAAGGTCACATACTTAGTCTCTTTACAAAACTTAACATCAGAGAAATATGTTATAACTTCTATTTCTTTCATTGAAAATACTTAATATTTCATATGCTGTGACAAATCCCCGCTGATCTCGAGGTCAACGTCACATACATACCGTATAACCTCGACTTAACGCCCCCCTCCTAATAAACACCTCCCCCCCCCCCCTCCCCCCCAAATAAAAAAATATTTTTTTTTACCAATGACCGCCAATTTCAAACACAAATAATCCTTATTTGTGTTTGAAATTGGCGGTCCTTGGTCATTTTGGCTAATAAAAGCCTCTCCCCACCTCTCCCCCCCCCCCCCCCCCCCCCCCCCCCCCCAAATAAAAAAAAAATTGGTGGTCATTGGTAATTTTTGGGATGAAGGTGGGATGGGGCGGGCATTCAAATGCCTTTATTTTCTTATTTAACCCTTTCACCCCTAAATAACTGGAGTGGATTTTTATATGCTAATTTTGCAACAAATCCAATTGTCACAAAATGATTTTCAGACTAGTCCATTTATGAAAAGTGGGTATTTTTACAGTAAAAAATATGAAAATTACATGTACTTGCAAAAAAGTGCAGATGCTGATGAGATGGCCTGGATCTACACTGTTTGTCAATAATACTATACAGACCAGGGGCCCGTTTCACTAAATTTCCTACGACTAAAATCGTAAGTGCAAATTTAGGATCGTCTGTAAATTTAAATTGATGGATTTACATTTATCTGCTCAATAAATGTAAATCCATCAATTGTTTACAAGAAAACATTATTAATGTGCAATTTACAGACTATCATAATTTTGAACTTACGAAAATTTTAGTCGTAGGAAGTTTAGTGAAACGGGCCCCTGTAGTGTTGAAAGGGTTAAACCTAATATTTCATAAATGGCTTTCAATTTCAATTACCAGTACACTTCAATCCTGTTATGACACTACCCTTAAGGCCCTTTACATTTGGATATACCTCTTATGAAGTAATGACTCCTAAATGTCCAGTTTTACTTCAGGTTCCATACATTTATTGTTGATATAACATGATTTCACTAACACGATGGTTTCCAATGGACCAAATAATAGTGTTATAAAGCTCAGGTGGAAGACTTGAACTTGTGACACAAAAAAATGTCCATTAAAAGATTCCCATTACCCCACCCACTTTGTCTCGTACTGTACTATACTAATTATATAGATCTACATGTATAAATAGTACAATACAGTACAAATGGGTGGGGTAAAAGGATTTTTTAGTGGGTATATTTTTGTGTCACAAGTCCGAGTGCTCAACCTATGTATTTCTGCTAGCCTTCATGCAACATCATCCTTTATAATTCTTTTTCTTACATTTCAGCCGTTAGTTCACAGAAATGTAACGGAATTATACCACTGGGCAGCAGTAGTTTACACCACTCTTGTGTTTACCATATATGGGGAAATGACGTCAGTAACGTCACAATGGCATGTTTTCTTCGACCAATCACCTCTGGATCGTGAGACAGTCATCGTCACTACGGCCCGCCTCCAGAAATTAATTTGCATAACTCTTGGGCCATATTTTACACTTGATTCGCTTTGTTTTTTATAACAAATCATGTGTGAAATGTAAGAAAATGTTTATTTAACCAGGTGAACTGATTATCTTGAAATAATGCCCTCGTGATTGAGTCCTACGCTAAACAAACTCGTTTCGCTACGCTCACTCGTTTGTTTAGTGGAAGGACCCAATCACTCGTGCATTATTTCACGATAATCAATTCACCTGGTTAAATAAACGGTATACCGGTATATTAAATGAATGTGGTTGTCTATCAATTTCAGTGACTCGGATTCAGATGATGAGATCATGTGTTTCGCAAGTCAGGAGCCTGGTCGGGAACGTGTAGGAAATGCGCCCGACTCCACAGGTCAGTATCCATGGCAACCATTCACCCACTCAGTCGATACACGGTCTGGAATAGTTCTCCGTTGATTGCTGAAACCATGTGCTCTGATAAGTAGCCTGTGGTATATAATCTACCATACAATCATGTAGTCTGATCTGCGGCTTGTTTCACTATAGGAATTTGTGGAATTTATCGGGGTATAAACTTGGAAAAGTCGCGGGAATACTGGACGAAGGCCTCGTCCAGTATTCCCGCGACTTTTCCAAGTTTATATCCCCGATAAATTCCACAAAAATGCCATTCATTCCTTATAATTCCAGCATTTGAAATAAATTCATCAAGAAAATGTGTTTATTTTCCGTTTTCTTAAGAATTATTTTAACTACGCCTCACGGTTACGGAAAGTAGTTCAGCGTGGGAGTTTACTGGGATATAAATTTTGAACAGAGACTTGCTACGGGCCAATCAAATGTTAGGGAATTGTGTAAATATTTTTGTGCTGGAATTATATGGCTATGACTGGAGAAATGAAGCTTATGTGATTTGAGACCAGTCAACAGATCGTCAACTAATAGCACACTCCTGTAGCCTGATAGCGATCTATATTCCTTGTTAGAAGCATGGTGGGTGTTTCATTGATATGCTGATCTGGATCTACACTGGTCACAAAACTCATAAGCTTCATTTCTCCACCCACAGCCACATGTCCGGTTTCAAATGTTGAGGCCTTCAGCTGGTGTCCCATGTTATGATGTATATTGTAAATGTATGTTATTATAATACAGGTTTAACCCTTTCAACACTACATACTTCTTTAGGTGTGTTTGCAGACCTTGTATATCCAGATGAGCCGGCTCGTAACGAGCCGTCTCATCAGGATCTGCACTTTTTGTCGTGCCCGCTTGCGGAAAGCGCGATATAGTCAGCACTTTGGCGTACATGAACCGCTTGGCCCATGGTGGCCAAACTTAAACGTTATGGTCCATGGGTGAAGCCTTTTCAGATTTGTTAAAATGGAGGTCATCGCTAATCCAAGATGGCCGCCGTCTAAAAATAGCATCAATTCTTAAAAAATCTTCTCATGAACCGCTAGCCGGATTTCGACGAAACTTGGTAGGAATGATCGATGTACAATGCTCTTTCAAAGTTGTGAAAATGGTGACCCCGGGGTCAAAAAATGGGCATGGCCCGTGGGGTAAATTTTTATTTTTGACCGAATATGCTGTCCTATATCGAATTGAAAGTATCGATGAGGCGATTACTCTGGTGCAATATTTGTCGGAATCGGATGATTATGTCATCCATGATGGCCACCAAAAGGTCCATTTATTCAAGATTTTGAACGTCTTTTTCTCAGGAACCACATGGCCGATGTTGGCCAAACTTCATAGGAAGTTAAGATCCTTGGGTGAAGCATTTTCAGATTTGGTAAAATGGGAGTCATCGCTTAATCCAAGATGACTGCCATCTAAAAATAGCACAATTTTTTTTAAAACACATGAACTCAATGTCACATTCTCCTCTGGTGTTCATGGAGTCAGGTGAGCGAATTAGGGCCATCATGGCCCTCTTGTTTTAGTGTCCATGCCTCGCCACAAGGCGCGACATGCAGGCCGCGGCCATCTAGTTTCAATTACTTTTCATATTTATTGTTCAGGAAAAAAACACACCCCCTTCTTACAAATGGACTCGTCTGAAAATCATTTTGTGACAATTGAATTGGTCACTAAATTAACATATCAGTCCGTTTCAGTTATTTAGCGTTGAAAAGGTTAATTTCTTGACACTTATTCACCATACTTTCACTAACAGATTCAGCGATGATTACAACAACAGAACCACCCGGCAACACTGATCTGTCTACAGTTGTCCCTATGTCGAAGCAACCATCAGAATTAGACTGTGAACCATCAGAGTTATACGAGGAGGCATGCCCACCCTCTTCACCGCTCCCACCACTGCCCCCACCTCCTTCGGCAGCATCACGATTCCTTGGTGGGTTGTTCTCGAAGTCAACGCCCCCGCCTGCCCAAGACACACCACCGGTTCCCGCGAAGGTCGGGCGGGGAGGCGGTAAGCCTAAGAAGAAGACACATCACTGGCGCTCTGCACCGCCCCTTAGTAGCAGGGGTAAGCATATATTTATAGAGTTTCATACGAGACAAAGCCATGTGATTTTGTACAGTCGAACCTCCACGAACGGCCACAGGTTGAAGTAATGGACCGAGGTCTATAAATACATTAAATATGCATTAAATTTTTTTTTTTACCCCCTCCATATATTTCTTCATTTATTGATGCTTTTAGGCATATTTAATGTATTTATAGACCTCGGTCTGTTACTTCAACCTGTGCGAACGGCCACCTCTCTACAGCACCCTCTCTGTAACAGCCACTATTTTATATCCCAAATTTATGATTTCCTCTATATTTAATCCTTAGACGGCTGAGCACGAACATTTTTGTGTTCTGTTGTTTTATATTTTGACTTCTTTCTCAATAAAACATGGGTTGACAGCACTTTAGAATCATTTCCATTGGAAATGATTCTAAATTGCTGTTAAAGCATGTTTTTTATGCGAATAATCGAAGAAAATAAATAAACAGCAGAAGACAAAATTGAATTCAGCATTAACCTCCCTACAACAGCCAGTTGTGCATGTTCCCATGGGTGGCTGTTGTAGAGAGGCTGCACTGTACCTTAGACGATGTGCGATGCATGAACTATATGTACAATATTTTCTGTTTTCATGTTCAGAGCAAATGCGGAATAGAATTCTGCATTTTCTATGACAATTTCGTCAACTTTTCCAGAAAATATCACAGTTTCTGTAAATATTTTTCTTGAAAAATCTTCGTAGGTATAAAATCAGATAGCTTGTCTCAATTATAATGTGCGTATTGGTGCTGTAAGCATTTAGTTTAGCTGAATACACTTTGATTTTAATTAGTAGGAGTATAAAATACTCCAAACAAAATTGAAAATACTTGTTGACTTGTTCAAAATGAGGAGTTTAAATGTTAAAAATTCACTTATTTGAGCTGATAAAAGCCATTCACATCTTTTATATACGTGTACTTAGTATTCAACCCAGTGATTAATTAGTGCAGCATACAAAAAATAATGTGGTATAATGAAACAAAAGGATTGAAATTGGAATACAATTCAATAATTCCAGCACAAACATATTTACACAATACCCTAACATTTGATTGGCCCGTAGCAAGTCTCTGTCCAAAATTTATATCCCAGTAAACTCCCACGCTGTACTACTTTCCGTAACCGTGAGGCGCAGTTAAAATAATTCTTAAGAAAACGGAAAATAAACACATTTTCCTGATGAATTTATTTCAAATGCTGGAATTATAAGGAATGAATGGCCTTTTTGTGGGATTTATCGGGGATATAAACTTGGAAAGGTCGCGGGAATACTGGACGAGGCCTTAAAAAATTACAATTTTCGATTTATTTATTTTTAATTTTTTTCGAAAATTGTAATTTTTTATCGTTTCGTCCAGTATTCTCGCGACTTCCAAGTTTATACCCCGATAAATTCCACAAAAAGGCCATTCATTACTATAGCAGTCCTCCATTCATAAAAATAATGTACACATTGATCGATGTGTACCTCTGAAGATTAGATGAAAAATATTTACAGAGATTTTATGTAAATGGCATTGAAAGGTGACAAAATTGTCATAGCAAATATGGAATTCTATTTCGCATTTGCTCTGAACATTTCATCAACATTAGATGTCATTAACCAGAGCTCCAGATACACTATAGGAATGAATGGCCTTTTTGTGGAATTTATCGGGGTATAAACTTGGAAAAGCCACTTTCGCAATTGGCGATAAAAATAAACAATTGGCGATAAAAAAAGGCCTCGTCCAGTATTCCCGCGACTTTTCCAAGTTTATATCCCCGATAAATTCCACAAAAAGGCCATTCATTCCTTATAATTCCAGCATTTTCCGAATTATTTTAACTGCACCTCACGGTTACGGAAAGTAGTTTGGCGTGGGAGTTTACTGGGATATAAATTTTTGACAGACTTGCTACGGGCCAATCATATGTTAGGGAATAGTGTAAATATTTTTGTGCTGGAATTATTACGCAAACACGTCTTATTTGGAATTAATAAATCAGTGAACTACTTTCGGCAAGGGAGATAATCAATATCACGCGAACTATTTTCATACGAGCCAAACGGATTGTTCTGTTTATTAGTATATATAGTTTTAATCTATCTCCTGTGATATATAATGATACATTACTTCGTTATGTTATGGGTACTAATACATGTTCAGGAGCGTAGCTAGCCAATTTGAATCTGCAGGCCCGGTTGACGACTTCGAGCACCGTTGGTGCGAGTATGCGAGGGGGTCTGAAAAAATCGAAACTAGAAGGTAAATGATGCACTCTGGCACATTATTTTTTCCATTTTCTCGAAAACTGAAAAGTGCCTTAATGCAGCTACGCGCCTGATGTTGTTTCAATAGCGTATCTCTGTAAACGGTATCGTTGTAGATGGAGTTGCAAATAATTTAATAATTATTACGTTCAAATGGTTGCGTAATACTGATAGCACTCCTGTATAAATGTAATCGTCGTAAATGGCGCAATAGTCGTGAGGTTAAGGTCGCCGACTTCTATGATTTAATTACCGATTCCCGAAAGGGTCAGGGGTTCAAACCTCGACTTGGTATATTTTTTTTTCTCCATATATATTATATATGTGCCGATCATTTATTCACACTATGCTCAATCATAAGGAACCGTAAAGGCAAAAACATGCCCACATTCACATGCTTTATTGATATGATGAAAGCGTTTGATCGTGTGGATATAGACTGTCTACTATCAAAACTGTTAACATTGGGAGTATATGGACATTTTTACAAAACAGTGAAAAATCTCGATAATAAGCCACAAAATTGTGTTTTGGTTAATGACGTCATGACGGAGTGGTTTGGCGTCGAGTGCGGCGTCAAGCAGGGTGACGTCTTATCACCAACGTTATTTTCTGCGTACGTCAACGATATGGCGTTGGAGCTCAAAGACATGAACCTCGGTCGGTATACAGATAGGCGACGACAACATCTGTATATTATTGTATGCAGACGATATTGTGATCCTATCGGAAAACGAAAACAATTTACAAATCATGTTGGATCACATTAATAGATGGTGTCTGAAATGGAGACTTAAAGGAAATATAAACAAAACTCACATTGTACATTTTAGAAAATTGAGCCAGCCACAAACTGAAGTGATATTTAAACTTGGTGAACAAACCGTAAACAAAACATCAAGCTACAAATACCTCGGGTGCATACTTCCATATACACTGGAATTTACAACAACAGCCAATACTCTGGCTGACGCCGCAGGTCGAGCCCTTGGAAGCATTATCAACAAATACAAAACTGTACAATATGTGTGTTGCCACTGTAATGGATTACGCTGCAGGCATTTGGGGATATAAACCATACCACAAATGTGACATGATACAAAACCGGGCCATACATGCGTTTCTAGGCGTACACAAACATACCTCAAACGTAGCGGTAAACGGTGACGTTGAGTGGATTAGCTCCGGCATCAGACGAAAATTATCGATGATCCGCTTCTGGGACAGACTCACTTCAATGGACGACCGGCGATTGACCAATCGGGTATTTATATGGGATCATGCACACGCGCATGGCTGGTGTTTGGACATAAAAACATTATTCCGTCAACTCAACATCAGTGATCTATATGATAATAAATCAATGGGATTATACTCTCTGCACGGGCTTCTGCAATATGCGGAAACAACATTACGCGACATAGAGGTGGCCCAGTGGAAAACTTTGAACGTATAGACTGTTCAAAAGCGAATATACATATGAAAATTATGTTAGCATGATTATGTCGAAAAATTTGCGTTCATTTATAGCACAGCTAAGGTGTGGCGTACTCCCCCTCAGAATAGAAACGGGCCGATTCAGAAATTTAGCTGTAGACGATAGATTATGCATATTCGGTGATTTGGGCGTGGTAGAAACAGAGACCCACTTTTGCTTTGTTTGCCCACTATACTCTTGTATCAGACTGTTGTTGTATAATGCAATATACAGACTATGTCCAGAATGTATAGCAATGGACTATAATGACAAATTCAAAGTTATGTTTACTGACTTATTATAAAAAGTGCACTGTTTATTCAAAACTGTTTCATGTTAAGAAGTGAAAAGTTGTATAAGTAACATACATTTAACATAATTCTACATGTTTTTCTCGTTTCATATTACATACAATCCGTGTGAGCTCGATCCATTTCAGGTTTCCCCAAATGTCGTGCGGACTGTGGTCGCACACTGTACACCGCCCCACCGGGTCAGTCTCAGTGAGCGATTTCAGCTCATACTAGTTGGAGAGATGGGAAAGGTTGTTATTTACTGTATCTGGCATGAAACGGGTAAAATAAACCATGATTATCAAGTATTACGAAGACCGACGCATATCTGTACAAGATACACCAGATAAATACACTCATCGTATACCATGTGTAAGCATTTGACTAATCTCATGCCATAAACAAAGCCCTTAATCCCACTGCATATCCGTTTTCGAGTGTAGCGTGCCGCTAGTGGCTGCCCATTGTGACCATCCTATCGGGACGGTCGCAGTGAACAATTACTATTCACATTTCGTACATATCAAACTAGTCTTTATCTGGCATGAGATTGGGATAAATATTGCACATCTAGCAAAGAAATATTTAATTGATACAATAAAAAAAATGCCCTAAAAAATTAATTTTTTTAATCTAGCATATACAGATCACCTGGTCCGCATTCGTTGTCAGTCATGTGACTTGGTATCGCTCACTCTGACCCTCACGCCTTTGGCGGGACGGTCACAGTGGCCGATTAATAGTCATATTGTACACGTACATCACATGCACAATGCAAGTGTCGTGCTCTGTGTCTGGCATGAAATGGATTATTAATTCTGAAATTAAAATACACTTTGGTACAGACAACCAAGAAACATTATGAGAAATAGTATACAACCCAAGTTTAATGTATTAAACACTATACACTCGTCCTATTGACTCATCTCATATCATATACACATATATACCTTATTGCTTTATTTCATTCCAGGTCGACCGCCGCAACATGTTGTGATCGTGCATTGGACCGTCCATTTTGGATGGTTCACATGGGCGGTCAAGACATGTGCAGTTACACATCGCTTGGAATGTGTCGTAATACTGTGTATATGATATGAAATGGGTTAATTACCGTCATATTACCGATTTTCATTACTCATTATAATGAAAGAAGTGACTCGTAAGCCATTCATATGGCTGGGTGCTGAGCAACATATCGTACCAATATGCCTTAAGCGAACAAAATGTATGTAAATATTTGTGTATGTATGCTTGTTCACATGTGTCAACTTACCAACGATGAAAGTGTCCGTCTTTAAGTAATATATACACATTTACGGAAAAAAATTACTGATTTTTTAAAACAATATCGGCACAACTAAATACGGTGATAGAATTTTGTCTACTTTTCAACACCATTTACGGAAAATATTACTGATTTTCTAAAAACAATATCGGCGAAGGTGTACTGAACTACTTTTTTTTTTAAATAACCAGCCGTCTAATAGATCTGTGTATAATCAAGAGTATATCGTTAATTGTCATGTTGTCTCCGACAGTGAGGTCTTGCGCTATGGAAGGTAATATCCGTCATAATTATATTAGGTTTGATGCTTGCTTGCTGATGACATTCTAAATTCTACCCGTCTTATTACAATTCTATGTGGCTTGATGCTTGCTGACTGGTGCCATTACAACTTACTTTCATGTTATTTTATTCGTCATTCGTGTTTGTGACATTTGAAATCTTCTTGGTTGTAGTCTAAATTGCATGTGCATTTGGCTTGATGCTTTATTCATTCGCACTGTTTCAATGCGTTTGTGTTGATTACATTCTAAGTGACATCCGGAGTTCCATTATTGATTATTGCATCGCTGTTTTGCCATGCGTTTTGTTACCTCGATAAGCCACGCCCCTTGACAAAAACAATTGCAACAGTAATTTGGGAACAACCACAGCCAGGTGCGCTGCTAAAACTTAAAATAGTTCTCCCTAAAATGATTTAATATGCTGGTACCTGTCCTACAATGCGTTGCTCTCTAAATTGGTTCCATGTCCCTAACGGTGTTGATGTAGATTGATGCCGCCTTTTCTGTTGCGCCATGTTTAGGTTAAAAGACACCAAATGGTTTTACTGTATAATTTAACCGAATCCCAGCCAGTCTTTCCTACTTTCACTATTTGTATGGATGTTGTGGGACCAACCTTGTCATGTCCCCCAATATTGTTTACATTATTTGGCCACGGAAACTCTGTTTACATCACGTGACAAACAGGCTCAGGGTTTTCTTTTAAATGCTTCAAATATGCTGAATACTGGTGTTAAAAACACCCCTTTTCTAACCTTAAACCTAGAGTGTACATGCCAGGTTATAATATAGGGAGACATATTTTTCTTTATTCTTTCAATCTGACATTTTTCTGGCAAAATGATTACCATTACCAGACGTACTAATTGACATTATTATACTTTTTATATCAAACACGAAATTCCAGTTTGATATCAGGGACGATAACCGTGGTTCCTTAAAATGGTAACGGAAGCAACTATTTATTCCATTTATTTATTATTTGATGTGCAATATTTATTCAGCATTTAGTTGATATAAATAATTTAAAAATACTGCATCACTTACATATGGAACTAGCTTGATACCACCGCGAGTACATTAAATATTACTAAATAATTATATATATATGTGTAGCTGGCACTTGTAATTTTTAAAAGTGGTGGACTAGTTGCAATTATACACTTATTTAAGTTCCATAAAGAAAAGTTTGTACCTACTAGATGGTACCCCAGCTTCAACAATAATTCAATCTATATTTTAATTAGTCAAGATCCAGAGCAGAATGGGTGCAAGTTATTGGAAATTAGGTACCACAACATCCATAAGAAAAATGAAAGTAGCAGAGACTAGCAAAATGTGTAGTAACAGGTTAGTTTTTTAGGGAAAATCAATGGTGGTGGTCCACCTTAGTCTGATCCCGGACGGTTATTGGTTTGCATCGGTAACAGGCCAGTTTGACAGTCAACCTGTGTAAGTTACCATATGTGTAACTTACTATACAAATGTGATTGTTTTCAATTACGTACATATGTAATTTAATTATGAGGATACATGTATGTATAAAACACATTAGTAAGTCAAACACCATACACACATATGCAATTTAGTTAATATAGGTTAGAGAATAACAAAGGGTCGAAATCGTCAAGACGGTAAAAGTAGTCCGGTATGAAAACAAATTGTGCAGGTGTTTTGAGGTCACTGACACAGTTTGCATGCAAATCTTGATCCATTACTACCCAGTTTCACTTGAGGAACATGAAGGTCATGTGATGTAAATCACAATTTTTTTAGTAAAATTTGTTTTTGTTATATACTTACCTCAGTTATGTCTGCTTTATGCTCTCTGGTAAAAATTGACTCATCCAGAATTAAAAAAATCGAGAATTACCAAGTATCGCCTGCCCTATAGTATATACTGTTAAGTATACCTTTGCGCATGCGCACTCTACCACTTCCTTGCTTTGATGGATAGAAAAGCACCTGAAAGCGGGGAAGGGAGGTGGGACTCAGATACATAACTGAGGTAAGTATATAACAAAAACAAATTTTACTAAAAAAATTGTGATTTTTGTGTCGCATCTTACCTCAGTTATGTCTGCTAGAATTTGTCTCCTAGGAGGGAGGTAAGGTGTGACACAAACATCCTAATAAGAAAAGATACTTGGCAATGAGAATTAGAACAGAATACAACTAGATGTAACATCTCTACGTCCGGAGACCTAGAGGTGCACACACGAACCATAGTCCACTTACCCCTAGTAGATAAGTCGTGAGCCGGGTCCCCTCCTTCTTATGGCAGATGAACGAGTCCCCAATCTGAACAGTGGACCCATGGAAGGAGTGGATTGCGTCATACCGCCAGTACATCCTGGACCTTCCTCGAATCTGGTCCAACGACGACACTGTATGACAGAACACTAAAGTCATGCCATCCGTAGATGTCCGTGTCCTAACACTAATACACTCCTAACCACTTATGGATCCATGAAACGTACAATACACACCATCATGTAAACATCCCAAAATATACAAGTTTACGCAGAGTATACCCTGGGAATCTTCAATAGGTCAAAGGTTATCTCCCAACTCTGGGTTCCGGAAAGAAAACCGTCTTAGCTCGAGACTGTTATACCTCCGAATAGCTAACCCGACAATCCAATCTCGACCCTGAGTGGGAAAAAACCTCCACACCCAAACAATCCTCCCAGTTGAAAGTATGAAAATAACTGTAGTCTAGACTACAACATTATAATACCAATATAATTACAACATAACCTGACACGCTCACACACACACACACCCATATAAATACACAACAATAACAATTAATGTTGTGCCTGGTTTAAAGGGAGCCGGAAACTGTTACCTCTAAAGGTTCGGCACTCTACACCGTGGGTCCCCTTGCCGGAAGCAAGGTTCCCGCAGCGACAAGGGGGCCCAAAGAATAGAGATCAGAGCTCTGTGCGGACAACGTACGCATATAAAAACTCAAAAAAGTCGAATGAGACTTCCAGGACGCTGCCTGCATGACTTGAGTTAAAGGAACTCTGTTTTGAAAAGCCCAAGAAGTCACCACGGCTCTAACCTCATGCGCCTTAATACCAAATTCCGTTAATTCCCTTGCAGGCAACGCCCTATAAGCTCTGCTGATAGCCAATGTGATCCATCTAGAGATGGTCGCCTTGGAGACATCTTGTTGTCCCATACAAGGGATAAACAACCTTTTACGATCCCCCCTTATGGACTGGGTAAGGGAAAGGTAGTGTTTGACGGCACGCACTGGACAAAGCAATGCGTCCGTCGATGAAGTATTGTTCGCTTTAGAGATGGAGGGCACCACAAATGGTCTGGGAGCTAGACCTGGGACGGCTGTTTTGGGAAGGAACCCCGACTCCATGCAAAAAGTAATAGCCTCGTCAGATACTTTTAAATTTTGATGCTCGATAGACAAAGCGTGCAATTCCCCTCTCCTCTTGGCAGAAGCGAATGCCAAAAGGAAGGAGGTCTTAATAGACCAGTCGAACAGAGAGGCCTGAGTCATAGGTTCGAAGGGTGCTCTGGTTAGAGACAGTAACACGCAGGAGAGATCCCACCTAGGTGTCACGGAACGATTGACATGTCTATTCCTCGTGAAAAAACTCACCATATCTGAGATGCGAGGATCCGATCCAATGTCCTTGGCCGTATGTAGGCTGAACCGTAGGCAACTGGCCAACGCCGATCTGTAGCCCTTAATGGTGGATACAGATAATCCTCTGTCATAAAACAAATATAAAAGGAAATCGCCTACCTGTCCCATAGAAGGTTTGCAGAAATCAATCTCCCTCTGCAGACACCAATCACACCAGAACTTCCACTTGGCCTCATAGCATACTGATGTTGATGGCCGTCGTGCCTGTGCAATCGTCTTGGCAGCCTCTGCAGAAAATCCATCCTTTCTGATGAAATCCCGGATAATCTCCATGCGTGAAGGTGTAGGCACTGCACGTTTGTTTGTGAACAGTTCGCCCCCCGTGTTGTGACAGAAGGTTCGGTGTCAGCGGTAATGTCACCGGGGACTCCACCAGGAGATCCAACAGGCTGTTGAACCAACTCCTCGTTGGCCAGTATGGTGCTACGAGAGTGATTCGGCAGACCGATTGCCGAATCTTCCGCAGAACCAACGGAATCAGGACAAACGGTGGAAATGCATACCCGTCCACCTGATTCCACCCGAAGGACATTGCATCGATCGCCCATGCCCTTGTGTCTGGCACTGGGGAGACGTACCACGGAAGTTGACTGTTCAAACAAGTCGCGAACAGATCCAGATACGGATCTCCCCATCTGCGAATCACCGCACTGGCTACCTCCACTCTGTGAGAACGGGCATGTGCCTCCTGGACAGATAGTCCGCCAGGATGTTCGCCTTACCCGCGATGTGTCTGGCCGTCAGCGAAATTGAACATTCCTGACACCAAAGGAGAAGCTTCCTGGTCTCCAGGCACAGCGGAACCGAATGAGTTCCGCCCTGCTTGTTTAGATAAGCCACTACTGTGGTGTTGTCTGATGATACCATGATGCATTTGCCTGATACCAAATGCTGAACCTGACCCAGGGCCTGAGCCACCGCCCTCAACTCTAACATGTTGATGTGGTCGTTTGCGGACACCTGGGGCCACGAACCTGCCAATGCCAAACCCAGAGGTTCCAGATGCGCTCCCCATCCCCCTTTTGACGCATCCGTCGTCAGAAATAGTTCCGGAGGGCTTAGTACCATAGGAACCCCCTCGTTGTAACGCGACTCTCGGGCTCACCAACGGAGGTGACGCTTGAAATGCCTCGAAAGGTGCACCATCATATCCAGGGGACATACATGTGGCCGCCAATGGAAAAGTAGGTAGATTTGTAGAGGCCTCATGTGTAGTCGCCCTAGTGAAACGGGGTTCGCTGCCGACCCGAGCATTCCTAACAACGACAGAATATCCCTGGCTGACATGATCACTGCATCCAGGACAGAGAACACCCGTACCAAGATCCTTTGAACCCTGTCGGTGGGAACCCTGACCACCCCCAGGTCTGTCAGAAAATTCATGCCCACGTAGGTGAAGTCCTTCGCGGGAGTAAGCTCTGACTTCTGTAGGTTGGGGATAAGCCCCAGTCTCGTGATCACTGACCAAACCGTGTGAAGATTCTCCAATAGTAAACTCCTTGACTGCTGGTGGAGAAGCCAGTCGTCTAAGTACTGCAGGAGGGAGACACCCTCTCTCCGGGCAGCTGCTGCCACCACCTCCATCAGCTTGGTAAACACGCGCGGTGCTGTAGAAATTCTGAAAGGCAGGACCCGAAACTGGAAGGTCCTGCCCTCGTGGGAGAACCTCAGGTACTTGCGTGAATGCCGAGCGATGGGTACATGGAGGTAAGCATCCCTCAGATCGATGGACACCGCCCAGTCGTTCACCTGGATGGTGTGCCGAATGGACCCCGTGGTCTCCATCTTGAAATGGTCTACCTGTACAAACTGATTCAGTCTGGACAGGTCCAACACGGGGCGCATCTTCCCGTTCTTCTTCGGAGCCAAAAAGAGCCTGCTGTAGAAGCCTGGAGTTGCCACATCCAAGACCTCTTCTACAGCCTGCTTCCCCAACAGGGATTGCACTTCCAGCCGGAGTGCATTCCTCTTGTTTTGGTCCTTTGGGGGCACACATGGAAGAGGTGAGCCCCGAAGGTGGGGAATGGAATGGAACGGAATGCGGTAACCCTTCTCTATGATACCGCAATCTGTGATTTTCTCCCACTCGTGGAGATATCCTGACAACCTGCCTCCTACAGGTCTGCAGGAGTCGGGAATGTTCCACTCCCCCGAATGAGAAGCGCGCCGCGTATCCCTAAAACGAAGCCCCTCGAGGCTTCCGGTTGGAGACACCACGTCCCCTGCCCCTAAATCCTCTACCTCTACCACCCCTAGGAAACTGAAACTGAACCGGCTTCTTAAAAACAGGAGTAGGTGTTGGAGGGGTTGCTCCCTGAGATGCGGAAAGTTTTCCAGAAAAACCTCTACCCGAACCGGGTCTATGCCTGCTACCTCTAAATGGTGCGTTAACAGCTCTAGGAGGGGCTAATTGCCACCTAGCCAATTGACGACTCTGCCTCTCCGCCGAGTCCGCTGCGGCCACTTGAGCACACCGGCCACCGAACAGAAACTCCGACTGTAGAGGGGCGGCCCTAAGTGTCTCGCGACCTAGACCAGGTAACACTGAAGTAGAAGCCAGGGTGGCATCTCTCTTATGGAGAAGAATGTCTGACGACATAGCCACAGCTGTGCCCATAACATGTTTCGTTGCCCTCGCCGCAGACTGAAGTAACGCCATAATCGCCCTAGAATCACCCTCTTCAATGGCTGGCTTAGCCGCGCCCAAGAATAAATCAATGTGAGACGCCATGGACACGATAGATCTGGACCTAGCGTCCAAAGTCTCTATCAGATTGTCCGCCTCCCTAGGGTAACAGACCTTGGGGGCGCCTATTTTTTGCGCGTCTGGGTCCAAGGGAATAGAAGTCCCGCGCTTACCGAAGTCAAAACCTTCGATAGCCTGCATCTCATTCACCAACGACGTGAGGGTCGGTGAATGAGGCAACCTGGGCATCTCTTTCTTGATGGAGACTGCGTCGGACTCCCAGAGAGATTTCGTTCTAGGAGCCGGTAACGGCTGTGCCGGGCATTTATCAGCTAGAAGGAACCGATAAACGGCCTCCAGAGCCTCCGAAAAGGATGGCAGTACCTCCTCGACCATAGAGTAGACTGTAGCGTCATCCTCAACCCCCAATGGAAGCTCCTCCTGCAAGTATTCCATATCCTGCCCTGGATCTTCACTGGAAAGAACCACTTCCGAAATGGGGTGGGGCCCATCAAAGTTGTTGTCCACCCCAGGGCCAACAATTGCAGGATCTACCAGTGCTGGCCTAACTGTGGTAGTCGTGCTGGCTCGATCCCTATTCCTAGTCAGTTCAGCCATCATCTGTGACATGGATGTCAGTATATTCATGGCCTCACTAGGTAAACTGCTAGATTGCCTAGGAGACGACGAACGACGTGAGGACCGATGTCTATATCGCCCCGACTTCTGAGGACGGGGACTGCCAGAATCGGAAGAAGAGGATGACTGATGCCTCCTCCTCTTGCGTCTAGAACCCGATCAACGGGAACTGTGGACCCGTGACCGTTCACTAGAACTGGGGGAAGAAGAAGTGGACCGTCTGCGTCGCCTATGTCCACGGTCGCGACCAAACTTATCCACCCCACTATCCTCAGTCTCTAACAAATCACGGAGGTGTGAACTGGCCCGCCGTGACCCGCTGTCTCGATGTCCTGTGTCTGTTGCGGCTTCCCGCAATGACCGGTGTCTGGTGAGACAACCGTTGTCCGGTGTCCGGTGGACATGTCCGGTGGACATGTCCGGTGTCCGATGGACATGTCCGGTGTCCGATGGACATGTCCGGTGTCCGGTAGATATGTCCGGTGTTCCGTGTCCGGTGTCTGGTGTCCGGTGAACATGTCCGGTGTCCGGTGAACATGTCCGGTGGACATGTCCAGTGTCCGGTGAACATGTCCGGTGGACATGTCCGGTGTCCGGTATTACCGTGTGAATGGCCAAGGGAGGGGTGTGAGAAACGGCACTCCCCGAGCCCACGGTTGTCGATTTCTGGGTGGCCAGAATCGAACCCAAGGGATCAGATCCCCCAACTGCTTGCGTGGCACTCGTCCCCGACGAGCCCTGTTTGGCCAACGCAACAGCCTTCTTTGATTGGTACGTACGTACCGACTCGGCCAGATTCCACGTCTTGGGTCCCCAGGACTTAGAGGCGTAACAGAGACTCTCACGTGAACAATTATTTTGCCTAACACAACTTCTGAAACAGATGATCTCGTGAGAGTCCCAAACCCCCGTCTTGTGGCCGCAAGACATGGTTTTCTGTCCCTTGCCCTTAGCTACACTGGCCCCTCTACCTGGCATGTTAACAAGATAAACAATCCAATTAAATACACAAATCCACGCGTACACAATCGCGTGTAATTACCGACCACAGAAAATTGATACCGCTATAACGATACTAGCGAGTAGCAGGGAGGGAAATGTGACAGCTGAAAAGGTAAACAAAATGGCGATATATCACCTGCGTATCAATACACAACAACACAAAAAAAAAAAATGGATACCACTATGTCGGCGAACGCCGAACGTGGTCGAAAAGCAAAATGAGTCTAAATGCACCTCGCAAGTAAAATACTCGCGACTAACCCGCGTGAAACGCCGTACAAACCGATGCAAAAGCAAAATTTGAGAGATAGATAAAAGGAATACCTTCCTCCAAAATTATCCAGAAAAGCAAGTAAGTGGTAGAGTGCGCATGCGCAAAGGTATACTTAACAGTATATACTATAGGGCAGGCGATACTTGGTAATTCTCGAATTTTTTAATTCTGGATGAGTCAATTTTTACCAGAGAGCATAAAACAGACATAACTGAGGTAAGATGTGACACAAAAACAGAGTTTCCGTGTCCAAACAAAAAACAAAAAAATTTAAACACTATTGGGGGACATGACGAGGTTGGATTTTTCTGTCTTAGGAGTAAGTGAAGCTATTTGTTTAATTCATGCAGAACCAGTACTGACCGGCTGCAGGTCATGTACAAGTAGGTCCCACAACATTCATACGAATAGTGAAAGTAGGAGAGACTGACCTTATTGGATGGGATTCGGTTAAAGTGTATAGTAAAACTATTTGGGTGTCTTCTAACCTATACTGTGATCATTTGTAGGTGAAATCTTACATCAACACCGGCATTGGAGGTGTGCCTCAAACAGCCAATCACATCTCTTACTATTATTTATTAGTCGGAGGATTCCTAACATTGACAGCAGTGCCATCTGGCGTCATAATGAGGCACTACTAACCTATATATTGCTTGCATCATTCTGCTTTCTGCTTGCGGGTTTCCGCTTTCGGACTGCGGCTTTGTCCTTACTGCTTTTGGCCTTATTCAACGTGGTAAGTGCTTGTTCTTACTTTCTATTGCAAATGCTTAGTGCAATAAAACAGGGAAACGAATAAGGACGTATCAATAATTCTCTGGGAATGGGATCACACGGTATATTGTTTACACTGGATTAATGGCGGCCCCCATGAGGTCTCGCGTAAATCTTATTTTTCAATAATACGACTGTGGTTTCTTCCTTTTAGTGATGACCATGTTCCAGCCGTTAACACTTATTTAGCAGCATTACTTATGTAGTTAGTCTGAACATTCTGCAGAGAATTTGAATTGGACGGAATCGAGCGTTGTTTAAACTTAGTCCGGTTCATATGCACAGGTCAAAATATGAACTGAAAATGGCGAATAAAAAAAAAAAATTGTTATAAATATCACATATAGCGAAACAGCGGTAGCATCTACTGTTTTAATAATATGCATACATACAATGTATTGTAATTAATGTTTAATAGTGATATACTTATGAATAATATACGATACTATGGTTTATACTCCAGCACTATGTTTTAAGGCTGTGTGATATAAGCTGGATTAATTAATACATGTACTTATATTCATGCGCTTCATGAGAACATCAATACATTTAAAATATACAAATATTACTTAAAGGGGTACCGATATGATGCATTTTAATAATATAAATATTGAAAATACACATTACAATTGCTTACAACATAAGTTATTGATCGAAAATAGTCACTGCATCGTGACCTATTTGACCGCATTACCTATTGCGCGGGTAACTCACCATACCCCCTGTTTACATAGGTAACTGGGGATAGAGTGAGGTACGCTCGCTAATACAATGTTTGCGTAATGTAAGCTGCGTATTTGCTGAAATACCCAATTAAAATTGCCAAAAACCCGATTGAAATCAGAAGTAGTGTATATCGAAAAGCAATAAAAAAATTGTGGTACCTTATCATGCTGCAGAAAACAATAAACAGACCACAAATATAGCAGGCCCGTAGCCAGGGGGGTCGGAGCGGTCGGACGACCCCCCCGCCCAGCCTCGAGGTCCACTTTTTTAGCCTCGAGGTCCACTTTTTTAGACCCCCTAGATATCTCAGGCCCCTTCGGCCTTCGAAACGACCCCCCCTTCAAACAGGTCTGGCTACGGGCCTGTATAGCATATTTTTCTTATTTTCCATGAAAACACATCTTGGTATTTCATTAGAATTGTCTCCAAGGAGACAATTTTAATGAAATACCAAGACATGTTTTCATTTTGAAGCAAAGTATTCAATAATTGCTGTCTGTTGATGTGTAAACAGTAGTGTGATTTTATTTTACCCAATTAAAATGTTGAAATACCCAATTGCTTCAGAAATGATGGAGTGACAATACTCATTATTACTAATTCCTTATCTGGTGCGCTGATTAACGGAAAATATTGTAAATATTTATTTTTCATGAAAATTTGCGTTTCTTAGGTGTCACATGGCTTGTCTCGTGACATCGTAACTAATTGTACTGCATGTAGTATATAGGCTTGTCTTATAAATAATTATATGTTACCATTTTTAATTGATGTTAGAATTGGCCGAATTTGTCGGGTTGTCGTCGCGTAATAAGCATGAAATAAAAACCCCAAACACTGCGAATTCTAACACCGATAATGCCCTGTAGCCTCTTCCACCAAAATTGCAAAGTATACTTATCTAGCAAAGTATACTTTGAGAAAGTATACTTTGAGGGAGTAATCATTTATTTTTCCCGAAATGCATTATTTCATATAGAACTAATGACTGCATATATTTGATGATTAAAAGTATGCAGAATTATTATACTGAATTTATTACATTATCACAGCCAAATTGGCTGTGATACTGTAATAAATTCAGTATAATAAAAATTAATCAATGTATCCTTAAATTGAAAATTTCTATAGTCTGTTTCACGAAAGCTGCCCAAATTTTACGGCCATATAAACAATTCAAAAACAATATTTTTTTCGATAATATTAAATTAAAGGAAAATTTAAGAATGAGCCTTCTTTTTATTTCGTGAAATTTGGTCAAATATTGATTTTATTGCGAAAACAAAATGTCCCCATGTTAAATCCCCATAGAGTGAAGATGTCTATGGGGATTTAACATCGGGAAATTTTTTAGAATTTCAGAAATACTGGACCGATTTTTAAAATATAACTTTTGTTTTCTTAGTTAGTTCATTTCCAAGCTATCTAGCTAGGTTTCGGAGTCAATTTCCAAAAAAAAGAGTTTTTTTTACTCCTCCCACAAGTCCTCTACCTCTTTTCCCCCCATGTTAAATTCCCATAGATAAATCAATTTTTCGTAATAAAACCAATATTTTACCAAATTTCACGAAATAAAAAGAAGGCTCATTCTTAAATTTTGCTTTAATTTAATATTATCAAAAAAAATATTGTTTTTGCATTGTTTATATAGCAGTAAAATTTGGGCAGGTTTCGTGAAACAGACTATAGATATAAAGTATACTTTGCGATGTTGGTGAAATAGGCTACAGAAGTACCGTACTAACCCTGAATAATTGGGCACTATTTGTTTTGGGAAGCGCTTACGGTATTTTATTTTAAACAAATTGAAACAAAGTTATAAAATTTACAAATAAATTTATAAACAAATTGTATCCAAATACATTGTTATTGTGTGGAGTTGTCACCCTTGGGCAACATTTTTGTTTTTGTCAATATCTCGGTCTGTGGAACTCATAGATGCATGATTTTGTTGTATATACCCATGTTTTCAGTGAACATGATAAGACCATCAAAAATTACATTGGGTGAATAAGCAGAACTCCAGATAAGGTGCATATTGGCGTATTTTACGCAAGTATTTTAGCTGAATACGCATTGATTATCAAAAGTGGGAGTACAAAATATGCACAGCAATGTGAAAATACACATTGATTTTCAAATTGAGTAGTGAAAATACTGTCATACAGTTTAAAATTCACTTAGTTAAGCTGCAAAAAGCTAACAGTGTTTGCTTTTTTCAACTCAAATAAGTTTAGACACAAAGCTTATCTGGAGCGCTGAATAAGTTGAGAGATGGTGATCCTGGATTTCAAAATGGCCAAAATGACTTGTCAATATCTCGTGCTGTGTGATTCATAGAGGCATAATATTGATGTCTGTACCCATGTTTTCTGGGTCAATATACATGATAAGAGCATCAATACTCTAATTAGATAATTAGCTTGAGGTAGACACCTTGAATTTTCTCTTATTTTATTTGTGTACATGTACATGTTTTCATTGTCCATGAACAAGGAAAGAACATAAACTTGGTTGAAGCGGCCATCTTGAATTCAATATGGCTGCCAGTAAAAATGTTTTGAACCATTCGCCATTCTGGACAAATGAGACTTGCTTCTTATGCGTAAGCTTCCTTATGATGGGTAGATGAGAAAAGTTTATTTTGATTTTTGATTCGACCCCCTGGTCATGTATTATCTTCCCCTTTTCGACTTAGAACATCACCATTTTACCTTGTGTCGTGTAAAACTGATAAACCATAATAGCTGGAGGCTTGATGCTTGGTATGTAGCTTCTTTATGGTGTGTAGATGCACAAAGTGAATTTCTATTTTTGCTTTGACACTGAGCCATGGATTATCTCCCCCATTTGGACTCGTAAGTTTGCCTCGTTTACTATCAAAGCGATATGTGGGGCATCCTTGTTCTATGAACACATTTTCTAGTTGGTAGACCATAAATGTGCTTCCTTCTACCCTAGAACAACAAATATGACTAGATATGACGTACTATCTTGTCTCTCATCTTCAACACACATATCCCGTCTCTATATGACCGTAGCTGTTGGTGGGACGTTAAACCCTTTGTCTTTTCACTTTCAACACACATACACTAAACAATACTTGTATGTGATTGATTAAAATTACTTCACTAGTAATCACACATTGCAGACCTGGTGCCGATTTCATCAAAATTGCAAAGTATACTTTCCTAGCAAAGTATACTTTGAGGGAGCAATCATTGATTTTTCCGAAATGCATTATTTCATGCAGAACTAACGATTGCATATATTTGATGATTAAAACTATGCAGAATTATTATACTGAATTTATTACATTATCACAGCCAAAATTGGCTGTGATAATGTAATATATTCAGTATAATAAAAATTAATAAATTTATTCTAAAATTGAAAATTTCTCCCTCAAAGTATACTTTGCTAGGAAAGTATACTTTGCAATGTTGATGAAATAGGCTACAGAGCTCCAGATGCCTATTTCATCAACATTGCAAAGTATACTTATCTAGCAAAGTATACTTTGAGGGAGTAATCATTTATTTTCCCCAAAATGCATTATTTCATCTAGAACTAACCACTGCATATATTTGATGATTAAAAGTATGCAGAATTATTACCGGTATACTGAATTTATTACATTATCACAGCCACAATGGCTGTGATAATGTAATAAATTCAGTATAATGAAAAGTAATAAATTTATCCTAAAATTGACAATTTCTCCCTCAAAGTATACTTTGCTAGATAAGTATACTTTGCAATGTTGGTGAAATAGGCTACAGATATGGAATTAGTAATTGAGTATTGTCACTCCATCATTTCTGAAGCAATTGGATATTTCAAAATTTTAATTGGGTAAAATAAAATCACACTGCTGTTTACACATCAACAGACAGCAATTATTGAATAGTTTGCTTCGAAGTGAAAACATGCCTTGGCATTTCATTAGAATTGTCTCCTTGGAGACAATTTTAATGAAATACCAAGATGTGTTTTCATGGAAAATATGCTATATTGTGGTCAGTTTATTGTTTTCTGCATCATGGTAAAGGTACCAGAACATTTTTATTAAAATTAAAATTGTGAAATACCCAATTGCTTCAGAAATGATGGAATGACAATCATTTCTCTGGCCATTCTGACGACGGCGTTTTCTGCATAATAACGATTAGCTACCGATTACAAATTTCCGTTCAGTTTATTACTACACCCACCATGATATCTAAAATAATAGCATCTTTTAATACGACTGATCTCGAGTAGCAGACGACGTTCAGCGGAATTTTCTGGTCATATACTTTATTTTCTATTACACTATTGCAGAACAATATTGAATATTTGGGTTGCGCCTCGTTACTATGGATACATAAATACACATATAATGTGCACCGTTCAAGTTTCCTATAAGTTGTCTGCCCTTGGCGGCCATTTTTAATTTTCGGACTCTGTATCCTTTTTCACCGAATAACTCAAGTTCTACTTGACGGTGAGTGAGTGAGTGAATAGGGTTTAACGTCCGCTTTTCTGACATAGAGGTACAAGCCTCAGGGAGTCTACATGCAGACGGGTCAACGGGGTCGTGTCCCGTATCCACCTGTCCGAGGGGGGTAAATCCCAACTTCAGAACTCAATATTTACAATCAAAATATATATTCAGTCCTGAAATTAGAACAACCTGATCTGGTGCCAGGCCCTCGTCACACCAGCATCATTTATCCCATCCCCTAAAAGTAATAGGATTAGTGCTAATCTTACTTTTATATATGGGGCATACCTAATGAAATTTGGTTTACATATTTATCACATCAGATGAGGAACCCTAATGGTTTTCAGTGACTGTTGACTGGCCTTGCCTCGACGGGCGTATATTGTGACCTTCGGCACTCTTGTTGACCTTCACATGGTTCTGGAAACACATTTTTTATGTCAAAAAGTTTCTTCAACCTTGACCTTTTTCGTTATTTTAAGCATGCACTTCTCTGACGGTTTGTGTGATTCTTACTTTAGCACATGCCCATGATTATGTTACGGTCAAATGCCTCGGTAGGTGCGACACTGTTTCCATGGCAGATTCTTTTTTGAAAATTGGTGTATTCTATGGAGCTAGTTCATGGGCAAGTTGACTGTACTGATCAATACTACGGGGACTAGACTGTAGGCCCATAGCTCTAGCATATGTAGTCTCTGTATCAAACGCTTTCACATTGTCTACCTTCAGGTGCTTATGTGCAAATATCATAGTGTTTGCAGTCTTTGATATTGTGTCATTAAAGCCTTCAGGAAGACTATCTTCAAATGACTGCATTTGACTAGCACCAAGCTCAGCCGCTCAGTCAATTTACCAGTGGATGAGAGACTACTTGTCCTGTAATAACGTTCACCTATCCATCTGGATGTTGACTAGGATCTAGCGGATCTATACATAACTCAACTTTATCTCGCAAGGCTTTCTTGTCCTTTGCATCTCCCTGGATCCTGGCTGCCATCTTCTCCTTGTGGACGGTTTTCATTCCAATTCTAATTGTATTTGTGTGACAGACAGTATTATGAAGATAAATAATTGTCTTTATCTGGACACCCAAGATATAGGGAAAAACAAGTTTTATTGACGGCCATATTGAAATGCAAGATGGCTGCCCCTGTCAAAATCATCCAATGTTATTATTAATGTTATTTTCATACGCACTGAACACTCACATTGTCTACCTTCAGGTGCTTATGTGCAAATATCATAGTGTTTGCAGTCTTTGATATTGTGTCATTAAAGCCTTCAGGAAGACTATCTTCAAATGACTGCATTTGACTAGCACCAAGCTCAGCCGCTCAGTCAATTTACCAGTGGATGAGAGACTACTTGTCCTGTAATAACGTTCACCTATCCATCTGGATGTTGACTAGGATCTAGCGGATCTATACTAACTCAACATTTATCTCGCAAGGCTTTCTTGTCCTTTGCATCTCCCTGGATCCTGGCTGCCATCTTCTCCTTGTGGACGGTTTTCATTCCAATTCTAATTGTATTTGTGTGACAGACAGTATTATGAAGATAAATAATTGTCTTTATCTGGACACCCAAGATATAGGGAAAAACAAGTTTTATTGACGTCCATATTGAAATGCAAGATGGCTGCCCCTGTCAAAATCATCCAATGTTATTATTAATGTTATTTTCATACGCACTGAACACTGAACACGTGGATATAGTCACCAGAAGTTTGCCTCTACAAGACTTTTACATTTGTATATTGACAAAACCAATTTTGGATGGCGGCCATCTTAGCGGGAATTTTGAAATTTAAGGTGGCTACCTCAAACAAATTATCTATTTATGTTATAGATGTCCTCAAACTATTTATCTAATTATGTTATAGATGTTCTTATTGTGATACTGAAAACATGGGTACAGCCACCAAAAGTATGCCTCTATGTGCCACAGAGGCCGAGATATTGACAAGAATAATTTCTGATTTTGGCCATTTTTGGTGGCCATTTTGAAATTCAGGATCACCATCTCCACTTAATCTCCACATGGGTATAGACACTAAAATTATGCCTCTACGAGTCCCACAGACCTAGATATTTACTACTCGGTAAAGCAATTTTGAATGGCGGCCATTTTTCAAAATGACCGCCAAGAAAGTGGTCTACGGGTGACAACTCCACACCAACCTGGAAATGATCACAGACATGCCATAGATGAATACTCATCAATAAAAAAACTATATCAGATAATTTTGGGTTTGGCTTCCCGCTACCAGAAAGTGGGTCGGTATATGAATCATTGCCGCACCCGATCAAACCAACGCAGTCCCGGCACGGCCAGCGTGTGCGACAAGGAGACACAAACATCGTCTCGATCAAGTTCAACAAGTTGAAGGCCCCCAGCAACATGCATGCCGGCGACCCCGAGACCTGCCAGGGATGTGGTGCCATTCTGTCCAAGATCAGCGTGGTCACAATGGAAGGCGAGCAAAAGGTACAAGACAGTACATAGACAATACCATGGCCCTGTTGCTCAAAACCTCTGTTAGCTTAATGGACTGTTAAATGTTAAAACAGGGTTAAGGAGTTAACAGTCTGTTAAGCTAACAGAGGTTTTGAGCAAATGGGCCCAGACTTTGTCTTTATACGTTTATTAGGAAACTAGGAATTTCGTGTCTCGCCGAGGAATTCCTACCATTTCCAAGCTGAGTCTGATAAACTTGATAGCAAAACATGTTACAGGACTCCAGATAAGGAATTAGTAATTGAGTATTGGCACTCCATCATTTCTGATAGCAATTGGGTATTTCAACATTTTAATTGGGTAAAATAAAATCACATTACTGTTTGCACATCAACAGACAGCAATTATTGAATAGTTTGCTTCAAAATGAAAACATGTCTTGGCATTTTATTAGAATTGTCTCCTTGGAGACAATTCTAATGAAATACCAAGATGTGAAATGCCAAGATGTGTTTTCATGGAAAATAAGAAAAATATGCTATATTTGTGGTCTGTTTTTCTGCAGCATGATAAACGTACCACAATTTTTGTATTGCTTTTTGATACTCGCTACTTCTGATTTCAATTGGGTTTTTGGAAATTTTAGTTGGGTATTTAAGCAAATACGCAGCTTATCTGGAGCGCTGATGTTAGCCTGGTATTATTATTATCGGGTGACATATGAGACATGCCATGTGATTTTGTACCTTCAGACATTCTTTAAATACGTATAATAATGTATTTAACTCTTTCGGCGCCAGCCAGCTCAGATAACAGACTCCACAGAGCCAGCATGATTTTGGAATCACACAGACAAACAGGATGCCTACAGCTAAAATGGCATAACATTTTTATAAAAAATCATTAGATTTTTATTAAAAAAAAATTAAAATAAATGAGATCAGGAAGCTTATAAAGGTCGGCTATGGCAAAATATATACATTCTTTTTATTACAGATTGCGTATGATGTATGTGACAAATCCTGAAAGTTTCAGAATAATTGCTTCAGAAATAAAAAAATTTATAGCGAATTAGCTAGAGTCACCATATTTGTGTATTTTCATAATTCTGCCGAAAATTTGAAACATTGAATTATCACTACACCATTTGCACAGTGCTAAACTACTAAATACTTTTCTACCAAGCACTAAAGAAAGTATTTAATAATATTACTTATTTAATAATATATAATTCCAGCACAAAAATATTTACACAATTCCCTAACATTTGATTGGCCCGTAGCAAGTCTCTGTCCAAAATTTATATCCCAGTAAACTCCCACGCCAAACTAATTTCCATAACCATGAGGCGCAATTAAAATAATTCTTAAGAAAACGGAAAATAAACACATTTGCTTGATGAATTTATCAAATGCTGGAATTGTAAGGAATGAATGGCCTTTTTGTGGAATTTATCGGGGATATAAACTTGGAAAAGTCGCGGGAATACTGGACGAGGAATACCGGCCTTCGTCCAGTATTCCCGCGACTTTTCCAAGTTTATACCCCGATAAATTCCACAAAAAGGCCATTCATTCCTATAATACATGCTGTTGCTCAACAATAATGACAAAAGATAGCTTACGACATCCATTGTTTGTGCGACCATGCAGTCTGACCATGACATACATGTTCTCCATTTTAATTTACTATGTTTTATATATTATTTAGTAAAACTGCATAAAAAAACATTACCAATAAAAATGTAGGTGATCAGGGTATACGCTGGTCGCAATTGTCATGAGGTGACATTTATATCGTGGCATGCACTTCTTACTATCAACAATTTCTCAGTACATGCACAATAGATAAGCAACATGTTTGTATCATAATTATTTCTGTACCGGGTGTATTCATACATTTGTCTATTTATACACCCCGCAACGAGTTGTGGGGGGGTATACTGGAGTCAGGTTGTCCGTCCGTCCGTCCATGCGTCCGTAAACTTAACATCACAGAAATATTGTTATAACTTCTATTTCCTTCATCTAAAATGCTAATATCACACATGCATTCTTACCTGTAAGGCTCTACTACCATGCTGTGCCAAATCCACGACCGTCCAACACCCGCTGATCTCATGGTCAATGTAAAAGACTTAAGTCTCTTTACAAAACTTAACATCAGTGAAATATTGTTATAACTTCTATTTCCTTCATCTAAAATGCTTACTATTTCACACATGCATTCCTGTAAGGCTCTACTACCATGCTGTGCCAAATCCACGACCGTCCAACCCCCGCTGATCCCATGGTCAAGGTCAAATACTTAGTCTCTTTACAAAACTTAACATCAGAGAAATATTGTTATAACTTCTATTTCCTTCATCTAAAATGCTTAATATTTCACACATGCATTCCTGTAAGGCTCTACTACCATGCTGTGCCAAATCCACAACCGTCCAACCCCCGCTGATCCCATGGTCAAGGTCAAATACATGGTCTCTTTACAAAACTTAACATCGGAGAAATATGTTATAACTTCATCTAAAATTCTTAATATTTCATGCATGCATTCCTCTAAGGCTCTACTATCATGCTGTGACATATCCCCGCTGATCCCAAGGTCAAGATCATATACTTAGTCTTTTTACAAAACTTAACATCAGAGAAATCGGTTATAACTTCTATTTCCTTGCTCGGATCTGCTTCACATTCACGTTCGTGCCGCCCCCACTAAGCCCAGAGTCAAGGTCACAAGCCCACACTTGGAAAATATTACATATTTAGGGGTACCTGGGCCCACGCGGGGGGGTATTCCGTAAGCCTCGCTTACTGACCAATCTAGTTCATTTTGTACTCACAGGTCCAGTGTTCATTGTTGGTCAGAAAATATAATCCAATAATAAATTAACACAAATATTCCATTGTAAACAAATATATAAACACAATTCACTTTGACACATCACAATGGCTAATATATATCACTAAATAATTATGTATGTGTTACATTGTACATTTCACATATTGTAAATTTGCCATTCAATACCTGCTGGCCTGTTGACATCTGCTGGCGCCGAAATGTTTCTGTCACCAGGCTGGTCCACTTGCATTCCTGTGCCATTGTTGTCATTCTGAAAACAATAAAATAATAATATGAATACTAACAAATATTCTCTAAAAATTGTATGTGTTTGATTTGAATATATAGAGGATATTCATATTTTTGCAATGAATATGACATATATGTTCATCGAGTGGTGTGAAATGTCCATATTTCACGAGTGCCTAATGGCACTCGTGAAATATGGACATTTCACACCACGAGATGAACATATGTGATATTCGTTGCAAAAATATGAATATTCTATTTATTATATACCGCTCCATGGAAATTAGCAGTTTTTTAGACTATACGGTAATGAATGTGTATTTGCAGCCTATTTGTAGTCCGGCACTGCAGATGCGCGTTATGAATATAGATAGCGGAAGTAGTTGTATTTTCACCAGAAGTTGTTTATTTCATCGATGAGAACATATGGCTTGTATTTACATCGTATAACTATGTATTTCATGGGTAGGTATATAATAAAACGTGCCACTTCAATAAATGTCACAAACTCAAATGACCTCAGCATAATTACCTGTACTGCAGGTAGCTCAGCGACAGGTAGTACAGGTGTGTCAACTGGTGTACAGCTCCGTGACAACGAATTATCAACATCTTCATGGTCATCTTTGTCTTCGAGCTCATTCTCAGACATTTCAAATTCATCATTTGAGTCAGAATCGTGCATAAGACGGTCTAAAACGTCGCTAACGAGTTTGGAACTTCGTTTCCTGGTAGGCATGATGATTGAGAACTGTCACGTCAACTATTTACGAAAATTGTAATAATGTGTATTTTTAAAAAAAAGCGCGGAAATTTCTTCAGATATTTGCCGTATGCAATCTGGTATCCAAAACGAGGGGGCCAGACTGGATTGAATCACCCGAAATGTCGTAAAACGGCCTCGGAAGATGAAGGGTGTTCTCGTGAAGTCCTCGTCGCAAATATGCACTGGTGGCGCTCTGCTTAGTGGTCGCAATTACTCCGATGTGATTTTGTATTTAACTCTTTCGGCGTCATGGGCGAGTTACTCGCCCATAACGCCGAAAGAGTTAAATACAAAATCACATGGCGTGTGTCATATTATGGAAATAAATGATGTGTATGTACATGTATAACGGAGGTGGTGAAAAACTTTTTTTGCCGAACAGTGAGTCTGACAAGATACCACTCCCTATAACGTACAATTGTAGATATGGACGTGTGAGTTCTGGTGTCTACATAGAAAGGGTAAAATCACTGACAATAGATAGTCCCTGTAATGTACAATTGTAGATATGGACGTGCTAGTTCTGCAGCGAGAGGAACGTGCTGTACATAGAGATTTGGGGGCCTTTCACTAAACTTTGTACGACTAAAATGTTCGTAAATGCAAATTTAGGATCGTCTGGATATTTCGATTGATGGATTTACATTTATATGCAGCCTATGCTCAATAAATGTAAATCCAATAATTGTTTACAAAAAAACATTGTTAATATGAAATTTACGAACATTTTAGTCATACAAATTTTAGTGAAATGGCTCCCTGCTACATACATGTACATGTATAAAGGGTAAAATCACTGATAATAGACACTCCCTATAACGGACAATTGTAGATATGGACGTGCGAGTTCTGCAGCGAGAAGAACATGGTTGACATAGAGGATGAGGAGGTCCCCCAGGACGAAGACGTCACGTTTATGTTGGAGCCTGCACTCTCCACCGCCGCCAGTGGCGTGTCCGGCAAGGACCAGTCTCTCGTCGTCTTCTGTGTCGACGTCTCCGGCAGCATGTGTGTCACCACAGAGGTACCGTAATAGCCCAGAATATACTTAAACCTCTCTAAACCAATAGTCTATTTCACCAACATTGCAAAGTATTCTTTTATAGCAAAGTATACTTTGAGGGAGAAATTTTCAATTTTAGGATAAATTTATTAATTGTTATTATACTGAATGTATTACATTATCACAGCCAATTTGCCAATTTGGCTGTGATAATGTAATAAATTCAGTATAATAATTCTGAAATATAAGCATGTGTTAGTTCTATATGAAATAATGCATTTCTGGAAAAATGAATGATTACTCCCTCAAAGTATACTTTGCTAGATAAGTATACTTTGCAATGTTGGTGAAATAGGCTACAGTTTACAGACGTTTCACCTTTGTTCAGATGTATAGATTAGACTTCATATTGTACTAGTTCAGCACTGCCATCTTCTGTGTAAATTAACGGTAGGGGTTCCTCCTTAGGAATCACGATTTGCCTGGTTTGGCCCTCAGGTACGTTTTTATCTTTGGCTCTTTTGTTACCTGGGAGTTGAATTGGGTTATTGCCAATTATAAAAGTAGTAAGATTATTACTGATACTGCTGCTTTTGGGAGGGGGCCAAGTGATTCTGGTGTGGCGAGGACCTGGCAGCAGATCAGGATTATTCTGATTTCAGGGCTGAATTTATTGTTTTTTTTATTGTAAATATTCAGTTATGATTTTGGGATTTCCCCCCCACATGTACATGTACTTGTACAGGTAATATATGGGATTTAGTACTAAACCCATTGACTCAGCCTTAAATGACATTAGCTGTTGATAGACCGTTAAACCCCAACAAACAAACAAAAAAACTTCTGTGTCAACTACCGAGGTACTGTGACTACCGAGATACCATAATGGACCTGAATACAGTGAAACCTCTCTAAACCAGACACCCTGGGAGGTCCCTAGGGTGTCCGGTTTAAAGAGGTTTCACTGTTGTTTAGATGTGCTAGTTCAGCACAAACATCTTTTGTGTTGACTACTGAGGTACCATAATACAGTAAAACCTCTATATGGGACTGGGAGGTCCCCAGGGTGTCCAGTTTAGAGATGTTCCACTGTAATTCGGGCATATAACGTTCTAACACATATCTGTGTGTTTTGCAATCAAGAACACATATTGATATCCGATATAAATGACCAAGGAACTCATCAAATATAGGATCACATATGTTTTAATGGTGTTCAGTTTAGAGAGGTTCCACTGTAGACCTGAACACACTGAAACCTCTAATCCGCACAAATATCTAGCCCAATACATTATTATTGTGCTAGTTCAGTACAGTCAAACCTCCCCGAACGGCCACCTCTCTACAACAACACCCTCTCTATAACAGCCACTATTTTATATCCCAAATTGATGATTCCCTCTGTATCTAACCCTTAGACTGTCGTCTGCTGTTGCTTTTGCCTTCTTTCTCAATAAAAACATGTTTTGACAGCATTTTAGAATCATTTCCATGGAAATGATTCTAAAATGTTGCCAAAGCACGTTTTTGATGAGAATTATCAAAAAATATAAAATAAACAGCGGACGACAAAATTTAATTCAGCATTAACCTCCCTACAACAGCCACCTCTCTACAACAGTCAGTTTTGCATCTTCCCATGGGTGGCTGTTCTAGAGAGGTTGCGCTGTACTTCCATCTTCTGTGTTCACTTGTCTGGTAGCATGTGTGTCACGACCGAGGTACGCGGATATTTCTCAATACAGTGAAACATCTCTAAACTGTACACCCAGTGTGTCCGGTTTACCGAGGTTTCACTATTGATCAGACATATAGATTTGTTATTGTGCAAGTTCAGAATACATTTGCGTAAACTACTTGTTGAAATATCGATGGCTTTAGCATAGCAGTTACGACCTTATGTTACTAGACCATCGATATGCGAAATTGAAATTCTCCACTTCGGATGCCATCACATCAGGGGCCCGTTTCACTAAACTTTGTACGACTAAAATGTTTGTAAGTACAAATGTAGGATCGTCTGGAAATTTCAATTGATGGATTTACATTTAGTGAGCATTTAGTGAGCCTATGCTCAATTAAATGTAAATCCGATAATTGTTTACAAGAAAACTTTTTTAATGTGAAATTTACATAATTTTGTACTTGCGAACATTTTAGTCGTACAAAGTTTAGTGACATGGCCCCCAAGTTTCTGTGTGTCCCATTGCTCTCACTGTCCATCATTGCCCCTCGGTGCCAGGTCACTTGGAACTGCAGGGGTGGGGAGGAGAGAGCCTGCGTCGAGCCCGCCTGGGGCGCGTTTCACTAAACTTTGTACGGCTAAACTGTTTGTAAGTGCAAAATCACATTAACAGCGTTTTCTTGTAAACAATTATTGGATTTACATTTATTGAGCATAGGCTGCATATGCTCAATCAATGTAAATCCATCAATTGAAATTTCCAAAACAATCCTATTTGCACTTACTAACATTTTAGTCGTACGACGTTTAGTGAAACGGGCCCCAGATGAACAAAGCTTTTACCTACTAGTTGCCCTCACTGTCGCTGATTTGTCCCCAGGTACCGGGCCACGTGGAGCTGCGGGGAGGAGAGAGTCTGCGAAGGGCGCGCCAGATGAATCATGAGCGCGGGGACCAATACCTGCCGAGCCAACGCCGAGACGTCACCTACGTGTCGCGCCTCCAGTCCGTACAGGCTGCCATAGACCACCAGCTGAATGAGATGCAGAAGGAGTACCCGAACCGCAGGGTCGCATTGGTCACTTTCTGCAATGAGGTATGTTTATGTGGTTGGATATGGCTGTGATCCCATTGATGTCCGTGAGCGTGTGTATGTCCATCCGCACAAACGAGAGCTACATTATGAGGTTAACCTCACAGTGATGTACGTGTTAAGTTATGCTTATTCTGTAAAAAAAAAACCCACTGTGTGAATTGCTTTGTGGGGTTATTTTGTCTTTGTGGTGTTGTTTTTTCTGAATGATTGATCATTGTCGGTTTTTTGTCGAGCCCGCTTGCGAAAGCGAGACATAGTGATCACAATGGCGTCCGGGTGTCCGTGAGTCAGTCCATCCGAAATCTGCATTAATGTTTTTAAATACCTTATACAGCGATTCCGCTGGGGAAAAAATAATCGCCACTTAAACAAAAATAAAACAATTGGCGATAAAATATTACAATTTTCGGGAAAAAAAAGAAAAAAAAAAAGGTTTTTTTTCTTTGAAAATTGTAATTTTGTATCGCCAATTGTTTATTTTTATCACCAATTGCGAAAGTGGCGATCGCCAGCGGAATCCCTGCTTATATCTCTGCAGTCCTAAGTCACACTGACTTGAAACTTCATATGCTTATTATTCATCATCCATAGATTCATGCTGTATCCCACTCATGCGGCCCCTGTGCCCAAGGTCAAGGTCAAATGAATTGGAAGTTTGATTTAAATTTTTGTCAAAATTTGCGTTAAAGTTTTCAGATACTTACTATCTCCGTAACCATAAGTCTGATTTGCTTGAAACTTTGTACGCTTATTGGTCATCATCCATATATTCACTCATGCCGCCCCTGTGCCCCTAGGTCAAGGTAAAATGACTTTGACATTTGTGTTAAAGTTTTTACATACCTTATGTCTCCACAACACTTACCGATTTACTTCAAACTTCAAATAATTCTATATTATCTTCCATATTTTCATTCTATAGCCCACCCATGTGGCCCACATGCCCAAGATCAAGGTCAAATTACTTTAAAATTTGTGTTAAAGCTTTTACATACCTTATATCTCCACAACCCTGAATTCAAACTTCAAAATAAATACACTCTGACCATCAAATGCCTCAGTGGGCTCCACATGCGGGCCGCGGCCATCTGGTAAGTCCATTGTAACCACAGCATTCGGCTGTTTTCAACTTTTCTCGTATAACTTCAAAATAAATACACTCTGACCATCAAATGCCTCAGTGGGCTCCACATGCGGGCCGCGGCCATCTGGTATGTCATTGTTACCACAGGCATTCGGCGTGTTTCAACTTTTTCTCGGTATAACTTCATATGAATAACAAGGCTTATAACTTTGGTCGGACACGACCTCGTAACATAACAAATTGCGCGATTTTATTAACGTTAATGTAAAGATTTTGGCGGAAAGTGCACATGTTCATTTGAGAATTATTGTTATCTTGCTGAAAAGCATAGTTGGAACATAATTATGCAAAGAATATCGAATTACACTGGTTATTCTAGGTCTGACACGACCTCGTATCATAACAAATGAAATAATGTGTTTTGGGCTTTAATGTTGATATTGTAGTGGAACGTTCATATGTTCATTTGAGAATTATCGTTATCCTGCAGAAATACATAGAATACATAGGCAATTACAATTTTATGTTTGTTATTTTTATGCCCCCGCCACCGAATGGTGAGGGGGGCATATAGTGTTACCGGCGTCCGTACGTACGTACGTACGTACGTACGTACGTACGTCCCGAAACCTTAACGCTGGGTAAATGGCTTATAATTTCTGTTTCCTTGCTCGGATCTGCTTCACATTTCACACACACATTGCTCCAATGGTCCTCTACCGCCCTGTGACAAATCCACATTCGTCCCGCCCCCGCTAAGCCCAGGGTCAAGGTCACAGACTTGGTGCATTTGAAACCTTAACGCTGGGTAAATGGCTTGTAATTTCTGTTTCCTTGCTCCGATCTGCTTCACATTTCACACCCGCATTGCTCCAATGGTCCTCTACTGCCCTGTGACAAATGCACATTCGTCCCGCCCCCGCTAAGCCCAGGTTCAAGGTCACAGACTTGGTGCGTTCGAAACCTTAACGCTGGGTAAATGGCTTATAATTTCTGTTTCCTTGCTCGTATCTGCTTCACATTTCACACACGCATTGCTCCAATGGTCCTCTACCGCCCTGTGACAAATCCACATTCGTCCCGCCCCCGCTAAGCCCAGGGTCAAGGTCACAGACTTGGTGCATTTGAAACCTTAACGCTGGGTAAATGGCTTGTAATTTCTGTTTCCTTTTCCTTGCTCGATCTGCTTCACATTTCACACACGCATTGCTCCAATGGTCCTCTACTGCCCTGTGACAAATGCACATTCGTCCCGCCCCCGCTAAGCCCAGGTTCAAGGTCACAGACTTGGTGCGTTCGAAACCTTAACGCTGGGTAAATGGCTTATAATTTCTGTTTCCTTGCTCCGATCTGCTTCAAATTTCACACACGCATTGCTCCAATGGTCCTCTACCGCCCTGTGACAAATCCACATTCGTCCCGCCCCCGCTAAGCCCAGGGTCAAGGTCACAGACTTGGTGCATTTGAAACCTTAACGCTGGGTAAATGGCTTGTAATTTCTGTTTCCTTGCTCCGATCTGCTTCACATTTCACACACGCATTGCTCCAATGGTCCTCTACTGCCCTGTGACAAATGCACATTCGTCCCGCCCCCGCTAAGCCCAGGTTCAAGGTCACAGACTTGGTGCGTTCGAAACCTTAACGCTGGGTAAATGGCTTATAATTTCTGTTTCCTTGCTCGTATCTGCTTCACATTTCACACACGCATTGCTCCAATGGTCCTCTACCGCCCTGTGACAAATCCACATTCGTCCCGCCCGCTAAGCCCAGGATCAATAAGGTCACAGACTTGGTGCATTTGAAACCTTAACGCTGGGTAAATGGCTTGTAATTTCTGTTTCCTTGCTCCGATCTGCTTCACATTTCACACACGCATTGCTCCAATGGTCCTCTACTGCCCTGTGACAAATGCACATTCGTCCCGCCCCCGCTAAGCCCAGGTTCAAGGTCACAGACTTGGTGCGTTCGAAACCTTAACGCTGGGTAAATGGCTTGTAATTTCTGTTTCCTTGCTCGGATCTGCTTCACATTTCACACACGCATTGCTCCAATGGTCCTCTACCGCCCTGTGACAAATCCACATTCGTCCCGCCCCCGCTAAGCCCAGGTTCAAGGTCACAGACTTGGTGCGTTCGAAACCTTAACGCTGGGTAAATGGCTTGTAATTTCTGTTTCCTTTCTCGGATCTGCTTCACATTTCACACACGCATTGCTCCAATGGTCCTCTACCGCCCTGTGACAAATCCACATTCGTCCTGCCCCCGCTAAGCCCAGGTTCAAGGTCACAGACTTGGTGCGTTCGAAACCTTAATGCTGGGTAAATGGCTTGTAATTTCTGTGTCTTTGCTCGGATCTGCTTCACATTTCACACACGCATTGCTCCAATGGTCCTCTACTGCCCTGTGGACAAATCCACATTTTTCGTTTTTTTTCCGCCCCTGCTAAGCCCAGGGTCAAGGTCACAGACTTGGTGCGTTCGAAACCTTAACGCTGGGTAAATGGCTTGTAATTTCTGGTTTCCTTGTTCGGAATCTGCTTCACATTTCATCACACCGCATTGCTCCAATTGTCCTCTACCGCCCTGTGACAAATCCACATTCGTCCGCCTCCCGCTAAGCCCAGGGTCAAGGTCACATTGTTTTACTTGGTGCGTTCGAAACCTTAAACTGTGGTAAATGGGTTTGTAATTTCTGTTTCCTTGCTCGGGATCTGCTTCACATTTCACACACGCATTGCTCCAATGGTCCTCTACTGCCCTGTCACAAATCCACATTCATCACGCACCCCCGCTAAGCCCAGGGTCAAGGTCACAGACTTGATGCGTTTGTAACCTTAACGCTCGGGAGGGTAATGGCTTGTAATTTCTGTGTCTTTGCTCGGATCTGCTTCACATTTACACACACGCATTGCTCCAAGGTGGTCCTCTACCGCCCTGTGACAAATCCACATTCGTCTTGCCCCCGCTAAGCACAGGGTCAAGGTCACAGACTTGGTGCTTTTGAAACCTTAACATTCAGTTAAATGGCTTATAATTTGTGTTTCCTTGCTCGGATCTGCTTCACATTTCACACACGCATTGCTACAATGGTCCTCTACCGCCCTGTGACAAATCCACATTCGTCCCGCCCCCACTAAGCCCGGGGTCAAGGTCACAGACTTGGTGCGTTCGAAACCTTAACGCTTATAATAAAATATGCCTCGTTTTCTTTGGCTGCCAGCGGGGGCATTCGTGTGCCGACAGGCCACATTTCTAGTATGTTATGATACGAGGCCGTGTCCGACCAAAGTTATAAGCCTTGTTATTCATATGTAGTTATACCGATGAAAGCTGAAACATGCCGAATGCCTGTGATTATATCCCCCGCAACGAGTTGCGAGGGGGTATACTGGAGTCAGGTTGTCCGTGTATCCGTCCGTCCGTCAATAAACTTAACATCAGAGAAATATTGTTACAACTTCTATTTCCTTCATCTAAAATGCTTAATATTTCACACATGCATTCCTGTAAGGCTTTACTACCATGCTGTGCCAAATCCACGACCGTCCAACCCCCGCTGATCCCAAGGTCAAGGTCAAATCCTTAAGTCTCTTTACAAAACTTAACATCAGATAAATATTGTTATAACTTCTGTTTCCTTCATCTAAAATGCTTAATATTTCTAAAAATGTTCTTAAATATTTCACACATGCATTCAACTGTAAGGCACTTACTACCATGCTGTGAACCAAAATCCAATGACCATCCAACCCCCGACTGATCGCAAGGTCAAGGTCAAATACTTAGTCTCTTTACAAAACTTAACATCAGAGAAATATGTTGTAACTTCTATTTCCTTCATCTAAAATGCTTAATATTTCACACATGCATTCCTGTAAGGTTCTACTACCATGCTGTGCCAAATCCACGACCGTCAAACCCCCGCTGATCCCAAGGTCAAGGTCAAATACTTAAGTCTCTTTACAAAACTTAACATCAGAGAAATATGTTATAACTTCTATTTCCTTCATCTAAAATGCTTAATATTTCACACATGCATTCCTATAAGGCTCTACTACCATGCTGTGCCAAATCCACGACCATCCAAACCCCGCGGATCCCAAGGTCAAATACTTGATCTCTTACAAAACTTAACATCAGAGAAATAAGTTATAACTGCTATTTCCGTCATTGAAAATTCTTAATATTTCACTTGTGCATTCCTCTAAGGTTGTACTATCATGCTGTGACAAACCTACGACCATCCAACCCCCGCTGATCCCAAGGTCAAGGTGACATACTTAGTCTCTTTACAAAACTTAACATCAGAGAAATATGTTATAACTTCTATTTCTTTCATTGAAAATTCTTAATATTTCATGCATGCATTCCTCTAAGGCTCTACTATCATGCTGTGACAAATCCCCGCTGATCTCGAGGTCAAGGTCACATACTTAGTCTCTTTACAAAACTTAACATGAGATAATTGGCTATAACTTCTATTTCGTTGCTCGGATCTGCTTACTGGAGAAGTCATATGGGCTTGTGGGTTATGCAACCAGTGTAGCCCCAGATCAGACTGTGCATCCGATCTGGGGCTACAATGTTTGCCATTCAGTCAATAAATCACCTGTCATGCTTCTAACAATCAATATATATCCATATCAGACTGCAGGAAAAATGCTAGAAGATCACGGATCTAGACTGACCGGAAATGTCGTAAGTCCCATTTCTCCAGTTACAGCCACATATTGTAAAACGAGCATACTAGCTCACGGCTGGGCCATTAACCTACAGGTGACAGTGATTGGCGATGGTAAGAAGGACCCGACTTCCATCGCTGGTGACAAACTGGGCAACAAAGACACGTTGAAGTCGATCGGCACAAACCACGATCTTCCAGATTCCATCAAAAACACGCGGAAGTCACTCGGCGAGAAATTGTTCCAGTAAGTTTGAATGGTACCTGGCACCAGATGAGTACACTGACAGTTTTTTATGCCATCAAAATCAAACGCAAGTCACTCGACATGAAATTGTTCCAGTAGGTATGAATGGTACCTGGCACCAGCTCATTGTAATTTCAGTGCTTGATGTATGCACAGGTTGAAGTAACAAACCAGGGATTCCGCTGGCGATCGCCACTTTCGCAATTGGCGATAAAAATAAACAATTGGCGATAAAAAATTACAATTTTCGAAAATAAATCGCCACTTCAAAAAAAAAGTGGCGATTTTTTTATTTTCACCAGCGGAATCCCTGACAGACCGAGGTCTATAAATACATTAAATATACCTAAAAGCATTAATATGTGGAAAAAAAATAAGCTAAACAAAATTCTTTACTTCGTCCTATTTACTGTGTATAGGAGAGATTAAAGAATTTTTTTAGCTTATTTTTTTCTCTCACTTAGATTATTGTTTTATGTTCACTAATGTATTTATAGACCTCGGTCCGTTACTTCAACCTGTGGATGTATGGTTCTACCCCAGTAGAGGCACATTCTTGACTGTATGACCTTGCTATTGTATGGATGTATGACCCCAATCAATCTATCCAGTAGGCGTTTGCTCAGTAGGTTGCATATATGTTGCTGTGACTGGAGAAATGGAGCTTTATATGGGTTTTGCGACCAGTGTAGATCCAGATCAGACTGTGCATCCGCACAGTCTGATCAGGATCTGCACTGGTCGCCATTCCATCAATGTAACACCCGTCGTGCATCTAACAAGCAATATAGATCGTTTTCAGGCTACAGGTGTAGATCCATATCAGCTGGATTTGTCGTCGTGACATCGCTATTGAGTTAGGGGAAGATATTATTCATGCAAATAATAACAATATAGACCATTTTTAGACTGTTGTAGTGTGCAAGCATATACAGAGCACGGCCGATCACAAACAAATTGACCATGATCTGACACTGAAATCATGCCGTTTCTGACTAATGTAAACCCAGACCAGCCTATGCATCCGCCATAGTCGTCATTCAGTCAAAATTTCTATCGATTAAGCCACTTGAGAACAGTATGGAATGTCAAAGAGACTGCATGGCGAGGATCTACACTGCTTAGAAAATAATTATTGTCTTGTTTCACGAAACCTGCCCAAACTTTACGGCTATATAAATAATTAAAAAACAATATATTTTTTGATAATAGTAAATTATAGCAAAATTTAAGAATGAGCCTACTGGGGATTTAACATCGAGAACATTTTATAATTTCAGAAATAGTGCACCGATTTTCAAAATGTAACTTTTCTTTTCTTAGTTAGATCATTTCCAAAATATCTAGCTAGATTTCACTTTCTTCCAGTTTCTCCACCTCTTTTTTCCCCATGTTAAATTCCCATAGAGAACTCGTTTTCGTAATAAAATCAATATTTGACCAAATTTCACGAAATATAAAGAAGGCTCATTCTTAAATTTTGATAAAATTTAATATTATAAAAAAAAAAAAGAAGAAGAGTTTTTGCATCTTTTATATGGCCATAAAATTTGGGCAGGTTTCGTGAAACAGACAGTAAGCTTGTGTCCGATGTTATAGCTTTTCCTGTGCTCTTCTCAGAAACCGTGCTCAAGTTGGACCCACCCTGTAATGTGTATGACAGTCACAGCCACAATCATAGTGGCAAGCAGCTAGACCGACACCAATTCCCGCAATCCCCATTTCTCCCCTCACAGCCAGAATTATTGAGACACTCCACATGATTTTGTACATGTGCAATATCTCATGGAAGATAATTACAAAATTTACAATATTTTCCTTGAATGACGTTGAAATTTTACTAAATTTTCATGGCAAATGCGGAATTTACTTCAGCATTTGGTATGCAAATTTTGTTATCTTTTGATGTGATTTACAAAAAATATCACATGTACAATTTTTCATGAAAATATTCATATAATTCCCGATACTTTCTGTAAATAGTGTCGAAACTTGGCTAAATTTTCATGGCAAATGCGGCATCCGACGTCATTTACAGAAAATAATACATGGCATATCGCAATCATGAACTATCGTGCCCTACACAGGCTGGAGGAGGGTGGGCCGACAGCCCTGGGTCCCGCGCTACTGGTGTCCACGACCCTGGCTGCCCAGGTTCGGGGGTCAAAGGTGATCCTGTGTACGGACGGCCTGGCGAATGTGGGGATGGGCAAGCTGGACAACTTCAAGAAGGATGAAAAAGAGGAGGAATCCCTCAGCTTCTACGAGCAGGTCGCCAGTGATGCCTCAGAGAATGGGTGGGTACTTCTACACCACAGTGGTTTGGTTTCTTTTTGTTTCACCCACCTTCACATTTTTTGCGTCAAAAAGTTTGTTCAAGTTTCATCATCATCATATAACTTTAAATAAATATTACGTGATGGATTGCTTCAATATTTGGATACTTGATACATGTAAGCATTTGGAACGCACTCATGCTGCCTTAATGGCACATTGTTACAGAAACACACAGCCAATTTTACATAAAAAATGTTTGTACTAGTTTCTTCATCATCATATACCTTTCATATTACTTGATACATGTGAGCATTTGGAACACATGTATGCCTCCATTAACATGACCTTGACCTTCACATGGTTGTGGAAACACTTAGCCATTATATTTACATAAAAAAAAGTTTCTGCAAGTTTCTTCATCATCATATATAATATCAATAATAGATAGATAGATAGATAGATGGTTTTATTTCAGAAATCTTTAAGCCACATGGCCCATGAAGGTAAAAAGTAAGCATGCATATGAACACAATATGTCGAGGATTGCTTCAGTATTTGGACGCTTGATACATGTAAGCATTTGGAACACACTGAATCCACCATTAACATGACCTTGACCTTTTTCGTGCCCATGATCATGTTGCGGTCAAATGCCTAGGCAGGCGCGACACCGCTTCCGTTGCGGAATTATTGTCTGTTGTAGTAAGTGTGCCGGGCACCAGATGAAGGTACTGTAAGTGCTATTGAATGGTTATAATCCACATTAAAGAAATGAATCTATTCTGAAGCCTGGTCATAAAAGTGGCTGTGACTGGAGAAATGGGGCTTATGAGTTATGTGACCAGTCTAAATCCAGATCAGACTGTGCATCCGCACAGTCTGATCAGGATCAGCACTGTTCACCATTCAATCAATTAAACACCTGTTATGCTTCTGACAAGCAGTATAGATTGTTGTCGGGCTACATTTGTGTGCTATTTGATCATCAGGAGCTACACTGGTAACACAGTCCCACAAGCCCCATTTCTCCAGTGACGCACATAAATAACTTCCTTTCACTAAACTTCGTTAGACTAAAATGTTCGTAAGTGCAAATTTAGGATCGTCTGTAAATTTCAATTGATGGATTTACATTTATTGAACATAGGCTGCATATGCAGCCTATGCTCAATAAATGTAAATCCCATAATTGTTTACAAGAAAACATTGTTAATGTGAAATTTACAGACTCGTAATTTTGCACTTGCGGACATTTTAGTCGTACGAAGTTTAGTGAAATACACCACTGTTGTGTTGTATGTTGCAGGGTGTCTATATCTGTAATCACGATAAAGGGAACTGACTGTAAGCTGGTGGAGCTGGGAAAAATGGCCGACAAGACCGGAGGGCAGGTACGTTCTTATGGCATTGTTAATGAGTAATTCTTTTCGAATATGACTTGTGTTGCACTGTATAAAATTGGTTCCATCCAGGTTTTAACCTGTACATCTGTTGATCTCATTGCATACTCTTAAATTTGATAATGATCTATGATTATTTTCATTAGTATCATCAATGATTCATAAACTACATGCAGATGGCAAACAGTGTGACCGTTCATCAGACTATGTAGATGTGCAGGATGATCCGAGTCTGCACTGGTTACAAAGTGTTTGTGTCAGTTTCCAAATAGTGCCACATACGTAACAATTCACTAACATTAACCATTTTTGTCTGTCGCGCATGCTTTCGCAGAAGGCGTGACTATAGTCGCCGATTTTTCCGTCCGTGTCGCAGTCGTCCGAAATGTCAAAAGGTTTGTACAAGCTTTGTCATCATGGTATAACTTTAATATTACTTGACGGATTGCTTCAATATTTGGACACTTGATACATGTGAGCATTTGGAACGCACTCCTGGCGCCATTACATGACCTTTTTTACCTTCGCTAAGCAACCACGCGTGTCTTCAAGTAGTCACCTGTCTGTTATACAGTGGAACCTCTCTAAACCGGACACCATGGGGACTTCCCAGGGTATCCGGTTTAGATGTGACTTCACAGGGTATCCGGTTTCGATGTGATTTCCCAGGGTATCCGGTTTAGATGTGACTTCCCAGGGTGTCCGGTTTAGATGTGACTTCCCAGGGTTTAGATGTGACTTCCCAGGGTTTAGATGTGACTTCCCAGGGTGTCCGGTTTAGATGTGACTTCCCAGGGTTTAGATGTGACTTCCCAGGGTGTCCGGTTTAGATGTGACTTCCCAGGGTTTAGATGTGACTTCCCAGGGTTTAGATGTGACTTCCCAGAGTGTCGTGTTTAGATGTGACTTCCCAGGGTGTCCAGTTTAGATGGGGTTCCACTGTAATTAATTATTGAACCTACCCCCAGAGCTCCAGATAAGTTTTGTATATAAAGAGTATTATACCCCCATATTTCAAATTCAATGCATATTTTATTTTTGCAAATATATTATTGATTTTCTTTCTTATTAAATAGGGAACAAATGACAAAAAAATAAAATACATTTAAAAATTCACTTATTTGAGAAGCAAACAGTAGCTTTTTGCAGCTCAACTAAGTAAATTTTCAACTTGATTACAGTATTTTCACTATTCAATTTGAAAATCAATGCGTATTTTCACATTTCTGTGAGTATTTTGTACTCCCACTTTTGATAATGCGTATTGTGGTAAAATAAGTGCGTAAAATGCGCCAATACGCGCCTTATCTGGAGCTCTGACGTATTATGTATTCATCTTGTACGGGCGGACGGGCGGGCGGGCGGCGGGCAGGCGGGCAGGCGGGCACAGCTTGTCCACGCAATAACTAGAGATCTACTTGACGGATTGTAACCAAATTTGGTGTACATGTTTATCACGGCAAGCCGAAGAAGTCTATTGATTTTCAAAACTTTCAGATGACTTTATCTCCCATTGGCGGCCATTTTTGATTTTCGCACTCTATATCCTTGTCCACGCAATAACTCAAGTTCTACTTCACCGATCGAAACCAAATTCGGTATACATGTTTATCATGGCAAGACAAAGAAGCCTTTTTATTTTGAAATATTTCTGATACTTATCTCCCCTTGGCAGCCATTTTTAATTTTCGCACTCTGTATTCTTGTCCACGCAATAACTCAAGTTCTACTTAACCCATCGTAACCAAATTTGGTTTACATGTTTATCACGTCAAGATGAGTTATCTCCCCTTGTTGACTGGCATTGCCTCGACGGGCGTATATTGTGACCTTCGGCACTCTTGTTCTCTTTTATATTTTCGTATGGCTATTTCCTCTTCTAAGGCTATTCTATTTTTCAGATATATTATGAATGGATCCAATGCTATATCACGATTTTCATATTTGCATTTGATAATAAAGTATTTTGCCAATATAATGATGAAATTAAATCGTTGTGCCGATTGTGTCTTATCATAATTCCAGCACAAAAATATTTACACAATTCCCTAACATTTGATTGGTCCGTAGCAAGTCTCTGTCCAAAATTTATATTCCAGTAAACTCACATGCCAAACTACTTTCCGTAACCGTGAGGTGCAGTTAAAATAATTCTTAAGAAAAACGGAAAATAAACACATTTTCTTGATGAATTTATTTCAAATGCTGGAATTATAAGGAATGAATGGCCTTTTTGTGGAATTTATCGGGGATATAAACTTGGAAAAGTCGCGGGAATACTGGACGAGGCCTTCCGAGTTTATACCCCGATAAATTCCACAAAAAGGCCATTCATTCCTATAATAAATTCCTAGAGATAATTCACCGTATAGTCATTGTTGTTTATTGTTTAAATATGTTCTGAGCTGTGACAGAAGGTGCTGCACATGAGTACATTCATAGAATAAGTGTTTTCTACTTTTAACATACATGGTACAAAATTCGCATACACTGCTATTTACTAAACCACACCGGTAGAGCAATTCTGTATTCTGTTGGTATTCTATATGTTGTTGTTGTTTTTGTTGTAGGTCCACATTATCAATCCATTAAATCTAACGCAGGAGTTTAGCACTATTCTTGCTAACTGTGATATTTTTATGCCCCCGCCACCGAATGGTGAGGGGGGGCATATAGTGTTACCGGCGTCCGTACGTCTTGCCGTTCGTACGTCCGTCACGAAACCTTATCACTCTGGTAAATGGCTTATAAAATTTCTGTTTCCTTGTTTGGATCTGCTTCACATTTCACACACACATTGCTCCAATGCTCCTCTACCGCCCTGTGACAAATCTACATTCGTCCAGCCCCCTCTAAGCCCAGGGTCAAGGTCACAGACTTGGTGCGTTCGAAACCTTAACGCTCGGGTTAATGGCTTATGATTTAAATATGCCTCGTTTTCTTTGGCTGCCAGCGGGGGCATTCGTGTGCCGACAGGCCACATTTCTAGTTTGTATATACTGTTAAGAGATGATGAAAATATTGTCAACTTTCGGCATCATTTACAGAAAATATCGTAAATTTTGTAAATATTTTTAGCTCGACTATTCAAAGAATAAGTAGAGCTTATGTTGTCACCCCGGCGTCGGCGTCGGCGTCGGCGTCGGCGTCGGCGTCGGCGTCGGCGTCGGCGTCGGCGTCGGCGTCGGCGTCAGCGTCGGCACGGCGTCGGCGTCACGCCTTGGTTAAGGTTTCTACTCAACCTTGTATATGGAATACTACTGGCCCTACACCCACCATACTTGGACAACTTCATCTCCTAGTGATGTACATCAATAACCCCTGATCTATATTTGACCTTGACCTTGACCTACATTTCCTCTTGAATTACTTACTTAATTCCCCTTGTTTAAGGTTTTTAGTCAACCTTGGTTAAGGTTTTTAGCTCGACTATTCGAAGAATAAGTAGAGCTTATGTTGTCACCCCGGTGTCGGCGTCACCGTCACCGTCACCGTCACGTCACGCCTTGGTTAAGGTTTTTAGTCAACCTTGTATATGGAATACTACTGGCCCTACACCCACCATACTTGCACAACTTCATCTCCTAGTGATGTACATCAATAACCCCTGATCTATATTTGACCTTGACCTACATTTAACCTTGAATTACATAGTTAATTCCCCTTGGTTAAGGTTTTTAGTCAACCTTGGTTAAGGTTTTTACTCAAGCTTGTACATGGAATACTAGTGTGCATACAGACACCATGCTTGGACAACCTTTTCTCATAGGGATGTACATCAATAACCCCTGATCTATGTTTGACCTTGACCTACATTTCCTCTTGAATTACTTAGTTAATTCCCCTTGGTTAAGGTTTTTATTCAAGCTTGTATATGGAATACTCCTGGCCCTACACCCACCATACTTGGACAACTTCATCTCCTAGTGATGTACATCAACAACCACTGACCTATATTTGACCTTCACCTACATTTAACCTTGAATTACTTAGTTAATTCCCTTTGGTTAAGATTTTTAGTCAACCTTGGTTAAGGTTTTTAGTCAAGCTTGTACATGGAATACTATTGTGCATACAGACACCATACTTGGACAACCATTTCTCATAGGGATGTACATCAATAACCCCTGATTTATATTTGACCTTGACCTACATTTCCTCTTGAATTACTTAGTTAATTCCCCTTGGTTAATGTTTTTTGTCAAGCTTGTATATGGAATACTCCTGGCCCTACACCCACCATACTTGGACAACTTCATCTCCTAGTGATGTACATCAACAACCCCTGATCTATATTTGACCTTGACCTACATTTAACCTTGAATTACATAGTTAATTCCCCTTGGTTAAGGTTTTTAGTCAACCTTGGTTAAGGTTTTTAGCTCGACTATTCGAAGAATAAGTAGAGCTTATGTTGTCACCCCGGCGTCGGCGTCGACGTCCCGTCACGCCTTAGTTAAGGTTTTTAGTCAAGCTTGTATATGGAATACTACTGGCCCTACACCCACCATACTTGGACAACTTCATCTCCTAGTGATGTACATCAACAACCCCTGATATATATTTGACCTTGACCTTGACCTACATTTCCTCTTGAATTACATAGTTAATTCCCCTTGGTTAAGGTTTTTAGTCAACCATGGTTAAGGTTTTTACTCAAGCTTGTACATGGAATACTATTGTGCATACAGACACCATACTTGGTTGGACAACCTTTTCTCATAGGGATGTACATCAATAACCCCTGATCTATATTTGACCTTCACCTACATTTCCTCTTCAATTACTTAGTTAATTCTCTTTGGTTAAGGTTTTTAGTCAACCTTGTAGATGGAATACTCCTGGCCCTACACCAACCATACTTGGACAACTTCATCTCCTAGTGATGTACATCAACAACCCCTGACCTATATTTCACCTTGACCTACATTTAACCTTGAATTAATTAGTTAATCCCCCTTGGTTAAGGTTTTTAGTCAACCTTGGTTAAGGTTTTTAGTCAAGCTTGTATATGGAATACTATTGTGCATACAGACACCATACTTGGATAACTTTTTCTCATAGGGATGTACATCAATAACCCCTGACCTATATGTTACCTTCACCTACATTTAACCTTGAATTACTTGGTTAATGTTTATAGTCAAGCTTGTATATGGAATACTCCTGGGCCTACATCAACCATACTTGGACAACTTCATCTCCTAGTGATGTACATCAATAATCCCTGACCTGTATTTGACCTTGACCTACTTTTATCCTTGGATTACTTACTTATTTCCCCTTGGTTAAGGTTTTTAGTCAAGCTTGTATATGGAATACTCCTGGGCCTACAGCAACCATAGTTGGAAAACTTCATCTCCTAGTGATGTACATCAATAACCCCTGACCTATATCTGTCATTGACCTACATTTAACCTTGAATTACTTACTTAATTTCCGTTGGTTAAGTTTTTTAGTCAACCTTGGTTAAGGTTTTTATGCAGGCCGCAGCCACCTTGTTTGTCAAGCTATGTGTACATCGACAACCCTCGTAGTCGAGCTATGCTGTTCTCCTACAGCTCTTGTTCATGTGAAGATATCGCGCATGTTCTTGGGTAAAAAATCACATGACGTGTCTCATATGTGACATGTTGTTGCAGGTCAACATTGTGGACCCATTGAAACTGACGCAGGAATTCAGCACCATTCTGGCCAACCAGATCATTGCGACCAATGTCGTGGCCACTGTCATCCTCCATAGCGGACTGTAAGTCATTTTCCTGGGGCCCGTTTCACTAAACTTTGTACGATTGAAATGTTCGTAAGTGCAAATTCAGGATCGTCTGGAAATTTCTATTGATGGATTTACATTTATTGATCATAGGCTGCATGTGCAGCCTATGCTCAATAAATGTAAATCCAATAATTGTTTACAAGAAAACATTGTTAATGCGCAATTTACAGACTATAATAATTTTGCACTTACGAACATTTTATGAAGTTTAGTGAAACGGCCCCCTGGACCTCTCACATATACATAGAGGATCTTACGCGAGTGATGAATTAACCGTTTTACCCCTAACTATAAACTACAATAGACTGTGATATGTTAGTTTTCCGACAAATCCAATAGTCACAAAATGATAGTCGATTTATGAAAAGTGTTTTTTTTTTTCTTACAAATATGAAAATTACAGGCAAAAAGTCAGATCCTGATGAGACGGCTAATTATGGGGCTACACTGTTTGCAAACACCACAATATATGGCTGTAATGTTGACAAGTTTAATATGACATTTATTGAACAAGCTATGCCGAGTTTCTTAATATGAAATCAGTCAGCAAGTTTAATAAATATCATATTAAATCAACACAAATGTTAGATTCTATTTTACTTGGATAAGCACATTATTATACCCACTTTTTTGGGAAAAAATGGGTATATTGTTTTCGTCACGAGTGTCCGTCCGTCCGTATGTCCGTACGTCCGTCACGTTTCTTGTAACTTGAAAAACTTTTTCACCTTCATACCTACGCGCCTGATATTTGGTATGTAGCTTCGTTATCATGTGCAGATGCGCAAAGTGAATTCGGATTTTTCATCCGACCCTCCATCATGGATTACCTCCCTCTTTCGGACTTAGCATTTGGGGAAAGTCGGTATATTGCGATGGCGCGCCATCGACTTTTTCTAGTCATAATTTGATGCTGTACTGTTTACTTAACATATTTTCTGTAGATGGCTCATTTGCATATTGATTATAGGAATGAATGGCCTTTTTGTGGAATGTATCGGGGTATAAACTTGGAAAAGTCGCGGGAATACTGGACGAAGGCCGGAAGGCCTCGTCCAGTATTCCCGCGACTTTTCCAAGTTTATACCCCGATAAATGCTTACATAGTATTTCCATCCCACTGGATGAGACTGTAAACTGTGGTCCCGTACCTTAGCTGTTGCTGGGATGTTAAACCCCATTCATTTCATTTTCATTTCATTTTTCTTGGCAGACACTTTCTCTATGAAGATTCGGATGACAGCAAGGTAGTGAAGAACATAGGAAATGTGACAGAGGATTCAAAAATCACTTTTGAATATGGTGTCCGAATAAAGAAACAAACAGAAAAAGGTATAGTTTTCATTGCTTTCTTTACAGATTACAGGTTGCTTACAGGACACAATGACAAACAATGTAGAGCCTAGAGCCTAGGGTTAGAGCACTGGGGCCCCTTTCACTAAACTTTGTACGACAAAAATGTTTGTTCGTGCAAAATCGCACATTACCAAAGTTTTATTGTAAACAATTATTGGATTTACATTTATTGAGCATAGGCTGCATATGCAGCCTATGCTCAATAATTGTAAATCCATCAATTTTAATTTCCAGACGTTTCTAAATATGCACTTAACGAACATTTTAGTCGTACAAAGTTTAGTGAAACGGGCCCCTGGACTTAAATGCGGGGGTAGTGAGTTCAATCCCCACCCTAGCCTAGGCAATAACGATACTTTCTTAGTACTTCCATCGCACTGTGTCTTTCAGGTGAGACTTGAAATCTGTAAATGACCTTAAATGTTGTGGGGATGTTAGTTTCAGTAGCCTATTTCACCAACATTGCAAAGTATACTTATCCCGTCAACACAGTGCGTATGTGCCGTGAAACACGGTGCCGTGAAACATTTTTGATATCCAGTCAATACTATTTTTGCATTTTACAGCCATTTGTAGGTGTTGACGGGATAAATAGAATAGTATGTTAGTGCTGTGAATGGGAAAAAATATCTGGCGCGGCATGGAAACGGGATGTGCTCGGCAGAGCCTCGCCCATCCCGTTTCCTGAGCCTTGCCAGATATTTTTTCCCATTCACGGCACTAACCTACTATTCTCTATTTTTCTAGCAAAGTATACTTTGAGGGAGAAATTTTCAATTTAAGGATAAATTTATTAAATTTTTATTATGCTGAATTTAACAAAAGATGGTCCAATATAGCAGATCAAATTCATATTTATGATATTTATAACAAATTGTAATTACTGTCTGTTTCACGAAACCTTCCCAATTTTTACGGCCATAATTACAATGCAAAAACAATATTAAGAATGTGCCTTCTTTTTTTTTTCGTGAAATTTTGTCAAATATTGATTTTATTACGAAAAGTGAGTTCTCTATGGGAATTTTAACATGGGGAAAAACCTGGTGTAGGAGTAGAAAAACAAAAAATTTGGAAATTGATTCTGAAACCTAGCTATATAGCTTGGAAATGAAAAGAAACTCGGTCCACTATTTCTGAAATTAGAAAAATTTTCCCGAAGATGTCTATGGGGATTTAACATGTGGAAATTGTTTTTTCGCAAGAAAATCAATATTTGACAAAATTTCACGAAATAAAAAAGTAGGCTCATTCTTAAATTTTGCTATAATTTAATATTATAGAAAAATATATTGTTTTTGCCTTGTTTCTGTAGTAGTAAAATTTGGGCAGGTTTCATGAAACAGACAACAATGTGGTCATTATCGTATTGGGAGCGTGCGAAGGGTATATTTATACACCCCCTTCCCCCCCCCCCACCGCAACTGTCCGTCCGTCCGTCCATCCGTCCGTCCGTCCGGGCACACATTAGGGTACTTATGTGGCTAGCCCCACAGGGTTATGGACTTGTTAAAGGATAGGGTTGGTTATAATTAGCCACCTAAAAAATCGTTTTATGTGGCTAAAAATCGTTTTATGTGGCTAATATTTAACATGTGATAAGCCACATAAGTACCCTAATGTCCGTCCGTCCGTCCGTCCGTCCGTCCGTCCGTCCGTCCGTCCGTCCGTCCGTCCGTCCGTCCGTCCGTCCGTCCGTCCGCCCGCCCGCCGCCCGCCCGCCCGTCACTAAAGTCTGTCCGTCACTAAACTTAACATCAGAGAAATATGTTATAACTTCTATTTTCTTCATCTAAAATGCTTAATATTTCACACATGCATTCCTGTAAGGCTCTACTACCATGCTGCGCCAAATCCACGACCGTCCAACCCCCGCTGATCCCAAGGTCAAGGTCAAATACTTGGTCTCTTTACAAAATTTAACATCAGAGAAATAAGTTATAACTTCTATTTCCTTCATTGAAAATTCTTAATATTTCACTTGTGCATTCCTCTAAGGTTGTACTATCATGCTGTGACAAATCCACGACCATGCAGCCCCCACTGATCCCAAGGTCAAGGTCACATACGTAGTCTCTTTACAAAACTTAACATCAGAGAAATCGGTTATAACTTCTATTTCCTTGCTCGGATCTGCTTCACATTTAACACACACTTTGCTCCAATGGACCTCTACCACCCCTGCACATATGTGCCGTCCTCGCTAAGCCCAGAGTCAAGGTTACAAGCCCACACACTCGGTTGGTGTTCACTCGATCTTACACTGAAAACAACAAATATGCTCTATAACTCTGGTTTGGCACTCAGGTACATTTGTGAATCCGGTTATACTCATTATTAAAGTAGTAAGATTAGTTCTAAACCTATTACTTTAAAGGAGTGGGCTATTGAAGTGACACTGCTGTGGTGAGGACCTGGCACCAGATCAGGATATTATAATTTCAAGGCTGAATATATTGTGTAAATATTCTGTTCTGATTTTGGGATTTTACCCCCTATGATATCCGTGCAGGTGAAATGCTGGATTCCACCCTGTTTTTAACACAGCCTAAAATGACCTTAGCTGTTAACAGGCTGTTAAACACCATTAAAGACTATCAGACACGCAAGCTCCTCTGTCTGTTATAGGCAAAGTTGGTGGCGGGAAAGACGAGCCTGACGCGATGCCCACAGTGATGGAGGTGTCCCAGTCTGTGGAGACAAAGGAGAGCAATGGGGACACCGGCAAGATGGACCAAGGTACCAGTATGAATACCAGTGGCCCGTTTCACTAAACTTCTTACGACTAAAATGTTTGTAAGTGCAAAATTATGATAGTCTGTAAATTTCACATTAACAATGTTTTCTAAACAATTATTGGATTTACAGCCTATGCTCAATAAATGTAAATCCATCAATTGAAATTTACAGACGATCCTAAATTTACACTGAACATTTTAGTCGTATGAAGTTTAGTGAAACGCACCCCGGCTCTGTATTGGGGACATACAGAGCTCCAGATAAGGTGCGTATTGGCGTATTTTACGCAATTATTTTAGCTGAATACGCATTGATTATCAAAAGTGGGAGTACACAATATGCACAGCAATGTGAAAATACGCATTGAGTTTCAAATTGAGTAGTGAAAATACTGTCATAAAGTTGAAAATTCACTTTAATAGTTCAGCTTCAAAAAGCAAACACTGTTTGCTTTGTGCAGCTCAAATAAATGAATTTTTAAATTTGTTATTTTTTTTATCATTTGTTCCCTATTTAGTAATGACGAAAATCAATAATCCATTTGTAAAAGTAAAATATGCATTGATTTTGAAATCAGGGGTTGTAGTACGCTTTAGACACAAAGCTTATCTGGAGCTCTGGACATACCACTATATGTGGCAGTGACTGGAGAAATAGGGATTAGTCGAGACTTAGAGAGCCACTTTCCACGAAACCTTCATACTTTCTATAACTTCCTTCCTTTGCATTGGAAAGCTGACAAAATTCTCTATCTCGGACTCGCTGACAGTTCTCGGCTATCTGGTCAAATAAGAGAGCTATAGGCATTTGAAGTTGAAAAATGTACATACTTTTCAAAGATTTTGCTGAATTTTTGCCGAATTTCGGCTGATAACGGGCGGTCTTTACAAACATTTTCCAATTTGTACAGTAATGTCAGCAACATAATTTCTTGCCAGTGTGATAGGGGAGTGTCAGGCGCATAAAAGATGGCTCTATCTTGACTACTTCCGGTTCTATTGGATGTCAAAGATGAACGTCTTTTTTTCAAGTTTTCAAAATAGAGCAAACGGATGTGACGTCGGCTTCGTTATTTATCAATAGATTTCAAAATTTCTTGCTGCGGTCGATATTTCAGTCCTTCAGCTAAAACTAACTTTCCCGCTTTGTGCCCGGCCTATGGTGAAAAACAAACGAAAACTTCACTGGCGGAATATTGCACCTATTTAATTTCCGTTTTATTAGGTGTATTTACAAATGGCGTAAACTGCAATTTAAGGGCGATAACTATCGAAAAATAATCATCCGCTGACTTACGGGCTCCCTCCATCTACACCAAACCGCTGGTCGGATCGACTTCAAATTTTGCATGCCGATTCGGATCAAGTGTGAGCAGAGACTCAGAGATTTTCAGGTATCTTTTAATGCTACTTTCCACGAAAACGGAAGTGACGTCATACTTCCTATAACTTCCTTATTTTCCAACCGATTTCAAGAATTCTTTTTGCATTGGAAAGCTGACAAAATTCTCTATCTCAGACTCGCTGACAGTTTTCGGCTATCTGCTCAAATAAAAGAGCTATATGCATTTGAAGTTGAAAAATGTACATACTTTTCAACGATTTTGCCGAATTTCGGCTGATAACGGGTGCTTTTTACAAACGTTTTCCAATTTGTACAGTACTGTCAGCAACATAATTTCTTGCCAGGGTGATAGGGGAGTGTCAGCCGCATGAAAGATGATAATTTTCAGAGCTATATCTTGACTACTTACGGCTCTATTCGATGTCAAAGATGAACGTATTTTTTCAAGTTTTCAAAATAGAGCAAACGGATGTGACGTCAGCTTCATTATTTATCATTCGATTTCAATTGTTTTTGCTGTAGTCGATATTTCAGTCCTTTAGCTAAAACTTTGGCTGAGGATCGAACCCGGTATCCCTCGCTCCGAGTCCATCGCTCTACCTCTAAGCTAACCGGCCCCACATCGGTGTGATGATGCGAACACAATAATGTTGGACTGTTCATTCTAAAACTTCAGAAATTCTTTTTGCAACCGATAGTTTACACCTTGGGCTAAAGCTTAGTTACACATGAAATCAATGTTTGAGGCTCAAACCGTTGCTGCAGCTCAAGCTGCTCTAGTCTTCTATTTCTTCTTGTAAATATCATGAATATGTCTTGAAATTTCATTAGAATTGAGTCCTGAGGACTCAATTCTAATGAAATTCCAAGACATATTTACAGAGAGAAATAAAAAATATACTCCTAATTTGTTTGGCGGATATTTTCACCGCTAGCATGCAAAGAGTTAATACATCATTGATGCTAACTGAATCAATCAGCCTCGTCAGTTTGATCAATCCGTTATTCATATTCAATGATCAGTTGTTATGACTTTCCCCATTTCGGGAGGATGGGAGAGTATGTATCTTTGCAATGAAATGAATCCAGCCATATGGATTCATGTGTTAAATGTGAATCTTACTGGGATTCACACATGGGGATAGTTACTTCAGCATGTTGGTCACAGTGTGTTTCAGTGTTGAAAATAAAACTAATCAATCAATCAATAAATCAATTAATTGTTCAATCAATCAAACTCCATTAGCACTGTATTTATTATAGGAATGAATGGCCTTTTTGTGGAATTTATCGGGGTATAAACTTGGAAAAGTCGCGGGAATACTGGACGAATGTGTTTATTTTGCATTTTCTTAAGATTTATTTTAACTGCGCCTCACGGTTACGGAAAGTAGTTCGGCATGACAGTTTACTGGGATATAAATTTTGGACAGAGACTTGCTACGGGCCAATCAAATGTTAGGGAATTGTGTAAATATTTTTATGCTGGAATTATATATTTGTATTTATGTATATTTGTATTTATGTATTTGTATTTATAGTTGCTCTAAACACAGAAACACATTCCAAAGGAAAAGGCACTATATAATATTCAATATGCGCTTATTGAAGATTTATATGAGTCCCTGTATAGTTAATCCTTTCATCCCTAAATTTACTGGAATGGACTGAGCCTTGTTAACTGTCCGAACAATTCAATAATCAAAAAACGATTTTCAGATTAGTGCATCTATAAAAAGGGTGTGTTTTCTCTAAAAAATATGAAAATTACTTACAAAAAATGCAGATCCTGATGAGACGGATCTACACTGGATCTGGATCTACACTGTAAACATCACAAAATAGATATGTAGTGTTGAAAGAGTTGACTTGTCCCCAGGTGGTGAGGCGGGCGAGACAGCTGGGCCATCTGGGAGCGGGGTGGAGCAGACAGCGGAACCCTCGGTGAGTGAAGTGGGGGAGGACAAGAAGCAGGAGATACCGAGCGAGCTGCCGTTCCAACTCCAGATCGTGTATACAGACACGGAGGGGGCCAAGGCTCTCCGTCTTCTCACCAAGACAAAACCCGTCACCACCGACAGGCGCACCGCCGAGAAAAGTGAGTAGTCAGTTAACCTGTAGTCGAATTCCTGAAATCAAGTTTTTACATTAATATGACTGGCTACGTACATACGTGCGTCCAGGTTAAAGTTTTTGGTCAAAGTATTTGGTTAAAGTTTTTTTTCAAAGCCCCACGGGCACGACATGTGGGCCGCAGCTATCTAGTTTATATTTCAATTGTGATACCGTATTTCGCAGTGTATTGTGCGCACTGGTGTACAACGCGCATGTATATTTTGGGGGAAAAAATTGGGGAAAAAAATAATTCCTGTCAATAGCGCGCAGCAAATTTTCACAAAATAAATTGGCGGAAATTCCGTCATGGGTATAAGAAAATTGCTTTCCGAGTTCACATCCATAATGCTGTACGTGTGCGGTTAGACTCTCTCGAAGCTGCTAATCAGTGACAAAAAGATCACAAAAGGTCAGCTTTACTAATCGAGGCATAAATTAGACATTATATTGCCTAAAATTATGTTGTATTTATTGCAGAGCTGCCAACTGTTACGATTTTTCCGTATTTGTTCCGGAAAATACGTTAGAAATACGGAAGTACGGATAACAATTAAAAAGTACGATTTTTAAAAAAATCAGCGCGGGAATATCTGGAAATAATAATTTCGTTTCACAATTCTGCCAATAAATCCTATTTTTTTATTTACCCGTAATCATACTCGCCGAGGCGCTTACCATTTTGATTCTTGTTGTGTAGTAATAGTAGTTTCAAGCGCTCAGCGATATTGATTTATTCATCACGTAAATTCATAAAATGTCTGCTCCAAAGCGTGCAGCCAACGAATTTGGATATTTTTTATCGAAAGAAGTTAGGAGAACACATCTGTTCATCAATGATTACAGTGAGACATGGCCCAATTTGGTCCTGTCAAAGCGCGGTGATAAATTTGCGTCTTGCAAGCAGTGTGTAATTGTGATTTTTCGGTTGGTCATGGTGGCCGAAACGAGGGCCAAGGCTCTAAAAAAGTTAATTTATGCATATAAGTGAGTACTGATTTGTGTTCCGGAAAACATATGTGGTGTTCCGGAAAATAGCCCCCTTTTCTCTCCATGTTCCTCATGTGACCGACATGGGGTTGGCAGCTCTGTTTATTGGTATTTCTGATTAATATGCTTATTGAAAATGCACGATGCCTGTAATAAATTTGTTTGTTGTATATAATTCCACCATATTTGCCAATGAAAAAAAAAATAAGCTAAACAAATTCTTTACTCCCTCCTTTAGCTATGTATAGGAAGGAGTAAAGAATATTTTTTAGCTTATTTTTGTTTTCACTTATTAATGATTTTAGGTATATTTAATGTATTTATAGACCTCGGTCCGTTACTTCAACCTGTGTTTACAACTTCTATGTTATAACCAAATTTGATAAATCCCTACATATTTAGCCACCCTATAACAACCACCTCTAGACCTCTAGTTTGTATTCTTCCAATACAGGGTATGGGATCACATGGTCTATTGTTTATACTGGATTAATGGCAGCGCCAATGAGGTTTCTGGTAATTCTTATTTTTCATCAATATGACTGCTTTTTCTTCCTTTTAATGATAACCATGTTCTAGCCGTTAACACTACCAAATGTAGTTAGGCTGAACATTGAATTTTAATCTCACAAAGTTTAATCAACGGTTGATTCCGTCCGATTCAAATTTATCTGCAGAATGTTCAGCCTAACTGCATAAGTAATGCTGCTAAATTTAGTATTGGCAGACTCGTAGTGTTAATGGCTAGAACATGGTCATCATTAAAAGGAACAAATGACAGTCGTATTGATGAAAAATAAGATTTACCTGAGACCTCATGGGTGCCGCCATTAATCCAGTGTCAACAATAGACCACATGATCCTATTCACTGAATAGGTGGTTGCTGTGGAGAGGTTGAAGTGTACTGTCAATTGATTGGTCAAAATTGATTGATCAGCGACCAGTGTGGGCCAAGATCAGACTGCACATCCGTGCAGTCTGATCTTGGCCCACACTGGTCGCACATGTTGTAAGGTAGAAACAAATTTGCTACCCCGCTAAGATACCTCTCGCGAATAGAGCAGGCAAATGATTATAGCTAGTTGTAAGATACCGTTTTGCATCTGCAACCCATGTCAGAATTAAAATGAATGCATACTCCTGATCACATCATGTGGACACACACATACTCCTCTGTGGCTACACTGGTTGCAATGGAATTGGTCTCTTATTTTATCTGTTTGTTGTTTTCTGACATTTTTGCACATAGACAAATGATTCATATTTCTAGCCACATGTGTGTGATTGATATATATGACACGACGTCTACTAACCCTAGCATACGTGGCCACTGTACTTGTCTAATGACCGTGAAACACTACAATGACGTTTTTGCACTAATTCATATTTCCAGACAAATTTATTGGATTGTTAGCCACTGATGCTAATGACCATGAACATGATGAAATAATACAATTCTGCCAGACAACCTATAATGAAGCGATATTCAGTTGATGGCAAATTTATGGAAACGTCTTAATGGCCAGACTACAAGTATGAGGTCCAGCCATTACTAGAGTGGTGCCATCGTTTGTGGCTGTGACTGGAAAAATGGGGCTTATGGGGTTACAACCAGTGTTGATCCAGATCAGCCTGTGCATCCGCACAGTCTGATCAGGATCCGCACTGGTCGTCATTCCATCAATGAAACATCCATGTTTCTAACTAGCAATATATATCGTTATCAGACTACAAGCGTGTGCTATTTGATCAAATCATCTGCGTATTAATATGGAAGAGTCCATTTAAATTTTTAGGGATGAAAGCCTTAATTAGATATTTGTGACTGGTGAAAAGGGCATTATGGGTTTTGTAACCACTGTAGATCCAGATCAGCTTGTGCATCTGCACAGTCTGATCAGGATCTGCACTATTCGCCATTCCATCAATGAAACACCCGTCATGTTTCTAACAAGCAATATAGATTGTTATCAGACTGCAGGTGTGCTATTTGATCAGGAGCTACACTGGTCACAAATCCCATAAGCTCCATTTATCCAATCACATTCAGCCCAGTTCTACCTGACCGTGATGTGATAATTTGTCAGTTAACTTGTTGACCTCTACACCAAAATAGTTAATAATTCCAGCACAAACATATTTACACAATTCCCTAACATTTGATTGGCCCGTACCAAGTCTCTGTCCAAAATTTATATCCCAGTAAACTCCCCACACCGAACTACTTTCCGTAACTGTGAGGCGCAGTTAAAATAATTCTTAAGAAAATGGAAAATAAACACATTTTCTTGATTAATTTATTTCAAATGCTGGAATTATAAGGAATGAATGGCTTTTTTGTGGAATTTATCGGGGATATAAACTTGAAAAAGTCGTGGGAATACTGGACGAGGCCTTCCGGCCTTCGTCCAGTATTCCCGCGACTTTTCCAAGTTTATACCCAGATACATTCCACAAAAAGGCCATTCATTCCTATAATAAAACATCTCATCAGGATCTGCACTGTTTATGGTAGTTTTTGATTGTTTTTTTTACAAAGTCCACTCTTCTAATTGAAGGAATAATCTGCATGTTAAAATGGCAAATTACAAGTACACGTAACTTCCCTTATTGGAGGAATTTGTTGGTTTCCAACATGACGTCAAACAAATGTTGCCACTTCTAAAGCTATATTGTTATAATGACCATGCAGACTGTGATACACCGTTTATTTAGTTTTAACAATATTTATTTCAAATTATCAAAGTGAGATATATATATATACATACAGTTGAGAATAGGATTAGAAATCAAGCTTTTACACTTACGTGAATTCTCCTGTAACTGTTTATTTAACCAGGTGAACTGACTATCGTGAAATAATGCATGAGTGATTGGGTCCTTACGCTAAATAAACGAGTGAGCATAGTGGGTCGAGTTTATTTAGTGGTAGGACTCGATCACAAGGTGTTATTTCAAGATAATCAGCTCACCTGGTTAAATAAATATTTTCTTACATTTCACACATGGTTCTTCATAAAAACAAAGTGAATCAAGAGTAAAATATGGTAAAGATGTATGTGAATTAATTTCTGGAGGCGGGCCGTAGTGAAGGCGACTGTCTCGTAATTCAGAGGGTGTGTCCGAGAACATGATTTGATTGGTCGAAGGAAACATGTCATTGTCACGTTACTGACATCAGTTCTTCATATATGGTATAAACGCGAGAGTGGTGTAAACTACTGCTAGTGAGTGGTGTAATTCACCGTTAGATTTCTGTATGCTACCAGCTGAAATGTAAAAATTGATTTATTGACCTTGCAGACTGTCATATTGCTATAATGAACTGGCAGACTGTTATATGGCTATCATGACCTTACAGACTGTAATATTGATATAATGGCCTTGCAGACTGTAATATTGCTATAATGACCTTGCAGACTGTAATATTGCTATAATGACCTTGCAAACTGTAATATTGCTATAATGACCTTGCAGACTGTAATATTGCTATAATGACCTTGCAAACTGTAATATTGCTATAATGACCTTGCAGACTGTAATATTGCTCTAATGACCTTGCAGACTGTAATATTGATATAATGGCCTTACAGACTGTAATATTGCTATAATGACATTGTAGACTGTAATATTGCTATAATGACCTTGCAGACTGTAATATTGCTATAATGACCTTGCAAACTGTAATATTGCTATAATGACCTTGCAGACTGTAATATTGCTATAATGACCTTGCAAACTGTAATATTGCTATAATGACCTTGCACACTGTAATATTGCTCTAATGACCTTGCAGACTGTAATATTGATATAATGGCCTTACAGACTGTAATATTGCTATAATGACCTTGTAGACTGTAATATTGCTATACTGACCTTGCAGACTGTAATATTGCTATAACGACCTTGCAGACTGTAATATTGCTATAATGGCCTTGCAGAGTGTAATATTGCTATTATTATAATGGCCTTGCAGACTGTAATATTGCTATAATGACCTTGTAGACTGTAATATTGCTATACTGACCTTGCAGACTGTAATATTGCTATAACGACCTTGCAGACTGTAATATTGCTATAATGGCCTTGCAGAGTGTAATATTGCTATTATTATAATGGCCTTGCAGACTGTAATATTGCTATAATGACCTTGCAGACTGTATATTGCATAATACCTTCAGACTGTATTGTATGGACCTTACAGACTGTAATATTGCTATTATGGCCTTGCAGACTGTAATATTGCTATAATGACCTTGCAGACTGTAATATTGCTATAATGACCTTGCAGACTGTAATATTGCTATAATGACCTTACAGACTGTAATATTGCTATTATGGCCTTGCAGACTGTAATATTGCTATTATGGCCTTGCAGACTGTAATATTGCTATAATGACTTTGCAGACTGTAATATTGCTATAATGACCTTACAGACTGTAATATTGCTATTATGGCCTTGCAGACTGTAATATTGCTATAATGACCTTGCAGACTGTAATATTGCTATAATGACATTGCAGACTGTAATATTGATATAATGACCTTGCAGACTGTAATATTGCTATAATGACCTTGCAGACTGTAATATTGCTATAATGACCTTGCAGACTGTAATATTGCGATAATGATCTTGCAGACTGTAATATTACTATAATGACCTTGCAGACTGTAATATTGCTATAATGACATTGCAGACTGTAATATTGCTATAATGGCCTTACAGACTGTAATATTGATATAATGACCTTGCAGATTGTAATATTGCTATAATGATCTTGCAGACTAATATTGCTATAATGGCCTTACAGACTGTAATATTGATATAATGACCTTGCAGATTGTAATATTGCTATAATGACCTTACAGACTGTAATATTGATATAATGGTCTTACAGACTGTAATATTGCTATTATGGCCTTGCAGACTGTAATATTGATATAATGGCCTTGCAGACTGTAATATTGCTATTATGGCCTTGCAGACTGTAATATTGCTATAATGACCTTGCAGACTGTAATATTGCTATAATGGCCTTGCAGAATGTAATATTGCTATAATGACCTTGCAGACTGTAATATTGCTATAATGACCTAGCAGACGGTAATATTGCTATAACGACCTTGCAGACTGTAATATTGATATAATGGCCTTACAGACTGTAATATTGCTATAATGGCCTTACAGACTGTAATATTGCTATTATGGCCTTACAGACTGTAATATTGCTATAACGACCTTGCAGACGGTAATATTGCTATAACGACCTTGCAGACTGTAATATTGCTATAACGACCTTGCAGACTGTAATATTGCTATAATGAACTTGCAGTTTGTAATATTGCTATAACGACCTTGCAGACTGTCATATTGCTATAACGACCTTGCAGAATGTAATATTGCTATAATGAACTTGCAGTTTGTAATATTGCTATAATGAACTTGCAGACTGTAATATTGCTATAATGACCTTGCAGACTGTCATATTGCTATAACGAACTTGCTGACTGTAATATTGATATAATGAACTTGCAGACTGTAATTTTGCTATAATGACTTTGCAGACTGTACTATTGATATAATGAACTTGCAGATTATAATATTGCTATAATGACCTTGCAGACTGTAATATAGCTATGATGAAATTGCAGACTGTAATATTGCTATAATGGCCTTGCAGACTGTAATATAGCTATACTGACCTTGCAGACGGTAATATTATTATATTGACTTTGCAGTCTGTAATATTGCTCTAATGACCTTGCAGACTGTAATATTGCTATAATTGCCTTGCAGACTGTAATATTGATATAATGACCTTGCATACTGTAATATTGCTATAATGACCTTGCAGACTTTGCTATCATGACCTTGCAGACTGTAATATTGCTTTAATTGCCTTGCAGACTGTGGTATTGTGATAATAACCTTGCAGACTGTAATATTGCTATAATTGCCTTGCAGACTGTAATATTGCTATAATGACCTTGCAGTAATATTGTTATATTGACTTTGCAGACTGTAATATTGCTATAATGACCTTGCAGATTGTAATACAGCTATAATGACATTGCAGACTGTAATATTGCTATAAATGGCCTTGCAGACTGTAATATTTCTATTGTAATATTGCCTGAATGAACTTGCAAACTGTATTATTATATGACTGACAATTTCAACCAATGAGATTGTCCAATGTCCAGTCACATGATTGTGGAATTATATGATATTCACCTGAACATGTGAATGATATTCGAATGAATAACACTCTTGGACTCTTCTCGCGCATTGAGATGAGTCCGAGACTGATATTCAAGTTTTAGCAGCATGCGCGTGTCCCTGATCATGCAACCAAAGCATTAGACATACCGTGCATTGTTGTATCATTTACGTTCTGTAATATGGGTAATATAATAATATAAATATTTATTTTTTTAGTCAGTGTACACGAGATGTATGGACCTTTGAAACGTCATATTCACCTCGGCCTGAATATGACCATAAATCACGTGTACACCTCCTCAAAAGACGCGGCCCCGGAATATGCATACCGAAAATTATCTACGTGAATGGGACGATTTTATAAAAGTACTGAAAATACTGAATATAATGCTCAAATTACATCAGTTTTTTGTTGGAAATGTAACAATAACGTTTGATCATGTCCAGCCGTGTGCAAACGTTTGCTGTGGCCCTCGGGAACTGTTTGAACCCGCGGCCTGCGGCCTTGGGGTTCAAACAGTTCCCTCGGGCCACAGCAAACGTTTGCACACGGCTAGACATGATCAAACCTTATAATATTGCTATGATGACCTTGCAGACTGTAACATATCAGTGCTGGGCACCCACACAGCCCAGCAGTCGGCCCAGCTAGCTATGGATGGCCTGTATACCCTGTCACGGCAGCGGGCCCTCATGAACCAACGTGTTGCCTGGAGACACACCAAGTAAGTCATAGCCACGTGTCGAGGTCAATGTTATATCTATGACATCTCGTGTTTATCGATTAACATTTGACATAGTATGTGACAGAAATAAACAAATACAATTAATCTGAACTTGCAATTTATATTCTTTTCTGATTGACATGTTCGGCGATTATTGTGGATCTCATTACTTTGTCTTGTATTTGTATATTATACTGAATTTAGCCAAAATTGTTGTGATAATGTAATAATTTCAGTATAATAAAAACCTATGGATACTAGATTTTTTTTCACTAATGTCTTGTTATCTCCCTTTGTTTTTCACAGATTGATTTCCCATTGATCCAAAAATTGATGACTATTTGGAATGTTTTCATGACATTTTATACTTCCTTAAACCGTGACCCAAAGGTGTGTCCCATACAATAATGGCAGGGAGGTGGGATACAAGGCAAGCGTCTATTTCTAGTTTATAACTGAACATTGCTGAATTTGCAAACCACCATCCTGTCCTGTGTTTACCATTATGGTTTCATCATCCGGTTAATTATATACAAATTATTAATGTTGTTTTTTTAGTGCGAAAATGGTCCATGTTTTGTTGCCGTTCATCTACTGGTATGTTGTGGCTATAGGCATCACTGCTATCAAAATTATTTATATGAATGTTTTCGGCCTTTATCACTGGGAGATAATTGATGTTATTATTGAAAGGTCACCCAATTCATCTTTCATTCACTCAACTGTCGAGAGGATGGAAAGGTATGTGTATCTTAGAAATGCATCCATTCTTAACTCTTTGCATGCTGGGAAATTTGTGGGCTATAAATAGTTAAAAAATAACCAATTCATTGTATTTTCTTTTATTTCTCCCTATAAATAACATGAATATCATGAATATGCAGCGCTCCAGATAAGGAATTAGTAATTGCGTATTTTCACTCCATCATATCTGAAGCAATTGGGTATTTCAGTATTTTAATTGGGTAAAATAAAATCACACTATTGTTTACACATCAACAGACAGCAATTCTTGAATAGTTTGCTTCGAAATGAAAACATATCTTGGCATTTCATTAGAATTGTCTCCTTGGAGACAATTCTAATGAAATACCAAGTTGTGTTTTCATGGAAAATCAGAAAAATATGCTATATTTGTGGTCTAGTTATTGTTTTCTGTAGCATGATAAAGGTACCACACATTCGTTATTGCTTTTTTATTTTAATTGGGTATTTACGCAAATACGCAGCTTATCTGCAGCTCTGAATATGTCTTGGAATTTCATTAGAATTGCGTCCTAATGAAATTCCAAGATATATTTACAGCGAGAAATAAGATGTTATTTTCACCGCTAGCATGCAAAGAGTTAAGGATACATATCTTAAAGATGGGTCCCGCACATCAGTATGTATTGTAGGGGTTATCTGTTTTTGGTTCGGCAATAAGAGATGTCATTAATATATACAAAGAACGTTTAATTTTTATTACCGTGTACACATACATGTATTGGTACTATTTTGTATTATTTGTATGACAGAAATCAATAATCTTGAGGTCCGGGGAGATAACCAATATATTTTACATAATTTGAGGCCCCCAATCTTTAACAGTGAATCCGACTGGGATTACTAAGCAGAACACCTGTAGTTGAACGGATGTCGAGCCCAACTCAATCATCATTCAATCACCTGGGGCCCGTTCCACTAAACTTTGTACGACTAAATTGTTCGTAAGTGCAAAATGATGATAGTCTGTAAATTGCACATTGACAATGTTTTCTTGTAAACAATTATTGGATTTACATTTATTGAGCATAGGCTGCAAATGGTAATTGTTCGTAAGTGAAAAGTGATGATAGTCTGTAAATTGCACATTGACAATGTTTTCTTGTAAACTATTATTAAATGCAGCCTATGCTCAATAAATGTAAATCCATCAATTGAAATTTCCAGATGATCCTATATTTGCACTTACGAACATTTAGTCGTACAAAGTTTAGTGAAACGGGCTCCTGGGGGCCGTTTCACTAAACTTTGTACGACTAAAATGTCTGTAAGTGCAAAATTATGATAGTCTGTAAATTTCACATTAACAATTATTGGATTTACATTTATTGAGCATAGGCTGCATATGCAGCCTATGCTCAATAAATGTAAATCCATCAATTGAAATTTCCATATTTGCACTTACAAACATTTTAGTCGTTCAAAGTTTAGTGAAACGGGCTCCTGTTTTCCAGTCAGTCTGAAGATGGACACAGACAAAACAAGACACAATACAAGAACATGTTTGGTAAAATCAAGTCCATGGAGAATTACCTGAACGTCAGACAGAAGGTAACCATTCATCTGTAACAGTAATAGTTCATATAAGACACGCCATGTGATTTTGTACATATTTAATGAAAAATATTTACAGAATTTGCAATATTTTTGGTAAATGATGTCGAAAGTTTACAGAAAATATAACAGTATACATTATTTTAAAGTCACTCTTTTTATTTAATTTTCAGCCCCTTTTCTTTATCAAAATAGTCTGCAACTGTCTTGGCAGTCCTATGTGAACCATTGGCAGTGCTATGTGTAGCAGTGAACCAGATGTTTTCCAATAAACTCCGAAGGGTATAAAAATACAAGATAGACTTTAACATAATGTGTATTAAATATGCTTCCCTTCGGAGGTTATTGGAAATTACTATAACAAGTATATTTATGACAAAATCAATGAAATATGCTAGTTTCATAATACTGACCATTATTTCCTTTGAAAAATATAGAAAAGGTGTCGTACCACAGTTAAAGTGCGAATCTGATTCACTAATCCGGGGTGCGTTTCATTAAACTTTGTACGACTTAAATGTTTGTAAGTGTAACTTTAGGATCGTCTGTAAATTTCAATTGATGGATTTACATTTATTGAGCATAGGCTGCATATGCAGCCTATGCTCAATAATGTAAAGCCAATAATTGTTTACAAGAAAATATTGTTAATGTGAAATTTACAGACTATCATCATAATTTTGCACTTACGAACATTTTAGTCGTAAGAAGTTTAGTGAAACGGGCCCCTGCAGGGTAAAGCTATGGACAAGAACCGTAACTATGCTATGGACAGTACTGAATTCTTGCAGAGTTACTGCCTGGAACTAGTATTGAACTTGTTTGATAAATTATCATATATCATCACTCGTGTAACAGGGATACAACTTCCAAGGTTACCTGGGAGTTGAATTGGGTAATTGCCCATTATAAAAGTAGTAAGATTATTACTGATGCTACTGCTTTTGGGAGGGGCCAAGTGATTCTGGTGTGGCGAGGACCTGGCATCAGATCAGGATTATTCTGATTTCAGGGCTGAATATATTGTTTTGTTATTGTAAATATTCAGTTCTCATTTTGGGATTTCCCCCCCATTTGTACTTGTACTTGAACATGTACATGTACTTGTGCAGGTAATATATGGGATTTAGTACTGAACCCATTGACCCGGCCTTAAATGACCTTAGCTGTTGATAGGCCGTTTAACCCCAACAAACAAACAAACAAACAAACAAACAAACAAACAAACAAACAACGTCAAGGCATGATTCTTCACTTATGTATCAACATTGTCTAACATTAGCCTTGTTTCTTATGAACTTATTTGTGGCTGTGACTGGAGAAATGGGGCTAATTGATTGTGCGACCAGTGTAGATCCAGATCAGCCTGCGCATACGCAGTCTTATCATGATCTGCACTGTTCGCCATTCCATCAATGAAACTCCCGTTATGTTTCCAACATGAAATATAAATCACTGTCAGGCTACAGGACTGTGCTATTTGATCAGGAGCTACACTGGTCACAAATCCCATAGGCCCCGTGCAGGCACCGGGGCAGGATCAACTGATCCTGAGAATAGTGCTGCAGTAGCCATTGCTTGTCGTAAAAGGCGACTAAACTGGCTTAACGATTGGGTTCATACTTTCCGGAACCCACTATACCGGATTTGGCCCTCGTGTACATTTTTGGCTTTCTTGTATGTGAGAGTTGAGTCAGGCTATGCCCCATATATAAAAGTAAGATTAGCGCTAATCCTATTACTTTTAGGGGATGGGATAAATGATGCTGGTGTGGCGAGGGCCTGGCACCAGATCAGGTTGTTCTAATTTCAGGACTGAATATATATTTTGATTGTAAATATTGAGTTCTGAAGTTGGGATTTACCCCCCTCGGACAGGTGGATACGGGACTCGACCCCGTTGACCCGTCTGCGTGTAGACTCCCTGAGGCTTGTACCTCTATGTCAGAAAAGCGGACGTTAAACCCTATTCACTCACTCACTCACTCACAAATCCCATAAGCCCCATTCTCCAGTCACAGCCACATTTAACAAAATATCTTCTCATACCATCACTTGTGTAATATATAACTTGTATACAGGACGAGAGGTCGTCTCGAGGCCGCACGTACAGCGACAGTGAGGATGAGGAAGACGAAGCCGACGCTGTTTATTGTGATGCGCAAGCCAAGACTTCGGCTGGCACTGCACCCGCACCAAAATCGCGCTCATTCCTATCCAAGTTACGCAAGGTATGTTCAGCATATGCAGCCTATGCTCAAGGCAAGAAAACATTGTTAATGTGAAATTTATAGACTATCATAATTTTGCACTTACGAACATTTTAGTCGTAAGAAGTTTAGTGAAACGGGCCCCTGGATCTACTTTATTTGCACATATTGGCTTTATGGTAAGTAGAGTGTGAAAGTGTGGACTCTGAAGAAGCAAGATTAATATGTAGTGTAAAAACCCTAAATATTAGGATGCAATTTATTCTGGGAAAGACACATTAATATATGGTTTCCCCAGGCCAAGGAATGTCCAAATATTTACGATTGCTGCAACGCCTGCTTTAGCAAAATGTGAGACTATAGTAGCCTCTTTTTCCGTCGTCATCGTTGTCGTCCGCTTCGTCGTCCGTGTCCGAAATGTAAAAAAACACTTAGCCATATCTTTTGCATCAAACAGTTTGTACAAGTTTCTTCATCATTGTATAAAATTACTGTTACTTGAAATGTTGCTTCAATATATGGACACTGGATACATGTAAGCATTTGGAACACACTCATGCCGCCATTAACATGACCTTAACCTTTTTTATCTTCACTTAGCCATTTTTTTTGCATCAAACAGTTTGTACTAGTTTCTTCATCATCGTATAACATTACATTAACATGACCTTGACCTTTTTTATCTTCACATTTTTGTAGAAACACTTAGCCATTTTTTTAACGTCAAAAAGTTTGTACAAGTTTCTTCATCATCGTACAGCATGAATATTACTTGGATTGCTTCAATATTTGGACCCTTAATACATGTAAGCATTTGGAAAATACTGCTGCCATCATTAACATGGCTTTGACCTTTTTGATCTTCACATGGTTGTGAAAATACTTAGCCATTTTCTTATGTCAAATGGTTTCTTGAACCATGACCTTTTTTGTGTCTTCAGCATGCACTTCTCTGACAGTTTTTGTGATGCTTCCTTTAGCCCATTATGCCTATAATCATGTTATGCTCAAATGCCTCGGCAGGCGCAACACCGATTCTGTGGCGGAATTCTTCTTAATAGTATGGTTGTATCCAAATGCAAAAAAAACAAATGGTGTCCTAATATTTAGTTAATTGCGCAATGAATGGTATTCACACATTTAAAACATTGTATGTGAATTTCAGAAGAAGCAACGATCGGAAACTACAGGCGATGTGGGGGCTGCTCTGGTCTTCAAAGGGAAATCCTCCAGATACTTTGATTCGGACTCGGATTGAGCAATTCACGGAGATTTCAATAATACTTGACCATTGATATCCAGAGCACAGGTGGAAGACTCGGACCCATGGCACAAAAAAAATGCCCATTAAAAGATTCCATTACCCCACCCACTTTGTCTCGTACAGTACTATGTTCCATTTATATATATAAATAGAACATAGTACTGTACGAGACCAAGTGGGTGGGGTACTATGTTCTATTTATATATATATTTATATATATATTTTCTATATCATTTATATATATTAATGGAACATATCACTGTATGAGACAAAGTGGGTGGGGTAATGGGCTCTTTTTTGGGCATTTATGTTTTGTGTCACAGGTCTGAAACTTCCACCTGTGATCCAGAGTGCTTGATGTGTGGCTGTGACTAGAGATAATGGGGATTATGGCAATTGTGACCAGTGTAGAGTGTAGACCCAGACTAGCCTGCATATCAGGGTCTAGACTGTTTGCCAGACAGTCGGTGATACATAAGTTCTGATACTAGTAAGATGTTTAGAATCTTGTCTCTCCTGCTTTGTACAGTCAAATGTCTCAGATAGGCGCGACTCCGCTGTCATGGCGGAATTCTTGTTTTGAGGTTGTTGGACTAGGCTGGAGGATCAGGAGCTAGACTGGTCACAAATACCATAAGCCCCTTTTATCCAGTCAGAGTCACATGTGTGATGCTCTATGCTGACAGTGTGTTAACATCCAGTGTTTGCCTACAGGGATCAGGGACTACACGGTCTAACTTATTCATGATTCTGCTACATGTGACACCGATTTTAATCTACAGTGGGACCTCTCTAAACCGGACACCCTGGGGACTCCCCAGGGTGTCCGGTTCAGAGAGGTTCCACTGTAAAACCGACGGATGACTACTTCAAGATGCACGTAGGTGCTTAGCGATCATGAACAGACATTATCACCTGAGATAAATGGCAATGAAACGTCCAAATTATGCATAACCAACTTTTCTCTGTGTCCGGTTTAGAGAGGTTTGACTGTATATTGGCAGTGCATGAGAATTGTCTCCATTGGATGATTTTATTATGCTGTCTATTTAGTTGGATCTTCAGTACGGTACTGTTTTTGTCAGAATTTATCAGAATAAAAAATAACAGTATATGTCTGCATTAGCCATGATGTGCAGTAACTTACTTCAATGAACTTAAACATTGTATATATACAATACAGAAACAAATGAAGGTTTCTAAGGAGTTATCTCCCATTCTTCCATTTTCTCTGTTTTTCTGTTGAATGAGAATACCAGTAGTTAGAAATTAGCATAAAGATTTCCATGTTAAGTATGAAATGTTGTGTGTATATACATACATGTATATATTTATATATGAGTATATCTATGTTCTTGTTATCCAGACACCTTCTCATATAGACACATGTTATTGTATTTTAATTTGTTTGTTTGTTTGTTTGTTATTTTAATTTACTTGACATGTCTGTGTGTATTATTTTATTAATGGTTGTCTGCTTTTAATGCAGAATTGTTTGCATATTTTACTGCATTTATAGAATACTGTATTACCAACCTGTATCGAGCACAGTTTTGGTGGAGAGACAAAACTCAAATACTCTTCCAATATATGTGGATGTGACTGGAGAAATGGGGCTTACGGGTGTTGCGACCAGTGTAGATCCAGATCAGCCTGTGCATCCGCACAGTCTGATCAGGATCTGCACTGTTCAGTATTCTATCAATGAAACACCCATCATGCTTCTCACAGGTAATATAGATGATCACTATCAGGCTACAGGAGTGCGCTATTTCATGAGGAACTCCACTGGTCACAAATACCATAAGCCTCATTTCTCCAGTCATATAGAGCTATTACAGTTAAGAAAATTAGCTTTAGAGGCAGGCATGTCTATAGGCATCTCCCTTACCAAAGTGTATGATCACGTGGTACTAACAACAACAAGTACCGATTCAAAGTACGTATTCTTTTATAGTGTCCTTATTACGTAACAGATTTTGATGAAATATGGCGCATCAAACGCGTCTTGTTAAGCTGCATTTGGTGGTCTCTGTATTTTCGCCAAACTTCTGTCGTTTTGCGAAGAATCGATTTCAGTGTCTCACATAAGTCTGTGCCAAACTCCATAGACCACCAAATGCAGCTCATGAAGACACGTTTGCTGTGCCATATTTCATCAAAATCCGTTGGATATTAAGGAAAATATCAAATGATACTTACTTTGGAGTGGGCGACGTTGTTGTTGTAACCACGTGATCATGCACTTTGCTTACCAAACAAGCCATAATAAAATAGGTGTCTGTTTCCCATTGCCCCTTGTCAGGCTGACACAGTTCAAGATAAGGTGCGTATTGGCGTATTTTACACACTTATTTTAGCGGAATACTCACAGCAATGTGAAAATATGCATTGATTTTCAAATTGATTAGTGGAAATACTGTAATAAAGTTGAAAATGTACTTTAATAGATGAACACCGTGGTAACTAAGTAATTTTCAACTGTATTACACTAAATAAGTAAGTGAATGTTTAAATTTGTTTTAATCATTTGTTTCCTATTTAATAATCAAGAAAATCAATAATCCATTTGTAAAAATAAAATACAGTTAATTTGAAATCAGAGGGTACAATACTCTTTAGGCACAAAGCTTATCTGGAGCTCTGGGCTCCGGTACGTTCTTGGCTTTCTTGTACATGAGAGTTGTACCGGCTGTACCCATTATAAAAGTTGTAGGATTAATACTAATCCTATTACTTTCAGGGGCTGGGGCTAAGTGACTGGTGTGGTGAGGTCCTGGCACTATTTTAATATCAGGGCTGAATATATTATTTTCTGTAAATATTCAGTTCTGATTTCAGGATTTGATTTACAGTTAAAATATGGGATTCGACCCCGTTAACCCGGCCTAAAATGACAGGCTGTGAAACTCTATTAATCATTCCTTATCAGGCTTTGAGCAATTCAATGATTTTCTTACTGCCTATCATTGCAACTCTTGGTGGATTGTCATTGTAACTTACTTCATGTGGTACACATATGTGGCTGTGACTGGAAGTATGAGGCTTATGGGTTTTGTGACCAGTCTAGCTCCTGATAAAAGTATATGCTTGCTAGCGGCATGATGGCTTCATTGATAGAATGGCGAACAGTGCAGATCCTGCTCAGACTGTGAGTACGCACAGGCTGATCTGAATCTACACTGGATACATAACCCATAAGCTCCAATTCTCCATATGTGGCTGTATATTTTATTTCATGGTTAAATTATTCTGAAATGCGATTCTACCGGCAGTACACCAATACTAGGATTGCAAAGTCGCCATTAGTCCACGGACAAATGAGATATATATTATATGTTCTAAACATTATGTATAAGAGTGGAATTGTAGTCGAACGGTTACAACCTCTGACTGTCACTCCAGGGCCCGGGTTCGATCACTGTTCCCATCACTTGAGTTTGTGAAATACAATTGTATTTCCTGCTCTACCAGTTACTTCTACTCTTCTAGTGGCTTGGTCTGCAGGTATTCAAGGCCTGAGATCAGGGGCCCGTTTCACTAAACTTTGTATGACTAAAATGTTTGTAAATGGAAATTTAGGATCGTCTGGAAATTTCACATTAGCAATGTTTTCTGGTTAACAATTATTGGATTTACATTTATTAAGCATAGGCTGCATATGCAGCCTATGCTCAATAAATGTAAATCAATCAATTGAAATTTCCGGACGATCCTAAATTTACACTTACGAACATTTTAGTCGTACTAAGTTTAGTGAAACAGGCCCCTGGTTTGGCCCTCAGTACGTCTTTGGCTTTCTTGTTACTTGAGAGTTGAATCTGGGTATATAAGAGTAATACGAAGGTGGTTGGTCGGGTGAACGCGATGGCGTTAAGTAACGGGGGGTTCCTCCTTATAGGAATCACGGTTTTCCTGGTACATTTTTTATCTTTGGCTCTTTTGTTACCTGGGTCCAGGGAGTTGAATTGGGTTATTGCCCATTATAAAAGTTGTAAGATTATTACTGATCCTACTGCTTTTGGGAGGGGCCAAGTGATTCTGGTGTGGCGAGGACCTGGCATCAGATCAGGATTATTCTGATTTCAGGGCTGAATATATAGTTTTGTTATTGTAAATATTCAGTTCTGATTTTGGGATTTTGCCCTCATTTCTACATGTACTTGAACTTGTACATGTACTTGTACAGGTAATATATGAGATTTAGTACTAAACCCATTGACCCGGCCTTAAATGACCTTACCTGTTGATAGGCCGTTAAACCCCAACAAACAAACAAACAAACAAACAAACAAACAAGAGTAATACGATTATTCCTAATCCTATTAGGGGAAAGGGCCAAGTGACTTGGTGTGGTATGGACCTGGATCCTACTGCTTTGGTGAGGGGGGCCAAGTGATTCTGGTGTGGCGAGGACCTGGCACCAGGTCAGAATTATTCTGATTTCAAGGCTGAATATATTGTATAGTATTTTTATTGTAAATATTCAGTTCTGATTTTGGGATTTTCCCCCCATTTGTACAGGTAATATATGGGATTTAGTACTAGGCCCATGGACCCGGCCTTAACTGACCTTAGCTGTTGATAGGCCGTTAAACCACAACAAACAAACACACAAACAAGAGTAATACGATTATTCCTAATCCTATTACTTTTAGGGGAAAGGGCAAGTGACTTGGTGTGGTATGGACCTGGATCCTACTGCTTTTGTGAGGGGGGCCAAGTGATTCTGGTGTGGCGAGGACCTGGCATCAGGTCAGGATTATCCTGATTTCAAGGCTGAATATATTATATAGTTTATTTTGTTGTAAATATTCAGTCGGATTTTGGGATTTTCCCCCCATTTGTACAGGTAATATATGGGATTTAGTACTAAACCCATTGACCCGGCCTTAAATAACATTGCTGTTAATAGGCCGTTAAACCCCAACAGATATACAAATTAATAATTTTTCGTATTCGTAATCGGAAATTGTGTCATTGTTGTCAAATATTTGTTGTAATGCTTTGTACTAGATCTAGTACTCACGTTTTGCTATTTTAATAAACTGTTATTACTGTTACTAATACTTAACTGAAGCACAAATAAATAAAATATTATTTTTATACACCTTTCTGTTATGTTTTACTGTAATATGTAACTGGATATGTAAAATATTATGAATGCTTATTTAGGTTGCAACTAGTGTAGCCAAAGGCCTGGACATCTATTTAGAAAAACTCAAAGTTCATCTGCTTTCCCATATCTGAATTTTTGGGGGAATTTATAAATAAATTTGTGGCGCGAAAAATTCAGAAAGCCAACGGGCGGGCGTGTGGGTCACATATGGAACATTTAATGCTTGTGTAAAGACGTGCATAGCTTATGTATTTGGTTACGTGTTTGTTTATACTGCGAAGTTTTTTCTAATAATCATTATTCAAGGAAAAGTAGTAGTTAAATTGAGCCGACTCGTTGTAGTATAAAATATGTGGCGGCTCAAGTTCCCATTGAATGGTGATTACTACGGGCTGACTACATTGTACAGTATGTTGTTGTTGTCTAATGATTTGGCGCTTGTTGTGTGGTCTTTATTCGCGCCAACACATGTAGTCACTAAGTTCGTATAAGTATAACACTAGCACGTGCGTACTCTGGAGCAGGGGCTGGATCTGCACCTGGTTGAGTGTACAATGTGATGGACTGTCCTATTGTGTACTTAACCTGGTGCCGATTGGACACCTGCACGCCCGTCCTTTGGCTTGATGAATTTTCATGGTTACCGTTTTCATTTTATTCCCGTGACGATCTTTCTTGTAATGGGCTTGTTGATACACTTATCAACTGTATCTCTATAGGAAAGATCTTGCGGCCATTTATATTCCACTTCCCAAATAAAATTGTGGTAGGAAATAACAATAAATATAGTCATATGTTAAGTGGTCTTTATTTTTTCATGCCAATTCAGGTCGGTCCTGAAATAATGCCGATTATTTCAATATGGAAATAAATCGCTATTATTTTGGCAGACCTGTTTTTTGTTTACGTTCATTTCCTGGTTCAAAAAGGTCACCAAGGTTCAGTACAGCAGGACTGCATGGGAAGTTGGGAACACCTCGGTTTATATCGTTATGCACAATGGAAAAGGTGTTTCACGTGATATCCATGCGGCCCTGACATGATAGCACGTGACAAGGTCACACATGCGCAGTAGATATTAAATTTGAATAATGCTGTTTTTATCATTGCACAATAGGTTAAAACGTATCACGTGATCATACCACGACCTCTTTCTAACCTTTACTTCATCGGAGTGAAACCCGCCCACCACTCCCATATGTTTTCAGCAACGTAGTGCAAGCTATGATATAACTATGGTGGTACGTGGCGAGCGCAGTCTGTGAATTCTGAAGTCTACATATTTTCACATACCTGTTGGTTTTGGGTATGATGTAATAATCCAATAACAAGTTTGGCAAAACCACTAGATCTTGTAATTTTCTTACCTGCGCTCGCTGCGGTATCCACACTCTAGTATGTGTTTTTCATAACAGACATTATGCCTTTGTATATATCTACCCCTGATCAATACAAGCTCGAAGGTCATGTAACAATAAGCCTATGGCAAACAAGGTGGATTCCGATAGATGGTGGCTCACACCGGAAACTCTGGGTCCAACTTGTTAGCAAGTGCGGCAAGGCACCTGTCGTGCCGTGGATGCTGCCGCTTGGTTTCCTTTTATTGCAGTTGAAGCGACGATGTACATTTCGGCTGGAATGGCGCCATCAGGACCACTCGCTTTCCCGCTGTGGACGCCGACTATCGGCCAGTGTGTCAGTGTTTGGACAATGGGGCCTGTGTTGCGAGTGACGACAACTGTGCCCCATATACCGGCTTGGGAACATTGGCGAGGGCCTCTACGGTCAACATCAGTTAACAATATTTTGGGGCGGTGCATGATAGGGAGCATGATTAAACACTTCAGTTCACTGAATTTTCTTTTATCCAGTGATTATTTACATTATGATTTGGCGCTTGTTGCAGTAATGGTTATTCAGTGTTGTTATTGCCATTGATCAGAACTTCACATGCCAGGTGGTGAACAATTAGGCTAGGCAGTCATTATTTCCATTACTCCGTCGCAACGGGAAAGTCGCGAAAAATTCAGAAAGCCAACGGGCGGGCGTGTGGGTCACATATGGAACATTTAATGCTTGTGTAAAGACGTGCATAGCTTATGTATTTGGTTACGTGTTTGTTTATACTGCGAAGTTTTTTCTAATAATCATTATTCAAGGAAAAGTAGTAGTTAAATTGAGCCGACTCGTTGTAGTATAATATGGCGGCTCAAGTTCCTTGAATGGTGATTACTACGGGCTGACTACATTGTACAGTATGTTGTTGTTGTCTAATGATTTGGCGCTTGTTGTGTGGTCTTTATTCGCGCCAACACATGTAGTCACTAAGTTCGTATAAGTATAACACTAGCACGTGCGTACTCTGGAGCAGGGCTGGATCTGCACCTGGTTGAGTGTACAATGTGATGGACTGTCCTATTGTGTACTTAACCTGGTGCCGATTGGACACCTGCACGCCCGTCCTTTGGCTTGATGAATTTTCATGGTTACCGTTTTCATTTTATTCCCGTGACGATCTTTCTTGTAATGGGCTTGTTGATACACTTATCAACTGTATCTCTATAGGAAAGATCTTGCGGCCATTTATATTCCACTTCCCAAATAAAATTGTGGTAGGAAATAACAATAAATATAGTCATATGTTAAGTGGTCTTTATTTTTTCATGCCAATTCAGGTCGGTCCTGAAATAATTGTTGTAATGCTTTGTACTAGATCTAGTACTCACGTTTTGCTATTTTAATAAACTGTTATTACTGTTACTAATACTTAACTGAAGCACAAATAAATAAAATATTATTTTTATACACCTTTCTGTTATGTTTTACTGTAATATGTAACTGGATATGTAAAATATTATGAATGCTTATTTAGGTTGCAACTAGTGTAGCCAAAGATCAACCTGCACATTTGCACAATCACGCCGTTTACTTATTTATTGAGTATTATATTACATATAATTCCAGCAGAAATATATTTACACAATTCCCTAACATTTGATTGGTCCGTAGCAAGTCTCTGTCCAAAATTGATATCCCAGTAAACTCCCACGCCGAACTACTTTATGTAACCGTGAGGCGCAGTTAAAATAATTCTTAAGAAAACGGAAAATAAACACATTTTCTTGAGGATTTTATTTCAAATGTGGAATTATAAGGAATTAATGGCCTGTTTGTGGAATTTATCGGGTATATAAACTTGGAAAAGTCGCGGGAATACTGGACGAAGGTCGGAAGGCCTCGTCCAGTATTCCCACGACTTTTCCAAATTTATATCCCGATAAATTCCACAAAAAGGCCATTCATTCCTATAATAACATGAATAAAGCCAATGCATGTGCATAATTTGTGTCATTTTACCGAACTCGTAACTTGTCATCTGCCAATTACCTTCATTGTATACCATTGTCTTGTGGAAATATCTTTGTTCCATCAAATATATTTATTCAGGAACGATGCTAGTCGACCACATAATGAATATATCCCATCTTTGTCAAGGAGATTCACATCCTACAGACAGACAGATTGACATATATATATATGTCTTTTTTTTTCAATCTATGTACATATCACAAGATATTACTACATAAAACAGTAAAACAGTACATTGTCATTCTGAATAAGAATTATAAGAGACTAGTCATATACATGCGAACAAATATATATGAGCCACTCATCTACAGTGGGGTCAGCGTGTAAGTGCACACACGAACGAACACGACAGGTTGGTTCCAACCTGTGTTCGTTCGTGTGTGCACTTACACGCTGACCCCACTGTACTTGTCACTATTATTTAGAACATGGGGCGACACCTCGTGTGTAGTAGGTGATTGTCAAGTGTAGTGTGCGTGCCATTCTCCAAATGTAGCCTATTTCACCAACATTGCAAAATATACTTATCTTGCTAAGTACACTTTGAGAGAGAAACTTTCAATTTAGGGATAAATTTATTAATTTTTATTGTACTGAATTTATTACATTATCACAGCAATTTTGGCTGTGATAATGTAATCATTTCAGTATAATAATTCTGCATACTTTTAATCATCAAATATATGCAGTTGTTAGTTATATATGAAATAATGTATTTTGTGAAAAATAAATGATTATTCCCTCAAAGTATACTTAGCTAGATAAGTATTCTTTATAACAATTTTGGCGAAATCGGCTACTGTACATGACTCCATTGCTGAAACCATTGGTATTGTCCATCTGTTAATGACTACTCTTGAATTGAGGTAAAACGCTATTCCATCGCTCCAAATATTCCCATCACAGGGGGCCGTTTCACTAAACTTTGTACAACTAAAATGTTTTGTTTATAAGTGCAAAATTATGATAGTCTGTAAATTTCACATTAACAATGTTTTCTTGTCAACAATTATTGGATTTACATTTATTGAGCATAGGCTGCATATGCAGCCTATGCTCAATAAATGTAAATCCATCAATTGAAATTTCCAGACGATCCTAATTTTGCACTTACGAACATTTTAGTCGTACAAAGTTTAGTGAAACAGGCCCCAGATGTCTTAAGATGATTTGCAATTGCATTGCTTCCACCAATAATACCCCTGACTGACAGAATCTGGTAATCTATGTGGCAGTGGCCGCAGCAATGGGGCGTATTATGTACCACCACGATAGTGGTGTTATTGTTAGTGTTGTCTGCCCATCTGATTTGACCCTCAGGTACATTTTTGGCTTTCTGGTACGTGAGAGTTTAATCTGGTTATACACATTATAAAAGTAATAGAATTAGTAATAATCTGTACATTTTGGGGAGTGGGACTAAGTGGCTGGTGTGGTGAGGACCTGACACCAGGTCCGGTTATTCTAATTTCAGGACGACTGCATACATATTTTTCTATAAATATTCACTTCTGATTTTGGGATTTACACCCCCCCCCCCATCACAACAGATAACGGATGGCATTCGACCACATTGACCCGGTCTAATATGACCTTAGCTGTTGACAGGCCGTTAAACACCATTAGATATTAGATACAGTACAGTTATCCATGTAACTATTATGTGCGAGGGAGACTGGCCGCTTCGTCTGTTAGCAGTTGAGAAAATGGTGCTATACTTCTTTGCATCCGGCCATGCGAACTACACTCGCTACGGATTGTATATACATGTACTTACATACTACTACTATACCGCGCCTTCGCCCCACAGTTCTGGAACAATTCATGAAGGGTGAACATGTGATGCGCCACCAAGATGGCATTTGGAACCATATATTGCACAAAAAGACACTAATTAGCAGGAGGTGCCCATTTTGTTGTGATTTCACAGTATAACAAGTGTAACGAAGGTATGTTCCCCCTTGTTACAATAACAACTGAAACGAAAAGACAGTGCGAAAAGCAGAAGGTATTTTCTATTATTACCCAACTCCCTATTTAAGTTGATATTCCATAGTTTTGACTAATTCCCTAGGTTTTGACTGTTCCTGTGAAATAGTTCCGCGTGCCCAGTCGATAGTTCTGCGGGTTAGTGGAATAGTCAAAACTGTTTTGACCCCAGAAACTCGTGACATGATTTTTGTCGAAGATTACGTCATCAAATTGAACGTAATTTAGATTGGTCTGTCAACAGGCCCTGTTCGAATTTACGTTCATTGTGTCACATACACCGTTACAGCAATACAACAGTTATTTCATGGTCATTCGGGGGACAGTCAAAACTATTGCCCCGATGCAGAGCTGCCAACTGTTACGATTTTTCCGTATTTGTTCCGGAAAATACGTTAGAAATACGGAAGTACGGATAGCAATTAAAAAGTACGATTTTTAAAAAAATCAGCGCGGGAATATCTGGAAATAATAATTTCGTTTCACAATTCTGCCAGTAAATCCAATTTTTTTATTTACCCGTAATCATACTCGCCGAGGCGCTTACCATTTCGATTCTTGTTGTGTAATAATAGTAATTTCAAGCGCTCAGCGATATTGATTTATTCATCACGCAAATTCATAAAATGTCTGCTCCAAAGCGTGCAGCCAACGAATTTGGGTATTTTTTATCGAAAGAAGTTAGGAGAACACATCTGTTCATCAATGATTACAGCGAGACATGGCCCAATTTGGTCCTGTCAAAGCGCGGTGATGAATTTGCGTCTTGCAAGTAGTGTAATTGTGATTTTTCGGTTGGCCGAAACAAGGGCCAAAGCTCTAAAAAAGTTAATTCATGCATATAAGTGAGTACTGATTTGTGTTCCGGAAAACATATGTGATGTTCCGGAAAATAGCCCCCTTTTCTCTCCATGTTCCTCATGTGACCGACATGGGGTTGGCAGCTCTGCCGATGTACTGTGGACGACCCGAGGCACTATTGTCCTGAGACCGAAGGCCGAGGGCAATAGTGCAATGGGTCGCCTACAGTACCGAGGGGCAATATGTTTTAACTGTTCCCCGAATTGCCATGAAATAACTGTATAATGTTACCGTGTAACAAATGTAACGAAAAGACAGTGTGAAAAGCAGTATTTTCTCATGTTACGACAGACAGATGTTGGATGGGAAGTGGGTTTTTATAGTGTAACAAGGTAGCAAACAGTGTATACCCTCATAATGATCACAGTGAAGCGGTTTTCTGTCCGAAAAACTAGCAACAGTGTATACATTCACTAGCCTATATACAGTATATACACTCACCAGGGTATGAGCGCTGCCTATTGAAAATGACAAGGTCTTTGGTAGACTACCAAGTGTTTACAAGTTAATCATAAGGATTAAATGTCCATTTCCTGAGTCACATCTGTGACAGATATCTGGGTTCTAAGTGTGTATTTTTCTGACTGATGTACGGCCCCACAGACTCCCTCTGGTATGTATGAGAAAACAGGTATTGTTACATTTGTGAGCATGAAGCCGTAGCAAATACTTTACAAAGTTAAGTTCTATGCCTACTTTTACTGAAAATGATTTGTAGGTTCGGATTGAGGCAGATAATTGATTGTTTTTGCAGGCTTTCTTATGGTGTACACACGTTTGATATCAATGCACTATAGACTGATGGGACATTGTACCGTAGTTGCTTTGTCATGTCACGGTGGCAGGCCCGTACGCAGAGGGAGTGCGACGGGTGCGTACGCAACCCCCTTAGCCATTTAAACACCACCGGTCTGTATAGTGGAGTAGTATATAGGGAGTCAAAATGATACCACCAAAGGTGGGAAGCGTTATTGACCCTCGTTACAGCTCCAACAGTATCGAAAAACGGTGTTTTTGTCCAATAACATAAACTAGCCACCAACACTGAAATATTTTAAACCGCGAAACCGTCTGGTTGTACACCCACCATACATAGTGAAAAAATGTTGAAATTGAGATTGAAAATAATGGCTTCAAAAAATCTATTAAACAAAAGTACTCACCAGCACCCTCGAAAAACAAGTTTTTTTGTGGAGAAAATCAGAATGATACCACCAGAGGTGGCACCGTTTCCACCACCACACGACACTCCCAACACCCACGAAAAATCGGGAACGGATTTCAGAAAAACCCAAATACATCGAACTACAACAAACTACAGGCATTACAACCAACACAGACGAACGCCCACCATACTTAGTGAAAACAATTTGAAATTGAAAATAATGGCTTCGAAAAATCCAACGAACAAAAGTACTCCCCAGCACCCTCGAAAAACCAGGTTTTTTGCATAGAGAAGAGCAGAATGATACCACCAGAGGTGGCACCGTTTTCACCACCATACAACACTCCCAACGCCCACGAAAAATCGGGAACGGATTTTAGAAAAACCCAAATACATCGAACTACAACGAACTACAGACACTACAACCAACTACAGACGAACGACAGATAGACTTGTCGTGGCCTCCCAAGAGGCAAACAGAAATGATACCACCCATTTGTGTATTTGGACACAGAAATGATACCACCCATTTGTGTATTTGGACACATTTGGGAAAATCTAATAAACAAAAGTACTCCCCAGCACCCTCGAAAAACAGGCTTTTTTTGTGGAGAAAATCAGAATGATACCACCAGAGGTGGCACCGTTTCCACCACCACACGACACTCCCAACACCCACGAAAAATCGGGAACGGATTTCCAAAAAACCCAAATACATCGAACTACAACAAACTACAGGCACTACAACCAACACAGACGAATGAAAGATAGAACTGCGTACGAGAACAATCTCGTTCTACTATTTCTTCTGGTGTAGCTCTCGGAAGCAGGACTCGCTATTTTTATTTTGCGTTTTTCTGTCTCTAGGGACGCCTGTAGTTCCGCAACCTGGCTTTCTAGTTCGACAACCCGGCTTTCTAGTTCGGCAGTCTGGAGTTGTGTTCTCGAGGGTGCGGTACACCGTTTCTGTTTGTGTCTGCAAAGCGTCTGGGAACTGGAGAAATGTTTTCCACAACCTTCGCACAGGAATGCAGGAGTACTGCATCTCGTCTTTCTCCCGATGTGCCGTTGCAAGTTGGCCTTCTTGGCAAAAGTTCTACCACACGTTTCGTTTCAGCATCCTTTTCCCATAGTATTTTTTCTGTTCAAATGGGAAAATCACAATAATTTTTTTGTCTCCCAAGAGCAAAACAAAATCTAGACCACATCGAAAAAACAGAAAACCTCTCCCAAAGGAGGTAGAAAAATTGGAACGGAAAGAAAGACAACTCGGAACAGGAAAGACAACTCGGTACAAAACAAGAAAGACAACTCGGTACAAAACAAGAAAGACAACTCGGAAAGACAACTCGGTACAAAACAAGAAAGACAACTCGGAACAGGAAAGACAACTCGGTACAAAACAAGAAAGACAACTTGGAAATACAACTCGAAAAGACAATTCGAAAAAGACAAAGAACTTTTTTTTCCAAAAACGGCTACTCCATATAGAACGGGTCGCTACTACCAGAGTGCTGGTGTACGGAGTCGCTAGTTTTGTTGTTTTCCTTCGGCGTACCGGACTGTTTTGCGGAGTGCACGAACTGGACGTCGGAGTCTGTTTTGCTCTTCCAGAGTCTACGGGCCTCTAGAGCCACGAATGGGAACAGTGGTCTGCAGACCGCGTACGCCACCACAGAGACCCCCAGCCATCACTTCGCATTCTCTACGGTTCTCCAGATGTTGTGCACCTCCCACCCGGATTCCGTCTGGCACTCTTCTTCCTCCGGGCACTCTTCTTCCTCCAGACACTCGTCTTTCTTCGGACACTCAGAATCGGCGATGCCGGAAATTGCGTCCAACAGTCTGTGTTCCAGCGCGTCCAACCGGTTCTCCAAGCGTCTCTCCATGTCGGATAGGTGCGTCGATTCTTCGAACGAGCGTGCATCTTCTAGTAGATCCGTGGGGAACTCGGTGGGGCCCGCAAAACCAGACGCGGTCACCCTGTGTACTACGGGGGTGGGGGTTTCTTGTTCTTCGGGGGTTTCTTGTTCTTCGGGTTTTGTACTACGTTCCGCATCGACACCATCCCACAACTTTAGAAGTCTGGCACTGCCGATCCCGTACTTCTTTTTTGTTTCGTCGGCCGTCGACTTTCCACGGGCGGAAATAATTTCTCGAATATTTTCCGGAGACAAATAGGTTTTTGGCATGTTTGCAAAAATAACTTCTATCTAGAGAGGGGGACATTTGTCTAACAGAGAATTCCCAAATCGTTCGAAATGTGCGAAATACTTGTTCGCGGTGCTCGGATTGCGCACCAGATTGCTCGGATTGCGCGCCAGGAAATCCAGTCTGCTCGGGAAGGTCGAAATACCTGCTCACGATTCCCAGGGAGCTCGGGTTCTCCTGGGTGCTCAGTTTGCTTCCAGGATTTCTATTTTTTGCTATCCTTGTTGGCTAGAAAGGGAGAACCCGAGCTCCCTGGGAATCGCGAGCAGGTATTTCGACCTTCCCGACATGGAGAGACGCTTGGAGAACCGGTTGGACGCGCTGGAACACAGACTGTTGGACGCAATTTCCGGCATCGCCGATTCTGAGTGTCCGAAGAAAGACGAGTGTCTGGAGGAAGAAGAGTGCCCGGAGGAAGAAGAGTGCCAGACGGAATCCGGGTGGGAGGTGCACGACATCTGGAGAAACGTAGAGAATGCGAAGTGGTGGCTGGGGGTCTCTGTGGTGGCGTACGCGGTCTGCAGACCACTGTTCCCATTCGTGGCTCTAGAGGCCCGTAGACTCTGGAAGAGCAAAACAGACTCCGACGTCCAGTTCGTGCACTCCGCAAAACAGTCCGGTACGCCGAAGGAAAACAACAAAACTAGCGACTCCGTACACCAGCACTCTGGTAAGTAGCGAACCCGTTTCTTAAATGGAGTAGCCGTTTTTGGAAAAAAAGTTCTTTGTCTTTTTCGAATTGTCTTTTCGAGTTGTATTTCCAAGTTGTCTTTCTTGTTTTGTACCGAGTTGTCTTTCCTGTTCCGAGTTGTCTTTCTTGTTTTGTACCGAGTTGTCTTTCCGAGTTGTCTTTCTTGTTTTGTACCGAGTTGTCTTTCTTGTTTTGTACCGAGTTGTCTTTCCTGTTCCGAGTTGTCTTTCTTTCCGTTCCAATTTTTCTACCTCCTTTGGGAGAGGTTTTCTGTTTTTTCGATGTGGTCTAGATTTTGTTTTGCTCTTGGGAGACAAAAAAATTATTGTGATTTTCCCATTTGAACAGAAAAATACTATTGGGAAAATGGAGTGCGAAACGTGTGGTAGAACTTTTGCCAAGAAGGCCAACTTGCAACGGCACATCGGGAGAAAGACGAGATGCAGTACTCCTGCATTCCTGTGCGAAGGTTGTGGAAAACATTTCTCCAGTTCCCAGACGCTTTGCAGACACAAACAGAAACGGTGTACCGCACCCTCGAGAACACAACTCCAGACTGCCGAACTAGAAAGCCGGGTTGTCGAACTAGAAAGCCAGGTTGCGGAACTACAGGCGTCCCTAGAGACAGAAAAACGCAAAATAAAAATAGCGAGTCCTGCTTCCGAGAGCTACACCAGAAGAAATAGTAGAACGAGATTGTTCTCGTACGCAGTTCTATCTTTCATTCGTCTGTGTTGGTTGTAGTGCCTGTAGTTTGTTGTAGTTCGATGTATTTGGGTTTTTTTTGGAAATCCGTTGCCCGATTTTTCGTGGGTGTTGGGAGTGTCGTGTGGTGGTGGAACGGTGCCACCTCTGGTGGTATCATTCTGATTTTCTCCACAAAAAAGCCTGTTTTTCGAGGGTGCTGGGAGTACTTTTGTTTATTAGATTTTCCCAAATGTGTCCAAATACACAAATGGGTGGTATCATTCGTGTCCCAAATACACAAATGGGTGGTATCATTTCTGTTTGCCTCTTGGGAGGCCACGACAAGTCTATCTGTCGTTCGTCTGTTGTTGGTTGTAGTGTCTGTAGTTCGTTGTAGTTCGATGTATTTGGGTTTTTCTAAAATCCGTTCCCGATTTTTCGTGGGTGTTGGGAGTGTTGTATGGTGGTGAAAACGGTGCCACCTCTGGTGGTATCATTCTGCTCTTCTCTATGCAAAAAACCTGGTTTTTCGAGGGTGCTGGGGAGTACTTTTGTTCGTTGGATTTTTCGAAGCCATTATTTTCAATTTCAAATTGTTTTCACTAAGTATGGTGGGCGTTCGTCTGTGTTGGTTGTAATGCCTGTAGTTTGTTGTAGTTCGATGTATTTGGGTTTTTCTGAAATCCGTTCCCGATTTTTCGTGGGTGTTGGGAGTGTCGTGTGGTGGTGGAAACGGTGCCACCTCTGGTGGTATCATTCTGATTTTCTCCACAAAAAAGCTTGTTTTTCGAGGGTGCTGGTGAGTACTTTTGTTTATTAGATTTTTTGAAGCCATTATTTTCAATCTCAATTTCAATTTTTTTTCACTATGTATGGTGGGTGTACAACCAGACGGTTTCGCGGTTTAAAATATTTCAGTGTTGGTGGCTAGTTTATGTTATTGGACAAAAACACCGTTTTTCGATACTGTTGGAGCTGTAACGAGGGTCAATAACGCTTCCCACCTTTGGTGGTATCATTTTGACTCCCTATATACTACTAGTGGTATTGACAAAAAGTGTAGATCCAGCTCATCTGGATCTGCACTTTTTGCAAGTATTTTTCATAATTTTGAGAACAAAAACACCCCATGTGAAAATCATTTGTGATGATTGGATTGGGTTGCAAAATTAACATATCAATATCCATTCCAGTTACTTAGGGATGAAATGGTTAATCTGCCGAGGTCTTTCCGTGGATGTGCAAACAAAGTGTTTAGATCTTTGCGCCGTCGATAACGAACCCCCCTAAATTAATTTCTGCGTACGGGCCTAGGTGGGTTATCATGACTGGCATACATCGATACATGTACCATGCCAACAGTTATGAAATAATAACTTCAGAAATACCACAGAACATCCGCAGCTATATTTTTTGCACAATGTCATTTGGTTATTAAAATACATATTTTGTAAATGCCTCTTACATGGTCAAACATATCGAACATAAATGCCGTTCGTATATAATGATCACTTCTTTATTTGATTATTTCAATAAATAATGTGGGTGGGTGGCAGGTGGGAGCATGTGATGGGTAATTTAACGATCGGGGTTCATCCTTACCGGAATCCCGATCGGAGATCCTGTTTGGCACACACGTACGTCGTTGGCATTCTTGTATGTGACAGTTGAATCTGGTTATACCCGTTATGTGAGTATTAGGATTATTCGTAATCTATTACTTTTAGGGGACGGGGTCAAGTGGCTTTGGTGTGGTATGGACGTGGCACCAGGTAAATATGTAAATAGATAAACCCCAAATGCAACAAGTTGATTATAGGATCGAACCCGTTGGCCCGGCCTTGAATTACCTTAGCTGTTGCTAGGTCGTTAAACACCAACATACAAAACGTAGTGGTCTGTCTCTGCAGTGCAGGGCTCCACAATCCAGGCTCTACGCGCCTGCGGTACACGCGAGCATGTGGGGTGGTCAACTTTAATACATTATTATAGAGAGATAGCATAATGCGTTACTAAAAAATATGGCGCAACGCGTCTTCATGAGCTACATTTGGGGGTCCAGGGAGTTCGGCTTGACTTGTGTCGTTTTTGCGAAGAATCGATTTCCGTCCGTGTCGGTACGACACAAGTTTGGGCGAAAATACAAAGACCACCGAATGCAGCTTAACAAGACGAGTTTGATGCGCCATATTTCATCAAAACCCGTTACGTAATAATGACAATATAAAAGAATACGTACTTTGAATCAGATGGATTCTGGAAATTTCAGTACTTGTTGTTGTTGTTAGTACCACGTGATCATACACCTTGTAAACGTATCATCTAGTTGTACTTGTTCAATTGCTATATTCAGACACTCAAGCTGTTAATGGCGCTACCTAGAGGAGCCATTTCGTGCGATGTTGCACAGTAAATCACATTAAGCATTTGAGCTTTTGCAGCCAATGATATGAAAGTTTGTTTGTTTGTTTGTTGACGTTTAGCGGCCTATCAGCAGCTAAGGTCATTTAAGGCCAGGTCAATGGGTCAATAGTACTAAATCCCATACATTACCTGTACAAGTACATGTACATGTTCAAGTACATGTACAAATGGGGGACAATCCCAAAATAAGAACTGAATATTTACAATAACAAAACTATATATTCAGCCCTGAAATCAGAATAATCCTGATCTGATGCCAGGTCCTCGCCACACCAGAATCACTTGGCCCCCTCCCAAAAGCAGTAGGATCAGTAATAATCTTACTACTTTTATAATGGGCAATAACCCAATTCAACAAAAGAACCAAAGATAACAACGTACCTGAGGGCCAAACCAGGCAAATCGTGATTCTTATAAGGAGGAACCCCTATCGTTAATTTACGCCTTCGCCGACCACCACCCACTATGATAATACCATAACATCAAAACATGACGTCACGCACGTTCAAGCAATTATGTTTAGTACGCGGTATAAATTAAATACATGATTAGTGCCGTAGAATATAAAATATATTCGGTTTCGCCCTGACAACTGTATAGGGGCTCGCTAAAGCTCGCCCCAATAAAGCTGTCTAACGCTCAACCGAATATATTTTATATTCGACGGCACTAACCATGTATTTGCTATATATGAGCTCTGCTGTGCAATTTCCAACCATAGGGTCGAAATTTCACATTTTTACTTTTTGACAGGTTTTTGTAGCACAGACAATGTACTTTCCAAAAAACATTGAATTTTGTAAATATTCCATCTAGTTAAGTTGCTATGACGTCACAAACAACACACGTGTTGGCGTAAGTTTTTTACGCAAACGCAACGTCGTCGACGTCATCATAAATTGCAGAGAAAAATAACGGTTTAAATTTCAATGCACTGTCTATGCGGAATCACTTAATTTAATAGATCATAAAATTGCATTATGAAATATCAGTACCTTTATTTGTGATGAAGTACATACTCTGTATTATGTTCCACAATTCACATGTAGCATATGGTATCCAGTTCTCCAGATAAGGAGTAAGTAGAAAACATAATTGAAACATGGAATTTAAAATAAAGCAGAGCGTACAAATAAATGTGAGAAATATAATGGTGCAAGTTACTATTAAGCAAAGGGTAGTGTACGCAATTTGACATTAAACAAGTGTATGGAGCCAGTTCGGGACATGAAAGCTTTGTCCCAGTCGGCCAGATGTAGAGGCCGTGGGTGGTGCGGTACGCGGTCGCGGCGGTCGCGGCGGTCGCGGCTGTAAATGGAAATGACAATTATCGCGTTTTCTACAATGTTTTGCCATGAATAAACCAACAGAATCCCAAATAAAAAGGGATTTTCCCAAATAAATCCCTTTTTCGCTCACTATTTAGCTCGACTATTCGAAGAATAAGTAGAGCTTATGTTGTCACCCCGGCGTCGGCGTCGGCGTCGGCGTCGGCGTCACGCCTTGGTTAAGGTTTTTAGTCAACCTTGTATATGGAATACTACTGGCCCTACACCCACCATACTTGGACAACTTCATCTCCCAGTGATGTACATCAATAACCCCTGATCTATATTTGACCTTGACCTACATTTCCTCTTGAATTACTTAGTTAATTTAATTCCCCTTGGTTAAGGTTTTTTAGTCAACCTTGGTTAAGGTTTTTAGTCAAGCTTGTACATGGAATACTATTGTGCATACAGACACCATACTTGGACAACCTTTTTTCATAGGGATGTACATCAATAAACCCTGGTCTTATATTTTGACCTTGACCTACATTTCCTCTTCAATTACTTAGTTAATTCCCCTTGGTTAAGGTATTTAGTCAAGCTTGTATATGGAATACTCCTGGCCCTACACCCACCATACTTGGACAACTTCACTCCTACGGATGTACATCAGTAACCCCCTGTCTATATTGACCTTGAACCTACATTTCCTCTGAATTACTTAGTTAATTATCTTTCGTTAGGTTTTTAGTCAACCATTGTAGATGGAATACTCTGGCCCTACACCAACCATACTTTGGACAACTTTATCTCCTAGTGATGTACATCAACAACCCCTGACCTATATTTGACCTTGACCTACATTTAACCTTGACTTACCTAGTTAATTCCCCTTGGTTAAGGTTTTTAGTCAACCTTGGTTAACGGTTTTAGTCAAGCTTGTACATGCAATACTATTGTGCATACATACACCATACTTGGACAACCTTTTCTCATAGGGATGTACATCAATAACCCCTGATCTATATTTGACCTTGACCTACATTTCCTCTTCAATTACTTAGTTAATTCTCCTTGGTTAAGGTTTTTAGTCCAGCTTGTATATGGAATACTCCTGGCCCTACACCCACCATACTTGGGCAACTTCATCTCCTAGGGATGTACATCAATAACCCTTGATCTATATTTGACCTTGACCTACATTTGACCTTGACCTACATTTCTTCTTGAATTACTTAGTTAATTCTCTTTCGTTAAGGTTTTTAGTCAAGCTTGTAGATGGAATACTCCTGGCCTAACACCAACCATACTTGGACAACTTTATCTCCTAGTGATGTACATCAACAACCCCTGACCTATATTTGACTTTGACCTACATTTAACCTTGAATTACTTAGTTAATTCCCCTTGGTTAAGGTTTTTTGTCAACCTTGGTTAAGGTTTTTAGTCAAGCTTTCTACATGGAATACTATTGTGCATACATACACCATACTTGGACAACCTTTTCTCATAGCGATGTACATCAATAACCACTGATCTATATTTGACCTTCACCTACATTTCCTCTTGAATTACTTAGTTAATTCCCCTTGGTTAAGGTTTTTAGTCAAGCTTGTATATGGAATACTACTGGCCCTACACCCACCATACTTGAACAACTTCATCTCCTAGTGATGTACATCAACAACCCCTGATATATATATTTCACCTTGCCCTATATTTCCTCTTCAATTACTTACTTAAGTCACCTTGGTTAAGGTTTTTAGTCAACCTTGGTTAACGTTTTCACTCAAGCTTGTACATGGAACACTATTGTGCATACATACACCATACTCGCACAACCTTTTCTCATAGGGATGTACATCAATAACCCCTGATCTATATTTGACCTTCACCTACATTTCCTCTTCAATTACTTAGTTAATTCTCATTGGTTAAGGTTTTTAGTCAACCTTGTAGATGGAATACTCCTGGCCCTACACCAACTATACTTGGACAACTTCATCTCCTAGTGATGTACATCAACAACCCCTGACCTATATTTCACCTTGACCTACATTTAACCTTGAATTAATTAGTTAATCCCCCTTGGTTAAGGTTTTTAGTCAACCTTGGTTAAGGTTTTTAGTCACGCTTGTATATGGAATACTATTGTGCATACGGACACCATACTTGGATAACTTTTTCTCATAGGGATGTACATCAATAACCCCTGACCTATATTTTACCTTCACCTACATTTAACCTTGAATTACTTGGTTAATGTTCATAGTCAAGCTTGTATATGGAATACTCCTGGGCCTACATCAACCATACTTGGAAAACTTCATCTCCTAGTGATGTACATCAATAATCCCTGACCTATATTTGACCTTGACCTACATTTAACCTTGAATTACTTACTTAATTTCCCTTGGTTTTTTTATGCTTATATTTAACGGCGGCACTGGCTCTAGGACCTTGCATGCCGTCTCCCAAGAATGGGAGAAAGAACAGAGGTAGAGATTTTTTGAGAGAAGCCGGTAATTCGTATTTACAGAGCAACTACGAATTATCGGTACCCATTTACAGCTGGGTGAACTGGAGCAGTGTGGATAAAGTGTCTTGCTCAAGGACACAACGCACGCCGCTAGTCAGGCTCGAACCCACGACCCTTGGATCAGTAGTCCGACACACTAACCATTACGCCACGGCGCTCCACTTTTATTTCCCTTGGTTAAGTTTTTTAGTAAACCTTGGTTAAGGTTTTTATGCAGGCCGCAGCCACCTTGTTTGTCAAGCTATGTGTACATCGACGACCCTCGTAGTCGAGCTATGCTGTTCTCCTACAGCTCTTGTTTGCTCTCTCAACACAACCGATTTCCACGTTTGAGCAGTTTTGGGGTCGAAATGTGGTCAAACTCGCAAATTGGAAGCTCTTCAAATTCACCTAATTTTCTGATCTTTTCCAGGTTTGATCAGTTTTGACGGGGCATTGTAGGAAATTTCCTACATTTGAAACTCTCCATTTACAGGTTTTACAGGTTTGAACGCAAACACAAATTTTAAATTTATTTAATAAATATAAAGTCGATTGTGGGAAATTTCCCACAATTGAAATACAGAATGTACAATTTTAACAAAATAATTACAAATTGGACACTGAAATGCCAAAAAATACAACTGCGACAATATCCGAATACAATGAACTAAACATGATGATTAATCAGTTTTCATTGTAGGAAATTTCCTACGTTCAATTTAGTTGTTTTACTTTTGTCGAGGAAATATTGTCAAAGTTCTCTAAATAAATTTCAACACTGAAATTAAAAACATACAGCTTCGACAATATCCAAATGCACATCACTTGAATTGAACGTAGGAAATTTACATAAACATAAAACTTTGACAAAAATGTTAGATCAGTCGTATTTGTTTCACAGAAACCGATCGTAGGAAATTTCCTACGTTCGATTCAAGTAATTTCAAGTATCTAGGATCATATATTGACAAAGATCTCTATGTTAATGAATTTCAATAATTCAAAACACAACTTTGACAATATCCAAGTAAAACTCACTTGAACGTAGAAAATTTCCCATAATTGAACCTAAAAAATAATTTATTTGAGAATAGTCACATTTGTTTTACAGATAAGTCAGAAACCGATCGTAGGACATCTCCTACGTTTGATTCAAGTGATTCACATTTGTCCAGGATATATTGCCGAAGTTCTCGAAGTTAATACATTTCAATACTGAAATTCAAACATACAACTTTGAACAATATCCAAATGTACATCACTTGAATTGAACGTAGGAAATTTCCCACAATTAAACCTAAACAAGAATTCCGCGGAATCAAATGTCTCGCCTTGTTCCGCCTTGACCTTGACCCTGGGGCCCAGAGATTATTTTTTAATAGTCCTATATTAATCTACATATCATAGTAAAGGTATGTATACAGTTTGATGACTGTAGCTGATAAGGTGTTGAAGTAATGACCGTAACACGAAAACTTAACATTGAATAATGACGCTGCCGCCGCCGACGACTCCGCCGACGAGTCCGGAAAAGCAAAACCTATGTTCGATTCAAGTGGTTTACTTTTGTCCAGGATATATTGACGAAGTTCTCTAAGTTAATAAATTTAACACTGAAATTAAAAACATACAACTTTGACAATATCCAAAAGTAAATCATTTGAATGGAACGTAGGAAATTTCCCACAATTAAACCTCAAAAATATTTCATTTTATATCAGTCATATTTCTTTTACAGAAAAGTCAGAAACCAATCGTAGGAAATTTCCTACGTTCGATTCAAGTGATTTACTTTTTTCCAGGATATATTGACGAAGTTCTCTAAGTTAATACATTTAACACTGAAATTAAAAACATACAACTTTGACAATATCCAAATGAACATCACTTGAATTGAACGTAGGAAATTTCCCACAATTACACCTAAAAAATAATTCATTTTAGATTAATTGTATTTCTTTTACAGACAAGTCAGAAACGGATCATAGGAAATTTCCTACGTTTGATTAAACAAGAATTCCGCCACGGAAGCGGTATCGCGCCGGCCGAGGCATTTGACCGTGAACATTACAAGTAAATAAATGAAATTGACCTTGATAATTTGGATGTGTGTGCGTAGTGAAGCATCATCCCTAGACAAACATTGATGTGAAATATTATCAAAGTCTGGCAAGGGGTTAAAGAGATATTGTGAAAAAACAATAAGTTTTAACGCATTTCTGTTACAAAACCGGTGAACATTACACGTAAATAAATGACCTTGACCTTCAGAATTTGGATGTGGGGGTTTGCGCAATGAAGCATCATCCATAGTCAAATATTAATGTGAAATATTATCAAAGTCTGGCAAGAGTTTAAAGAGATATTGTGAAAAAACAATAACTTTAACGCATTTCTGTTACAAAACCGGTGAACATTAAAAGTAAACCAGATGGCCGTGGCTCGCATGTCGAGCCCGCCGAGGCATTTGATGGTCTCAGAGTGTATTTATTTGAAGTTTGATGCCCAATAAGCATACAAAGTTTCAAGCAAATCTGACAAATTCCTCGGTCACAAATGGCTTGCGGAGTGTTTGCGGCGGCCGTAAGCCCCAAAATTCCCATAACCGTACGGTGGCCGCACGGTAGAATACGCTAGCCGTACGGCGATCTGAAGGTTTTTTGTTCGCCGCAAGGGCTTACGATTTTTTTAACTAGACATTAAACTTTTTCGGAAACCGCAAAGCCGTAGGCCGCAACCCCGCCGCAACCCCGCCGCATGTAGCATCGCAAGGTCACCGTACGGTGGCCGTGAGGTTACCCGCGGTTTTTACCCTGTCTTGGGTGCCTAGAAAATCGTACGGCAGCCCTAAAGTCACTGCACAGCCGCCGTACGATATTTAGAACATCGTACGGCCACCTCACGGTGGTCTTGCGGCATCCGTGAGGTGGCCGTACGATGTTCTAAATATCGAGCGGCGGCCGTGCAGTGACTTTAGGGCTGCCGTACGATTTTCTAAGGGCAACCGTAGAGTTGGCGGCCGCCGTACGATCATCTTTCTATGTACTTTCAAGAGCACCATCATATTTTCCTCAGCTTCTAGAAGGACACACACTATCCTCCGCAACCTTCTTCGCTTTCTTCCCCTTCCTCACGTTTGGTGGCATCTTGAAATAAATCGTAACTTCAGTGTGGGCTGACTAGAAGGATAATGACGAATGTACGCAATCCACGCAATCCACGCAATCCACGCATATACCAGCCGCAACAACGTCGCAAGGCCGCTGCAAGACCTTGCGGGGGCCTCACGGCGCCCTTGCGGCGGCCGCAACAACCGTGAGGGCGCCTTACGGTTGCCTTGCGGTCGCTGTGAGGGCGCCTCGCGGTTTCCTTGCGGTCACCTCACGGAATTTGATATCATGACTTGTACGATTGCCGTGCGGTCGCCGTAACATTTGTGAACACTGCTTCCGCAGCCCGCAAAGCCGTACGATTTGTAAAAATCGCATCGCATCTACAAACCGCAGACCGCAGAACCGTACGGCGGGAGCATCATATGTGACCAAGGCATTACGGTTACAGAGATAGTAGGTATGTGAAATAGCTTACATATCAACAAAGATATGACGTACAACATATTTTCTTGTTTCTTAGGCAAATTGGCGGCCATGTTTAATTTCAGACATGATTTTTCCTCATTAGTTCGGCATTTTCCGAATCCCTATTTATATAGCTACCAAAATAGTTCATCATCAGACGGCTATCAATGCTGTTATAAATCATATACGGACATTCATACACCCATGTTAATGAGAAACGGTGGATCAATATGCCCTCTAAATTACCTAAAACATTACCCCTAAAGGTCAAATCTGCGGGGGTACCCACCCCTATCCGACAGCTTACATATCATAGAAGTCGATCAGAATGGGTACCCATTTGTAACCAAAAAAATGCCATCAAAACTTTATTGGAGGCCTTTTATTGGCCTTGGCGGGCCGTCTACAACCGTTTCACTCATTGACTTGAAACTTAATATGCATGTTTACCATCCTCCAAAATATTCACTGTGCGCAACACCCATGCTGCCCACATACCCAAGGTCAAGGTCAAATGTCTTAGAAGTTTGCGTTAAAGTTTTTACATGTGTTATATCTCCTCAACCGCTTCACTCATTGACTTGAAACCTTGAAACTTCATATGCATGTATATATATAATACTCGTATAAATATCGCATACTCATACTATTGGTACATTGCATATATAAAGAGCAGATCATATTATCTTATACTATTGGTACGGTTGTACCATATCCAGGGGCATAGCAAACAATTATTTTATATTGGTGCAACATGTATGTTTGGAGCCGATGTATGCAACCAAGTACAATTATTGTGGATATATCTTATATTTTGATAAATCATCAACATCTTGCTGCTACGTGCAAATTATATGTATTGATATCAGGATGGAACAAAATTGAGGTTTAAAGTTACCTGCCTCACTGTGCATGAGCTCTTCATGTAGTTAGAGATGTGGCCATATATAGGTTCTAGACTCGATACACGTAGCCGCCCAGACAATACAGGTTATATTGTACCCAGCCACAGTGAGTCACGTCGGTGATAGCATCGTCACCTGATTTATCAAGGGAATATTGTATTACATCACGATACTATGTCACGTGAGTTCATTTAATGTGACATGTGACTGAAAATACTGTGATATACAAAAAAGCAGTCAACCGGTTTCATGTTTCAGTTTCTAATTGCACCAACGCATCAGTTTTGATGTATTTACTTAAAATGTATAATGAATACAACGCATTTAATTTCTTAATATATGCTATCCCAGTAACAGTGTATGGTATGGTGATTTTTATTGTCACGTTTTTGTTTCTGATGACATTGATTGCAATGTAGAAGGTCAGGCAAAGCGGATCGGGCAAAGCAGGTCACTATTCGTCAATGCGTACGCACGTCAGTCCCTCCATACTTCCACAGTAATCCATTTTTGACAACGTTGCTAAACATTTTACTCAAACCTATCATACATTTCTGTCATCCACCCAACTTCCAGCCACCACTTCCCTAAATCAAACACAGCTCATCGTCTCCTTCCAGAAACCTATACCCCACCTAATTCACATTGCCACATTTCAAAATTCAATCACCATCAGTAATATCCCAATCTTTGACGTTACTGTCTGTTTCACAAAACAAGCACAAATTGCACGGCTATATAAACAATGTAAAACAATACTTTTTCGAATAATTAAAAATGTAGCCTAATCCAATTTCTCATGAAGTGACCTTACACCTATGGGTCACACATTCCCCAGGTCCTATAGCCATGACAACCTGCCAAAATATACTACAGAACCTGAACTTTATAACTAAATTGTCAATAGCAGAATAAATACCACCAAACAGCACCCAGCATAACACCAGAACAAACTACAATATATACCCTGATCATTTTGTGTAGTTTGATCATGATATTCACTGACCATGCTGACTGTCAATTATATTGTCACCATAATATTGGTAGCGTGTTGAACAAAATTTCACAAAACAACATCAAGTGTTACTGTTCTAGGCTGGTGTAAAGAAAATAATGCATAACGATGGAAATGGGCAACGTTTAAGCCATAAATCACACTGAACATTAAATATAAAAATAATAAACAAAGAGAAAATACCTTTGACCTTACTGACCTTAGTATATTATATTATTTTACTTGCTACACTTTTTCTTATTTTTGTTTAAATAATTGTACTTCTTTATAATGTAATACTAATATTAAGCAAACATAGACATTTAGTTCAATATTTTAGCTAAATATTGCTAAAACACACAAATGCAAACATTTGAATATATACCACCAATATTGGTTAACATTATAGGTACTTGTGGTATGTGTAGACCATGTAGACTAGTCTACAAACATGCCTACCAGGGAATCTGCCATGATTTCTTGCCATATATGGTAATTGCTACACTGTAGCACAAGTTTTAGTCATTCCGATAGTTTGGTAAACAGTTATTCCGAATATAGCGAAAATGTGTAAAATCCTCAGACGATACTGTTGGAATAGCTGTCTTATTTACTAAATTAACTGTTCAACTAAGAAACTACCCTGTCATGATGTCACTGGATAGTTCTGCTTCAAGTTTGATGCCAATTTTGCTATATATTATATACTGTAACGTCGTTTGACGTGGCTTTTACGTGACGTCTCATTTGCGCAAACGACCTGAATAATGGTGTTGTATACAATATAATATCTTAATGAATATTGCAGATATCATGATCAAATAAAAAGCATTCAATTCATCATACAAATACCATTGGCATAGTAACAAAATGTTAATTTGACCCAGAATTTCCCGAAGACAGGTTTTCTCGCGACGCGGCTCATATGAAAGACGACATCTGGTATTTATACAAATTATGAAGTCCTTGAAGTATATTGCAAAGTGCAATATATCTCGCTTCCAACAATAGAAGTATGAATGCTGCTATGGAATGGCAAGACAAGACAAACGAGGCAAAAGTCAAAAAGGGGAGATAATCCATGATCCGGGGGTCGAATAAAAATCGAAATAAACTGCGCATCTACTCATCATAAGGAAGCTACATACCAAATTTCATATCGGTAGCTATTACGGTTTAAACATTTTAGAAGTTAAAAGACAAAATTGCCAAATTCTAAGTCCAAAAGGGGGACATAATCCATGACCCGGGGGTCAAATACAAAAAGTTAAATAAACTTTGCGCAGCTACTGACCATAAGGAAGCTAAATACCAAGTTTCAGGTATGTAGGTAGTACGGTTTAAATGTTTTACGAATTGTCAAATTCTAAGTCGGAAAGGGCAGGTAATCCATGATCCGTGGGTCGAATAAAAAATCGAAATAAACATTGCGCATCTACTCATCATAAGGAAGCTACATACCAAGTTTCAGACGTGTAGCTATTATGGTTTAAAAGTTTCGCGACTTACAAGCCAACATTGGAAAATTCTAAGTCGAAAAGGGGGAGATAATCCATGACCCCAGGGTTGAATAAAAAATCAATATAAACTTTGCGCATCTACCTATCATCAGCAAGCTACATACCAAGTGTCAGGTCTGTAGCTAATACGGTTTAAAAGTTTTACGAGTTACAGGGCAAAATTGCCAAATTCGAAGTCGAAAAGGGGGAGATAATCCATGACCCAGGGGTCGAATGAAAAATCTACATAAACTTTGAGTTAGGTTTGGCGGTGTTTGGCTAACTAATTATCTCGGACCTTAGCCAGACCTGTGTCAACGTAGCAAGCATCGGCACAATCGTATATTAGCTTTAAGCCGGTATACGGCGATATTACCTATGCGCTACATAAAGCAAGTCAATGAATGTATCTGCTATTGACGAGCCCTATAAAGTCGTCCCCTGGTCTACCAATAATGGTAAAATCATAATACATAGGTTAATAGAAAAATGCAACCCGCCCTTACGACCTCAGAAAGGGTTATAACACAACAAATAGGTGTGTAATAATTGTATACCAACACATTTATTAAGGAAACTTGGATATTATAAATGATAACATAAAACTGTCTACATATATGCAATGCGACTAAATTAAATATTTACCATATAACCAATATATATATAAATGCAGTATTAACTACATATCATTTTGCTTCATAACAGGTTTATAAGTATACCATATAGTAATGTGTTACGCGTGTACAGCCATACATATAATATCTAAGAATCGATAATGTATTATTAACTATTTGTCATGTTGTTCCATAACAGGTTGGTAAGTGTACCATGTGGTACGCGTGTATAGCTATAAATATAATATCAATAAATCAATAATGTATGGTTATATGGTAAAATGAAAATATATGTACTATCAGCACGTGCAAATGATATGCATTGTGCATGAAATATATACAGTAACCACGGTAACTACTCATAAAACAGGCACACATCAAATCAAATACATCTCGTGGCTAATATATTAATTTAAACATCATATTTGTATGTAATATTCTAACTATGCATATTACATTCCAACACCATCTGGTACTATGCATTGTAAATGAGTATAACGAACAATGCATATACATACCCACTCACCACCATAAACATACATCTATACATGCATACCAGCAAACACATGCACAAACACACATAGCAAAATTATGCTACAGCTTCAACTTATTTTGCGGTGCTTATGCAGTAACCAAATATATATTTCCGTGTAACCAAAAAATGGTTACAGTAGTTTTGAAGGTGTTCTATAATGTAAGCATTGTACAGTTGTATAGGCACCACACCACCGTACTGTGCCCATGCTATACATGCCCAGGGTCGAATCAAAAATCAAAATAAACTTTGCGCATCTACTCATCATAAGGAAGCTACATACCAAGTTCCAGGTCTGTAGCTAGCACAGTTTAACAGTTTTACGAGTTACAAGATTGGTGACGGACTGACGGGAGGACGGACAGACAAGGGTAACACTAAATGCCTCCTCCACTATCATGGTGGGGCATAATAAAATTATTAACCATTAAATGCACAACAAGAATTCCGCCACGGAAGCGGTGTCGCGCCTGCCGAGGCATTTGACCGTAACATGATCATGGGCATGTGCTAAAGTAAGCATCACAAAAACCGTCAGAGTAGTGCATGACATAAAAAAGGGCTAAGTGTTATCACAACCATGTGAAGGTCAAAAAGGTCAAGGTCATGTTATTAGCGGCATGAGTATGTTCGAAATGCTTATACGTATCAAGTTTCCAAATAGTGAAGCAATCAATCAAGTAATATTAATGTTATACAATGATGAAGAAACTTGTACAAACTTTTGGACGCAAAACAAATGGCTACGTGTTTTCGCAAAACTGTGAAGGTACAAAATGTCAAGGTCATGTTAATGGTGGCATGAGTGTGTTCCAAATGCTCACATATAACAAGTGTCCAAATATTGAAGCAATCCGTCAAGAAATATTAAAGTTTTACCATGATGAAGAAGCTTGTACAAACATTTTGACGCAAAATAAGTGGCTAATTGTTTCCGCAAAAATGTGAAGGTCAATGTCATGTTAATGGCGGTATGAATGTGTTCCAAATGCTCACATATATCATAGTTATACCATAATGACGAAGCTTGTACACATTTTTTGACATTTGACGACGACGACGAAGACGGCCGAAAAAGAGGCAACTATAGTCGCGCCTTCTGCTAAAGCAGGTGCAACAAAAAAACACATTGAAAAATCACATTACCCCCATTCACATATTGTAATATAATTACATGACAACAGTTGGCTGGGGTAATATTTAATGGACATTTGTTTTAGGTCATATGTCAGTCATACACCTTCATACATAAATAACACACATATTTAACTCCAACTATTTTCTCTCAACAAATAACTCAACATGACAGTGTTGCTTATTTATGTCTGTCATTTGAGAAGTGGGGCTCATCGGTTTTTCGACCAGTGTAGATCCAGATCCGCACAGTCTGATCAGGATCGGAACTGATCGCCATTCCGGCAATGAAACGCCCTTCATGCTTCTAACAAACAATATAGATCTTTATTAGGCTACAAGAGTGTTATTTGATCATATGTACCACTTATTCAAATATGTGACACCACTTATTCATATATGTGATACCAGTTATTTTAATATGTGATACAACTTATTCATATGTGCGATATCACTTTTTCAGATATGTGATATCACTTACTTGCACATCAGATATTCAACTGAACCCCTTCACCACTAAATAATTGGAATGGATTGAGATATGTTAATTTTTCGACCAATACAATTGTCAGAAAATGACTTTTAGAGTAATCCATTTATGAAAACAAAATTCTAAAAAGTATGAAAATCACTTGTGTGGAAGGCCTCGTCCAGTATTCCCGCGACTTTTCCAAGTGTATTTACATGAGCCGGCTCAACTGCATCTACTGTTTGCAGACACTGCTTTCGTCAAGAAACGGCTCATCTGGAGCTACATTGTTGGCAAACACCGGTATTATGGCACTATAGACGGTTGTAGTGTGGGCACTGCTTTCATCACGAGACGACTCATCTGGATCTAGCCTACATTGTTTGCATACATCGCTATTATGACACTATATAGGGGGGCTGTAGTGTTGAAAGGGTTAAAGCATCAGTTAACCCTTACACCGTTATCTTAATTTTTTGTCGTCTGCTGTTTATTTTCCATTTTTATCATCAAAAACATGCTTTGACAGCACTTTACAATAATTTACAACATGATTTGATCGCACTTTAGAATCATTTCTATTGGAAATGATTCTGAACTGCTGTCAATACATGTTTCTATTGAGAACTAAGTCAAGATATAAAAGCAACAGCAGACGAAAATTGTTGTGTGTAGCGGTTTAAGAGTTAATGTACAATGCATGTGTCTGTATTTTGTTTGCTTCACGAGATAATGAATGCATTAATACAATCCGACGGGTCCAACAAATTGTCGCGGTCAAATCACATAGTTCACCTGTTGTGATAGTGGGAAATCCGAAAATCAGAACTGAATATTACATACAAAATATATATGCCTTCGTCCAACATTTCCGCTACTTTACCAAGTTTATATCCCCGATAAATTCGACAAAAAGGCCATTCATACCTTATAATTCCAGCATTTGAAATAAATTCATCAAGAAAATGTGTTTATTTTCGGTTTTCTTAAGAATTATTTTAACTGCGCCTCACGGTTGCTACATAAACCTGATCACAGTTGCTATGTGTTTACTGTATTCATCCGCACAGCTGCGATTTTTGAGGCCGCCTGTAGAAAGTAGTTCGGCGTGGGAATTTTACTGGGATATACATTTTGGACAGAGACTTGCTACGGGCCAATCAAATGTTAGGGAATTGTGTAAATATTGTTGTGCTGGAATTATAGGGTGATCGATACTATCTGTTTCCAATATATTTACGATTCATAAATAACTTTGTATAGCTAACTGCCAATTAGCAAATGTGGAAGCTAATTTGCATACAAAATATTGTTATGTTGTTTACGACATATGATGTGAAGTGTGACATCATAAAAATACACATGATTTTAAAAATTTCGAAATAATGGATTTTAAAGTACATACATGTATATATAACAAGACGATCAACTTGTTTACAGTGTTTAATAACAAGTAACAACAAACGAGGCAAATGGTTCTCGCAAAGACTTAAAGTTACATGCCCACTCAGTAGGCACAAAATGTTCTTTATAGGAATAAAATATTTTTTCTTTTTTTTTGTACAATTGTGTCGCTATTCCACCAGTTCTAAACATTACGAGTGCCCGCTATACAGATATAATCATTTATTAACATTTAACTTAATGATAGTGACGCGCGGTTGTATCAGGCTATTTTCCTATGCAAATGAGGCATACTATATTGCAATTATTTATCCTAATTAAATGCGTCAGCTGAAAAAAATAACATTTTCGACAGATTATAAAGTATGATCATTGCACATCAAAAATAAATACAGAGGATAAATAGTAATGTCAGTTAACATTTTAAGGAAACACAGTTATGTTAACTCCCCTGATATCAGTGTGAAAATTTAAGTCTGGTATAAAATGTATAATAATGCCAATCAATACGTGGGGAAATGGTGAATGACTGTTTATTTTGCCAGAAAATGTCTCGGATGATGTCTGTGATATAAAGAACATTTAGTGCCTACTGAGTGGGCATGTACATTTGATGCTACAATATTCTGCATGGATGTAGGGGTCATTAAATCTGAACAAATCAACCAGAGATTGTCAGAATCGGCTGCTAATGGAAACTCTGTAGTCAATTATAGAAAGGGTTATAACACAACAAATAGGTGTGTAATAATTGTATACCAACAACTTTATTAAGGAAATTTGATATTATAATTCATTGATCACATAAAACTGTCTACATATATGCAATGTGACTAATATTAATATTTACCATACACATACACATAAATATGCATTATCAACAATATAGTATTTGAACAGGCTAATTATAGTATCATAACATGTTGGTAAGTGTACCATGTGGTAAGCGTATATAGTTATAAATATAATAACAACAAATCAAAGGTGTATGGTTATATGATAAAATAAAAAATATGAATTATCAGCCAATGTAATTGCCAAGCTCTGTGCATGAATTATATTAGGTTCCCATAGCAACCACTCACATTACATGCACAAAACAAACCAAAACCATTTCGCTGTCAATATCATATTTGTATGTAATTTTCTAACTATGCATATTATATTCTAACACCATCCGGTATCATGCATGGTACACGAGTATGATGAACTATACATGTACATGCTCACTCACCACCATAACCATAGATCCATATATACACTCATAAACAACACACATAACAAATCCCCCCCCCCCTTTGAAATATTGACACATCTCCATACATAAGTATAACTATGAGTAAGAGAGGTCTGATGCAAGGTCTGATGTACATGTGTTATTCCACATATAAAATAAAAGGAATTAATGATAGGTTGTAAATGGTCTATAAATCACTATGGTCATTACAAATGATTATATTTTTGAGCTCAATGATTGTAGTACTATATGTAAGAAAGGTCAACTCAGTGATACAGTTCAAATCGGTAGACGGGTTAATTCAATGATGGAGGTCTGAATAGAAGAAGGGGGCCTACTAAATGATGGAGTTTACATTGGAAAAAAAACCAACATAATGATGGTGTTCTCAGTAGAACGGTTTCTAACTTAGTGATGGAGACTTATTTCACTGATGGAGCTGTCAGTGGAAGCGGGTCAATTTATTGATGGAGATCTAAGTGGGAAAAAGAAGACTATTCAATGTATGGAAAAAAGGTGCTAACCCAGTGATGGAGTTTATCGTGGAATAAGGGGCCTATCAGTGATGAAGGTCTCAGTGAAAGATAGGGGCTACTTAAATGATGGCGTTCTCAGTGGAAGAAAGTACTTGATACAGTGATGGTGTTCTTAGTAGATTAACTTAATGATAGAGTTCACAGTGCAAGAAGGGGGCTAACCTAGTAATGGAGTTCCCAGTGGAATACGATGCTAACTAAGTGATGGAGTTATCAGTGGAAGAGACGGGTCAACTTATACAATGACAGAGCTTTCAGGCTAGGGTTATTTACATTATGTCATCTATGTTTCAACTTTTGATATCGTTAAGTATGTCAACCAGTTACCAACCATACAAACACCTTAGTAAAATACACAAAATACATAGAGAGTGACAAAAATCCCCAAGTAAGGGTACACATTAAGACTGTTTGACTGCCGTTAGGCAAATTCTGCAACTTGTTCATGTGCAACATATGTCGGTCATACTTATTATTATATATCAATGTCAATCACAATCGTCACATGAGGTATTGACCATAATAATTGAAATTACATTTCTATTTGCAAAACAATAAACATCACAAAAGTGAACCTGTAACACAACTGTTCCAAATAGGTATAATAGGGTGTATTATAGACAAAATTAGTTAATATATTATGTTTAAAAGTGGCATTTAAGTAAATACGGTGGTACAATGCCATGTGAACAATAAATAGTGGTTAAAGATGGTCAATCTCGATTAGTATTTGAAAATTTACAATGTTAGCAGAAGTTGCATGTTGTATTGTTGGAAATTAGCATAATGTATATCAGTGGTTAGGATTGAAATAGGGTTTACATGCTGGAACAATCACGTTACTAACTTACATTCATCGATTATAATTATTGTATGCTACAATAATATAATGTCAAAATAATATAAACTTCATTTCTGTTGCTTCTGTGATCATGGTAAAGGTCAGAAATTCCTATGTAAAGGAGTAACATTTCTCACATAACATAGCCAAATTTTAAATATCGTAGAATATCACAATAATATGGCAATATTATGTTGAGAACAATAACATATATGTATACGGTTTTGTCCTTGGGAGACAAAAATGGCGTGTTAAACGTTTTATACGTGCACGCACCCTCCACGCCACCGTAAGAAGATATTGAAATTAGTATGCAGGTGTAGTGAATAAATTTAAATGTACCATGATCACACTGAATCAGTTACAAATCACCAGAAGTTAGAAATAAAACCGATTACATTGTAAATAATCCAAACAGGTGCAAAACTATATGTTTCCAATGGTAAGATTAATAGGATAAAAATGTGTGATCACAGATAAGCGGATCAGCAGTTCAGTGATTGATACTGTGTTTATGCATAAAAAGTAAACTAAGATTGTTTTGTAAACTACTACTAATAATAATAATAATATGTCACGTGTTTAGTAACACATTTGACGATAATTCTTAGGGGATGAATAGCATTATAGTTAGGAATAGTCAATATTATGGGAAGAATAGCTTTAGGATTAGGTCAGTAGACAGTTATCGAGTCATTGCCCAAAAATATATTGTATAGTTAGATCTTGTCAAAATTGTTGAGTACTAGTAATCCTAGGGGATGTGTCTAGTAACACATGTAGGGAAAGCCTTAAGGAATAAATATTACTAGGGTTAGGTCAGGAGTCAAAATTAGGGTTAAGCCTAAGGGGCTGAAAAGCGTTAGGATTAGGTCAGCGGTCAACATTAGGGAATCTCTATCAAAATAGTTTAGTAATAATAATAATCCTAGGGATGTGTCTAGTACCACATGTAGTGATAAGCCTAAGAGGACGACTAGCACTCAGGTTAGTTAGCAGTCAAAATTAGGGATAAGCCTTAGAGTATGAAAAGCGCTAGGGTTAGGTTAACATTCAAAATTAGGGTTAGGTCAGCAGTCAAAATTAGGGGATCTTGTCAAAAATTGTTGAGTAATAATAAGAATCCTAGGGATGTGTCTAGTAATATAGGAAGTGTCTAGTAATATAGGTAGGGTTAGGTTTAACATTTAAAATTATGGATAAGCCTTAGGGGATGGAAAGCATTATGGTAAGGTTAGCAGTCAAAATTAGAGTATCTTGTCCAAAAACTGTTAAGTAATATTAATAATTGTAGGGAATGTGTCTAGTAACACAGGTATGGTTAAGCCTTAGGGGGTGAATAATACTAGGGTTATGTCAGCAGTCAAAATTAGGAGATGCATAGCATTAGCAGGCCCGTAGCCAGACCTGTTTGAAGGGGGTGGTCGTTTCGAAGGCCCAAGGGGCCTGAGGTATCTAGGGGGGTCTAAAAAGTGGACATTGAGGCTAAAAAAGTGGTCATCGAGGCTGGGCGGGGGCGGGGAAGGGGGTGGCGGGGGGGGGGGGGGGGGGGGGGGGGGTGTCGTCCGACCACTCAAACCCCCCCCCCCCCCTGGCTACGGGCCTGATTAGGGTTAGCTCAATAGTGAATACTAAATAAATAAACTAACCCACACTGTATAGTGAATACTGAATAAATAAACTAACCCACACTGTATAGTTTGCACCTATTTAGCGTCTATCGTGTATACACAACATATTACAACATGTCTAAAAAATATGTATAACAATGCATACAATTGTTAAAATTGCAAGTTTACAATATCACCCCTTTTGCTGTTATAATAAAAATAAACTGTTTAAAAAAAATATTTTAATTTATTTTTTAAATTCTTTTTAAAAATTTATTTTTACAACCATATTAATTATTATAAAAAATATCCCGATTAATTTAGAAAAGAGGAATGCATCAAAATATTTCCGGCTCATCCGGATCTACACTGTTAAACATTTTATTATACATAAGGTGGTGACATTGTAACATTTCTAATAATTTATATTGGTTGAATATTCAGTAATATACAACATTGAGTATCTACATAACCCCAGGTGAAAGTCATGACATATAACTAAACATTAAAATAGATAAGGCCAAAGTAATATATCCAGTAAGTATATAGTAATAATAAGCCATTAGAAATATTAGCAATATTAAAGTTATTAACAAACTGAAGTAGTTTATTGAAAACAATTGTACATGTCAATGTTAATATATCTTTATATGTAATAAGCTAATCAATAATAGGCAATATACTAAAATTTGTTATATGTGAACAATTGACTCCAATCTGAATGTACAATTTTTTTTATAAATTGTTTTTTTAAAAATATTTTTTTAAACAGATATTTTCTTTAAAAACAATGTGCTGCCGTACAAAATTATATTCAATAACAAAATGTGCTGTTGTAAAAAGATTCCACCCGGAGCTAAGTAGTATCGTAATAGTTCTGTCTTTATGTCACATCGGGAGCCATGCAGAATCCCATATCTGGTTACTTTGTTTGTTGGGGTTTAACGGCTTATCAACAGCTAAGGTCACTAAAGGCCGGGTCAAAGGGTTTATTACTAAATCCCATATATTATCTGTACAAGTATATGTACATGTTCAAGTGCATATACAAATGGGGAAAACCACACACAATCAGAACTGAATATTTATAATAATAAAAATATATATTCATCCCTGAAACCAGAACATTCCCGACCAGATGCCAGGCCGTCACCACAACCATAATCACTTGTGCCCTCCCAAAAAACCGTATGATCAGAATAATACAATGTATTGAGACCATAGAAGGCACCACAAATTGGATGATTATCCAGACAAATTACAAAGTTAAATTAACAAGGTAGATAAAGAAAAAGAAAAACTGCACCACTCCCATAAGCAACACACACACAACTAGTCTGTACATATACAATGATTTTGAAATCATGTATTTGCCAGAATTGTCATATTGATAACAAATGTTCATAAATATTTTACCATATTAGTATAAGTAGTTACCGAAAACACGTATTGAAATATTATTTGTATACATTAATGTCAACATGTATATTGCTATGTACTGTACCATCAGCATAATATGTTTTTAGTTCGTATGATTATCTTGTGTATCTAATGTAGATGCTTATAAAGATGTGGGAAGAATTTAATGCATTGATGGAATCACTCCCACTGGGCCAAGTCTTTACAACAATGTTAATGTAGATTCAATGTATACACTTAGTAGTATAACAATAGACAATACATTGTTTACACAGGTGTGTTATCATATGCCCTAACATAATAGTCTCAATATATGGTGCTGTGCTTATGCAATATATAACGTGTGCATATAAAGTTTCCATTATTTGTATACATTAGGTAATAATCATGAATAACACCGCATATTGAGTATCATAATGTATCGATTAAACAAACCTCAACATGCAGTGTTATTAATATAGTCACAACATTTAGCGTTGTGCTTTAATATGCAAAACTTAAATACAATTAATACAGTTCGATAAACGTATGGCAGTAGCATGTTAAACTGAACTACAACAAGGTGGCTGTCTACAACATTCTAAAGATATATGTACCTTATAGCACATATACTAACCTGGGGACCACTCCTACGGCATGTCCATCCTAGCCTTCATGGTAATATGAACCATGTGTCTATCTTTAAGATGTTAAAGAAATATTATAATAGTAGACTATGCATTAACCTTTCTGTTTGCCTAACTTATAGCGTCATACATGATGCATATCATTTTCATTTTATTTTTTTATTATTTTTTATATTTTATTATTTTTTATTATTTTTATATTTTTATATTTTTAGTCAGGACAACAAAACGTACTTTTATCATATGGTGATATCGCCCAATATGTATATAAATCTGGTAGAAGGCTGGAACATTAGAGTTATTTAAACCTGGTAGAAGGCTGGAACATTAGAGATTTTTAAAAAAACTGGTAGAAGGCTGGAACATTAGAGATTTTTAAATATAAATGTTTTACGAGTTACAAGGAAAATTGTCAAATTCTAAGTTGAAAAGGGGCTGATAATCCACTACCGGGTCGAATCAAATATCTAAATAAACTTTAAGCATGTACTCACCATAAGGAAGCTACATACCAAGTTTCAAGTGTGTAGCTATTAGGGTTTAAATGTTTTACGAGTTGCAAGGCAAAATTTCCAAAAATCTAAGTCGAAAAGGGGGAGAGAAACCAAATATTTTAATACACTCTGCGAACAAAAAATCGAAATAAACTATGCACATCTAATCCATTACCCGAGGAGGGGGGTGCACATCAAATATTTTAATAAACTATGCACATCTACTCATCATAAGGAAGCTACATACCAAGTTTCTGGTGTGTAGCTATTAGGGTTTAAAATGTTTACGGGTCACAAGGTAAACTTGCCAAAATCTAAGTAAAAAAGGGGGAGATAATCCATTACCCGGGGGCAAATCAAATATTTTAATAAACTCTGCGCATCTACTCATCATAATTGAAAGTTACATACTAAGTTTCAGGTCTGTAGCTAGTACGGTTTAAAAGTTGTGCAAGTAACAAGCCAATTCTAAGTCGAAAATGGGGAGATAATTCATGACCCAGGCGTCGAATAAAAAATCTACATAAACTTTCCGCATCTACTCATCATAAGGAAGCTACATACCAAGTTTCAGGTCTGTGCTAGTACAGTTTAAACATTTACAAGTAACGCTAAATGCCTCCTCCACTATCGTGGTGAGGCATAATAAAATTAGTAACCATTAAATGCACAACAACAATTCCGCCACGGACGCGGTTTGACCGAAACATGATCATGGGAATGTAATTAAACATCACAAAAATCGCCAGAGTAGTGCATGCTTAAAACACGAAAAAGGTCATGTTTGAAGAACCTTTTTGACATAAAAATATAGGTAAGTGTTATCACAACCATGTGAAGGTAAAAAAGGTCAAGGTCATGTTAATGGCGGCATGAGTATGTTCCAAATGCTTATACGTATCAAGTTTCCAAATAGTAAAGCAATCAATCAAGCAATATTAATTATACGATGAAGTGTTTCCGCAAAACTGTGAAGGTACAAAATTTCAAGGTCATGTTAATGGGGGCATGTGTGTGTTGCAAATGCTCACATGTATAAAGTGTCCAAATATTGAAGCAGTCAAATAATATTAAAGTTATGTCATGAGAAAAAACGTGTACAAACTTTTTGACGCAAACAAATGGCTAAGTGTTTCCGCAAACATGTGAAGATAAAGAAATAGGTCATGGTCATGTTAATGGCGGCATGAAGGTGTTACGAATAACCACATGTATCAAGTGTCCAAATATTGAAGCAATCTGTAAAGAAATATTAAAGTTATATCATGATAAATAAACTTGTACAAGTTTTCTGACACAAAACAAAATGGCTAAGTGTTTCCGCAAATATGTGAAGGTACAAAAGGTCAAAATCATGTTAATGGCGGCATGAGTGTGTTTCAAATGCTCACATGTATCAAGTGTCCAAATAGTGAAGCAATCCGTCAAGTAATATTAAAATTATACCATGATGGCGAAGCTTGTACAAATTTTTTGACATTTCGGACGACGACAACGACGTAAAAAGTGGCGACTATAGTTGCGCCTTCTGCTAAAGCAGGCGCGAAAAAAATGTTTTTGAAACTTTTTTTAACCCAGATTTTTTTCAAGCTACTCATAGATACAATTAGGTTCAGAAATATGATACAAATCTACAGTTCAATTATATTTAACGATTTTTTGTTTCATCAATTTCTGCACATTTCTGACACCCAGGGCCTTTAATGTTTAAATCACAACATCATTCTCATATCATTCATTGTTTGTCAACATTTTCTGATTAATTGAATAACTCGAAAACCAGCTACTTAGTGATGTTAATTATTGTAACAATGGATCATTTTACTCATTTTGGACATCTGTACACATTTGCCCAACATTGATTCTCAACGCATTATACAACTTTTTATGAAACCATCTGTCATCTGTAGAAAGTGTTATCACAGATTTAATGTATTGTCTAAAGTCATCCGTTAGCTTACCAGTATCCACCTTACCTCTCAGTATTACAATCAGGTGGTTACAGGCAGCATCATTGCTGAACGATTTATCCCGTGCCTGAATAAAGGCAAACCTGTGCCATTCGGATATCACGCCATATTCAGACAGTACCATTAGTGTATGTCCACAGTTTTCAATAGCTTCAGAGATATTGTCAGCTTTAGGCAGTCCCAATTCAAAATCGCGATCAGGTAGATATAACTTAAAACCATGATCTTCCAGTAACGGAAGAAGCTGTCGAACTACAAAGCCGACATCTTCATCTTCATACGATATAAAGGCTGACCTGTGCTGCACAGCATGCTGATCACAGCAGGAATCAGCATGGAAGACATTGACTACCTCTTCATTCATTGATAACATGTCTTCCCGATTCCGTCGAAGATGGCCTCTTGGCATGTTATACAACAACTTTGCTTCAAACAATATCTTTCTGAAATCAATATACTTGCTACTACGAATGTATAACTTCAGATCCTTATCACGTAAATGTTGTTTTGGAAAATCTCTGTTAGTCACAATCACAAAATTAGTTTTATTACGTTTAATTTTGTGAATCGAGAAGTCCCACGCTATATCAAACCATTCGCTGTCATTTGATAATGTTTGTGATACACATATCATTAACCGCCTGCTTATCTTCATAAACCTGCGTAAATTCTCTTGGTATGATATGCCAGCTAGGAAGTCTCGTGCACTTACAACAATTCTGTAGTTGTGTAGTTCTAAAACATCGACAACGTTCTCTATAACCCAGTCTGTGTCGGATTTGGCATGGACAATGGTCACGTCCACCCATATCTCGTTCACGTCTTGTTCCTTGTCGAATGGATGCCATCCAGTATACACAAATAAAACTACCTTTATTTCCTGGCTGTATGCATACACAATGAACATTGCAGTAACCACAGACAGAAACCCACCAACGGATACAGTGGCTGGTAGTACAACGTGTTTGACTGGGTGTAACTGAAATGGAACAGTGCAAACAAAATCTTCATCGGGGACTAGTATGATTTGTTTTCCTTGACCTTCATGTATGCATTTCACCTGGTAAACATCAAAAATATGTGACTCACTGTTAATCAACCAGTCCTTCATCCATTTCATGGTACAGTCACATATATAAGGGTTTTCACTCAGAGTTATTATGCTGCTGTTTAAAAGCATAATGCTTTCTGGAAGATGAGATAGCAAATTACGATGCAGTAGTATCTGTTTTAGTCTGTGCATAACTTTAAAGACATTTGAGTCTATGTATGTAATGGTATTTACATCCAAATTAAACAGTGTAATATTTTCTAGGTATGGTCGTAAAGTAATATTTGCAAGTGAGGATTCTGCAAACCACAGCTCCCGTGTCAAGGGTGGCAGTGTGTCAGGCAGAGATGTGATGTTTGTCTTACTGCAATCAACAATGATTGATTCCTGATACAATCGCGTGTAACAGGAGCACACACTTGGACAATCTGTTGTATTTATCGGACAGTACATATCACCTGGTAATACATTCCCAATCGGCTGGCCCTTAAAATGTTGTGGTACAGCACATTTCCATTCTTCATAGATGTAGTCCACACTCGTCGTGTCAAGCATTGTTACTGCAAACAGTGATTTCATAAACATTAAAAAATCATCCATTTTGCATTCACAGTCTATAGGATTGAAATCTAGTTTCAATTTAAAATGGTGAAAAAGTTCTAAAAGTCCCAGCCCACAGCTGATGGGGATGTACTGAATTTTACAATGAGACATATCAATTATGGCAATCGGAGTATCCGTATCAAACCCCAAAGCTTTGTGAGTTCTTGATACATCAACTTGCTTCAGAAATATATGGAGATGTCCTTGTGAGATATTTGTATATTGTAGATTTACATACTCCAATGTTGATATGTAGAGTATGTTATTTGGTATCACTGCCAATGGATTTGTATTTATATTCAGAACTCGTAAAGGTAGCTTTAATAGTCGATCAGGAACTATCTGCAAATTGTTGTGAGCCAGGTGTATTTCCGACAGGTCCCTTGAATTCTCTAGCAATTCCTTTGGTAATACACTTAGCTGATTATATGACAAATCAAGATACTGCAAACTTTGTAAATTCTGAAAAACATTATTATTCAGTCTACTAAGCTGATTGTGAGAGGTCGTCAGCTTTTTCAATTTCACCAGATTTGAGAATGTATCTGGTGGAAATGATGTCAAGTTATTATGTGACAGGTCCAGTTCCTGTAACGTGTCCAGCAGTTGGAATGTGTAACTACTAACGTTAGACAGATGATTTTTCTTCAGAAACAGAAGATCAATACCGGAATTAAACTGAAACATATCTAAGTGAGTGATATTGTTAAAATTTAAATTTAGCTGTAAAATTGTAAGATTTAAAATGACACTTGTGATGTTTGTTGGCACTGTCTGCTGTATCCATGGAAACTTTGGAGGTATTGTTAAATCATCATTGCTTAGCTCCACTTGTAGAACATTTGGGAATTTTTCTTGGAAAATTGGAATATAGTCACTAAATGTCCATTTCTTACCAGAAAAATTTACCATTGTGAGAATCATCAGTTTGTGTAGTACGGTGATACAGTCGAGGAAGTAGGATATGTTGAGCGATTGTGTATCAGGTATGATGCTCATAGACAAACTAATCAAGTCATCGGCCCAGGTACAATTGTCGATCGGTTCTCGAATTAGTGAGCCACTGATGTCTGCCAAAAAAAGTATTGTAAATGCCGCAGTCACATGGGGTATGGAAGAGGCTTCATAACAGCAGTTACGCAAGAAAATGATACTCACGTCCAACTTTACTTGGAATTCAAATACACTGCCAAACACAATTGTCCGCAAACTTCTGCAATTAAATGTAATAATGAATTGTGGTTTATCAACTGTTGGATCTCCGAAGTCTGAAGCAGTCCTATTGAACAAAATCATCCTTAAGTTGTTCACATTCAAATAACACACATTTGTCGAATCGTCAAATAAATCTAGTATTACATCATGTGAGGCCGAGTTGTTCTGTGGAACAAATTTATATAGTTGATTTGTCAATGTAGACACGACATAATTACATTCGTGTTGATTATTTAATCCGACAATTGTTGTCCATTCAAAAATCATAAACACGCCACATGTTATGATAGTATAAATGTACTCCATAGTTAACACACGTATACAACACTTACATAAGGTAGAGAGACTTTAAAATATTTCACTTTGTCATTAAACTGTTCACGTGGTATCTGCAAAGCATATTACTAATACATCGGTCACATAATACATTATGTTTCCATGTCACGACGTACATTGTGGAATTAGTTTTGTTATACACAATATATATTCACATGACCGACAAAACGTAGTTTGTGTTTGCAACCAGCGTAGCCATAAATCAGACTGCATTTGCATAGTCTGGTCGTAGGCCAAGAGCAGTACGTTAAATACTGCCAAAGATCGGAAAACAATTAAACAAAGCTGTATTTTTCACCATAGATCCAGGATATCATGAGAATTAACATATCAAAACTCCCCATAAATCCGAGTTGAGCTTTCTTCAAAATTCAAGATGGCCGCCCAGATGGCCGCAAAAAATGGTTAAATCTCTTAATGGCTCCAAATGAGCTAAACATGAGCCAAATGTTTACAAAAAAGAGCATATCACGGCACAACATATATTTTAAAACATATTAATATGTTTCTACCATTCAACATGATTCAAAATGGCCGCAATAGATCTAAAATAAGAAAAATATGTCCAAATTGACTCCTTTTTTAAAAGAAATAACTTCATCTAATCGTTTCGTTACAAGGACTATGTCTTCTTCCATTTTGGTGTACCTTGTATAACAGTATTCAGAATACACAATGAATAATCTATCCCACATAAGTTTCTTATTCTGAATGGTGAATACTAATGCAAGGCATTTCATATGCTCCGCTCACGGATCGTATTTCTGATCGTCCATTAACAGTTACATGCACTATAATAACTAAAAAATGTAGCTAGTCTAGTTTCCCATCTATTTTAATAATTTATAAATAGATCTACGTATCATAACGTAGTATAAATAATTGTGGCCGTGACTGGAAAAATGGGGCTTATGGGATTTTTTAAATGGTGCTTATGGGATTTGTTTCCATCCTAGCTCCTGGTCCGCTAGAATTGTAATGTTTGTTAGAAGCATGATGGATGTTTCACTGACTGAATGGCGAACAATGTAGTTCCTGATCAGACTGTGCAGATGCGCAGGCTGATCTGGGGCTACACTGGTCGCATAGCCCATAAGCCCCATTTCTCCAGTCACTGCCACATATAATGAGACAGTGTCACGGTGACGTCAAAATAGTGACGTTATGAGTTAATATCGCTGACGCTGGTTAGTTGAGAACGTTTAACAACGCTATGCTTTGAATAGCATCACTGATAGTGAATACGATTTCATTGACGCTGTCAGTTTTGATATTATTGAAACCTATACAGTTGATATATATAAATCTATCTACCCGCTTTCATCTAGATATAAGCAATCATTTAAGCAAAATAATGGATGTGTCATATGTCATTTGTAAAGAGGTATTATCCTCTGCAAAGACGCAAACAGTTGGAGAAAAGGGTCACGTCTCGTTGATTTCTGCCAGCATGATTCGCATTGATGAATTGCCGACAGTTCTACAAACACAAACATCACCTTTTGAAGTGCATGCGAATTGCTTTAAAGAATACACTCGCAAACCATCCTCAACTCCCATTTAAAGCGGACATTTGAACCCTCTGTATATAATGGTGATGCCAACAGAGAGGGAGTTTCAACATCGCTGCGCTCTAAATCAGACGAATTTGATTTTGAGACAGATTGTTTATTCTGTGGCAAGACGTTGTTGTATGATTCTAATCTTCCGAAATCTCGTCGACGAGAGTCTAGCGATGTTGAGACCATTGAGTATTTGCCGGAACTGATTGCATGTGCCGAGAAGAGACACGATTCTTGGGGCGAGCAAGTGTTGCTGCGTATTCGGTCTGTTAGTGACTTAGTTGCCCCAGAGGGCAAGTACCATCGTGGATGTTCGACACAGTTTAGGGGACGACAAACCGATGCTGAAAGAGGCAGACCATGTGACATGTTGAAAGAGGAATCGTTTCAAAAGTTGTGTCTGCATCGTGATGAGAACGATGAATGTCAGTATTCCCTGTCAGAACTTTCAGATATTCACGAAAGCTCCATGGAGGGGGCCGAAGGATATTCAGTGAAGTATCTTAGGCAGAAACTACAAGCACTACTGGAGATCAAATGATTATAACGAGCATACCAGGCATATCAAACAGTGTAACCTTCCGTGACAAAGGACACAAAGTACTTCGTGACAATTGGGTAGCTGAACAAAAAGCCAATGTTTTAACAGAGAAAAACCGAATCATAGACATGGCTGCCTCTATCATAAGAGATGATACCAGGACACATGCATACAATTGCGCAGAATATCCCACAATGGAATCGACGAACGATGGAAATTCACTAGTTCCTGAGAGCATTTCTAATTTTCTGCACGGGATTATAAAGTAAGAGCACTTCGTGCTCACCTTACAACATCAGCAGTCATAGCAGCGTTGCTGTTAGAGAAACCCGGGTGTTTAGACAATGTTGATTTCGATCCTTTGCGTCGTTTTCACAAATCGCTTATAGACAATGGCGATGCAACTGAAAGAGAAGAGGGTGATGCATGTTTGCAGAACATTACCGAGGTAATTGTTGACGCGATGAAAGGTGCAGCAAATGAAAGTCGAACAGGAACACTCTGGATCAATTATGTGGAACAGGTTTCTCTCCTTAGGTTGTTTATTCGGGCTGAGCGTACAAGGAGACTGGGATCTACATGTGTATTGTGTAAGAATGATCCCTTTCTTCCATGCTGCGGGTCATCTGGCCTACGCAAAGTCAGCCAGGCTATACCTGCACCAAATGACAGAACTTGACTCCAGCATGTCTGAAACAGAACGCAGATTGTTCACCGATCATGGATACTTTACAATACGTAGGTCTGATAATTTTTGGAGCGGCAACTGTTCGGACCAGACCATTGAGCAGGAGCTTATGCGGCTGTTGAAGTCTGCCGGAGGGATGACCCATGGACGGGGAATAACTGAAAGCACGTTGGCAAAGTGGATCCATGCCAAGTTGCATACCTATATGTGAAGCCCTTGATAAATTTAACAGTGTCCATACGAGTACCTCAGAGCAGCATCAGGATCTGCGGGTCAGCTCAGAATCTCGCGAACGCAAAGACTACAATACCTTCTTAGAGTGGATGCGGATACATTCACCATTGTCAGCTAGTAAACCAGATTCACTTGTTGCAATAGACACAGGTGGCTGATGCATCTGTGAACTGTGACACCGCCTATGAGATAGGACGGGCAGCCGCTGCTACCATTGTCAATACACCGTTCACAGATGTAAAACTGAAACGGAACGACAGAGTGAAGACAATAAGTGGAGCTGTTAACACAGTCAAGATTCGTGGTCAGTCAGTTGTGGTAAACCCAACTTTGCTGTTTAATATAATCACTTGTGTTATGCAAAGCAGTTCAGAGATGGAAGAATTCCTGTCGTACGAACTGGCACCACAACCCACTGTCAAAAGTACACTTAGTGCCCTGCTGCGGTCAAATGTTACGCCACAGTCTACATTTCCGGAAGATGCTGTCTTTGTCATTGATGGCGGTTACCTTCTACACACTGTCATTTGGCCTTCCGATGCAACGTACGTACAAGCAAGTATGCGAGTCATATGTATCGTACATAGTAGAGCATTATGGCAGCGAAGACACAACGGTTGTCTTTGATGGATATGGAAGTCAATCATCTACTAAATCTGCTGAGCAGCACAGACGGTTTCTGGTGACATTATATTTGATGCCGAGATGAAAACCATGACCTCTCAAACTTCCTTCCTTGCCAATGGTTCCAATAAGACAAGATTGATAGAAATGCTCACGGACGAGTTGAGACACAGCAATATAACTGTAAAACAGGCTGAAGCTGACGCTGATAGTTTGATTATCTCAACAGCATTATCAGTTTCACAATCTCTGTCCAAACCAGTGGTAGTTATTGGAACAGACACTGACTTGCTAGTAATGCTTGTGTCCCAAGCTACTCCACTCATCCGCATGCACATGATGTTCAAGAGAAATACGTTATGTGTATACGACATTACAGACATCCAACACTCAATTGGGGGCGCAAAGAAATACCTGATGGCTGTTCACGCTATTACCGGATGTGATACGGTATCAGCACTGTTTGGACAAGGAAAACGGAAACCATTTAAACTTGTTGAAAAAGACAGTGACAATGCTGGTTTGGATGATTTTGCAGCCACACACAGTACGAAGGAGAACGTGGCTGCGACTGGGGAACAATTTCTCCTTCGGCTTTACGGTGCCCAGAAGACAGACACACTTGACAAGTACCGATACATAGCTTACAACCGATCTATAAGCCATGCATCTCTGTCCACTACGTTTAAACTAGTAGCACTACCACCCACGAATGCAGCAGCCAGGCAGCATTCCTATCGTTCGTACGTACCTTACTGTACAGCAATGGCTGGGCAATAAACTTTCCCCAACAGAGTGGGGCTGGCATTTCCATGGCGATTGTTTGCTACCGACCGAGTCAGAAGCTCCTATTGCACCTGACAAGCTTCTGAAATTGGTGTCTTGTGGTTGCAAAACCGGCTGTGGGCGGCTATGCGGATGCCGAAAGCTAGGACTCCACTGTTCATCCATGTGTAGTCAATGCATGGGGCAAACATGCACAAACATCCCCCAGATGTCTTCAGATTGTACTACATTAGATGATGACATACAGTTTTAAAACGTTAGTGATTCCAGCGATGAGCACTCAAAATACAGTAGATTGATTAAGCAGAAAAATGACTGCTGATATGCAATTTATTGTTAATATGAGTAATGATGTGCACTGTGCGATTAGTCATGTACGGTCCCCAAAAAGAATACAATATCAACTAATAACAGTAAACAGTAACAATAACATGAAAGCAATGGAAGCTCCACAAGAAAGCAACATACTCGCAACAAATCGTAAGTGATAGAAATAGCAAACAAACATGAAAATGGGGAACATTTAAATGAAGTTACATTGTTATGAACGTAACATGGCATACCATTGTTTATAATAACACATTTCTTCTTGGTGTTTCTTCTGTACACTAGATTGTAGTATCTCTATAAATGTGAAAATGGCCTATTGACGTATTTCTGTATTCATCGTTATGCTACGAAGCTTGATATTTGAACATAATTGGTCGTTTACGCTCAAAATAAGCATTTTCCGTGTTTGGCGGCCATCTTTGACGCCATTTTGAAGTTTGTAAAAACATCATTATGACCTGAAATAGTGTTTACGTTAATTGTACTGTTATGCTGATCATTTTCTGAAAGTATAGGGTAATTTGGGACAAATTTAGGTTTAGGTTTTGGCGGCCATCTTGGACGCCATCTTGAATTCTGAGGAAAGCTCTAACTCGGATTCATGGGGAGTTTTGATATGTTAATTCTCATCATATCCGGGACCTATGGTGAAAAATTCAGCTTTGTTTAATTGTTTTCCGATCTAAAACGCTGTACTCTTGGCCTATCGGGGTATACACTGTTCACCATTATATCTAGGTAAAAATTGCGAAACTATCTCCAAATGATTCAAATTCTTATTAGATGGCGTGTTATAAGCTGGCCGATCTGGAGGCCGTTTCACTAAACTTTGTACGACTAAAATGTTCGTAAGTGCAAAATTATGATAGTCTGTCAATTGCACATTAACAATGTTTTCTTGTAAACACTTATTGGATGTATATTTATTGAGCATATGCAGCATATGCTCAATAAATGTAAATACATCAATTGAAATTTCCAGACGATCTTAAATTTGAAAGGTTTAAACAATTGATTGCCTTTCCCCTACAACAAATGATAGTCAAGATATATGCAACTATTCAGGAAGAGGACCGTTAACTTGTGTATTAGGTTTCCATGTCACGACGTGCATTGTGGTATTAGTTTTGTTATACTGCAATTGGTAACCTAAATGTATTACTTTATTAGATCAAATTCTATCTGGTGGGATTTGGGAGATAATCAAATAAACAAAGCTAGGAAATAAATTAGTTCCGTAACTAGAAATGTGTCCATGAAACACGGATGTCCCCACTGACAGCATATTTCAACAAGGGCATCGTTATCACTAAGCTAATCCCCTCGTTCGTAGCATTAATAATGAAAACGCATTTGCTTTACAAACAAGGTTAACACAAGTCCTCAGTGACCTTGACCTTGGGCAGTCGGACATGGGTCGTATGCAAAACAAAGCACCATCCCTAGACACACATTGTGGCGGATACAGATTGTGGCCAAATATTATCAAAACAGTGAAGCGGTTTATAAGTTTATGAACAATGGAAGGTTTTGCTAACGTACGTACATGGACTAAGCTATATCCCCTCTTGCCCATCGGCGAGGGTATAATGAAAGCTGAATTACTAGTGGGTTATAAGCACAAATGATATAATTACACCAATGTGGCACTTCATACAGTATTGTACAACAACAACAACACTAGTTCTAAGTTTAGCAGGATCAATATTATTTCACTGAGTGGCCAAGGATTTGATTTCATGTTGTGTAATGGCCTGTCAACAGCTACGGTAATTTTAGGCCATGCTAACAGGGTCGAATCCCATATGTAACCTGTGATGGGGTTAATCCCAAAATTAGAACTGAATATTTAGACAAAATATATATATGATACGGCCCTGAAATTAGAATAACGTGACCTGGTGCCAGATTCTCACCACACCAAAGTGACTTATCCCCACTCCCAAACCGTGAACGTAATAGTAGTAGTACTAATCATATTACTTTTATAATGGGTATAACCAGATTCAACTCTCTCGTATCAGAAAGCCAAAATTGTACCTGAGGGTCAAACCAGTGGCCGAGGAACAGAGTGAAACACACAAAGTGGTCTGGAAAGCAAAGTTATAAGCAGTAGACAATTACTGTGTGCAAGTTTGATAGCCATAAATTTCATAATGGGCGAGGTACGGACTTAAACGCACAACGAGATCTGGATAGCTAAATTATTTAAGCGAGCGGATAAAGTAGGTCAATGTCATTTGAAGGTAAACTGTTATATGTCAATTTCCGATGTACAGCCATAGCCATTATTATTGTGTGCATAATTGGTAGCAGTAGGTGTCATAGTGACCGAGATACGGGATTAAATGTACAAAGTCAAAGTGGTCCGGATGGCTATGTCATTTACACAGAAAAAGTTGGTATTTTCCGCGGGAGCAGGCCAAAACGGCCCCTAGTCAAAACGGCCCCGATTTGGTCAAAACGGCCCCCAAGTTTTGGGAAATTGGTCAAAACGGCCCCTACTAAAACTGCCCCCTATTATATATAGGGGGCCCCTATAATAAACGATAATAAACGGCCCCCTCTTATATATATACATATATATATAATATAATAGGGGGCCGTTTAGTAGTAGTATATATATATATAGATAACCATAGAATTAATATATACTATATGTATATTTTCTATATCATTTATATATATAAATATAACATATTACTGTACGAGACAAAGTGGGTAGGGTAATGGAATCTTTTTTGGGCATTTATGTTTTGTGTCACAGGTCTGAAACTTCCACCTGTGATCCAGAGTGCTTGATGTGTGGCTGTGACTAGAGATAATGGGGATTATGGCAATTGTGACCAGTGTAGAGTGTAGACCCAGACTAGCCTGCATATCAGTGTCTAGACTGTTTGCCAGACAGTCGGTGATATATAACTTCTGATACATTGTCTCTCCTGCTTTGTACGGTCAAATGCCTCAGGCAGGCGCGACTCCGCTTTCATGGCGGAATTCTTGTTTTGAGGTTGTCGGACTAGGCTGGAGGATCAGGAGCTAGACTGGTCACAAATACCATAAGCCCCTTTTATCCAGCCAGAGTCACATGTGTGATGCTCTATGCTGACAATGTGTTAACATCCAGTGTTTGCCTACACGGATCAGGGACTACACGGTCTAACTTATTCATGATTCTGCTACATGTGACACCGATTTTAATCTACAGTGGGACCTCTCTAAACCGGACACCTTGGGGATTTCCCAGGGTGTCATCTTTAGAGAGGTTCCACTGTAAAACCTACGGACGACTACTTCAAGACACACGTAGGTGCTTTGCGATCATGAACATAACAGACATTATCACCTGAGATAAATGGCAATGAAACGTCCAAATTAAGCATAATTAACTTCTCTCTGTGTCCGGTTTAGAGAGGTTCGACTGTATATTGGCAGTGCATGAGAATTGTCTCCATCGGATGATTCTCTTGTGCTGTCTATTTAGTTGTATCTGCAGTACGGTACTGTTTTTGTCGGAATTTATCAGAATAATAAATAACAGTGTTTGTCAGGATCAGCCATGATGTGCAGTAACTTACTTCAATGAACTTAAACATTGTATATATACAATACAGAAACAAATGAAGGTTTCTAAGGAGTTATCTCCCATTCTTCCATTTTCTCTGTTTTTCTGTTGAATGAGAATACCAGTAGTTAGAAATTAGCATAAAGATTTCCATGTTAAGTATGAAATGTTGTGTGTATATACATACATGTATATATTTATATATGAGTATATCTATGTTCTTGTTATCCAGACACCTTCTCATATAGACACATGTTATTGTATTTTAATTTGTTTGTTTGTTTGCTATTTTAATGTACTTGACATGTCTGTGTGTATTATTTTATTAATGGTTGTCTGCTTTTAATGCAGAATTGTTTGTATATTTTACTGCATTTATAGAATACTGTATTACCAACCTGTATCGAGCACAGTTTTGGTGGAGAGACAAAACTCAAATACTCTTCCAATATATGTGGATGTGACTGGAGAAATGGGGCTTATGGGTTTTGCGACCAGTGTAGATCCAGATCAGCCTGTGCATCCGCACAGTCTGATCAGGATCTGCACTGTTCAGTATTCTATCAATGAAACACCCATCATGCTTCTCACAGGTAATATAGATGATCACTATCAGGCTACAGGATTGCGCTATTTCATGAGGAACTCCACTGGTCACAAATACCATAAGCCTCATTTCTCCAGTCATATAGAGCTATTACAGTTAAGAAAATTAGCTTTAGAGGCAGGCATGTCTATAGGCATCTCCCTTACCATAGTGTATGATCACGTGGTACTAACAACAACAAGTACCGATTCAAAGTAATTATTCTTTTATAGTGTCCTTATTACGTAACGGATTTTGATGAAATATGGCGCATCCAACGAGTATTGTTAAGCTGCATTTGGTGGTCTCTGTATTTTCGCCCAACCTTCTGTCGTTTTTGCGAAGAATCGATTTCCTTGTCTCCAGACTCCCTAGACCACCAAAATGCAACTCATGAAAACGCGTTTGCTGCGCCATATTTCATCAAAATCCGTTGCATATTAAGGAAAATATCAAATGATACTTACTTACTGGAGTGGGCGACGTTGTTGTTTTTGTAACCACGTGATCATGAACCTTGCTTACCAAACAAGCCATAATAAAATAGGTGTCTGTTTCCCATTGCCCCAGTGTAGCCTATGGAGAGGCTGTGTAGACCCACATCGGCCTACGCATCTACACAATCTGCACTGTTCTCCATTCAGTCGGTGAAAACCTATCCCACTTCCAATACACTACCTTATCAGGCTCACAGAGTTCCAGATAGGGTGCGTTTTGGCGTATTTTACACACTTATTGTAATAGCTGAATATGCATTGATTATCAACAGTGGGAGTGTAAAATACTCGCAGCAATGTGAAAATATGCATTTATTTTCAAATTGATTAGTGGAAATACTGTAATAAAGTTGAACATGTACTTTAATAGATGAACACCGTAGTAAGTAAGTAAATTTGCAACTGTATTACACTCAAATAAGTGAATGTTTAAATTTGTTTAAATCATTTGTTCCCTATTTAATAATCAAGAAAATCAATAATCAATAATCCATTTGTAAAAATAAAATACACAGTTAATTTGAAATCAGAGGGTACAATACTCTTTAGGCACAAAGCTTATCTGGAGCTCTGGGCTCCAGTACGTTTTTGGCTTTCTTGTACATGAGAGTTGTACCGGCTCTACCCATTATAAAAGTTGTCTTGTAGGATTAATACTAATCCTATTACTTTTAGTGGCTGGGGCTAAGTGACTGGTGTGATGAGGTCCTGGCACTATTTTAATTTCAGGGCTAAATATATTTTTTCTCTCTAAATATTCAGTTCTGATTTCAGGATTGGATTTACAGTTAAAATATGGGATTATACCCCGTTAACCCGGCCTAAAATGACAGGCTGTTAAAGTCGAATAATCAATCCTTATCAGGCTTTGAGCAGTTCAATGATTTTCTTACTGCCTATCATTGCAACTCTTGGTGGATTGTCATTGTAACTTACTTCATGTGGTACACATATGTGGCTGTGATTGGAAATATGAGGTTTATGGGTTTTGTGACCAGTCTAGCTCCTGATCAAATTATATGCTTGCTAGCGGCATGATGGCTTCATTGATAGAATGGCGAACAGTGCAGATCCTGCTCAGACTGTGAGTATGCACAGGCTGATCTGGATCTACACTGGTTACATAACCCATAAGCTCCAATTCTCCACGTATGTGGCTGTATATTTTATTTCATGGTTAAATTATTCTGAAATGCGATTCTACCGGCAGTACCAATACTAGGATTTCTAGTTCAAACTTCAAAGTCGCCATTAGTCCACGGACAAATGAGATATATTGTATGTTCTAAACATTATGTATAAGAGTGGAATTGTAGTCGAACGGTTACAACCTCTGACTGCCACTCCAGGGCCCGGGTTCGATCACTGTTCCCATCACTTGAGTTCGTGAAATACAATTGTATTTCCTGCTCTACCAATTAGTTCTACTCTTCTAGTGGCTTGGTCTGCAGGTATTCAATGCCTGAGATCAGGGGCCCGTTTCACTAAACTTTGTACTTCAATAAATGAAGAAAAAAAAGCTAAACATTTTTTTTTACTCCCTCCATGTAGACTCCATTCCATATGTAGTCTATATGGAGAGAGTACAAACAATTGTTTAGCTTTTTTTTTCTTCATTTATTGATGCTTTTAGGCATATTTAATGTATTTATAGACCTCGGTCCGTTACTTCAACATGTGGTAGGTGATTGTCAAGTGTATTGTGCGTGCCATTCTCCAAATGTAGCCTATTTCACCAACATTGCAGAATATACTTATCTTGCTAAGTATTGTTACATTTGTGAGCGTATTGCTGTAGAAAATACTTTATAAAGTTAAGTGCTATGCCTACTTTTACTGAAAATTATTTGTAGGTTCGGATTGAGGCAGATGATTGATTTTGCAGGCTTTCTTATGGTGTACCCAAGTTTGATATCAATGCACTATAGACTGATGGTGTCCACAATATCAATGCCCTATAGACTGATGGTGTACACAATATCAATGCACTATAGACTGATGGTGTACACAATATCAATGCACTATATACTGATGGTGTACACAATATCAATGCACTATAGACTGATGGTGTACCCAATATCAATGCACTATAGACTGATGGTGTACACAATATCAATGCACTATAGACTGATGGTGTACCCAATACCAATGCACTATAGACTGCTGGTGTACCCAATATCAATGCACTATAGACTGATGGGACATTGTACCGTTTCTTTTGTCATGTCATGGTGGGTTATCATGACTGGCACACATTGACACATGTACCATGCCAACAGTTCGGAAATAATAACTTCAGTAGCATATTTCACAAAAATTGCAAAATATACTTTTCTTGCCATGTACACTTTGAGGGAGAAATTTTCAGTCTAAGGATAAATTTATAAATTTTGATTATACTGAATTTATTACATTATCACAGCCATTTTGGCTGTGATAATGTAATACATTCAGTATAATAATTCTGCATACTTTTAATCATCAAATATATGCAGTCGTTAGTTCTATATGAAATAATGCATTTCGGGAAATTAGACTATAGCTAGAAAATAGCTAGAAAAGTATACTTTGCAATGTTGGTGAAATAGGCTACAGAAATACCACAGTACACCTGCAGCTATATGTTCGCATAGTTGCATTTGATTATTAAAATAAATATATTGTAAATGCCCCTTACATGGTCAAACATATCGAACATAAATGCTGTTTGCATATAATGGTCACTTACTTATTTGATTATTTCAATAAATAATTTGTGTGAAGTGACAAGTGGGAGCATGCGATGGGTAATTTAACAATCAGGATTCTTCCTTACATGAATCCCGACCGAAAACCTAGTTTGAACCTCGTGTACATCTTTGGCTATCTTGTATGTGAGAGTTAAATCTGGTTATACCCCTTATATGAGTAATATGATTATTCATAATCCCATTACTTTTAGCAGCAGGTTTAAACGGGATCGAACCCGTTTGCCCGGCCTTACATGACTGTAAGCTGTTGATAGGTCGTTAACCACCAATAAACAAACAAACAAAACCTACACACAGGAACGAATGATATGCCACAGTGTACACTTAATCATGGAGTCATGTGCAAATAATTCGGTCTGTAATCGATGTCAACCGGGTTGTGCAATGACAAATGAAAGTAATGCGAAACATCATGGTATCACATGCATTGATAGAGTATGATGGGTCGTGCTTTGTCGGTGTAGGAAAGGCCAGTGTCTTGAAGAAACTGGAGGCATATACATTGACATTGAAACTTGGAGACCCAACCACTTTCATTGACGAGGTAACTGGATCGGCTTTACCATATGTTGCCAAACTTTATGGCCAGGAGACCATTGACTCCCTTAACTAAATGCCCGCTGCCAGGGGAATTAGTGGCAAAAGGCATGCACCATCGAAGCTAAGCAGTTTGTCCCCTACAACAGAGATGCCAACCATTCCGGATTTTGCGGAATTATCCCGGATTTGTTCTCCAAATTCCGCATTCACCGCACATATTTGACTGGGCTTCAAATCGCTGTTTGGAATTGCGATTATTTTGGCAATGCTATGCGAAACTGTTCTACTTATTTATCACGTGATTCAAGATGGCTTCTTCAGTGACGAAACCGCGCGTGTTACAAAAGTTTAGGGACGAATATGCTCAGCTCTGGCCAGTGTTGAAACACTCGATACTGGATGAAAATCATGCTTATTGTTCCGTGTGTAACAACAATTTCTCTATCTACAATAATTATCAAACACTTGTCAATGGAACATGATATCCTGATGTGAAGCTACGTCACCTAAATTGATATCAATATGTATCACTTTGTATGTTATTTGTAGGCCATCATGGATTTCATGTCTTTTTAGAGATCATGACATAATCTCAGATTTGCAATTTCAATTGTATTTGATTGTTTACAAATCCCATCTAGCCTCTTCAAATGTATAATTTATATATACTATTATCTGCTGAGAGCAATTACTATTCTACCTGCTATATATCACATACTGATGACATGACGGCCATGTTAGTTTTTGTATATGATGTATATAATGTATTCCTGTTTGTATTTACACTATGATGTTATCAATGCTATTTGATCTCCCAACATATCCCAGTTCTGCGAACTGATCGCATTTTATGTATAAACAGTAGATTTTTGGCGGCCATTCCGCATTTCTTCTAAAGATATAAATGTCAAATTAATTAATATATTTACATAGCCATTTCTTATCCTGAAAACTAAATGATAGCATTTTAAATTACATGTATTAAAATAGACATATGCGCACCATTATATGGCACATTGTTAAAAACGGGCGGCCATCTTGGATTTATCCATTTCTGCAAAATGTCCCAATGTTTCTTGGGTGCCACTCTCGCAAAATGTCCCAATCTTTCTTGAGTGCCACACTACGGGATCCGAACAACAAAGCGCAACAAAGAAAAAGAACATAAAGCAATCTATAAATTGCAGTTCAAGATTGCGGATATAATTTGGCAAAAGTACTGTTGGGTAGGGTCATGTTGTCAACAATATACCAATTTATAGGCACATGTCTGATGGTGTTAGATGGGCTTGCGGGTGTGCATGAAATCACACGTATATTCTGAAAAAAAATTAACCCTTTCACTCCTGCGTAACTGGAATGGATTTTGATATGTTAATTTTCCGACTAATCCAATTGTTTTTTCTCTAAACATATGAAAATTACTTGCAAAAGTGCAGATCCTGAAGAGACGGCTCGTCAGGTGCCGGCTCAACTGGATCTACACGTTTTGCTAATAATACCTCTCTATACAGGTCTGTGGTGACGAAAGGGTTAAAGGCTATGCCTCAGATATCTAATGTGTGTTGTGTTATTATTTGCTTTATGCTCTGCAAATTACAATCGTGTGTTCAATTAGGTTCCGAAATATTATACAAATGTAATATTAAAATTACTACTGTCTGTTTCACGAAAGCTGCCAAAATTGTACAGCTATATAAACAATTCAAAAACAAGATTTATTTTGATAATATTAAATTAAAGGAAAAATTAAGAATGAGCCTTCTTTTTATTTCGTGAAATTTGGTCAAATATTGATTTTATTGCGAAAAAACAATTTCCCCATGTTAAATCCCCATAGACATCTTCACGGAGTGGAGATGTCTATGGGGATTTAACATGGGGAATTATTTTTGAATTTCAGAAATACTGGACCGATTTTTAAAATGTAACTTTTGTTTTCTTAGTTACATCATATCCAAGCTATCTAGTCAGGTTTCGGAGTAGATTTCCAAACATTTTTTTCGTTTTTTGACTCCTCCCACACTTCCTTACCACTTTTCCCCCCATATTAAATTCCCAGACAAATCAATTTTTCGTAATAAAATCAATATTTGACCGAATTTCACGAAATAAAAAGAAGGCTCATTCTTAAATTTTCCTTTAATTTAATATTATCGAAAACATTATTGTTTTTGAATTGTCTATATAGCCGTAAAATTTGGGCAGCTTTCGTGAAACAGACAGTAGTCTGTTTCATCACGGTCTGCTCATGCCCGACACAGGGACTTTAATACGTTCTTGGATAGGCAGTGTAAATTGGTGGGCTGTTAAATTATTTTGCACCAAGATTGATATTGCACATCATTACTTCAGATTCACTTAATAATATAACCCCGCGGAGGTAGACTGTTTTATTGACTCGGTAAATGGGGTGTTTAGTTTGTTTCAACCATGGCCGCATATTTGGCTGCAAGTTGGATGGCACGCTAACATGTTCTAGGTCTATGCATATAAACTGTATACAACTTCCTGATTTTGAGCACGAGAACTGGACTCTGTTCTCGTGCTCGAAATCCTGAAATTTCTTTTGGTGGAGGTTGAACTATGATCAGTCTCGGCGGATTAAATGTTTTTTTTATACGAAAAACGGTATGCATTATATCTTACCCCAGGGCGGGCGGCAGACAGAACAATTACATCGTTTATGTACACTACTCATGTACAACCTTTCAGTTAATTGATCTGAAACTATACCCACGTCTTCTACACATATTGAAGATGTGCACCTTGGTGTTGTTATGCCGAAAATATAATAGTTTTAACAAAAATATAACTTTTTTTAAATTAGCCATATTTTATACATGTTTGTATGCAATAATTCTATATGGGCTACATAGTTTATGAACACAATTCCTCTAACACCTTTTAGTCAATCGATCTGAAACTATACACACGTCTGATACACATGATACACATATTGAAGATGTGCACCTTGGTGTTTGTATGCCGAACAAATATTTGTTTAACAAAAATATCACATTTTTAACGTCTGACATATTTTCTACATTTTATGTATGCACTTCTATATAGGGTACATAGTTTGAGTACACAACTCCTCTGAAACCGTTCAGTCAATCAATCTGAAACATTACACACGTCTTCTACACATATTGTACATGTGCGCCTTGGTGCTTTTAGGCCGAAATTTATATAATCTTTTTGACTTAGCCATTTTTCTACATTTTTATATGCAATTCTATATAATTTCTTCTTTACACATCTGTACCTAAATTAGTATTCCTGTTTCTCACAACAAGAGGAATAAAAAATGCTATATATTTTCTAATCCACATTACGGTTTCTTGCCTTGGTAACCGCTTCACATTTCTGCATCTTCGCTGTCTGGTACATCTTTGAAGGGCGTATTTTATAACTTACGGCACTCTTGCTGACCTCTAATTCGTTTGTTAGAGCTTTAAATTTGGCTATATGGTATTTATATTAATGATATGTGGAATGATTATATAATGGCCCAACTATTACTTTTAGGGAGTGGGGCTAAGTGACTTTAGTGTCATGGGGATCTGGCACCAGGTCAGGTTATTCTAATTTCAGGGCTGCATTTTTTTTTCTGTAAATATTCATTTCTGATTTTTGTTGGGATTTTACCCCATCACAAACATAAAGGATTCGATCCGTTAACCCGTCCTAAAATGACCATAGCTGGTGACAGGCCGTTAATCATAATTAAATATGATATTGATAATATTGATAATGTACAATTAATGTAACCTAAGGTTATGCATTCAATCAATTTGTATGAATATTACAAAACGTTGCGTAGTTTTTCTCACCGATTAGTGTAGCAGCGGTAGCCTATTTCACCAAAATTGCAAAGTGTACTTATCTAGCAAAGTATACTTTGAGGGAGTAATCATTTATTTTTCCCGAAATGCATTATGTCATAGAACTAACGACTGCATGTATTTGATGAGTAAAGATAAGCAGAATTATTATACTGAATTTATTACATTATCACAGCCATTTTGGCTGTGATAATGTAATAAATCCAGTATAATAAAATTAATAAATTTATTCTTAAATCGAAAATTTCTCCCTCAAATTGTACTTAGCAGGATAAGTATACTTTGCAATTTTGGTGAAATAGGCTATTATGGAACTGACTGTCCGGCATACTACTGGTATCTGTATGTACCCTAAGGCATTCATTGGAGCAAACACAATGATGGATCGTAGCTAGTTTAATTTATTATAGGAATGAATGGCCTTTTTGTGGAATCTATCGGGGTATAAACTTGGAAAAGTCGCGGGAATACTGGACGAAGGCCGGAAGGCCTCGTCCAGTATTCCCGCGACTTTTCCAAGTTTATATCCCCGATAAATTCCACAAAAAGGCCATTCATTCCTTATAATTCCAGCATTTGAAATAAATTCATCAAGAAAATGTGTTTATTTTTCGTTTTCTTAAGAATTATTTTAACTGCGCCTCACGGTTACGGAAAGTAGTTCGGCGTGGGAGTTTACTGGGATATAAATTTTGGACAGAGACTTGCTACGGGCCAATCAAATGTTAGGGAATTGTGTAAATATTTTTGTGCTGGAATTATTAATAGAAATCCGCTCCAAAATGTGTAGTTTAAGACCTTATTGCTTGTAAAAAGAGCGAATGTAGCATGATCTCTTGTGAAAAGGAGTCAATATAGTGGTTTCTACTAGTGTTGATCCAAATCACCATACAGATCTACGCAATCTGATATTGGACTACTTATTTTCCAGATGGTCACACCTGTTAATGTTATTGCAATCAGTGTAGACTCAGATCATACTGCACATATTTACAGTCTGCTCTGGGTCTACTCTGTTCGCAAAACTCATTTCTTTTGCGCTATTCGGTAAGAAATAAACGGTGAAATACAACATAGGACCGGATCTATAAATATATTTGCAAAGGGAAATAACTAGCTACGACCCCTCATTGAACCGCCCTGCGTTAGACATGGCGGCAGTTCCATCACCTGTGATTGAACGAGCATTGAGAGTGACACTAATGCTTCACTTGATAAATATGACCGTGACTGGAGACGTGGAGCTTATGGGATTTGTGGTCAGGATAGCCCCTGTAGCCTATTCCACCAACATTGCAAAGTATACTTATCTATTGTCTGTTTCACGAAAGCTGCCCAAATTTTACGGCCATATAAACAATTCAAAAACCATCTTTTTTTCGATAATATTAAATTAATGGAAAATTTAAGAATGAGCCTTCTTTTTATTTCGTGAAATTTGGTCAAATATTGATTTTATTGCGAAAACAAAATTTCCCCATGTTAAATCCCCATAGACATCTTCACGGAGTGAAGATGTCTATGGGGATTTAACATGGGGACATTTTTTAGAATTTCAGAAATACTGGACCGATTTTTAAAATTTAACTTTTGTTTTCTTAGTTAGATCATTTCCAAGCTATCTAGCTATGTTTTGGAGTCAATTTCCAAAAAAAATAATTGTTTGACTCCTCCCACAAGTCCTCTACCTCTCCCCCCCCCATGTTAAATTCCCATAGACAAATCAATTTTTCGTAATAAAATCAATATTTTACCGAATTTCACGAAATAAAAAGAAGGCTCATTCTTAAATTTTGCTTTAATTTAATATTACCGAAAAAAATATTGTTTTTGCATTGTTTATATAGACGTAACATTTGGGCAGGTTTCGTGAAACAGACTGTAGCTAAGTTTACTTTCAGGGAGTAATCATTTATATTTCCCGAAATGTATTATTTCATATAGAACTAACGACTGATGTATTTGATGATTAAAAGTATGCATAATTAGTATATACTAAATTTATTACATTATCACAGCCAAAATTGCTGTGATAATGAAATAAATTCAGTATAATAAAAATTAATAAATTTGAAAATGTCTCCCTCAAAGTATACTTAGCAAGATAAGTATACTTTGCAATTTTGGTGAAATAGGCTCCTGATCAAATCACATTCTCCTGTAGTCTGATAACTATCTGTATTGCTTGTTAGGCGCCTCACAGATGTTTCATTGATGGCATGGCGAACAGTGCAGATCCTGATCAGACTGTGCGAATGCGAATGCACAGTCTGATCTGGATCTACACTGTTCACAAAACACATTAGCCCCATTTCTCCAGTCACAGCCACAAATAACAAGGATGTTCGGACCCTTTATTCTCATGACGCAATACCTGTATACGTATATGTAGCTGAGAGTGGAAAAAGTGTGCTTATGTTCATTAGCGACCGGTTAGACCCAACCAGCATCACATCTATATAATCAATCTAATCAGTGTCTGCACTGTTCCCATTCAGTCAGTAAAACATGTGTCATGCCTGTAACAAACTTTCACAATCCTTATCTTCATAGTCTTAAATAAATCCGTATCCTCATATGCATCTGAAATATTAAAATAAATTGCCAAACATAATAGAAAAGGGAAATCATTTTCCCATGGAAGCCATCTTTTCTCTTGTTGTTGTTCAACATTCAACATAACGAAATTAAGCTTTCAAATTTACAAGATATATGTAAATGTCAGATAAACACACTGACATAGTCAAATAACCAATTTCTGCATGTTTACTTTCTTTATTAATAATTTATTGATACAGCTTTGACAGTTTTATATCGCTAACATATCAAACAAGCCGGATAACCGATTGCAAAAATGACTCTTCCATGTGTTACATTAAAGAGATGGGGTTAAATTGCTACCCTCGCGAGGGGTATGGAGCGGAGTATCAATTTTGTTCCTACTGAAATATGAATTCATTCTTCAATCTGACCGGGATTAACACCTGAGGTTAAGTGATCCATCGTAGTACGGGTGCATGACACAAGATCAGTAGCCGATTTCACCAACATTTCAAAGTATACTTTTCCCGAAATGCATTATGTCATATAGAACTAATTACTGCATATATTTGAGATTATTACAAGTATGCAGAATTATTATACTGAATTTATTACATTATCACAGCCAAAATGGCTGTGATAAAGTAATAAATTCAGTACAATACAAATTAATAAATTTATCCTAAAATCGAAAATTTCTCCATCAAAGTATACTTTGCTAGATAAGTATACTTTGCAATGTTGGTGAAATAGGCTACAGGACCCTGTCATGCAGAGTTAAGAGTTTATATTATAATTGCAATGCTGAACATATGGCACTCTTCCATTACAGGAACATTCCCGCTTGTATATGACCTTGCTGTTGAACGGACGTAAATCCATACTCTATCAAAGGATCCAGTCACAGTTACATACATTGTATACATGTATGTGATGTCATGTGACGTGACGCGAAGACAGACAGACAGACATAACTGAAACCGAACAGATCATACATATATTAATTCCACATAGAAACGTGTCATTTACATACACTTTTTCTTGACCTTTCTGTACCATTTTCAGACGGATAGTGCACATGGTTCGTTACGAACCGTTTCTGGACAGGAACATTGGCAAATCTAGCAGACCGAGGATATCCCATTATTAGTATGTCCATTGTATTTGTTTTGTCCAATTAAGGACACGTTCTCTCTGCACTAAATTACAGACACCATTTATGACAATCCTATGTATACATTCCGCCTACGGAAGTTTACTTGTTAATGACAGATAATGGTAGATAATCAAGATGCATGATCACGTGGTTACTACAGCAAAAACAATGGCTGAACGTGTTGAAAATGCGCCCACTCCAAAGTAAGTATTATTTGATATTTTCCTTAATAGGCAACGTATTTTAATGAAATATGGCGAAGCCAACGCATCTTCATGAGCTGCATTTGGTGGTCTATGGACTTTGGCACAGACTTCTGTCATTTTTGCGAAGAAGAATCGATTTCCGTGTCGGAGACACGGAAATCGATTCTTCGCAAAAACAACAGAAGTTTGGGCGTAAATACAGAGACCACCAAATGCAGCTTAACAAGACGCGCCCACTCCAAAGTAAGTATTATTTGATATTTTCCTTAATAGGCAATGGATTTTAATGAAATATGGCGAAGCCAACGCGTCTTCATGAGCTGCATTTGGTGGTCTATGGACTTTGGCACAGACTTCTGTCATTTTTGCGAAGAATCGATTTCCGTGTCGGAGACACGGAAATCGATTCTTCGCAAAAACGACAGAAGTTTGGGCGTAAATACAGAGACCACCAAATGCAGCTTAACAAGACGCGTTTTATGCGCCATATTTCATCAAAATCCGTTACGTAATAAGGACACTATAAAAGAATACGTACTTTGAATCGGTACTTGTTGTATTATTTGATATTTCTTTAATAGGCAACGGATTTTAATTAAATATGGCGAAGCCAACGCGTATTCATGAGCTACATTTGGTGGTCCTGGGATTTCGGCACATACTTATGTCGTTTTTGCGAAGAATCTGTAGACACGGAAATCGATTCTTCGCAAAAATGACAGAAGTTTGGGCCAAAGTACCGAGCCCACCAAATGCAGCTTAACAAGACGTGTTTGATGCGCCATATTTCATCAACATCCGTTACATAATAAGGACAAAATAAAATAATACTTACTTTGAATCGGAGGGCTTCTGGAAGTTTCAGTACGTGTTGTTGATGTTGTAACCACGTGATCATACACCTTGGATAATGTAAGGAAGGCTGCTAGCAGTTCTGTTCCGATGTTGTAATAGAGGTGGTCAATGGGGAAAATAGGCTAACTCCATGAAGGAGTTGCCCTTATATTCCACTGACTCCTGCAGGTGTTATGTCCTGATGTTAGTGTATGCTTTCATGGATAGAACAATATTACTAAATAAGAAGATATATAGTTGAGTCACTGCGTGTAATGGATAACATAACAACTGTTCCACTGACTCAAGATTCCATTAGCATCATGCGTTTTAGTTGTTTTGTGGAAATGTTATAAAAGTATAAAAGTTTACTGATGTGTCCCAAAATAAGCTTGCTTTTTCAAATTGCTATATCTCTGTGACCGCTTGCGATATCAACTTGAAACTTCATATACACATTGATCATCATCCATATTTCATTATATACACTGCCAATGCTGCTCAGAAGCCCAAGGTGAAGGTCAAATTACTTAGAATTGTGTTTGTTAAAGCTTACGTTAACGTATTTTTCAAATTAGTTACTACATCTCTGCGACCACTTGCGATATCAACTTGAAACTTCATATACACATTTATCACCATCCATCTTTTCATTGTATACTCTACCCATGCTGCACAGGAGCCTAAGGTCAAATTACTTATATTTTGTTTAAAGCTTACGTTAAAGTTTTTCAAATTGCTCTATCTCTGTGACCGCTTGCGATATCAACTTGAAGCTTCATATACACATGGATCACCATCCATATATTCATTGTGTACCATACCCGTGCTGCCCAGGAGCCCAAGGTCAATGTCAAATGACTTAGAATTTTATTTGTTAAAGCTTACGTTAACGTTTCTTTTCTTCAAATTGAAACTTCATATAATTATACGCATTGATCACCATCCATATTTTCATTGTATACACTACCCATGTTGTCCAGGAGCCCAAGGTCAAATGACTTAGAATTTGTTTAAAGCTTACGTTAATGTATTTCAAATTGTTATATCTCTGTGACTGCTTGGGCATATCGAACTTGAAACTTCATATACACATTGATCACCATCCATATTTTCATTGTATATCCTACCAATGCTGTCCAGGAGCCCAAGGTCAAATGACATAGCATTTTTGTTTAAAGCTTACATTGCAGTTTGTCAAATTGCTATATCTATATGACCGCTTGCGATATCAACTTGAAACGTATACACATTGATCACCATTTATTGTGATCAATAAGCATACTACACCAATACCCAGGGTCAAGGATTTTGTATTTCAATCCAGGCATCATCGGGGAGCATTTGTCGGATTTACCCACCATCTAGGAGAAAAATACATAACGCAAGTGGACAAAACACATTATAAAAGATAATTAATGGCGCTTTGGGAAATAATGATGTCATACCTAATAAAACGTACATACTGTTTTCTGACATATTCCATTATTATTGACATATTCCTGTCGAACTTAGCCACGGTTGAGAAAATCTACCTTATGACGTATGCGACCAGCGTGGCCCCAGACCAGCCTGCGCGTACGCGCAGTCTGATCAGGGCCTACGCTGTTCGCCATTCAGTCATACTGTATAAGTGCGCAACAAGACAACGCTTCCTTTTTTTGCTAATGTTTCACAGCCCGCAGCATATGTATACTGAAACTATGTTAGTCTATAAATAAAAGTCACACTTTGCAGACTGGGTTCATTTATTGTGATCTAGTTTATGTAAACCTTAAAGGGACTGGGTCACAGACATGCAAATATAGTGATGAGATAGATAGTTAAGCTAATTTAATTATAGGTTTATATCGAAACTCAGTTGTACTGGAAAAAACTGTGGATTTATAAAATGTATTCCGACCAAATTTTGGCTATTAACCCTTTCAACCTTAAGTAACTGGAATGGACTGTGATATGCTAATTATCCGACCAATCCAGTCGTCACAAAATGTTTTTTTAGAATAGTCCATTTATGAAAAGGGGGTGTTTTTGTTCTAAAAAATATATAAAAAAATACTTGCAAAAAGTGCGGATCCATATGAGACGGCTCATCTGGATCTGCACTGTTTGCAATCGGGTTCAATGGGTTAACCGCATTACATCCCATTAAGTGTCAGACTTTTACATCAATAACACAAAGTCACCCTCCCCGAATTACTTTATTCTTTGAAATTCCATCAAATATCGATTTTATTGCGACAAAAAATACTTTGATATTTAAGGGAATTTAACATGGGGCAAAAAGTAGCTGCAGAGTGAAGAAGCGTGTTTAGTTGAAAACCTGTTTTCACGAAACCTGCCCACATTTTACGCCTATATAAACAATGCAAAAACCGTATTTTTTCGATACTATTGCATTTTATCAAAAATTTAAGAATGAGCATTTTTATTTCGTGAAATTTGGTCCAATATTGATTTTATTACGAAAAAACAATTTCCTCATGTCAAACGTCCCCATAGACATCTTCTCTATGGTGATTTAACATGGGGAAATGTTTCTAATTTCAGAAATAGTGGACCGATTTCAAAATTAACTTTTGTTTTCTTAGTTATATCATTTCCAAGCTATCTGGTCAGATTTCATGCTTTTGGCTCCTCCCCCAACGCCTCCACCCCTTTCCCCCCCCATGTTAAATTCCCATTAACAAATCAATTTTTCGTGATAAAATATTTGACCAAATTTCACGAAATAAAAAGAAGGCTCTTTCTTAATTTTGATAAAATTTAATATTATCGAAAAATATATGGTTTTTGCATTGTATATATAGCCGTAAAATTTAGGCAGATTTCGTGAAACAGACAGTTTAGTAATTTCATCGGGTGGCCTACATGTGCGGTTTTCGTATTCAAATTTTGCTCTATCCGTTTTCTAGTTATGATCGATCCATGCATGTGTCACCGGTGCTGCACTCCGCACAAGCGTAAAATGTGTCACGTCGAAAAATGCAAGGATTTACCGACAACATACCACCCTTGCGCCGGTTACAAATGTGTTTATGCAGTATGTTCTGCATGTAGGTGAACGTGAATCCGTTAGAAATCCCCTGGGTGCGTTTCACTAAACTTCGTACGACTACAATGTTCGTAAGTGTACATTTAGGATCGTCTGTAAATTTCAATTGATGGATTTACATTTATTGAGCATAGGCTGCATATGCAGCCTATGCTCAATAAACGTAAATCAAATAATTGTTTACAAGAAAATATTGTTAATGTGAAATTTACAGACTATCATAATGTTGCACTTACGAACATTTTAGTCGTAAGAAGTTTAGTGAAACGGGCCCCGGTGTTTGTTCTATATGAAATACAACATCTTAACGCTACATGTCCACTCAGTAGGCACAAAATGTCCTTTATATCACAGACATCATCTAAGACAGTTTTCAGCTGATATGATTTTCTGAATTAGATACTCAGGTGGGTCAGTGTTTATAAGTTCTGTTTTTAAGTTTTTCTTTCCAATAATTTTTAATATTACAATGTGTAGAACCGCAGAAAATCTCCATTAGGTAGATTATATAAGTTTTTTAAATCATGGAATTTATAGAAGTCCTGTATTCTGTAGTCATATATGTTTTTAATATATAGTATACCTTTATTGTAGCAATCTTTATAGAATATGGTATTGTTATTGTTGAGTTTTATGTTTGTATTGTGTCATAAAATTTCGTTGGAAATTAGAGGGCATGTTTGTTTAAAATTAATTTTACTCCATGAGATAATAATTTGGCTTAAAAATGTATACTTTTTGATTATATGTTTTGCATAACATTGATTAAAATTGCTTTTAAACATTAAGTTTCTTTTCACGAGGTTTTTAATGAATTTATAAATGTATGAATATTTATCATTTTAAGTCCACAATTTTCATAGTTCTGGATGATTACTTTCCTTGATATCTTATCTGGTTTTCTTGTTTTAGCTGCTTATAAGTTAGCCAGCAAATGCAACCCAGATCTAACGTGACTTATAGAGCAGTGACTCATTATATGTGTACCTGCTGATCAGTTAGTCCAGCAAATGCAACCTTACATAACGTGGCTTATAAGTGTAGATGCTTATCAGTTAGCCCAACAAATGCAGCCTGATATAACGTGGCTTATAGACTAGTGACTCACTATAAATATACATGCTGACCGGCTAGTCCAGCAAATGCAGCCTGATATAATGTGGTTTGAGGAGGAGTGATTTATTATAAGTGTAGTGTGGTGTAGGGGTGAAATGGATGAAAACACAAATCAAATAACTTTCAAAAATAATGTATGTAATTTGTTGTCATATTAGGAATATTAAACATGTCCGTCTAATGTTCGCAGCCATTTCCAGAACATGTTCAGAGAACAACATTTTTGTTACTGTATACTATATGGTACATCAAGTTACCATCTCCGCCATCTTTGTATGTACAGCCATCTTACAGTTTTATCACTTCGAGCGTTTGACACATACAGCAAAGAACATGACAGAAAAAGTATTACAATGTGGTGCAATACATTATAGACATATATGACAACAGCGTGCTATAAATAGTATGACAGAAAGCTATACAACAGGTTAAGGTCATACGATCGCGTATTCAACCTGCTGCATTGGGGGGGGGGATCCCAAAATCAGAACGGAATATTTACATCGAAAAAAATATATATTCAGCTCTGAAATTAGAATAACCCGACCTGGTTCCAGGTCCATACCACACCAAAGCCACTTGGCCCCTTCCCCTAAAAGTAATAGGAAATAAGACTTTGTATATAAGTGTGATGAAAACAACCAATAGGACGTTGCACAAACTTGTATTTATGTCAAATTATTTGTGGTATGTGTCAAACGCCACAAGAGGTAAACGTTACTGATGGATTGCATACACTAAGATGGCCAATATAGCAACTCCATGCCCCGTATAGTGTACAGTAACAAGCTAAAGCAAATACAAATCACATTTGAGATCATCAAAGACTCAAGCACTTTCAACTTTGCAGACATTGGTTACTCTGCGCTACCTGGCGAAGGGTGAGTTCTACTCCGAGGCTGGCGACATCCACGGTGTCTCTGTGAGTTCAGTTTCTCGGTGTATTATTGATGTTGTCTCCGCCATCAGTAATCGACTGGACAACATCAGTTTTCCCACCGAGAAACAAGACTTTCCTGGTTTGCAGCATACTGGACTAAGGAAGTTGATTTAACAGCTGTCGTTTGGTTGTCAAAGTCGGACCGGAAGTTTACATTCAAAGGGCTTGATGGATTTCCAATACTGAAGAGTTCTTAAGTTCGTAAATTAAGAAATTTTGCACGAACATGTTAGTGAAACGCACGTTAGAAGTTCGCAAGAAGTTCGTACGAAAAGTATCGTAGTCGTAAGAAAGTTCGTATCGTAAGAAATTCGGTGAAACGGGCCCATGTACACTAAAACGGTACAACCTAACGACCTATATAGAAACGTCACCGGACGATGGATCTGATCGCTGTTTGGAATGCGCGGGCGACGCCGCAATCGGCCGTTATCGCGGCTGTGAATGGGAAATCACCCTCCCGAGACGTATATTGGTTTCCAATGACCGGTCCAGGCAAGACTAAATTGCAAGATCTGAATTCTCTCAGACGGATTGTCAACCGCCGGAAATAACCGCGCCAATTTCAGATCTTACATATGTTTCTACCTCTTTATTGACCAGCATAATGCTGTTACTAATATGTGTAATTGGCTACTGGCTGATGGAATTGTGAACAGTGTACATGTATACCCTGACCATCGCGCAGTCTGATCTGGCTCTTCACTGTTCGCGACAGTCATAATCCCAGTTTTCTTTGACCACCACTCATTAACAATACTTCATTCTTTGTATTGGTTCGCAATCCAATTGAATGTGGCAATTCCTTGACATTTCATTAGTTTATCTATTAAATTGCTGCTACGGGGGAAACAATATCATGTGGGATATTGACTACTGTAAGCGATTGCTGCCGCTTCTAGAGGACACAGTCAACTTATGAATAATATAGACGGTAAACCAGTCCTGGTACAGCTTAGCAACAAGGAGTAAATTCTCAGGACAACGGCATTGATTGTTATTATTATGACAGATAGATAAATAAAATAGATGCTGCAGGAAAGGTATGTCTGTGCCAAACATTTTATTATATTATTTTCATGCTCTACACATGCAGGTTAAATTTTTTCTGTGTGCGACTTGATGTGGGGGTGAGATAGAGATTTCGAAAGTGAAAGTAGACGGTTCCGTCAAAAAAGGGGAAATAACTCATGGAAATCAACCCGCATGACCCCGTGTTTGGCATGGATCTAGAACCGGCTTAGGTCACTGACTCCAGGAATGGAAGTAACAAAATTGATTTTGTCGCAGGTAGTTTGCGATTGTCATGTTTGTGTGAATGTGGGTCTATGGGAAATCAATTGGTTGTCTGTTTCCTATATGACCCTGTTTCTACAGGCTGTCTGCAATGGTACCAGTTGTATCTTTTTTATTGCCCGATCGCGTCTTCCGGCATTCGCCATCATTTCACGACAATATTGGACGCAAAAAAAAATGTCGAAAATCGTGAAAATGAGAAAAAAAATCCTTCTAATAATGGAAAAGGGGGAGATAATTTGGTTTCCCATAAGCTTAATATGGCAAATTTCTCAAAGAAGTACCACTTTTCAGCTATGGGACATTGCTAAAGAATTGTTAGCTGAAGTGATGGTATCAAGTAAAATGTCTGCTTCAGGAAATTTGGCAAATTCTGTCAGAAGAAACCAATTACCGTATTTACCATAGTTATTTTTTATTTATCGGAAACTTGATTTTTTGGCAAAAATCTTCCAATTTTTGCTTATCCAGCACAACTTTTGGGTAATTTCTTTGCTACATTTGTATAGATAGCATGTGTATAATGTTTTCTGGACCCATTGAGTCAATTTGTAATACTGAAATGAGTGTTGCCTGTGTGTGAAACCAAAGTTTACTCGATAACCTTGAATTTTGTGGGTTGGCTGTGAATTTTGTCCATTATTGCATAACATTTGTTACAGGAAATAGCAACACCAATCAGTTGTGTGAAACAGTGTTCGACTCAATGAGTTAGTGTCATTGCGTAAAGCATTTATGCGGTTTTTCGTATAACAGGGCATCATTAGTGGACCAACGGAAATCATGAAATCGTTAAATCTTCTATGCTGATTTGAGGGTTGTCACGAAATACTAAATATGTCGCGACTCGCACTGTACTGACCCAATCAATGCGAAAACATATTTCGATGAAAGATAATGAATACTTGTTATAATTAATACAAAATCAGAAAATTATCTCCTTCTATAGGACACAGTCAACTTATGAATAATATAGACGGTAAACCAGTCCTGGTACAGCTTAGCAACAAGGAGTAAATTCTCAGGACAACGGCATTGATTGTTATTATTATGACAGATAGATAAATAAAATAGATGCTGCAGGAAAGGTATGTCTGTGCCAAACATTTTATTATATTATTTTCATGCTCTACACATGCAGGTTAAATTTTTTCTGTGTGCGACTTGATGTGGGGGTGAGATAGAGATTTCGAAAGTGAAAGTAGACGGTTCCGTCAAAAAAGGGGAAATAACTCATGGAAATCAACCCGCATGACCCCGTGTTTGGCATGGATCTAGAACCGGCTTAGGTCACTGACTCCAGGAATGGAAGTAACAAAATTGATTTTGTCGCAGGTAGTTTGCGATTGTCATGTTTGTGTGAATGTGGGTCTATGGGAAATCAATTGGTTGTCTGTTTCCTAGAGTTTCATAGCTTCTAGAGTTTCAGTGGCGAAGACATATCCGCAGTTACTGTACTGTACTTGTTAGTCCCATCGTCAAAACGGACCTTGCGACTTTCGTTACCGGTGTAGACCGTGATAACCATGCAACACAAAAGAAACTATCGCACATTTATTTTACGATTGTCCACATACAAAAACCTTTTATTTTAACTTAAAATCGAATCTACAAATCAAGTGAAATTTGGATTTCGAAATAAATAAAAAATATTTTCTTATTCTTATCAGATACCAAAAAATAAATGCAATAAATATATGTATGCTAATTGTTAAGAAATATATTTACGAGATACAAAACACACTTCCGGCAAAGCGAACACAAACTGAGCATATATGGGATGTACTTAAAACATAGTTTCGTTAAACTATAAACATATATTTATAAAACAATGGAGACTGTGTGGACACAGACATTTCTGAGCGTTAAAATAAACAATGGATTTTTGCATTTATGTAACAGTGTGTATGCCAGAAAACTACAATTTTGATATTGCAAACTCAGTACAAACTTTGTTCTCAATATGGATGTACATGTATTCATATACGGTAATTATCTGTTGTTGTTTTTGGGAGATGTCTGTATATGAGAATGTATATGAAAATGTATGTTATTGTAAAAGACCGGAAATAAAATGTTAAAATAAAAAAACCTGTATCATGGATAGTCAAGATAGAGAGTTTTTCTTAAAGTAGTAATTTAGTGTCGTAATAGTGCAGTAGTTGAGGATTGACAATTACAAAACATGATTATGAAGTGGTTAATTACAGTGGAACCTCTTGAAACCGGACACACTGGGCCACCCAGGGTGTCCGGCTTCCAGAGGTTCCACTGTATATTGCTTGTATATGTAGCGCATTCACTAATCTGGTCGCAAAGGTGTCCATGTACCTACCTACCTACCTGTTTGCTGGTCTACCATGTCTACTGTGAACCAATTATTGTAAAGATACAATGTTAATTTAAATTATGTATTACATGTATGTATCCGAGTAAAGTCTGGAATGTACGTTTCTTTATATCCACAACGAAAAGAAACCCATACACATGTATTTTCCAGCAAATTAGTTCATTACATGACATGAAAACTACATTTTTGACAGCTTTCTCTTCCGTCTAAACTGTATAAAATGATGATAAAATACTATACGAAACGGCTTGCAAGCAATCCTTATGCTGTTGGCGTATGGGGTTCAAATGGAAAGTACTAACTGAAAGCAATCCGCCATTTGGAGCGCCACTAGTGACACGTTGTGTGTCAATAACGTATATCTATCCATACATACCGGTTGTGTTTTGCGTCTGTTTCCTTCAATGTGTGGCCTTTTAAAAAGGAAAATGAAAAAATAAACGACAAACAGCTTACACTGTCGAAGAACGTCCGTCCTATTCGCCACCGTAAACTGTGCTCAGTCTGATCAGGATATGTACTGTCATTCCAGCAATTAAACACCGGCCATTACATGCTTCTAACAAGCAATATAAATCGCAATATAAATCGTTATCAGGCTACATTGGTGTTATTTTATCAGGAGATAACTGTTCACAAATCACAACCACATATAATAGGTACCAAGACAGGTTAAAGCAAATCGGAATTGAAAGCTCATATTCTCATTTATCACCTGCCATAAATTCATCCCACATTTTTTAAAAATGTGGGGGTACTGATTCCGAGTAACACTATATGCACAGCCCCCGTCGACTAACTTAAAACTGCATACACTTATTTATCATCATCCATATTTTTTATTTCGTGACTCAACCATGCTACCCGAATGAAAAATGTATAGTTATTTCCACCTAACGAATAGTGCGATTGTGTGTGTTTGCGACAGTGTAGATCCAGATCAGCATGTGCATCCGCACAGTCTGATCAGAATATGCACTGTTCGCATTTCCATCAATAAAAGACACACCATGCTTCCAACATACCTCGTAGAGCTCCAGATAAGGTGCATATTTGCAAATTGTACGCATTTATTTTAGCAGAATACGCATTGATTATCAAACGTGCGAAGTACAAAATACTCACAGCAATTTGAAAATACGCATTGATTTTCAAATTGAGTAGTGAAAATACTGTAATAAAGTTTAAAATTTACTTAGTTGATAAGTCAAATAAGTGAATTTTTTGTGTTTTTTTTAATATAATTGTTTCCATATTTAATAAGCAAATCAATCAATGATACACTTGTAAACGTAATAATAATATTAATATAAATATAATACTCTTTAGATACAAAACTTATCTGGAGCGTTGCCTTGGCGATTGTATATTGTGACTTCCTGCCCTCTTGTGTATAGTTCCCGTGATATGTGGCAGAGGTTACTGTGCAACAAATGCCATCCCGTGCGTTAGAGATTTTCCAGGAAGTATCACTTTTGAAATACATGTACATGTGAATAAAATGTAAATTGCATCTTTCTAAACAACAATTGCACGCTTAACCAGAGAAAAGTCGTTGGCACGCCATCGCAATATAACCACTTTTGTTTGTTTTCCTCAAATATTTAAGTCTGAAACGGGGAGATAATTCATGAGCTGGGTTTAAAAAAAGTCGAAATTCATTTTGCGCTTCTGCATCTCATACGGAAGTGACATAATGTATCAAATATGAAATATCCAGCTAGTATGCTTTAAAAGTATTACGACTTACAAGGCAAACTTATGTGGAGATAATCAATGACCGCCTGAAGTCAAATACATAATTAAAATTCACACTTTGCGCATCTGCACACCATGAGGAAGTCACACGCCCAAATATATAGTCTCCATCTATTACGGTTTATAAGTTGTCCCACAGCCGCCTAGACGAACTCCGGAACAACCAACTACATCAATCGCCGGTACATCGACCGGCCGATTCGACTACGACTGCGACTACAACGGACCCGAGATACTAAAAGTCGAGTTGCCGCCATCTACTACCAGGAAGCACCACTACATCGTCAGAAACACGTCGACAGGACCCTTTCGAGCCATCGTTCACCCAACAACCATCACAGACATCAACGGATATCTACACAAGGGCTATCTGACCTGTACCTTCACTGACGGAGATTTACAGGGAGAAAGATACTACCAACACCAGATCACCAGCGAGAACGTCCGCGCGGTTAGAAAACAGATTCATCTCAGCAACAAGAACTACGGCGACGTGTCGGCAGAATTTGCTTCTTTAATGAGGAAACCAGGGCGGAAGCGAGGCGGCATAGATCTCGGGGCCAGGATAGCCATGGAACGACCACCAATCACCACAGTATACTAGGCGGCTGATTGCGAGCAGCAAACAACATACTCGGCGACCGTGCTCCGGATTACTGCACGAAATTAGGTCATCAAATTGGTGACCGCCAGCAGTAATCCAATTCGCACATTTGTCTCTGGGGCCCTAAGCCCGCGAACTGGTTCTACCCAGATTGCACAATTTCAAAAATTCAAAATTCCCATTCGGCCCAAGTTTTTATTCCGCCTTTTGCGGACGGCGTGCAAGTCCATAGAGACAGTGCGGCCGTTAAACGTAAGCAAAAGAAAGAAAGAAAGTTTATAAGTTGTACTTCTTACAAGAAAAGTGACGGACGGAAGGATGAACGGAAACCCGTGACGAAACAATATATAGCAATCACCAGGGGCCCATTTCACTAAACTTCGTACGACTAAAATGTTCGTAAGTGCAAATTTAGGATCGTCTGGAAATTTCAATTCATGAATTTACATGTATTGCATATGCACATGCCTATGCTCAATAAATACAAATCCAATAATGTTTTACAAGGAAACACTGTTAATGTAAAATTTACAGACTATCATCATTTTGCACTTACGAACATTTTAGTCGTAAGAAGTTTAGTGAAACAGGCCACAGAATAACAACTGGGGAATAAAGGAGAACAAAACACGATAAAAGCAGGCAAAAACGGCCGTGTGCACTTACTGTTTGAAGTGAACAATGTGACGACTGACAGATACAATGAGCAGTCAGCATATTTCTGCAGTCCACCAACGTGTAGAGTTTCCTTGTACAGTAACAGGACAGAGTGAATGGCTGTAGCAATCTGGGGGCCGTTTCACTAAGCTTCGTACGACTAAAATGTTCGTAAGTGAAAAATTATGATAGTCTGTAAATGTCACATTAACAATGTTTTCTTGTAAACAATTATTGGATTTACATTTATTGAGCATAGGCTGCATAAGCAGCCTAAGCTCAATAAATGTAAATCCATCAATTGGAATTTACCGCCTATTCTAAATTTGCACTTACGAACATTTTTAGTCGTGATTAAATGTATATACATGTAGAATTATTATACTGAATGTATTACACATTATCACAGTCATTTTGTAATAATGTAATAAATTCAGTATAATACACATTAATAAATTTATCCTTAATTTGAAAATTTCTCCCTCAAAGTGTACTTAGCCAGATATGTATACCTTTCAATACTTTGCAATGTTGATGAAATAGGCAAATGATGTCTTGTAGACATTCTACAGCTCATATTGACAACGGCGGTCCAGTGTATTTGGATATCGAGTTTATCAGGTAAGGCTACAATTTCAGGGGGCCGTTTCACTAAACTACGTACGGCTAAAATGTTCGTAAGCGCAAAATTATTGGATTTACATTTATTGAGCACAGGCTGCACCTATGCTCAATAAATGTTAATCCATCAATTGAAATTTCCAGACGATCCTAAATTTGCACTTTTGCACAGTTTAGTCTTACGAAGTTTAGTGAAACGGCCCCATAACCGCGCCTGTTAAACTTCATACTAGATACTAGTCCAGTATTTCATGCCACAGTTAGATCACAGTTCGTCCGCATGTACGAGGAGATAATCTGCGAGTTTTAGCAAGTGGAGTATCGATCTTACATGCGGACGAACATGATTTAACTGTGTTACAACATCTTCATGTCCAAGCATTGCCCATGTGCTGTGTAAATGCAGAAACAAAACTAGAAAATGTATAAAGAGATGTGATACTTATTATCCGGTAATACGTTTTAGGCAAAGGTAAAGGAATACGATTTCTTTAACCATGTGAGCTGATTACTGTGAAGTATACACGAGTGATTTGGCAATGCGCTAAAAACGAGTGAGCGTTGCGAACGCAGTTTGTTTAACGGTAGGATCAAATCACGATGGCACTAATTCTCAAGATCATCAACGCGCCTGGCTAAGTAGAGAATAGTAGGCTAGTGCCGTGAATGGGGAAAAATATTTGGCAAGGCTCAGGAAACGGGATGGGCGAGGCTCTGCCGAGCACATCCCTTTCCGTGCCGCGCCAGATATTTTTTCTCATTCACGGCACTAACCTACTATTCTATGTATCCCGTCAACACCTACAAATGGCTGTAAAATGCAAAAATTGTATTGACTGGATATCAAAAATGTTTCACGGCACCGTGTTTCACGACACATACGCACTGTGTTGACGGGATAAATAAACATTTTCATACATTTCGCACATGATACTTTATAAAAAAAACACAAAGGGAGTTAAGCGTAATGTATGGTCACAAGCTATGCGAATCCATTTCTGGAAACGGTCGCTATTGAGAGGGTGATTTCGAGAACATGATTTGATTGGTCGAAGGAAACACGTCATTGTGACGTTAATGGTAAGCACGAGAGCGGTGTAAATTACTGATGCCGCATGGTGTAATTCACCGTTAGATTTCTGTAAACCATTGACATGATTGATGCCGCGTGGTGTAATTCACCGTTAGATTTCTGTAAACTACTGATGCCGCGTGGTGTAATTCACCGTTAGATTTCTGTAAAATAGTAGTTATTTCCTCCTTGAGTGAGAGCATTGCAGAAATGTTACAAACGGAACAAGATACATGTCTAATACAGAATAGAGTGTTTCATGGTGGTTGATAGAAGAAGACCGGGTAGTGAAATGTATTCCTAATCACGACCTCAGTATTCTTCTAAAAGAAACCAACACATGCACGATAATTTGAAAGTAATATATGCATCTATAATACAACATACTGGTACAAACTCGCACCATTAAGAAGTATTCCACTCGCCACTCTGTCATTCATGCCCTGAGTCAGCGATGCACCAGCTATTACCCTAACTCGGAGGCCAGACAGCCCAGCCGGCTGAACGGTAAGTATACCACAATCGCAAGTGCATACATCAGTGTATATGACGCGTCATGTGGAAACTTTGTGAAGTGTAAGGCTTTGATACCAACATACGTAGAGTGTACCAATATCTCACAACACATATGTGCTGCTGGATCATGGTCCACTTTGCTCAACACTCAGACAGTGACGTATCTCGTCGACTCACAACCTTCAATATAGATCCAAGCCTATCACATACATGGTACAATCGCATGCGTCCATATATCTACCTGATCAGAGGCGCCCTTCAGCTGCAAAGCATTAACTGTAACCTGTGAAGGTACCACGTACCAATATGTATCTGATGTGATATGTAACATGTCCGGAGCGCTACACAAAGCATACATTTGTCGTTCAATTGGCAAATAGGTGAACCGGTTGAATACATGCATTCCGCATTGTTGAAAGATTTTACGCCATAATGGTTGTCGCAGGTCCTCAGAGTGCATAGAGAATAGTAGGTTAGTGCCGTGAATGGGAAAAAATATCCGGCAAGGCTCAAGCATTTCTTTATTTCTCATCAGAAGTATATGTCGTGACCACTCACAAGGCTCTGCCAAGCACATCCCGTTTCCGTGCCGCGCCAGATATTTTTTTCCATTCACGGCACTAACCTACTATTCTATTTATCCCGTCAACACCTACAAATGGCTGTAAAATGCAAAAATAGTATTGACTGGATATCAAAAATGTTTCACGGCACCGTGTTTCACGGCACATACGCACTGTGTTGGCGGGATAAATACAGTAGTACATGCAATGGGGTATCATGTTGTTGGTGAAGTGTCCACATTTGTCACAATGACGAGACCATGTATCAGAAAAAAATTTGTGCAATTAAGTAAATTGCCGATTTACATTGGATCGCTAATTTGTGATTGACGACGGAATTTGACCATAAGGTACATGGTGACAATGTCTGATGAATGACCTTGAACTTTGACAAATCAATGTAAGCCTCGGTACGGTTATGCCAGAGTAGCTTTTCATGCTCACGAATTGTATTATACAATGTATTTGTCCACAGACTTCACTGGAAAGGTACCTGTCTCTTTAATAAAATGCGATGTATCAGGAATAAAGCCGATCGCCGCTGTTGAGTTGTTAATGTATGCTGTAAGACGGTTCACGAAAACATGTTTTGCTACTCTAAAAGTTGATAGAGATTGATTAGTTGGCCTAATAACCACAACTTACTGTGATCAATTTCTGCCTGCAGAGACAATGATCCCACTAACCCACAGCAATATCATTTCGTGTTCTTCTTGACAAACCTTGCATATATTTAATGCACTTGCGATGTGCGCATTCTAATATTATAGAATCTGCTGGTATTGTGTTGTTCCATAATTCAATTCCATATAACGCCTTGGGTAGCACTATACGTTCGTAGATTTTCTTAGACGTCAATGGATGAAGACAGTCATTGTAAATGCCACTGTTGCTAATATTCATAAAAGTTCCTTGAATCTTTGCAGTCGCGTCCAATATATTTTGCTTTGTGTCCAAATATTTGTCACAGATGATACCAAGATGGTTGTAATTTACACATTGTTCAACAACATCGTTTCCAAGATGCCACGTACGATTTCTGGTTACGTAATCATGTTTTGATTTATGGAACACACTAACATTGCACTTGCTACTGTTGTATTTATACCGCCATTTACATGAATACTTATAGCTCACGTCATTCATAGCTTGAAGACCGTATTTCGCATATGACACTAACACCATGTCGTCCGCCACGGTAGAAGAGCTGCAGTTAATACCAGCTGATCTATATACACCAGGTAGAAAAATGTCGAGTTCCCTGCAGTACATTAAAATTCTCCGATTTTAAGTTCTTATATCTTACACAACCAGTCATGTCTTTATACATATCCATTATTGCATTCAGTTCAGGTACATTAATTTCTAATTCCTTTAGTTTGACGAATAATTCGTCATGCCACACTTTATCAAAAACCTTCTGTGCATCCAAAAAGCATACATACAATTTACTATCTTGTTCCTTTGGGAATGAAATGGACTCCCTCCGCAAGAATGAAGTCATTACACAACTGAATCCTTTCTGAAAACCGCCTTGTAGAGACGAAATTTGGTCTGAACGTTCTATGTAAATCCGATGATATAGTAGTCTTTCATAAATTTTTAATAGACATGAACTTAGAGTACTGGTAATGCCTCTGTAATTATTTGGATCATCCTTACGTTTTATACCTCCTTTATGCAGCGTTATGACTACTCCATGTTTCATCTTGATAGGTGTGTATGATCTTTTGAGCATAACCGTGCAAAACCAGGCCAGAATGTTAATCAGATGATCACCTCCACGTTAATTCGTTGTTCCAGTATGGTTTTAAAAATGGTTTAAATTTTGTTTTCGGAATTGTATCCTTACTGCTTGCGCACATTTACTGCACTAAGCCGTCATACATCACGTCAATATCACTTGTACTGACACAGGCATTATGTATCGTGCATGTTTCAGACAACATTACTGTCAGTACTTCACTATAGTGCCACAGTTGATAATCAGATGCCATTTTCCAGTTCAATTTTGACATATAGCACTCACTACTTGTGGCGAACTCCTGCGCATTTGGAAGTAACACGTCACACACCACAGGTCTATGTCGCGATACGTTCATGGCACTGTCGTCGAGGACTTCTCAGCGTACGACTCTGTCGAGACTCTCTGCGCACAAAATAATGTGGTACATTATAGATTCGCTGCTCTCGTCATATGAGACAAATGTGGACTCAGCACCAACACACGTGTCTAAAACATTGATGGCCACAAGATTGTTTTCGTCAAGGAACTGCAATAGGTCTCTGTCTCGATTATCAAGATGTGTTGTGGGTATCGGACCATTTAAGTGAGCAATTACAACTCCATTTTCCTTATATATAGTTAACAATGCATGCAAAGTATCTAAATAGTCACGATTTTTTTTAATCGGATGGTTACTACAGGGGAGTTATACACCTGAAACATATACATATACACAGACATGGATACTTCGTATTCAATACCAATAATCCCGTCGTCATCAATGTCAATTGGTGTAATGAGCTGATCAATTTGTCGTTTCCACATCTAACCAACCCCACCTTTGCCGATACGCCTGGTACCTGAAGAGCACAAGTCTGCATCAGCCTTTGCATATGACACTTAGTTACTGTTGATATGGTTCATAAAGTGAATGTTGCGACCAAACAGCCAATGTTCTGAGATCCCGCACACATCAACTGACTGTTGTGGGAGTACATCACATAAATATGAACTACTGGACATGATACCCTTGGCATTCCATGTCATGATTATACCAGTACGACATGTACCCCGTATCACTGAATGTATTAATTGTATCAATATTAGCCATGAGTAAATGATTGAAAGTACACGTATTTAGTCAACGTTATAACTAGTGTTGAGCTCATTGTACCGGTGCATCTGTTCATCTATATTCTGTTGTTGATTCTGGTCATTGTAGCGTCGATTGTATCAAGTTGATACAAACTGCGCACGAGACAGCCAGGGCCGACACACTATTTGTCTGGGCCAAAATTGTGGGGAATCTACCAAGTGCACGGACTCGTCATCTTCAACATTTAGTCTGATTACAACACCGTACCGCTTAACGCATGGGGAAGATGCGCACCATTGTCGGCGTTGGACCACGCTGTTGGACATATCTATATATAATGTCATCGGTGATACCGGGCTTGAAGCCTCCAATATAAAACTGTTTTGGTTTCTTGCGAATATACGCCAGTAGATCATTATCGGCATCGATGAACTCATTCTCCCTAACTTGGATAGATTGCTGGTCACTGCGACCGAAATTGTGACAAATACCATTATGTACAGTCAATGAAAGTACCGTTGTCCATGGGCTGACTAGTTTTTGAACCTGCCGCATCTGCAAACGCGCGTCATTTGGATGTGGGTAATTCATGGGATGATTTATTACCGGACCAATACAATTAGGTTCTAACCTCTTTGACACCATAACTGGAATACTATTCCTGGGAAAGAACATGCGGGAAATTAGGTTATAACTGTGTTTAGTGGTGTACGTGCGGTCAGGGGCCGGATTATTGTCTATAGCACATTCGTCACTGCTGTGTCTGGACAGTAATGATACGTTCATCACAGTCTGTAATGGCATACTCACATTTTGCCTTGAGACATTTACGTCACTGGATGGGGGGGGGGGGGGGGGGTGGGGCACTGTAACATGTGTGTCTGCCGACTGGCTGTCCCTTATAGTACCTTTAAAGTTATTCAAGGCACCAATATATTTAGAAATTATACTGGAATGTATACTAGCATCAGAACTTGACGTGGACAATGAAGGTCTGTTTATATTGTTATATTTTGAACATTGGACCGTACGGACGACACACTCCATACGCTGTATCTATGCATAATCGATGCGCCATCAGTAGCGATGTCCGTAATTGTGCGGCAATTTATGATGATTCCATTTGATCAAGGCCAAAGTAATTTCACAAACTCATTCACTGCATTAACTCTTTATTACAAGACAACTTATCCACATGTTGGTAGCATGACTTAAAATATTCGTATAATAACACTTAAACTGTTTGCCGAACGTTATAATGGTTAAGTACAATCTAATTCATTTCTTTTCCTCTATTCCAAATTATAGTGTTTCCCATGGAATATATTTAATTGAATATAAATACATAGCTCAATGTATATTCTAAACATAAGTCTTTCAACATGGTTAGCATATGATGAAGACTGAGACTAAATCTTTGAATTCCTCCCCCTTTTCTTTAAGAATGAGAAGCAGACCCCTTTTATAGTAAACAGCATAATGCTCAGTTGCAACACAACAAGAGACTCAATGTTGGTTTGAGCCGAGCGGCTCATTGCGAGCATGCAACATGTTTTGAGCCAACATCCAGTCTCCAAGCAACTGTTAGTCATCGGCTCAAAGCAACCACTGACCTAGTTTCTCTGAGCTAGGAAAGAATGTCACTGTGAGCAGCAGACACCCAAACAAACCATTACTATTAGACCAGTCAGGGGTCAAATTTCATCAATGAAACAGGCCATAGGGTAACCCAGTTCTCAGGTTAATCACAAGTTGGGGGTTACCAGCAGGGGCAATCTAATTATAGAAACAACTCAATGAATATGGAACCTGTAAAAAAAAAAAGAAAAAGAACAACAGCAACTGGACTACACTCCTACTAGTACGTAAGATTATGTGGTTATATAGTGATTATACAGGGATTATACGGATTACATTACATGTATAATACTACTTGATAAACATATTTGGACATCAATTACTTGATTATCAAGATGTTCTCCATAGCACAGGAATACCAAAGGTAAGAGATAAGCGATTGCATCAAAGTATTATTACCATTTTACAATTGGTGTATGCGCAAGAGAGAAATGTTCAGCTTGTAACAGCTGAAACAGGTCTCAAAGTAAATGTATGAATGAACATGTGATCATTTAAAAAAAAACATGTAACAAATTCCTGTGTCATGAGAAAATCAAGTATGTTACATACAAAAGCCACTGTTGCAATTGTCATTCACGTTGCCAGGCTACGCCAACACAATGAGTCTAATAGACAAATAATGTATGCGAGAACCACTGGCACTCCACCAGCTGACAACATGAATGCAAATTAGACATACTAACAGAAACTTCTGCATGCCTTTAATGTCCCTCGCATGGTTATAATCCGTTAAACTTAATTACTGATGCACCGTAATAGTTACCATCGGTGAAATCAGCTTGAAATTCTGGGATTTTGTTATACTGTGTACATATTATACACACAAATAAACATCAGCCACTCTCCATTTATTTATCGTTTATGTGTCCTTCTTCTGTCCATCTCAAATATTATGAAACAATGACCTACTTTTAATAATTTTGTTTGTGCAAGTGTTTGGCTTTGGCTTTGATACTTAATTGAGAAGAGAACCATGTCATTGCTAGTCGAATTCCTGGATCCGGTGATGGTGATTTTGCCAGGGCCAGTGCTACTACATTTACAGAATGAAACGGTTACATTCATTTTTCGCTCATATGCCAAGACATGCTTGCTTGATAAGTCCTTTCATCTGGTGCTGGTGGTTTTGTCAGGGCCAGTGCTACTACATGAATGAAAGCCCATGTTACATTCATTTTTCGCTCATATGCCAAGACAATCGCTTCATCAATAACATACATGATGAGATAACATTTTAATCCACTATTTTGATGGAAGAATGTATTAATTAGACACATATTCCACTCTCACATATAATCCGTCTAAATCCAGAACATATGAATATCATTCAGTATAACAACGAATATTTACACACATGAACACACCTTCTTTTTTTTTGAAAATGATCGAAAATTGAAATACCCTTTACTTCTGTCCTCGAACTATATCCAAGATAGCTGTATTCATCTCAACTACCTTGCACAGAAAACCCATGTCCTGTAATGTTCTTTTCTGGGCCATGTCATCAACTTCCTTCCGTAAAGTTAACAGACTTTGATCGAGATTGGCGACCAAGTCTCCAAAGTACGTTTGTTGAAGTACGGACGCCTCGTCGATCGTCTCCCGTACTGTCGGTAGCAGCGCATCTATTTTGTGCAGCACATCCTGGTGGTTAGATGCCACTGTTCTTGACAGCTCGTCGAGCATCAACCGCACATCGCGGACATCTACCACCATGCTCCGGCTGATCTTCTTGGGCACAGGATACTCTGTGCCGCTTTTCCTTTTTCTGTTTGAACTCCCAGATTCATCATCCGATACAGGCGACAGTGGTTGAACTGGTTTGTTACCATGTAATGTTGAAATTTGGCACGTCGCCTGACTTCCAACTGGAGGTGGTGTCACTAACCAGTGGGAAGTATTTTGATCTACATGGAATGGCTGGGCGGTTACCATCACGGACGGCAATGGGTATTTCGTGACGGTTGTCGTGCCTCTGCTGGTCGTATCGCCACCTGCAGGAGACAGTGTCACCGCCACCGCACTAGTTGTCGCACACCATGCAGACGTGCTTAGCGTGTTATTTGCCTCAGCCTGGTCAATAGCTGAAGACATTGTTGATGCTGACTCGCAACCTGGACCTAGTGTCACGTCGCACTCCACAATGTCCTGGAGCGAATCACTGGTACCTGCATAAAACTCATCCAATACTGGAGTTCCCACCCCGCAGAACACGTCCATTCTGTCCGTTCCTAAGTCCAAATTGATAAAATGAATGTTTAACGACTCAAATTTCCTTCCACAGGAAGCACAGTTAATATGTCCTATTTCACAAGAGTCGTGACACTTCTTTAAATGTCTTCTTAGTGATTGTAAATGTTGAAATGTTTTCAAGCACTTTTTGCAGTTAAATGTTTGAGACATCACTGGCTGGGGTTGGACGGAACTTGATAAAAACAGCTCCAGCCTTAGTCACCGAAGGGTTGCTGGCCCGTCTGTCCATATTTGGTCACAGGATCAAGCTGAGCTGCAAAATCTGGTCCTAGGAACCATGAAGCCATGGAAAGTTACATGCAGATCACATTACGGAGCTCCAGGGTTGACCTATATATGTGACCCACTTACAGCCACTGTCACTGTAGTAGATAATATAGACTAGCTAGCCATGCCGTAACCAAGACGGTTAGGTCGCTTCCTACGTCGCTCCCCTCGCCTAGCATTTTCTTCATTATTACCATCCCTATTTAGTTGCCTTTTTCCAGTGGGCTTTCCATGGGTCTTACTTTCAGGTATATTGATATCCGAAAATGGCACCACCTTTAAATCCTGTTGTATTGCTATGACCCACCGTGGAACTGACTGTCCATGGAATAATTTTAGCCTATCATGATGTAATATCTTGGTTTTCGCTTTATGCGCACCTTTCACTTCAAATAATAAGTCACTTATCTTGCGAATCACCACCATAGGTCCTTTCCAAACGTAGCGTTTGAGCTTCGGACTGCGGCCAACCTGCCTTGTTGTATCTATGCAGAATACAATGTCGCCCACCTTATAATTGTGTGTCGAAATACGAGTATCATAGTTCCGTTTTTGTCTCTCTGCATTAGATTTTAACTTTGAACGCACCAGATGATAAATTTTCGACATTTTGGCCTCTAAGTTATCAATATATGCAGTGTAGGTGACACTGTCAGCACTTCTGTGTGGCGCGTTTCCTACTAGAAAATGAACAGGTAAATTCACCTCTCGCCCAAACATCAGCTTATTCGGGGTATCCCCAGTTGAAGGGTGCACACATGATCGATATGCCGACGTCATCAACGGCAGGTAAACATCCCAATTTGTTTGTTCAGAGCTCACATAAGTAGTTATCATGTTTAACAAGCTCTGATTAAACCGCTCTACCATGCCATTGGAGGACGGCCGGAATGCGCTTGTTCGAGTCTGATTTATTTCGAGCAATACACACATCTGCCTAAACAGTTCAGACTGGTAATTTCTTCCCTGGTCAGACAAAATGTCAATGGGAATTCCCATTCTGGAAAAGAATTCCATCACAAGTTTATTAGCCACGGTGTGTGCTGTCTGGTCAGGTAGGGCGTATGCCTCAACATACTTGGTGAAGTTACACATTGCCACCAATATAAATCTATTTCCGGATTCACTAGTAGGTAAAGCCCTAGTATGTCAGTTGAAACTCGATCCATGGGGTATCCAACGGTATACTTCTGTAATGGTGCTTTCGCAAACCTTCGTCGGCTTCTTTCTTTCCCACACAAATCACATTGTTTAATCCATTGTCGCACACTTTCACTCATTTTGTACCAATAGAAGCTAAGTCTCAGTTTATCTATTGTTTTACTCACACCAAGATGGGCTAACGGCATTGCATTATGTGTTAGTTTCATTACATCTTTATGCAGTATTGCCGCAGAATAAGCTGGTCGTAATCTTTCAATTGAATTTGTAGTCACCCAACATTTAAACAATACACCATTCCTTACATGTAACTGCGACCAGTACAACCACAAGTTTCTGGTCACTGGGCTTTCACCCGCTACACATCTCTAAGTGGTCTGTCACTACTTTGCAGCTTCCACTTCAGCACAGGACCGATATCTGGATCAGCAGACTGCAACTTAGCCATTTCGCTTGCTGAGTATGAGCCAATCCAATTTGAAAAGTGCACATTCTCTGCACTTCCAACTCGGTCATTTTCATTGGTTACTTTTCGGCTGTTTGGAAATAGTCCACCAGCATGTGTCGACAATCCAAGGTCCTTCTCGAGAGTTTCATCTCCCAGATCCACCTGGTTGCTAGCTGGCTCAGTTGACTCTTGGCTGACTCTCAGATGCTCGACTTTACCGGATCCTATGTGTTCGTGGAATAGCCAAACACCCTGCACCAATAGTCTAATAACAGCCACTATGTAATCGGGTCCAGCCATAAGAATACTGCTTATTACACTTAAATACATCCCTATGTAATGGTAGAAAGCACTTGAACATGTTTGAACACTAATCCGTCTTGTTATTAGTGGTACCACATCGTCCATGTCCTGCAATATCGACCACTCCTTGTGCTTCTTGGTGCAACTTTTGCAACCGCCACATGGTAACGACTGCAGGACCGATGTTCCGTCATAACATGGACAATCTGCTGGATTACAAGGCATCCTCGACAAAGCATCAGCATTAACATGCTTTGTGCCCCATTTCTATGTACGATCACAAAATCAAATTGTGAAAGTACTTCAATCCATCTTGCCATCTGATTCTCTGGGTTCTTAAAAGACATAATCCACCTCAATGAACTATGGTCAGTCCTGACAATAAGCTTTCTCCCTAATAAATATTGTCTGAACTCCTGTAGGTAGACAACGACAGCTAGCATTTCACGCCGTGTGCAACAGTAAGCCCTTTGCGGTTTAGTTAGTGACTTACTGGCATAACAAATCGGACGCTCTTCCATTTGTTGTGACTTCTCACACCATTGCATCTGCGATAAAACTGATCCAATTGCATAATCAGAAGCATCACAGTCCAAAATGAACGTCCCGGCATCATCACGAGGAAATGCAAGCACCTCTTTCCCCGTCAATGCGGACTTCAGGTCGTCAAAACATCTTTGACATTCTCCGTTCCATTCAAATGGTTGTCCGGCCTCTAACAACCTGTGCATAGATTTTGCACGTGCAGCAAAACCCTTGATGAAGCGTCTGTAATAAAAACAGAATACCACAAATGACCGCACATCTGTGACATTCTGTGGAATCGGCCACTCCTTGATTGCTTTAACCTTGCTCAAAAGTGGTTTCACACCACTTTCAGTAACCAGATGTCCAAGGAAAGCCACTTCCTGTTGAAACAACACGCATTTAGGAACCTTCAGCTTTATTCCGGCTCTATGCAACCTGGTTAACACGACGTCCAACCTGGCTAAATGGTCACAGAACGTTTTGGCATATACAATTATGTCATCCAGATATATGAGTAATATGTGCCATTGTAGGCCACGCATAATGAGTTCCATGCACCTCTGGAAGGTTGAACTACTATTACAGAGTCCGAAAGGCATCACGTTATACTCGAACAATCCTTGTTTACACACAAATGCTGTTTTTGGTCGATCCTCCTCTACCACCTCTATCTGATAATATGCGGATAAAATATCGAGGCAAGAAAAATAGGCTGCACCGTCTAAGTAATCTAGACAGTCATTTAAATTTGGTAACGGATACGCATCCTTTTTAGTAACTGAATTAAGAAGTCGATAATCCACACAGGGCCTCGCTGTTCCATCTCGCTTCCAAACATACACTAGTGGAGCAGCCCACGATGATGAACTCTCGCGAATCACTTTTGTTTTTAACTGATTTTGAATTATCTTGGATTCCTCATCTGCAAAGGCGAATGGTGGTCTTCGTGGACGTTGTTTGATAGGCGGATTGCCCCCAGTGTCAATTTTATGCTTAAACCACTGATGTTCGCCCGAGGTCACTCGATGAGCTTGCAAAAACATCAGTATGTTTTATTAATAATGACTTCAACTGATTTCTTTCAGTCAGAGTTAATTTCTCACTTGAACATTCAAAAAGCTCAACTAGATGTCCTGGTAATGATCCACTGCTAGTGTCAACACCCTGCAAACTATTTAGCTTAGATTCAGGTCTACAAATTGTTACCTCGTCGACTTCTCCAAGGTGTGCCAATGTTTCCCCTTCACAGATTAGAATATCGGAAGACGATGGATTCAAAACACGAATTGGGATTCCCATGTTCTTCAAATTTGGGTCACAAGGGCATACCCAATCATTAAACAATGGTTACTATCCTTCACTGGAGACACTAAGCCTTATTTTGTCTGTATTTCTTCATCTGTTTCTCCTTCAATTATCATCTCACTGAATGCTGGTATTGTGACAGCGCCATCACACTTAATTATAATTGCCCGCAAACTCACTTTTTCGATGAGAGTGGCGTACTTCTTTTTATTCAACTTCAGACCTGCTTCTGCACTTAACACGTAATTATGAGCCTGAAGGAAGTCAAGTCCTAATAACCCATCCCCTCGTATGGGGGCTACGAAACACTGCCACTGAAATTTATCTTTCTTAATTTTAAAATTCAAAGTTACAGTACCCAACACGGGAAGTAGCTCATCATTGGCGACTTCCAGTTTCAATGACGGACTTACTTCCTTTAGCTCAGGACGCATATCCTGGGGCAATTTGTTATAAATGTTAGACGACACAACAGTAACTGCAGCCCCTGTATCCAAAACCAATTTGGCATCGACAGAATGAATATCCACAGAAAGCAGTATCGATAATCCACTGTTAACCTCACGACATGACATTCTTATAACTGTTTCTTCATCATTATCTACACTTGCACTTAGTTGGACCAAAGCAGGGCCGTTTGCCTCAGTCCTTCTTAGTTTTCCTGCTTTTGCATGGCGGTTCCATCGGCAGCCAATGTGCGGGTTGGGCAGTCGGTTGCATAATGTCCCATTTCATGACACCTGCAACATTCCACAGTTCACATATTCTTCTTCTTAAACGAGCGGTTTGCAGTTTCATGCCGTTTATTTTCAAAGAGACCCTTTTTCAACGTAGACATGATCTCATCAAATTTCTTATGCATACTACTCTGAATTTCACGTTTAAATTCGTCCAAGTTGTCTTCTGTGACATACTTGGCCTCTGGCTTCGCGTTTTTCACTGCCTTTATCCGTGTTGGTGCAGACGCAGGTTTGAATGGCTCATCTTTGAAACTTTTATGCATTTCCAAAATGTCACATGCTTCGTCGATGGATTGTGGGTTTTTCATACCCACAGCGAGAACCATTTGCTGATCGCCAATTCCTTTTAGAAAGTACCGGAGACTGATGGTATCCAATGTAGCGACATCTGCGGTTGGATAACTGCTCCTTACTAGCCTTTTAATGTCCGAAACATATTCAATTAGCTTCTCCTTCTGGCCCAGCTTCCTACTTTCTAGCTCAGCCAGATATGATGCTGCCGAACGCCTTTCTTTAAATCTAGAAGCCAGCGCATGCTGCAGGTCATAGAATGATGATCTCACACTTGCATCCAGTTGGTTGAAAACATAATCTGCAGCTTCACCTCTTAAACAGTTGGTCAGACGAAAAACTTTCTCTTCACTATTCCACTTGCAAACTTTCGCCATGTTTGTAAAAGGACGAATGAATGTTTCATATGATCCCTTTCCGTCATATAGCATCTGCCTCGGTAGTGGCACTTCATATCTCGTGAAGTGCGGCGCAGACCTTTGCATACTGCCGATGCTTGGCACTGGTGCCTGCGGCGAAGCCTCGTAAGACGGTGGACGTTGTTGACGACGCGACTCATCTGCCCAAGGGTCAGGTGGATGCATATGTTGTTCCCTTGCTCGAGCCCGTTCTTCTTGCAATGTGATTTGTGTCTGATGTATCTCCCCACGCATTGCCTGGAGGGCACTCTCCCTTTCCCTGCTCATGTTTTCAGCCTGTTCCTACATTTGGCGTCGCATTGATTGCATCTCAATATCCACTTCATCCCGTGTTTCTTGTAAAATGTTGTTGAGACGCCTATTTTCACGTTCTAAATCCGAGAAAGCACTTTTCGCATTAGAGTTTTCTTCCGATGAGATGCGCAGATTTTCGCGTAAGTCTTCTATTTCCCGCACTACATGTATATCTGCTTCTTCATTATCCTCACTTTTACCACTGCTATCTTTCGGGGTGTTCTTTTTCGGTCCCATTTCGGTTTCAACTGTTATTCCAGCTTATATACGTCGGGTAATTCGTCGTCTGAGGTAAGCGCGTTTTTCAATTTCGCGTTTTCACTTTCCAATTCAACAATATGTTTTTGCTCCTCTTCAACTAACTTATTATACCGTTTTACCGTAGCATCGTAATTATCCACCTCTCGTTGTAAATGCTCTATTAGGTTTCCAATTTCTAATGTTATCACTAAAAGAGTTTTCTGAGCATCAAGTATTTCAGCTTTATTCATGATTTAACTCAAGAGCAGGAACATAGTCACCGTTAGCCAGTCTAGGAATTTCAAGAAAACAATTGCCACACAATTTGACCGACAATTATAATCAACTCCACTACTCGGACTTTAGCGCACAGGACAAAACCACTGTAACAGCGTGTGCAAGTCCATAAATCCCGCCGCCAGCCACCAGTGTTATATTTTGAACATTGGACCGTACGGACGACACACTCCATACGCTGTATCTATGCATAATCGATGCGCCATCAGTAGCGATGTCCGTAATTGTGCGGCAATTTATGATGGTTCCATTTGATCAAGGCCAAAGTAATTTCACAAACTCACTCACTGCATTAACTCTTTATTACAGGACAACTTATCCACATGTTGGTAGCATGACTTAAAATATTCGTATAATAACACTTAAACTGTTTGCCGAACGTTATAATGGTTAAGTACAATCTAATTCATTTATTTTCCTCTATTCCAAATTATAGTGTTTCCCATGGAATATATTTACTTGAATATAAATACATAGCTCAATGTATATTCTAAACATAAGTCTTTCAACATGGTTAGCATATGATGAAGACTGAGACTAAAACTTTGAATTCCTCCCCCTTTTCTTTAAGAATGAGAAGCAGACCCCTTTTATAGTAAACAGCATAATGCTCAGTTGCAACACAACCAGAGACTCAATGTTGGTTTGAGCCGAGCGGCTCATTGCGAGCATGCAACATGTTTTGAGCCAACATCCAGTCTCCAAGCAACTGTTAGTCATCGGCTCAAAGCAACCACTGACCTAGTTTCTCTGAGCAACATGTAGAAATTAGAACAGAGTTACCCAGTTTCACGACAGCTAACACATGTAAGCCATACGGGAAAAGGTGCTTAAAGTCCAATTGACCAGAAAGCCAAATCATAACAATATGTCCTTCACCATCAATGTGCGGTGGCACATGCGATGCAGAAGTGCTATACAGCCGTCATTTCCCATGTCACAAGTAACCGACACTGTATTTTCACTTGACGTCACTACAGCTATTGGTTGAGATTCCGAAAACAACACTATGTGATGAGGACATAGAGTTGCCACCGGCAGTATTGGTTCCTGGCACATGACCCGTCCTCGGCTCATTGCCGTCAACACCATTACTACCATGCATCATATACAGTACTGCAATGTAAGGCTGTGGTAATGACAGCACGGAGCCTGGACTACTCGTGGCAGGATCCCTGGCACATTCACCCATGTTCATGTGGTCTGTATTACCGCCACTTGGCGGCGTCTGTGCGTAATTACTGACGTTAACGTCCGGCAACAAGGAGGTGCCCGCGGCAGCCAGAGGGGGCTCGTAATTTTGTATGATAGTCGTGGGGCCTACTACTGGCTGCGCGAGCACGTCTGTGTTGTTGGCCGCCACTGCAGCTCCGTTACTTTGCATATTACGCTTACGTTTACACTTATAACGGCCTACGTCTGTAGTACATGTATCTATGGTTTGCACTGATTCCTCGCAGCTTTTAACTTTCTCAGACAAGCATCTTAATTCACTTTTCAAACTAGTGATACCATTTGATTTTTCACATTGAAACTTTTCTATAGCCGATCTGACCTCATCGAAGCAGGAATTCATGTTGGATTTAAGACACTTAATATTTCTGTAAACTGCTGATATCTAGTGGTGTAATTCACCGTTAGATTTCTGTAAACTACTGATGCCGCGTGGTGTAATTCACCGTTATATTTCTGTAAACTACTGATTCCGCGCACAGGCATTCAGCGTGTTTCGGCTTTCATCGGTATAACTCTATATATATGAACACGGCTTCCAACTTTGGTCGGACACGACCTCGTATTCTAGCAAATTCCGCGATTTTATTAACGCTAATGTGAATATTTTGGCAGAAAGTGCACATGTTCATTTGAGAATTATTGTTATCTTGCTAAAATAGCATAGTTAGAACATAAGTATGCGAATAATATCGAATTACAGCTGCTTTTCATAGGTCAGACACAACCCCGTATCATAACAAATGAAATAATGTGTTTAAGGCGCTAACGTCAATATTGTGGGGTCAAGTTCATATGATCATTTGAGAATTATCGTTATCCTGCAGAAAAACATCGAATGCATAGACAATTACAATTGTAGCCATGTTATTTTGTTATGATACCAGGTTGTGTCCGATCAAAGTTGGAAGACATGTTCATATATATAGAGTTATACCGATGAAAGCCGAAACACGCCGAACGCCTCTGATGCCGCGTGGTGTCATTCACCGTTATATTTCTGTAAACTACTGATGCCGCGTGGTGTCATTCACCGTTATATTTCTGTAAGCTACTGATGCCGCGTGGTGTCATTCACCGTTAGATTTCTGTAAACTACTGATGCTGCGTGGTGTCATTCACCGTTAGATTTCTGTAAACTACTGATGCCGCGTGGTGTAATTCACCGTTAGATTTCTGTAAACTACTGATGCCGCGTGGTGTAATTCACCGTTATAGATTTCTGTAAACTACTGATGCCGCGTGGTGTAATTCACCGTTAGGTTTCTGTAAACTACTGATGCCGCGTGGTGTAATTCACCGTTAGATTTCTGTAAACTACTGATGCCGCGTGGTGTAATTCACCGTTAGGTTTCTGTAAACTACTGATGCCGCGTGGTGTAATTCACAGTTAGATTTCTGTAAACTACTGATGCCGCGTGGTGTAATTCACCGTTAGATTTCTGTAAACTACTGATGCCGCGTGGTGTAATTCACCGTTAGATTTATGTAAACTACTCGCTGAAATGTAAGACATGCGCACGTATAGTGGTATTTGGTTTTAAAAGAACGTTACGTGTTACATTTCACCATCACATTGGCGTCATTCGGTACGCCTCGTGATTTCATTCGACCAATGAAACGAAAAATAAAGTAGTTTTCGAATACGGTTTGACCGCTATACATTGTATCAGCGTCGGTATCTGATGTAACTTTATTATCGGTCTGCTTGAATTTAGTCAGTGCAGTGAGGTACATGATGCAATAGGCATACCAGAGTTAACAAAAGAGCACTCGGGTCTTCAAAAATCAGACGCATACACTTTTGATAAATATAACTGACAGCACGCGTTCATACATATGTCTACCTTTAGAACAGATACTATGCGATTATGTGGTGTCACATTATTTAATGTCGGTGTCATATTCTAGTTTAAAACATACATATAGCGCTATCTTTATTTTACTTTTCGGTGTCATATGCTACAGGAAGCGAAAATGTTCTCGTGTACATAAGAAGAATTCTCAGATGGCAAGTCAATGTGCAGAATAGTTCTCACTTACAAATTCTTGTTCACGTATACTTTCTACATACATGCATGTTCTAAATCACGTATTAAGGAGTTATCTTTGATTCAGTGTACACGTACATGTATGTCATTAATCATTGTAACGCTGAATTCAATTTTGTCCGCCAAAAGTTAATAAATATGATGCAATTTAAAAACAGAAAATGACAACATCTCTGTCTCTTCTTTAAGGGTTGAATAGAGATATTTATCCCGTCAACACAGTGCGTATGTGCCGTGAAACACGGTGCCGTGAAACATTTTTGATATCCAGTCAATACTATTTTTGCATTTTACAGCCATTTGTAGGTGTTGACGGGATAAATAGAATAGTAGGTTAGTGCCGTGAATGGGAAAAAATATCTGGCGCGGCACGGAAACGGGATGTGCTCGGCAGAGCCTCGCCCATCCCATTTCCTGAGCCTTGCCAGATATTTTTTCCCATTCACGGCACTAACCTACTATTCTCTATGTTCACAGCTTCGTGTGCAAGAGTAATTTCATGAATGTAATGTATAACCTTATTTATCTACGAGCGCCGATTTAGAACTACATGTATACATCACATCTGTGTGATAAATGAATGATAAACACACAATTTGATGGCAAATACTATCCAAATATTCGTTTTGGGACAAAATAAAAAAATATGGCAGCCATTTTGTATTTGAGTTCCAGGCAAAAACATGAGAGGGTTATACATGCTGAATTTGTTGTTTACGTATCATGGATCATGTTTACGTATCACTGTCAAACCAAAAATAGCACGCCGATCACAAATCTCCCCCATTTAGCACTTTGGCGTCCCGGGTAAGACGATGTATTTACAGAAAATGTGACTGCTATTACCACAAAATAACGTATGCAACTGGCAGAAACTTGTATGCCCTCCTTTATGTGTTTTATGTTATATATCTTTTCTTTCTTTTTTGGTGGCCAAAACATTCAAATTAGCAATTTAGCTTTTCGAACTGTATGCCTTGTTTATGTTTTTTTATGGAGATGGACCTATTTTGTTCCACACAAAAAAACATGCAAATTAGCAGTTTAGCATTTCCAAGTATTATATTCAGCTGAATAATAATGTAATATGGCCAAGGTTATCTCTAACATGCCAATATTTATTAATTCTAAATGAAATATAGAAGGAAAAATACGTTTCTTTTGACTGTAATTTACGGAGCCCCGCAGGGGACATGGATTTTTTTTATTGATTCGTTCCCACGAAATAACAATTCGTTCCCTCAATTTAACAATTCGTTCCCGCGAATTAACAATTCGTTCCCACGATATAACAATACGTTCCCTCGAATTAACAATTCGTTCCCTCAATTTAACAATTCGTTCCCTCGAATTAACAATTCGTTCCCTCAATTTAACAATTCGTTCCCACGACTTAACAATTCGTTCCCTCAAGGAACGAATTGTTATTTCGTGGGTACGAATTGTTATTTCGTGGGACCGAATGAATAAAAAAAATAATTCAACGTCCCCTGCGGGGCTCCGTAGTAATTTGCTATTCTCGTTTTAAAATAGACTTTTCCTTGAATAGAGCATGCAATAGCCACATGCGGTAGAAATACGCGTGGGAGGGCCGTTCGAAAAGTCATGCGATATTTGTCATTTCAATCGTCACTTCATAAAATCGCATTTAAGGTGTTTCAACCGATCTTTTGAGACATACATGTATGCATGGAGCTTAGAAACATTTATATTGTGGCAACTGTTTTGTACGCTTGGGTGAACAGATGCTATACATTTGACTGTGAATGGATACATGGGGCTAACTGGTTTTTGCGAGCAATGTAGATCCATATCAGCCTGTGCACCCGCACATTCTGATCAGGGTCTGCATTGTTTGTCATTCCATCGATGAAACACTCGTAGTGCTTCTAACAAGCAATCGTTACCAGGCTACAGGAATGTGATATTTTATTAGGCGCTACTGGTCGCATAAGCCTCCAGTCACAGCCACAAAGATATCCAATGTGACGTAAATCATATATAAAAATATATAATGGTATGGGTCGCCGTCTGAGAAAATGTATATTAATATGGTAAAACTAGTTCATGTAGCCTATTTCACCAACATTGCAAAGTATACTTATCTAGCAAATTTTAATTTTTTTAGGATAAATTTATTAATTTTTATTATACTAAATTTATTACATTAACACAGCCATTTTGGCTGTGATAATGTAATAAATACAGTATAATAATTCTACATACTTTTAATCATCAAATATATGCAGTATGAAATAATGAATTTCGGGGAAAATAAATGATTACTCCCTCAAAGTATACTTTGCTAGAAACTTAATTTGCAATTTTGATGAAATCGGCTACTGATCATCCTGCAAACTTCCAGGTGGCCGTTCCACTAAACTTCGTACGACTAAAATGTTCGTAAGTGCAAACTTATGATAGTCTGTAAATTTCACATTAACGATGTTTTCCATTAAACAATTATTGGATTTACATTTATTGCATATGCAGCCTATGCTCAATAACTGTAAATCCATTAATTGAAATTTCCAGACGATCATAAATTTGCACTTATGAACATTTTAGTCGTACGAAGTTTAGTGAAACGGGGCACAGAGTTACAGAGCCAGGGTCTACTTATTTTTTCAGCATGTCCGACTGACTGAACGGCGAACAGTATATATATATATGTATACATAGACATGATGATCATTATCTACGCTGGCCATAAATGCCATAAGGTCGTTTTTCTCAGTCGGCGACCAATTAGTTAGCGATACCACTGAAGACGCCTTGACATACATCAACAAGGACGTGTTCAAGTAAAACATAATCACCATTTGTGGGCGTAAATTATGTTTCGTGAAACGACGGGATTATTAATGTTTTATCAACACACATGTACATGTACTTTGTTCCTGACGTCTGGCACAATGGTGGAATATTGCTTGCATCCCTGTAAATAAACATGACCCATCTCTTTAATTTACAGATTTGAATGACCATAGACAATTGATAATTTTAATTTGTTGTCAAAATACCCACAAAGAAACACTGGTTATATATGTAGTATGTTGGTAACAATACACCGAAAACACCGGAGATACCCAAATAACCCATAAAACACCGAAATATGAACCTCTTCAAGAACCTGTGCTCTAAACCGGACACAAAGACGACACATGTGATCTTATTTTTGATGAGTTTCTTGGCCATGTCTTGGCCATAATGTCTTTTCATGACAAATAGCAAACAACTATGGCTCGTAATGATCACATGCCTAATTTACAGTGAAACGGCCAGCTGACTTGTGATTTCTCAACTTGCAATTTCCATCTGTAATTCCCGGGATTTATAATGACAGAAATCAACGGCATCGTCCTACGCAATAACATTGCACGCGCGTCACACTTTGTAAATGCCAGCATGATGTAACTTTTTGTTGAAATTAAAATACGAAATATGTGATAAAATTGAGACGTGTGCTGGTGAAAGGGGACTATCATACGTGGCGCCTGCAATCAGTGAAGTTCCAGACTATCCGGCGTTTCCACGCAGTCTGATCAGTGTATATATTGATCAGTTCCATTGATGGCCCGACAACTACAGTGAAACCTCTCTAAACCAGACACCCTGGGAGGTCCCCAGGGTGTCCGGCTTAGAGAGGTTACACTGTAAATCAGGCATTTGATCATTCGGAGCCATAGTTGTGTGCTATGCGATCACGAACAGACATTATCACCTGAGATAAATGACCTAGAAACTCAACACAAATAAGAGCACATGTGTTTGTTGGTGTGCGGTTTAGAGGGTTCCACTGTAGCATGCATTCAGAGTGTATCTTGGTAAGTATTTCCAAGTTGTACCGGGATCTATACTGGTTACATATCGTGTATGCTACATTTTAGCCGGGGGCCCAATTTAAAACTGCCATTTTAACTTTATTAATTCGTTAAAAATAGAAAGAAATGTGGATTTTCACATTCATTTTCTACGTGCATATTGCCATTATCGGGACATGTTTTTATAAATGCTGTGTTTTCTAAGATTGTACGGTGTTACGTTTAGGACATCATAATATCGATATCTGGTCGATACACGATACCACAATACTATAATGGCGATAGTACCATGACGATAGTACGATGCTACAATGACAATATTACTATATCACGATGTTACGATGATGATAGTACGATATCACGATGCTACGATGACGATAGTACGATGCTGGTATCGTCATCGTGCTATCGTGGTATCGCGTGTTCGTTCTATCGTATTATCGCCACCGTGGCATCGTAGTATCGTCATCGTAGTATCGTGATATCGAACTATCGTTATCGTACTATCGTGATATCGCGTATTCGTTCTAGCGTATTATCACCACCGTAGCATCGCAGTATCGCCATCGTAGTATCGTGATATATAACTATCGTTATCGTGCTATCGTAGTATGGGCCCATTAACGATATTACAATGGCCTAAACGGAACACCGTAAGAAGGTGATTATTTGCTGTTATGATGATGCACGCCAAGGAGTCTTCCTTAGTGTCGCTAACAAATCAGTGGCTGTGCGAGAAAAAGTACCTTTGTGCCATTTGTGACCAATGTAGAGCCTCACAAGTCTGCCTAGTTCGTATGTATATATTCATAATCAAGTTGATGAACTTTGTCATTCAATGTAAATTCTTGCAAGAAGGGGAGAAAGGAAGGAGGTGGATACAGAGGAAACCGACCGCAGGGGTCTAGCTCTTATTAGAATAGTCCCATCTGGTTCTTTAACGTGCCCAGACTCTTTGTTATTCATAGGTTGTACTGATGGAACGACGATCAGTGTAGGCCCTGATGAGACTGCGCGGATTCGCAGGCTGATCTGGGCCTGCACTTGTCGCATATGTCAAAACGTACCTTTTCAAAATCAGGTACCAACCTTGTTTATTCCCGAGATGGAAGTCATTAAGGCATAACCGTCCAATATATGTCGGAAACGTGTTTGAATCATGTATCCCCTCACAAGAGTGTTGACCCTGGATCGAATACAATATTCCGATGCAAATTAACGGCACTGTGTCTCGGAGTAATTCTCAGGTATGCACTATTCCGTTGTTCGCTTTATTGGATGCAAAATTAAATCTACAATGTACATTATATTAACAAAGCGCACATTTTTTTTGTCGCGCCCACTGGCGGACAGCGCGATATAGTTGGCACAGTGGCGTACGTACGTCCGTACGTGCGTCCGGGTTAAAGTTGTTGGTAAAAGCGGAGGAAATATGTGAAATGATTGTGCAAATCGCGATACATACATACTATATTAACGTTTTTCGGTCATAGCCTCGGCGAGCACGACATGCGGGACGCGGCCATCTAGGTTGATCAAATGCTAATAAACTTGAATTTTATTCCATAGATATGCTATCACAAAGTATGATATACATGGGAGATAATTTGACCGTGCAGTTCCGCATACATATACGTGAGTGTAATAACACAATGCATTACGGAACCAGGGCAGATACAGTGGGGTCAGCGTGTAAGTGCACACACGAACGAACACGACAGTGCACACACGAACGAACACGACAGGTTGGTTCCAACCTGTCGTGTTCGTTCGTGTGTGCACTTACACGCTGACCCCACTGTAACTCGTGAAACATAACACTTTTTAGTCGTCAACTTATAAATACATAACACATAGTTCAAGTTTATCGATACTAGTTGAATTAATTTAAATAAATTAGTAACTGTCGATCGCAGGCAAACTAGCTCACTAGTTATCGTTCAGTGGTATAAACATTACGTTACCACATCACATTATTTTTCAGGAGGCTCGCAGGGGACATGGATTTTTTTTATTAATTCGTTCCCACGAAATCACAGTTCGTTCCCTCAACTTAACAACTCTTTCCCTCGAATTAACAATTCGTTCCCACGATATAACAATTCGTTCCTTCGAATTAACAGTTCGTTCCCACGAAATGACAATTCGTTCCCTCAATTTAACAATTCGTTCCTTCGATTTAGCAATTCGTTCCCACGATATAACAATTCGTTCCCACGAGTTAACAATTCGTTCCCGTGGGAACGAATTGTTACTTCGTGGGAACGAATTGTTAAATTGAGGGAACGAATTGTTATTTCATGGGGAACGATTTGTTGTTTCATGGGAACGATTTGTTATTTCGTGGGAACGAATTAACACAAAAAATAATTCTACGTCCACTGCGGGGGTCCATACAATTGGGTTCATGGACACGGTGCAGATATACAATTAGAGTATGCACAGTAGAACCTCACTAAACCGGACACGCAGGTAATCTCTGTATCCTTAGTTATATGGGTGTCTTTGTCATCTATCTCTGATGATGATGCCGGTTCAAGTTCGCAAACCCACGTGCCTTGGCTTATTAGTCATATGTCTGATTTACAGTGGAACTCCTCTATACAGGACACCCTGTGGACTTCACATGATGTCCGGTTTAGAGAGGTTCCGCTGTAATGCTAATCTGATTCATCAGTTTCTGAGCATATCTGAGACCTGGGGGACGTTTCACTAAACTTCTTACGACTTAAATGTTCGTAAGTGCAAATTTAGGATCGTCTGGAATTTTAATTGATCGCTTTGCATTTAATGAGCATATGCAGCCTATGCTAAATAAATGTAAATCCAATAATTGTTTACAAGAAAATATTGCTAATGTGAAATTTACAGACTATCACACTTTGCAACATTTTATTCGTACGAAGTTTCGTGAAACGGCCCTCTGTACCATGCATTAACCGCCAAAAAAGACATATGTGGCTGTGGCTGGAGAAATTTATGATCAGTGTAGCTCCTGAACAAATAGCACATTCATGTAGCCTGCTACCTATGTGTATTGCTTGTTAAAAGCATGACGGCTGTTTCATTGATCGAATAACGAACAGTGCAGATCCTGATCAGACTGTGCGGATGCACAGTCTGATCTGGATCTACACTGGTCGCAAAACACATAAGCCCCATTTCTCCAGTCACAGCCACATATAATATGATATGGGAAATAGGCAGAACTATGAAAGTTGAAACGATTTGTGCTTCGGATTCGAGTACATGTTCAATAAATAGAGGATATTCATATTTTTGCAACGAATATGACATTAACGGCACTCATGAAATATGGAAATTTCACACCACTCGATGAATAATATGAATATTCTATTTATTATAATATACCGCTCCATGGAAATTATCAGTTTTTAGACTGTATACGGTAATGAATGAATGTGTATTTGCAGACTATTTGCGCTGTTTTCTTTCAGGTGTGCGTTATGAATATAGATAGCGGAAGTAGTCGTATTTTCACCGGAAGTTGTTTATTTCATCGATGAGAACATATGACTTTTATTTACATCGTATAACTATGTATTTCATGGGTAGGTATATAATAAACAAGAATAGCCTTTCGACACTATTGCCCGATTTTGAGCGAGTCGTACGTGTTATCTTCACTATGATTGGGATCAAGTTAACATTATTTCGCAGTCACAATGACATTTACTACTATTTCTAGTATTTTTAAATGTTCATTGAACACGCGGTGTCAATAAGCACATCACAAGTTCAACATATAGCTGGAAAATAAGACAGTTAATGACAAAACAATGTTTATATTACTTCCGTATGTGTGTGTTCTTTATTATAATATTACAAAGTAATATAACCCGACGCAAGATAAAATTGATTTAAGAGCGTATTATTTTTACATTGAACTCATTTATGAAATGATGCCGTCGTTTATTTCAATACAAAATGCTAACAGCGATGTATTGATCGCAGTTATTACTTAATATATATGGGTGACATTCACGCTAGCATAATTCTAAATTCGGTTAACAAGAGGAAATGAATGGCGGTTGAAACAACTATACGCGTCAGTTCTACTGTCTACCGAAACCTGTGGTTAACTTTTGCATTCCGTAGATCATCCATCTGGATGATCTACGGAATGCAAAAGTTAACCAGCTTTCTGATGAAACTATCGAAGCCTGGAAATTATATAAGGACAAAACAGTTAAATTTTGAAAATCGGTCCAATAATTTTGAAATTAGAAAAATTTCAGCATGTCAAATCCCATAAAATGTATGTCGTTTGAACGTAGTGAATTAGAAATAAAAAAAAATTCTCTGGCGGTCGGCGGGAAAATCTTGTACAATGTTAAGAATATTGATTGATGGTAACGCGCTTGCGTGTGTTCAGTCGTGCGCGTTTTCGCGCCAAGCTTGGTCACTAGGTGTGACCACTGGTGGAATCTTGTCATTCAAGTGTTGACCGACACTAGAGCGACACGTATTTTTGTTGCAATGGTAATATGGTAGGAATTGATTTAATTATGTAGTTATTTAGGACAGGTTATTTGATTGGATGTGTTTATACGAAATGCGTGTTTCTCAAATGTCGTGTCGCCTGCTTGTCTAAAATACTATACAATGATGTATTTTGCTTGATTAAAAGCTAAATATAAGTGAGTGTTGCGTTTGTATAAGGTTGTTCCCGGGGGAATTGCCAGAGAACATAATATACTGTTGATTTCCGATACATTGTCAATGACACGTGATGTCACGGGGTCAGCGGACTGTGTCTATTTTAGCTTTCTAAGGGATGTAGCCGTTTGCAGCCATTTTAGGTGGTCGAATCGACGCCTTATCTAGAGCAAATAAGAGCTTGAAAATCTATGCTCCATGTAGCTTGGTAGATCATTTAAATTACCAACTGGTTGAATAGTGAAACAGGCTATTTAAAGTCACAATACATGTCATATTTGTAATGTTTCAATAGTTGATTCACTGTGATTGTCCAGTCTGGCGCAAGCACAAGCATTAGTGTCCCCTTAGCTCAGATGGTAGAGAGCTCGGTGAATACCTTCGACCTGCATTCCTTTTGTGCGAGTTCGTGCCTCGCACAAATCATTTTTTTTTATTCGTTACAGATGCAACGTTTCTCACATTTTATATGTGATAGAGATTGACTGGACAATAGGGTAAGTTTGACGTGTGCACTGGATTTACAGCGTCAGAGATCAGAACACACATCACGCAGTCGGACCAGGGCTTACGGTGTTCACAGTTCATTTACTAAATACGTTTTATATATGTATAAAGAAGACCATTACAATGCACGGGACGAGACTCTTGTGGCGTAGATATAAACACACTCGGTGTTCTTGGCCTCCTAATTCACGGACCCGGAAATGTTTGGCTGGCTAAACACACCCACACGTCGTATGTACGCCGCCCCAAGAGCGGGGAAGATATTGGTTGCGCTTATGCATTTGGTCCAGACAGACATATGAGTGTAGCTAAGACGATTTAAAAGGCATTATGCAATATACAATGTAAGTGTTGTATATATTAGTTTTCGAACAAATGTAAAACACAATGTTAAATAAAGTTAATAAAATAAACGTGTTAACCACGGCAAATATCTGGGACTATGAAGTTAGGGACAACATTGAATTAAAAGAAAAAGATAACACAGTGGTGGTGTCGAACCCAAAACCCTCAACGAAAAATTAATTGTAAATAGATAACTGTATTCACTACGCTATAACTGACAGAAGATAATAAGTTGCTGCAGGTCAATCGATGAGGGCCAAACAATAGGTAAACCAGGTGTATTATCATATCATGGCCTCATTTTCGTGTATAGTAAATACACGATGGTGCACGTGCATGAACTATAATAGTGTATCTTGGTGCTCAAAATAGTTATGCATGTGTGGCTCAGTGCTACCGAACTTCAGAACTTTTGTTGAATCTATCTGTAGCCTATTTCATCAACATTACAAAGTATACTTGTCTAGCAAAGTATCCTTTGAGGGAGACATTTTCAATTTTAGGATAAATTTATTAATTTTTATTATACTGAATTTATTACATTATCACAGCCATTTTGGCTGTGATAATGTAATACATTCAGTATAATAATTCTGCATACTTTTAATCGTCAAATATATGCAGTGGTTAGTTCTATATGAAATAATGCATTTCAGGAAAAATAAATGATTGCTCCCTTAAAGTACACTTTGCTAGAAAAGTATACTTTGCAATGTTGGTGAAATCGGCTACTGATCGACAGTTCGAACCTCACAAAACATATTGTGTTTGTCGATAGTATTGTGTTCTTTTTATGATTGGTTGGTTTAGAGAGAAATAAGTGAGTATCACATAAATAAATATATCATGCAATATAAACAAATAAAATCATATCTATATATTTTGTATGAAAAACTAAGATTCGAACTCACTGCCGACATCGATATTGATAACCGTCGCTCTAACCCCTTGACTACATACATGGTGACAAATCTCATAACCACTATTGAAAAGGAATGCAGGTTAGATTTACCTGCCTCACCTATTCTGTGTTTTGTTTATGACCGGTTTATTCTCAGATTGAAAATGTCTCCCTCAAAGTATGCTTTGCTAGATAATTATACTTTGCAATGTTGGTGAAATAGGCTATTGGTATCGTGTTACATAGGACGTGGCTTAAACAAGCTTTGCTAGATAATTATACTTTGCAATGTTGGTGAAATAGGCTATTGGTATCGTGTTACATAGGACGTGGCTTAAACAAGCTTTGCTAGATAATTATACTTTGCAATGTTGGTGAAATAGGCTATTGGTATCGTGTTACATAGGACGTGGCTTAAACAAGCTTTGCTAGATAATTATACTTTGCAATGTTAGTGAAATAGGCTACTGGTATCGTGTTACATAGGACGTGGCTTAAACAAGCAGTGGAAATGACAACCACTAGCCTCGTTTACACTATTCAACCTGAAACTCAAACACGAATTGTCTTTCCTCCTGATTGTTTTTGCCACAGCCTATACAACCCGACACGAGAAACACAAATATGTTTGTTTCTAGTATCAGTAGTCTATTTCACCAACATTGCAAAGTATACTTATCTAGCAAAGTATACTTTGAGGAAGACATTTTCAATTTAAAGATAAATATATTAATTTTTATTATACTGAATTTATTACATTATCACAGCCATTTTGGCTGTGATAATGTAATAACTTCAGTATAATAATTCTGCATACTTGTAATCATCAAATATATGCAGTCATTAGTTCTATATGACATAATGAATTTCGGGAAAAATAAATTATTACTCCCGGAAAGTTTACTTTGCTAGATAAGTATACTTTGCAATTTTGATGTAATCGGCTACATGTTCAATGTGCATGATCACGTGGCTACAACAACAACAACGTCGCCCACTCCAAAGTAAGTATTATTTTATATTTTCCTTAATATGCAACGGATTTTGATGAAATATGGCGCAGCAAACGCGTCTACATGAGCTGCAATTGGTGGTCTATGGAGTTGGCACAGACGTATGTCGTTTTTGCGAAGAATCGATTTCCGTGTCGGAGACGACAGAAGACAGAAGTTTGGGCGAAAATACAGAGACCACCAAATGCAGCTTAACAAGACGCGTTTGATGCGCCATATTTCATCAAAATCCGTTACGTAATAAGGACACTATAAAAGAATATGTACTTTGAATCAGTACTTGTTGTTGTTAGCACCACGAGATCATACACCCTGAGGTTGCATAGGGTTCTATCTTAACGCAAGCAGTGTTAATCAAGACAAAGACATTGTCATGCTTTTTGCTCTTTACAAATAACACGATTATTCGTGTTTCTCGTCTCGGGTTTCTTAAAGGTACATGCCCACTCCGTAGGCACAACATGTTCTTTATACCAGAGACATCATCTGATACAGTTTCTGGCAAAATAAACATTCAGACATTACTATTTATTCTCTATATTTCTTTTTTCATGTCCAATGATCATACTTTATAATCTGTCGAAAATATTATTTGTTCAGCTGACGCATTTAATTACATGTAGTACAAATAATTAAAAAATATCATGCCTCATTTGCATATGAAAATAACCTGATACCACCGCGCGTCACTATCAGTAAAATAAATATTGCTAAATGATTATATCTGTATAGCGGGCACTCGTAAATTTTATAACTGGTGCAACAGTGACACAATTATACACTTGTTTAATTTCTGTAAAGAACAGTTTGTGCCGACTGAGTGGGCATACAGATAAAAGGGATACAGATAAAAAAGCCCCCTTTCATAAATCACTAGTCTGAAATTAATTTTGTGATAATTGGATTGGTCGGAAAATGAACATCAACATCCATTATATAATTATTTTGTCATTTATAAACGTACAAACTCGGATCCTACGGGAGAATTATTGTATACTATTACATTATTATCTTATTTTCACATTCCTTTAACATGCACTTTTGTTTAGATTTCCCGTCGCATTCTCTGTGTTTTATTTGTAGATTTGTTTCGTATTTCTGAGCCCAATCGCACAAACATGTTGATTATACTGAAAAATGCTGCTAACCAAAGTTGGTAAAATGGTGACACTGGAGTTAAAAATGGGCGTGGCCCGGGGGTGGGGTGGGGTCAAATAGGGGTCAAAGTTCATGTTTGATCAACTATGTTCAAATCAAATATCCAATCGAAGATATCTACGAGACGATCGCTCTGGTGCAATTTTCATCGAAATCGGATGATTACGTCATCCAAGATGGCCGCCGAAAGGTGAAAATGTCATCCTTTTATTTGAGAGTTCAAACGTCTTCTTCACAAGAACCGGTTGGCCAATGCTAGCCAAACTTCACAATTATGGTCCTTGGGTCAAGCCTTTTCAGATTTGTTAAAATGGAGGTCGTCGCTTATCCAAAATGGCCAAGTCTAAACTTGGCAGAAATGACCGATGTCCAATGCTCTTTGTTAAAATGGTGTCAAAAATGGGCGTGGCCCGGGAGGTCAAATATTGGTCAAATTTGATCTTTGACCGAATATGGTCGCATCATATATCAAATAAAAGATATCGACGAGACGATCGGTCCGGTATTGTTTTCAGCAAAATCGGATGATTACCTCATCCAAAATGGCCGCCGAAATGTCACAACGTCATCCTTTTCTTTGAGATTTCAAACGTCTTCATTACAATACCCGGTTGGTCAATGGTAGCCAAACTTCACAATTATGGTCCTTATGTGTAGCTGTGTCAGATTGTTAAAATAGAGGTCGTAGCTTATCCAAGATGGCCGCCGTCTAAAAATAACGTAAAGTCTTAGCAGAAATGATCGATGTACAATTAGTCCTTGGGCCAAAGGGGTTGCTGCTACCATCTGAGCGCACCAAACCAAAGTGTTATTAACTTGTTTATGGTCATAAACTATCAACAATTCTGCTTGCTACACTTTTCAAAGCGGTAGTTTAAGCCTACTAATTTGCATAAACAAAATGGCCGCCATTGGAATAAATAATATATACTGTATGCAATATATTGTCATGCAGCTAACATATTCGAATGATATGCAGCCCCATCCTGAGGTATAAAATGCCCCACAACTTGCTGAATGCAGGCCCAGTATATTCATGTTAAAAACAATATAAAACAAATCCAATATGGCCGCCATTTATGAAATGGCTTTAATTTTTTCGAATAAATTGAATAAAATATGACATAATCTGTTGTATTGCTGATGAACTGTGCATATTATGAGAAATAAACACTTGAGTGTGATACACTGTTGTTATATATGTGTATTTATTCATAATCAGTGTAGTATCCCCGCTCTTAATACGTACAATGTGAATTACTATCATCTTTCAGATGCATAGATTGTGTAGATTGTTATAACTCGCCATATATCAATTATATAAGACAAAGTCGCCAGTCAACTTCAGGACCTTTATAACCAATACTGTAATATAGTAGTAGGAACCAGTGTACTTGCTAAGGTTTAAATTAACTCAATCCAAGATGGCCGCCATCTTAATACAATTTGTACAATTTCGTAACATAAGAATCACGTGTGTAATATATTGTCTCTCTATGTGACTCGATACCATACTATTGAAATACAAAATATGGTTGTCATAGTAACTGTTCATAAAATGTATTGGTTAAAGTAAACAATGGCTTCTCTAGTCGTGCTTTATATAAAACAATGCCGAAAATGTTGGAGAAATTTTATCTTCCTTATCAATACCATTACGTAACACATATGTTTCAAGTGGAGATATTAGTTTTAATTTTTCACCATCCTATAGTCTCTTGTGCTTGTGCAAATATTTCACATAGTTCCTTTGTAGCAAATGAACTCGCATAGTATACGTCAGTCGCTCAAGACAATATACATGTTTACTCTCCACGATCATGTTCATCATCATCTGAGCTGTCTAATTCACCGTCAATTTCATCAGCCATGTTACTGCACGGCGATAGCTTGCACATGTATGTACACGGCAATCCATTTGCAATACATACACATTGAGGTAATTTTCAAACTATAGGACATTTGCATGACAGGAACTCCAGAATGGTATCCGGCGTCGGTGAACCGTTCATCCACTTGATGTCCAAACTTCCATCTGGGTGCACACTCCAGCCATGGCCATCTGGACTGGGTTTATCAACATATGCTTCCATGCTTCGACACCATATCCCGGCCTGGTAATTGGCTCTCAATGTATGTAATCGTAGGCAGTCCTCGCATGGTGGAAGCTGTCCACCCTCGACCACACCATTCTTTGCACGAAACAGCTGGTATCGTAATTCATTAACAGTGCTGATCGTGCTCCTGCCGGCATATAAATGGCATATGAACTCTTGTAATTTGGTTGCAAGTTCTTCGGAGAGCATCCAGTAGTTCCCAAGTTGTGCAAAAATGTATTGGAAACTTGGATTTGTCAGCAATTTCAGACCAGCAACTTTCCCTTTTCCAGCGAAGGAGCTAACGGAATCACACCCGTGAATGCATGTAAGCCAATCAACGCCTTGCATACACTGTCGTCTAAAGCATGTGCTAGCTTTGTCACATTGATGAATCTCGTCCTGGTTTGTGTGCCGCATTTCATGACTATATTACAATCAATGTCATGGTCGAAGGCAAGACTGATTATTAATACGTCTGTATCCTCTGACACAACGACAGCAGATTCACAACTGGGAGCAGCATGTTTTGCGTGAATATCAAGCGCGTGTCTGCCTCTTCTTGGTTGCTATTCAATAATGATACTTCGATACTGCCATTTCTCGTCAGGCGAATGCACTTGCCGTTGAATGCAACAAATAGTTCCTTTGTGCCAAGTCGCGTTCTTAATGTTTCTTTCTGCCAATCAATGACAAGGAACTCGATCAGAGCTGTTTTGCTGGCAGAACAGGCCAGTAGTTTTCGCCGTTGGTGAATGTTATGTCCATGTGAGATGTTTGTATAAAGCACCCCTGTCCCTCTTCGTACATTTCTCTCAGCATTTTTGATGGATGTGTCCCTGTATACATCAAATATGATCGACTCGTTTGCTCTCATGTCCAGTGTTCTGTGCCGATATGAATAGCTGTTCCGAGACCTCCCCGAAGGTTTTGTTTTCTCCATTAGTCTTATGCAACATGCTCATCCCATCAATTAGACATGCCGATGGTGTTGGTATATCAATTGCTGCTGCAACTTTCTTTTGCAGGTGCCTAGCCAGAGATGCTTTGCTGTTTTTTTTTTATTTTCCCATCGTAATTTGCCAAGGCGCATGGTAGTGGCCCAAGTCGATGCTTCAAGACGTCTTTTATGTGAAGGTTTGCTGCTAGCGATGAGGATAATTCGACCAAAGAGTTTGTAGTCTGATTTAATAGCAGTTTCCCGGTTTGATTTTCCAGCTTTTCTCTGCTTCTTCAAATTGTTGAATGTTTTCAGATTCTGTTTAGGTAGTACGTCATGGAATTTTACTGACTTTGTAGTACCAATCCGCTTTTCTTAGAAGTCATCGTATGCTTTCTTTCCGATCTTATTTGCACTCAACAGGTCATCAGAAATATCAGACGTCGCTGTTGTTCCAGTTGAAATGCTGATTAGGTCTGAAGGGCAATTCTCAAATGGGTTTGTCCAATTATCTTCCATCAGCTCTACACGAGATATAACGTCAGCTTCGTCTTTTGCAATTCTAGATGGCTCAAGATCGTGGTGTATAGACGTCTTATTCCCCATGTCTACCATTGTACTGAACTGTCTGAGGGAAGCGCTACGATGTTCGGCTGTCAAGTAGTATTTTGACACAGCCCCAGGCTTTAGGCTAAATCCCTTTGTTCCACCAGCCGTCTGTGTATCTTTGTTAACAGTCTCTTCGACTGTTTGGTCGACTGGGATTCGTCCGAATGTGTTTTTCTCCGCTATCTGTACGGACAATCCAGCATTCATAATAATAAGGCAGTTGTAGCTATCCACATGTTCAATTTGTAATCTGCTCATGTGACCGAAATAGACCGTCAGATACTTTGTTTCTTTTGTCATATGCGAAACTCCAGGGAATCATCTCGCGGATGAAGGCCAAATGCATCAACCAATTTCCCTCCCGCGAGGCACGAATCAAGCCGAGTAGAATTTCCACCATATCTATGTATGACATATCCAAATATCCGAAAGGGGTCCACTGTCATTGCGAAGATGATCCATGTATAAGTCAAACAAGTGTAGGATGGACATGCAAGATGGATCCTGGAGAATGTTATCAAGGGTTTCGTGTGACACATGCGAGTGTAGCAACACATACAACATCTGCGTTCGATAATTGGGAGGATCTGCGATACAGCGCTATTTCTCCTATTGACAATACAATTAAAACATGCATCTTACCCATTGCTGACCAATGTCTTCACATCATATAAGCTTCTTGGCTCAATATAATCAGAGTTTTTGCATTGTTTGTTGTTGTTGTTGTTGTTGTCCGTGCAATATTTCATGTATGGTGGCCTAGACGGGTACATATGACACATATAGATTTCCTATTATATGTTTGCCTTTCTGTGAATGTAGTGTGATTAAATGCACCAAAAACACAATTGTCTCGAAAAACAGCAACATGTTCATAGTAAGAATATTTCTGCCATTTGCTTTGACTTTTGTTTTAACATGTCGTTATATAGTTCATAATAAATGATGATTATATCAACTGAATTGGTCGAGTGTATACTTGTTAGTATGAAGCTGTTATTAATAATATGTAATACTAAATATATCGACACAAGTCATCAAACACACTTCACATTAGATAGAAACTCGCAACATTTTCGTAATTTTACAAACAAATGCTATAAATTGGCGGCCATATTGGATTTTTCCCGAATAATTTTCCTCTGAAAAATAGCTGCAAAAATATAAACATATTATTTTGTTATTAAATCCATCAAATTGACAGATATAACATCATTGACAGATATAACATCATTGACAGATATAACATCATTGACAGATATAACATCATTGACAGATATAACATCATTGACAGATATAATATCATTAATATCATGTTTGCATAGCAATATGTATGGGTAAGTAATTATGCAAAAAAATACCATGGCGGCCATTTTGCAAAATACTAGGCTTAAGCTACCGATTTGAAAAGTCTAGCAAGCAGAAATATATACAGTATGTGTCTCTGAAAACATTGACACCACTTTTGTCCGGTGCGCTCTGATGATAGCAACCACCCCAAAATAATGACAATGACCTTAGGCCTAAATGCTCTTTCAAAGTTGTTAAAATGGTGACCCCCGGGTCAAAAATGGGCGTGGCCCTTGGGGTCAAATAGGGGGTCAAACCTTCAAAAAAAAATAAATAAAATAAAATGTGAGAAATAAGTGGTTTACGGATATGCATAGAGAAAGTGATGAAACAGAATAGGAAAAAATAGTTTAATTATAGTTTTGTATCTTGTTTCCGGGCATAATTGTACCTATAAGTCGCTTGTAAACAAATTGGGATTGGTATGCTATGCAACGCTAAAAATATTTCAGTATAATAAATACGTTTTTAAATCGATGGTTACTAACTCATTTTATTTACATTAATTACACTAGTGTCCGGCTTAGAGAGATTCCACTTCATAAACACAGGGATTCCGCTGGCGATCGCCACTTTCGCAATTGACGATACAAATAAACAATTGGCGATAAAAAATTACAATTTCGAAAAAAAAATTTTTTTTTCGAAAATTGTAATTTTTTATCGCCAATTGTTTTATTTTTTTATTTTTTTGAAATGGCGATTTTTTTTTCCCCAGCGGAATCCCTGTAAACATACATGCTTTGTTATTTTCATGAACAGGCACCACAATGAAACATAATACAGTGAAACCCATCTAAATTAAACACAATGGGGTCCCCAGAATGTCCGGTTTAGAGGGGTTCCACTGTATTATCATTTCACAAAAAAATGTAGTGAAATTTCACAATGTTTCCTTACTGGTACAGTGCTCCAGATAAGGAATTAGTAATTGAGTATTGTCACTCAATCATTTCTGAAGTAATTGGGTATTTCAACATTTGAATTGGGTCAAATAAAATCTTACTACTGTTTACACATCAACAGGCAGCAATTATTGAATAGTTTGCTTCGAAATGAAAACATGTCTTGGCATGTCATTAGAATTGTCTCCTTGGAGACAATTCTAATGAAATACCAAGATGTGTTGTCATGGAAAATAAGAATAATATGCTATATTTGCAGCATGATGAAAATATTATATATACATGTATGTGGTCTGTTTATTGTTTTCTGCAGATATCACAAACTTTCTATTGCTTTTTGATACTCTACTTCTGATTTCAATTGGGTTTTTTGGAAATTTTAATTCGGCATTTAAGCAAATACGCAGCTTATCTGTAGCTCTGCTGGTACATCCAGTTTCTGATAGCATGTACATGTACTTCAATATAATTGCATGTTTTTGGGAATGTGAGCAAATAAAATGGTGAATTAATTTTTTTTAACAAATAGGGGTCAAATTTATTTTTTGACCGAATATGGTGATATCATATACCAAATCGAAGGTATTGACGCGATGATCGATGTGGTGCATTTCTTGTCAAAATCGGATGATTACGTCATCCAAGATGGCCTCCGAATTGTCATAAGGTCATCCTTTTATTACAGATTTCAAACGTCTTCGTCTCGCGAACCGCTGGGCGATGTTGATCAAACTTTACAGGTATGATGTATTGGTGAAGCCTTTTCAGCATTGTTAAAATGGAGGTCGTCGCTAATCCAAGTACATGTTTTCCTATATAATGACTGTCGTTTGCTCATAGTTTCGTTAACTCAACGTACCATGCCTTGGTACCATGGATTTTAACCCTTTCACCCCTAAGTAACTGAATGGGCTGCGATATGTTAATTTTGCAACCAATCCAATCATCGCAAAATGATTTTCAGACTATTCCATTTATAAAAAGGGGGTATTTGTTGTTCTCAAAATTATGAAAATTACTTTCAAACAGTGCAGATCCTGATGAGACGGCTCGTTACGAGCCGGCTCATCTGGATCTGCACTGTTTGCATAAACCGATATAGCGGCCTTTCGGGTTCAAAGGGTTAAATAAACGAGTGTCGAGTGTATATGATCGTATTTCACCATCATGTAATGATGTGTGTTGATTCTAACAGAGGATGAGAGAGTATGCGTCTGGTGACGGCTTACCGAGATTCACACCGAGATCCAGTGATGTATGAGGCCAAGTGATCTTGGTGTAGTGTACTTGTGTATTCCCGTCTGTGCACGACTTTGTTAAAGGTTAAAGGTACATGCCCGTTAACTATGCCCGTATACTATCACTTGGCCTCATAAATAACTGGATCTCGGTGTGAATATCGGTAAGCATGACCATCACCGTTAACCCTTACACTGCCGGATTAAATGTTGTCGTCTGCTGTTTATTTTTTATTTTCGATTTTTCTCATCAAAAACATGGTTTGACAGCATTTTAGAATCATTCCAGATTCTAAAGTGCTGTCAAATCATGTCTTTATTGAGAAAGAAGGCAAACTATAAAGCATCAGCAGACGACAATTTTCGTGCTCGGTTAAGTGTGTGGTATAGTATGATGATCATTTCATAACAAATAATTAAGAATTTTCACATTGTTTTCCTACTGGTGTATTGAAAATTCCAATGTATGTAAAACCTAATTATCTCCCCCTGTTTGTCACAGTTTCTGTTAGTACAGTGGAACTACTCTAAACCGGACACATATAAATATAGTTGTACATAATTTTGACAGTGTCCATTGCCAATTATCTCCCATGAAGTAGTAGTAAGGGAGTCAAAATGATACCACCTACCGTGGTATCGTTTATAACCCTCTATAATACCCCCACCACCCCCGAAAATCAAAAAATTGGTTAACGAGGAAAATTGTGTCTCCCGACAGCAAATTTATGAATTTTTGGAGAAAATAATTTTGAGAAGAGGGAGTCCCAATTATATTGGTAATTGACTTTTGAAAGTATATATTGGTGTCATAAATACATCATGTTTTTTTCACGTCCAATTGAACAGAAAAAACAAGTACCAATATTATTAGAGAAAATGGATAATACAATACAATTTAAATTGCAAATTTTTAATGACTGTGTTGAAGAAGTTTACGAAGAATACGGGGGTTATAATCCTGTATATAAATTCTATAAAATGAGAACACTAGGCGATATCGAATACATGAAATACCAGCGTAATTTATTACGCTCCGATAAAAAAAAAACGTTACATTTCCAATATTATACCGGCAATTATGTCAACTATACAAGAGGCAAATACGAACATTAAGACAGATAATGTGTATCGGATATGAAACTAAGGCGTATTATATAAAACTATTAAAACCCAACGATTCGTTTACGAATGTACATTTTTACGATATCGCTTATAAAGATATTGAAAAATTATTATTGAAAAAAAAAACTACTAATTAATTTATGCCGAGTGTATTTTTCTTATCGAAGGTATGTAAACGGGCTATCTGAAATTATTTTTCATCAACCTCGAGCGGTCGGAGTCCGACCGCTGTTGTCATGCAGTTGTTTACCATGACAACAGCGGTCGGACTCCGAACGCCGTTGTCATGCAGTTGTTTACCATAGCGACCACATTTGTAGGGATAGAAATAAATAAATAAAAATGTTTAGCTCCAACCGCGGCGCGAACCCACGACCCTCGTCTCTATAGATTATCGCCTTAACCACGAAGGCTGTTACGATAAACACTACCTAGTGTTGTACAATTATCGATTTACGACAATGTTTCAATTACACGGGTTATGAACCATGCGTAAATTGATAGCCGAGGTAAACAGAGCCGAGTGTATCAATTATACAGACGGTGTGTACAGTGTAATCCTAGACTGAATTTGTTATGCGATTACGGCGTAATTCTCAGTGAAAAACACATGTTGCATAGGTATGTAAATTTGTTTACTGCACCAATATAAGAAAATTAATTATTTTTTAAAAAATCACAATGGTGCTGTAACATTTCTTCCGACTTTATCTCCAAGTTTTTCCCTAAATTTATCCCAATCAGTACACTCAATCTTGGGCATGGTGGCGCGTGCCTTGATTCTTATATCATTTTTTAATTTTTCATATCTCCGCATTTCTTCCACCACGGATTCAAACTCTAAATTTGATATTTTCTTATCGGCCAACGCTTTGGACACCATAACGTCGATGCTATTTTTCTTAGACCTGGCGAGAACGGATATTCTATCATGTTTTCTACCTTTTCTCTCGAGTTTTCCACCCGACGCCCTAATTACCATACACAACAACCCAGAAACGGCCGACACCGCACATAAAATCCCCGCTACGGGAACCGTTATAATGGTGGATATAGTTGCAGCTGTCCCCGCCCCACACAACACAGAAACACTAGCCAGAGCCGTGCTAGATACTTCAGCCATGTTCACCGCGCGCCTATATTTTTTAGCGTTTCTTTTTCTATTTGTATATTCTCTAACTAAAATATCCTGCATAGCGACGATATTATTCAACCTAAAATCTGAACTTCTTTCGTTAATTGTACACAGTGTTGATGGAGTGGTATTGACAATTGGAAGCGTTGATTCGTTCATATTTAAATTTTACAAATTTATTTCAATATATTAGTATTTACACAATAAGTTCAATTAACAATGAGACAATAGTGGAAGAACTCTCTGAGTCACCGATTTTCGTAACAAAGTTAATAACACTACCTTGGGAAAGTCTAATTCGATCATTACCGGCGAACGAAACAATCGTCAAACTATCTCCAGAGATTTTAGTGACTCCAATCCCCCGTTCTTCCCCATCTACTACAATATTTATCGCGACCGCGCCCACAGGTTTACCATTAGCATTAACCGAGCAGACCGCCATTTGGATAACTTCACCTGCGGCTGTCATAGTGTATCCCCCATATTTTATTACTCGCTTTGGCACCGAACGAATATTCATAGTGCCCCTCAACCAATGGGCCCCGCTTCTCAGCCCAAACTGTTATGACACGTTTTGGTGTTTTCATTGTTTTCACTATTCCGGAAAGCGCCCTGTTTGCGTTATATGCCTCAGTACGAATCTCATAAGAGGCCTCCTCAAGAGCTTTGGTCGCGGCTATACGATCATGTTTCAGTTTATCAGAAACTTCGGTTATTTTTCCATCTAGTTCGGTAAGTGCCGCTTCTCTGCTGAGAGAGTCCTCTAAGCGCAACGCATCATCATAAGCCTCCGTAATGGTCGCCTGGTGGCCTTCTAAGGCTTTATCAATACCCGACCGGGCCTCTTTTTGAAATTCGGTTATTTTTCCATCTAGTTCAGCAACCGCCGCCTCTCTGATGAGAGAGTCCTCTGAGCGCAACACCTCATAAGCCTTCGCAAGGGCTACCTTGTGGTCTTCTCGGGCTTTCTCAAACCCCCGACCGGGCCTGTGAAATTCGGTTATTTTTCCATCTAGTTCGGTAAGTTTCGCTTCTCTGTTGATAGAGTCCTCTAAGAGCAACACCCTATAAGCTTCCGTAATATCCGCCTGGTGGTCTTCTCGGGCTTTATCAATACCCGTTCGGACTCCATCAAGATCAAACCGGGTCTCTTTTTTAAATTCGGTTATTTTTTCGTATATGTCAGTAAGTGCCGCTTCTCTGTTGAGAGAGTCCTCTGAGCGTAACGCCCCATAAGCCTCCGCAATGGCCTCTTTGTGGTCTTCTCGGACCCCCTCAACCCCCGACCTGGTCTCTTTCAGAAATTCGGCTATTTTACCGTCTAGTTCGGTAAGTGTCGCTTCTTTACTATGAGAGTTCTCTAAGCGCAACGCATCATAAGCCTCCGCAATGGCCTCCTCAAGGTTCGACTGGTGGTCTTCTCGGACTTTATCAATACCCGAGGGTCTCTTTTCGAAATTTGGTAATTTTTTTATCTAGTTCAGTAAGTGCCGCTTCTCTGATGAGAGAGTCTTCTGAGCGCAACACCTCATAAGCCTTCGTAAGGTCCGCCTGGTGGTCTTCTCGTGCTTTCTCAATACCCGACGTGGCCTCTTTTCGAAAATCGATTATTTTCCCGTCTAATTCAGCAAGTGTAGCTTCTTTGCTGAGAGAGTCTTCTAAGCGCAACGCATCATAAACCGCCGTAATGTCAACCTGGCGGTCTTCTCGGGCTTTATCAATCCCCAACCGGGCCTCTTTTCTAAATTTGGTTATTTTTTTACCTAGTTCGTTAGTTCCGTATGCGTTTCTTCACGACTTTGTGTATTCACAGCCAGGGCATATTCTCTAAGTTGTGATAGTAGACTTTTGTGAATCTCGTCCGTGGCCCTCGATATAGTTCTATTGATCAAGGCCTTTGTTTTTTGGGTAGTTAAAAAGTCGCCCTCTGTCGGGATGAATCCCCCTTCTGCCGGTTCCAAATTATTTGAATTTGTCACCCAATCGGAAGAACTACCTGGTCCGTATATACTCATTTTCAATAATGTTGATAATATATATTACGAACATGCGTTTAATTCTAAATAATTAATTTGAAATTTCTAGGACTACCGAAATCGGGTAATCGTTCTTCATCTCTCGCCCTTTATCATCGAGAATAGAAATCTTCAACTCGTGGATGTGTCCCGATTCCAAAACTTTCATCTCGGGGTGTGGGAAGTCTAAGGTCAGGGTCTCACCATAGAAACAGTCGCTGGCGGGCACGGTTTTCAGTAATATGCTGGGAGTGCCGTCTACCGTGTTGTACGATGTGTTCACCCGATCCAGGTGCACCCCGAGAGTTTTCGTGACGGCGAAGTTCACCGGGGTCGTGCCGACGTGCTCGCCAGGATCAAACACTCCGTCATCGTTGTAAGGGTATGTTATTTTAAATCCTAACAGTGAGCCCAACCCCGGTGAGATCCTTAAACGCCTATCAACGGTCAATGTCGTGAGCCCCGTGGCTTTCGAGATTGCGAGAGTGACTACACCAGGAATCTTCTCCGCGACAAAAGCTTGGAGATCTCCGAAACTCCAAAGACCCTGAGGTACTATAGCATCTGATGGACTTATGACTCTATTTACGTCTATTCTATGTGGCACAGCTATAAAGTGTTCTGATGCGAAAAACTCGACGTCCTCGACTTCTGTTGTGAAAAACTCGAGCGTTTCAACGTTTTTCCACCCAACCGTGAAGGTGATTGATCTGAGGCCTACCCGGCGTTGTCCGCAGCAGTTGTCTATTAACTTTTGAAGTTCACAACTCCCTTTTTGAACATTAGTGATAGTAGCAAACATAATAATATCTTTCAATGGATACAAAAGCATTTAGCTTTAATTATAATGCAAAGTACGCAGTCGGAGGTAAATACACGCAAAAAGACGTTGTTAACCTTGTACACCCAACCGTAACGGTTAGACCGGACAGTGGCTTTGCCACCAATTTCCCTAACACGTTTGAGAAATATAGGCTGCCCAAGATTACTACGATGGAGTCGGTAAACGGGTGGAAAGCCACACCGATGCAGTTTTGGCAGAACCAGCTAAATTTTGCTGTATGGTGCGCAACATCCGGGTGTGGAGTTTCACATAAAGACCATCTGACATCCAAGAATGTCATGCTCCGAAGTGTCTACAACTTTCACACGTATTATACTATTAGGAGGATTCTCAAAGAACTAGGTATTTCTCTACCTCAAGACGACGCCTGGGATCCCATTTCCAACGCATACGACCGTATGGCGTTTGAAAGATTGTGTAACGAATTTAACGTTTCAAAAGACGCGGACTGGAGGCAGAAAGCATTTCCTACCACCACCGGCCTCGGGGACGTTCTCATTCGGGGCCAGTCCGGGAATTGGACGCAGACTGATTTTAGACACGATTACTCCGGTGACCACATCATCAGTCGGAACGCCGGGAATTTTGACCCCGCGACTATGACTTTCGGGCCAGAAGTGTCTGGAGGTCGGCACTGTGGCGTGTTTTCTTGTAAAATGTTACCTCCGAAACTGGCTCACGTCGATTACATACAGCAGGCTGCTGAGGTTCAGAACGCGTGGACCACATTTATGTTAGATAAGGGTCTAGGGTTCACGCAGGCCGGGGTTACTCGCGTCAACGAATCTATTCGCACGTACGTCTGGGCCATCCTCGGCGCACAGAAGCAAACTCGCAGTTCTATACTGGGCACGGGAACGGCGTTTGATGCACAAAAACAATTCTTGGCACTTGTAGAGGACGCCATCTCAGCTAAGGTGGACCTGGAGAAGGCGATCAAGAATTATCAAGACGTTTTGCAGACTGCCAGCACCCCAGTGGACTATGTATTTGGAATAGGTCTTTATATGGCGCCGAGCAATATGATACTACGAGACGACCCGGTTGATGGTTACAATAATCAGATCGTAATCGCCACCGCCAATCAAAAAATCGGTCACAACGGTAACGTGAACACGGATATCATCAAGCGCACCCCCAACACGATCGGGTTCAACAGTGTTGAGGGAACCGATTTCATAAAACGCCCAAAACACAAAATGGATACACATCCCTCAACACAATCGAACCCAGTACCCCCAATTCGTAAATTGGATGCACCATCGAGTTCCATCAACAGACCAATCGCGATTGGAGAAACACCAATCAATCACAGATTGGGTGAAATTGGAAGCACAACACACGAGGAGGAGAAATTAGCGCTCGTCGTCGCCCTCGTGGCGATCGGATTATTTGCGCTTTGGTTTTAGGAACTCTCTGGCGAAGAATAGTAGGAGACCGGCGATTGCCACGATTAAAGCCCAAGTATTTTTGGCTAGCCCGGCCGTTTTTGATAATATAGATAGCAAGTAAGAAACGATACTTCCGATCAGTCCAGGTAGTGCGGCAGCCGCCTTTTCGGCTAATTTAGCCAGGAGACTGGCGAGGGCTTTTAGTTGTTATTTTACCCACTCCTTGGCTCCGCCTGATGGCGCGGGTGGTGGTGGTGTGGGTGCTGGCGCGGGTGGTGGCGCCGCACCACCAGTGAAAGCTAGAACTATGGTCGATATAGTCATGCTGATAGCAACGAGGATGGTTGCTATCGTGATGCCCTGTTCTCTGAATAGAGTGCGAAGACGCTCACCGATTGTCGTACGCTCACCGAGTATCGTCTCCTCGCGCAGTACCCTCGAGATTGTTTCACGGATCCGACTTATTTGGGTGCGGAGTGTCTCACGGTTAGTCGAGGCAGCCTCCAAACGAGCTGCTCTTTCATCCCGCAACGACCGCAAGTGTTTGTTGATCCGCTCGGTAGATTCTCTATCACCACCAGCTTCCTCCAGTTTTCTTTCTTCTAGCGCGATATGTTCATCCAGCGACGAGAGTTTGGCGAGGTTAAGGACCAGTTCGCCCCGGACCGTTTGTAGAGCCTTATCGAGGCCCCGGAGTTCGCGAAGAGGTAACGGTGGGTCATCGTTGAGTATTTCCCCCAATTGCGATTGGACGCTAACGTGGTCTCCATCGTGTTAATAGCGTCGGTGGCTACTCGAGGGACATCGCTGAGCGCGACCGTTTCTATCGCGGAGGCCGTTTTCGCCATCGTTTTCGTCGGTAGACTGTAGGGCCTCTACAGCGCGGGTAGGCATAATTGTTTTACCCCTCTTCCAATCTGGGAATCCTAGTTCGCTCTTTATGATTTCGCCACCGCCCCGGTTTCCTGCAACGGTGTTTAGCGATAGGGGTTTTCCGTTCTTCATGTTGACTATTGGGAGATTTGGTTCCGCTTTTAGTCGCAATCTACCGTTCAGATCCAATTCGAACTTGGAGTAGTCGCGACCGACAGATGGGACCACACCTTTTTCTGCCAAACCGTTGTAGTAGTCGTCTACAGCTCCCTCGAGTAATTCCCGACTTTGACCAACGCTGCCGGTAGCGCCACCTAATTCCCCCGATTGGATTGGAACTGGAGGTTGTATCAAGGGTGTTTCGTCATTATAATCATCTATGTCATAATCATCCTCATCCACATCGAGTAATAGTCTCTGCCGATTTCATCCATGTCAATATCGTAATCAGCCATATTAATTTCTTAAAATTAATTATGTATTAAAGACAAAACCATACGGGTTTAATATAGATTCACTAAATTATGTCTTCGAGTCAATACGGTCGCAAACTCAATCAATACCGCAGACTGCGTGAGCCCCTCGGGGCAAAAGGCGTGAGACAGAGTGTCGTTATTACGAACAACCCATCGACGATCGACTAGAACCAGCAGCTCTTGGTCCGCTTCCCCAACCTCGGAGCTAACGACGTCATTGTGCCGGGTACTGTTCGCCTCGCTTTCACTATTTCGCTGACGTCGACGGACGCGGACCGAACCGTCGTTCAGAACCTTGGTCGCGCCATCGTCAAGAAGACCATGATAAAGATTTATGGTAATGAGGTGATGTCGATCGACGACAGCGACGTCTACCATTGTTATCAGGACCTATGGAAGACGGCGCAAGAGCGCGAAAACGCTGTCTATCAGGGTATTGACACCAGCAAAAATAAGAACGTAACCAAACTTAGAATCGGGGCTGGTAACAAGGTAGATAACAACGCGAGTGACAATGCGGTCGCGGGCGCTTACGGCAACCGCTTCTACATCCCGCTCGAATTTGAGTTGCTGGAGAGTCACATGCCCTACTATCAGAGCGCTTTGGCTGACCGCCTCGAATACGAACTAACGTTCAACGACTACGGCCGAGTTCTCATAACCAGCGACCTGTTATCGACGTATACGATCGATAATGTTTCGCTGGAGTACGACATGGTCACGATGCCCGAACTCGCGCGATTGATCAGAACCCAGTACGCCGGGCGCGTTGCCATACTTTACGACCGAGTTCTTCGCCATCGCAAGATGACGAAAGACAAAGGCGACACATTGTGGAATATTAACGTCAACGTACCCGCTCGCTCGATGAAAGGTATAATGATGTTGTTCGAGGATGCTCGTTCGCGTTCGGATGCTAGAAAAACCGACAAATTCTATAACCCAAAAATCACGAAGGTAGAGGTGACGATCGAGGGAGTTCCCAATCAACTCTACAGCGCGGGTCTTCGCGCGCACCAGCAGTGGGACGAAGTAAGAAAGCAGTTTGCTGCCGGCTCTAAGCGCTCTCCGGAGGTTGCAGCGGTTGCCAAAGACCTGCATCTCTCGGCCGTCTCCCTCGCGGAGTTCCTGAATACCAAATACGCGTTATGGCTAGACATGCGATCCAGCGACGACGACCAAGTACACGGCAGCGGACGCCAAGTTGAGAACGCTAGCGAGGGTGTGACGATCCAGATAACCAAAGAGGCGGACGGAGCCGGGCCATTGAACGTGTACTTATATATAATTACAGACGCACAACTCAACATCGAAGATGGCCGATACGTCTCAGCACTCTATTGATTTAATAAAAAAATCATCTAACGATTTATTAATTAATAAATTTGATAATTCTAAAGAATTAATTAAGAAAATTAGCAATCATTCTAACGATTTATTAATTAATAAATTTGATAATTCTAAAGAATTAATTAAGAAAATTAGCAATCAATACCAAAATTCACGATTGGAGATGCCCACTCTGCCATAATATGTGGCAGACAGGATGTGGAAAAACGGTTTTCATCCTCGACTTGTTCGAGGAGTCCTACCGCGATGCCTTTCGTCACATTGTGATCCTGTGTCCCACTGTGCGGCACAACGATACTTATCAGCGGCGAACGTGGATATGGACCAACCCTGAGGTATACGTTATTGACCCGGTGATAGGCTTCACGATTGGTTGCGTGGTTTATACCAAAGATTCCAGGGTGAGCCCACCCTATACGTGATTGACGATTGCTCGGCCAAGGCGGCGATGACCAAAAGAAGGACATGCTCTCCGAGCTCGCATTTTTCTGGCCGCCATGCTAGGCCAAAGCGGTATGGATTATCCACTCAAATGTACAAACGCCGTCCTCAAGGATCTGCGCGAGCAAACGAAATGGGTCGCCCTCTTTCACTGCAAGGACCGAGACTCATTCGATGACTGTCTTCGAGAGAATGACGTTATCCCAACGCGCGAGTAGCGCCTGGAGGTTCGACAGATGCTTCGGAAACTAAGCACGCCAAGCTTTGCTAAAGACTGATCAACCAACTGCTTACGAAGTTATCAATTAATTTTATAATTAATTAGCAATTACTGAACAAATGCTGAACAATGCTGAACAATGTTAGCAATTGCTGAACAATGCTGAACAAATGCTTAACAAATGTTGAACAAATGCTGAACAATGGTTAACAATGTTAACAATTTGGTGCTCCGCTGCGAGCTTTTTTGCGAGCATAATGGTGATCATAAGTATCGGGTGGTGCGCTTGCCAATATGTTAAAGTGATGAGACTTGTTAGAATAGTTAAATTAATTTTAAGAAAAATGAACTCCGACGAACTTCTCGATCAGCTAATAGAAGAAACCTCAAGTCCGACTGCCAACATAGATAATGATCCGACAGAGCAATCGGAATCAACTCCAACGGCGGTTGGTATTGGGTTGAGTGCAACGACTCCGAATGAAAATGAAAATGCGGCGCGACGAGAGCGGCTAGCTGCGCTGGTTGCTGGGGGGGACAATTGGAGCATTATCTCGTAGGCGTCTCTCAGTTTTTCAGGTGGATAAGATGTCAGATGCGGAGATCGATAAAATGTATGCGCGATACGAATCCAAATTGGGAGCGGAGATGACAAAAACTCTCGGATCGGCGGCTATTCATTTGTACTCAACCGCCGTTAGTATACTTCTCCCTATACCAAACACCGCGGGATTGATTGACGAACTAGAGACTGACCCTTTTATAGGTCACACTCTTAGAACAGCCTGCTGCTCAATTTATCACAAGTTTGGAATGTACTTAGCTCCGCTGACAACCGCGTTGACCACGGGTAAACACTGTCAATTTGGACATATATGCCCACGAACTATAAGCCCTGAAAATGATGACACAAGACACACCCGCGAGAGTGACGGAGTTGAACCCGATTGCTCCAACCCAATCGAACCCGAGTGTTACTCCGCCACTGGATGACATACCGCATATAAAAAATCCCAAAAGACAGGCAGCTGGGCGGGCGGCGGCTGCCACCCGAAAACGAAAAGTTAAACAAGATAAAATACTCGCCGAGCTTCGAGAGGCTAAACTCCAATCGAGATTGGGGTTGCAATCGGGGACGGAGACAGCAAAACATCTGAAGACAGAGTTGAGTACAACCCCAATTCGAATTGGAAGCACACCCAAATTCTTTGAATTTGTCACCCAAATTCGTGAATTGGAGTTGGTTGTTGGTGGTGGTCTGGCAGTTGTTGGTGCCTGTGCGTGTGGAAATACCCCATATTATCGAAAAAACAACCAGCCAGTGTTCAGAAGAAAGTTACGAAACACCAATCGCGATTGGATGCGCCCATTTAAACATTGATCGCGACCCCTTTTATATGCAATAATGGCTGAACAAGACGGTAAAATGTTAGTGAATGCGCTTTATCACGCCGTGGTGATATCGGGTTTCAGTATCGGGTATGATAGACTATCAAAAGTATGGGCCCTAGGGAGGATCCGCTCCCAAATTGGACTTTACTGTGAGAGACGTAGGGCTCGCGACCTTAGATGTAGCGGCCGCAGTTTGGACCCGAGATTATCTAGTTAAAGCTGGAATTCTACCAGTTAATATATGGAAATAAATGGCTTCAATCGCAATGATGATAGGTGGTGCGCTCTTAAACGCATTTGCGTTCACCTGCAGCAACTTTCTATTCTCTAAAACAAATACAAAACTCGAACGCGGATGAGGAGAGTACGCGTCACGATTTAGCTGTAGAACAATTCAATAGCGCAAAGGAAGCGTGGTCGGAAAAAACGAACCGCCCATCTTGACTGGGTCAATGAAGAGCTTCGCCGCGAAAATCACGCCGCACAAACTTTTCAGAACGTTGAAGAAGCCAACCGCGAGTACGCGCTGGCATATCCGCAGAAAAGTCTCGCGCGCTGGATCGCGAGCCCCAACTTTCAGATTTCTATGTACCGTCAGAGGCCCAAAAAGACCGCGAGATCGCGTTCATCGTCGTGGGAATGGGTGTGGTGGGTCTCGTCGGCTACTATATTCAATCGAGTTTTATAAATTAATTATTTTAAATTATATATATATATATGTATAGAACGATGTCAGTTGACGAACTTTATTTTGCTATGATTGATGTAGGCTACACTGCCCTTAAACACCGCATAGCTGGTGCAAAGGGTATGATTCGTCTGGCCCGAGATTCTCTCGAGACGTGGCGGGAGGACGAAAAAGAGGCCACCCTTTTCGCAAAGCGGATGTTATATTCCTCCACCAATCCTGGAGGATTAGATTTTCCCAATTTCCTTCAGAACTTAACCCCCAATCGCGATTGTACTTCCAACAAAGGTTTATTATTATCGACGCAGTTACCGGACGATCTGGCGAGGGCATGTTGGAGATTGTCAGATATATTAGAATACATCGCATACGATGAACACGCGCAAACTTAATACCAAACTATCGGTTCGCCTAACGCGCAAGCTAGCGAACACGTACTATAGCCCCCGCTGCTACTGGAAGGGACTCGCTGCCATCAAGAACCTCGCGGCGGCGACCAAGGTTTCAGAAAACGCTGTCAAGGAATGGCTCAAGAAGCAGGCATCTGGCAGATCTATTTACCCGCGCCTCACAATATTCCGCGCCCGAAATTCGACGTGCCGGTACCGAACCAAGTTCACCAAGCGGATCTCCTGTTTCTCCCTCACGATCGCGTCGGTCGTAAGACGTACAAGTACGCGCTGACAGTCGTTGACGTAGCGAGTCGTTATAAGGGGGGCTGAGCCGTTGGCCACTAAAGAGTCTAAGGAGGTGGCCGAGGCTCTCTCCCGAATATATAAGAGGTGTCCTCTCAAATGGCCGAATCTTCTCCAGGTCGATCCCGGCCGCGAGTTCATGGGCGCGGTCTCTCATCTATGTCTAAGCACGAAGTTTCTATCAGACGCGGCCGCGTCAACATCCACCGGGACCAGGGGATCGTGGAACGCTTCAATCGAACCCTGGCTGAGAGACTGTTCGGACACCAATACGCTAAAGAACTTGTAGACCCTTATTCGCGATCGACCGAGTGGGTGGCCAGACTGCCCGCCGTGGTCTCCGCACTGACGGAGAGGTGACCAGATTGATAGGTAAGAAGCCCGTAGATGCCATCAAGTTTAAAAGGGTGACGAGCGAGCCCTCTGCCGTCTCGCGCGGGCGACCCGTTGGTTTAGAGGAGCAACGGCTTCCATCAGATATTGATGTCCGGTACCTCTATCAACCGGGAGAGCTCGAAGGTGGCAGCCGCCGCGCGACTGATCCCGTGTGGTCTCTCAATGTATATCATCTAGATCGATCTATTACCAAGCCCGATGAGCCCGTGCTCTACTATTTGGATGATGGGCCATCTCGAGGGTTTGTTCGCGAAGAACTTCTCGCGGTGCCTTCTGACACCCAGCTACCCCCGGATCATAGAGTCTTTAGATTGTTAATTTTCATAATTTTTTTCAAAATTATTAAATAAATCATTAGAGAGGTTCTGTATGTATTCCGTCTGGTAACACACGTCTTTTATCGTAGTATGCCGAGAGTCCTAATTTGTGTTGACAGTACGTTTTCATAACACCGTCTTTCATTTTAAATCCCCTATTTTGTGCTACATCTATAATGTGTTTTTCCATCTTCTGTAGTTTCGGTTAGTACTCGTTTATATCTATCCCAATTTAAATTGTTAGTTCTCTTGGACATTCCTTTCGCAGAGTTTTTATTAATAGAATTAAATTTTTCTACAAAATAACACTTACTAGATAACGCCTATCGCCCTATCTCCGCTAAATTCCATTTTGAAAAGTCCGGGCTCTCTTTCGCTCCATTTATCCCAAGCCAACCATTTCTTTTTTTCTTTTTCAAACCCGTCTAGTAAGTTAGGTCTAATCAATTCCTCTATCGTTTTTCCACTAACTCCTATATACATACTATCCGTATCCATCTGTATTAATTCAAAGTCTTCTCTTTTTACGTATTTGTCAAGAAATTCGTAGTAAAATTCCAACATTCTCAATTTAGCTAGTTGATAAACCGCTATTCCACAATGGAATGGTCTCTTTACCGCAAACCTGGGTTTTCTTGAAGATATTTCGTACGCATCTCCTATCTTCTCCAAATCATCAAAATACGCGGATCTTAATGCTTTGTAAACACAGGTTTCGTTTTGTGTATATGTCGTATTTAAATGTCTCTCCGTTGCCTCTATCATTTTTCCACAACACGAGTTTCCTAATAATTTCATTATGTCGGCTACTGGTTTCTTATTTGGTTCTACATCAACCCGTTCGTCTTGCGGCTGTAACTTCTTTTGCGAACCATTCGAATGGTTTCCGCTAATATATCTATAACACGATGAACTCCAGTTATTTTCTAGGCCGTGTTTTAAATACCATTTCAACAGTGGCGCGTACAGCAATACTTTAGTGGCTGTCATAGATCCCACCAATTTTTTTCCATCTCCTCTTGTTCGCCCAGTATCTTTTAAATATTTTACATGTGTGTGGGAACTTCATCAACCTCTACTTCTCTGTTTATAAATATTGGGGACATTTCAGAAAACTTATCTTTTAAGTTGTGTGGAACTTCTATATCCACCTCCGCAAACCCAAACCAGTCTCCGGATAAAACTCTTTTACAAAACTTTTTAATAAATTTAGGGTTATGTGGGGTATCTATATGGTGTATAGTTTCTCTCCCACACGGCATCTCTTTATTTAACGTAGATAAATATAACGCGTTTGCGTCGTACCCCAAAACAGCCTTGCACCGTTTGGAACCCACTCTAATATTTGAAACACCAGCTTCTGCATATCGTGTAAATACTATTGATGGACCGCCAACTAGAGCGTCCTTCATCATTTCGTATGTTTCTTCTTTTGGTGCATATAGAGCATCCTCCGGTATAATCGTCTTTGAAGATTTTTGTTCGTTAATGGTTCCTCTCAATAAATATTGTATAGCTACTCCAGGTAGTGTTACTGCATCTTTGAAAATATCCACACCTCTGTGTTTATAAAATTCACACATTTTTTCCACCGCTTCTAGGAACGGTGCTACATCTAAATCGTTATAATATTTCAACCAATCTCTGAAAGTTTTCATATTATTTTCTTCGAAAATTCTACGACATTTACTTAATTCTGTTTCATCTATTAACATTTTCCCAGATAGTTTGGAATACCAATTCTCTATATCCGGTAGTCCTGGGTAATCCAGTTTGTCTGGAGAATCGAACCACTCATAAGGAAATAAAGATTTCTGTCCTTTGCATTCGTAGGCTTTTATCCAACTATCGTAACTTACACCGGGTCCTAGATAAAGTATTGCATCAAGAAATCTAAACTCTGGAGTAAATAGAAATATTGTTGCGTTTGCACGTTTTCCGACCATTACTTTCTTTGTTGTTGATGCCAGTTCGCCTACTAGGTATTTCTTTATTAAGTTTATATCGTACTTACTGCTGTTAAAACCTATAACCGGTACTTGCTCTATCCACTGTTCGATCTTGGCGATTTGGTTTTTACGTAAATGTTCTGTATTAAACCCATATCTTGACCACACTTCTTCTCTTATAGCTTTTCCCCTGACTTTTTAAATCTTCTACGAATTTTTCTATAAGTTTTGCGGGATCTTTATCACAAATATGAGTTACTGTTCCTGAGAAATTATCTCCTATACTAACGCTTACCGGAACGTGCTCGGCTTCGTACTCTAGATTATTACCGAGAGTTTCAATTCTGGGTTGAGATGCCTCAAAATCGTATACTATCTGATATGGATAAAGAGTAGTGTCGCAACCGATCTTTATGTCTTTACCAGTTCTTTGAAATTCGCATTCCCCCCACATAACTACTAGGTTGAATTCTTTGCTTCTTCTAATAAGTGTATCTCTTCTCATAGTGGATGCGCGTTCTTCTTTTCTATGTTTTGCATGAATCTCACACCCGTGCCAGTAACAGCCGTGATATTGATATACGGTATTGGTTTCTGGACAGTATCCATCTACTGGAGCTCCTAAAATCCATCTTTCACCCCCGTGTCCACACTGTTCGTGGTGAATGTGAATTCCCTCGCGCTTTTCATAGAGTACATCCAATCGATCGCCCCATAACTGTTAGAACTTTTTGGGTAGAACGCTTTCTCGAACGACGAACGCGGGCGCTCTAAATAATTACCATCACATACTACTTTTGTCTCACCTTTCATACATTTTGGTCCGTGTCTCTTCATATTACTCGCTTTCGTGAATTTCTGCTTGGCAATTATCGCAGGCGTAAATTTTAGATAGGTTTTTAAGGTTTTTTATTAGAAATGCGTGATTATTAAACAGTCCTATTGTCATTGGTTTTATTACCTATTGCCTTATAGTGCCGCTGGTACCTTTTTCAACCACCATACGTTACAATTGGGTGGGTTGATATACTTCTATACCGATTTTAAAAAAACTCTTCAACCTTTTTCAGATCTGAAAAAGGAATTGGTGAAACCACATTACTACCAAAATATTGCTTACTAAGTTCTTTCGCCTTTTCTGTACATCTGTCGGGTCTTTTATCTGTCATATGCATAGCTAGACACCTGAACAGACAAAGGTCGTCATTATACTTATCTAAAGAATACATACCTTTTTTATTCTTCAGCCAGCCATTTGGAAGTTCTCCTCCTGCCGCTTCTTTGGATTGTAGTCCCAAATCTTTTCCCCTACTACCCTGTATTAGCTTTACGAAAACCTCTACCCATCTTACAAACTTCCACTTTGTATTCGGTCTGTCTATTTTATCGGACATTATTCGTGTTTGCTCCTTATCTGACAGCCATTTTTTAACGGTTTTCATTGATGATAGTGGTTCGCTACCACCGAGATTTTTGTGCATTATTATAGTTACAGGTTTTCCATTTTTTAAATTTCCTCCCATATGTTCTAGCTTGTAAGAATATGAATATCTCAAATAAAAATTGGTTGTTAGTTATACGGAGCGAGTTTCTCGGACATGCGTTCAGACTCGTTAATGTTAATGTTTTTACGAAAGGATAATGTAACTACCCGTCTTCCATTTTCTAACTTGTCCAATGTTTCATCGTGAGCCCCCAATATTTCTTCACCTTTTTCCACTATCGCGCGAACGAGAGATCTTTTATTTTGTATTGGGCCACCTGTGTGTCTAATTTGGGACAAATTATTGGTGCTTGAAGGTTTTATTACACTAGCCCTTAACTCCGCAATACTTTCTTTTTGAATTCTGTTACCAACTTCATCCGCTAGTGAGATGTTTGTAAATGCCCCTCTTTTATAGGCGCGGGTAAACCGCTTCATAAACGCCTCATTCTTTGTGGCATTTATCAGCTTTGTCAATAACCCCTAACTCTCAACCGTGTACTATAAGTAATCCCTAGAGATTCGGCTTCTCTTCTCAAACTTTCTATTTCTGCTCTAGTTTCTGGCGTTATCATATTTTCTGTATTATACTTTTGTATATATACTTTTGTATAACCTATACAATTTATCTGTTCAATTGGACGTCAAAAAATTACATAATGTTTTTTTGACGTCCAATTGAACAGATAAATTTTATATACATATATAATGGAGTGTGAGACTTGTTGTAAGACGTTTACGTGTAAAGACTATCTACGAAGGCATCTAGCGAGACGTAGAAAGTTTCCTTGTGTCCCCCCACAATTTCAATGCCCTAGATGCCCTTGTAAATTCGTTAGTGCCCAAACTCTTTGTAGACATAAGCAACTACGCTGTCAGGTGGCTAAAGGTGAACGTGGTAGAATAGAGCTGGTATAATTAGTTGCTGATCTGCGAAATAAATTAGCTATATCAGAGAAGAAAAATGAGGAATATAAACTATTGTACTTGCATGAATGATTTCGACTTTTTTCAAAAGTCAATTACCAATATAATTGGGACTCCCTCTTCTCAAAATTATTTTCTCCAAAAATTCATAAATTTGCTGTCGGGAGACCCAATTTTCCTCGTTAACCAATCTTTTGATTTTCGGGGGTGGTGGGGGTATTATAGAGGGTTATAAACGATACCACGGTAGGTGGTATCATTTTGACTCAATTACTACTACTCATGATAATGCCTGTTCATGATCACAAAGCAGACACGTGTGTCTTGAAGTAGTTATTTGTCTGTTTTACAGTGGAACATATCTAAACCGGACACCATGGGGAGCTCCCAGGTTGTCCGGTTTAGAGAGGTTCCACTGTATGTACTTGAATATATCGCACGGTTCATCAAATAAATGTCTAATAATGTCTCTGATAGTCCTCTATCATACTATCATACTATTATACTATACTCATACTCGCTAACCCGAAGGTCAATGTCACATACTTAACCCTTACACTGCTACACACAACAATTGTCGTCTGCTGTTGCTTTTATATCTTGCCTTATTTCTCAATAAAAACATGGTTTGACAGCACTTCAGAATCATTTTCAATGGAAATGATTCTGAAGTGCTGCCAAAGCATGTTGTAAATTATTATAAAGTGCTGTCAAAGCATATGAAATATGTTTCATGATAAAAACGGAAAATAGAAAATAAACAGCAGACGACAAAATAATTAAGATAGCGGTCTAAGGGTTAATGGATTCAAAACCTTAACCAAACCCATTTAATCAATGAATAAATCATAGCGTCCACCAGCTAGCAGGCTATATTCAGGGTTGGCTTTTAACCGTGCCGTGTGAGCAGGATCTAAAACAGACATACTGATCACACGTGTCCGGTTGCGGAACAAAAGTACACAGATGTAGAACGTCATAGCCAGCCACATTCTAATTGCCTTAGCGATTACGTAAATAGAAATAACATATTGCATCCACAGAACTTATATACTGAGCAAAACTAGAAACGTCCCTCCATGTTTAAGGAAAGATTCATCAAAAACCAAAAGGGTTACTTTTAAAAATCAAAATGGAAAAACAAGTTCATTCATTTCTGTATCAAAGCCAATAAATTGCATTTGGATATCTTGTTAAATATTCGAGAGATAACCGGCCAAGGGCGGTAGGGGTCAAAATCAAAAATCACAAAAACTCAGAAATGTGTTACTTAATGTTTAGAGATGGAATTTCAATAAGTAATGTGGCAAATTCAGTAAATCTCGTTAGTACCGAGTGTGGCCACCATTTGCATGAATGCATGCAATGATCCTACGCCGCATCGACGTGACATAACGCAATACCAGTGCGTTGGGCAAATTCCTCCATTCCCGTTGTAATGCCCGTGTAAGATCGCGAACATTGTCAATCTGATGGTTAGCTCGTGCTTTGCGGCCCAGCTCATCCCATATGTGCTCAATGGGATTGAGATCCGGGGAGACCGCGGGCCATGGTATGACGTCGACGTTGTTTTGCTGTAAGTATTGAGTGGTGACCCTGGCTACGTGAGGGCGGGCATTTTCGTGCATCAATGTCACACCAGGACCATGCTGACGGATGAATGGTAAGGCATGTGCATTTAGCACATCTCCAACATAACGTTGTGCATTGATGTTGCCCTGTACAACAACCAAATCTGTCTTCCAGTTTCCCATGATCCCACCCCAGACCATTACGCTCCCTCCCCCAAACCTGTTCTTCTCAACAATGCAACAATCGGTGAATCTTTCATTTTTACGCTTGTATACCCGTAATCTTCCGTCAGCATGACTAACTGTGAACCGAGATTCATCGGTGAACAAAACTCGGTTCCAGTCAGCCCTTCTCCAGTTCAGATGACGTCGCGCCCATAACAGTCTGGCAGCAACGGTGACGTTGGGTCATTATCTGACCAGTGTACGGGCGGCGTGCCCGGATTGGTTGGGCGTTACGACGTAACCGGTTGCGAATGGTCTGCCCTGAGACACCGTATCGCCTAGCAGTGACTGTGGCTGCCAATCGACGTTGACGTAAGTGCGTCAACGTAATGTAACGATCGGCTCTAGCCGTCGTTACACGAGGCCTACCAGGTCGCTGCCGGTCGTCAACAGCCCCAGTCTGCTGGTACCGGGCTGCAAGACGATCAATCGTCTTCCGACAGCAACCAAACCGAGGCGCGACTGTTGCGTGACACGTGTATTCTTGTACATTCTGGAATCCGTATAATTGTATGTTTGTGGTGTGTGGTACTGTGTTGTATTGTTGTGCGTATTATTGGTTTCACATCCCTGTGATTCCACATACCTGTGGTTTCACACACCTGTGGTTTTTGCACACCTGTGGTTTGGCATGTACATTTGCCATGTGCAATGTGCGTGTAATAAGGGGGCTTATGTTGTATTGGTGGAGATACGTTTATGCGTGTCCTATTTGTGGATTTTAAATATACGTTCTATTTTATGAGCAATGTTTTACTGATGTCACGCCATATTTGCCACAGACTATGCATGTGTGTAGAGAACTCGTTGACTGCGTGTGCTGGTTTCGCTAGGGAAAATATACCTTTTAGTATTACGGATGTCCACTCTCCGTGCCAGCCGAGTTTGTCCGCGTGTCAGTTGTTCACCATATAAGGGACCTTCTGTAGGTGAAGCCAGTATATAGCGCAGACCATACCATGGTCTGCCCTGTTATGTATGCTACGGGTTAGTGTCTCATCATAGCCTGGTACTGGCCAACACGGATATATCAGATCCCATAATGGTGATGTTTTGTGTCGTGATATTTCCGTAAATGACCACGATATTTGAGTTTAGTATGGGCTACACTCTCATTTGAGTGTATAGCCGTAGGACCGATATGGAGGGGTTTGGCGGGGCCAAGAAGCGACCTTCGCATTGTCGAGACCAGTCGAGTAGATTTCGGATTATGATCTGGGTCTATAGTGTGCAGATTTATGGTAGTGTGGGGTATACCATGTTGGATGGTATTTATTCCACGAGGGCTGTACACTGGTTTGGTTGAATTTAAGGCGTGGGAACATATATTTATGCCAAATATAACCCACGGGTGACATGGCAAAAGCCATGGTTTTGTAGTATTTATGTGAGATTTCGTACGAGGGGTAGGCACATCCATTATTCCGTGCATGGTTTCACTGGTGCGTATATAAGCGATGTCTCGCTGTGTGTTGGGGGGACACATATTTTCTGATTACAGAAGACTAGTAGTGTATTCACCAGTGACACGGAGGATTTTGGTATGTACCTAGAACATTTTATTTCAGCTGTGATTTGCCGTTGTTCGATTCCCGTTTTAGTCTGTTGTGCATCCTGTCTGTCTGTCTGTGCGTATTCGTCCAGTAATTGGAGATTCATTTCATTTTTGTAGCCTCTTGAGAACGCTCCAGCGAGCCACATTGGACGTTTTGGTCCACTCGTTTGAGGGCAGACCCCAGTCAGTGCAGAGTATCGGGTCGTCCGAGTGTCCGTACGTCTGTCTGGCGCAGTGTGTGTAGCAGCTCCGGGTACAGGCTTGTATAGAGCAGTGTGTGATAGCTACCTCGCGTTCAGCAGACAGTCACAGCCATAGTTTAGTGAAGTGAAACGCCATACACACATATCATATCATTATACTACCACCGAGTTGAATGTCACCTAAGTGAAACTTTTCCCGGCGTCTTAGCCAACGTGATAATCGCCATTTTGTACTATATCGGAACTTTACATCCGGTCTACCACTTCCGGTATTACAACCCATTGATTCACCATGGATACTTTACATCCGGTCTACCACATCCGGGTTGCTACAGTCAAGTGATACCATAGGAACTTTACATCTGGTCCACCATTTCCGGAGATAATACTACCTGTGGAACTTTACTTCCGGGAACCAGCTTCCGGAACATTATCGTTATTGACTATCATGTGAGGTAACCACATCCGGCTTTGACTTTGACATTCATACTTTGGAAATATATTGCATAGGCAATACATATGTATACTTTGATAGTGTATGGTAATACTCCTATCATGGCATATCATGGCTAAAGATTGTAGTAAGACTACATATATTGTTTATGGATTAATCCACATGAAGTTGGATTATAGCCATATTGTTGACTAGATCTCATATTGCGGGTGAGGCAGACCTTGGGACCTTGATATTCAGAGGTTACACTATCTATTGAGATACGCCAGCACTGGGGTAGCTCAGATGATTGTCATTTGTCCTCCAATGTTCGTTATGCCATGTTATACTTGTATGTTATTTCACTTTGATTAGCGATCATCAAAGTACTTGTGCATTCATACTATTGTCCACTACGGGACCATTGAGATACCACATACCGAGTTTATTCGTCTATAGCTTTTAAGTTGCGTTAAAGTATAACAGTCGATTGGCTTACAACCTTGTAGTAATTGAATAATATCATGCACAGTACAGTGATGTTCGCATATCAATGTATCATGTATTCCTGTGTGTTCCCCATGTAATATAGTGTACATTATAAGTGATTAAGTGACTACGTGTACTTATCTTCTCTGGCCTATTCCCTTACACTTCAACTGCATTGTTACCACTTTTCGTTCGTCAGATCAAGCTATATTGGCCATAACGTCATAACAATTGAAGTATACTTGGTTCATATGATAATTGGGGGAGACAATTTGTCTCGATCATTCCTGACCTTGGTAATGACCTTGACAATGGTGTCAGAAGTGGGATTTTGTTTCCTCTTTTTATAATCAGTTTCTTCAAAGCAGTTGAAGTAAGGAGGCTAGAATAGCTGTACCCTAGCGTCGTCAAAATTCAATCTTGTATTTGTTTGCCTTGGGAGTTAATGTAAGATGCACTCCAACACTTAGGCACTAATACATCACCACATACATGATTTGACTACCTAGGTACAGAAGTATAGAGTTGAGACGATCTGGTGAGATAGTGGATGTAAGGGTCATTGTAACTTTGGATTTGTTGAATAGTACCTCCCTGTGATGATGGCACAGCTGGTGTTCTAGGTTAGCACTAGACACTTCTGCATCTGAGGCGAGATTACTACCACTATATTGTGTATGAACAATACTATATCCTGCCAGGTGTCTATAACCAGTCCCCAATATTTGTGTCCAGTACCATAGAGGGGGAATTGTAAATATACCATTACATTATACCATACATATACCGGATTGACTTACCCGATTGAGAAACTTATACCGTCGTTAGGAGTAGAGACCGGATTGATTTACCTTAACCTTATAGACGTGAAGCAAGAGACTCGCACAAATCACTAAGTGATTTGAGTGCTAGAGACCTTGTGTACCGTCGGGTAAAGCGTGTAAATCGATAAATCCGGAGTTGAATTTGAAGAGAGAAATGTCGTCCATTAAGGAGCTAATGGACATAGGCAAAAGCTTAGGGCTAGCAGATTCAGAGTTAAGGGCCTTTGTAAAGGAAGAGCAGGAGAGAGAAAGACAGGAAAGACTAGAGGCTAGGCAGGCTGAGAAAGATAAGTAGCAGGTGAGCGACAGATGGAGAAAAATAGGTTAGATGCTGAGCAGTTAGCTAAGGAGGTTGAGCGACAGGCTGAGAAGGATAGGTTAGATGCTGAGCAGTTAGCTAAGGAGGTTGAGCAACAGGCTGAGAAAGATAGGTTAGATGCTGAGCAGTTAGCTAAGGAAGTTGAGCGACAGATGGAGAAAGATAGATTAGATGCTGCGCGGTTAGATAAGGAATCACATCGTTTAGCCAATGAAGCACAGTTAGCTCTAGAATTCAAATTGCGAGAACTAGACACTAAGCATCAGGTAGAAATGGCAAAAGTAGAAAGGGGGGAGAAGTAGTAGATGAAGATAGACATGATAGGGACTATGGCAGAGCATTCGGTCCGAAGCTGCCACATTTTGATCAGAATAATGACAACATGGATAGCTACTTAGCTAGATTTGAGAGGTACGCAGCAATTCAAAGGTGGGGGAGAGATAAGTGGTCACTACACTTGAGTGCGTTATTGAAGGGCAAGGCATTAGATGTATATTCTAGACTACCTATTGATGATGCTCTTGACTATGATAAGTTGAAATCCGCATTGTTGAAATGTTTTGATCTAACAGAAGATGGTTTCAGACGCATGTCAAAAACACCAAACCTGATCACAGTGAATCATTTGTGCAATATGTCAGTCGGTCAAAGAACTATTTAGATAGATGGTTTTGAGTTAGGTAAGGTGAATAGAACATATGAAGGAGTATTAGACTACATGATCAGAGATCAGATGTTAAGTATATGCAGTCGTGAGCTCTACTTATTTCTCAAAGAGAAAACATTTGACTCGATAGATCAGATGGCGGTTCAGGCAGATTACTTTGCAGAAGCTAGAGGAGGTAGCAAGTATGTAGTTCAGAGAACAGTACTAGCAACAGAACTGAGTACAGGTCAGTAGATAACCAGAGGCGCAAGGTAAGTAGTGCGGATAATCGATCCAGAGATAGGAGTCGAGATAGGGACAGATATCAGAATAGAGACCACAATAGAAGCCAAAGTAGGGGTAGTTATGATAGAAGCCCGAGTAGAGGCAGTTATGACAGAAGTACCAGCAGGAACGGCTACGATAGGCATCGCGGGACATGTTACCATTGTGGCAAAGAAGGTCACATGTCCTACGATTGTCCTAAACGTGACCGGTCCTCAGCTTACAAAGCAGCAGCAGTCGAGGAAGAGAAACATGTAAGTTTTGCAGATAAAGAACAGAGAGGTCGGTACAGAGGTAGAAATAGAGGTAGAAGTGGAAGGCACACTAGAGGCAGAGGTAGAGGTAGATGGCAATACACGGAACAACCAGGGGAAAACCAAGGAAATTTCTGTGTGGTTGATACCGACACCACTATTGGATGTTCAGGTAGCGAGATACAGCCGGAGTTGATTAACGGATGTACATTTGGTATGGATAGGCTACCCGTAGCAGAGGGCACATTAAATGGGAAAAAGGTCACAGTAATGCGAGATACTGGGTGTACCGGGGTGGTCGTCAGGGAAAGCTTAGTACAACCAGATCAGTTTTTAAGCAAAGTTTCAACATGCATGCTGGTAAATAGGAGCAAAATGAGTGGAATTCCTACCGCCGGGTAGATCTAGATACACCTTTTTTCAAAGGTCAGGTAGAAGCCCTTTGCATGACAGATACAATGTATGATGTTACCATAGGTAATGTAGACGGGTCAGGGTTACCGGTGATATCCGATTTTAGAGGCGCTAAATCGTGCGCAGTTGAAACTAGGTCACAAACGACAGCCCGAGACGAATCATATAAGACCCTCAAAGTCCCTACCGCAATCGCGAACGTATCACGCGATGAATTCAAAGAGGCGCAGGCACATGACGTCACATTGACGTCAGTTCGAAATAATGCAAAAGACGGAACGGTACGGTCAGTAAGAACGGAAACAAATCGAAATTCGCATACCGAAAAGACTTGTTGTATCGTAATTTCGAATCGATAGGGTCAGGTAGGATGTACCATCAGCTGGTAGTCCCCCAAAAACACTAGGACTACCGTGATGAAAGTGGCACATGAATCAATCATGGCGGGCCATTTAGGGTTAAGAAGACAACTGATCGAGTGTTATCAGAATTTTATTGGCCAGGCGTGGGCAGTGACATTACACGGTTTTGTAGGTCTTGTGACATATGTCAAAAGACTGTGTCAAAGGGACACATCACCAAGGTTCCGTTAGGAACTATGCCGTTGATAGACACTCCGTTCAAACGAGTCGCAGTTGATATTGTAGGGCCAATTTTTTCCAGCTACCGATCGGAAGAATCGTTACATACTAACGTTAGTTGATTATGCAACTAGGTACCCAGAAGCGGTACCACTACCAGGCATCGAGGCCGAACGAGTCGCGGAAGCTCTCGTGGATATGTTCAGTAGACTGGGTATCTCCCCAGAGATGCTCACGATAGGGGTAGTCAATTTACGTCGGCAGTCATGGAGGAAGTTAGTAGATTGTTATCGCTGAGACAATTAACCACGACACCGTACCACCCACAGTGTAACGGTCTCGTGGAACGGTTTCAATGGTACGTTAAAGCAAATGCTTCGTAGAATGGCAAGCGAAACGTCCCAAAGATTGGGACAAATACATTAACGCGCTCTTATTCGCGTATCGCGAAGTCCCTCAAGAAAGTTTGGCTTTCTCACCGTTTGAACTATTGTACGGAAGGACCGTTCGGGGTCCGATGAGCATACTAAGAGATCTGTGGTCCGAGAAGGACATAGAGGAAAACGTCAAAACGACGTATCAGTACGTCCTCGACTTGCGCGAACGGCTCGAGAAAACGTGCGAAATCGCGCATGAGAACTTGAAGAGTGCGTCCAAAAAGTACGCAAAGTACTACAACCGTAAGACTCGTAGTAGGCAATATGCAGCGGCAGATCAGGTACTTGTACTCCTACCGACAGACAACAACAAATTGCTTCTTAGGTGGAAGGGACCATACCCCATAACAGAGGTAGTTAATTGAGTGGGACTATAGGGTTGACATGGGAGGGAAGTTGAAAACCTTTCATGCAAACATGTTAAAGAGGTACGAGACTAGGCCTGAGCACCCGGGGAAGGGAATACTCACTGTAATAAATGCGGCCGTGATAGAAGACACAGTAGAGGGGGATCCTAGTCCAAGTGGGTGTAGTGCCGAAGAAAACATGTTATGTTCCCAGGGGATTAGAGTCCGATACGGAGAGCAAAGTTGACCTGTCGCCTGATTTAGGCAGGAAACAAAACAAAAGACGCAAGTCAAAGAGATCTTACGGGAATTCACCCATGTCCTGAGGGACGCACCAGGACACACCCATATAGAGAAACATGAGATAAAGTTGTCAACGCAAGACCCATTAAGAATTAGGGGGTACCCTATCCCATTTAAGGTCAGGGAAACAGTCAGCCAGGAAGTAGAGGAGATGCTGAAGCTAGGTGTCATAGAACCTTCAAAATCACCCTACTCATCCCCCGTAATTCTGGTTAGGAAAAAGGACGGGGGGCTCCGATTCTGCATTGATTTCCGGCAACTTAACAAAGTCACTGTGTTTGACGCGGAACCAATGCCAAATATTGAAGAGATGTTCTCTAAGTTGGCGGGACATAGCTACTTTTCAAAGCTGGACCTGAGTAAGGGCTACTGGCAGGTCCCATTGGATGAGAATTCCAGGGAATATTCCGCTTTCGAGGCACCCCAGGGTCTATTACAATTCAAGGTCATGCCCTTTGGAATGGTCACGGCACAGGCCACTTTCTGTAGACTCATGAGGAAAGTATTAAAGGGGGTCCACAATGCAGACAGCTTTGTTGATGACATCTTGATATTCTCCCATACGTGGCAACAACACCTGGGAGCTCTGAGTGAAGTCCTCTCCCGATTGTCCAATGCAAATCTAACGGCAAAACCCTCCAAGTGCAGCATTGGGTACAGGCAACTTGAGTGCCTGGGACATACTTTCAGCAGTAAGAAAGAACTAAGGGCTCATCCCGAAAAGGTCAAGGCAGTTCATGAAGCTAATGTCCCTGAGACAAAGAAGGAGGTCAGGGCTTTCTTGGGGTTAGGAAGTTCATGCCCAACTTCGCAGAGATAGCGAGCCCGCTAACTGACCTTACTAATAAAGGTCAACCAAACAAGGTCAACTGGGGGGCACCCCAACAGAAAGCTTTCGTTACCCTCAAGGGATTATTGACCAGGGACCCAGTTCTGAAACTGCCCGAACTAGACAAACCTTTCGTGCTCAGGACGGATGCTTCCGACATTGGGTTAGGGGCAATACTGTTGCAAGAGCAGGATGGTATCCCACTTCCGATAGCGTATGCCAGCAAAAAGATGTTGCCAAGGGAACGCAATTATCGGTAGTTGAGAAGGAGTGCCTGGCAGCCGTGTGGGGGGTCGAGAAGTTCCACCGTTATTTGTTTGGGGGGGGGGAATTTATCCTAGAAACGGACCACCAACCGTTGGTTTACCTAAACAAAGCCAAGGTTGCAAATTCCCGACTAATGAGGTGGGCCTTGATACTGCAACCTTACCGAATGCGTATTGTTGCGATAAAAGGGGCCGACAATCTGGGGGCAGACTACCTGAGCAGGATATCTGGGTAGATTCAGCTGTGCCAACGTGTCTCGCGATTATGCACGAAAGTGTAAACACTTTTTGTTTAGGGGGGAGATATGTCGCGTGACACGTGTATTCTTGTACATTCTGGAATCCGTATAATTGTATGTTCGTGGTGTGTGGTACTGTGTTGTATTGTTGTGCGTATTATTGGTTTCACATCCCTGTGATTCCACATACCTGTGGTTTCACACACCTGTGGTTTTTGCACACCTGTGGTTTGGCATGTACATTTGCCATGTGCAATGTGCGTGTAATAAGGGGGCTTATGTTGTATTGGTGGAGATACGTTTATGCGTGTCCTATTTGTGGATTTAAATATCGTCTATTTTTATGAGCAATGTTTTACTGATGTCACGCCATATTTGCCACAGACTATGCATGTGTGTGGTAGAGAACTCGTTGACTGCGTGTGCTGGTTTCGCTAGGGAAAAGATACCTTTTAGTATTACGGATGTCCACTGTCCGTGCCAGCCGAGTTTGTCCGCGTGTCAGTTGTTCACCATATAAGGGACCTTCTGTAGGTGAAGCCAGTATATAGCGCAGACCATACCATGGTCTGCCCTGTTATGTATGCTACGGGTTAGTGTCTCATCATAGCCTGGTACTGGCCAACACGGATATATCAGATCCCATAATGGTGATGTTTTGTGTCGTGATATTTCCGTAAATGACCACGATATTTGAGTTTAGTATGGGCTACACTCTCATTTGAGTGTATAGCCGTAGGACCGATATGGAGGGGTTTGGCGGGGCCAAGAAGCGACCTTCGCATTGTCGAGACCAGTCGAGTAGATTTCGGATTATGAGATCTGGGTCTACTGTGTGCAGATTTATGGTAGTGTGGGGTATACCATGTTGGATGGTATTTATTCCACGAGGGCTGTACACTGGTTTGGTTGAATTTAAGGCGTGGGAACATATATTTATGCCAAATATAACCCACGGGTGACATGGCAAAAGCCATGGTTTTGTAGTATTTATGTGAGATGTCGTACGAGGGGTAGGCATATCCATTATTCCGTGCATGGTTTCACTGGTGCGTATATAAGCGATGTCTCGCTATGTGTTGGGGGGACACATATTTTCTGGTTACAGAAGACTAGTAGTGTATTCACCAGTGACACGGAGGATTTTGGTATGTACCTAGAACATTTTATTTCAGCTGTGATTTGCCGTTGTTCGATTCCCGTTTTAGTCTGTTGTGCATCCTGTCTGTCTGTCTGTGCGTATTCGTCCAGTAATTGGAGATTCATTTCATTTTTGTAGCCTCTTGAGAACGCTCCAGCGAGCCACATTGGACGTTTTGGTCCACTCGTTTGAGGGCAGACCCCAGTCAGTGCAGAGTATCGGGTCGTCCGAGTGTCCGTACGTCTGTCTGGCGCAGTGTGTGTAGCAGCTCCGGGTACAGGCCTGTATAGAGCAGTGTGTGATAGCTACCTCGCGTTCAGCAGACAGTCACAGCCATAGTTTAGTGAAGTGAAACGCCATACACACATATCATATCATTATACTACCACCGAGTTGAATGTCACCTAAGTGAAACTTTTCCCGGCGTCTTAGCCAACGTGATAATAGCCATTTTGTATTATATCGGAACTTTACATCCGGTCTACCACTTCCGGTATTACAACCCATTGATTCACCATGGATACTTTACATCCGGTCTACCACATCCGGGTTGCTACAGTCGAGTGATACCATAGGAACTTTACATCTGGTCCACCATTTCCGGAGATAATACTACCTGTGGAACTTTACTTCCGGGAACCAGCTTCCGGAACATTATCGTTATTGACTATCATGTGAGGTAACCACATCCGGCTTTGACTTTGACATTCATACTTTGGAAATATATTGCATAGGCAATACATATGTATACTTTGATAGTGTATGGTAATACTCCTATCATGGCATATCATGGCTAAAGGATTGTAGTAAGACTACATATATTGTTTATGGATTAATCCACTTGAAGTTGGATTATAGCCATATTGTTGACTAGACCTCATATTGCGGGTGAGGCAGACCTTGGGACCTTGATATTCAGAGGTTACACTATCTATTGAGATACGCCAGCACTGGGGTAGCTCAGATGATTGTCATTTGTCCTCCAATGTTCGTTATGCCATGTTATACTTGTATGTTATTTCACTTTGATTAGCGATCATCAAAGTACTTGTGCATTCATACTATTGTCCACTACGGGACCATTATTGAGATACCACATACCGAGTGTATTCGTCTATAGCTTTTAAGTTGCGTTAAAGTATAACAGTCGATTGGCTTACAACCTTGTAGTAATTGAATAGTATCATGCACAGTACAGTGATGTTCGCATATCAATGTATCATGTATTCCTGTGTGTTCCCCATGTAATATAGTGTACATTATAAGTGATTAAGTGACTACGTGTACTTATCTACTCTGGCCTATCCCTTACACTTCAACTGCATTGTTACCACTTTTCGTTCGTCAGATCAAGCTATATTGGCCATAACGTCATAACAATTGAAGTATACTTGGTTCATATGATAATTGGGGGAGACAATTTGTCTCGATCATTCCTGACCTTGGTAATGACCTTGACAGCGACCGCCCTGGCGGCCGTCCCACCCGCAAGCATCCCAATTGCCTGATTTCGCTCGTTTTCGGAAAGCCGTGGCATATCGAAAACAGTGAAAAATTAAAAAAGTTTTTTAATTTTCCGAATAGCCCCTATCGCATGAATGGTACGACATGAACTGAATCACCTTATCGATGACAAGTATAGCGTGCACGTGCAAAAAGTGGAAATTAACGTTCCGGTCACTGGCCGCTATGTAAACCGTGTGTATCGGCTAAACTCTACACGATCGTATTCTGAACATCGCCACGGTTTAAAATACATGTACTTTGAACATGTGGTACATACATAGACAGAGCTACACCGGCTATAAAACAGGGACGTTTCTAGTTTTGTTGAGTATATGTACCGCCTGCTACAAACAAATCCAATGTCTACAGAATCGGCTTTATATCATCTGCGCCAGTGAAGACCCAGGTCAGACTGCAGTGACTGCAGTCTGACCTGGGTTTTCACTGGTGCAGATATCCTCAGATGTCTCAGTCCTCACTGTTCGCCATTCAGTCAACGAAAACGCATATACCGTCTTTGCCACATAATAAATGTATTAAGTTATTCCTGCCCAAAATTGTCAAATAGCGACAGGACTGCTACATGAATACGTAGTCCACATAGAAAATGAATGAAGCCTGGTTTGTGAGGTCGTCGCAGATTAAAATGTTAATAATTCACTACAGCTGTCCCGCCTTCGACAATGTAATACATCACTGTTGAACAATAACCCGGCACATGTCGCTAGATGTAACTTATATCGGTACAACATGCAGCCCGGTCATTACCCGTGTGGCCGTATTTGGTTCCGTATATATATAGTACATGTACTTTAGCGATATTCTATTGCCAGCTTTTTAAAACGTATCGCGTTAGTGCTGTCCTCATAACACAAGTTTTGAAGGAAAAAATGGTATTATTATATACCTACCCATGAAATACATAGTTATACGATGTAAATAAAAGTCATATGTTCTCATCGATGAAATAAACAACTTCCGGTGAAAATACGACTACTTCCGCTATCTATATTCATAACGCGCATCTGCAGTGCCGGCCTGCAAATAGGCTGCAAATACACATTCATTACCGTATACAGTAACTGCTAATTTCCATGCAGCGGTATATAATAAATACAATGTTTGCAACCAATATGACACATATGTTCATTGAGTGGTGTGAAATGTCCATATTTCACTCGTGAAATATGGACATTTCACACCACTCGATGAACATATATGACATATTCGTTGAAAAAATATGAATATCCTCTATATATTGTTTCTGTAACGGGTGTATATTCCGTAAATTCATCCACCACGTTCCTTGTAGAACTAAAACTTGTAAACTGCATAGCTGGTGATTTGATATTTGGTGCGTTGCTGCCGTATAGTGTGCAGATGCGTCAGTGAATTTCTTGTTTCGATTTGTCACCGGGTCTTGGATTATCTCCCCTTTATGGACTTTAAATGTCCGCAATTTTGCCTTGTAAGAAGTAAAAAATGTAAATGCTTTGATTTAACGACGACACTGGTTCGATGACCTTGCATGTCGGGACCGACTATTTAAGTCGCCATCCGATAGGACTAGGCTATCACGAAGGTGTCTTGCCCAAGGACACGCCGAATCGGCCAGTGTCGGGATTGGAACTCAGGACCTTTCGATCCGTAGTCCGATGCTCTACCACTGAGCTATTGCGGCTGACATTGTAAGAAGTTAAACTTTTAAACCATTTTAGGCGGAGGCTTCTTATATGGCTTCCGTATGGTGTGTAGAGCGAGTTTCGCTTTTTGATTCGACCCACTGGTTATAGAATATCTCCCCGTTATGGACGTCGAATTTGTGATTCGTAAAACGTTTAAACCATACTAGCTGGTGACTTGATATTTGATATGTAGCTTCTTTATGGTGTGCAGATGCGCAAAGTGAATTTCGATATTTTTCTGTGTGACACACGGTTAATGGATTATCTCCCATTTCGGGCTTAAAGAAGTGGGCATATTGCGATAGTGTGTCATCAACTTCCCTCTAGTTATCCTTGAGATCAAGTGAAAATTATTCGCGATCCCTTCGCCCCTTCACAGGTTCGCCCCTTCATACCTTTCTGGAAAGCTCAATAAATATAAATTCAATAATTGTTTACCAGAAAATATTGTTAATGTGCAATTCACAGACTATCATAATTTTGCACTTACGAACATTTTAGTCGTACAAAGTTTAGTGAAACGGCCCCCTGGTTGCGTCCTTAAATGTACGCTAGGAAGGAGGGCGATTTATGTGGGCAATGGAGTACGGTCATTGACTTTATATGGGCAATGGAGTACGGTCATAGACTTGCTTGTAAGGCAATAACTTTACGTAATCATTTTACTTGGGTTCACTGTGTAAGTGTCACTCATTCTCGGAAAGATATTGGCGAAACGGCGTAAACTGATGATGTTGTTTTGTTAATCTCACCTAAATCAAAGCTCCAATTATATATTTACCGCTTTACATCCGTCGTCAGTTGGTTGTCGTTCGTCGTTGTTCGTCGCAGACCGCTGTCGTCGGTGTTCGTCGCCGTCGTCGCCGTCGTCGCGCGCTAACATTGACCATTCAACGGATATTGATGAAATATGGCGCAGCAAACGCGTCTTCATGAGATGCATTGGTTGTCCAGGGAGTTTAGCACAGACTTATGTCGTTTTTGCAAAGAATCGATGTCCGTGTCTCCGACACGGAAATCGATTATTCGCAAAAACGACAGAAGTTTAGGCGAAAATACAGTGACCACCAAATGCAGCTTAACAAGACGCGTTTGATGCGTTTGACACTATAAACGAATACGTACTTTCAATCGGATTGATTCTGGAAGTTTCAGTACTTGTTGTTGTTGTTAGTACCACGTGATCATACACCTTGTGTGTAGTCCGAACTGTGTCACCACTGATCACATACACAACCTGTGTTTTTGGTCAGATTATTCTATTATTATTATAATAATAACCTGCATTCACATATGCCAGGTTGAGTAATTGATCATAGTTTGAATATTGCTCATTTATTATCAATTATTAATGTTAATTTTTAGTAACCTGTGGACCCCGTCTCGTCGTGGTTTACACCTGCGTGCAGACTGAAACTCTTTGTATAAATAAACGATGTGTTCTATATACGTACGAATAACGCTCACAGCTGTGCTCATTCACTTCTTGTTTGGACACCGAGCTGTAAGGATGTCGCTAATTAGCACTCTTGACGCCGTGTTCGCAGTTTTGAAGCCACTGATGCCGGAGGGGGTAAATGCGAAGCCGTTGTATCGTATTCATCACGGACATACAACATTTACCCTGGAGGTTAATTGGAGTTTCAAACCACAGCAGCCTACCATCACTGCTGTGGCGAAGAAACCCAAGAGATCTCGTCGGTCGAGGAAAGTGACTGGTATTGAGAAGACTCCCCTAGGGGAGTCACGCTCATCCGGAAACGGCCCTTCTCAGGGCCCCTCGACGACACCACACACCACCGTCGAGCCAGCACCCATGATGCCACCGACGCCGACCAGACCACGCCGACGACCGCCCGACCACGCCGACCAGCCGACCACGCCGACCACGCCGACCACCGCAACGCCGACCACTACTCCTCCACGACGGGAGGAACAACAGAGTCCGGAGGTGAGCCCCTCGGGGAGCACCAGCATAAGCCCGGACGAGCTAAACTCGTCCGGGGAAATGCAACCGGACTCGGACAGCGACGACGAGTGGCACGATACGTCACCCGACGTCCCACAGCCGCCGCGACGAACACCAGCTACTACAACAACATCGCATCCAACGACAGATTCGCATACGGCCAGGACTACAACGGACCCGAGATCGCGAAAATTGAGCTGCCACCATCTCCTGCCAGAAAACATCACTTCATCTTCGGAAACTTCGGAAACGCGCCGGCGGTACGTGCCGTCGTACATCCAACAACCGCCACGGATGTCAACGGATATCTCCACAAGGGATATCTGTCCTGCTCATTCCGTGACGGAAATCTACAAGGAGAGCGCGTCTACGAGCACCACATCACCTACAAGACTGTCAGAGGAGTCCGACGAAACATCAACTACACGAGGAAACCACACCACCCCGACGCATCGGCAGAATTCACGTCTGTGATGCGTAAACCTGGACAGAAGAAGGGCGGCATAGATCTCGGGGCCAGAATTACCATGGAACGACCGCCCATAACAGCGGTGTTCTAGGCGGCAGATTGCAAGCAGCAATCATCTCACACGGCGGCTGTGCTCCGGATTACTGCGCGAAATTAGGTCACCAAATTGGTGGCCGCCAGCAGTAATCCAATTCGCACATTTGTCTCTGGGGCCCTAAGCCCGCGAACTGGTTCTACCCAGATTGCACAATTTCAAAAATTCAAAATTCCCAATCGGCCCAAGTTTTTATTCCGCCTTTTGCGGACGGCGTGCAAGTCCATAGAGACAGTGCGGCCGTTAAACGTAAGCAAGCAAGCAAGCACAGCTGTGCTATATGCGGCGCGCGCTCTATGCGGTACCTGATAGATAAACGATTTTCCATGAACCATGAACAATATTTTGAGTATAAATTGCGTCGAAAATTTACGAAAATTTCAGAGTAAATGCGGAATAGGCCATTATATGACAATTTCGTCAACTTTTAACATCACTTACAGAAATATAGCAGTAATGGGGGGATGATGGGTTATATAACCAGTGTAGCCCCATATCCAACAATATAAATCTATATCAGACTGCGAGAATGTGCTAGAACACCAGGATCTAGACTGACCAGTAGCCGATTTCATGAAAATTGCAAAGCATACTTATCTAGCAAAGTATACTGTAATGGAACCACCAGTTCCATTTCAGTAGATTCGGTCATCATGGTCAGACACAGATATTCACCATTTACACAACAGGCTCCAGCATGTCAAATATGCATATAATCCTTTATTATTAGTACACGGCAGTGCTGTAGAGGATTATAGTTGTAGTGTGCCATCCCGGAGACTGTATGAACCAGTGGGACCGCATATTAGTATGTGTGTTGCCGACTGTTGGTCATCACGAGTACTGGTACTATATATAAAATTGACACCATGCATTTCGACAGTGAAGCAGATATCTCACTTGTGTCTGACAATGACTGCCTTAATATTATAACATATTGTTGTTTATTCTTTCCGATACTGGAAAGTAATGGCTCGCACGCTATTTGTTGGTATTGTGTGTACTAGAGAAGAGTTTGGCGAGCCGGGTGTTATGATTTTCCACAAAATTCAGCGCGTATGTTCGTACCTATTTGTGTGTGTGCAGCCACTTGTAAGGCTTTTCAATTTTAACCAATAATTTACGTATCACTACAATAGTTTGATCCATAGCTATCGGCCACATTAACGCCCGCACTGATGATAGTGTCACTAATCTAGGGGACATGTTAATTTGTGTGATTTTGATGGCTGTATTTTGTTTCTTTGAGATGGCGGACATTTTTCATTTAGCGTCTCTAGTTACCGAGCGCTGATTGGTTAAACATATATTTGCAGCGGGAAATTTGATTTGGGCTCGCACGGCTGCTGCTCGCATCTCGTCTATATAAAGGAGGCGAGCTGCGCAAGTCAGTAACTAACTTGTCAGTCGACAAACCCACACAGAGTATCAGTAACCGCTAGTGACCTATTGTCGACTCAGGTACACAGTTAGTTCCCGTCACGCTGAATAACTTAGTACGCTGTCATATAGTAGTATTAGTTAAGTTCATTTGAGCCATCCTGAGACGAGGCTCTTGCATTAATAAATAAGTATGAGTTCAGACGCTCGTTGTTGTTAACTTGAAATCCAGATAGACAGTAATAACACTACCGTCCTGCCAACCAGGGCCGGGGTGTTGGTTACAATACCTTGAGGGAGTAATCATTTATTTTTCTTCGGTTTTGTCGTTTAATACATACGTTAATCGTTATTTGTTCCTTAGCCTAGTTATACTTGGATTATTTATACGTTGGTTGCAATCGTCGGCGACGACTATCTGTGCGGAAGTCGGTTGTAATTCACGGTCTAACAGACAGCAGAGCCAGAATCAGGAAAAATGTGAAATTAAATGTTATATTTCTATATTCTTTTTTTTACAAAATGCTGACATAAATCTCCGACATTTAGTAAATGTTACTTCAGCATACTTGCGCTTTGACAATTTCGAGTTGAAATAATCAGTGACACGCGTGTGTAGCTATGTTCAAACGGATGCCGACGGAGGTCATTAATAATTAACTTATCCGATGATTTAACCGCAGGCAAATAGGGAAGTGGATCTTGGGACAGGTGTATTCTGAATTCAAAGAAGCCACACCTATTCTATGCTGATTGGTTGAATACATTTTGTTTATCTGTCCTAGTCAGTGACAGACGTGTGAAGCTACGTTCAAACGGATGTCAACAATAATGTGGCAGGTGTATGTTGAATCCGCGAGTGCCAAGCTGAGTCCAATTTGACAGACATGGTTGAATAGATACACAGTGCACATCAGGGTGCTTTCTACAGTTCTGAAAATCCAATCTTGAAGTGTTTGTTTGGGATACGGACAAAATCCCCCGGACATAATCCCACCCCCCCATGATTTTTGACACAGGAGGACAAAATCCCCCCCGTCTAAAATGCAGGTAGGACAAAATCCCCCCCGTCCAATCATGGGTTTGTCCTACACTCGTTTGTTTTTACACATGGATGAATGTTATATTGCAGGACTAAAATTGAATGCCCACTCGCTTATTTTTCCGTAAATACTGTTTTCGAATACTAATAGAAAATGTTTGGACTTGATATTAAAAACTAAAGATGTTTTCCAGAAGAAAATCGTTGTTTTGCCAAATGGGGGTTATGTAGAAGCTTGTTCCTATATGTGGCTGTGATTGGAGAAATGGGGTATACTGTGTGGATTTACAGGCTGAACTGGATCTACACTGGTCGAAAACGCCCTATAAGCCCCGTGTTGTGTTTGGTTTAGTGCACCTTCTCAGTCGCCGTGTACAGCGGATGTAACACAATCTGCACACAACACCCTACCGCCCGTGGAAATTAGAGCGACTAATTTTCCCAGAAGTCACACCGGGCTTTCCTTAATTGACCCCATGTACATCATTGTTTCCTTGTAAGTGGACAATCGCCTACAAGAATGACGTTATGACAGTTTGACCAGCATAGCACGGTTAGCACCAGATCCATTTATGCCCCTACAGCTCTGATAAGTGTCTACTCTGTTGTCCGTCTGATTTGGCATTCTACATAAGTACTATCAGTGCAAAATAGATTTGTAACCTGACGATTTAAATATAAATAAATAAAGACTGGTATCCTACAGCTGTTGAAAATTGCACAGTATGTCCATTTTGTCACCCACTGTCGCATTTCAGTATGTAGTTTGTAGCTAGGTCATTCTTATATTTTTACAGTACAGTACAGTCCCATATATTTATATCAGCGGTCTAATAAACTGGAGTTCTAAGTAGTCTGTTGAACTATTACGTGTAATAATCGTATTATGCATACATTTCGGAAGTACTACTGATACGTCATATACCCACGTGACAGCAAAGGGAAATAACTGTGTGCAAGCAAAAATAAGGGGAAGTTAAGGCTGGAAAAACTGGCTGTCGGGAATATGAAATCTGTAAAAGAACTGCACATACTGCTCGAATTACTATACAATTTGTTTTATTTGATATATAAATGATGAATATATAAGCGTATAGCGAAAACAGAAGCTTGTTATATCTCCTTTAATTATTTGAGTTTATGTAGATTTTGCGTTCCATAAATTCCGGCGTCGGTAGTGAAAGTATGGAAGACAGAGAGTGTAAACATAATTAAATTTAATCATATAATTCATACAAGAAAGACGCAGTATAATTCAAGATGTCAATCTGATTAACGATTTCACCCCTAAATACCTGTCAAAGTCTTGCTGAAACTAATGTTTGGGCTGGCTCATTCACCATCTGAGATTTTAAAAATCTAAAAAATTCTCACAAACACTGTAGATCTTGATGAGACGGCTCGTTACCGTTAACCCATACACTGCCGGATTAAATGTTGTCGTCTGCTGTTTATTTTTTATTTTCGATTTTTCTCATCAAAAACATGGTTTGACAGCATTTTAGAATCATTCCAGATTCTAAAGTGCTGTCAAATCATGTCTTTATTGAGAAAGAAGGCAAAATATAAAGCATCAGCAGACGACAATTTTCGTGCTCGGTTAAGTGTGTGGTATAGTATGATGATCATTTCATAACAAATAATTAAGAATTTTCACATTGTTTTCCTACTGGTGTATTGAAAATTCCAATGTATGTAAAACCTAATTATCTCCCCCTGTTTGTCACAGTTTCTGTTAGTACAGTGGAACTACTCTAAACCGGACACATATAAATATAGTTGTACATAATTTTGACAGTGTCCATTGCCAATTATCTCCCATGATGATGCCTGTTCATGATCACAAAGCAGACACGTGTGTCTTGAAGTAGTTATTTGTCTTGTTTTCCACGTGGAACCATATTCCTAAACCAGGACACAAACACACCATCCCACATGGGGAGCTCCCAATGGTTGTCCGGTTTTAAGATAGGTTTCCACTGGTATGTACTTAGAATATAACGCACTGGTTCATCAAATAAATGTCCCTAATAATGTTTCTCAGCTAAAGTCCTCTAACATACTATCATACTATCATAAACTAATCATACTATCATACTATAAACTCCAAACTACCGCTAACCATATTAACCGAAGGTCAATGTCCACATACTTAAACCCACCTTACACTGCTACACCACAACAATTGTCGTTCCTGCTGTTGCTTTTATATCTTGCCTTATTTCTCAATAAAAAACATGGTTTGAACAGCACATTCAGAATCACTTTTTACAATGGAAATGATTCTGAAGTGCTTGGCCAAACGCATGTTGTAAAATTAATTCTAAAGTGCTGTCAAAGCATATAAATATGTTTCCATGATAAAAAAAACTGGAAAATAGGAAAATAAACAGCAGACGACAAAAAAAAATAAATTAAGATAGCGGTCTAAGGTTAATTGGATTTCAAAACCTTAAACCAAACCCCATTAAATCAATGAATAAAATCATAGCGTCTCCACCAGCTAGCAGGCCTAGATTCAGGGTTGGCCTTTTAACCCGTGCCCCGTTGAGACAGGATCTAAAACAGACCATACTGGAATCAACACGTGTCCGGTTGCGAACAAAAGTACACAGAATGTAGAACGTCATAGCCAGCCAACATTCTAAATTGCCTTAGCGATTACGTAAATAGAAAAAACAACTATTGCCATTACACAGAACTTATATGTACCCGCCTGCTTTAACAAACTAATTCAATTGTTCTACAGAAAATCGGCGATTATATCATCTGACGCCAGTGAAGACCCCAGTGGTCAGTCTGACCTGGGTTTTTTCAAACTTGGCTGCAGAATATCCCTCAGATGTTCCCTCAGTCCTCCCACTGTTACGCCATTCAGTCAACCGAAAACGCACAAGTACCGTCCCATTTGCCACATAATTAAATGTAATTAAGTTTATTCCAGCCCTAAATTTGAACAAATATCGACATGGACTGCTTACATGAAATACGTAGTACCACATAGAAAACAAAGAATGAAGCCAGGTTTTAGTGAGGTCGTCGCAGATTTAAAATGTTAATAATTCACTACAGCTTGTCCACCCCCTTCGACAATGTAATTTAAAACATCACAGTTTGAACAATAACCAACCCGGCACATGTTTCGCTAGATGGTAATCTTATTAAAATCGGTACAACATTGCAGCCCCGGGTCATTACCTCCCGTGTGGCCGTATTTGGATTCCGTATATATATAGTAACATGTACTTTAAGCGATATTCTAATTGCCAAGCTTTTTAGAAAAAACGTAATCGCGTTTTGAGTGCCACATAACCATCAACAAAACAAGTTTTTGAAGGAAAAAATGGTATTATTATATACCCCTACCCATGAAATACATAGTTATACGATGTAAATAAAAAGTCCATAATGTTTCACATCGATGAAATAAACAACTTCCAGGAGAAAATACGACTAACTTTCCGCTATCTATATTCATAACGCGCATCAGCAGTGCCGGCCTGCAAACAAAAGGTCTTGCAAATAAAAACACATTCAATTACCGTATAAACAGTAACTTGCTAAAACTTCCAATGCAGCGTTAAAATAAATAACAAATACAAAGTTTGCAACCAATAATGACACATATGTTCATTGAGTGGTGTGAAATGACCATAATTTCACTCCCGTGAAATATGGACAATTTCAACACCACTTCGATGACCAATCAAATATGACATAAATTCGGTTGAAAAAATATGAATATCCTCTATATATTGTTTCCGTAACGGGTGTATATTCCGTAAATTCATCCACCACGTTCCTTGTAGAACTAGAACTTGTAAACTGCATAGCTGGTGATTTGATATTTGGTGCGTTGCTACCTGATAGTGTGCAGATGCGTCAGTGAATTTCTTGTTTCGATTTGTCACCGGGTCTTGGATTATCTCCCCTTTATGGACTTAAAATGTCCGCAATTTTGCCTTGTAAGAAGTTAAACTTTTAAACCATTTTAGGCGGAGGCTTCTTATATGGCTTCCGTATGGTGTGTAGAGCGAGTTTCGCTTTTTGATTCGACCCACTGGTTATGGAATATCTCCCCGTTATGGACGTCGGATTTGTGATTCGTAAAACGTTTAAACCATACTAGCTGGTGACTTGATATTTGATATGTAGCTTCTTTATGGTGTGCAGATGCGCAAAGTGAATTTCGATATTTTTCTGTGTGACACACGGTTAATGGATTATCTCCCATTTCGGGCTTAAAGAAGTGGGCATATTGCGATAGTGTGTCATCAACTTCCCTCTAGTTATCATTGGGATCAAGTGAAAATTATTCGCGATCCCTTCGCCCCTTCGCAGGTTCGCCCCTTCATACCTTTCTGGAAAGCTCAATAAATATAAATTCAAGAATTGTTTACCAGAAAATATTGTTAATGTGCAATTCACAAACTATCATAATTTTGCACTTACGAACATTTTAGTCGTACAAAGTTTAGTGAAACGGCCCCCTGGTTGCGTCCTTAAATGTACGCTATGAAGGAGGGCGATTTATGTGGGCAATGGAGTACGGTCATTGACTTTATATGGGCAATGGAGTACGGTCATAGACTTGCTTGTAAGGCAATAACTTTACGTAATCACTTTACTTGGGATCACTGTGTAAGTGTCACTCATTCTCGGAAAGATATTGGCGAAACGGCGTAAACTGATGATGTTGTTTTGTTAATCTCACCTAAATCAAAGCTCCAATTATATATTTACCGCTTTACATCCGTCATCAGTTGGTTGTCGTTCGTCGTTGTTCGTCGCAGACCGCTGTCGTCGTCGTCGGTGTTCGTCGCCGTCGTCGCCGTCGTCGCCGTCGTCGCCGTCGTCGCCGTCGCCGTCGTCGCCGTCGTCGCCGTCGTCGCCGTCGTCGCAAAAACGACAGAAGTTTAGGCGAAAATACAGTGACCACCAAATGCAGCTTAACAAGACGCGTTTGATGCGTTTGACACTATAAACGAATACGTACTTTCAATCGGATTGATTCTGGAAGTTTCAGTACTTGTTGTTGTTGTTAGTAGTACCACGTGATCATACACCTTGTGTGTAGTCCGAACTGTGTCACCACTGATCACATACACAACCTGTGTTTTTGGTCAGATTATTACTATTATTATTATAATAATAACCTGCATTCACATATGCCAGGTTGAGTAATTGATCATAGTTTGAATATTGCTCATTTATTATCAATTATTAATGTTAATTTTTAGTAATCTGTGGACCCCGTCTCGTCGTGGTTTACACCTGCGTGCAGACTGAAACTCTTTGTATAAATAAACGATGTGTTCTATATACGTACGAATAACGCTCACAGTTGTGCTATATGCGGCGCGCGCTCTATGCGGTACCTGATAGATAAACGATTTTCCATGAACCATGAACAATATTTTGAGTATAAATTGCATCGAAAATTTTGAGTATAAATTGCGTCGAAAATTTACGAAAATTTCAGAGTAAATGCGGAATAGGCCATTATATGACAATTTCGTCAACTTTTAACATCACTTACAGAAATATAGCAGTAATGGGGGGATTATGGGTTATATAACCAGTGTAGCCCCAGATCCAACAATATAAATCTATATCAGACTGCGAGAATGTGCTAGAACACCAGGATCTAGACTGACCAGTAGCCGATTTCATGAAAATTGCAAAGCATACTTATCTAGCAAAGTATACTGTAATGGAACCACCAGTTCCATTTCAGTAGATTCGGTCATCATGGTCAGACACAGATATTCACCATTTACACAACAGGCTCCAGCATGTCAAATATGCATATAATCCTTTATTATTAGTACACGGCAGTGCTGTAGAGGATTATAGTTGTAGTGTGCCATCCCGGAGACTGTATGAACCAGTGGGACCGCATATTAGTATGTGTGTTGCCGACTGTTGGTCATCACGAGTACTGGTACTATATATAAAATTGACACCATGCATTTCGACAGTGAAGCAGATATCTCACTTGTGTCTGACAATGACTGCCTTAATATTATAACATATTGTTGCTTATTCTTTCCGATACTGGAAAGTAATGGCTCGCACGCTATTTGTTGGTATTGTGTGTACTAGAGAAGAGTTTGGCGAGCGGGGTGTTATGATTTTCCACAGAATTCAGCGCGTATGTTCGTACCTATTTGTGTGTGTGCAGCCACTTGTAAGGCTTTTCAACCAATAATTTACGTATCACTACAACAGTTTGATCCATAGCTATCGGCCACATTAACGCCCGCACTGATGATAGTGTCACTAATCTAGGGGACATGTTAATTTGTGTGATTTTGATGGCTGTATTTTGTTTCTTTGAGATGGCGGACATTTTTCATTTAGCGTCTCTAGTTACCGAGCGCTGATTGGTTAAACATATATTTGCAGCGGGAAATTTGATTTGGGCTCGCACGGCTGCTGCTCGCATCTCGTCTATATAAAGGAGGCGAGCTGCGCAAGTCAGTAACATTCTTTTTTATTCCATTCATACATTCATTCATTCACTTCTTGTTTGAACACCGAGCAGTCAGGATGTCGCTAATTAGCACTCTTGACGCCGTGTTCGCAGTTTTGAAGCCACTGATGCCGGAGGGGGTAAATGCGAAGCCGTTGTATCGCATACACAATGGACATAAAACATTTACCCTGGAGGTTAATTGGAGTTTGAAACCACAGCAGCCTACCATCACTGCTGTGGTGAAGAAACCCAAGCGATCTCGTCGGTCGAGGAAAGTGACTGGGATTGAGAAGGCTCCCCTCGGGGAGTCACGCTCATCCGGTAACGGCCCTTCTCAGGGCCCCTCGACGACACTACACACCACCGTCGAGCCAGTACCCATGATGCCACCGACGCCGACCACGACGACCACGACGATCACACCGACCACTCCTCCACGACGGGAGGAACAGATTCCGGAGGTGAGCCCCTCGGGGAGCGCCAGCATAAGCCCGGACGAGCTAAACTCGTCCCGGGAAATGCACCCGGACTCCGACAGCGACGACGACGAGTGGCACGATACGTCACCCGTCGTCCCACAGCCGCCTAGACGAACTCCGGAACAACCAACTACATCAATCGCCGGTACATCGACCGGCCGATTCGACTACGACTGCGACTACCAGGACCCTACTAAAAGTCGAGTTGCCGCCATCTACTGCCAGGAAGCACCACTACATCGTCAGAAACACGTCGACAGGACCCTTTCGAGCCATCGTTCACCCAACAACCATCACAGACATCAACGGATATCTACACAAGGGCTATCTGACCTGTACCTTCACTGACGGAGATTTACAGGGAGAAAGATACTACCAACACCAGATCACCAGCGAGAACGTCCGCGCGGTTAGAAAACAGATTCATCTCAGCAACAAGAACTACGGCGACGTGTCGGCAGAATTTGCTTCTTTAATGAGGAAACCAGGGCGGAAGCGAGGCGGCATAGATCTCGGGGCCAGGATAGCCATGGAACGACCACCAATCACCACAGTATACTAGGCGGCTGATTGCGAGCAGCAAACAACATACTCGGCGACCGTGCTCCGGATTACTGCACGAAATTAGGTCATCAAATTGGTGACCGCCAGCAGTAATCCAATTCGCACATTTGTCTCTGGGGCCCTAAGCCCGCGAACTGGTTCTACCCAGATTGCACAATTTCAAAAATTCAAAATTCCCATTCGGCCCAAGTTTTTATTCCGCCTTTTGCGGACGGCGTGCAAGTACATAGAGACAGTGCGGCCGTTAAACGTAAGCAAAAGAAAGAAAGAAGCAAGTCAGTAACTAACTTGTCAGTCGACAAACCCACACAGAGTATCAGTAACCGCTAGTGACCTATTGTCGACTCAGGTACACAGTTAGTCCCGTCACGCTGAATAACTTAGTACGCTGTCACATAGTAGTATTAGTTAAGTTCATTTGAGCCATCCTGACACGAGGCTCTTGCATTAATAAATAAGTATGAGTTCAGACGCTCGTTGTTGTTAACTTGAAATCCAGATAGACAGTAATAACACTACCGTCCTGCCAACCAGGGCCGGGGTGTTGGTTACAATACCTTGAGGGAGTAATCATTTATTTTTCTTCGGTTTTGTCGTTTAATATATACGTTAATCGTTATTTTTTCCTTAGCCTAGTTATACTTGGATTATTTATACGTTGGTTGCAATCGTCGGCGACGACTATCTGTGCGGAAGTCGGTTGTAATTCACAGTCTAACAGACAGCAGAGCCAGAATCAGGAAAAATGTGAAATTAAATGTTATATTTCTATATTCTTTTTTTTACAAAATGCTGACATAAATCTCCGACATTTAGTAAATGTTACTTCAGCATACTTGTGCTTTGACAATTTCGAGTTGAAATAATCAGTGACACGCGTGTGTAGCTATGTTCAAACGGATGCCGCCGGAGGTCATTAATAATTAACTTATCCGATGATTTAACCGCAGGCAAATAGGGAAGTGGATCTTGGGACAGGTGTATTCTGAATTCAAAGAAGCCACACCTATTCTATGCTGATTGGTTGAATACATTTTGTTTATCTGTCCTAGTCAGTGACAGACGTGTGAAGCTACGTTCAAACGGATGTCAACAATGTGGCAGGTGTATGTTGAATCCGCGAGTGCCAAGCTGAGTCCAATTTGACAGACATGGTAGAATAGATACACAGTGCACATCAGGGTGCTTTCTACAGTTCCGAAAATCCAATCTTGAAGTGTTTGTTTGGGATACGGACAAAATCCCCCGGACATAATCCCACCCCCCACCCCCACCCCCCCCCCCCCCGCCCCCCATGATTTTTGACACAGGAGGACAAAATCCCCCCCGTCTAAAATGCAGGTAGGACAAAATCCCCCCCGTCCAATCATGGGTTTGTCCTACACTCGTTTGTTTTTACACATGGATGAATGTTATATTGCAGGACTAAAATTGAATGCCCACTCGCTTATTTTTCCGTAAATACTGTTTTCGAATACTAATAGAAAATGTTTGGACTTGATATTAAAAACTAAAGATGTTTTCCAGAAGAAAATCGTTGTTTTGCCAAATGGGGGTTATGTAGAAGCTTGTTCCTATATGTGGCTGTGATTGGAGAAATGGGGTTTGTGTGATTTGTGACCAGTGTAGGTCGTAATCAATTATAACACTCATGTAGTCTAAATACGATCTATTTTGCATGTTAGTGTGTTTTATTGAAGGAATGCCGAAAATTGCAGATCCTGTTCAGACTGTGCTGATTTACAGGCTGAACTGGATCTACACTGGTCGAAAACGCCCTATAAGCCCCGTGTTGTGTTTGGTTTAGTGCACCTTCTCAGTCGCCGTGTACAGCGGATGTAACACAATCTGCACACAACACCCTACCGCCCGTGGAAATTAGAGCGACTAATTTTCCCAGAAGTCACACCGGGCTTTCCTTAATTGACCCCATGTACAGCATTGTTTCCTTGTAAGTGGACAATCGCCTACAAGAATGACGTTATGACAGTTTGACCAGCATAGCACGGTTAGCACCAGATCCATGTAGGCCCCTACAGCTCTAATAAGTGTCTGCTCTGTTGTCCGTCTGATTTGGCATTCTACATAAGTACTATCAGTGCAAAATAGATTTGTAACCTGACGATTTAAATATAAATAAATAAAGACTGGTATCCTACAGCTGTTGAAAATTGCACAGTATGTCCATTTTGTCACCCACTGTCGCATTTCAGTATGTAGTTTGTAGCTAGGTCATTCTTATATTTTTACAGTACAGTACAGTCCCATATATTTATATCAGCGGTCTAATAAACTGGAGTTCTGAGTAGTCTGTTGAACTATTACGTGTAATAATCGTATTATGCATACATTTCGGAAGTACTACTGATACGTCATATACCCACGTGACAGCAAAGGGAAATAACTGTGTGTAAGCAAAAATAAGGGGAAGTTAAGGCTGGAAAAACTGGCTGTCGGGAATATGAAATCTGTAAAAGAACTGCACATACTGGTCGAATTACTATACAATCGTCGGTAGTGAAAGTATGGAAGACAGAGAGTGTAAACATAATTAAATTTAATCATATAATTCATACAAGAAAGACGCAGTATAATTCAAGATGTCAATCTGATTAACGATTTCACCCCTAAATACCTGTCAAAGTCTTGCTGAAACTAATGTTTGGGCTGGCTCATTCACCATCTGAGATTTTAAAAATCTAAAAAATTCTCACAAACACTGTAGATCTTAATGAGACGGCTCGTTACGAGCCGTCTCATCAAGATCTAAAGTGTTTGCACTGTTGGTGTATGAGGTTGAAACGTTAACGTAACGTTTCTGTCAATGCGTCAGTTTGCGAAATAGGGCAAGTAGAGCCGGTTTTTGTAACTCATACGCATTGAAAAGTCTAATTCCGTTGTCTATCACTCGGCTATAGCGTAGACAAAAAATGGAAAAATTACAGAGTTAAATTTGTATTCGGCCACCGTCCAAAATCTTGAGTATCGAATTTGGAACGTGGTTACAAAAACCGGGGGGTCACAAAAACCGGCATAGAAACAGTGAAAAAAACAGCCCCTCTACCTATACCCAAAAGCTTGAGTATCAAACACTGGGAACGTCGGGTCAGGCCCAAACATACTTTACAAAAACTGGCACGTGTTACAGAAACCGGGGGGTTACAAAAGCCGTTTTTTTTAAATATATATCAAACCTTTGACACAATAATTGAACAGAGATATGTAACAGAAATATACGAGTGGGCTTCAGGTCGAGAAAAGGGACCTCATACAGATTTTCCAACAATTGCCGATTCTAGTCGTTTCTAACGCTTACACTGCCGAATTAAATATTGTCGTATGTCGTATCTGTTCCATTTCCCATTAATCAAAAACATGTTTGACAGAACTTTAGAATTATTTCCATTGGAAATGATTCTGAAGTGCTGTGAAACCATGTTTCATTTCGAAAGAAGATAAAATATAAAACAACAGCAGACGACAATTTTCGTTTCCGGTAGTCTAAGAGTTAAAGGTACATGCCCACTCAGTATGCACAAAATGTTCTTTATATCAGAGACATCATCTGATACATCTTCTGGGAAAAAATAAACATTAATTCATCATTACCCCACGTAATGATTTGCATTAGTATACATTTAATGTCAGACGTAACTTTCCACACTGATATCATTAAATTAGTATAAATAATTGAAAAAAATACCATGCCTCATTTGCATATGAAAGTAGGCTATTACCAACGCGCGTCAATATCAGTAAAATAAATATCACTAAATGATTATAACTGTATAGCGGCCACTCATAATCTTTAGAACTGGTGGAATAGTGACACAATTATACACTTATTTAATTCCTGTAAAAAAACATGTTGTGCCTACGGAGTGGGCATGTACCTTTAATAGTCGCATACATGTAGCTGCACCAGGATGTAATAGTTTTGCTGAGTGCAGTAATGCTCGTACAATAACCGAGTAGCGAACAGCGTAGATGCTGGTGTATCTTCACTGGCCGTAAACAGCATAAGGTACCTTTTCGCAGCCGGACGCCACATGTACATGGTCATTTAAGACCGGGTCACTGGGTTAAGTACTAAATCCCATATATTACCTGTACAAGTACATGTACAAATGGGGGGGGGGATCCCAAAATCAGAACTAAATATTTACAATAAAAAAACAATATATTCAGCCCTGAAATCAGAATAATCCTGACCTGATGCCAGAATCACTTGGCCCCCTCCCAAAAGCAGTAGGATCAGTAATAATCTTACTGCTTTTATAATGGGCAATAACCGATTTCAACTCCCAGGTAACAAAAGAGCCGAAGAAAAGAACGTACCAGAGGGCCAAACCAGGCAGATCGTGATTCCTATAAGGAAGAACCCCTACCGTTATTTTACGCCGTCACGTTCGCCCGACCAACCAACCACGACACATGTACATATGTATGTCACATAGTCAAGCCAGGTAAAATACGTTATCATGTAACTTGCTCTTTATTGACCGAATAAGTACTGACTGATATCATATTGTTGTATAAGGCATTGATCTAATACAAGCATCCGGGTTACAACGAAGTGAATACTGATGTTCCATTGGTCGGATGACGTCACGTGATGTTACCGAATGACGTCAGTGTAATGATGCAACGTAAACAAGCCCGCATGCTGTCCATTGATAACTGTGATCATTTTCGAGCATGAAACAGAATACCATGCTACTGTATTTTAATATCAAGTTTAGCAGGCTCGGCTCGGAAACGGTAGGAATTCCTCGGCGAGCCTCGGAATTCCTACTTGTTTCTTAGCCTTGTCTGATAAACTTGATATCAAAAGACACTAGCCTGGTATTCTGTATGCATTGCCAATGGCATGGAACAAGTTATGGACAAATATGATAGTTGTAATTTCCGAGACACATAGTCTACCATGGTGATATATGGTACTGGTACAAGCAGTAGTAAGGTAACATAAGCAATGTCAGTACCATAACACACAGTTTACCTTGTCTCAATATGGAACTGTTACCTCACACGTGACACAGAGTCTAAATGTATCCATTTGCTCATGTTGACGATGTCTCGTGGAATCTCAGTTACTGATACATTATGCCAACTCCATCAGCCACGATTTATCATGATGAAATTATATAGCTACACCAGGTAATTTGTATCACACACTGTACGCCGTTTGGTACACGTGATGAATCAATTGGCAGATTACACGATTTTTGATACACATATTTGATAATTTTCGAGAAAAAAAAAAGAAAAAAAATATTGTATTTTTTCTTATACATTTTACTTGCTTTTTGATACTCACTATTTGTGCACATTGTATTTAAGTATTTACTGAAATGTTAGTATACGGGTTATATCGAGTTCTGCATGCCAATTGAAGGCGTAAGTGGCAGAAGCGAGCCCCCTTCTTCCACTGATCCCCTCAATTGGCAATGCTATGTCGGTGGCGTCTGGCCTGGTTCTACAATGGCACTAGTGCTGCACTCCGCGCAGGCGTATAATGTTTCACGTCGAAATAGGCGCCGGATTCCTGATTAATTTCCATTTAAAAGATGCTGAATAAAGACATTTTCCGTTGTAACTTAGAGCTATCGTATAAACGCAGTTTTACTCTAGATAGTGATAGGCGCAAAATGTGTTTGCGCCTATCACTATCTAGAGGAAAAATGCGTATATACGATGGCTCTAAGTAGAGTTAAGTGGCATCTCCTCGAGAAAGCGGTGCATTTTTCGACGTGAAGCATTTTACGCCAGCGAGTGCAACACGTACTATGGACCGATCCATTGTCAGAGTTTTAGCTATGTGTTCGGTTACCACGTGACAATATATCGTAATCTGTGAATGAACATGGCATCATGAATCCGTTTGGTGGGGATTTGCATGTATAATGAAGCATAATGATATTTCAAAGATTTATGCGAAATATGAGAATACTCATAAGTGGAAATACTGCAGTAATGTACGTGGTGGTTCATTTCAGACAAAATGAAAGTTAATTACGCGACAATTAGTGTATAACGAAAGGAAGTACTGACAGACGGACGGACCGACACTGGTAAGGCTACATGCCTCTCTCACATTTCGATGGTGGGCGTATAAAGACGGGACGCGATAGGGTAGAATCATAGCCGGGAATGTTTGCGTAATATAACAGCAAACCTCTCACAGACAGTTGTGCTAAGCTTAACTGCTTAACTAAATGCATTTGGCAAGTCCGAATACTCTCAGACAGTAACGAATCGCCGGATTCGGACATGTAGTTCTTTGGCTGGAAATGTTATATTAGGGCTTGGTATAGTTGTCGCAAGTTTAACTCATGGCCCGAGACTGGAGAAATGAGGAGTATGTGCATTTGAGACCAATCTTGCTCCTGGAATGTGAATAGAAAAACGGGCTTATTACATGTGTAATAGTACCGTAAACACCACTACTATATTACTGGAGAAATGTTGATGTTGTGGCTACAGTCTATCTCCTGGAGAAACGCGGTACATGATATTCGTGGCCAGTCCAGGGGGGCATTTTCACTAAACTTCGTACGACTAAAGTGTTCGTAAGTGCAAACTTATGATAGTCTGTAAATTTCACATTAACACTGCTTTCTTGCAAACAATTATTGGATTTACATTTATTGAGCATAGGCTGCATGTGCAGCCTATGCTCAATAAATGCAAATCCATAAATTGAGATTTCCAGACGATCCTAAATTTGCACTTACGAACATTTTAGTAGTATGGAGTTTAGTGAAACGGGTCCCTGCTCCTAATGTGTGACTGTAGAAACAATGCATTCTGGGATCTGTAGCGAAAATAGTGATCATGTAACTGTGACTGAATACGTTTGGTGTTTGAGTTCAACCACTCATCTAGAACCGCATGAAATGGGGTTTATGACATGTGTAGTAAGTTTAAAGGTACATGCCCACTCACTAGTCACTATTCCACCAGTTCTAAAAATTACGAGTGCCTGCTATACACCATTACCCCACGTATTGATTGGCAATATTATACATTATATATCAGACGTAAATTTCCACACTGATATCAGGGGCGATAACCTGTGTTTCCTTAAACTGTTAACGGACATGAGACTATATACATTTTTGGATGTGCAATGATCATACTTTATAATCTGTCGAAAATATTTTTTTTCCAGGTGGCATTAGTATAAATAATTAAAACATATCATGCCTCATTTGGATATGAAAATAGCCTGATATCACCGCGCGTCACTATCAGCAAAATACATATTACTAAATGATTATATCTGTATAGCGGGCACTTGTACTTTTTAGAACTGATGGAATATTGACATAATTATACACTTATTTAATTCCTACAAAGACCATTGTGTGCCTACTGAGTGGGCATGTATGTAACCGTATGAAATAGGGCTTATGCTTATTGCGAACATTGTTTAGCTCGAGATCTCTGTTCGTGACTGTGACGGGAGAAACGGGGCGTATGGCACATGTGGAATGTAGCTACCAATATGTGAAAGCAACCGAGTTGCTTAGCCGTATGACAGCTGTGACCAGTGAAGTTCCTGATATGCTAGACCAGTCATGCAGTGTGATAACGATCTGCAAACTATAATGTTTGTGTTTCACCGATTGAAATTTGGATCCACATGCTGATCTAGGTATACACTGAACGTAAAGCACTGTAGGTCCCTTTTCTCCACCCACAGTTACAAATATCGTTTTTCATCGAGTACATCTGTATATGTGGTAGTGACCGGAGAATGTGGCTTATGGGTTTTGTGACCAGTGCAGCTCCAGTAGCCTAGTTCACCAACATTGCAAAGTATGCTTATCTAGCAAAGTATACTTTGAGGGAGAAATTTTCAATTCAAGGATAAATTTATTAATTTTTATTATACTGAATTCATTACATTATCACAGCCAAAATGGCTGTGATAATGTAATACATTCAGTATAATAATTCTGCATACTTTTAATCATCAAATATATGCAGTAGTTAGTTCTATATGAAATAATGTATTTCTCGAAAAATAAATGATTACTCCCTCAAAGTACACTTTGCTAGATAAGTATGCTTCGAAATGTTGGTGAAATCGGCTGCAGAAATGCCATAAATCCCATGTTGTACCTGAGAACATGGTCAAATAGCTCACTCCTGTTCCCTGATATCGATCTATACTGCTCATTAGAAGCATGAACGGTGTTTCATTGATGAAATGGCAAACAGTAAAGATCCTGACCAAACTGGATCTACACTGGTGGCAAAACCCATAAGCCTCAATTCTCCAGTCACAGTCACATATAACAACCATTCAGTGAACATTGTTACATTAAAGCAGCATGACAAGTCACACAAAAATAGGCATGTGCACTGAAATTATAGTATGTAATAAGACTAACAAGAATGCCGAAAGTCATAATATACGCCCGTGGAGGCCAGTAAATAAGTTCTTCGTATTGCTATGCTAAACATGTGTACCAACTTTGGTTATCATCCGTTAAGTAGAACTATAGTTACTGTGCGGCCAAGGATACAGAATGAGAACAAATAAAAATGGCCGTCAAGGGGAGACAGGTCGTTAGAAATTTTTGAAAATGAATATGGTGCCTTGTTTTCCCAAGATAAACCAAACTTTGTTGCGATCCCTCATCGGGGATGTTTGAAAGTCACTTAGCTTCTTCGGCTTGCCATAATAAACATGTATACCAAATTTGTTTACCATCAATGTTTCTTCGTCTTCTCGTGATAAATATGAATAACGATTTTGGTTATGATTCATCAATTAGAATTTGAGTTATTGCGTGGACAAGGATGCATAGCGCGAGCCGGTAAGGCTTAGTGACAATACGGAAGTGAAAGTTCCGGTTAATACGAATGCTAATGGCAAAGCATACTTAAATGAGCTTAGCCGACTGGTAATGTTGTTCAGGGATTTGCCAACAGACATGTTTGTATCTAACCTGGTTGGAGAGTATTCGTCGAGTGAATGTAATCTTGAAAATACGAGGCTACTGTTGTTTGACGCCTTAAAAGCTCATGACGATTTTCAGTTTGGGTTACAAAGTGAAATTAAGAAACGTGTGCTTACTCGACGAGGGGAGCCTGTGGTTGTTAAATTAGCCCAATACATACATGCCCTGATAGCTATCATGGAGGGGGAAGACTTCGCGGCAATTAAGGACATGCTCAGTGTATCCAAGCGAAGGGGAGTTTCGCAGTCAACTACGTCACAGTCTACTGATAACCATGGATGTAGTTGTAAACTGGAAGTCGGCCTTCTGAAAGATTCATGCTTTACAATGCAAGCTGATATTCTTATGCTTAAACAGACTGTTCACACTAATGACAAACTGCGTCGCAAACAGATAAAAGTGCTCACAGATAATATTAAAAGCATAACATGTGATATCACAGAATGTCAGAAAATCGTAAAAGACGGCACATCAAAAGCAATCAATAACTGTGCTGAAACTAGAACCATTGCGTCATCAGTTAATGTACACTTGAATAGTGTTGAAGATCGTCTTGCTATTTTGGAAAAATTCCTAGAAGGTGACGATATACATGGTGTAAGAGTTGCGTATAGTGGCCAGTCTCCCGTACATGAACAAAACAATGCGTGCCAGATATCCACTGCTGGTATGGAGGAGCCTGAGTGCGGTGATATGTTTGGCAACGTCCACATGCCTACAATGCAATACACGCCGGACATGGATGTTAGTATTGGCGATGTCTCGAACTTTCTCGCCGACAATGGTGGTGTAATAACGGGTGCAGTGTCGACGTCAACATCGTTAAGCCGTCCAGGTTCACCGGAAGTAACTCGAAGTAATCATTGGCCAGTATCGCCGACAATACCGACAAGTAGGCAGAGTTCACCGGAAGTGGCTCTCTGTAACCGTGGGCCAGCACCGCCATCAAGCCGACCAGGATCGCCGGAAGTGGTGCGCAATAACTGGGCCAGTACCGTCGGCAATACCAACAAGCCAATCAGGTTCGACGAAAGTGGTGCATAGTAACGGTGGGCCAGTACCATCAACAATACCGACAGGCCGACCAGGTTCGACGGAAGTGGCTCGCAGTAGTCATGGTCCCGACGAACAACACCAGGATCGTTTACCGTCCATTAGTGTAACAGACAGTCGTGGGGAGACTGCACCTGCACAGCCCGTGCAGACAGTGTCAGTGACAGTAGACCGTCCAATAACGTTGTATGCATACTGTGGTAGATATTATAATTACATTTCGCCATTGGCAATTGGCGATGATCGCATTGTGGGGGTACAATTGCAGGTACATCCGGGTTTGTACATGTTTATTTTCCAGATATACCTGCCTTGTACAAACCACTCTATTGCTTATTTTAGAGGCTACATTGACAAGCTATATGATATATGGAACATGTATGCGGAATGTGGAATTACGCTATTCATGGGCGACTTTAACTGCACGTGCAATGTCAACAGCACGTCTCATAGGGACCTATTTGTCTAGAGTCTAGAGAGCAAAATTCAAAATTATATATCTGCTTTCTAGATGGCCGACAGGCGTTTGATCGCGTGTGGCACAGTGGACTTCTCTATAGACTTCGAAATCTAGTTGACGATACATCGTTTGTGGCACTTAGTGAGTTGTACCGAAACATGACCAGTTGTGTTAAAAACCAAGGTATTGTTTCAGAATGGTTCCAGGTGGAGCAGGGTACCAGACAGGGAGGTAAATCGTCTCCACACTGCAATATATCATCTATATTAATAAACTAATACGTGAGTTAGAAGCCAGTAGATTAGGAATGTGTGCATATAGTTATTATTTGTGTTCTCTCACGGTCGCGGATGACATGATATTGATCTCCTATTCCAAACACGGCTTAGACGGTATGCTGAAAATATGCTATGATTACGCGTGTAAGTACAGGTTTGAATACAATGCGGGAAAATGTGCAGTGATAGTATTTAATGAATCAAATATACTAGATCGACAGTGGCTACTTGGTGAACATAGACTACACGAAGTAGATGAATACACACACCTCGGAATTATCTGTGATAAGTACATATCGACGAGTAGGATGATTCAGGAGGCAGCGACCAAATTGAGAGGGACTTTATTAAGTGTTACAAACAACGGACTCCATCCGGTCTGCATGAACCCGTTGACACTGCGGACAATATACAATGCCATTGTGATTCCAAGGGCATTATATGGGGCATAATTGTGGAATTCATTTTCGGAAACCGATATAAGCAGACTGGAAACAGCACACAGATCTTGTATAAAATATATACAACGTTTGAACATGCATACAAATACTGACTTTGTGTTAACATCACTAAATATGACGTCAATAGCCACTCTGATTGACTATAAGAAACTACAATTCCTAGGTCAGCTGTGTACGTTACCCTGCACTTTTCACGCGAAAAGCGTATTTACTAATCGGTTAATGCGATTTCTCAACCTGCACAAACAACATACCGGTTTCATACCTGACACATTTAGACTATTACAGAAATATAACTTGGTACATGTGCTGAACACATACACTGACAACGGTTTGTTTCCTTCTAAAACAAGTTGGAAATCAATATTGACCAATGGGCTGATGCTGCCCGAAAAACTGGTAAGAAGTGAAACGCTAAGATAAACATTTCCATCGTTGAGTCAATTACTAGAGCAGAGTAACTCTACATTATTCTGGAAAATTGCACGACGTCAGCAGGCATCATTGGCAATCTTGTCTCGCGTACTTATATTGTAGAGTGCAAAACGTGTTTACTGCTAATTGATAATGTAATCGTACATACTATATCGATGATCTAGTAACATAAGGTCGTAAGTGCTATGCTAAAGCATAGCACTTACGACCTTATGCTACTAGACCATCGATATGTCAGTGTCCTGCTAATGAAAGGCTACGGATTACACTATGGGACTTGTTGATTGGTAACGTTGGTGTGCGTAGGTTTCTTTCTATAGCCCGTACTCCGCCACTGGAACGGTGTAGAAGTATCATAATATTGGCGGCGGAGGTACATCAGGAGTATGACTCTGTGCACTTATCCTTACTGAAGTTGATTTGCTCAATGTTCCGTAAGGCATCCGTGCATTAGGTGGTACTCGCAATAGGTCGTGTATACAGGTTTTGGACAGTTTTTATTATCGTAGTTGATTAAGCCGTGGTAAACTGTAAGTTTCTTGATTGACGAGGATACGCTGTCGCCAGCTAAAATATGGGTCCCCGCTGATGAAATGTACTTTGACGACCAGCGTAGCCTTGGATCAGACTGCGCACTTATACATTGCGTGCAATGTTTGATTTGTGCTTACAATGGTAATACACTGGGATATTTTATATCTTCCGTATTCCGCAATGTGGACAGATACATTTACCTATGTATACTGGTAAGGACGTCAGTGTTACAGTAACTGTTTATGATCTCTGTCATAAAAGGCACTATATCGGTTATGTTATCATTGCTGCATTGTTTAGTGTATGTCATTGTCTAGATTTTCGATTTCGCCCTAGGCAACGGTACATATGCTTTGGACGGTGCGGTTAACTTCCACAATTCACGGAATTATCAACTGTCCGATTTACAATGCGGCTGTCTAGCCATGCTCTAGGCTTCCGTTGAGTACATATAGGCAGTATGGACACTGGAGTTCAATGATATAGTATACCGATATTGACCCACAAGATCTTCGCTTTGGCCATGCGAAGCAAACGTCAGTGTGATTATTCATATTTGACATCGCTCTGTGTGTACAAAGCACAGATGAAGGCATTGTGTATATATTTTGCATTGTCATTATATTTATACTTATCATGGTGCCTGGCGCATAATGGCTCTGTAACGCAGCATGCACAATGCTGCGGTGCAGAATCATCGCGGACGGTACACGTGTTTGAAGCATGTACATGTGCGTAAACGTATGCCATTGTCTATTAGTTTTGTAATTATGTTACACGTATTTATGTTCTATCATTGTATTGTACTCTTCATGATTATGAAGGATTAAAATAATCTACTTATCTATTTCTTCGACTTTCCGTGATAAGCATGCATGCCAAATTTGGCTACGATCCTTCAAGTAGAACGTTAGTTATTGCGTGGACAAGCTGTGCCCAATCGCCTGACCCGCCCGCCCGTACAAGGTGAATACATAATACATTCAGTTCTTTTAAACGGGCGTATATAAAGTGCTGTTCATGGTCACACTGTGCGGGTGTGGAAGGTGTATTTGTGCATGACATTTTATCGCTAAGAGTCATGACATGAAGTGTTATAAATCCTAAACTAAACATGAACAACAAACGTCAATGATTGAGCAACGAAATATACCCGTTTCCTAGCCTCAGATAGCACATGTGTATCTCATCCCTGGGGCCCTTTTCACCAAACTTCGTACGATTAAAATATTCGTAAGTGCAAATTTAGGATCGTCTGGAAATTTAAATTGATGGATTTACATTTATTGAGCATAGGCTGCATATGCAGCCTATGCTCAATAAATGTAAATCCAATAATTGTTTACAAAAAGATTGTGTTAATGTGATATTTACAGACTATCATAATTTTGCACTTACGAACATTTTAGTCATACGAAGGTTAGTGAAAGGGCCGCTGGTGTCTTTTACAGGGCATGTGGAAAGGGATCTTACACGCTATACGATCCGTGTAGTCTGAATTCTGATCAGGGGCTACGTTGTTACCATTCAAGTATTGAATGTTGCGTTATGTCAGCAGTGGATCCTAAAGTCCGGCAATGCGAATGTGCAGTTGGGTACGGATCTACATGTACGGTCCTTTTTCTCAGCGGGCAGCACAAGATTATTATAGGAATGAATGGCCTTTTTGTGGAATTTATCGGGGCATAAACTTGGAAAATTCGCGGGAATACTGGACGAAGCGATAAAAAATTACAATTTTCGAAAAAAAAAAGAAAAAAAAAAAGATTTTTATTTTTTTTGATTTTTTTTCGAAAATTGTAATTTTTTAAGGCCTCGTCCAGTATTCCCGCGACTTTTCAAAGTTTATATCCCCGATAAATTCCACAAAAAAGGCCATTCATTCCTTATAATTTCAGCATTTGAAATAAATTCATCAAGAAAATGTGTTTATTTTCCGTTTTCTTAAGAAATATTTTAACAGCGCCTCACGGTTACGGAAAGTAGTTCGGCGTGGGAGTTTACTGGGATATATATTTTGGACAGAGACTTGCTACGGGCCAATCAAATGTTAGGGAATTGTGTAAATATTTTTGTGCTGGAATTATAGCTTATTGTATCAGCGATTTGGCATTGGCTGTGACTGGAGAAATAGGGCTTATTGGTTTTGCAACCACTGTTGATCCAAGACAGCCTGGTCACCCGCACAGTATGACCAAGATCTGCACTATTCGCCATTCAAACAACGAAACACCCGTCATGCTTCTAGTAAGCAACATAGATCGTTCTGCAGGCTGCAATAGTGTACTATTTGGTCAGGAGCAATACAAGTCACAAATCCATCAGTCCCATTTCTAGTGTCACAGCCACAAAGAAGCATCGTTTTTTTCCCGAATGTTTCGTCGTGTATGTATTGTGAGCGGATGGCTTAGAAAATTGACGCCATGATCAAATTAAAAGTTTCGCGGAAAAAATGTTTTGTTAAACTGTCATGTGATGCAACCCGACAAACATGGCAATTTCTCGTATTTACGCGATCCGGACAATACCAACCATCTTTCAGTGGACAAATTGTGCCCTATTTGACAGTAGGAATGTTCAGTATAGTATCGCCATCATGAACAAATTTAGTAAGTTCCACTTTAGTCGCCAACGGCTGACAACTGCTCACAAATATTGGTACAAATTTAGAAGCTTTATATGTACACATGTGCTATCCGAGCTTCCGTTTTGAGCATGTGAATGCGTACTCGACCAACATGGTCCGTGTTTATGAAAGTTCTGGGCATGTTCTCCAAATTATTACTCGAAATTACGCAGTTTGCTTGGCCGAGAATGAGCAGAGCTCAGCCTCGACCAATCAAACTTCCTAATTTCAAGGATGGGAGCGGAGTACAGGCTGATGTGTTTTATAAAGGGCCTCTGATATGCAGTTGTGTTAATATGCACATTATAGTCCTTGTAAATCTAACAAGACTGGTGAAATCGCATGCAATAGTCCATCTCTGTCACAAGTTATGTAGGATTTAATTTAACCCTTAGACCGCTATCTTATTTTTTTGTCGTCTGCTGTTTATTTTCTATTTTTATCAACAAAAACATGCTTTGACAGCACTTTAGAATAATTTACAACATGCTTTGACAGCACTTCAGAATCATTTCAATTGGAAATGATTCTGAAGTACTGTCAAACCATGTTTTATTGATAAATAAGGCAAGATATAAAGGCAACAGCAGACGACAATTATTGTGAGTAGCGGTCCAAGGGTTAAAATTAGCTTGGAATATGCAGGACTTACTGTGACGTCATAGATGACCCACAAATAATTACATTTATTTTCAACATTCTGTCTTAATTAATTTCATAAATTGATCATGTTTTCGGAAATATACATTAAAAAGAAAAAAAATACATTTTTTTCACAATAATAGAATTTATTTTAATTAAATAATAAATATCGCAATTTGCATTATTTAAATGAACTTCTGTAATGTCACAGCTCATTTGCATAAACATGTAGAAATTAAAACCTCTATAACTTGTGACAGGCATGGAATATTTTCATACGGTTTTCGCCAGTCTTTTCTTGTTATATTGTCAAGGACTGCAATATGCATATGAAACACAACTGCATCACAGAGGCCCTATAAGCACGGACACAATGTTCCACGATTGTAAGACAAAACATTCTGAACATGGTCATGATAAATGCAGTAGGTATCAGTTTGATTTTCAAGACTGTAGCTCAGTATTAACCCTTTGAACCCGAAAGCCCGCTATATCGGTTTATGCAAACAATGCAGATCCAGATGAGCCAGCTCGTAACGAGCCGTCTCATCAGGATCTGCACTGTTTGAAAAGTAATTTTCATATTTCTTAGAACAAAAAAAAACCCTTTTCATAAATGGACGAATCTGAAAATCATTTTGTGACCATTGGATTGGTCGGAACATTAGCATATCACAGTCCATTCCAGTTCCTTAGGGTTGAAAGGGTTAATGAATCAAACGTCCTAACGTCGAGCACGAGAATGGAATACATGCTCAGGATGATTTACGCTATAACCACGGGCCCGTTTCACCGGACTAGAACCCCTATCAGATTTCCAAACGTATCCGAAGCACAGGCGGAACCGGTCAATCGTCGCTCGTGATGGAATCGTCCAATGCGAGCGCATGCGCCGCGGGTTCGTGTCTTCTCGGCGTGTCCGGTTCTTTCCGCCGTAACGCGTCAATGTCCTGGTAAGACGCGATCTGACAGTTCTGCCGCGGCGTCAACTGACTCTGACGTCGGTTCGTGCAGCGTTTATGACGACACAGATAATGCAGGCCACCGTCAGAGTGCGCGTGCGAGCTGCACGTGGAACTCCAGCTAGTGCGGTTTATCTGCGTGTCCCGCGTGGACGGCTGTTCGATTATGCCGTTACGGTAAGTGTTGTGGCTGTTAGGTTTAGGTTTTTCCACCCGGTAAAACGTGGCCATGCGTACGGAGTTTTTATTCGGGTTTAGGTACATTCCGTCGCTGGCGGACGACGGCACCGGCTGGTCGTTGTTGTTGATGAACTTCGCTTTCAGCTTGTAGAATGTCGGCATCGTGTTTATGTTCAGGCAACATCGGCACAGCGTTCGCTTAAATGCCTGGCGGAATTTTCTCGACAGTAAATTATATAAAATTGGATTTACGGTTGAGCTGAGGAAATACAGAACTCCTGAAACATAAAAAGATTGATGTATTCGTGTTGGTCGGGGAATCGCTATAACCCTCAATTAATTACACGAGAACAGAAACATTACTATGTGGGCTAGCGCATAAATTCACTATCTTAAAGGTATATGCCCACTCAGAAGGCACACACTGTTATTGATAGGAATTGAATAAGTGTATAATTGTGTCACTATTCCACCAGTTCTAAATATTACCAGTGCCCGCTATGCAGATATAATACGTTAGTAATGTTTAGCTTAATGATAGTGACGCGCGGTGGAATCAGGCTATTTGCATATGCAAATGAGCCATGATATTTTTTAATTATTTATACTAATTAAATGCGTCACCTGATAAAATAATATTTTCGACAGATTATAAAGTATTATCATTGCACATCAAAATATAAATACAGATAATAAATAGTAATGTCCGTTAACATTTTAAGGAAACACGGTTATCGCCCCTGATATCAGTGTGAAAATTTATGTATGATATAAAATGTATAAAAATGCCAATAAATACGTGGGGTAATGGTGAATTAATGTTTATTTTGCCACAAAATGTCTCAGATGATGTCCCTGACATAAAGAACAGTGTGTGCCTACTGAGTGGGAATGTACCTTTAACCCTTTGAACTCGAAAGCCCGCTATAGCGGTCTATGCAAACAGTGCAGATCCAGATGAGCCGGCACGTAACGAGCCGTCTCATCAGGGCCTGCACTTTTTGAAAGAGATTTTCATATTTTTGAGAGCAAAAAATATCCCCTTTTCATAAATGGACTAGTCTGAAAACCATTTTGACGGTTGAATTGGTCGGAAAATTAACATTCCAGTTGCTTCGGGGTGAATGGGTTAAATCCCTCCTTCTGTCGCTGAGTTGTGTCTGTGACTGGTTAAATGGGGCGTATGTGATTTGTGAACAGTGTAGCTCCTGATCAAATAGCACATCCATAGCGATTTGTATTGCTTGTTGAAAGCCTGACGGGTGTTACGTTGATGGAACGGCGAACAGTGCAGATCTTGATCAGACTGTGCGGATGCACATGCTGATCTGGATCTACACTGGTTGCAAAACCCATAATCCCCATTTCTCCAGTCAGAGCCACATATTCGATACGGAGGAAAATCAAGTTCACGGGTCCAAAAACAGTTTACTGTGTTTTCATTATGGTAGATGGATGTGACATTGTAATCCTGTACATTGTCCAAGGTGACACAATTATAGCGGTCGACGAACTTTCCTTTCGTCGGACAACCTGGGCCCGGTTGCTCAAAGCTTCTGTTAGCTTAACAGACTGTTAAATCCTTAGCATTGCTAAGGATTTAACAGTATGTTAAGCTAACAGAGGTTTTGAGCAACCGGGCCCAGACTACGACGGGCTACATTTGAAATTGTTTTAAGAACTGACTATATAGAATATGACCTTTTGTTTCAAATGTAGTGGAATCATACATGTGACTGAATATCTATATATATATCTGACCCTGTTCTTCTTAGAGTATATTATACAGAGCATTGAGTTGCCATCTCCGCCATTTTAGTTTGTACATGCTATCGGATAGTTTCACCACTTGGAGCGTTTGACACGTAAAGCCAATAATATGGCAGCAAATCCAATAAAATTGGTGCAATACATCCCCGATAATTATATAGGACGACAACGTCCTAGAATATTATTTCAGCAGACTACACAAAGCGCTAGATATCTGAGCTTTTCTACCATCCTCACAAAACATACAATGGACACTTATTCAATGTGTAAAATGTCAAACTGATGCACTGTCCATTATCAGAAGTACATCTGACACAAATAAAAGCTGTATTTACTTGCATAGCAGGCAAGTATAAAGTAATGACAATACACTCAGATTACTGCTTACAATTCACTGGAATCGATACAGTATGTATGGTAATACAGGTCTATATCTACAGCACTGTGTATTGTTCTTAGTGTTACACAGTCTTTACTGAATTCTCAAACATTTTAACAAAGGGTCAGATATCAGATTCTGTATATAAATTTGATAAAAACAAGGCATAGCACGCTGTAGTCTGATGTATCCCCATCATGTTGCACCAACGTGTATCCATGTGTTTGTCATATTAATGATTAGATAAGAGGTAACATAGGGCGATGGCTTGTACACGCTAATATAGCCGACATGGCAACTCCATGCACTGTGTGGGATGTAGTAAGAAGAAAATGTGCATGTATGTTATGCGTATATCCCATCACATTTACGAAGCAATTATGCATGAACCATTGGATGATCAGGGGCCCCACGGGTCCTTAAATAGTTAACACATACTGTTGAACTTTAATTAACTTCTTCTAATACCAGCCCAATTATATATACTGTTGAACTTCTAAAGGTTTCTTTTACTCCCAGCAAAGCGATTAAATAGATGTAAAATCTTAGTGGTCATAATTGTTTTCAGATTCCGACAAAAGTGAACGCCAATCTCTATGGAAGGTAATATCCGCCATAAATTTATGTGACTTGATGATTGCATGCTGATGCCATTACAACTTATATTCATGTTATTTCATTCGTCATTTGTATTTATTACATTTGAAATCTGCTTGTTGTAATTGTATGTGTCTTTCTTACATGTCCATTCTGCTAATTGCTTTGTTCATTCGTCTTATTTACATTACAATTATTGATACGTCCTTATGCGTGTCCCTATTTTATTGCACTAAGCATTTGCAATAGAAAGTAAGAACAAAGCACTTAGCACTTTGAATAAGGCCGAAAGCAGTAAGGACAAAGCCGCAGGAAGTAAGCATCAATCCACAGTCCGAGAGCGGAAAGCCGCAAGCAGAAAGCATCAAGTCACAAGCCGAATGACGCAAGCAATATTAGTGATATAGTGCCTCATTATGACGCCAGATGGCACTGCTGTCAATGCTAGGAATCCTCCGACGAATAAATAATAGTACAATATGTGATTGGCTGTTTGAGGCACACCTCCAATGCCGGTGTTGATGTAAGATTTCACCCACAAATTATCACAGTATAGGTTAGAAGACACCAAATAGTTTTACTATATACTGTAACCGAATCCCATCCAATTAGGCCAGTCTCTCATACTTTCACTATTCGTATGGATGTTGTGGGACCTACTTGTACATGACATGCAGCCGGTATGTACTGGTTCTGTATGAATTAAACAATATGTTTACTTACTCCTAACAAAGAAACATCCAACCTCGTCATGTCCAACCTCGTCATGTCCCCCAATATTGATTACATTTTGTTTTGGCCACGGAAACTCTGCTTACATCACATGACCAACATGTTCCTCAAGTGAACCTAGGTAGTAAGGGATCAAGATTTGCAAGCAAACTGTGTCAGTGACCTCAAAATACCCGCACGATTTTGTTCATACCGGAGTACTTTTACCCTCTTGACGATGTCGCACCATTTGTTTTTCTCTAACCTATATTAACTAAATTGCATATGTATGTATGGTGTTTGACTTAATAATGTGTTTTATACATACAGTATCCTCATAAATAAATTACATGCTTGGATTTGCTTCATATTTCACACACGCATTGCTCCAAGGGTCCTCTACTGCGCTGTTGCAAATCCACGTCCGTGCCTCCCCTTCTAAACCCAGGGTCAAGGTCACATTCTTTGTGCATCCCGAAACCTTAACGCTCGGGTAAATGGCATATGTTTTCTGTTTCCTTGCTTGGATTTGCTTCATATTTCACACACGCATTGCTCCAAGGGTCCTCTACCTCTGCTAAGCCCAGGGTCAAGGTCAAATACTGTGTACGCTCGAAACCTTAACACGCTCTGGTAAATGGCTCATACATTTTGTTTCCCTTATCCAGCACGTTGTGTTTTCAAATGTGCCCTCGGTTCCTTTGCTGCCACCGGGCGCGCTTCGTTGTCCTCTGAACTCTTGTTATAGTAAGTTACACATATGGTAGCTTACACAGGTTGACTGTCAAACTGGCATGTTGCCGATGCAAACCAATAACCGTCCGGGATCAGACTAAGGTGGGCCACCACCATTGATTTTCCCTAAACAAGAGGCCCAAATGGGCCTGTATCGCTCACCTAAAAGCCTCCATAGTGGTCATCTTGATTTCACAAAGACTCTTCACTTACAATCCACAGAATTTGTTGGTACCTTCTGATGTAACATATATTGCGAATGTGCATGTGATTTAATGCTATACCTTTATTAGGGTAGACATTTGCTTACATGACATGTGCTACAAATTGTGTCTAGACCCTTTTTAAGGAGTGAGGTCAAAATGATTTTAACGTCATCACTTTACTCGTACCAAAGAAACAAGTTGAACACATTTGCTATAAAACCAAGCCAACGATGAGGGAAATTCCCCAAACACAAAATTTATAGAACTATATACAGTAAATGTTACTGTATATATCAAAGTAATAAACAATTTATCTTACTACTTTCTTACTTTTCAACGGCGGTCATCTTGGATTTTGTGATGACCTCCATTTTGACAAAAAAATGAACAGGCTTCACCAACAAACCATTTCAGTTAAGTTTGGCCAATATCGGCCCAGCAGTTCACAAGAATAATACGTTTGAAATCGTAAAACAAATTTTTTACCTTTCGGTGGCCATCTTCGATGACAAAATCATCTGATTTAGACAAAACATGCTGTAGAGTGATCGTCTCGTCGATACATTCGATCCGATATACTATATATTCGATCGATATACTATATGGCCATATTCTGTCAAAAATAAAATTTGACCCCCATTTGACCCCTCGGGCCACACCCATTTTTCACCCAGGGGCCACCATATGAACAAATCTGAAACAGCGGTAACTATCAATCATTCTTACCAAGTTTCGTCGATATCGGCCTGGAGGTTTGTGAGAAGAAGATTTTTTGACAATTTGACCTACTTCTCAACGGCGGCCATCTTGGATTTGATGATGACCTCCATTTTAACAAAAATGAACAGGCTTCACCCACAGACCATTACAGTTAAGTTTGGCCAATATCGGCCAAGCAGTTCACAAGAAAAAGACGTTTGAAATCTTTAGTAAAAGAATGACCTTTTGAACTATCAGTGGCCATCTTGGATGACGTAATCATCTGATTTGGACAAAAAATTCTCCAGAGTGATCGTCTCGTCAATACCTTCGATTTTATATATTATATGACTATATTCGGTTAAAAATAAAATTTAACCCTATTTGACCCCTCGGGCGACGCCCATTTTTGACCCAAGGGCCACCATATGAACAAATCTGAAACAGCGCTAACTATCGATCATTCATACCCAGTATCGTCGAAATCGGCCTGGCGGTTCGTGAGAAGAAGATTTTTTAAGAATTTGACCTACTTCTCAACGGCGGCCATCTTGGATTTGGTGATGACCTCCATTTTAACAAAAATGAACAGGCTTCAACCACAGACCATTACAGTTAAGTTTGGCCAATATCGGCCAAGCAGTTTACAAGAAAAAGACGTTTGAAATCTTTAGTAAAAGAATGACCATTTGAGCTATCGGTGGCCATCTTGGATGACGTAATCATATGATTTAGACAAAAAATGTTCCAGAGTGATTGTCTCGTCAATACCTTCGATTTGATATATTACATGACTATATTCGGTTAAACATAACATTTGACCCCTATTTGACCCCTCGGGCGACGCCCAAATCTGAAACAGCGCTAACTATCGATCATTCATACCAAGTATCGTCGAAATCGGCCTGGCGGTTCGTGAGAAGAAGATTTTTTAAGAATTTGACCTACTTTTCCATGGCGGCCATCTTGGATTGTCGATGACCTCCATTTTAACAAATCTGAAATGGCATCACCCATATATCATCCCTGTGAAGTTTAACCAATATCGGCTCAGCAGTTCGGGAGAAGAAGATGATTGAAAATGTTCACGGACGGACGGACGGACGGACGGACGGACGACGGACACTTTGCCATAACAATAGCTCACATGAGCTTTGCTCAGGTGAGCTAAAAACTAACCCGTTACCACACATTTTGCTATATATTCTCTGCTACTTTATTTTTTCTTATGGATGTTGTGGGACCTAATTTCCAATAACCTGCACCCATTCTGCTCTGGATCTTGACTAATTAAAATATAGATTTAATTATTGTTGAAGCTGGGGTCCCATCTAGTAGGTACAAACCTTTCTTTATGGAACTTAAATAAGTGTATAATTGCAACTAGTCCACCACTTTTAAAAATTACGAGTGCCAGCTACACAGATATAATTATTTAGTAATCTTTAATGTACTCACAGAGACTCGTCGTGGTATCAAGCTAGCTCCATATGCAAATGATGCAGTATTTTTAAATTATTTATATCAACTAAATGCTGAATAAATATTTGTATCGACATATCGTAAAGTATGATATTGCACATCAAAAAATAAATAAATTGAATACATAGTTGCTTCCGTTATCATTTTAAGGAAACCCGGTTATCGCCCCTGATATCAAACTGGCATTTCACGTTTGATATAAAAAGTATAATAATGTCAATTAGTACGTCTGGTAATGGTAAATCAATGTTCATTTTGCCAGAAAATGTCAGATTGAAAGAATAAAGAAAAACATGTCTCCCTATATTATAACCTGGCATGTAGCACTCTAGGTTTAAGGTTAGAGAAATTGAGTATGCAAACGTAGTCCGGCATAACAAATAGTCCGAGTGTTTTAAGGTCACAGACACAGTTTGCTTGCAAAGCTTGATCCATTACTACCCAGTTGTTGGGGTGTTCTTAACACCAGTTTTCAGCATATTTGAAGAGTTTCCGTGGCCAAATAATGTAAACAATATTGGGGGACATGACGAGGTTGGTCCCACAACATCCATACAAATAGTGAAAGTAGGAAAAACTGGCTTGGATTCGGTTAAATTATACAGTAAAACTAGTTGGTGTCTTTTAACCTAAACATGGCGCAACAGAAAAGGCGGCATCAATCTACATTAACACCGTTAGGGACATGGAACCAATTTAGAGAGCAACGTATTGTAGGACGGGTACCAGCATATTAAATCATTTTAGGGAGAACTATTTTAAGTTTTAACAGCGCACCTGGCGTCACAATGGTTGTTCCAAATTACTGTTGCAATTATTGTTGTGAAGGGTTGTGGCTTAGCGAGGTAGCAAAACGCATGGCAAAACAGCGATGCAATAATCAATAATGGAACTCAGGATGTCACTAAGACTGAAGTAACAAGCCACTTATAATGTAATCAACACAAACGCATTGAAACAGTGCGAATTAATAAAGCATCAAGCCAAATGCACATGCAATTTAGACTACAACCAAGAAGATTTCAAATGTCATAACCACGAATAACGAATACAATAGCATGAAAGTAAGTTGTAATGGCACCAGTCAGCAAGCATCAAGCCACACATAATTGTAATAAGACGGATAGAACTTAGAATGTCATCAGCAAGCAAGCATCAAACCTAATATAATTATGGCGGATATTACCTTCCATAAATCTCAAGTGCATTATTTTTATGAAGTTTCACGTCAAAAACAATGATTGACTGATTTATTTGTGCTTAACGGCCTATCAACAACTACGGTCATTTAAGGCCGGGCCAACGGGTTCGATGCCGGATTTAAGCTGCTGCATTGGGGAGGTGGGCGGAATCCCAAAATCAGGATAGAATATTTACATCGAAAACAAAATATTTAGCCCTGAAATTAGAATAACATGACCTGGTGCCAGGTCCATACGACACAAATGTCATTTAGCCCCTTCCCCTAAAAGTAATAGGATTACGAATAATTCAACTTCGAAAATGCCAAAGACGTACGTGAAGGCCAAACAAGGTCTCCTGTCGGGATGCCGGTACGGATGAACCCCGATCGTTAAATTACCCATCGCATGCTCCCACCTGCCACCCACGTCAAAAACAGTGACATAACGTCAAAGCAGCAATATGGCCGAGAGCAAAACGTCTCTCAGAAAGATAAATAAAATGAATAAATGTATGTACATTGTTATTTCATCGCAATATAGTACGTCCATACAAAATGAACAGTCCATATTGCACTCAATACAGTATACATGGTAAATACTCTGTGTACATATAAGATATATGAGCCTGTATGACTGTGCACTCTCGAAAACATGTGTAGAGACCTCTGTGTTTTAACAAATGAGCATATTTATCGTCCGACATCAGACTTGGTATTGACTTGGGCTAACACATATGGAACTAAATTGTATTTCTTTGTCTGTCAAATTATTAGCCGTCTGTGTCAAAAACTACAAGAGGTGAAACTGTCCGATAGCGTACCAATGCTAAGATGGCTCAGATTGCAACTCAATGCACAGCAGGCGCGGATCCAGGATTTCGGGTTAGGGGGAGGGGGGCGTAACTATTTTGCAATACTTGACTATATTATCGATACTATAGTCAAGTATTGCAAAATAGTCGTCCGAGCAGAATCTACATCGCATTTCCTGCGTTCTGGCACATTTTGGAGCAAAAATATTGACACTGTCACAGTATGTTTAGACATGATTTTTGATTGAAAACGTTTAAATTTTGAAACAATAAGAAAACGACCGAAAAATGCATGGAATACATGGCACTTGGCATGAAAAGTGCCTTGTAACTTGTAAAAAATATTTACTCGGCGAATTTTAGGGGGGGGGGCGCACGCCGGGTCCGCCCCCCCCCCCCTGAATCCGCCCATGCACAGTATATATATAGTATAGTATCGCATTTACGAAGTTGTTGTCTTCGAAACAAAGGATGTTGTGTGAAATCAGTCCTTAAATGAATATAAGATTTCCGCAATAATATGATATGTTGAACAATTCTGCAAAGACCAGGGACCCACTTTTCCAACGTTTCGGCAAAGTACTTTGCCGAAACGTTGGAAAAATGGGTTCCTGGTTTTGCAGAATTGTTCAACTTAACTGAATTGATTGAACAAAATGCAATGAACTGAATTGAATGGCGAAGTCCTTATAGACTCCTTCCTCTAGTCATGTGAAGCCGGGATGAATTACCTGACACATAGAAGAGGTGACCGTGCATGTCGAGGAGATCCTGAGTCCACTGCTTCACGTACAAGGACATGAGTCGTTGAGCATGGAATGGCGCCCAGCATAGGAAAAATGCTACCACCACAGCCACTGAAACATATTCAGTTATGCAAGTCAATGTAACCTATTTCACCAATATTTCAAAGTACATTGTATACTTATCTTGCTAAGTATACTTTGAGGGAGAAACTTTCAATTTAAGGATACATTTATTAATTGTTATTATACTGAATTTATGACATTATCACAGCCAAATTGGCTGTGATAATGTCATAAATTCAGTATAATAACAATGTAATACAACCAGTAGAATAATTCTTCATACTTTTAATTTCCAAAATATATGCAGTCGTTAGTTCTATAATATTATGAAATAATGCAGTTCGGGGAAAATAAATGATTACTCCCTCAAAGTACACCTTGCTAGATAAGTTTGCTTTGCAATTTTGGTGAAATCGGCTACTGCTCTGTGTCGGTATGTGGACACGTGCATTTGAGACAAGCCATGTGAAATATTGCATACCACTGGGTACTAAGAAGACACTAAAATTACATTCTTTGAACATGAACCGTGTGCGATTTATCAAGAAACATATTTACAAAATTTACGATATTTTCCGTAAATGGTATATAAAGTCGCCGAAATCTTCAGAGCAAATCCGAAATAGAATTCCGTGTTTGCTATGAATAATTCGTCAACTTTCAACGAGTATATCGACGTATTATGCCAACATGGCGTGTGTATGCGCGCACATTGACGTAGCTACTCGTCATATGACGAAACTGCATAAATTAATGTTTCACGAGTGATTTAAAATAGAAAACCGTTGCCGAGCATTGTAAAGGAAATATCTGTTTTCGCCAATAAAATTAGTTTAATAACTCCAGTAGCCGATTTCACCAACATTGCAAAGTATACTTTTCTAGCAAAGTATACTTTGAGGGAGTAATCATTTATTTTTCCTGAAATGCATTATTTCATATAAAACTAACAACTGCATATATTTGATGATTAAAAGTATGCAGAATTATTATACTGAATTTATTACATTATCACAGCCAAAATGGCTGTGATAATGTAATAAATTCAGTATAATAAAAATTAATAAATGTATCATACAATTGAAAATTTCTCCCTCAAAGTATACGTTGCTAGAAAAGTATACTTTGCAATGTTGGTGAAATAGGCTACTGGTTTGTTTTAATCGCCGTGATATACGTCCACGGTGTTGAGTTAAAGGTCCATGCACACTCAGTAGGCACAGACTGTTCTTTATATCAGAGACATCATCTGGGACATTTTCTCGCAAAGTAGTAATTGGCATTATTATACATTTTATACCAGACGTAAATTTGCACACTGATATGAGGGGCGATAAATACTAACGGACATTACTATTTATTCTCTGTATTTATTTTTTCATGTGCAATGATCATACTTTAAAATCTGTCCAAAATATTATTTGTTCACGTGACGCGTTTAATTAGTATAAATAATTAAAAAATATCATGCCTCATTTGCATATTAAAATAGCCTGATACCACCGCGCGTCACTATCATTAAAATAAATATTACTAAAGTATTATATTTGTATAGCGGGCACTCGTACTTTTTAGAACTGGTGGAATAGTGACACAATTATACACTTATTTAATTCCCATAAAGAACATGTTGTGCCTACTGAGTGAGCTTGTACCTTTAATGTGTTATTGTGAAGAAACAAATTGCTTGATTTGAATCTAAATTGCAAGTAGTTATTCAATTACCCTCCACTTACCCTCTTTAATACATATGTGGCGGTGTTAAATGGGGTGTTATTTTTTTGCGGCCAGTGTAGATCCAAATCAGCCTGTGCATCCGCACAGTCTGATCAGGATCTGCACTGTTCGCCATTCCATCAATGAAACACCTGCCATGTTTTTAACAAGCATTATAACTGAATACGAATGGTGAATCTTGCTCAGACTATGCGAATGCACAGCTGATCTGGAGCACCATTTCTCCAGTCACAGCCACATTAAGCTATCATACACCCAATTAAATCGCACCGTTATTAATTGTTTATTTTCATGTTACTCGTGTCAGTCTAGATATTAAACAATGTCCATGGGCATGTTTGTCATGTGTTTCTACAAGAGAAGACAATCTAATTTGTCACGATCGACGTTTTATCGACCTTTGTGCGACAATTGTCAGCCGTTTCCGCTGTACATGAATTTTGCATCAGATGAACACTGTAAATATGTCGTGTATAAATAACGTCAAATACGGAATCATGTAGCCAGTAAAGGCACCATATGGCATACATACAGTGGGGTCAGCGTGTAAGTGCACACACGAACGAACACGACAGGTTGGAACCAGCCTGTCGAGTTCGTTCGTGTGTGCACTTACACGCTGACCCCACTGTAATTCATGTATAAACAAAAATGTAAATATTTTTTCTGCATTTTTTCTCATTTCGCATCAAAAGTGTATGTTGTTACCACTCAGTTGAACCGTCTCGGCGAGACGGTTCAACTGAGTGGTAACAACATACACTTTGGGTGGGTAGCGAACCAACCTGTCGTGTTCGTTCGTGTGAGCACTTACACGCTGACCCCACTGTATGCTGCTGAGACTGTTGTAATTTTTCAGCACGTACTGCAAAACGCATGAAAGCGAACGACAATGGCAAATTGAGTGGCGACTGCCGCAACGTGGTCAGAAAATCGTCTAATATGTATCCCACCGACAAGGTATTGAACCAATTGGTTGCATACATCGTCCCCAAAATTGGCAATTGTCAGCCGTTTCCGCTGTACATGAATTTTGCATCAGATGAACACTGTAAATATGTCGTGTATAAATAACGTCAAATACGGAATCATGTAGCCAGTAAAGGCACCATATGGCATACATACAGTGGGGTCAGCGTGTAAGTGCACACACGAACGAACACGACAGGTTGGAACCAGCCTGTCGAGTTCGTTCGTGTGTGCACTTACACGCTGACCCCACTGTAATTCATGTATAAACAAAAATGTAAATATTTTTTCTGCATTTTTTCTCATTTCGCATCAAAAGTGTATGTTGTTACCACTCAGTTGAACCGTCTCGGCGAGACGGTTCAACTGAGTGGTAACAACATACACTTTGGGTGGGTAGCGAACCAACCTGTCGTGTTCGTTCGTGTGAGCACTTACACGCTGACCCCACTGTATGCTGCTGAGACTGTTGTAATTTTTCAGCACGTACTGCAAAACGCATGAAAGCGAACGACAATGGCAAATTGAGTGGCGACTGCCGCAACGTGGTCAGAAAATCGTCTAATATGTATCCCACCGACAAGGTATTGAACCAATTGGTTGCATACATCGTCCCCAAAATGAGATTTGTATGGAAGCATCCTAGTGCCAATGCTATAATATGTGTACCTCCTAATTAGGAGATACTAACTCCTAATTAGGAGATAGTAAGTCCTAATTAGGAGACAGTACCTCCTAATTAGGATATATTAAGTCCTAATTAGGAGATATTAACTCCATATTAGGAGATAATAAGTCATAATTACGATATATTAAGTCCTAATTAGGAGATATTACGTCCTAATTAGGAGATAGTAAGTCCTAATTAGGATATATATATATCTCCTAAGTATGGCATACTAACTCCTAATTAGGACTTAATATCTCATAATTAAGAGTTAATATCTCCTAATTAGGACATACTATCTCCTAATTAGGTGTTCATATCTCCTAGTTAGGAGATACAAATATTATAGCATTGGCACCAGGAAGCTTCCATAGATTTGCATGCATGTTACTGTGGAGGCTCTCTAAACCTAAGCAATGTTGAAGGTCCTTAATGTGTATGGTGTAGAGATGGTAGAAATTCAGGCATACAACGGCAATGCCACGCGTGTGTGCTTTGCGATCCTTAACAGACATTATCATCAGATTAATCAGATATATGACTGTATTTGTGTCTAATATAGAGAAATTCTGCAGTAGTAAATATAGCGGGATTTATCTGGAAACTCAATAATTATGCATTGACCGAAACCGTACCTGATAAATATAATACCATGATATTGTCTTTTGATGTAAGTTAAGGATCGCCTCGAAAACGGTAGGAATTCTGAGGCGCGTTTCGTAGCCTTACTAGCAGCCTATTTCACCAAAACTGCAAAGTATACTTATCTTACATACTTATCTTACTAGCAGCATATTTCACCAAAACTGCAAAGTATACTTATCTTGCTAAGATCACTATGATGGAGAAATTTTCAATTTAAGGATTTTATTAATTTATATTATACTGCATGTTATTATACTGAATGTTTAGCCAATTTGGCTGTGATAATGTAATACATTGAGTATAATAATTCTTCATACTTTTTATCATCAAATATAAGCAGTCGTTACTTCTATACGAAATAATGCATTTTGGAAAAATAAATGGTTACTCCCTGAAAGCACACTTTGTTAGATAAGTATGCTTTGTAATTTTGGTGAAATAGGCTACTGATAAACGTTATACCAAAAGTCACTAGGCTAAGCATGATGTTCCCTATGCACCTACCTAGCATTGTGAGCAGGCTAGTGAAGTTTCATAGAATCTTTATTCGGATCTCTCGGAATTCCATATCGTTTCCTAGCCGTGCATGACAACCTTTATACCAAAGTACATGTACCTATCGAGTATTTTTTAGCAGTCTGTAGTTTGATATAAAGTTATTCCGCGCGCCTCGGAATTCCTACGCGTTTACAAGCATTGCCTGGTAAAATTAAAGAGACTGTGTCTCAAATGATGGCTCAACTATGCAATATGTGTTTGGTCGATTCACGCCCAGTAAAACATATAATACACCAATCGTAGCTTTTTTGTCAAGTTCCAAAAAAACATGCGTTATATTCAAGTACATGCTTTCAGAAACTATGATACGCAGGGGAGATAATTTGGACTAGGCATTTTGTTGTTGTGACATGATAATACTGTACGAACTTTAGAAAGAAGAGGTACCCATTATATACGCTAGTGTAAATAAAATAATTTAGTAACCATAACGATATAAAATATGTTTGTAACACTGAAAAATAACAAGCGTTGCATTTTTCAGTATTATAAACATTTTTATATCCATCCCCAATGATTTTCCAGGCGATTTATAGGAACAATTATGTTCAGAAATACGATACAAATCAACACTTATATTAACTATTTTTCCTATTCTGTTTTATCACGTTCTATGCATATCCGATACCAAGTGCCTTTAATACCAAAATACAGTCAAACCTGTGAATAAAGGCCAGCCATGGGAAGTGAAAAATCTGGCATTTGTTTACAGGTGGTCTTTATTCGCAGGGTAATATATATAGTAATTGTGTCATTGGGACAACAAAACTGTGGCCTTTACAGCCATGTGATAGCTATTCGGAGGTGGTCTTTAACACAGGTTCGACTGTACACCAGCCTGGTATTCCCTATGCATATACCCAGCATTTTGAACATGCTATCGTAGTTTATTCGGCATGGCTCGGAAACGGTAGGAATTCCGAGGCCCGCCTCGGAATTCCTACGCGTTTCCTAGCATTGCCAGATAAACTTTATCACAAAAGGCACCAGCCTGATAGTCTTCGTCCACCTACCCAGCATTTTGAGCACAGCTCTCCTGGCGCGGGTGGCCGTAGATTTGCCCGGTTGAGAAGTACTACTGCTACCCCGCATTGACGAGAGTTCCGTCTTCCGAAGTCGGAGCCCGATGAGAATATAAAGCACTGTTATAATTATCATTGGAAGAATAAAATATATCAGTGTGGATACTTGGAACACGGCGAGCATCCTGGGTATCCAGTGCAACGGAATGTTACAAACGAGGGTGTCGGGAATGGGCCCCGTTTCTGGATTATTAAGGTAGTAGAACATCCGGGTATGCACGGGGTATGGTAAGGCACTCAATGACGAGACGGTCCATATCACGCCGATGCAGCGTAAAGCTCTAGACACGTGACACACTTTCTGGAGTTTTATTGGATGACAAATGGCGATGTACCTCTCCACTGTGAAACCAGTTATAGTCAGCACCGAAGAATATGACGTCATTTCCATAAGAAACGATTTAAATATACAGAACGGCTCGCCAAATCGCCATGGATACGCTTCCCATATGGAATACACTTCTGGTGGTAATGCTGAAACGAAAGACAATAGTATTGCTTAAGCAAGTTGTTGACATTAACCCCTCCACCCATAAGAAACTGGAATGGATTTTGATACTTCTATTTTTAAACCAATCCATTCGTCACAAAATGATTTTCAGACGAGTCCATTTATGAAAAGACGGTGTTTTTGTTCGCAAAAATAGGAAAATACTTGCAAAAAGTGCAGATCCTGATGAGACTGCTCGTCACGAGCCGGCTCATCTGGATCTACACTATTTGCCAATACCACTATACAGGCATGTGGTGTTGAAAGGTTACATATATAAGCATTTTGAATACAGCGGAACCACTCTAAACCAGACACGGTGTGAGGTCCCCATCGTGTCTGGTTTAGTCAGGTTTCACTGTAGCTTTTGTCTTTATTTATGAAAACTATTGTAAATTTTGCAAACGTATTATAACGACATTACTCAGGTACAAAATCGCACGGCTTGTCTCAATTATGCGACTGCGACTGGAAAAATGGGGCTTATGGGATTTCTGACCAATGTAGCCTCTGATCAAATAACACACTTCTGTAGCCTGATAACGATCTATATTGCTTATTATCAAGCATGACGGGTGTTTCATTGATGGAATGACGAACAGTGCAGATCCTGATCAGACTGTGCGGACGTACAGGCTGATCTGGATCTACACTGGTCGCAAAGCCCATAGGCCCAATTTCTCCAGTCACAGCCACATATGACACCCTCAAATGGGCGTAGGGTAAGAATGTCGTCTAAACCAAACTGACCCCTCCATTTTCTGCAGTAGATGCTGAGATATATAGGACAATATAATGTATGCAGAAACTGGCGTAAGCAGCACAGGTGTTTGAACTGATGATCTCCTCGTTCGTACATGCGGACGAACTGTGTATACTATATGTATGCTAATATTTAAACACGTCTTATTGTGAACATCGCGTGACAGCAGAGGTTAGAAGGCTATATAAGTGTGCTATTTGATCGGAAGCTACTCTGGTCACAGATACGATAGGTCAATTTCTCCGGTCCTAGTCACAACTGACAGCTGGCGTCCGGCCGGATGGCCAGGGAGATACTTGTACATGTGTAATTGGCTTACTAGTATTTGATAGCCTGACATGATGGCGCCAAACCATTTCCCATGTAGGAATATGCATCAGATGGCCATGCTCATGAGAAAATATTACAAGAATAATATATTTTACAGAGCTCCAGATAAACTTTGTGGCTAAAGCGTACTATACCCCCTGATTTAAAAATCATTGCGTATTTTACTTTTACAAATGGATTATTGATATTTTTCTTTACTAAATAGGGTACAAATGATAAAAAAATATAACAAATTGAAACATTCACTTAATTGAGCTGCAAAAAGTAAACAGCTCAACTAAGTGAATGTTCTACCTTATGACAGTATTTTCACTACTCAATTTGAAAATCAATGCGTATTTTCACATTGCTGTGCGTATTTTGTCTGGAGCCCTGATATTATATATATATATATAGTGGAACCTCTCTAAAGCGGACACCAAAAACACGCATGTGAGCTTATTTTTGATGAGTTCCTTGGTCCTTCATCCCAGGTGAAAATGTATGTTCGTGATAGCATAGCACACAGCTATGGCTCAGAAGGATCAAATGCCTGATTTACAGTGAAACCTCTCTAAACCGGACACCCTGGGGACCTCCCAGGGTGTCCGGTTTAGAGAGGTTTCACTGTATAACGGGTCTTACACGAGTGGGTGATTATCTGATATGTAGTAAATGAAGTTAATGTGTTCGTAAGAAACGATGCTAGTACAGTGAAACCTCTCTAAACCGGACACCCTGGGAGGACCCCAGGGCGTCCGGTTTGGAGAGGTTCCACTGTACATCAGGCATATGCCCATTCTGAAATGTATTGGCGTGCTAAAAACATATCGAAAATAAGATCACAGAGGTTGCTTTGGTGTCCGGTTTAGGGATGTTCCACTGTAGTATATTTGTTAAATTAGTTCAATGATACGAAACTAGGTTATGCTCAGCGCTGATGTCCCATCACTTACCTCATCAGCATGCGTCACAACACCAGTAACATAAAATGCAATAAAGAGGGAAATTGACGAATAAGAAAACATAATGCAACTCTGGTATAATGCCCGACATGTGGGATATTGAGAATTTTACCCATTTCAGTCCAGATTCAAAGCCATTTCATAAACAAAAAAATGTCTTCAATGCATTTTGTCATAAGTATACCGAATCAAACACATTGTATGACAAGTCAAATTAGAGCGGGGTAAGCAACACTTTACCAGTGAAATGTATAAACATGTAGCAACGTTATTCGATGTGTCCTGACATTTTCTCGATGTTCTTGTCACAAAATCATGTTTAAATTATCAGGCATGTGAACCGTCTCACTGAACAACATACATCTGATTGGTCAATTGTAAGTACAGCAAAACTATGCACTATGAAAAATCACAGCATATAAAACCAGTTTTACCAGTCTGTGATTTACCAACAGATTTATGTAACCCTACGCGCCAGTTTTGTAAATAATGGTGGCGGGGAATTTCCCAAATCATTTTCGGCACATTTTCAGTTGTCTATTTTCCCATCTTGATATGTACAAACAAAAGCGGAAAAAGAGAATCGACTAACGACTGAAGAAAATAACTTCAGGGTGGCCATTCAACAAATTCAATTAACTGTTGAAGATACACATAGAAAGCAATGCACTTGTTAAAATAAACTTTATAGTTGAGTACAAGTCCCGTTAATCTCAGTTTGAAATTGGACTATTCTTCAGCGGAGCTATATTTCTTCAACTTCATTTGGTGTGAGGCGGTTATCGATGACGACAACAACCGGCTGACGTATTGTAAAACATCACTGTTCGTGATATGCTCCGACGTTTCAGAAAGCCGGGAGCACACTATATATAATGCATTAGAATGGGGATAACCATGCTTTTTTTTCGATTTGGAGCGGTATGTGTGAGGTTTTATGGTCTGAGAATTAGAATTAAGCTTGATTCACAGACCATAAAACCTCCCACATACCGCTCCAAATCGAAAAAGAACAAAGCATGGTTATCCCCTAAGTTAATGACCACATCAGCTAGCCACTTTGCTGCCATACAGCGAATACTTCCGCCGTGGACGCACTGGGATTAGGCAGAAACCGTAATATGCCAATCACGCAAGCGGGAAGCAAAATTCACCACGTACATCTGCCTGTTTGGCACGTCTCTATCTATACAATTACCTCGATATATATGTCAATGTGTATGATCACGTGGTTACAACAAAAACAACAACAACAACACCAACAACAAGTACTGAAACTTCCAGAAGCCCTCCGATTCAAAGTACGTATTCTTCTATTTTTTCCTTATTATGAAACGGATTTTGATGAAATATGGCGCATCAAACGCGTCTTGTTAAGCTGCATTTGGTGGTCTCGGTACTTTGGCACAAACTTCTGTCGTTTTTGCGAAGAATCGATTTCAGTGTCTACTGACACGGAAATCGATTCTTCGCAAAAACTACATACGTATGTGACGAACTCCCGGAACCACCAAATGCAGCTCATGAGGATGCGTTTGCTGCGCCATATTTCATCAAATTCCGTTGCATATTAAGGAAACTATCAAATAATACTTACTCAGTCATTGTTATTGTTGTTGTAATCATGCACGTTGTATGGCATGGACTTCTGGAGCAATAAACCCCAAATACCCCGATAAATTTCATACCAGCAGATGTCGAGCACTCCGCTCTCTAAACATGTTAGATGCCGTTTCCGAATTATTTCGAGAACACTTACATAAATGCAATTGTTATCGAAATAATTCCGAAACATCTACAGCCAAGAAGGCGACGTCATCGACAGATATAATAACGTCCTGTGGTATCAGCAGTTCATAGCATCACAATTGAGACACGCCATGCGATTTTGTACCTTCGGACATCCGTAAATGGCATACAAAAATTACAACATTTTCAGAGTACATATATTATATTATATATGAAAATATTGTAAATTTTGTAAACGTATTTCATGACATTACTCAGGTGTCCGAAGGTTCAAAATCACATGGCGTGTCTCAATTGAAGCTGACACTGGATGACGGGGACATTCTGTGACTGGATAAATGGGGCTTATGGGATTTCTGACCACTGTAGCTCCTGATCAAATAGCACACTTCTGTAGCCTGATAACTATCTATATTGCTTATTAGCAGCATGACGGGTGTTTCATTGATGGAATGACGAACAGTGTAGTTCCTGATCAGACTGTGCGGATGCACAGGCTGATCTGGATCTACACTGGTCGCAAAGCCCATAAGCTCCAGTCACAGCCACATATGACACCCTCATATGTGCGTAGGGTAAGAAGGCGTCTAAACCAATCTGGCCCCTCCATTTTCTGCTGTAGATGCTACAGATTATAGGACAATGTATACACAAACGGGCGTGAACAGCATGTGTGCCTCATATGAGGTGCTCTACCTACGGTGCAGAATACATCTTCTGGGAATCATGCGAAAGTGATGTCTTGTCAACGTGTGCACGGATAATATAATTCACGTTGAAATGAAATTCCCTGCTAATTCTGCGTCTAGACGCCTGTAACTGTGTTTATGATACTTGTGCTGCTTCTTTTAATGTCATTAATTAATGCTGCAGAGGTGATTTAGCTAATTACTTCTGACAAATGCGGGTATAGTGTGCGCGCAAGGTATAATTATAATGATGCACATTGTAGGAATGGCCGCAATTTCCATTCCGAGAATAGAACCGGTTTTCCAGAGGATAAACGTGATCAATTATTTATGGGACAAACAGTGTACATATGTGTTTTCGCTTAGCGCTGTCTGTCCCTCGGGTCACACATTCTAGGTTGACACATAATTTCGTGTAAGGTGAGACATACATGACGTACATTACTTTATACGGTATTGGTTCGCCGTTGATGCAAGCTCCAGATAAGGAATTAGTAATTGAGTATTTTCACTCCATCATATCTAAAGCAATTTGGTATTTCAATATTGTAATGGGGTAAAATAAAATCACACTACTGTTTACACATCAACAGACAGCAATTATTGAATAGTTTGCTTTGAAATGAAAACATGTATTGGCATTTCATTAGAATTGTCTCCTTGGAGACAATTCTAATGAAATACCAAGATGTGTTGTCATTGAAAAAAAGAAAAATATGCTATATTTGTGGTCTGTTTATTGTTTTCTGCAGCATGATAAAGGTACCATAATTTTTTAATTGCTTTTTGATACTCGCTACTTCTGATTTAAATTGGGTTTTTGACAGTTTTAATTGGGTATTTACACAAATACTCAGCTTATCTGAAACTCTGAATTGACATACATTACTTTAAACGGTATTGGTTCGCCAAAGATGGATATTTATGCCCGAGTTTTCGCGTGACTCGTACTTGTGCTATATACTCATTATAATTGTGACCCAGTGAACAATATTCTCCCACCACAAATGCGTTACTACGGAGGCCCGCAGGGGACGTATAATTATTTGTTTTATTAATTCGTTCCCACGAAATAACAATTCGTTCCATCAATTTAACAATCCGAAGTATTGCCACTATTGGTTCGCCGTTGATGGATAGTAAAATGCCCGAGTTTTCGCGCGACTCGTGCTTGTGTTTTATGCTCATTATATTTGTGACCAAGTGCACAATATTATCTGACCACAAATGCATTGCGGCTATTTTTATTAGCCGATCTATTTATAGATCGGCTATATATTGGTTATCCATTGGTTTGTGAAAAAGTTTGTAACCACCCTTTTCTCCTATATTCGGTAATCTACAAACGCGAAATTTGTTGTATCACTTGCAAATTACATCAACCGGATAATTTTTCATTTTTGGCTATTATCTCTGTTGAAAACTTAAAATATAGCGAAATTGGCTATAAATAAACGTTTTCACTACACGAGTTCGGTAAACTAAAGTAAGGCGGTTTGCAATTTGCCTATACATAAACACTAAAGTTAGGCGGTTTGCCTTCTAGTCCAAGGGCAATTGTAGGTATATATATAAGATTCCGGCACCTCGTGTTAATTTATGGCACCCGGTGTTTTTATAAACTTGAATGTATAAGGTTTCCAAAAATTCCGGGTGCCATTTTTTAAGCCAAGTTGAAGGTCATTTCAAAATTGCCAATGTATGACGGTTATCGCCCCTAATATCAGTGTGAACATTTACGCCTGATATAAAATGTATAATAATGCCAATCAATACGTGGGGTAATGGTGTATAGCGGACACTCGTAATTGTTAGAACTGGTGGAATAGTGATACAATTATATACTTATTTAATTCCGCTTACACGCAGTTCAATGGTAACGAATCCGGGGGTCGTTTCACTAAACTTCTTACGACTAAAATGTTTGTAAGTGCAAACCTATGATAGTCTGTAAATTTCATATTAACAATGTTTTGTTATTGGATTTACATTTATTGAGCATAGGCTGCATAAGCAGCCTATGCTCAATAAATGAAAAAAACATCAATTGAACTTTCCAGACGATTCCAAATGTGCACTTACGAACATTTTAGTCGTACGAAGTTTAGTGAAACGGGCCCCTGCTTTATAGTTCACACACGCATTGCTCTAATGATCCTCTACCTCGCTACGACGAATCCACGATCGTCCCGCCCCTACTAAGCCCAGGGTCAATGTCTCATGCTTGGTGCTTTTGAACCTTAGCGCTCGGGTAAATCCGAATATTTCTGTTTCCTTGCACTCATCTGCTTGATATTTCACACACCGATTGATTTAATGGTCCTCTACCGCCCAGTCAGGGTCATCGTCACAAATTTGGTGCGTTCGAAACGTTAACCCTCGTGTAAAACGTCTTATAATTTCCTTGCACGGATCCGGTTCACATTTCACACACGCATTGCTCTTATGATCCTCTAGCCCTGTGAAAAATCTACGATCGCCTTGCTTCAGCTACATGTAAGACCAGGGCCAAGGCCACATACTTGGTGCGTTCGAAACTCGGGTAAGTGTCTTATAATGTCTGTTTACTTGCTTGTATCTGCTTCGTTTTCTTTAGCTGCCAGTGGGAGCATTCGTGTGCCGACAGGCCACATTTCTAGTTTAAATATGAATTGACCAGCCGTATCCAATTCATATATTAGCCATGTACTAAATGGACCTTAAATCAGCCGGCTCATCCGCGAAGTCTGATCTGGGGCTACGCGGTTCGCCCTTTTGTTGCTGTCGTCATCAAATATGTACCATAGGTCAGTGAAAACTAGTGCACTAATGGATGTGTAACAGTTCCTTATGACTCTGGCAACCAATACATAGACCCAGATAAGTCCTACCAGGGTCTACATTATTAATCCGACTCACGCTTTCAAAGACGTGAAACCTGAACGGATGTGCGAAATGATCTTCTTCGAGGGTGTATGTAATTTAACCCGGTCACCACGAAATAACAATTCGTTCCCTCAATTTAACAATTTGTTCCCACGAAACAATAATTCGTTCCCACAAATTAACAATTCGTTCCTACGAATTGTTTTGGCGCCCAGCTGCACGCGCAACACCTTCGTGCTCGCGCCGCTGGGTGCCAAAACAATTTATGGGAACGAATTGTTAATTCGAGGGAACGAATTGTTAATTCGTGGGAACGAATTGTTATTTCGTGGGAACGAATTAATAAAAACAGAATTATACGTCCCCTGCGGGGCTCCGTAGGATACAATACGACGGAAACAGTATACTCTCCAATTGCTGCTTGACAATATATACAGCTTCTGGTCACGAATACTCCTACTGTCTGGTCCACTTAACACCCGTCTTGGCAAATTATACATACACTTAACCATTTTTATAAACGGTCAGACTACAAAGTGTCGTAATTTCGGTGTCATGGCAACTATTAGTACGAACCTTCGCACAGTATCATTTTATGACGGTATCGACTTGCCCGATCCAGAATTTCAACTATCCGTTAATCAAAACCACTCGTGCGTAACGAGTAGCACGAAATCAATTTCTTTGCACGTGCAAACTATGCGTCGTATTTATTGTCTCAAATCTCATGCGTATATGAAGCCATACATTTGGCAAGACATAAAAACATAAAATATCAAAGATAAATGGCATGGATGAAAGTAGAGGAAAGTGCGCGTGCCGTGGGCATGCTGACCGGCGGGGCTACGTTCAGACAGGTATGTAGGAAAGTCGTCAATTGAGCAACAAATTACTTTCAATCAGGTTTAAACTCTTTAAATTCAACCCAAGGTCCGTTTGTAACATTAATATCCTCGTCAATATAACTCCCATATCCACGCCATTTCTCTTCACACAAATGCCCAGTTCATTTTGGTTCAATGAAATCTAAATGGTGCCCGCTATCGTCAGAATATTGTACATCAGGAGACTGTGCCACATGTTGCCGCGCACCGGGGTATGCGTGTTGTACAAGATAAAGCCCCGTGTCACGTCGCCCGAGAAACCATCACCATGTTCAATGACAACAGCATTCGACTGCTACCATGGCCCGCAAAATCGCCAGATTTGAACCCGATATAACATGTCTGGGACTTGTTAGACACACGACTAAGACTGGGCCCAGATTCCGTAAATCTGCAAGCCCTCATTGGCGCCCTGCTTCGGTAGTGGGCAAATCTGACTCCATAATTATATATATTCGACGAGGAGCAGATGTCAAGCAGTCATTGCAGCACGTGGGGGTCATAAGCGTCACTGATAGGTTGTATACATCGTTACATGAATTATGTGATTTTTCGAATCACGGGTGACCTACTTTAACTCTTAATTCTAAGGTAACCCCACATGCCATACACATGAATGTTCGGCTGTGCATTGTAAAATGGTTATGAATACATGTGACTACCATATATTTCATCTGCATTATTTATGTACACTGAAAAACAAATATATGTTACCTGACCTATTATAAAAGTGGTTAAGTATACAATGACTAGTTAATTGCTCAAATCCCATCTGACAAAAGATATAAGACAATGTCAAGCGACCCATATTAATGGCCGAACACGACTACAAACAAAAGATGAAAAGGAAGTAATTCACAGAAACAGTATTTTTAATATCCGGGAAATAGAATACATAAACAAATTATATACATGAAGGGGTCAGTGATATAACGGCGCTAACTCTATAAGTGAGTTAGCTCGTTCCTCCACTGACCACTTAATTACTATGCACCTTGGTTTCGTTCCACTAATCTTTAAACGACAAAAATGTTCCTCAACTTGAAAATATTATTAAATATTTTTACTTCAAACCTCATGTGGCTCACTAATTACCACATACAGTGGAACCTCTCTAAACCGAACACCAAGATAACGTCTAGGATCTTATTTGTGATGGGTTTCTTTGTTATTTATCTCAGATGATAATGTATATTCATGATTGCAGCATCCAACTACGTATAGGAATGGTAGAATGCCTGATTTACAGTGGAACATCTCTAAACCGGACACCCTGGGGATCCCCCAGGGTGTCCGGTTTAGAGAGGTTCCACTGGGGATCCCCCAGGGTGTCCGGTTTAGAGAGGTTATATTGTATATGTCGAGGACATTAACGCTGAAAATATCCGTCAAGCATAGTGCAAAATCCGCTGGTGTGTATTGTGTTGCATATTATTGAACTTATGAACTTCTTAACAAGTACGAAGTTTAGTAAAACAGGCATCGGACCTATCTCCCGAGCAACGCCCGTTCGGACACTGGAGCAATAATAAATTGCATTATTGTAGTACAGAGGTTAAAACGATAAATACAGTGTAGTACAAAATTACATGCCACTACGCCGTCTCTTCCTAATTATCCTACATTTGTTAAAATATGGTTAAAATATTGCAAATCAAAAGTGGGAGAAACAGGAATATATACTGGACACTCAAAAGTAGGAGAATCAGGAAGTAACCATTTTCGTGCAATTATTGGCCCAGGCGCCACACTTACTTATAGTATCGTGTCTCGTTATAATATGGCATCCCAGACTAGGCGCCGGCTGTGACATTTTCAGAATAAACTTTCACGCTATTTTAGTTTCCCGCCTTCAAATGTCAGCCCTTTATATGTCTCTCCCAGTGCTCTCACCATTTCCTTGAAAGAAAAAAATAATAAAAAAGTTACTTTGCCTTAGTGAAGCATCGAAGCAAGTTATTACCCTTTGCAAATGCATTTATAGAGATCCAGTCCTTTATTAAGGACTGCTACCAGTGTATACCCAGATCAGACTGCACATGTGTGCAGTCTGATCTGGGTATACACTGGTAGCAGTCTTGCAATACATCACTTAATAGTGTGAAACTATGTATCTGGCAAATATGAAGGATAACCTGAATCAACACTTTAGTAGAAAACACTATAATGTCGCCTTTTCACAACAAATCATGACACAGAGAAAATTGAATCGGACGGAATCGAACGTTGTTTAAACTTGGTCAGTTTCAAATCTGTCTGCATAATGTTCAGACGAACTACATACTATTATAATAAGAAATTATGCTAACTTAGGTATTGCCGAACTCGTAGCGTTAACGGCTGGAACATGGTCATCATTAAAAGGACAAAACCGCAGTCGTATTGGTGCAAAATAAGATTTACATGAGACCTCATGGGCGCCGCCATTATTCCAGACAAAACAATAGGCCACGTGATCCCATAACCTGGTAAAAAAACTACGCAGCCTATGCTCAATAAATGTAAATACAATACCGGGTATGGAAGGTGTTCGAGCCAATTCCCATCCTTAAATATAAGCCCAATCGAATTGTTTACAAGAAAACATTGTTAATGTGAAATTTGCAGACTATTATAATTTTGCACTTACAAACATTTTAGACAAACGAAGTTTAGTGAAACGACCCCCGGATTCGCTACCATTGAGCTGCGTGTAAGCGGAATTAAATAAGTGTATACTTGTGTCACTATTCCCCCAGTTCTAACAATTACGAGAGTGTCCGCTATGCACCATTACCCCACGTATTGATTGACATTATTATACATTTTATATCAGGCGTAAATGTTCACACTGATATTAGGGGCGATAACCGTGTTTCTTTCAAATGCTAACGGACATTACTATTTATTCTCTGTATTTATTGTTTGATAATTCCAGCACAAAAATATTTACATAACTCCCTAACATTTGAATGGCCCGTAGCAAGTCTCTGTCCAAAATTTATATCCCAGTAAACTCCCACGCCGAACTACTTTCTACAGGTGCGCTGCCGTCTGTCAAAATAAACACATTTTCTTGATGAATTTATTTCAAATGCTGGAATTATAAGGAATGAATGGCATTTTTGTGGAATGTATCGGGGTATAAACTTTGAAAAGTCGCGGGAATACTGGACGAAGCGATAAAAAATTACAATTTTCGAAAAAAAAGAAAAAAAAAAGAATTTTGATTTTTTTTCGAAAATTGTATTTTTTTAAGGCCTCGTCCAGTATTCCCTCGACTTTTCCAAGTTTATACCCCGATAAATTCCACAAAAAGGCCATTCATTCCTATAATGTGGAATGATCATACTTTATAATCTGTCGATATTATATTTTCAGGTGGCGCGCATTCATTACGTATTACTAATAACTATTTATATACGACGGTTATATGTGGCTGTGACTGGATACATCTGGGGGCCGTTTCACTAAACTTCTTACGACTAAAATGTTCGTAAGTGCAACATTATGATAGTCTGTAAGTTTCACATTAACAATGTTTTCTTGTAAGCAATTATTGGATTTACATTTATTGAGCATAGGCTGCAAATGCAGCCTATGCTCAATAAATGTAATTCCATCAATTGAGATTTCCAGATGATCCTAAATTTGCACTTAAGAACATTTTAGTCGTACGAAGTTTAGTGAAACGGGCCCCTGTAGCCTATTTCACCAACATTGCAAAGTATACATTTCTAGCAAAGTATACTTTGAGGGAGAAATTTTAAATTTAAGGATACATTTATTAATTTTTATTATACTTAATGTATTACATTATCACAGCCAAAATAGCTGTGATAATGTAATAAATTCAGTATAATAATTCTGCATACTTTTAATTATCAAATATATGCAGTCGTTAGTTCTATATGAAATAATGCATTTTGGAAAAAAATAAATGATTACTCCCTCAAAGTATACTTGGCTAGATAAGAATACTTTGCAATTTTGATGAAATAGGCTACTGGCCTATGAGTTTTGCGACCACTGTAGATCCAGATCAGCTTGTGCATCCGCAGTCTGATCAGGTCTGAACTGTTCGCCATTCCATCAATAAAACACATGCCGTGCCTCTCAGTCTAACAAGCAGTATATATTGTGATTATTCTCCGAACATGAGCTACACTGGTCATAAATCCCATAAGCCAGATTTCTCCAGTCACAGCCGCATTTATATTCCAAGGCCATGTGTTCAAGTGTTGTTATTCTAACACAAATTGCGCACCAAGAGCCAAAGGTTGCGTGTAGCTGCAGAATGCGGATTTTGGACTGGATGTTTCATGCAATAATTAGCACTAGCAGCAGGAAGCATTTCCGAGTGTGCCACTTTGAAGTTTTGATGAACAGGCGTTCGGTACCGGTGGTAAATTGGCTGCATTTCACAACTGCGCCAATGTTTGACGGAAACTGTACGCTACAATTATCTCAATATCGTATTCGGTTTATTTTTAACTTCTGTAGTTAGGCGTTATGCCACCCTCCAAGATATCTGAAACTTTTAAGGGAAACTATTGATGTTTTATTCCTTTGCTACTATGTTGCTATATTTAGCATCCATCAAACCAACTACATATGTATTTGTTGCAAAATCTGGATGTGACTGGAGAAATGGGGCTTATGGGTTTTGCGACCAAACTATGAAATATGCAGCACTGATATCGGAGAATGCAGACCCTATCCGAGCGGCATTATCTATTTCCAACAACGGACACTATGGCGGGAAATACAAACGCTATCCGAGCGGCATTATCTATTTCCAACAACTGGCAATATGGCGGGAAATACAAACCCTATCCGAGCGGCATTATTTATTTCCAACAACTGGTAATATGGCGGGACATCCGAGCGGCATTATCTATTTCCAACAACTGGCAATATGGCGGGACATCCGAGCGGCATTATCTATTTCCAACAACTGGCAATATGGCGGGAAAAGCAAAACCCTATCCGAGCGTCATAATCTACTTCCAACAACTCGCAGTATGGAGGGAAATACAAAAGTATCCTAGTGGCATTATTTATTTCCAACAACTGGCAATAAATTGGCGGGAAAAGCAAATCTTATCCGAATGGCATTATCTATTTCCAACTACTCCCAATATGGCGGTAAATTCAAACCCTATCCAAGCGGCATTATCTATTTCCAACAACTCGCATTGTGGCGGGAAATACAAACCCTATCCGAGCTACAATAGATAGCCAGGTCGGAAAGAGTCTGCATTTCTCGCCAACAATGTTACACAATTCTTATCAAGCAAACAGTGTAGTTCATTACTAGGTGGTTGTACCAGGGTGTTACCAGATCATGTGATGACAACAAATGTCACAAGCCACATTTCTCCCGTCACAATCACAACCATATACATGTACAGTGGAATCTCTCCAAACCGGACACCCTGGGAGGGTGTCCGGTTTGGAGATATTCCACTGTAAATCAGATATGTTACCGCTTCATGACACATTCTAGTGTTTTGCAATCACGAAAAGTCCATGTAATCAGAGATACATAACAGTAAAACACATCTATGTTAAACTTCCATCTCTTCCCCAAGGGTCCGGTTTAGAGAAGTTCCACTGTACAGTGAAGTTGGCTGTCATAATTAACCAGGTCGATTTTCTTAATCACCACTCCGGAAACTGTGGGAAACATGTGCCAACTTGCACACATGCGCAGATGCGCCAGCCTGGAAATTCAAACAGACTTTCTTTTGTTTGTACAAATGAATTTGCATTATTGCTAACTGTTTCTAAGGTGAAATCGAGAGTTTATAAAGTATTATTAAAGTGATACTTTCTCATAACTGGTCTGATAATATGTGGTTGTGATTGATGAAATGGGGCTTATGGGATTTGTGACAAGGGTAGCTCCTGATCAAATTGCACACCAATATAGCCTGAAACGATCTATATTGCTTGTCAGAAGCATGATGGTTGTTTCATTGATGGAATGGCGGACAGTGCAGATCCTGGTCAGAGTGTGCGGATTCACAGGCTGATCTGGATATATAGTGGTCGCAAAACTCATAAGCCTGCTTCCTCCAGACACAGCCACATATACGAAGCTATGGTCGATGGTTGAATTATTATTCGCCCCCAGTTAATGAGGTAGGTCGCCAATTATAGACGACCAAGGATTAATTAAAATATGATACAGGGATACCAGAAACCAACAATGGGAGCATGTCAAGTAACTGGGCGTTCGTAGCCATCGGTCGATACACCGAAAGGGAGTCTTGTTTAATCAGATATGTACGGAGCTCCGCAGGGGACGTAGAATTTCTTTTTTTATTTATTAGTTCCCACGAAATAATAATTCGTTCACTCAATTTAACAATTCGTTCCCACGAATTAACAATTCGTTCCCGTGGGAACGAATTGTTAATTCGTGGGAACGAATTGTTAATTCGAGGGAACGAATTGTTAACTCGAGGGAACGAAGTGTTAAATTGAGGGAACGAATTGCTAATTCGAGGGAACGAATTAATAAAACAATTCGAACAAATCAATGTCCCCTGTGGGGCTCCGTAGATATGTAACGGAAGAACAAAACGTGATCAAGGTTTATGTATGCACAGTAGAGCATAGTCTACAAGTCAAGCCGACAATAATGTCTGGTACCTGTAGTGTAACCTAGCTCTCAGGGGTGTTGGTAGGTAGGTATGAAGGCTAGAAAGTTGATGACATTTGAAAATGGTTATGTTGTACCATTCCTGTGTGCCCATAGATTGTAAAATAAAATATGCATGTACACCAGCATATAGCATATACTATGAATGTGCTTTCTTTAGCCAGGCAATATTTACTTTGTGCACGTATGACCATGGATGTTACACCGAATAAGAATTACATTTCTTCGATTCATAGCATGAACACTAGTAACATAAAATTGTATTATGGTTGTGGATGGCGCGGGCAAGCCCCAATATCGTAGTATGGTTGTGGATGGCGCGGGCAAGCCTCAATATCGTAGTATGGTTGTGGATGGCGCGGGCAAGCCTCAATATCGTAGTATGGTTGTGGATGGCGCGGGCAAGCCTCAATATCGTAGTATAGATGTGGATGGCACGGGCAAGCCTCAATATCGTAGTGTGGTTGTGGATGGCGCGGGCAAGCCTAAATATCGTAGTATAGTTGTGGATGGCACGGGCAAGCCTCAATATCGTAGTATAGTTGTAGTGGCACAAGCCTCAATATCTGTAGTATAGTTGTGGATGGCGCGGGGCAAGCCTCAATATCGTAGTTGGTTGTATGGGCGTGCAAGTATTTCGTAGTGGGGTGTTGTGGATGGCGCGGGCAAGCCTCAATATCGTAGTATGGTTGTGGATGGCGCGGGCAAGCCTCAATATCGTAGTATGGTTGTGGATGGCGCGGGCAAGCCTCAATATCGTAGTATAGTTGTGGATGGCAGGGCAAGCCTCTATCGTAGTGTGGTGGTGGATGGCGCGGGCAAGCCTCAATATCGTAGTATAGTTGTGGATGGCGGGCGTCAAGCCTCAATATCGTAGTATGGTTGTGGATCGGGCAAGCCTCAGGGGCAAGCCTCAATATCGTAGTATGGTTGTGGATGGCGCGGGCAAGCCTCAATATCGTAGTATGGTTGTGGATGGCGCGGGCAAGCCCTCAATATCGTAGTATAGTTGTGGTGGCGCGGGGCAAGCCTCAATATCGTAGTATAGTTGTGGATGGCGCGGGCAAGCCTCAATATCGTAGTATGGTTGTGGATGGCGCGGGCGAGCCTCAATATCGTAGTATAGTTGTGGATGCGGGCAAGCCTCAATATCGTGTATGTTGTGGATGCGCGGGCAAGCCTCAATATCGTAGTATAGTTGTGGATGGCGCGGGCGGGCAAGCCTCAATATCGTAGTATGGTTGTGGATGGCGCGGCAAGCCTCAATATCGTAGTATGGTTGTGGATGGCGCGGGCAAGCCTCAATATCGTATTATGGTTGTGGATGGGCGCGGGCAAGCCTCAATATCGTATTATGGTTGTGGATGGCGCGGGCGAGAGCCTCAATATCGTATATGGTTGGTGCGGATGGCGCGGGCAAGCTCAAGTATAGTGTATGGTTGCGGATGGCGCGGGCGAGCCTCAATATCGTAGTATGGTTGTGGATGGCGCGGGCAAGCCTCAATATCGTAGTATGGTTGTGGATGGCGCGGGCAAGCCTCAATATCGTAGTATGGTTATGGATGGCGCGGGCAAGCCTCAATATCGTAGTATGGTTGTGGATGGCGCGGGCAAGCCTCAATATCGTAGTATGGTTGTGGATGGCGCGGGCAAGCCTCAATATCGTATTATGGTTGTGGATGGCGCGGGCGAGCCTCAATATCGTATTATGGTTGTGGATGGCGCGGGCAAGCCTCAATATCGTAGTATGGTTGCGGATGGCGCGGGCGAGCCTCAATATCGTAGTATGGTTGTGGATGGCGCGGGCAAGCCTCAATATCGTAGTATGGTTGTGGATGGCGCGGGCAAGCCTCAATATCGTATTATGGTTGTGGATGGCGCAGGCGAGCCTCAATATCGTAGTATGGTTGTGGATGGCGCGGGCAAGCCTCAATATCGTAGTATGGTTGTGGATGGCGCGGACAAGCCTCAATATCGTAGTGTGGTTGTGGATTGCGCGGGCAAGCCGTATTCATGTACATGCCGCATCATGTTCGTAATAATTAAGTCCCCTGTGTCCCCTGTGTAACTGGACCATGGGAACACGTGCCCTAACGGTAACACCATTTCCAAACAAGGGTGTGCAAAACCACCCTGGTCTCGTATTTTTTATCCACATGCCAGCCGTACTTAACCACATATTGCTTTGAGTGTAGAACGTTCGCAGTGGGCCTCGGAGTCTCCCACGTTCTACACACCAGTCCTGCCGCACCGGTAGACATGGTAGATATAATTGGCGATAAAAAATTACAATTTTCGAAAAAAATTAAAACAAAAATTCGAAAATTGTAATTTTTTATCGCCAAAATGTATGTCGCAGTCAGGTTTTATAATGTACCATGCAGACTCCAATTAGATGTAATTGATACATGTTGACAACCATGTCCTGCCTCACCCTGCATGTCCCCTTATATGATCAGTGCTTGTATTAAACACGTGTATATCTAAACCTATCTTGTCTCCATAATATATACATTAACATGGTGGCAGCGGTAAACTAAGGAATTTAAATATTTGAAATTGTATACTAGTGACAGTATTTGCTATTATTAGGATAACCATGGCAGCATTTAGTTTTGCAAATCCAGACAAATTTGACTTTGGAAAGCCGGAGTCATGGGAGAAGTGGATGAAACGTTTTGAACGGTTCCGCTCTGCGTCGGGTTTAACAGAAAAATCCCAGGAAACTCAAATTAATACATTACTGTATTCAATGGGAAGTGAATCTGAGGATATGATTGCGTCATTTGGGTTAACCGATGAGGAGCACAATGATTGGGACACTGTCACAAATAGATTAAATGCGTATTTTGTTCCAAAACGCAACATTATATTCGAGCGTGCCAAATTAAACCAACGTGTACAGTTTGATGGCGAAAGTGTAGACTCGTTTGTAACCACACTACACACCCTGGCGGAAACATGCCAGTTCGGAGCACTCCATGATGAAATGATTCGAGACAGAATTGTAGTGGGATTAAAAGACCACAGATTGTCCGAACATCTCCATATTAGACGCGGGTTTGACACTTGAAAAAGCTGTAACCGTCAGAAGCAAGACAGCGGGAAATGATCAAGTCCCAACAGTCTACAGTTCATGGAAAGAAGGAAGGCTTATATACGGACAGTGTGAAACAACACGGATATAAGAATCACAAGTCGTGGCAGTCACCGCGACAAACATCGCAGACATCGAAACCGTGTCACCGATGTGGCAATAAATTGGGACACTCAAAAGACAAATGTCCAGCCAGAGATGTCCGGTGCTTCCGATGCAACCGGAAGGGACATTTTCAACAGAAATGCCTGGCTAGAATTCAAGAGGTCAAGGCAGCGCAGTCGGGTATCGACGCGGAATGGTCGGGCATCGAGACGTGGCGTTCGGATGTTCAGACGGGGCGGTCAGATGTCCAGAAAGAGCGGTCGAGTGTCCGGGAAGCACAGTCGGGTATCGACGCGGAACGTTCGGGTATCCAGACAGATGTCCAGGCGATGCAGAAAGATATATTGACAGAGGGCGATTTTCTTGGAACTATCAAGGCTGCACAACGGTGTAAGCCGTGGATGACAAACATACTTGTGAATGAACATAACGTGAAATTCAAAGTCGATTCAGGTGCCGATGTAACCGTGATATAGGACAAACAGTTCCATTCACTTAAGGGAATTACACTGGTGAAAACTAGTAGAGAACTGAATGGGGCAAGTGATTCAAAACTGAATGTACTTGGGAAATTTGAGTGTCTGTTGGAATCAAACAGTGCAATGTGTGTTTCTGATATTTATGTGGTACAAGGTCTCAGAGGTGCACTTCTTGGTCGACCTGCGATTCAATCATTATTTGGTACAAGGTCTCAGAGGTGCACTTCTTGGTCGACCTGCGATTCAATCACTTGGGATAATCAAAGAGGTAAATCTTTCTTCTGTAGAAACAACATCCGAACATGTGCACGACAAATTTCCTAAGCTGTTTAATGGGTTAGGGAAGACCGACTGGGAATATAAGATAACTCTTGATAAAGATGCCCAACCCTATTCTGTATTCACCCCATGCAGAATCCCTATTCCCCTTATGGACAAGGTCAATGCTGAGCTCGAGCGCATGCAGCAACGAGGGGTCATTTCAAAAGTAACTGAACCTACTGAATGGTGCTCTCCCATGGTAATTGCTCCGAAGTCTAATGGTCAAATTAGAATATGTGTTGACTTGACGAAATTGAATGAGTCGGTCAAACGCGAGTGATATATTTTACCATCTGTCGATGAGACACTTTCAAAGTTAGCTGGTGGTCGCTATTACTCAAAGATCGATGCATCTAGTGGGTTCTGGCAAATAAATCTTGCAAAAGAGTCCCGCAATTTGACTACGTTCATAACTCCGTACGGTCGTTTCTGTTTTAACCGACTTCCATTTGGAATTTCCTCAGCACCCGAATTCTACCAAAAGAAAATGTCAGAGTTGCTCGAGGGATTTTCAGGAGTAGTTTGTCAGATGGACGATGTTCTTGTCTTTGGGGAAACAAAGCAAGAACACGACACAAGGCTTCTCATGGTGTTAAAAGCCATAGAGAAAGCTGGTATCACACTCAATGATGAAAAGTGTGAGTTCTATAAATCCTCTGTCCGATTTCTAGGCCACATTGTAGGTCAAGGTACAATTGAGGCTGATCCGTCAAAGATCAAAGCCATTGTGGATATGCCTAAACCAGAAAATGTTTCTGATATCCGCAGGTTCTTAGGCATGATAAATCAGTTGGCTAAATTCTCGCCAAAGATGGCAGAACTGACTAAGCCACTGCGTGACCTTCTTAAGGTCAAAAATGCATGGGCTTGGGGCCCAGCACAAGAGACGGCTTTCACTAGAATTAAAGCTGAGTTGAGTTCGCCAGTAATTCTAGTTCAGTATGATCCCAAGAAAGAAATCTTGGTTTCGGCGGATTGCTCCTCATTTGGTATGGGAGGTGTTTTACGCCAGAAACACGGGGGTACATGGAAGCCAGTCGCATATGCATCTCGCTCGCTATCAGAAACCGAGCAGAGGTATGCACAGATAGACCGGGAATGTTTAAGTTTAACATGGACCTGTGAGAAATTTGCAAATTTTCTTATAGGAGTCCACTTCAGTATTGAGACAGACCATAAACCATTGGTTCCTCTACTGAGTACAAAATATTTGACAAAGTTAACTCCCAGAATATAGAGGTTTCGGATACGGCTCATGAGATATCAGTTCTCAATCAGCTATACAGCAGGTAGTAAACTTGTTACAGCTGATTGTTTATCCAGAGCACCTCTGTCTGGACCATGTGACTCAGATCATGAACTAAATTTAGAGGCAGACGCTTTTGTAGATACAGTAATTCAGGGTTTACCAGCCTCGTCAAGTCGCCTGGAACAAATCAAGTCCCATTATGAGAATGACGAGGTCTGCAGTAATCTCCTGACATACTGTAGCAAAGGTTGGCCTGAGAAATCTGCCCTAAATGAAACTATGAAACCATACTGGTCACACAGGGGAGAAATTACTGTTGAACAAGGACTACTGTTGAAAGGTGTCCGTTTGATCATTCCCAAGGTCATGCAAGCTGAAATGCTTCACAGAATTCATAATGGCCACCAAGGTATTACCAAGTGCAGACAACGGGCACATATATCTATTTGGTGGGTAGGTCTGAGTACCGCGCTGGAAAATGTAGTCAAATCTTGCCAGAAATGCATTGAAAACACGAGCGATCATGCCGAGCCCTTGTTATCATCCGAATTCCCAAGTCGGCCTTTCCAAAGGGTAGCATCCGATTTATTTGAGCTAAGTGGTCAGTCATACTTGCTGGTGGTTGACTATTTTTCCAGATATATTGAGATTGCCAAACTGAGCAGTTTAGGCACAAACGCGGTTATCACTCACTTGAAATCAATCATGGCGAGACACGGGTTAGTGGACACCCTTGTCAGTGATAATGGGCCATGCTATAATTCAGCAGAATTCAAGAGATTTGCTGCATCATACGGGTTTAACCATGTAACCGGCAGTCCGAGATATCCGCAAAGTAATGGACTCGCGGAACGGTCAGTCCAAACTATTAAAAGCATGCTGAAAAAAGCAGATGACCCATACATGGCACTGCTTGCATATAGGACAACCCCATTACACAATGGTTACAGCCCAGCTGAATTGCTTATGGGGAGAAAATTGCAGACGACAATTCCTGTAGTACCCAAAGCACTAAATCCTGAATGGCCCAATCTCAAAACTGTGCAGCATTTTGAGAAAAAGAGCCAGATGAAACAAAAGACATATTACGATTCGCGCCACCGCGCCCGTAATATGCCAATCCTCCGCGAGGGGGATGATAAAGTATGGGTTAAGGATAAAAATAAGACAGGTAAAATAAATTCTAAGACCCAATATCCACGTTCTTACAATGTGGAAACAAGTGATGGCATGATTAGGAGAAACAGGAGATTTGTCGTGCGAATGCCAGAATCGCAGGTCCACAAAGAATGCGGTAATGAGAACAGGCATGAACAAACTGTATCCCAGGTGCCTGACAAACACAATGAATTTTATGTGACAAGGTCGGGTCGCCTATCAAAGCCACCCTCTAGATTAGCCATAACATAACAGCAATATATGTTCAACCACAGATGTGGGAGGTAATTTAAATATACTATGGCAGCTGGTGATTAAAAACACTGGCCCACTGTTGTGGGAAAAAGAGTCTTAAAAAGGGAGATGTTATATAATGGTAAGTCAGATTTTATAATGTACCATGCAGATTCCAATTAGATGTAATTGATACATGTTGACAGCCATGTCCTGCCTCACCCTGCATGTCTCATTCTATGATCAGTGCTTGTATTAAACACGTGTATATCTAAACCTATCTTGTCTCCATACAATATAACATGTATGATGGTTTACCAGTTGTTCGGTGATGTGGGGTTGTTTAGTTTGGACACATAGTGTCTCGCGATGATCGATTGTCAAACGAAACAATACTCAGCGAGTTAGATCTTTCAACCGCTTACTAGACAGAAACGGTCATTTAAGACAACGATTGAATTCTTATTGTCAGCAGCTCGAACTCTTGGATGCTACAGAGTCGGATTACTGTACAAGTTGGATTAGATATTCTGATTTTATGTGAAGGGATCAGTGGAAGAAGGGGGCTAAGTCCATTATGGACTTAGCCCCCTTCTTTCACTGACACCTCGTGCTAACCATTTTACGTGGGTTCCAAGGATCACATTTGCATTCGGCGATGGCGGCTCCTTCAGAAAAATACAAATTATGTAACTTCCTTCGATGATTATATATTGGATCTCGTACCTTGCAATTTCACTCCCCTGACACGACCCCGAGGATCTTTCTTAAAAGCTCTAATACGCTATTTTAGTAATTGTGGCAAATTTCCATCCATGTCGTCAATCATTACCACTATACTATACTACATTATATATGCAAGGTAGCGCCTTCCAGAAGCATAATTGTTGAGCATACCCCGCTGTTATAGTGATTTATCGGGTAACTAGCTTTGTATTGGCCAAATACATACTGACTGATAACATATTGCTGTATCAGGCATTGACCTGATACGAATATCCGGGTTACAACAAACTGGCATTCTATTGGTCGAACGGCTTCAAATTACGTTACCGAATTACCTCAATGGAATGACGTCAACGAAACCACTTAATAATTGCTCAAACGTTACCTGATAAATAGAAGTCCATACTAGTGTCTTTTTATATCAAGTTTATCAGGCTCGGCTCAAAAACGGTAGGAATTCCACGGCGAGCCTCGGAATTCCTACACGTTTCCTAGCCTTGCCTGATAAACTTGATATCAAAAGACACTAGCCTGGTATTCTCTATGTATATTTGCTAATGTTGTCCCGTCCGGGCTGTATGATGGTTTGGTGCTCTATATTAGAGGTAGCTTACAATGCCGTCGCTTTTCCAGAAATTCTTATTTAGTGGTAACCAGAAATTCGATGGGTAATCAGAACATTCACGCACAAATAACAGATAATCACAGGGTACGTGAAAATCACGTCCGGTTACCAATCATTTTCCAGTTTTATGTACTTATTTTGTCTTGTAGTATCTCGTATTTCATTGGAATTGCCATCGCCTGCCGCGAGCACACGTCCGTGGTATATACCATTAAGTTCTGTACCGATCGCCGTATTGCTATCGGGCGTAAACAGTTAAATAGACGATATTCCATCGTACATTTTGAAATAGCGGGAAATAATACACGAGTATACGTCGGCTTCCGCGTAAACAACGAGTAAGCGAAGCGAACGAGTTGTTTACGCGGAAGCCGGCGTACACTCGTGTATTATTTCAAGCTATTCAAACATATCTTATTTATTACACTTCCACGGCGGATATATTTGCACATTTATTCTGTTTTTTGAGATTACAATCAATGAAGTGTGCTGTGCACATGAATAGTTACACAATGATGTGTTTCCCGCTTTCGACGTAACGTTGTGTGACGTTAAATGTGACGTCATGTAAACTGTTTGAAATCCAAATTACGCAGCTGTTCATATGAACTATATATGTTTGAGTGCATGTTTGGAATGTCTTCACACATTATCATTGTAGATTAGTCGAGATCCTCAAGTTTTCAAATAACTTTATTTCGACTGTAATAAAACTAAACTTGACTTTCTGCATGATAGCTAGCTCGTGTTTTCCAAGAAAACACGCGCGCAATTACGGGTGTTCTCTTCACTTTGTATTATTATCGTGACGAGCCGTCTCATCAGGATCTACACTTTTTGCAAGTAATTTTCATATTTAAAAAAAAACAACAGCCTTTTTATAAATGGACGAGTCTGGAATCAGTTCATCTCAGTTACGTAGGGATGAAAGGGTTAAGCACAATATCATACTCACCATGTTTCAGTCGCAGCCACATATAAGTTGCCCGTGCCGCCGTGCCACGTTTTCCCGCCGATAATCGCACCGCGGTTTGGTAACGAGGCCGTTTAATAATGACGACCAATTTGTTACACGGGAATAGCGGGACGGCTGTAACGACCACTTAGGTCGGCATTATTAACCGACGTTTGTCAAGTGGCGCTACATGAGGCGACGAGACCTGTGCCGGCGGTCAATAACTGAAACCAGAGGCGGAATCGGCGGTCTTTGAACCCTGTCCTCGCGGTTACCTTTTGTCAACAAATACTTCAAACAAAGGCAAGCCATAACTGTGGACGTGGCTGGATGCATGACGCTTATTATAGGAATGAATGGCCTTTTTGTGGAATTTATCGGGGTATAAACTTGGAAAAGTCGCGGGAATACTGGACGACGAAGGCCGGAGGGCCTCGTCCAGTATTCCCGCGACTTTTCCAAGTTTATATCCCCGATAATTTCCACAAAAAGGCCATTCATTCCTTATAATTCCAGCATTTGAAATAAATTCATCAAGAAAATGTGTTTATTTTCCGTTTTCTTAAGAATTATTTTAACTGCGCCTCACGGTTACGGAAAGTAGTTCGGCATATGGGAGTTTACTGGGATATAAATTTTGGACAGAGACTTGCTACGGGCTAATCAAATGTTAGGGAATTGTGCAAATATTGTTGTGCTGGAATTATGACAGTGTGGCCAATCTTACGGAGCCCCGTAGGAGAAATGGACTTTTTGTATGAATTCGTTCCCACGAAAAAAACAATTCGTTCCCTCAATTTAACAATACGTTGCCTCGAATTAACAATTCATTCTCACGAAATATCAATTCGTAACCTCGAAGTAACAATTCGTTCCAACGAAATAACATTTGTTCTCTCGAATTGACAATTCGTTCCCACGAAATAAACAATTAATTCCCTCAATTTAACAATTCATTCCCTCGAATTAACAATTAACAATTCGTTCCCACGATATAACAATTTTGTTCCCACGAAATGACAATTGTTATATCGTGGGAATGAATTGTTAAATCGTGGCAACGAATTGTTATTTCGCAGAAACGAACTGTTAAATTTTGGGAACGAAATGTTATTTCGTGGGAACGAATTAATAAAAATTAATTCTACGTCCCCTGCGGGGCTCCGTACAAACCATAACTGTGGACGTGCCTGGATGAATGACGATTATGACAGAGTGGCCAATCTAGCTTCCGCTAGTGAACTCCTGCAGCCTGATAAGGATTGGCTACAATAATTCACCTCCGATATGTTATCTACGGCTACAATTGACCCATTCAAAGAATGTGAGCAACCGAAGTGCATACCCAAACCTGTTGCATTTTAGTAAACTGTATATTTTATACATTTAAACAAATGATCTTTGATGTAAAACTAGTAAATTGCCAGACATAATAGAACAGGGAAATAGTTTTCCCATGGAAGCTATTTTTTCTCTTGTTGTTGTTCAACATTCAATATAAGCGAAATGTAAAAGATATACATGTAAATGTCAGATAAATACATTGACACGGTAAAATAACCAATTTCTGCATATGTATGTTCTTTGTTAACAATTTATTTATACAGCTTTGGCAGTTTTATATCGCTAACATATCAAACACGCCGGATAACCGATTGCAAAAATCACTCTTCCATGCGTTACATTAAAGAGATGGGGTTGAATTGTTACCCTCGCGAGAGGTATGGAGCTGGGTAGCAATTTTGTTTCTAGATAAGAATGTGTATTTGCATCAGATGCATGTCACGTACAGTGGAACCTTGCTAGGGGGTCCGGTTTAACGAGTTTCACTGTAAATCAGGTATTTGAATATTCCGAGCCATAGTTGTGCACTATGCGATCACGAACAGGCATTATCATCTGAGATAAATGACCAACAAACCCATCAACATTATGATCACATATGTTTATTGGTGTCCGATTTAGAGAGGTTCCACTGTATTTCATTGACTGGGCGCCAGTGGATTGGTAAAACAATGTACATATATATGGATGGCCAACAATTTGTACTACATGAATATTCTTAACCCTTTGAACACGAAAGCCCGCTGTAGTGGTTTATGCAAACAGTGCAGATCCAGATGAGCCGGCTCGTAACGTATGGAAGGTAATATCCGCCATAATTATATTAGGCTTGATGCTTGCTTGCTGATGACATTCTAAGTTCTATCCGTCTTATTACAATTCTATGTGGCTTGATGCTTGCTGACTGGTGCCATTACAACTTACTTTCATGTTATTTTATTCGTCATTCGTGTTTGTGACATTTGAAATCTTCTTGGTTGTAGTCTAAATTGCATGTGCATTTGGCTTGATGCTGTATCCATTCGCACTGTTTCAATGCGTTTGTGTCGATTACATTCTAAGTGACATCCGGAGTTCCATTATTGATTATTGCATCGCTGTTTTGCCGTGCGTTTTGTTACCTCGATAAGCCACGCCCCTTGACAACACCAATTGCAACAGTAATTTGGGAACGTTAGACTGCCGTACTAACAACGATCGTACGATCGAAATCCACCATTTTTATTCGAAACGGGCACATCTTATATTATGTTTTATTAACAATAATGGCGTAAGAGTAATTTTCTTGTATTACTTTTGCTACTGATATCACATATAAAAATGTTTGTCTGTTATTGATATGTGTTTTTTATGTTCCGTTATTTTGACATATAATATTTCCTTTGACACAGTTTGCAGATAACTGTCCACATTAACCATGTTAACTGCTATCGACCACCATTTACAGGTGAAAATTCTGTGTAAGCTACATTTTTCATTTACATACAGATGGTCGGCAGCATATTTGTAGACCGTTGTAGCCTGGGCCCGGTTTCCCGCACAACTATATGTTTCAAGTCTGGTTAACTCGACGCGAATTTTCAGTTTATTGCTCAATTCTTTCCTTCTAATATACATGTAATGTATACAATTAACATTTAGCGCAACCGTTACCTGCAAAAATAACAAAGCCATGGATGTTACGGTGTCTCATCTGTGCATATGCACCGTCTGATCAGAACATAGGATGACCGCCATTCAGTCACTAGGGAATCCTTTCTCGATTACCGACATGATATGGGTCGCCGATCTTACATTTATTGCAGATATTGTAAGGTCCGTTTTTTTAAGCAGGTGGTCCAAGTACAGCTGTAAGCGGGACGATGTCGTGAACATTCGACATTTATGTTGTCTGAATATGAAAAGCTTAAATCTGAATGCACACTGACGTGTGTGTCATATTACTATAAGAAATAGATACGGTGGGATGATATTTCAAGGCAACATATGTTGGAGACATTAGTATCATGGAAAGTGATCTAAACCACTTGAGGATATTTTTATTTTTTGCAAAAATGACCACCTTTTCTGCATAATGGAAGTCTCAAACTTAACATGAAACAGTTCATTTCAGTTACTTAGAGGGTTACGTGTTAATCGTCAAAGGTTGTAGCAGCATTGTCAATGAACAAATAGCAGTATGGACAAACTTTTAAAAATCTAATATCATATCTATAGGAATCTTCGGAATGTCAAATACTTGGTGGATTAACTGTACAGTTGGTCATAGACATGCACAGACGAACGGATGGATTGATGCATCCACACATGCACAACGTGTGATTACTGGCATTTAGCTCATTTAATTTATGAAGTATCTCCCCTATGTATCACAGTATATTATAGTACACATATGAAGTAAAATAAAATACAAAGTCCTCGGATTTTTATCAAATACAATAGTGTGTATTTTGATAATATAAATAGGAAATTTGCATTATGGAAAGCAAAAAAAGATATAAAACTTCCTGAAACATCATCAGGGCTGTAACCAGAAAGCCAAAAACGAGGAGGCAGTGATCATGCACTCCCCCCCCCCCCCCCCTCCACCCACACACGGAAAGAAAATCACGAGTATTTATTATGAAATCTAAAACATATTTACAAATATAGCAGATTTTCATGACCATGACTATTTGAAAAGCATAATAAAGGGGATTGAATAAATGCTGTTTATATCTGAAGTAACCTAATATGTTATACCTGAAGTAGCCTAATATTAGTCTCAACAGCAAATTCAAGATGGCGGCGAATTTTAAAATCGAAGTCGCTGTCGGTGCAGCTGAATTGTGTCCATTTTTACAGTATATATGCGACGTAACCAACGACACGGACATGTCCATTATGATTGTAATGCTTGTTATGACAACTGTGTAGTCTAACTAAAAAAGCCAATATTGAAGCGCATCGTAAATAAATCAGAGATTTAATCAGATACAATACCGAATCTACCTAGCGTGGACGCCGCCATTTTGCTTTGAATCACGTCACTGGATTTGTGGCACATAGCGAGGGAATGACGTCAAAACATGACGTCACGCACGTTCAAGCAATTACGTTTAGTATGCGGTATAAATTAAATACATGATTATTGCCGTAGAATATAAAATATATTCGGTTTCGCCCGACAACTTTATAGGGGCTCGCTAAAGCTCGCCCCAATAAAGCTGTCTAAGGCTCAACCGAATATATTTTATATTCGACGGCACTAACCATGTATTTACTATATATACTGTAACGTCGTTTGACGTGGCTTTTACGTGACATCTCATTTGCTCAAACGACCTGCATAGTGGCGTTGTATTAACTATAATATCGTAATGAATATTTGCAGATATCATGATCAAATAAAAAGCATTCAATTCATCATACAAATACCATTGTCATAGTAACAAAATGTTAATTTGACCAAGAATTTCCCGAAGACAGGTTTTCTCGCGAAGCGGCTCATATGTCGATAAAAATATTTATTCAGCATTTAGTTGATATAAATAATTTAAAAATACTGCACCACTTGCATATGGAACTAGCTTGATACCACCGCGAGTCTCTATGAGTACATTAAATATTACTAAATAATTTTATCTGTGTAGCTGGCACTCGTAATTTTTAAAAGTGGTGGACTAGTTGCAATTATACACTTATTTAAGTTCCATAAAGAAAAGTTTGTACCTACTAGATGGGACCCCAGCTTCAACAATAATTAAATCTATATTTTAATTAGTCAATATCCTGAGCAGAATGGGTGCAGGTTATTGGAAATTAGGTCCCACAACATCCATAAGAAAAATGAAAGTAGCAAAGAATAGCAAAATGAGTGGTAACAGGCTAGTTTTTTAGGGAAAATCAATGGTGGTGGCCCACCTTACTCTGATCCCGGACGGTTATTGGTTTGCATCGGTAACAGGCCAGTTTGACAGGATGTGTAACTTACTATAAAAATGTGATTGTTTTCAATTACGTACATATGTAATTTCATTATGAGGATACATGTATGTATAAAACACATTAGTAAGTCAAACACCATACATACATATGCAATTTAGTTAATATAGGTTAGAGAATAACAAAGGGTCGAAATCGTCAAGAGGGTAAAAGTAGTCCGATATGAACAAAATCGTGCGGGTGTTTTGAGGTCACTGACACAGTTTGCTTGCAAATCTTGATCCATTACTACCCAGTTTCACTTGAGGAACATGATGGTCATGTGATGTAAACAGAGTTTCCGTGGCCAAACAAAAACATGTAAACAATATTGGGGGACATGACGAGGTTGGATTTTTTTCTGTCTTAGGAGTAAGTGAAGCTATTGTTTAATTCATGCAGAACCAGTAATGACCGGCTGCAGGTCATGTACAAGTAGGTCCTACAACATACATACGAATAGTGAAAGTAGGAGAGGCTGACCTTATTGGATGGGATTCGGTTAAAGTGTATAGTAAAACTATTTGGTGTCTTCTAACCTATACTGTGATCATTTGTAGGTGAAATCTTACATCAACACCGGCGTTGGAGGTGTGCCTCAAACAGCCAATCACATCTCGTACTATTATTTATTAGTCGGAGGATTCCTAACATTGACAGCAGTGCCATCTGGCGTCATAATGAGGCACTACTAACCAATATATTGCTTGCATCATTCTGCTTGTGGCTTGATGCTTTCTGCTTACGTGTTTCCGCTTTCGGACTGTGGCTTGATGGTTACTTCCTGTGGCATTGTCCTTACTGCTTTCGGCCTTATTCAACGTGCGAAGTGCTTGTTCTTACTTTCTATTGCAAATGCTTAGTGCAATAAAACAGGGACACGAATAAGGACGTATCAATAATTGTAATGTAAATAAGACGAATGAACAAAGCAATCAGCAGAATGGACATGTAAGAAAGACAAATACAATTACAACAAGCAGATTTCAAATGTAATAAATACAAATGACGAATGAAATAACATGAATATAAGTTGTAATGTCATCACACACACGCAAGCATCAAGTCACATAGAATTATGGCGGATATTACCTTCCATAGTAACGAGCCGTCTCATCAGGATCTCCACTTTTTGAAAGTTTTAAGAACCCCCTTTTCATAAATGGACTAGTCTGAAAATAATTTTGTGACGATTGGATTGGTCGGAAAATTAGCGTATGACAGTCCATTCCAGTTACTTAGGGTTGAAAGGGTTAAAGCCCATGGTTGCGTCCTCAATGTACGCTAGGAGGAGGGCGATTTTTGTGCGCACTGGAGTACTTGCTTGTAAGGCAATAGCTTTCTTAGTCTCCTGGGATCATTGTGGGGTTAAGGTGGGCCTGACTGTTTGTTCTGTCGCAATGTCTTTATCCATTTCTATCGACAGTGGACAACCACATCAACCTTATCTACGCAATCTGATCTGGGACTACATAATTTGGCAGATTCATTTTTGTTTTCACACTTATTAATGTTAAAGGTGTGCAGTCTGATCTGGGTCGACACTGTTCGCAAATATCAATGTTTGTACTACACAGTAATAAATAAATGCTTAATTACAGCATATATAGGACCGGATCTGCAAAGGGACATAACTAGCTACGATCCCTCATTGTTTGGCTACTGGCGATATATAAAACGCCAAGTGTATACTATTTCCATTACAATACAATAAGATGTATTATACCCCCGCAACGAGTTGTGGGAGGGGTATACTGGAGTCAGGTTGTCCGTCCGTCCGTCCGTCCGTCCGTCCGTCCGTCTCTACTACCATGTTGTGCCAAATCCACAACCGTCCAACCCCCGCTTATCCCAAGGTCAAGGTCAAATACTTAGTCTCTTTACAAAACTTAACATCAGAGAAATATGTTGTAACTTCTATTTCCTTCATCTAAAATGCTTAATATTTCACACATGCATTCCTGTAAGGTTCTACTACCATGCTGTGCCAAATCCACGACCGTCAAACCCCCGCTGATCCCAAGGTCAAGGTCAAATACTTAGTATTGTTATTTCGCGATTAAATTTCATCAATAATGGGGAGGGTGACCCTCTCCATTATTGATGCAATTTAATTGCGAAATAACAAATTCGAAAAAAGAAAAAAATGTAAAGTGACCCAGAAATTTGGATAGACAGCTTGGGAACGATGTAACATAAAAGACTTAGATTTTCGTCAAATTAAAAAAGTGGGGAGGGTGATATTCTTAATAACTAAATTTAGATATTTTTGGAATGTTATGTGTTGAATGAGATAATCCGCGACCTTTCAAAACGTACATGCCCACTCAGTAGGCACAACATTTCTTTATAGGAATTAAATAAGTGTATAATTGTGTCATTATTCCACCAGTTCTAAAACTTACGAATGCCCGCTATGATGCAAATGAAGCATGATATTTTTTAATTATTTATGCTAATTAAATGCGATGCCTGAACAAATAATATTTTCAACAGATTATAAAGTATGATCATCGCACATCAAAAACTAAATACAGAGAATAAATAGTAATGTCCGTTAGCATTTTAACGAAACACGATTATCGCCCCTAATATCAGTGTGGAAATTTACGTCTGATATGAAATGTATAATAATGCCAATCAATGGTGTGGTAATGATGAATGAATGTTTATAATGCCAGAAAATATCATATCTACAGAATATACAAAACGATAGTCTCTCTATAGTATAACCTGGCATGCGGCCAGCTTTAACTACAAGCGGACAAACCATTCGGCCATGTACTGTACTGCAACGTTCCTCAGTCTAGTAATGAATTTATATGAGATACGCCATGCGATGTTGTACCCAAGAACATGAGCGATATCTCATGAAAAATATTTACAAAACTTACGATATTTTCCGTAAATGACGTCGAAAGATGACAAAATTTTTATAGCAAATGCGGAATCACATTCCTCATTTGCTATGAAAATTTAGTCATTTTTCGAAGACATTTACAGAACATATGACAGTTTTTGTAAATATATTTCATGAAATATCGCACATGTTCTTCTGTACACAATCGCATGGCGTGTCTCAATAGGGCTCATCTGCACATACGTCACCAATTTGTGTGTTTCCAATAGTAGGACAAATACATGCATCAGTAAACTTTCATAATGGTCAGTGTAAGTCCAGAACAATGCAAACTGCATTTAATGCAGGCTAAAGTGTAGATTGGTATCGTATTTCTAAACCAAATTGCATTGCGTTGCCTCGAAAAGTCGATGATTGGTGAAAAACATATGTGTAAAACTGAAAAACAGCTAATGGTGTGAACGATAGTCTGTGTGCAATCGATGATGACGACTTTAATTTTATTTTATTTAATTTAAAATTATTGAACAAGAATTGTAAGCTATTCTATACGTGGTATAGCATTATAATTGCAGAACCGAAAAGTAATATGTTGCACAAATTGTGCTTTCTGGTACAGCAATTATAGCGTAAAGACTTAACAAAATGATCTCCCCTGTTTACCAAATTCTATAATATCACTTAGTAGAAAAACACAAACTGGTTGGAATTTGATCAAATAAAATGATGAATTTGGTTGATATATGTCATTTGGAGTTCTAAATTGAACATGCATGTTGAACATCAGTGAGATCATGTGAGGTACAGTGCTTTTAACCGCCAACTGTCAGTGTGTTTTCATGTTACAATTGAGACGCGACATGTGATTTTGTATCTATGGTCATCTGCGTAATTTCATTAATTACGTTTACAAAATTTACAATATTTTTCATAAATAAAGTCAAAAGTAGGCGACATTTTCAGAGTGCATGCGGAATTATCGCATGTACTCTGAATATTTTGTCAACTTTTGACACCATTTACGGAAAATATTGTAACTTTTGTAAACGTATTTCATGAAATTACGCAAATGTCCGAAGGTGCAAAATCACATGTCGCGTCTCAATTGTGGAACAACCTCACGTCAATAAATAAGGTTTGACCAACCAGATTGAGCAGCTGTGTACACGGACAGTTCTAAAACAGCCACCAGCTGAGCACATACTCACCAAATAGGAGTTTACAAACGACCACCGGGTGTGATTGCCTACGGGAGTTAGTGCTACAAAGTGACGATATGTGGCTGTGACGGGAAAAATGGGACTTATGGGTTTTGCGGCCAGTGTAGCGGCTGAGAAATGGGGCTTATGGGATTTGCGACCAATGTAGATCCAGATCAGCCTGTGCATCCGCACAGTCTGATCAGGATCTGCACTGTTCACCCTTCCATCAATGGAACATACGCCATGCTTCAAACTAGTTTTTAGTACATAACTATAATTGCATTAAACTACATAACATTGCAACATATTGTCTAGAAAGCGGAAAACGTACAAATAGCTTCTAACAAGCAATATAAATCGTTATCAGGTTAAGTTACGTGGGTGTGTTATTTGATCAGGAGCTACACTGGTCACTTAATTAATTTGCCTTCGACCAAAAAATAATTGGGCTTTTAATTTGTGGCTGTGACTGAATAAACGGGGCTTATGGGTTTTGTGACCAGTGGAGATCCAGATCAGCCTGTGCATCCGCACAGTCTGATCAGAATCTGCACTGTTCGCCATTCAGTCAAAGAAACACCCGTCGTGATTCACACAAGCAATATATATTGTTATCTGGTTACAGGAGTGTGCTATATGATCAGGAGCTACACTGGTCAAAAATCTCATACGCCCCATTTTCTTCAGTCACAGCCGAATATGAGAATCTCCAATAGCGGCGTAGATTTGAAGTTTATTCCTGATAATGATCAATAATTCCAGCACAAAAATATTTACACAATTCCCTAATATTTGATTAGCCCGTAGCAAGTCTCTGTCCAAAATTTATATTCCAGTAAACACCCACGCCGAACTACTTTCTACAGGTGCGCTGTCAGTGCTGTTAATGTAAACAAATGGCTGCCGTCTGTCAAAATAAACACATTTTCTTGATGAATTTATTTCAAATGCTGGAATTATAAGGAATGAATGGCCTTTTTGTGGAATTTATCAAGGATATAAACTTGGAAAAGTCGCGGGAATACTGGAGGAGGCCTTCCGGCCTTCGTCCAGTATTCCCGCGACTTTTCCAAGTTTATACCCCGATAAATTCCACAAAAAAGGCTATTCATTCCTATAATAATAGTCCATGAGCCAGCCTTATATATATGCACCAACCTCAGTGCGGATGGGTCACCGGCAGAAACACTATTCCAGGTAGCAATATAGCTAATTCTATGTTGTATTCTTGGCGACGTTTATTTTTCTGAGAACTATAAGACTTTTAGTAATTTCTAATAACCAGGGCACAATTAATACATATTATTTTAATAGTCACTATTTTTATTGAATTTTCGACCACATGGTATTTATCAAAATAGTTAGAAACTGCAATGGCAGTCCTATGTGACGTCCATATTGAAGCAGTGAACCGGTTGTCAGACCATTGTCACAACGAATGTGTTTAAAATCTTAAATAAAACCTTACTGTTCGTCTGTACGAGGCGTGAACACAAAGGAACGAATATAAGGTCATTATCGGTGAAGGAATGAAGAAACTAAATTAAAGGTCAGTATCTTCGTCTGAACACGGCGAAGGAACGAATAGACGAAATGTTCCTAACGAGCCACCATAACGTGCATTCACCATTTGAACCCGTGGAAGAATTATTGTTATCGCTCCGGCCACACGGACAGTCCTGGCAACATGACACTGAATAAATGAGGTCGGCTCTGGTATTACATCCTTTATCCCATCGCCGATTTTCGCCGAAAATGATTTCGAAAATCAGTCATATATTCCGAAAATCACGTCGAAAAGTTACGAAAAATTCAGAGCTCATGCGGAAATCAATTCCTAGAAACAAAATTGCTACCCCACTCCATACCTCTCGCGAGGGTAGCAATTTAACCCCATCTCTTTAATGTAACGTATGGAAGAGTGATTTTTGCAATGGGTTATCCGGCGTGTTTGATATGTTAGCGATATAAAACTGTCAACGCTGTATTAATAAAGTATTACTAAAGAACATATATATGCAGAAATTGGTTATTTTACCGTGTCAAGGTGGTTATCTGACATGTACATGTATATCTTGTAAATTTGAAAGCTTCATTTCGTTATGTTGAATGTTGAACAACAACTAGAGAACAGATGGCTTCCATGGGAAAATGATTTCCCTGTTCTATTAATTTTGGCAATTTACTAGTTCTACATCATATTTGTTTAAACGTATAAAATACACAGCCTTTACTAAATTTTGACCTACATGCAACAGGTTTGGGTATGCACTACGGTTGCTCACATTTTTTAATCGGTCAAATTGTAGCCGTAGATAACATATCGGAGGAGAATTATTGTAGCTAGTGTTTTTCCGCACCGCGAAAGAAAATGCAATATCGGTGTGTCATGTGATTTTACGTTCCATTTCCTTTACTGAATTGTGCATTAACCAAATGTATTCCAGCATTTTGTTTCGGTATACTGGCTGTTTTATTGTAATTTATTCCATTTCAAGCTATTATATGCATGGATTTATCTGTGAGAGAAAAGCCGTAATTTTCAACTTACAAATAGTACACCGTGAAGAGTATTTGCGAACGGTAACTCTTGCAATCTACTCCCGTACCGTCCGTAGTTGCGAACGGTAACTCTGGCAATCTACTCCCGTACCGTCCGTAGCCAGAGTTACGATTCCACTCATAGGCTTCCTCTGCAGAATGGCGAATCAGATCTGATTCGCACTTTAGCAGTTAATTGTGACATATTTGAGATATTTTCCATCTGAAAAAAATATTGGTATTATAAAAGTAATACAAACTAATAATTCTGAAACAATTTTTACCATTGTAGAAGGTTTAGAAAACTTACTTTATCATGCCATCTACATATGTAAATGTATGTCATAATTACTTGAATATGTTATTTTGATAATATTAACACTCATAAATAAAACTAACAAATATAGAAAATATTTCACAATTAACTGCTAAAGTGCGAATCAGATCTGATCAGATCGGAGGAATCATATGAATGGAATCGTAATTCTGGCTACGGACGGTACGGTAGTAGATTGCAAAAGTTACTGTTGGCAACTACGTGACATAAATATAAATGTTTTGATTTAACGATGACCTCGATGACCTGGCATGTCGGGACCGACGATTTAAGTCCCCATCCGATAAGACTAGGCTAGCACGAAGTTTAGACACGTTAGGACAAGACGTTAAGACTTCGCTCAATGACACGCCGCATCGGCCATTCGCAGCGGGTAGAGGTGGGAATCGAACCCGGGGTGCCACGTAGAATTCTCCTTTTTTATTAATTCGTTCCCACAAAATAACAATTCGTTCCCACGAAATAACAATTCGTTCCCTCAATTTAACAATTAGTTTCCACGAAATAACAATTCGTTCCCACGGGAACGAATTGTTATATCATTGGAACGAATTGTTATATGGTGGGAACGAATTGTTAATTCGAGGGAACAAATTGTTAAATTGAGGGAACGAATTGTCATTTCGTGGGAACGGATTGTTAATTCGAGGGCAAGAATTATTATATCGTGGGAACGAATTGTTAATTCGAGGGATCAAATTGTTAAATTGAGGTAACGAATTTTTGTTTCGTGGGAACGAATTAATAAAAAATAATCCTTGTCCCCTGGGGGGCTCCGTACTATGGAATATCATCTATGTAGCTACATGTAATGTAATAATTCCAGCACAAAAATATTTACACAATTCCCTAACATTTGATTGGCCCGTAGCAAGTCTCTGTCCAAATTTCTATCTCAGTAAACTCCCATACCGAACTACTTTCCGTAATCGTGAGGCGCAGTTAAAATATTTCTTAAGAAAACGGAAAATAAACACATTTTCTTGATGAATTTATTTCAAATGCTGGAATTATAAGGAATGAATGGCATTTTTGTGGAATTTATCGGGGATATAAACTTGGAAAAGTCGCGGGAATACTGGACGAGGCCGGAAGGCCTCGTCCAGTATTCCCGCGACTTTTTCAAGTTTATATAAGGCCTCGTCCAGTATTCCCGCGACTTTTTCAAGTTTATATCCCAGATAAATTCCACAAAAAAAAACATTAATTCCTATAATGGTTACCTCAGTTATTACTCATATACGTATAGGTTATTTTTCACACATTAGAGTTTTGAGGAATTAAATGCGAGTGAGCGTAAATATGTGAACACTAAATGTATTTAAAGTTAAAACAAAATAAATCATTGTATCTTTCCACACAGTCTGGTTATTTGCACTGTTCGCTATTCCATCAATGAAACGCCCGTCATGTGATATACCGATATATTACTACAGGTGTGTGCTATTTGATCAGGAACTACAATGGCCACAAATCCCAGTAGCGCAATTTCGCTCGTCACAGTCACATATGTGACTCGCAATAACAAAGTTAACAATTTGATCAAGTTCTACACTGTTCGCTGAGATATCAACAGTTGATCGACCGACACTGAGACATCCAATCACGTGTACTGATTTCTATTTACATTTTTATGAAACATTATAACCACAGCCTATGGTGTCACACAATAAATCAAGTTGTCATTCGAATGGGGTTCGCTAGTATGGCGTTTTCGTGTAATTAATTTGCCTTCACCCAACAAATCATTGGGTTAACAACTTTGTAATTTGTGGCTGTGACTGGATAACGGGGCTTATGGATTTTGCGACCAGTGGAGATCCAGATCAGCCTGTGCATCCGCACAGTCTGATCAGGATCTGCACTGTTCGCCATTCAGTCAATGACGCACCCAGGATACAAGAGTGTGGTATATGACCAGGAAACACACTGGTCACAAATCCCATAAGCCCCATTTCTCCAGTCACAATCACATTTGATGTTTGTATTTTAGCACTCTGGCAAGACGATGAATATGAAATCGTCATATTAGCCGCCGCCGGCGGAAATAGGAATTCGTTCGAATGAAAATAAATCAGCTTTGGGCGCCGGGATTAGCGATGGTGCTATTGCAAAATCAAAACAGCACTTTTAAAAGATTTAGCAGTGCAAATATTAATGGAATACTTGATTGTATTGTTGGCAGTTCAATTTACCAGCAGTTGAAGAATGGATGTGTATTCAGAATTAAATTAGATTTTCAACATTTTTTTAAATTGCCACTTTACTCGGGAGTAGCTGTAGTCACGGGTAGCTTTCCTTAATAGGCAACTGATTTTGATGAAATATGGCGCAGCAAACGCTTCTTCATGAACTGCATTTGGTGGTCCCGGGAGTTCGGCACATACTTATGTCGTTTTTGCGAACAATCGATTTTCGTGTCTACCTAACAGATTGTTCGCAAAAACGACAGAAGTTTGGGCCAAAGTACCGAGACCACCAAATGCAGCTTAACAAGACGTGTTTGATTCGCTATATTTAATAAAAATCCGTTACATAATAAGGACAAAATAAAGGAATACGTACTTTGCATTGGAGGGCTTCTGGAAGTTTCAGTACTTGTTGTTGTTGTTGTTGTTGTTGTTGTTGTTGTAACCACGTGCTCATACACCTTGATATAGCCCATAATCAGACAACTCAATAACAACATATGATACACCATTGACTCAGTGGGACGCAATCTCTATAGGATTGTAACATGGGTCTGATAAATGATTTAACCCTTTCACCCCTAAGTAACTGAATGGGCTGCGATATGTTAATTGTGCAACCAATCCAATCATCGCAAAATGATTTTCAGACTATTCCATTTATAAAAAGGGGGTATTTGTTTTTCTCAAAAATATGAAAATTGCTTTCAAACAGTGCAGATCCTGATGAGACGGCTCGTTACGAGCCGGCTCATCTGGATCTGCACTGTTTGCATAAACCGATATAGCGGGCTTTCGGGTTCAAAGGGTTAAAAGAAAATCGTATTATGTGGACCAATTTTCGAAAATAACTCCCTGTCTTCTAAGTTGTGTCATTTCGAACCGATACAGCCCGCTTTTATTGTGTCGGAACGTTCTATTCTGTTTCATTTCCGACAACAGCGGGCTTCAGAGAAGATGTAGCTTATGGTATCATGGGAATATGTGATAGCCTCAGGTGAGTCTGCACATTTGCACATTTCAACATTCAGTCACCGAAATAGTCTAAGCGTCAGCAGCAATATATAATTATGTGGCTGTGACAGGAGAAGTGGGGCTCATGGGTGTTACATCCGCACAGTCTGAACTGGGTTTGCACTGTTCGCTATTTCATCAATGAAACACCAGTCATATTATACCATGCGTAAAATGTGGGTAGGTTTTGTGAAACATACATTAATGACACTCTCTTTGGGGTGGGGTGGGGGCGGGGGGATTATATTGTACTGCATTGTTCGTTCGTGACGAAATGCTCGTGAAGATTGGAACTCAGCCATAAGTTATTGTCTTCATCCTGTGGGATGTAATGAACCGGACAAACCAGACAAAATACAATATAGACTAATCCAGGGTATCAAAAACAAATGGAACCCATAAACAACGGGCAGACAGATGTTACGACATGGTGCTACTTACCGAACAGACGGCAACAGCATGACAAGACAATTGCAATCGCATTATAATATTTACAGTGCAACCTCTCTAATTTATAAGTTAACACATTGATGTCGCGAGGATGTTCGGTTTACAGAGGTTCCACTGTACAAAATTTACGATATTTTCGACGAAGTGCTCAGCATTATGCTATGACATTTCTTCAACTTTCCCACCTAATTTGCGGAAAATATCTAAAAATGACTTTCATGTAAACTCGCACATCCTCTTGGGTACAAAGTTGCATGCGGGCAGATGGGGCTGTGACTGGAGACATGGGGCTAATGTAATGCAGCTACGTTTGGTCGCAAAGCCCATAAGCCCCCGATTACTCAGCCACAGCAAGTAGTGTCTGGGTCATCACATGTCTCCAGTCATAAATCACAAATATGGTTAGTTAGTTATTTATATTTAAGGGTAGGAATCGGCTCGTAGACCTTCCAAACCCGGGCATATGAACCAAGAAAATGTGTTGAGCCAATGGTTGTTGGCCCTGTTTTTCTTTCAGAATTTAGTGTCAGTTGAAATGCAGTCAATATGTGTGCGTTAAATTAAGGAGGACATGAGACGGTTAACTTAACCTAGCTAGTTCATTCTCTTAAGGTAGTATCTCACTGGGCTGCGACAGCTCGCGATTAGTTGGAGACACAAAATTGCGAGAAAATACGCGAATTAGCGACAATTTTAACTTGGAATCACACTGAATTGGTACTTACGATACGTTCGCGAAATTTGAGCCCATTTGAGTTCGCGGACATTTGCGCGAATGTTATGCGTAAAAAATGAGAAATATTTTCAATCATTTTGTCATCGGACGTCAAGTGAACAAACTGCGAATAAATTGCGACATTCGCAAGACATTCGCGCGACATTCGTGCGACATCCGTGCGAATGTCATCCGATTTTCATTTTTGTCTCCAATAAATCACAATTTATTTTCATAGGTCGTCAACCCCTCTCAAAGTTGTCTCACATTTCTCGCACTTTCTGACTCACGGAAACTAAATTGAGAAGAGTTCGAGACACCCGCGACGACTCTGTGACTATTTTGAGAGAACATTTGTCGCGCGATGTTTTTTAACATGTTCAAAATTCCAGCGACACGAGAGCGAGGCCTTGCGACTCACGCGATGAAATTGAGAACCCCAGCGAACGTTTCGAGACATTTTGGAAACTTCTTCACGAATGCCGTTCGCAATTTGTCGCCAACAGTCGCAGCCCAGTGTACCATTTCACCAACACTGCAAAGTATGCTTTTCTAGCAAAGTATACTTTGAGGGAGAAATTTTCAATTTTAGGATAAATTTATTAATTTTTATTGTACTGAATTTATTACATTATCACAGCCAATTTGGCTGTGATAATGTAATAAAGTCAGTATAATAATTCTGCATACTTTTAATCATGAAATATATGCATTTGTTATTACTATATGAAATAATGCATTTCAGGAAAAATAAATGATTACTCCCTCAAAGTATACTTTGCTAGAAAAGAATACTTTGCAATGTTGGTGAAATAGGCTATAGTGAGATACTAGCTTTACCACACATATGGTCGTATGCCATAAGCGATTGTACAGTTTGTCTCTCATTCAAACAGGGTCTGATCATTGTCAGCGTTTTATGAAACATATACTCGCTGCTATGAATCTATCCATCTCGCTGGCAGCCACGATAATGCAATGAATAAACATACGTCCTGAGTGATCTTGACATTGTGTGCTCAGACGTCGGATGCGAAACACTGCACAATCCTTAGACAAACATTGTGGCCAAACAGTATTACTGTCTGTTCCACGTTTTTCTACCGACGAATTTTTGGCTATTAAACACAGTAAATCTAAACAATATTTAAATGTAAGTACTTTTTCATCAATAACCAAAAAGTCACCCTCCCAAAAAAAAATATTTGATGAAATTCCATCAAATATTGATTTTATTGCGAAAAAACGCTTACATGTACGTACGTACACGGACTATGGCTATATTGCCCATGCCTGTCGGCGAGGGAATAATTATGGTTGCCATGGTATTCACCGCCGCGTTCTCAACACTTGTATACCCTGAATCTCCTGCACATTATGATTCAGTAAAATATCAAGGTGCATGATCACGTGGTTACAACGGCAACAACAATGGCTGAACGTTTTGAAAGCGCGCCCACTCCCAAGAAAGTATTATTTTATATTTTCCGTAATAGGCAATACATTTTGATGAAATATGGCGCAGCAAACGGGTCTTTATGAGCTGCATTTGGTGGTCCCGGGAGTTCGGTACATACTTGAATCGATTCCCGTGTCTGTACCGAGACCACCAAATGCAGCTTAACAAGACGCGTTTGATGCGCCCGCCATATTTCATCCAAATCCGTTACATAATAAGGTAAAATAAAAGAATACCTACTTTGAATCGGAGGGCTTCTGGAAGTTTCAGTTGTTGTTGTTGTAACCACGTGATCATACACCTTGAGTATGGAATACAATTGTTCGTGACGATTTGAGTTTGCCATGATTGTACTTGTGACTGCGAATACTACGGAGCCCCGCAGTGAACATGGATTTTTGTTATCAATTCGTTCCCACGAAATAACAAATCGATTCCTCAATTTATTAATTCGTTCCCACAAAATAACAATTCGTTCCACGATATAACAATTTGTTCCCAAAAATTAACAATTCGTTCCCTCGAATTAACAATTCGTTCCCATGAAATAAACAATTCGTTCCGTTGAATTGACAATTCGCTCCCACGAATTAACAATTCGTTCCCACGATTTGTTAATTCGAGGGAACGAATTGTTATATCGTGAGGACGAATTGTTATACAAATTGTTACTTCGTGGGAACGAATTAATAACAAATAATTCTACGTCCCCTGCGGGGCCAGTTTCACTAAACTTCGTACGACTAAAATGTTCGTAAGTGCAAAATTATGATAGTCTGTACATTTCACATTAACAATGTTTTCTTGTAAACAATTATTGGATTTACATGTACTGAGCATATGCAGCATATGCTCAATATATATAAATCAATCAATTGAAATTCCCAGACGATCATAAATTTGCACTTACCATGCTTACGACATCATGGGATCTCCCAGGGGCGCGTTTCACTAAACTTCGTACGACTAAAATGTTCATAAGTGCAAATTCAGGATCGTCTAGAAATTTTAATTAATGAATTTACATTTATTGAGCATAGGCTGCATATGCAGCCTATGCTCAATAAATGTAAATCCAATAATTGTTTACAAGATAACATTGTTAATGTGAACTTTACAGAATATGATAATTTTACACTTACGAACATTTTAGTCGTACGAAGTTTAGTGAAAGTGACCCCTGATATGTGTAGAAATGTGTCGGGTGTATGCCATTTGTATCTATCCAGTCCAGCTCCTGATCATCTAGAACACTCATGTGCAATGATACCTACATATATAATGTGTGTTAGGATGAGGACATGTGTTTCACTGACTAAATGTAGTGAAATGCCGTAAACCTCATTTGTGGATGTGACTACGGGGCGCCATGCAGGACAGGTTAATTATGTGTATAAAACCAATTTAGACAAATTGAGTTTTGTAACACTAAACATCACAAAATCCAATTATGTAAAATTCTGATATACAAAATTCATTTTTGTTATAAAGGATTCAATTTTGTAAGACAGAATTGAGTTTTGTGAACAAAATTCAGTTTTGTGGGACAGAATTCAGTTTTGTCCACAAAAGTCAGTTTTGTCCACAAAAATTAGTTTGCGTAACTGATAGTCTATGTCATCTCTACGTTGATTGGTTGAGATCGGTCTTAGTCCATTTTACTAGATGGTGGAGTACACTTGCAGGTTTAAATATTTCAATGCGAAAATATAACCCAATATATCAATATTATACTTCTTTATGGACAGTTATTTTGGTAAGAATACCTTGCAACACTAAGCTACAAAGCAGTAACAAGTGTGTTTCATCCAGCGTTCTCTGAAACTTACTTCTTCAGACGCCATTTTGGATCGCTGATCGGCGACCGTGACCCATTTCTCCAGTCCAGTTTCTGACCAATGGTAGTCCTTCTTACATGCGTGTGCCATATTTGGGCAACATAATCGAAACGTATGCAAATACGTATACGAAACGTATGCAGAATTTAATTTTGTGACACAGAATTTGTGTCACAAAAGTGAATTTTGTTGACAAAATCAGTATATATTTAATTTTGTTTTGTTTTTGTCAAGTTTATAGGTACAAAAATGAATTTTGTTGACAAAATTGAGCCATGTCCCACTTGGCGCACCGTAGTGACTGGATAAATGGGGCTTATGGGTTTTGTGACCAGTGTAGCTCCAGATCAAGTAGCACACTCCTGTAGACTGATATCGATCTACTGTCCGTTCCACTTTTTGCTGCCGACGAACATTTGGCCATTAAACACATTAAATCTAAAAAATATTTAAAAGTAAGTACTTTTTCATCAATAACAAAAAAGTCACCCTCCCCCAAAAATATATTTGATGAAATTCCATCAAATATTGATTTTATTGCGAAAAAACGCATACATGTACGTACGTACACGGACTATGGCTATATTGCCCATGCCTGTCGGCGAGGGAAATTTGCTTTTCCAAAACTTTCGTGATCAAAAAACGAAAACAATTGGAAATTGACTCCGAAACCTGGCGAGATAGCTTGAAAATGATGTAACTAAGAAAACAAAAGTTAGGTTTTGAAAATCGGTCCACAAATAAAAATCTATTAATAGCCTCCATGTTAAATTCCTATAGAAAAATCGTTTTTTCGCAATAAAATCAATATTTGATGGAATTTCATCAAATGCTTTTTTTTGGGAGGGTGACTTTTTTGTTATTGATAAAAAAAAGTACTAACTTTTAAATATTTTTTAGATTTAATGTGTTTAATAGCCAAATGTTCGTCGGCAGCAAAACGTGGAACAGACAGTAATTAGCTTGTTGGAAGCAAGATGCATGTTTCATTGATGTAATGGCGAACAGTGCATATCCTGATCAGACTGTGCGGATGCGAAACTCATAAGCCCCATTTCTCCAGTCACAGTCACATTTCTCCAGCCACAGTCTAATTCCTGATCTTCTACCACACTGGAATCGTGTGTTCTCATTGCAGAAGATATGATCACATTGTTACACTGTTAAACAGTGTCAAGACTGGGAATAGCCCAGGTACTATATAACCCCCTTCTATAGTCCTCGCCTAGTTGAACTCCCTATTGTTCACCTCCTCTAGTGTAGCCGGGGTTACACTAGGGGTGGTGAACAGTAGGCGTTCTACAAGATCACGATTGGCAGTTTTTTTCTTAAACTGTGGTTTGGGTCCAAACTAGGGTTTAGGCTTTGTATTCGATTACGACCTCAAACGGCAGTTTCTGGCCAAATGCACACTAATTGCTCAAACTGGGGTTTGAGAGCCTAAACCCTGGTTTAGACTCTCAAACTGGGGTTTAGGGAATTATTGTGCATTTGGCGAGCCTAAACTAGGGTTTGGGCAGTCTAAACTGGGGTTTGAGCTATCAGAAACCCTAGTTTGAGAGGGATCTCAAATGACAGTTTAAGCCCAAACTAGGGTTTGAGGAGCCTAAATTAGTGTTTGAGCTCCAAACCATGGTTTAAGGAATTATTGTGCATTTGGCTTGCCATAACAAGGCACAAATCTGTCAGCGAGGACTCGGCTGACACCACTGATACATGTTATATGCTATCTTCTCACGCCAGCTAGCGACCCGTTGTGAGAATAAATTGAATTACGTGAATAAATGTCGCGTAGCGTTGTCAGTAGACATGAATATTGCAGATAACGTAGCAAGCCGTAATTATTTCGGACTCATTGGTCCCGGTGTTGTTATGACGCCGCCAGCATATAAGGCTTTTGGGATTTGTGGTCATTGTAGCCTTCAAGGTGTATGATCACGTGGTACAAACAACAACAACAAGTACCGATTCAAAGTACGTATTCTTTTTTAGTGTCATTATTACATAACGGATTTTGATGAAATGTGGCGCATCAAACGCGTCTTGTTAAGCTGCATTTGATGGTCTCTGTATATTCGCCCAAACTTCTGTCGTTTTTGCGAAGAATCGGAGACACGGAAATCGATTGTTCGCAAAAATGACATAAGTCTGTGCCAAACTCCCTAGACCACCAAATACAGCTCATGAAGACGCGTTTGCTGCGCCATATTTCATCAAAATCCGTTGCATATTAAGGAAAATATCAAATAATACTTACTTTGGAGTGGGCGACGTTGTTGTTGTTGTAACCACGTGATCATGCACCTTGGCCTTCTATCTTGATGGAATAACACACTCATGTAGCCTGCTAACGATCTGTAATTGATAACGAAGCACGACGGGTGTTCCATGAACAGACCATATCCTGATCAGACTTTGCACTGGTCGCATTTCTCCATTCACAGCCATAGATCTCAGATTACTCATTTTCCGGAATTACAGTTAAACCTCTCTATACCGGCAAGTAATTTTCATATGTTTAAGAACAAAAACACCCCATTTTCATAAATGGACTAGCAGTCATTATGTGACAATTGTATTGGTTGCAAACTTCACATATCACGATCTATTCCAGTTACATAGGGGTGAAATGGTTAATATACTTCCTTCTTTGTTATTAGATTATACTTCTAACTATAGCGGCATCAGGACGTAATGTGTAACGGTTTGGCAAGTTTATGTTTACAAATCTACTTGATATTCATGAGCTAAGTTCCATATGTCAATCAAATGGACAGACCCACGGTCAATCGATTGAATAGACCAAGCTGCAAGTTTGTAAGTTATAGAAGTATGTCTTTTCATTGCAATTCACTCTCCCAAGTTATTCGATCTTTCCGAACGGAGGCCGTTCGGAAATATCGAATAACTTGGGGGAGTGAATTGCAATGAAACGACATACTTCTATAACTTACAAACTTACAGAAATATGTAATAGTTATAGTTCATATGTTGGATTTATAATAAATTCCAATATGTGAACTGTAACCTATTGTTTACCAGCCCAGTCGCGAAGCTCCGCCTCTAACAGTGATTTCGAATCGCTATAGTAGTATGTGATTGGCGGTCTGACACGGTAATACGCTTTGCGTCTCGTGAACTGATGACAACAAGGCATAAAATCAGTTCTAAATATAGCGCTGAACATTTAATGATTAATTTAATACATATTGGAAAGCGTCGCAATATGCGATTAATTGACACGAAATGCCGTTCTTTCATTGTCATTTCGTGGGAACGAATCGTTATTTCGTGGGAACGAATTAATAAAAAAAAAAGAATTCTACGCCCCCTGCGGGGCTCCGTAGATTTGAATATATCATAAAAGACTGTCGAAAAGTGAGACATCCTTTGGAAAACTCACTGTATTCATATGATATTTAGGTTTGCTATAATTTTGCATATGCAGCCTATGTTCAATAAATGTAAATTCATTAATTGAAATTTCTAGACGATCCTAAATTTGCACTTACGAACATTTTAGCCGTACGAAGTTTAGTGAAACGGGCCCTGGGAGATCCCATGATGTCCGTTGTGGAGAGGCTCCACCACTGCGATTTAGACAACCGAGTGGTGTTGTAAGACATGTGTGAATGTGGTGCTTTGTAATCATGTCCAGACAGTAAAGCTTGTCAAATACATATACTGAGTCGTTCTGAATGTCTGCTGTGCACTCAGGTAATTACATTTGTGCAAGATTGACTACGCAAGGCTGGATTGATTTTGGTGAAAGCATTGCACCCCTTTCGTTCTTCGTTAGAAATGTCTCAGTATTGACCATAGTAGGGGCATGTACTATTATTATATGTGGTATACTATAGGAATGAATGGCCTTTTTGTGGAATTTATCGGAGTATAAACTTGGAAAAGTCGCGGGAATACTGGACGAAGGCCGGAAGGCCTCGTCCAGTATTCCCGCGACTTTTCCAAGTGCTTCGTCCAGTATTCCCGCGACTTTTCCAAGTTTATACCCCGATAAATTCCACAAAAATGCCATTCATTCCTTATAATTCCAGCATTTGAAATAAATTCATCAAGAACATGTGTTTATTTTCCGTTTTCTTAAGAATTATTTTAACTGCGCCTCACGGTTACGGAAAGTAGTTCGGTGTGGGAGTTTACTGGGATATAAATTTTGGACAGAGGCTTGCTACGAGCCAATCAAATGTTAGGGAATTGTGTAAATATTTTTGTGCTGGAATTATAGTCAAATAGCTCTAAACGGGAAAACCGGAAAACGTCTATATGCTTATGTATGTGGGTTAATGATTGCTACATGCGATGATTGTGAGTGTTCATGATCGCGAAGCACGTACATATTGTCATTGAGTGCTCATATAGCTGAACTACAATGGAACTTCTCTAAACCGGACACAATGGGATCTCCCAGGGTGTCCGGTTTAGAGAGATTCCAGTGTGCATCAAAGTTTATCCGTCAATGTATCAAACTTACATCTCAACGATAATGTTAAATATGATGGCTGTATATGGCATACAATTTCTGTGAAGATCAGGAGATATGTTAAATCTACATATGCATACGGCTGTACGTCAATGCCAACCTGGTCTGGCCTGGAAACATAACAAGATGACGGTTGCGAGAATTTAGCGAAAACAAAATAGATATTATTTCTACAATGGAATAAAACGAGTCATCATATATCAGATTGGACATGCAGTTTTCAATTAAAATGTCCACTTTCACAATTTTCCGTAATTTATTATAATCATAATTGTGGAATTATAAGCTGCAAACGTAATCCCTTATTTAACGATGTTAACATTACTATGGACGTAAAAGCCGTTGCCAGGTTTACTTACCGGAAATAAATATCTGTGCATTTTTTTATCTCAATCGTTGAAGAGCTCTTCATGTTAGATAATAACTCTAATGGAAGTAACAGCTTATCGAACTTGAGAGAGAAATAAACACTTGCTTCGATTCCAGTAGCCGATTTCATCAACATTGCAAAGTATACTTTACTAGCAAAGTATACTTTGAGGGAGTAATCATTTATTTTTCCTGAAATGCATTATTTCATATAGAACTAAAAGTATGCAGAATTATTATACTGAATTTATTACATTATCACAGCCATTAAATGGCTGTGATAATGTAATAAATTCAGTATAATAAAAATTAATAAATGTTTCAAAAAATTGAAAATTTCTCCCTCAAAGGTATACTTTCCTACTAAAGTATACTTTGCAATGTTGATGAAATAGGCTACTGAACATGTGTCGGGGCTACCCATTGGTCACCCGGCTGGTGAAGTTATATGGTAGGTTGACACAAATGGAACGGTAATTTATATAGAAATACAATAAGAACTCTAAATTACAGCGTTCATGACGTATTGTATACTTATTAACCATTTCACCCATAAGTAACCGGAATGGATCTTTATATGTTAATTTCCAGACCAATCCAATCGTCACAAAATGATTTTCTGACTAGTCCATTTATGAAAAGGGGATGTTTTTGTTCCCAAAATGTGAAATTACTTGCAAAAGGTGCAGATCCTGATGAGACGGCTCGTCACGAGCCGGCTCATCTGGATCTACACTATTTGCCAATAACATTATGTAGGCCTATGGTGTTGAAATGGCAAATTAATAAACACTTATATAATTAACCCTTTGAACCCGAAAGCCCACTATATCGGTTTATGCAAACAGTGCAGATCCAGATGAGCCGGGAGAGCAGATCCAGATGAGCCGGCTCGTAACGAGCCGTCTCATCAGGATCTGCACTGTTTGAAAGTAATTTTCATATTTTTGAGAAAAACAAATACCCCCTTTTTATAAATGGAATAGTCTGAAAATCATTTAGCGATGATTGGATTGGTTGCAAAACGAACATATCACAGCCCATTCAGTTACTTAGGGGTGAAAGGGTTAAAGCACTACCGGTTTCGTTCGACTCTTCAGGGGTGTGTGTAGATTATTCCAATCTGTATTTCACATCTTATACAACTATGAAATTAACTTTTATAAATGGAAATCGTGGAATTCAATATGGCAGAAATAAACCACAGTGCAGCAAGGTTTATTATTCAATCTCTGTGTTATATAAACACGTGCCTGATTGGATTGGAAGCAATTGACGTTTATGCCCTTTAATAAGATAGCTGGTGCCACTTTGTTGACACTACAAGAGCTGCAGTGTGGCAACTACTGCAGCTAGACTGTGCCTGTGACTTGATAAACTGGGATTATCGTTTTGCGATCAATGTAGACCGTGATCAGCCTACGCGTCCGCGCTGTCTGATCACGATCACAGGTTCTTGAAGAAATGTTCATATGTCGGTGTTTTATGGGTTATTTCGGTATCTCTGGTGGTTTGGGTGTATTGTTACCAACATACAATTTACGTCACTTCCCGCGAGTTACACATATACGTACGGGTATTTTGACAATAAGAATGGGGCCCGAAAGCTCGGAACGGTGAATGTGTAGATGGTTGACTATTTGTGTCGTGTGTAATGATTGAGCATTAGTAGTTGCACAAGACTATGTACATTACCCAAAACACGAAATCCATCCAAATCTACCCACAATCCACCAAAATACCCATATGACACCAACATTCGGACCATCTGTTCAAACACCTGTTATCACGGTCTGCATTGATCGCTATTATATCGGTGGAGTATTCACCATGTTTTATGTCTACATTATAGGAATGAATGGCCTTTTTGTGGAATTTATCGGGGTATAAACTTGGAAAAGTCGCGGGAATACTGGACGAAGGCCGGAAGGCCTCGTCCAGTATTCCCGCGACTTTCCCAAGTTTACATCCCCGATACATTCCACAAAAAGGCCATTCATTCCTTATAATTCCAGCATTTGAAATAAATTCATCAAGATAATGTGTTTATTTTCCGTTTTCTTAAGAATTATTTTAACTGCGCCTCATGGTTACGGAAAGTAGTTCGGCGTGGGAGTTTACTGGGATATACATTTTGGACAGAGACTTGCTACGAGCCAATCGAATGTTAGGGAATTGTGTAAATATTTCTGTGCTGGAATTATAACGGCATGTTGTAGTCACCAGTCGACAGAGATCAAGAGCCCTGGGGCCAGTTTGTTTCACTAAACTTCGTACGATAAAAATGTTCGTAACTGCAAAATTATGATAGTCTGTAAATTTTACATTAACAATATTTTCTTACAACCAATTGTTGGATTTACATTTATTGAGCATAGGCTGCATATGCAGCCTATGCTCAATAAATGTAAATCCATCATTTGAAATTTCCAGACGATCCTAAATTTGCACTTGCTCACATTTTAATCGTACGAAGTTTAGTGAAACGGGCCCCTGTTGCCGATTTCACCAAAATGTCTAAGCATACTAAGTATACTTTGAGGGAGTAATCATTTATTTTTCCCGAAATGCATTATTTCATATAGAAGTAACGACTGCATATATTTGATGATTACAAGTATGCAGAATTATTATACATGTACTGAATCTATTACATCATCAAGGCCAAAATGGCTGTGATAATGTAATATATTCAGTATAATGAAAATTAATAAATTTATCCTGAAACACTAAACAATATTAAAATGTCTCCCTCAAAGTGAACTTCGCAAGATAAGTATACTTTGCAAATTTCTAGCAAAGCATACTTTGAGGGAGAAATTTTCAATTTATGGACACATTTATTTTTATTTTTTTTTACTGAATTTATTACATTATCACAGCCATTTTGGCTGTGATAATGTAATACATTCAGTATGAATAATTCTGCATATTTTGAATCATCAAATATATTCAGTCGTTTGTTCTATATGAACTAATGCATTTCGGGAAAAATAAATGATTACTCCCTCAAAGTATACTTTGCTAGATAAGTATGCTTTGCAATTTTGATGAAATCGCCTACTGGTCATAGAGACCATACGCCCATTCCTCATATCACAGCGACAAATACGTTAGCATTTGACACTACCGGGCATATTGTATGTCACGTTGCAGACCATGACTAGTCCCAGAATATTATACATTCAGACTCTCACAGTCAACAACAAACCTGCACAGTCAACAACAAACCAGCACAGTCAATAACAAACCAGCACAGTCAACAACAAACATGCACAGTCAACACCAAACCTGCACAGTCAACAACAAACCTGCACAGTCAACAATAAACCAGCACAGTCAACAACAAATCTGCACAGTCAACAACAAACCTGCACAGTCAACAACAAACCTGCACAGTCAACAACAAACCAGCACATTCAACAACAAACCAGCACAGTTAACAACAAACCTGCACAGTTGTAGTCAACAACAAACCTGCACATCAACACAACAGCACAGTCAACAACAAACCTGCACAGCAACAACAAACAGCCAGTCAACAACAAACCTGCACAGTCAACAACAAACTGACAGTCAACAACAAACCTCACAGTCAACACAAACCTGCACAGTCCAAACAGCACAGTCAAACAACATAAACCCACAGTCAACAACAAACCAGACAGTCAACAACAAACCTGCACGTCAACAACAAACCGCAGTCAACAACAAACCTGCACAGTCAACAACAAACCTGCACAGTCAACAACAAACCTGCACAGTCAACAACAAACCAGCACAGTCAACAACAAACCTGCACAGTCAACAACAAACCAGCAACAACTCGATCAAACCTGCACAGTCAACAACAGCACAGTCAACAAATCACATCAACAAACCTGCACAGTCAACAACAAACCAGCAATCAACAACAAACCTCACAGTCAACAACAAACCTGCACAGTCAACAACGAACAAACCTGTCAACAACAAACCTGCATAGTCAACAACAAAACCAGCACATTCAACAACAAACCAGCACAGTCAACAACAAACCTGCACGGACGGACACTTCACATCGTTAGCGGGATGTATTAAAAGTGCATAGTGTATAACTTTCTTGCGTATGAGAGTTGAATCTGGTTATACCCCTGCTATGGGTAATATGATTATTCCTAATCCTATTACTTTTTGGGGAAGGGGTCAAGTGGCTTTGGTGTGGTATGGACATAGCACCAGGTCAGGTTATTCTAATTTCAGAGCTGAATATATTTTCAACGTAAATATTCCGTTCTGATTTTGGGATTCCCACGTCCCCCAATGCAGCAGGTTTAATATGGGATCGAACACGTTAGCCCGGCCTTAAATGACCTTAGCTGTTGATAGGCCGTTAAATACCAACAAACAAACAAACAAATCACAAATGGCAGCCGATAAAATTTGTTTCCGGCATGTTCAATGTTCTTCTGGTAGAATGGCTAATAGTGAAAAACATGATCGCGGCGACGAATCTAATTGTTAGTCTGGGCCCGGTTGCTCAAAACCTCTGTTAGCTTAACAGACTGTTAAATCCTTAGCGATGCTAAGGATTTAACAGTATGTTAAGCTAACAGAAGCTTTGAGCAACCGGGCCCTGATTGCTGGCACCGAATGTGTTGTCATTTGCGCTGGACTGTTCCCCGGGGTCTTAGAGTTTATGATATATGTGTAACGTTGTTGTTGTCACATCTCACTTGCAACTACACGAACAACGGAGTAGTTCTGCATATATACTTTTATTGACACACAATCGATCGTATAGTGGATTTATTCTAAATTATAGATCTCAGAGTCTCAGAGTTAGCACCCATGTCCAGACTATTAAATGCGTAATAAGGCGACCCGGTGTCGCATTTTCAAACTACTCCCCCTGATAAAAGTACTCCCCTATGGTAGTACACAGACGGGAGTCGTTTGAAAATGGTTTAACTGCCATTTTCAAACGACTCCCCTCTGATACACAGACGGGAGTCGTTTGAAAATGGTTTAACTGCCATTTTCAAACGACTCCCCTCTGATACACAGACGGGAGTCGTTTGAAAAATGGTTTAACTGCCATTTTCAAACGACTCCCCTCTAGTACACAGACGGGAGTCGTTTGAAAATGGTTTAACGGCCATTTTCAAACGACTCCCCTCTGATACACAGACGGGAGTAGTTTGAAAATGGTTTAACGGTCATTTTCAAACGACTCCCCTGGAATTATAAAGGTGTGTGTTTAATACCTCAGCCATATCTGCTCTAGGGCTAGGATACGGCGGCCCAAAATCGATAGAAACGTGTGGCGGCCGTAGAGGCCGTAGCCATGCCGTATAACCTAAAACCCTAAAATTCAGATAAATGTACGCCGTTTATGGTAAGCGTTTGCCCTTATGGTATACGATAAGCGGCTACGTGCATAATCCCACCGTGCATGTACGCACTTACAATATACTGATGGGGAGTGGTTTGAAAATGGGTGCACACGGCCATTTTCAAAGTACTCCACTGATTAAAACAACGAGCAAGACGATATGACGCACATAATCACTTTACGCGTTTGTTATATATGACAATCGTCTACCGTGTTGGTCATTACGTTTAAAGTTTCATTGTCCATGCACCCATGTACAATATACTGATGGGGAGTGGTTTGAAAATGGATGCAAACGGCCATTTTCAAAGTACTCCCCTGATTAAAACAACGAGCAAGACGATATGACGCACACAATCACTTTACGCGTTTGTGATATAAGACAAGCGTCTACCGTGTTGGTCATTACGTTTAAAGTTTCATTGTCCATGCACCCATGTACAATATACTGATGGGGAGTGGTTTGAAAATGGATGCAAACGGCCATTTTCAAAGTACTCCCCTGATTAAAACAACGAGCAAGACGATATGACGCACACAATCACTTTACGCGTTTGTGATATAAGACAAGCGTCTACCGTGTTGGTCATTACGTTTAAAGTTTCATTGTCCATGCACCCATGTACAATATACTGATGGGGAGTGGTTTGAAAATGGATGCAAACGTGAGTATATACCGCTAAGCGAGCAATTTGTACACTCCCCAGACAGTCCAAACGGACAGCCTTATATATTCTACGGATGACATTTAATTAATGCTGTGGCATCAGAATTATTTGGTTTCAACCAGCTATAACGAGTAGTATTTATCAACAAGTCCGTCACACCGATATGAACATTGGACAACAGGCCATATCGTTACATATGTACGAGTAACGAAGGAAAGTTTATGGCCACAATGCGGCTGCTGTCTTTTGTTAGGGTACATGAGCTAGATCCAACAAATATAACACTCATATACGGTTTTCTCAGTATATATCAATGGTCTTCCACCTGTATGAGCAGATAAGCCGCTAGTGACGAACAATACTAGTAACTCTTGACATCAGCTCCAGTACCATTACGAACAGTAACTCTTTCAATCTACTCCCGTACGGTACGGGAGTAGATTGCAAGAGTTACTGTTCGCCACGAATATCGACCGTACAGTCGGACAACCGTGCTCTCTAAGTTATTTATCGAACAACCATATCATTACGAGGCCTGCGTATCGTGGTAACAATGGGAACAAACTGGGTGATATTGGATAAATAATACACAGCGTCACGCATAGCAGCCATAATCAGGATTGATGATAAACAAATTATAACATCCGATATAGAAAATAAAATGCACAAACCTTAAATAAATTGCCAAAATCAATAGCACTCCCTTCTGGAGTCGTGGCAGATGCTCACACAATGGAATCAACGTTGCCCTAACGCCATAGAAATTATATCTCCCAGCAAACGTAAATGAAGATTGATCCCGGAATAAAATAGACATCTAACTCGTTAGTGAAGAGGGTGAAAATCCAATTGCGAGGTTATAGAAGGTCGTTAGACAGTGTATGCCGTCACTTCGTGTTTGCTTAATCGAAATACAATTCTGAATGTGGGCTATGATGTTTCAGTGCGTGGTCCGGGGATGAATTTATTTAAATAGAGGCACGACATTACCTTCTATACACTGACGCTGGCCTAGTTACCAGGCACCAGGGGACCGTTTCACTAAACTTCTTTTAGTCGTACGACGTTTAGTGAAACGGCCCCCAGCTCGTTAGAAGGTTTCTTTATCTCTGAAAACTGTCGAGAACCTGTCCGATGTCAATAAGAAGGTTTTAAGCAAGATACAAGTAATACACGAAACTGGCGGCCGTTTCACTAAACTTCGTACGACTAAAATGTTCGTAAGTGCAAAATTATGATAGTCTGTAAATTTCACATTAACAATATTTTCTTGTAAACAATTGATGGATTTACATTTATTGTGCGTAGGCTGCATATGCAGCCCATACTCAATAAATGTAAATCCATCAATTGATATTTCAAGACGATCCTAAATTTGCACTTACGAACATTTTAGTCGTAAGAAGTTTAGTGAAACGGGCCCCAGTTTCGTACAATGTTTTCTGGGAGTTTCAAACAGTAATTTATTCTAGAGAAAAAGTATGGATGGGAATGGTTTTGCACCATCACAGTACATTTGCCTCTGGATGATGATCGAGAAAATATGCAACTTTATTTTTTGACTATCCATGAATTACCGTGTTTTACCCGTGAAATCAAAATCCATCTTACACCCGTGAAATACCAGATGCACCCGTGCAATATCGATTTCGAAAAGTCACGGTTTTGCCGAACTACTTTCTTAGGCTCCGCCCAAATAGGGAATTGCCTAGTTGCACGATTATGTCCCTTGCACACATCGATTATCTCCCTTGCTGGATGCGCACACTTGGCACGCGAGCAACTGTTGTTGTCTGCAAACGAATATCAAAATGGAGGAGGAAATTCTCGATTTCTTGTCCGAAGATGCGGACCTAGACAATTTGCTATCGCAAATAGAAACCAACTGCGCTGAAAATCCTGCCATTGAATATGGGAAGTTTGTGATACCACCTCTAATCCAGGACAGGACATTCAAAGAAATAAGTTCTGAAGATGTAGACACTTTCCTTCACGAGAACGCTAATCCCCAAACAAGAAGAAAGACGCTGGCTGACGTTACAATCTTTCAGAAGTTTCTAATCAGTAGGGGAGAAAAGAGGAATGTACAGTACATACCACCAGACATCCTAAATGAACATATCTGTTCCTACCTAATTGTGGTGAAGAAAAAGAATTTGGCAAGATTATGAGCCAGGGACCCTACGAGGTATGATAAGTTCACTGGACCGGCACATGAAAGAAGCATGTAGCAAGATGTGTATTATAAAAGACAGAGATTTTTGTAAAGCAAGAGATGTACTGAAAATGAAGCAGAAGCAGCTAAAACGGAAAGGTTTAGGAAATAAACCGAAGGCAGCAGAACCTTTGAATGATGAAATCCTGCAAACAATGTACGATGCAAACACACTTGGATATCAGAATGCCAGAGCCTTGTTGCACAGCATGTGGTTAATATGCACTACATATTTCGGCATGAGGACCGGGCAGGAAGTTTACAACCTGCGGTGGGGAGATGTAACTATGTGCCTTGATGAAAGCTATTGTCGAGAGTAAATACAACTTGACACAGAGCGTCAAACTAAAACACGGACTGGGAGCAATCCAAAAGACACACGGTAAGATTAAATAGAAAGTTCATTTCATATATTCATGTTGTTAATAAAATGTATGAATCTGAAGTGACAACTAGCCGAAACAAGAAATAGATTGAGGATATTTGCTTATTTTAGTGCAAGATCTAATTTTACCGAATGATGTTGAACACCAAACGAGGTATTTTCACGAGTAGCGAAGCGGTTTGGTGTTCACGAATGAAAACGATTCTAAACGATTCATGACGCTATGTAAGACCTTTTTAAAAGCTTTTCCACTATTTGTAAATTTTGTCAGACAGGAAAAAATATTTAGTCGCAGTGTGTATTGAAACACAGCTATATAGAATATAGAATACGGTATCCAAAAACATAAACATGTACATATAATATCCACTATTAATGCATACATTCACATTGTAATAAAAATCATAATACAGTAGTGTAATAAATATGCAAATGATGAGACCGCTACAGAAAAGATGATTGGTGATCAGTACAGCTTCAATTAATGTTGCTTAGCTTATGCAATATATAGAACAAATTTGTGTTAATTTAATACGATATTTATTAAACTTGTTGACTGATTTCATAAGATGCTCGGCATAGCCTTGTTTCTTATGAAATCAGTAAACTTGTTTAATAAATATCATATTAAATCATCACTCATGCAAGATCCTCTACTTGTATATTGAAACAAATGAAGCAAATATGCGACTTGGTTTTTTCAGACAGCTGAAGCCCAGAGTCTATGCGAACCCGGAAGATTCAGCAAGGGACCCAGTGTTTCTGTACAAGATGTACAAGGAGAAAAGGCCCAGGGAGATGGATGTGCCAGACACTGCATTTTTCCTAACACCAGGAAGTGGGGGTCAACATTCGGGGTACAAAAAAAATCCTGTTGGGATCAACAAAATATATGGGATAATGCAAGAAATGAAGGAGGATGCTGGGATACAATCGCCCAGTGTAACACCATACAGGTAAATATAGAGAATAGTAGGTTAGTGCCGTGAATGGGAAAACATATCTGGCAAGGCTCAGGAAACGGGATGAGCGAGGCTCTGCCGAGCACATCCCGTTTTCGTGCCGCGCCAGATATGTTTTCCCATTCACGGCACTAACCTACTATTCTATTTATCCCGTGAACAGTTACGAAAGGCTGTAAAATGCAAAAATAGTATTGACTGGATATCAAAAATGTTTCACGGCACCGTGTTTCACGGCACATACGTACTGTGTTGACGGGAATAAATATGGTAATGGTGTCATTTGACGGACCTTGACAAAAAGTTTATTTTCAATTATCTACTATTAGTAAAAAAACAAACACTTTCTTAACCTTATTAAGTAATATGTAGAATATTGTATAGAAGAGAACTAAATGTATATGATCACATGAACATTTCTTTCCAAATATGAGGCCCCTTGAAATAACACCCATCGCCCTACATTTAGTATGTTTAGTAAACATATTAAAGCAATGGTAATCAAAATAACAAATAAAACACTATGACTAGTACCTTAAAATATACAGCATTCTTGATTCTTCATTCTTGATAATCTCTATGATGAATCAGGTGCTTGTATCTATGCTTGTAACACAACTGTTCTACCTTATATTCAAAGAACAGTCGCCTCAAGAACAGACATTTGCAACCAGTACGACAATGTTGACATTGTCTGTGTATTCCATCAATCTTCATTGTTGATCTTGAAATTGTATATGATGAATCAGGTGCTTGTATCTTGCAACACAACTGTTCTACTTTATAATATATAGTAAATACATAATTAGTGACGGCGAATATAAAATATATTCGGTTGAGCCTTAGACAGCTTTATTTGGGCGAGCTTTAATTTATACCGCATACTAAAGTTAATTGTTTGAACGTGCGCAACGTCATGTTTCGACGTAATTCCATCGCCATACGTCACAAATGTAGTGACGTCATTCTAAAATAAATGGCAACGTCCACGCTATGTAAATTCGGTATTGCATCTGATTAAACTTAAATTAATGAAAAGCAACTTGAAAATTAACAATTAGCCTATATTATGTTTTCCTTTCAGTGCAAGAAAAAGACTGATCCAAAAGTTGAACGACGATGGCGTGCCACCAAATCAAATAATTCAAATATCAGGCCACAAAAATGTTAACAGTTTAAACAACTACAGCCATATGGACACTGAGCAAACAAGAAACATCTCGGATATACTTTGCAACAAAAAAAACACCAGAATCAACAATACAACCTCTGAGAAAACATACCCCACCCACTTCTCCATCACATGTGTCACGAATGAATATTAATCAAGGCGGCAACCAGTCTATCATTATGGAGAACTCGGCAAATTTCCGCTTATTATTGACATTAAATGTAGAATTATTTCGTTTTGGGCAAAATTAGTTTCAGGGAAGCAGAGTAAATTATTGTTTCTTATGTATAAGTTATTATATACACAACATGAAGCAAATGTGACTCATTTCCGATGGATTCAGAATGTTAAATCTATTTTAACTGAAATTTGAGTTCCTGGCGTATGGCTTAGCCAGAACGATGTTAATGCTATCTGGCTGAGCCACTACGCCTGGACTCAGCTTCAGAACCAGTTTATTCAGTCATGGCTCACCAGCATCGATTCATCTTCACGTGGAATTACGTATAGAATCTTTAAAACAGAGTTTGGATTAGAAACATATTTAATTAATCTCACGGAAAGGTTAAGAAAAACATTGACCAGATTTCGAACTTGTAATCATAGACTGGCGGTCGAAACTGGTAGATGGACAGGTGTGCCGAGAGCAAGCAGGGTCTGCAACAAATGTGGCGCTGGTACTCTCGGTGACGAGTTTCATTTCCTTTTCGAGTGCCGCTTCTATGATGAAAACGGTATATCAAGCCATTTTATTTTAGAAGACCAAATATTTTAAAATTCGCACAGCTATTTGAGAAAAAATCTGGAAAGCAATTAAGAAATTTAGCTATTTTTATAAGAAATGCTTTATGGTTATAATGACTAGTGAGCTTATACATATGCATTTTGTATTTTTACCCATCGTTGTATTATGTAATCTATTGTATACCTCGTGTGTCACGTATGTGGCTTAGAGTGAATAAAATGTATTGTATTGTATTATCCCTACAGGTTTTTCAACGGGAATGTTAGCTTCACTTTTTCCAACCAGTGGCAATCCCAACAAAATAACACGAATCCCGACCCCGTAGTTTGTAATGTGGCGACATCGGTTTATGCATCATGATACGATTATACACTTCATTCCTCGCCTGTGATCCTTGAAAATAACCGTCAAACACTAGTGCATAACAGCGACAGTGAATAGGGAATGTGTGTAGACATCAAATGATGTCAAAAACACTTTAAAACCAATATTTTGTGACAATATTCTCGTTATTTCGATAAAAGATGGCGGCACTTTAGTTTTCTCGCTTCATTATATATTCATGTAACATATTATTCCGCAGGTTGCCGTTGCCATGGCGGTATTTTTGCGTAGAAAATCCATAAAATATACACATCGAATTGTTAATTTATGTTAAAGCGTATTTAGTTTTTCCTATTAATATGATTCAGTGTTTTCTATAGACACGGGATAGTTCTGTTAGTCTTAAATCTCCTCCACAAAAATGTAACTACTTTGTAATGCGGAGTGTGAAAGAAGAAATTGGAATTTAAGGCACCCCACGGGTTACGATAGAAAATGGAGGTATCTAGCGGGAGCATAAAATAATTAAATAATGCGAAAATCGGTAAAAGGAGCGTTATATAGTCATAAAAGAAATAGAATATTTGTTTTCTTCAGTGTAAGATCGATTTTATTTCATCTCGTGGACGAAAAATGTCGGATTTTCACGAGTGGCGAAGACATTTTTCGTCCACTCGATGAAATAAAATTCGATCTTACATTGAAGAAAACAAATATCCTCTATTTCAGTCTCTAGTTCCGCAAGTGATCAGTTTTTGTGGAGATAACATATTTCAGTACTTTCTTTACTTTGATTGGAGTTGTTGATATATTGTTGGAGGAATTAATAAACCATGTCTGTAGCCTGTGCAACCGCTCCTATTCATAGTTGTGTCTATTTTCACAGAACAACAGTGAAGGTTAAATGATAAATAATTTAATGTACGTCTAAAGTAATTGAAAGAGAACATAACGATATTCTTCATTGTTATTTAAATTCTTTATTTAGAAGCCTATATAAATAAGTTTCTAACTTGATGGGTTACTCCAATATGTAGATACGTGATACATGCGTGCAAATGTGGCACACGAATGCCACTTTAAATATGTGATTGAAGGAGATATAAGGCTTATGGGATTTGCGACCAGTGTATACCCAGATCTGATCTGGGTCTGCACTTTCGTCATTCAGTCAATGAAACACAAGTACTGCTTCTAACGTATAGTGTTGATCCTTACCAGGCTTCACTTGTGCGCTAGAAGATCAAACGTTTGAATATCCATACATCCCATAAACCACATTTGTCCAGTCACAAGGTGTATGATCACGTGGTACTAACAACAACAACAAGTACCGATTCAAAGTACGTATTCTTTTATAGTGTCCTTATTACGTAACTGATTTTGATGCAATATGGCGCATCAAACGCGTCTTGTTAAGCTGCATTTGTTGGTCTCTGTATGATCGCCCAAACTTCTGTCGTTTTTGCGAAGAATCGATTTCCGTGTCTCCGACGGAAATCGATTCTTCGCAAAAACGACATAAGTCTGTGCCAAACTCCATAGACCACCAAATGCAGCTCATGAAGACGAGTTTGTTGTTCGATATTTTATCAAAATCCGTTGCATATTAAGGAAAATATCAAATAATACTTACTTTGGAGTGGGCGACGTTGTTGTTGTTGTAACCACGTAATCATGCACCTTGAGTCACAGCCATATACATTGTATTATCCTTCACCCATCTGACGGTTATACGATTTAAGGACACTTTATTTGGCTGCCAGCGGGTGAATCTGTGTGTAGATAGGCCACTTTCTGTCTGCGGAAATCCACATTATTGTTCTTTTCTCATTACCAACTAACAATAAACAAGACATGACAATTATTATTGTAAATATATCGCCTGCAGTCATACCTCAGTGGGTGAATGCATTATAGAACGTAGCTTGTGACATTCATGTGTCTGTGACTGGGTTGTATGTCCTGTGTGACCAGCATAGACCCAGATCAGTATGTGCATCCGCACAGTCTGATCACGGTCTGCACTGTTCGCCGTTTAATCGGTGAAAAGCCTTACATACTTCTTATTAAGAATTAGAAATGTCAGAAAAGGTTGGAAAGGTTGTATTGCGATACATGAAATGTGATTGCTTCAAACCTTAAATAAAATATGTTTGGGCCTGACCCGACGTTCCGAGTTCGATACTCACGTCTTTGGGCGGTGGCCGAGCGCACATTTAACTCTGTTGTTTTTTACAAACTTGTTCTACACTAAAGCCGAGTTACAGAAAATGTAATAGACTTTCAAGTTTTGTACTGAAGCTTTTCATCCGCTGAGTAAGATAACATATGATAGCACCGTTTTATGTAATCCCCCGGTTTTTGTAACGCCGCAAATATTAATATTGCGATATACGAGATATGCTTGGTAACTGCATACCTGGAAATCAGGTATGTACAGGCTGATCCTACGTTTTAAGATCAATACTATAGGAATGAATGGCCTTTTCGTGGAATTTATCGGTGTGTAAACTTGGAAAAGTCGCGGGAATACTGGACGAGGCCTTCCGGCCTTCGTCCAGTATTCCCGCGACTTTTCCAAGTTTATATCCCCGATAAATTCCACAAAAAGGCCATTCATTCCTTATAATTCCAGCATTTTAAATAAATTCATCAAGAAAATGTGTTTATTTTCCGTTTTCATAAGAATTATTTTAACTGCGCCTCACGGTTACGGAAAGTAGTTCGGCGTGGGAGTTTACTGGGATATAAATTTTGGACAGAGACTTGCTACGGGCCAATCAAATGTAAATATTTTTGTTCTGGAATTATTCAAGCTTATTACTTATATTACTACTCAAGGAATATGTAACTCAGTATGTTTTCAACTTTTTCTACATTATATAGCCCGAGTGATTCGAATGTCATTTTTTTTAAATTGTTCTACATCGTAGCCGAGGGACATATGTATTATAAAATACAGGCGTTACAAAAACACTTAACGTACGCTACGGTTTTTCAAAACCTCAAATAGTATTATTACGTCATAGCATAGTATGCTTCGTGCGGGTGGCTGTATACTACTTAAACCTGAATGTTTTGAGCTCGATACTTATAGTCCAGGAGCCAACAGAGATTTATTTAAGTGTCTTGTTGCAAAAGGTTTGAATGTTGCTTCTTGTATGACATTTTCTCTAGGTTTCAGAAATGCGCGTCTTAAATGCACCAGCCTGTGCAACTTTTCTGTAAATCTCGCTTTATCACGCGAGTTCTCGCCGAAATTATGACAATCGCGATACAAACATAGTATTACATGATAAGATTTAGCTTTCGCTTTTGATTTGTTTCCGTATATTAGTGAGCCATACATCATGAGTATATTTAATGAAGTTATAATGACAATACTCAAACCATAAATGGCCGCCATAAAGAAAATTGTTTTCTATCAGAAAATGGCATTTGCTTCTCATTTACAGCCTAATAAAGACACATCATGTGATTTAAAGCTATTATACTATGTCTACAAGCTGCAAATACAGTGGAGTCGGGTGTAAGTGCACACACGAACGAACACGACAGGTTGGTTAACTACCCACCCAAAGTGTATGTTGTTACCACTCAGTTGAACCGTCTCGCCGAGACGGTTCAACTGAGTGGTAACAACATACACTTTTGATGCCAAATGAAAAAAAATGCAGATTTTTTTTCATACATGAATTACAGTGGGGTCAGCGTGTAAGTGCACACACGAACGAACACGACAGGTTGGTTCGATCATTAAGGGGAGTAATGATGTGTCGGTATAGCATTTTCAAACCACTCTCCTAGATAAAATACTATATATTATTTTGAAACCGGCCACACAACGGGTTTCTAAACATTCTAGAGTGTTTTGAAAATGACCAGTTAAGCAATTTTCAAAACACTCCCCTTTAGTTTCAGAGGAGTGTCTTGAAAATGGCTTTGCGGGCCATTTTCAAAATACTCCTCTTGTTTTCCCGGTTATGTGAGTGTTTTAATGATGTGCCGAAATGTTCGAGGGATTATAAAAAATATTCTACCTCGTGAGTCCGTTCGTTCGTACGTCCGTGTGTCCGTTTAGCCTTCCATCAGAATGACGGTACATCGGCTGACTGGTCAGACATGACATAAACCCGATTTACAAAGTCTGTATTAAATTCACAAAACATGTAATTTGGAAACGACTTAACGTGCTGCTACGAGCATTAACGTAACGAATGACATCTGTCAATGCGCTCTATCGGTTTGCATGCGATATTATTGTGGAATATAATGGTATAGTTGACTGATTCTGATATCGGGCTGTGACTGGAGAAATTGGTCTAATTGGTGTTGCGACCAGTGTAGATCCAGATCAGCCTGTGCATCCGCACAGTCTGATCAGGATCTGCACTGTTCGCCATTCCATCAGTGAAATACCCGGCATGATTCTAAACAAGCATTATAGATCGTTATCAGTAGCCTATTTCACCAACAATGCAAAGTATACTTATCTAGCAAAGTATACTTTGAGGGAGAAATTTTCAATTTTAGGATAAATTTATTATTTGTTATTATACTGAATTTATTACATTATCACAGCCATTTTGGCTGTGATAATGTAATACATTCAGTATAATAAATCTGCATACTTTTAATCATCAACTATATGCTGTCGTTAGTTCTATATGAAATAATGCATTTCAGGAAAAATAAATGTTTATTCCCTCAAAGTATACTTTGCTAGAAAGTATACTTTGCAATGTTGATGAAATCGGCTGCAGGCTTCACGAGTGTGCTATTTGATCAAGGGCTACACTGGTCACACATCCCATACGCGCTAATTCGCCAGTGACAGCCACATATAAAGCTGAGGATAAGACACATGTCAAGGTTTGTACCTTCGGACATCTGCGTAATTTCATGAAATACGTTTACAAACTTTGCAATATTTTCCGTAAATGACATCAAAAGTTGTCAAAATCGTCAGTGTACATGCGGAATTATTTGCCGCATGTACTCTGAAGTTTTGTCAACTTTGAATTAATTTATGAAAAAATATTGTAAAGTTTGTAAACGTATTTAATAAAATTACGCAGATGTCCGATGTGTGGCCTGTCGACACAGAACTTTCCGTCGCTTGTAGACAGAGAAAGCAAGCGTAGATGGTGTGATTGAATTCCAAAAGATACACAAGTTACAGTGAAACCTCTCTAAACCGGACACCAAGATAACCTCTGTGATCTTATGTGTGATGGGTTTCTTGATAATTTATCTAAGTTGTTAAAGTATGTTCATGATTGCAAAGCACGCCAATACATTTCAAAATGGTCATATGACTGATGATTTACAGTGGAACCTCAATAAAACGGACACCCTGGGGACCTCCCAGGGTGTCCGGTTTAGTGAGGTTTCACTGTACCATTCTTGGGTAGTAAAATGATCTAAACAGTTTTTATATATATAGTAATTTCCAATAACCTCTGAAAGGAAGCAAATTATTATAATAAATATTATTTTAATAGTCACTATTTTAATAAACACTTAACAAACAGAGTGACAATTAAGATAATATGTATGTTATAACATACAGATATGACAAGTGTGGAATTCAATACGATAATCTGTGCATGACCTTCACATGGGCGCCATTAGTGTGTGCTACAACAAGGAATAACGGTAAAGTACGGCACTAACCTTGGCACTAAGAGGGTTTAACATGTTGTGCAAAAATGCGTGTGATAATGTTAAGAATGTATCATCCGAATACAAAAACATTCTATGAAGAGAATCGGAACTAATTTACTAAAATATTATGTGCATTTGACAGAAACGATAGAAGTGAACATTATATGCACTACTAAAGGTTAAGAGTGGATTGGTCTTTTGTTGAGAATGGTGTGGGACGATGCCTTACATTATAAAGCCAGTCCATGAATGGGAAAATAAATTAGACGTAATATACCGGATCGCAAATTAGTGACGTGTGGCTGTGCGTACGTATAAACGTACATACAAACATACATACGTCGACAACAATATAATATAATCGACCGCAAGTTGTAATTAAACTGATCTGTTGGCGGAATCATAGTTTGTGACAATCAGAATGGGCATTATCAAGGTGTATGATCATGTGGAGTTACAACAACAACAACGTCGCCCATTCCAAAGTAAGTATTATTTGATATTTTCCTTAATATGAAACTGATTTTGATGAAATATTGCGCAGCAAACGCGTCTTCATGAACTGCATTTAATAAGGACAATATAAAATAATACGTACTTTGAATCAGATGGATTCTGGAAGTTTGAGAACTTGTTGTTGTTAGTACCACGTGCTCATACACCTTGACATTCGAGGCAGAGTCTTGTATCTGATAGTTGATCATGACATGTGTGGCCAGTCGTGTACCCGATACAGTCACAATATACAAGGTGAATTATCACGTGGTTACAACAACAACAACAAATATTTCTGAAACTTCCATCAGCGCCTCCCATTCAAAGTACTTATTCGTTTATATTGTCCGTATTAGGTAATGGATTTCAGGCGCGGATCTGGCACTGGGTTGTGGGGGTTGCAACCCCCCCCCCCCCCCCCCATTCAGCCACAGAGGTTACGCAAATATGAACTCATATGAAATTGTCGTGATGGTATTCATGATGGACAAACATGTTCGATTTATGTTTAAAAACGTGAACCATACACAATTAAACGCAATGCGCAAACACAAAATTACTTCGTTCATCATAATGATGGTTCATCATGTTCGTCAGTCTTTGAGTGAGAATCATTTCCAATGGAAATGGACAAGGTTCATCGCTGGTGTAGGGTGAAACCGAGGCTGTTGCTTTGCTGTTTGCTTATAGTTCACTGGAAGGTTTTGGTGACTGTACTGTAGTCGAAAAACGCGGACCATTACGACCGTTTTTTTGTTGTTTTTTTCTCTCTTTATTTTTGAGGTACGGGCGAATCGCATTATAATTGAGATCGCGATACGCGATCACGATATAAAGGTGAGTTGCAGTGTATATACTACGGTACCGAGTGTCCGTTGACGTATAGTCAATGTCATTACATGTACTTATATTTTACGTCAGCTGATTACAGGTATGTGGTTTTGATAATCAGTTAACTTACAAAAGAATATCATCATAGCGGTACAAAATATAACAGTTTATTACCAGCTCGAGTCGGATTTTAAATCCCGTAAAACCCAGGAAAATGCATTTCAGGACATCTGTATTTCAATACCCCCCTAGCAAACTCGGTCCACTGCGTGAACCTCGACAACCCCCCCCCCCCCCTCTCAGAAACCTAGATCCGCGCCTGGATTTTGATGACATATGGCGCACCAAACGCGTCCTGTTAAAGAAAGCTGCATTTGGTGGTCTCAGTACTTTGACCTAGACTTTTGTCGTTTTTGCGAAGAATCGATTTCCATGTTCACTGACAAGACTGAAACGGAAATCGATTCTTCACAAAAACGACATAAGTATGTGCCGAAGACCCAAGACCACCACATGCAGCTCATGAAAACGCTTTTGCTGTGCCATATTTCATTAAAATCCGTTTCATATTAAGGAAACTATCAAATAATACTTACTTTAGAGTGGGCGCGCTTTCAACACATTCATCCATTGTTGTTGTTGTTGTTGTTCTAACCACGTAAGCATGCACCTAGATATAGGATTCTGTCAACAGAGCACTTAATATCACAGCTTAAGATCGTATATGACTGTGACAGGAGAAATGGGGCGTATGGGTTATGCGACCAGTGTAGATCCAGATCAGCCTGTGCATCCGCACAGTCTGATCAGGATCTGCACTGTTCGCCATGCCATCCGAATGAAACACCAATCCTGCTTCTAACAAGCAATATAGATCGTTATCAGGCTACATGAGTGTGATACATGTATTTGATCACAAATCCCATAAGCCCCATTTCTACAGTCACAGACACATATGATCACCAGCACCATTCGATGACGAGGACATAACAAAGTTGATATCAGGGCCCGGTTGCTCAAAGCTTCTGTTAGCTTAACAGACTGTTAAATCCTTAGCATTGCTAAGGATTTAACAGTCTGTTAAGCTAACAGAAGTTTTGAGCAACCGGGCCCTGATAACAAAGCCAGTATTTCTTCAAGCTAAACACTGATAGCACGGACGGTGAAGCAATGACTGATGTGGGCGTGCCTGACCGGGTGGAACTCGGCACGACACCAGAACAATTGGTATCGATATATCATCGGGAAACAATATATACACGTCAATACCTGCCACCCTCTGATATAAACACCGTTATCGCTGTTTAGATATTGCTTTTATGCTTTTATAAAATGCAACTGAGAAATAAATCTCAGTTTTTACTAGTCGAAAGTTGACCGAAGTTTTCATATGTGAAGTGAAAACTTTATCCAGCTGTCAATCAACCTTATCGACTACCAAAGGTTGGCAACGTTACGACGTGCATTTTGCCAAATAAAATTATGAGGGAATAGTAGTGGGCTTATTGTGGGCGGGTTGATATTGTAAACGTAATCACGAAATCCGCACCCGGTGAGGTAAAACGCATAAACCGTTTATTCCATCAACGATAGTAATCACGGATGTAGCTGGGATGACGTTATTGTGAATATTTATAAAAAAACTAATGTCTGCATGGCCATAGATCAAGGTGCATGATCACGTGGTTACAACAACAACAACGTCGCCCACTCCAAAGTAAGTATTATTTGATATGTTCCTTAATATTCAACGGATTTTTATGAAATATGGCGCAGCAAACGCGTCTTCATGAGATGCATTTGCTGGTCCAGGGAGTTTGGCACATACTTATGTCGTTTTTGCAAAGAATCGATTTCCGTGTCGGAGACACGGAAATCGATTCTTCGCAAAAATGACATAAGTTTGGGCGAAAATACAGAGACCACCAAATGCAGCTTAACAAGACGCGTTTGATGCGCCATATTTCATCAAAATCCGTTACGTAATAAGGAGAATATAAAAAAATATGTACTTTCAATCGGATGGATTCTGAAAGTTTCAGTACGTGTTGTTGTTGTCAGTACCACGTGATCATACACCTCGTAGATGAAGGAAGTGTTGCATTAAGTGGACATCGAGCATTGTTCCTAGAGTCCAAACGGACCAACATTGAAGTTTTACAGGATGCTCGTTAATGATATTTCGTCTCCTAATTTCTCTGCCGAGCATATACACGAACACTATAACCGTTCTTTCCTTCGTTGCCCGGTCGCGTAGAGACGAAAAATAAGGTTCCGTCTTTACGCGGCTTATAAACAAAGAAATTAAATTTCTTTATATGTGACCTGCCACAACAAAACCTGGCTTATTCAGCTATTGAACAGTGTAGCCGCTGAGCAGCTTGTGCAAGCATTTAGGATGAGATATACACGGCCAGATCACGTGGTCTACTGGGGCCCGTTTCACTAAACTTCGTACGACTAAAATGTTTGTAAGTGCAAATTTAGGATTGTCTGGAAATTTCAATTGATGGATTTATATTTATTGAGCATATGCTGCATATGCAACCTATGCTCAATGAATGCAAATCCAATAAGTGTTTACATGAAAACAGTGTTAATGTGAAATTTACAGATTATCATAATTTTGCACTTACGAATATTTTAGTCGTACGAAGTTTAGTGAAACGGGTTTAGCGTAATGGAGGCACCCATGAGTTCTGAGGTAAAATATATTTTTCATCCAGACGTCTGCGGTTTCTTCCTTTTAATGATGACCATGTTCCAGTTCGACAAAACCAAATTTAACAACATTATTCTGTAGATAATATCAGTGAACATTCTGTAGAGAAATATCAAAATGCAAAATTCTACAAATGCTCAGATGAACTGCAGAAGTAATGCTGCTTAATTGGTATTAATAAAGGAGGAAACCACAATCGTATTGCTAAAATATGAGATCTCCCTCACAACGCATGGGCGTCGCCATCTCTCAAAACCAAACCAATAAAGCGTGTGATTCCGAACCCAAGGTGCATGATCACGTGGTTACAACAACAACAACGTCGCCCAATTCAAAAGTAAGTATTTTTTTATATTTTCCTTAATATGCAACGGATTTTGATGAAAAATAGCGCAGCAAACGCATCTTCATGAGCTGCATTTGGTGGTCTAGGGAGTTTGGCACAGACTTATGTCGTTTTTGCGAAGAATCGATTTCCGTGTCGGAGACACGGAAATCGATTCTTCGCAAAAACGACAGAAGTTTGGGCGAAAATAAAGAGACAACCAAATGCAGCTTAACAATGCGCGTTTGATGCGCCATATTACATCAAAATCCGTTACGTAATAAGGACACTATAAAATAATACGTACTTTGAATCGGTACTTGTTGTTGTTAGTACCACGTGATCATACACCTTGGCACCATGATATGTGTAAGTGTTACATTAGATACACCAATAATATTTCCTCTGTACAATGGCGGATAGTGTATCCCCAGATCAGAATGCGCGGACGCGCAGTCTGATCTGGGGCTACAGTGACCGTAAATTGAATAAGCCAATTTCTCGTGACGAGATACTTTATATCTCATTTTCCGTGTCTGTGAAAATGCTAAGATGATCTGTAGCCTATTTAGCAATTACAATTACACGGACGTAACAAGCAATAATTACCGTCAATTACAAACAGCAATATATGGTAAAATGCCTCGCGATAAGTGACAGGCAGATGAAACTGACGTTCCAACGTCACAAAGTCACCAATAAATGCTCTATATAAATGTGGCTGTGACTGGAGAAATGGGGCTTATAGGCTTTGCTAACAGTGTAGATCCCGATCAGCCTGTGCATCCGCACAGTCTGATCAGGATCTGCACTGTTCGCCAGTCCATTAATGAGACACCCACCATGCTGCAAACAAGCAATATAGATCGTTGTCATTCTACATGAGTGTGTTATTTGATCAGGAGTTAAACTGGTCATAAATCGAATAACACCCATTTCTCCATCCGCAGCCACAAACGTCTTTGGTGCCTTCAGCCCGGAGTGTTCCCCAATATAGGTCAATGGTTCTTGTAAACAAGATAATAACGACGACGTGCTGGTTAGACCGTCCGGTCGATCATGGTTGATGTTCATGTAAACATTGGTGTCGTTTTCTGACTATGAGAGATTTGGGTCGAATGACCTTGCACCAAATGAGATGTCAATTGGGTTCATGGTATTTTATGAATGACTGGAACCTCTCTAAACGGGACGCCAAGGATATATATGTGATTTTATTTTTTACGAGAACCTTGGTCATTTATCTTAGGTGATAATGTCTGTTCATGATCACATATCACAAAAGTATGGCTCAGAAGTATAATATGCCTGATTTACAGGCCTATATAACCACATTGCGAGACACTTCTGCAGCACAAAGATGATTATATTTGTATGACGTGTGTGCGGCATGGGGCCGTGTCACTAAACTTCGTACGACTAAAATGTTCGTAAATGAAAATTTAGGATCGCCGTTTGGAAATTTAAATTCATGGATTTACCTTTATTGAGCATTGGCTGCATATGCAGCCTATGCTCAATAAATGTAAATCCAATACTTGTGTTCACGAAACCATTGTTAATATGAACTTTACAGACTATCATAATTTTGTACTTACGAACATTTGATCGTACTAAGTTTAGTGAAAATGCCCCCTGGTTCGTCTCTACTCTAGCCACACGGCTCAAAATTACCAGTGTCTAACAGGTACTAATACATGTATTCATTTTCGTGCATATCAGAAAACACCTATATTTCACTATCAATTAAATACACATATACATGTCTTCAAAATTAATAATCTTCAAATCAATTACACACATTAAAGACAGGTGAATCGTAGTCCGTTTGCAAGGTCATTAAAACGATGAACATGACGTGTTGCAAAATACTGTACTTCAATCTACGATAGTTCTATTAAAGGCAATTTGCTGATTTTTGTTGTCGTTTTCTGTCTCGAGAGTGGCTCTTGTTTCTAGTTGGACTAGTAAAATCTACGATAGTTCTATTAATGACAATTTGCTGATTTTTGTTGTCGTTTTCTGTCTCTAGACAGTTGGACTAGTGTAAAATTGTTTTCGTTGAAAAGAACGCGGACCAATTTAAATTGTCTGATCACATTGGCGTAATTCGGCAGCCTCATTTGACATCTTTCCACCAATGGAACGCCAGCTACTGTCTGTTCCATTGTTTGCTTCCGACGAACTTTTGGCTATATACACAGTAAATCTAAAAAATAATTAATTGTAAGTATGTTTTCATCACCCTCCCCAAAATATTTTTTTATTTGTGGACCAATTTTCAAAATCTAACTTGTTTTCTTAGTTACATCATTTCCAAGCTATCTCACCAGTAGCCTATTTCACCAACATTGCAAAGTATACTTTTCTAGCAAAGTATACTTTGAGGGAGAAATTTTCAATTTTCGGATAAATTTATTAATTTTTATTATACTGAATTTATTACATTATCACAGCCAGTTTGGCTGTGATAATGTAATACATTCAGTATAATAATTCTGCATAGTTTCAATCATCAAATATATGCAGTCGTTAGTTCTATATGAAATAATGCATTTCAGGAAATGTTGATGAAATCGGCTACAGGTTTCCGAATCAAATTCCTTTTTTTTTCTTAATTTTTTGATCCTCCTGCATGGTCAGCCTCCTCCTCCTTTTTCATTATTTTTTAGATTTATTGTGTTTAACAGCACAGGTTCGTCGGCAGCAAAACTTGGAACAGACCATAGTTGTTGTGACTCGTATATGCGTATCTAGTCAATGCGTGGTACGACAATTTATTATCAGTCAGCGTGTATTCGGTCAATGTGTAGCATATATCATCAAAATTGCTAAGCATACTTATCTAAGTACACTTTTAGGGAGAAATTTATTAATTTTCATTATACTGCATTTATTACATTATCACAGCCATTTTGGCTGTGATAATGTAATAAATTCAGTATAATAAGTATGTATTATTCATATCTTTAATCATGAACTATATGCAGTCTAACGACTATATATGAAATAATGCATTTCTGGAAAATAAATGATTACTCCCTCAAAGTATACTTAGCTAGATAAGTACGCTTAGCATTTTTGTGTGAAATCGGCTACTGGTGCAAGGCCACGGTTACTTAGCATTACTGTCTGTTTCACGAAACCTGCCCAAATGTTACTGATATGTAAACAAAGCAAAAACAATGTTTTGTTTTCGATAATATTAAAGTTCATCAAAACAAAATTTAATAGCGAACTTTCTTTTTATTTCGTGAAATTTGGTCCAATATTGATTGTATTACGAAACTTTTCCTCATGTTAAATCGCCATAGACATCTTCACAGACTATAGGGATTTAGCAAGGCGAAATTTCTCTAATTTCAGAAATAGTGGACCGATTTATTTTCAAAATGTAACATAAAACTGTATTACAAAGGTTTTTTTTGTCGGCGAGTATACTTATTACCGTCAGCAATACTATACTGCCCTCCCAAGTCAAACTGCAGTATCTGTTAAACTGCAGTATCTGCACTATGATGCTATGCTGACCCTGTGCAATCATCCCCACCTGGGGATGATTGCACAGGGTCAGCATAGCATCATAGTGCAGATACTGCAGTTGAACAGATACTGCAGTTTGACTTGGGATGATTGCACAGGGTCAGCATAGCATCATAGTGCAGATACTGCAGCTTAACAGATACTGCAGTTTGACTTGGGAGGGCAGTATAGTTGCCGGGTCGATCGTAGTGCTACTATCTAGTGTTCCCGTAAAAGTTGCAAAAAGGCACATTCAGCGCGCAAAACAATATTTTTCATATCACACTCACTATTTTGTCTATTTCTCCAATCTACAATTCAGTCAAATGCCGTGATGTCCTATTTGCCTGCTGATCGACAGTTTACACTTGTCCGCGTTTCGCCACGATCCGTGGATTGTACGCCACCGCCTGCGTCAATTGGTAATATCAACTCGCAATCACGCACTTTGATAGGCTGTGCCTGAGCTCAGAAGTAGTTCAGAGTACAGTGGGGTCAGCATGTACGTGCACACACGAACGAACACTTTCCAACCTGTCAAGTTCGTTCGTGTGTGCACGTACACGCTGACCCCACTGTACATAACTATAATTACATTCCGTTACATTGCATTACATAATAGTTATGACGGAGTAGTCTTTCCAAATGTGTGTTTGAAGCGTTCTTTGTTTACTTTCTACTTCGTGGAGAGTGACCTAAAAAAAATAAAAAAATGGCTAATACGCACATTACTGGGTAAGTTAATGGTAATAGTTTTGTGTCATATTGTAGAATTGTCTCTCGCGAGCAATATAGTGAAGTATGCACGTCAACACCCTGCAGGTTTTTTGTATATTGTAGTGCGCGAAGAGTAAATGCTATTACGTACAGTTTTACTGTGTAGCGTAGTATAGTGATATAGTGCAACTCGTTGTCTATAAAGCGGAAAACGTGCAGCTACCAATAAAGATGCTTGCTTTCAAGCACAATATTCAAGTATTTTGGAATAAAAACATTGACAAATATTAGCGCAGCCGGTGGTGTAAATGGTGAATCTTCGGCATGAAATGGGATAATGCTGCACGGGGATCGCGATCCACAATTCAGTCAAATGCGTTTCGCCATGATTCCCGGATTGTAGTTGTGGTATCGAATTCTCGTAATGGGGAACATTCGACCCACATTCTAACCACATTAATGCGATTTCCGGCGATTGATAAGCTAATAGGATCCACTAATTTTCTGGCTTGTTTCTATCTCATTCTCTCGTCAGTTTAGCTGTCAACGCATCTTGGCGTATAGTTACTGTATGTACTCGGGAAAAAATGGTTTCTTTAATAACAGTGGGTTAAAAGCAACTGTTTTACTCGTTTTACGCATTTATGCGTTAATAATTCCAGCACAAAAATATTTACACAATTCCCTAACATTTGATTGGTCCGTTGCAAGTCTCCGTCCAAAATGTATATCCCAGTAAACTCCCATGCCGAACTACTTTCCGTAACCGTCAGGCGCAGTTAAAATAATTCTTAAGAAAACGGAAAATAAACACATTTTCTTGATGAATTTATTTCAAATGCTGGAATTATAAGGAATGAATGGCCTTTTTGTGGAATTTATCGGGGATATAAACTTAGAAAAGTCGCGGGAATACTGGACGAGGCCTTCCGGCCTTCGTCCAGTATTCCCGCGACTTTTCCAAGTTTATACCCCGATAAATTCCACAAAAAGGCCATTCATTCCTATAATATATTCTAGATATACGACCCAATTATTTGGAATGGTGTCATTACAGCTGATACCTTTATCCATACATCTCATTAAATAATGGGTTTTTTATGCTGACCAATAATTCCCATAGATAACAGTTATGCTAAACAATATACATGTACGTAAAATAGGCAACATGGGACTTACTGGCTCTGAGCATTACCAGTGTAGCTCAACTGAACTATTCTGTTGATGATTACGACCTTATGTTACTAGACCATCGATTTGGTATGCTTCAGTAGCAAACTGACGAACAGAGTAGACCCTGATCTAAATAGTATGTGACTACGACTACACTGCTAAGACAGACTTATATGTCACTTAGTCTCGTACAATGACCATTTGCATATTATTCTGAGGATAACCATTAATTGAACACGCATCCCGATAACATGGACGTTACAAAGCCTGCGACCAACTTACACAGCAAAAGGTACTACATATGCAATTCATATGAAAACAAATACATATGCTGTTCATATGTAAAACATATGAAAAACATATGAATTGCATATGAAAAGAGCTCATATGAAATTCATATAATGTTAACGGTTATATGAATAGTTAGCATAATAAATGCATATGCGACACATTTCGTAGTGTAGGCCAAGATCAGCATGTGTATACAGTGTATCGACTCTAAATTTTCAATTTTAGGATAAATTTATTATTTTTTATTATACTGAATTCATTACATTATCACAGCCAAAATGGCTGTGATAATGTAATAAATTCAGTATAATAATTCTGCATACTTGTAATCATCAAATATATGTTAGTTCTATATGAAATAATGCATTTCAGGAAAAATAAATGATTACTCCCTCAAAGTATACTTTGCTAGAAAGGTATACTTTGCAATGTTGGTGAAGTAGGCTACAGGTCACACTAGTCTACACCGCCTTTATATCAGCAGATGACCCTATTAAAACATTTGCATACACCATAAGCCAAGGCGGTATTAGTTTAAGGCCGGATACGTTTTATGTGGAAACACAATATTTGGTTATATTAACTCGCATAAAGCCTATTGGACACTAACTCGTGCCTTCAGCTAAACGAATAAGTGAATTGGTCATTGGAATCGAAGGAAGCATACACATGAACACTAATTGTGTGATATGTATGCTAATATATACATTACCAGTGCTTATGTTGTAAACTATAGAAATACATTGCAATTGACCGAAGGAACCGGGACAATGACCATTGCTAACAGTAGAGACTGTAGCACTGTTCGCCATTGCACACTTGAATCAACTGGTATTGCCAAACAGTATAGTTCCTAAACAGGTTGCATGAGTACGTTAGCAGGTTTAGATGTATTTATTTATTTATTAACGTCTCACCAATTGTACAAAACAATAATATTACTACTGTCTGTTCCACGTTTTGCTGCCGACAAACTTTTGCCGCTATTAAACACATTCAATCTGAAAAATATTTAAATGCAAGTACTTTTACATAAATAACAAAAAAGTCTCCCTCTCCAAAAAAGTTTTGATAAAATCCCATCAAATAATGATTTAATTGCGAAAACAATATTTTCCTATGAGAATTCAATTAAATTTAATTTGTGGACCGATTTTCAAAATCTAACTTTTGTTTTCTTAGCTACATTGTTTCCAATATATCTCGCCAGGTAATCAATTTCCATTTGTTTTCGTTTTTTGACCCTCCTCGTCACTCTGGAGCTTCTTTTTGCCCCATGTTAAATTTCCATAGCAAAATCGTTTTTTCGGAATAAAATCAATATTTGTTGGAATTTCATCAAATACAATTTTTTGGGGAGGTTGACTTTTTTTATTATTGATGAAATAGTACTTACATTTAAATATTTTGTTGATTTAGTGTGTTAATAGCTAAAAGTTCGTCGGCAGCAAAACGTGGAACAAACAGTAGTATATTTACATTTAGGTGTTGCACAATTGCCATTCTAAGTAGAACTACGAGAGACGATATTTATGCATGTACATATAAAATAAACACATAAATTTAAACTAGAATTGTCACATGTGCCCATGAACCCGTTAGACTCCGCAACTCGTTATAGTATCCCATGTCAGGTTAGTTGCGAAAATGAGCGTTGGCTCCCTAGCTATGTGGCAGACATGTATACGGCCCTGTGTATACGTTTGGTGATTTCAGCTGTTAAAGATACCTTTATAACAGTGTTTGAAAACAGTGTAGATCCAGATGAGACGGCTCGTAACGAGCCGCCTCATCAAGATCTGCAATTTTCGCATTTAATTTTCATATTTATTTATAGAAAAAAAACACCCCTTGTTCATAAAGGACTAGTCAGAAAAGAATTTGTGACGATTGGTTTCGCCGGAAACTTAACATATCACAGTCCATTACACATGTTTAGGGTTAAAGCAACACAAAAATACTTATACGCCATTATATTTGTGTGTATATATGCAAGTTATATCAGTGGGTATTTCACATGATTTGGTGGAAATCATCAAGAATTTGTTTGTTGACTATATGTGACCCGCCACGATAAAAACAACCACTGCTGCTCCTGATTAGCAAACTCCGCTCTATTTCGTGAGAAACATAAATAAACATCATTCTGTATTCTGCCACACAATATAGCGAACAGTGTAGACCCTGATCAGACTGCGCGGATGCGCAGTCTGATCAGGGTCTACACTGATCGCAAACACTACAAATCCCCCTTTCTCGTAACAAGCCCCATATTACTGGCATAGAATTATTTGTACGTTGTGATTGCCATCGACCCACTCGGCAATTCGCGATACTCCGTGGCAGAAAGTGGGATAAAACACGATAATCTATTTCTCCCTTGCCAAACTGCAGAATCGTTCTAAGACAACTATTATAATCCATATATACCTGGCACTCAGACAGGATTGTACAATTATACAACGGTTGAACTGTAGGCGGTGCACGCAGCAGTCAGACAGCTATACGATTATAAAGGTCTACCACCACCATTGATTTTTTCAAAATAAACTAACCAATTACCACACATATTGCTAGTCTCTGTTACTTTCAATTTTCGTAGGGATGGTGTGGGACTTATTTTCCTGCACCCATTCTGCTCTCTGGATATTCACTCATTAAAATATAGGTTTAATTAGTGTTAAAAAAGATAAATTCAATCTCCTGTGACCACCCTGGTGGTGGCGCTAAAAGTCAGCGGCTGGAATTGAAACCGCCTCACATGACAAACATGTTCCGACTTACAAAATAATCCCAAAGGATATGCTTGAAACTGAACTACATGATACATTAACATGCATGTGAAGTAGATCAGTGCATTAATTGACCGAGTTCTAAAAGCAAAGAGTGTCTATAGCATAACACATCTGGATTATGTTTTTAACGTACTACTTTTGACGTACTACTACACCCCGCATGAATATCTGATGATTTAGTGCGGTTAAACCTCAACTAAATAAATCCTGTTAGTCAGCTAGAGAGTCGAGACGTGGTATCACGTGGGCTGTAACATAGAATGTTATATTAAAGCCTGCCAATACGCATATTCTGCATTTTAAAGTTCTGCTAAGGTCAGATGAAACCTACGGGTGGTCCCGGGCCGGTAGGACGTGGGGAGCCGTACTGGCCTGTGACCCGTAGGAAGTCCGTACAAAATCTCCCTCCTGTGATGTATACGGGCGTTCTACGGGTTATCTGCATATTCTTACGATATTTGGCCACGGGATCGTAATAACCCGTAGTGTACCCTACGGGTTCCGTAAGGTGTACGTGTTAGCACCATACCGGCCCGTGCGGATGTTGTTCGGGCTTGGGAACACCCGTACAATCAGTCTTGAGAGTTTGTACGGGACCCGTAGGACCGAACATATCTGCGGGCCCGTGAGCGACCCGTACGCATCCCGCACGCCCCAGCACGACTGTCTACGGGCCTTCTACGAGCCCCAAATCGTAGGAAGCCCGTGCAGAAAAGCTGTGCAGGCTCAACTGTCAACAACGGGCTATACGGCGCCGCTACGGGTAAAAAAATAGTCGTAACATCGCACATGTCAGCACGTCATGGCTCTTACGGGGCCTGTAATCTGCCCGGGAGTTTCATGTGACCGGGGTATTATTTCTCGTATTTTCCTACGGTAAACAATTTTCACCAGATTCATGTAGCTTCAACAGTAAGACAACCGTAAGATGTACCACGTAACGATGTACATTTCTAAGCTATTTGACGGTGACCTTGGATACAAGGGCCGCATGGGTGGGGCATAGAATGAAAATACTGAGTGTGACAAATGATCATATACAGTTCCAAGTCAATCGGACTTACAGTTACAAGGATATTAGGTAGCCGAAAACTAAACCCGTTACCAAAGTTCAATATATTAATAATAATCATTTCCTTTTAATAACTTTGGTCCCATTGTTTTCTGTCACCTACAAGTAGACGACCAGCCGGCCATCCGCACCCCGCCCACCCCGCTACACCCTTAACATGATGAATATGATTACAATGAAACCTCTCCGAACCGGTTAGATTTACTGAGCACTCTTCCAAATGACAACATGTGGATTTTGAACGGCACTGTCAACTACAGTGAATCATCTCTAAACCGAACACCCTGTGATGTCCCTAGGGTGTCCTGCTTAGAGAGGTTTAACTGTAATTCAGACATTTGATCATTCTGGTTCATAGTTGTGTGCTATGCGATCATGAACATACATTATCACTTGAGATAAATCACCAAGACACTCACCAAAAATAAAATATCAGGTGTTTTCTTGGTGTCCGGTTTAGAGAAGTTCCGCTGTATAATTATGATTGACGTCATATAATTGATTGTTGAGCTCCTGTGACTGATATGCATCAACCTAATTGTGCAATATATGAATTTTTGATACCTATTAGTATTGGACTACACTGTCAAATTATTGCCATTCTTTGGAGTTGCATTATGCTTTGGGCACCGCATAGGAACGAATTACCAAGTAATGGTGTTGGCAAGGAAGTGCACTGAAAGAGTACCGGCAGCCAGTTTTGCAATTAGAATGACATAACATTATATTGCTGTCCTTTAACAAGTACGCTTCCACCGGCAGGCAGTTTTGCAATTAGAATGACATACCATTGTATTGCTGTCTTTTAACAAATACGCTTCCACTACAAAGTTTACCGCTTTCACATACGTGGATGCAACTGTCGAAATGTGGCTTATGGCTTGTGCGACCAGTGTATATCCAGATCAGCCCGGGCATCGCACAGTCTGATCAGTTTCTGCACACCGTTCACCATTCCGTCAATGAAGCCCTCGTTATGCTTCTAACAAGCAATATAGGTCGTTATCAGGCAACTGCAGCGTGTTATTTGATCAGGCCGCAAATCCAATCAGCCCCATTTCTCCAGTCACAGCCGCGTATGACGTGCGTTTATTGCCACTCGTGACGTTTCAATGCAGCCGCTGACAACTTGCATATTTTAATCACATAATTCAGGTTTTACTTTTCGGCCCTTAACTGCACTACTGTGTATACTGAAGTTCGTATGTATCGGTCTAATGAGACCGCCGGCTAACAAACGGAACCTCACAACGTTTGTGACCGACCAGTTTAGACCCAGACCAGCCTGCGCATCCGCGCAGTCTGGTCTGGGTCTAAGCTGGTCGGAGTTCAGCCATTTAAGTATACTAATTGCCTCGTAGATTTCCCAAACCATTACATGTATCAACATACATGACTATACCAAGTGTCATCAGTGAAAACGTCAGTTGAGAGCAGTGATGTGTATCAATATTGAAATATGGCGGCCATCTTGTATTTATGTTAATCAAGGGGCGTTAACGAATTTGTACTCTATCAGACCTTGAGAGGCACATATGAAAGGTCAGCTGGGCCAAATGTGGTGATTTCTGCCAGTGGACAAAAACGAGTAGACCCTGATGTAGTTATATGATACTGTGCATATATACTGAGCAAAACTAGAAACGTCCCTCCATGTTTAAGGAAAGATTCATCAAAAACCAAAAGGGTTACTTTTAAAAATCAAAATGGAAAAACAAGTTCATTCATTTCTGTATCAAAGCCAATAAATTGCATTTGGATATCTTGTTAAATATTCGAGAGATAACCGGCCAAGGGCGGTAGGGGTCAAAATCAAAAATCACAAAACTCAGAAATGTGTTACTTAATGTTTAGAGATGGAATTTCAATAAGTAATGTGGCAAATTCAGTAAATCTCGTTAGTACCGAGTGTGGCCACCATTTGCATGAATGCATGCAATGATCCTACGCCGCATCGACGTGACGTAACGCAATACCAGTGCGTTGGGCAAATTCCTCCATTCCCGTTGTAACGCCCGTGTAAGATCGCGAACATTGTCAATCTGATGGTTAGCTCGTGCTTTGCGGCCCAGCTCATCCCATATGTGCTCAATGGGATTGAGATCCGGGGAGACCGCGGGCCATGGCATGACGTCGACGTTGTTTTGCTGTAAGTAATGAGTGGTGACCCTGGCTACGTGAGGGCGGGCATTGTCGTGCATCAATGTCACACCAGGACCATGCTGACGGATAAATGGTAAGGCATGTGCATTTAGCACATCTGCAACATAACGTTGTGCATTGATGTTGCCCTGTACAACAACCAAATCTGTCTTCCGGTTTCCCATGATCCCACCCCAGACCATTACGCTCCCTCCCCCAAACCTGTTCTTCTCAACAATGCAACAATCGGTGAATCTTTCATTTTCACGCCTGTATACGCGTAATCTTCCGTCAGCATGACTAACTGTGAACCGAGATTCATCGGTGAACAAAACTCGGTTCCAGTCAGCCCTTCTCCAGTTCAGATGACGTCGCGCCCATAACAGTCTGGCAGCACGGTGACGTTGGGTCATTATCTGACCAGTGTACGGGCGGCGTGCCCATTGGATTGGTTGGGCGTTACGACGTAACCGGTTGCGAATGGTCTGCCCTGAGACACCGTATCGCCTAGCAGTGACTGTGGCTGCCAATCGACGTTGACGTAAGTGCGTCAACGTAATGTAACGATCGGCTCTAGCCGTCGTTACACGAGGCCTACCAGGTCGCTGCCGGTCGTGAACAGCCCCAGTCTGCTGGTACCGGGCTGCAAGACGATCAATCGTCTTCCGACAGCAACCAAACCGAGGCGCGACCGCCCTGGCGGCCATCCTACCCGCAAGCATCCCAATTGCCTGATTTCGCTCGTTTTCGGAAAGCCGTGGCATATCGAAAACAGTGAAAAATTAAAAAAGTTTTTTAATTTTCCGAATAGCCCCTATCGCATGAATGGTACGACATGAACTGAATCACCTTATCGATGACAAGTATAGCGTGCACGTGCAAAAAGTGGAAATCAACGTTCCGGTCACTGGCCGCTATGTAAACCGTGTGTATCGGCTAAACTCTACACGATCGTATTCTGAACATCGCCACGGTTTAAAATACATGTACTTTGAACATGTGGTACATACATAGACAGAGCTACACCGGCTATAAAACAGGGACGTTTCTAGTTTTGTTGAGTATAGATCAATATATCTACGTTCGCTACACACGTCAGAAGGTGTTTTATCTCAGCCGGGCATATGAGTACAGTGAAACCTCTCTAAACCGGACACCCTGGGAGGCAGGGTGTCCGGCTTACAGAGGTTTCACCGCAAATCAAGCATTTTATCATTCTAAGCCATAGTTGTGTGCTATGCGATCGCGAACAGACATTACCACCTCAGATAAATGACCAAGAAACTCATCAAAATAAGATCACATGTGTTTTCGTTGTGTCGTGGTTTAGAGAGGTGCCACTGTATATCGCAAATTTATTGTGCCGGTTACTAGACGAACAATGTGTTTATGCAGTATATTCTGCATGCAGCTGAATTTGAATTCGTCAGGAATCCGGCGCCTAATTCGACATGAAACATATTACGCCGGCGCGCAGTGCAGCACCAGTGGTAGTTACGATCTGACAAAAGCGGACGCATAGCATTGCCTTCTGGAGACCACTGAACGATTATAGCCACACTTTCCCAGTGTTAATGTTTTAGACGGAAGAGTAGTTATTGGACCTTTGACCCCCATCTCAATTGTTTGTATTTCAAAAGTAACATAGACGACATAACCATGATCAAGCAACCGACAAGTCCGTAACCAAGGCTGGAAAACGTGCCGGACAGACATGTAGATGTACAACGTTATTGAAACATGTCATGTGTCTTTTCCAACAAAGATTGGAGTGTGGCCTGACGTTGAACGTACGCATTGTACAGTGGGGTCAGCGTGTAAGTGCACACACGAACGAACACGACAGGTTGGAACCAACCTGTCGTGTTCGTTCGTGTGTGCACTTACACGCTGACCCCACTGTATTATGAGAATAGTGAGTACCAACGCGCAACTACTTTGGTACAACATAATATAAGTAGACACATTTACGTACAAGTATTTGTTTATACATGTACATGTATATACATGAATGTTCACTGTTATGGTAATAATGCAACAAATATACCGTTTAAGAAAATAGTCCTGGGTGTTTTGACACACCCCTACATAGCAGATTATTTCATCCGTACATACCATAAACCACACAGTCATGTACTAATATAATACTGTAGATAGTAGCGTACATCGTATCAGGATATGCAATACAGTGGTAATGTGATAATGTCTGTTCGTGATCACATAGCTCAGAATGATCAAATGTCTGATTTACAGTGTTCAAAATCAGCATGTCCTCATTTGGAAGAGTGCTAAATTTAACCCTTTAAACCCTAAGTAACTGGAATGGATTTTGATGTTAATTTTGCAACCAATCCAACCGTCACAAAATGGTTTTCAGACTTGTCCATTTATGAAAAGGGAGTGTTTTTGTTCTCAAAAATATGAAAATTACTTGCAACAAGTGCAGATCCTGATAAGACGGCTCGTCGTTACGAGCCGGCTCATCAGGAACTGCACTGTTTGCATAAACCGCTATATAGGGCTTTCGGCTTCAAAGGGTTAACATAACCAATCCAGTGTTTGATATTTAGCGGTGAAAGGAATAAAAAAGACAGATGTGAAATATGGTTTATCCCGTCAACACAGTGCGTATGTGCCGTGAAACACGGTGCCATGAAACATTTTTGATATCCAGTCAATACTATTTTTGCATTTTACAGCCATTTGTAGGTGTTGACGGCATAAATAGAATAGTAGGTTAGAGCCGTGAATGGGAAAAAATATCTGGCGCGGCACGGAAACGGGATGCGCTCGGCAGAGCCTCGCCCATCCCGTTTCCTGAGCCTTGCCATATATTTTTTCCCATTCACGGCACTAACCTACTATTCTCTATATCGCAAGCATAGAGATTCCATCATGAGTGGCCAATTCCACCACTTTGTCGGCATCAGCCTGGGATTGTGAGTGATATTCTAACTACATAACTACATATTCTAACTATAAAACAAATCAACATGTGACATGGGAGGAATTGAAATAATCAACCGTGCCTTCCCGTAATTGAAACCACCAATCGCCGGGTGTTTCGTGATTTTTGACAGACATTCCGGTGATTGTGTATACGATTGTATACGCACTCTCGAAAATTGGTTTATAACCACAACTTCATTCAGCTCGCTAATTGGTCTTATCGAATAGCGGAGACTTTATTATGCACTTTTATTTGGAATCGCTGCGTCTACGAGACTACTGTCTGTTTCACGAAACCTGCCCAATTTTTAAGGCTATATAAAAAATGCAAAAACTTCTCTTTTTTTTTCGATTTTTTCTCGATAATATTAAATTTTATAAACATTTAAGAATGAGCCTTCTTTTTATTTCGTAAAATTTGGTAAAATATTGATTTTATTGTGAAAGATGATTTATCATGGGGGAAAGGAGCTAGAGAACCTGGTGGAGGAGTCAAAAAAAGAAATATTTGGGAAATTAACTCCGAAACCTGGCTAGATAGCTTGGAAACGATCTAACTACGAAACCAAGAGTTAAACTTTGGAAATCGTTCCACTAATTCTGAAATTAAGAAAAATGCAGTGCCGTAACCAGGATGAGGCAAACGAGGCGTCGCCTCCTCTGTCAGTTTGCCGAACTAGTTCTCGTGTAATAAAGTTGGGTACTCATTTAGTGAATTATTCGAAAGTAGCACACATGGTTAACTCTGCAGAGTTAACCATGTATGGTACTTGCGAATGATTCAGAGTTAACCATGTATGATACTTGCGAATAATTCAGAGTTAACCATGTATGATACTTGCGAATAATTCAGAGTTAACCATGTATGATACTTGCGAATAATTCAGAGTTACATGTATGATACTTGCGAATAATTCAGAGTTACATGTATGATACTTGCGAATAATTCAGAGTTAACCATGTATGATACTTGGGAATAATTCAGAGTTAACCATGTATGATACTTGAGAATATTCAATATAGTTAACCATGTATGATACTTGCGAATAATTCAGATTAACCAGTATGACTTGAATAATTCAGAGTTACTGATGATACTTGCGATTATTCTGTATGATACTTGCGAATTATTCATGTATGATACTTGCGAATAATTCAGAGTTACATGTATGTACTTGCAATAATTCAGAGTTAACACTGTATGATACTTGCGAATAATTCAGAGTTGTTTATGAATTGCGAATATTCAGATGACTTGCGAATAATTCAGAGTTAACATGTATGGTACTTGCGAATAATTCAGAGTTAGTAGATTGCGAATAATTCAGAGTTAGATTTATTGAATACTGCGAATAATTCAGATTCCATGTGACTTGCGAATAATTCAGAGTTACCATATGTTACTTCAATGTTATGATACTTGCGAATTAATTCAGAGTTACAGTGAACTTGCGATATTGTACATTATGATTGCGAATAATTCAGAGTTAACCAGTATGTACTTGCATTAACCAGAGTTACTGTATGATACTTGCGAATTCAGAGTTACCGTATGTACTTGCGATAAAGGTTACATAGATACTTGCGAATAATTCAGAGTTAACCTGTATGAACTTGCGAATTATAGAGTTACATGTAGATACTTGCGAATGATTCAGATTACTGTATGTTACTTGCGAATGATTAGAGTTACATGTGATACTTGCGAATAATTCGAGTGACAATAGAGTAACATGTATACTTGCCATGATGAATTGCGAATTCAGAGTACTCATGTATGATACTTGCGAATAATTCAGAGTTACATTGTATGATATACTTGCGAATTAATTCAGAGACCATGTTTGAATAACTTAATGAATATTAACCACTTGCGAATAATTCAGAGTTACTGTATGTACTTGCGAATAATTCAGAGTACAGTACATTCTGTAACAGTATACTTGCGAATAATTCAGAGTTACATGTATGATGACTTGCGAATAATTCAGAGTTAACCATATGATACTTGCGAATAATTCAGAGTTAACCAGTATTGTTACTTGCATTATTCATGATTGCGAATAATTCATTAGTTAGTATTGAATAACTTACTACTTGCGAATAATCAGAGTTACAGTATGTTACATCTGCGTAACATTGATACTTGCGAATTAGTTCAGTTAGATTTATGATACTTGCGACTAATTCAGAGTTAAAAACCATTGTATGATTGCTTGCGAATAATTTCAGAGTTAACCATGTAATTGGTACTTGCGAAATAATTCAGAGTGTTACATCTATGAATACTTTGCGAATAATTCAGAGTTAACCATGTATGATTGCCTTGCGAATAATTCAAGAGATTAACCATGTTATGGAATACTTGCGAATGAATTCAGAGTAACCATTATGATGCTTGCGAATAATTCAGAGTTAACCCATGTTTAAAGGTAACTTAGCGAAAAATTCAGAGTTACATTATGATACTGCGAATAATTCAAGAGTTAAACCACGTATGATAGCTTGCCGAATAATTTCAGAGTTTAACCATGTATGGATACTTGCGAATAATTCAAGTTAACCAAGTATGATACATTAACATGCGAAATAATTCAGAGTTACATTTAATGATACTTGCGAATGAATTCAAGTTACATGTATTGTTTACTTGCGAATGATTCAGATTTACATGTAAAAAAATACTTGCGAAATAATTTCAGAGTTTAACCATGTATATACTTTCGAATTAATTCAGAGTGAACCATGTCTTGATAACTTGCGAATAATTAAGAGTTAACCATGTATGCGGTTAACTGCCGAATAATTCAGAGTTACATTGTATTATACTTGCGAAAAATTCAGCAGTTTACATGTAAGATACTGCGGAATAATCAGAGTTAAACCATGTATGATACTGCGAATGAATTCAGAAGTTAACACTGTATGATACTTGTCGAATTGATTTCAGAGTTAACCATGTATGAAACTTGCGAATAAGTCAGAGTTAACCATGTATGATACTTGCGAATAATTCAGAGTTAACCATGTATGATACTTGCGAATGAATTCAGAGTTAACCATGTATGTACTTGCGAAAAATTCAGTTTACAAGTATCGATACTTGCGAATAATTCAGAGTTACATGTATATACTTGGCGAATAATACAGAGTTACTTGTAATGAACTTGCGAAATGAATTCAGAGTTAACCATGTATGATACTTGCGAATTATTCCGAGTTAACCATGTATGATACTTGCGAATAATCAGATTAGATTTATATACTTGCGAATAATTTCAGAGAACCATGTATCGGTACTTTGCAATAATTCAGGTTACATTAGATACTTGCCGAATAATTCAGAGTTACATGTATGATACTTGCGAATGAATCAGAGTTAAAACCATGTATAACTTGCGAATTATTCAGAAGTTAACCATGTATGATACTATGCGAATGAATTCAGAGTTAGATTTATTGATACTTGGCGAATAATTCTAGTTACATGTAAGATACTTGCGAATGATACGAGAGTTAACCATGTATGATACTTGCGAATTATTCAGAAGTTAACCATGTATGATACTTGTGCCTAATAATTTCAGAGATAGATTTATGATACTTTGCGAATAAATTCAGATTTACATGTAGATACTTGCGAATGATTAACCAGGTTAAGCCATGGTATATAACTTTGTCGAATTAATTCAGAAGTTAACCATGTATGATACTTGCGAATTAATTCAGAGTTTAGATTTAGATACTTGCGAATAATTCAGAGTTAACCATGTCTGGTACTTGCGAATAATTCAGCAGTTACATGTATGAAACTGCGGATTTAATCCTAGTTAGATTTATGATACTTGCAATAAATCAGAGTTAACCATTCTGGGTAACTTGGGCTAATAATTCAGAGTTACATGTATGATACTTGCGAATTTAATTCCAGTAGTTAATTTATGATTACTTGCGGGAATAATTCAGAATTAACCAAGGTATTGAATGCTTGCCGAAATAATACAGAGTTAACCATGTAATGAAGCTTGGCGAAGGGAAAAAAAATAATTCAAGTAAGTTAACCATGTATGTACTTAATGCCGAATAATTCAGAGTTAACCAATGTATGGTACTTGCGAAACTTCAAGTGTAATTAACCATGTATGGTACTTGCGAATTTAATTCCAAGTTACATGTTGATACTTTGCGAATCAATTCAGGAGTTAAATTTATATACTTATGCTAATAATTCAGGAGTTAAATTTATTGAACTTGCGAATAATCAGAGTTAGATTTATGATAACTTGCGAATAATTCAGAGTTTAAACCATGTATATGCCTTGCAATAATTCAGAGGTTACATTATGATACTATTGCGAATAATTCAGAGCGTTAGATTTAGATACTTGCGAATTAATTTCCAAAGTTAGATTATGATACTTGCGAATAATTCAGAGTTAACCATGTATGATGCTTGCGAATAAATTCAGAAGTTAACCATGTATATACTTCGAATAATTCAGATTAACCATATATGATACTTGCGAATAAATCAAGTTAACCAAGTATGATACTTGCGAATAATTCAGAAGTTACCATGTATGATTACAATGCCGAATAATTCAGATTAACCATGGTAATGGAACTCTTGCGGAATAATTGTCAGAGTTAACCATGTATTATAACTTTTGCGAATAATTCAGAGTTAGATTTATGATACTTTGCCCCCCCGAAAATTCCAGAGGTTAACCATGTATGTTACTTCGAATAATTCAGAAAAGTTAACCATGTATGATACTTGCGAATAATTCAGATTTTACATGAATGATAACTGGCGAATAATTCAGAGGTTAACCATGTATTGTCACTAATGCGAAAAATTCAGAAGTTACCATGTATGTTTTTTACTTGCGAATTAATTCAGAGTTAATTATTTTGATACTTGCGAATAAATTCAGAGTTTAACCATGTATGGTAAACTTGGGCTAATAATTCAGAAGTTACATGTATGAACTTGCGAATTAATTTCAGATTGAGATTTATGATCTACTTGCGGAATAATTTCAGAGTTAACCATGTAATTGAATGCTTGCGAATAATTCCAGAGGTTTAACCATGTATGGTACTCAATGCGAATAACTCAGAGTTACATGTATTGATACTTGAGAATAATTCGAGTTAAATTTATGATACTTGCGAATTAATTCAGAGTTTAGATATGATACGTGCGAATAATTCAGAGTTACCATGTATGATACTTGCGAAGTAACAGAGTTAATTAATCATGTTATGATACTTGCGAATAATTCAGAGTTACATGTAATGATACTTGCGAATGAATTCAGATTACATGTATGATACTTGCAATAATTCAGAGTTACATGTAGATACTTGCGAATATTCAGAGTTAACCATGTATGATACTTGCGAATAATTCATAGTTAACCATGTATGGTACTTGCGAAAAATTCAGAGTTACCATGTAAGTATACTTGCGAATAATTCAGAGTTAAACATGTATGATACTTGCGAATAATTCAGAGTTAACCATGTATGGTACTTGCGAATAATTCAGAGTTACATGTATGATACTTGCGAATAATTCAGAGTTACATGTATGATACTTGCGAATAATTCAGAGTTACATGTATGATACTTGCGAATGATTCAGAGTTAACCATGTATGATACTTGCGAATTATTCAGAGTTAACCATGTATGATACTTGCGAATAATTCAGAGTTACATGTATGATACTTGGGAATAATTCAGAGTTAACCATGTATGATACTTGCGAATAATTCAGAGTTACATGTATGATACTTGCGAATGATTCAGAGTTACATGTATGATACTTGCGAATAATTCAGAGTTAACCATGTATGATACTTGCGAATAATTCAGAGTTACATGTATGATACTTGCGAATAATTCAGAGTTAACCATGTATGATACTTGGGAATAATTCAGAGTTAACCATGTATGATACTTGGGAATAATTCAGAGTTAACCATGTATGATACTTGCGAATAATTCAGAGTTAACCATGTATGATACTTGCGAATAATTCAGAGTTACATGTATGATACTTGCGAATGATTCAGAGATACATGTATGATACTTGCGAATAATTCAGAGTTAACCATGTATGATACTTGCGAATAATTCAGAGTTACATGTATGATACTTGCGAATAATTCAGAGTTAACCATGTATGATACTTGCGAATAATTCAGAGTTAACCATGTATGATACTTGGGAATAATTCAGAGTTAACCATGATATACTTGGGAATAATTCAGAGTTAACCATGTATGATACTGCGAATAATTCGAGTTAACCATAGAAGATAACTTGAATAATTCAGAGTACAGTGATACTTGCGAATGATTCAGAGATACTTGTATGATACTTGCGAATAATTCAGAGTTAACCATGTATGATACTTGCGAATAATTCAGAGTTACATGTATGATACTTGCGAATAATTCAGAGTTAACCATGTATGATACTTGGAATAATTCAGAGTTACCATGTATGATACTTGCGAAAATTCATTCAGTTAACCATGTATGATACTTGCGAATAATTCAGAGTTACATGTATACATTGAGAATAATTCAGAGTTGCATGTATGATATGCGAATAATTCAGAGTTACATGTATGATACTTTTGGGAATAATTCAGAGTTACATGTATGATATTTGCGTATATTCAGATTACATGTATGATACTGCGAATAATTCAGAGTTACATGATGACTTGCGAATTAACAGAGTTAACCATGTAATGATACTTGCGAATAATTCAGAGTTAAACCATGATGATACTGCGAATAATTCAGAGTTAACCATGTATGATACTTGCGAATAATTCAGAGTTACATGTATGATACTTGCGAATAATTCAGAGTTAACCATGTATGATACTTGGGAATAATTCAGAGTTAACCATGTATGATACTTGCGAATAATTCAGAGTTACCATGTATGAATACTTGCAATAATTTCAGAGTTACATGTATGGTACTTGCGAATAATTCAGAGTTGCATGTATGATATTTGCGAATAATTCAGAGTTACATGTATGATACTTGGGAATAATTCAGAGTTACATGTATGATATTTGCGAATAATTCAGAGTTACATGTATGATACTTGCGAATAATTCAGAGTTACATGTATGATACTTGCGAATAATTCAGAGTTAACCATGTATGATACTTGGGAATAATTCAGAGTTAACCATGTATGATACTTGGGAATAATTCAGAGTTAACCATGTATGATACTTGCGAATAATTCAGAGTTAACCATGTATGATACTTGCGAATAATTCAGAGTTACATGTATGGTACTTGCGAATAATTCAGAGTTGCATGTATGATATTTGCGAATAATTCAGAGTTACATGTATGATACTTGGGAATAATTCAGAGTTACATGTATGATATTTGCGAATAATTCAGAGTTACATGTATGATACTTGCGAATAATTCAGAGTTAACCATGTATGATACTTGCGAATAATTCAGAGTTAACCATGTATGATACTTGGGAATAATTCAGAGTTAACCATGTATGATACTTGGGAATAATTCAGAGTTACATGTATGATACTTGCGAATAATTCAGAGTTACATGTATGATACTTGCGAATAATTCAGAGTTAACCATGTATGATACTTGGGAATAATTCAGAGTTAACCATGTATGATACTTGCGAATAATTCAGAGTTAACCATGTATGATACTTGGGAATAATTCAGAGTTAACCATGTATGATACTTGGGAATAATTCAGAGTTAACCATGTATGATACTTGCGAATAATTCAGAGTTAACCATGTATGATACTTGCGAATAATTCACTAAATGAGTTGACGAGTCGTTATATGACATCTTACTGAGATAAAGGTGCATACCAGAATTTCTTTGGGGAAAAAAATAATATAAAAAATAAATTTTCATCATGGCCCTGTGTAAAGTGGTTTAATTTAACATACGACGTATATCACGATACTATGACTGATGGTCTGCTTAACCCTTTGAACCCGAAAGCCCGCTATATCGGTTTATGCAAACAGTGCAGATCCAGATGAGCCGGCTCGTAACGAGCCGTCTCATCAGGATCTGCACTGTTTGAAAGTAATTTTCATATTTTTGAGAAAACCAAATACCCCCTTTTTATAAATGGAATAGTCTGAAAATCATTTTGCGATGATTGGATTGGTTGCAAAACGAATATATCGCAGCCCATTCAGTTACTTAGGGGTGAAAGGGTTAAGTTCTATTTCCCCCCATATAGGTATACAACTATCTGATTTCCTATCTTCAAAAAGATCTGGGCCCGGTTGTTCAAAACACCAGTTAGCTTAACGGACTGTTAAATCCTTAACGGACTGTTAAATCCTTAACTGAATGGTTAAAATCTCTGTTAAAACAGAGATTTTAACCATTCAGTTAAGGATTTAACAGTCCGTTAAGCTAACGGATGTTTTGAACAACCGGGCCCTGATAATTATGTACCGATATCGGTGAAAATAGAAACAACCCAGCATACCTAGTACGTTGTATTTCTTCAATTAAACCACTTAACACAGGTCCATGCTGAAAATACATTTTTATATTATTTTTTCAAAAAGTCCTGGTCTGCTCCTTTAAATGAGTACTACTGTCTGTTCCACGTTTTGCTGCCGACGAACTTTTGGCCATTAAACACATTAAATCTAAAAAATATTTAAAAGTAAATACTTTTTCATCAATAATAAAAAGTCACCCTCCCCAAAATAAAATATTTTCCTATGGGAATTTAACATGGGGAGTCAATGTCCAAAACTTTTCGTAAAACGACAAAATTTGGAAATTGACTCCGAAACCTGGCGAGATAGCTTGAACATGATGTAACTAAGAAAACAAGTTAAATTTTGAAAATCGGTCCACAAATTAAAAAAATATTAAAACAAAATCTATTTTTAACCCCCATGTTAAATTCCCATAAGAAATTTGTTTTGGGGAGGGTGACTTTTTTGTTATTGATAAAACAGTACTTACTTTCAAATATTTTTGAGATTTAGTCTGTTTAATAGCCAAAAGTTCGTCAGCAGCAAAATTTGGAACAGACAGTAGTTCTTATATACTTTTATAATGCACCGTGCGTTGCTAAGGAGTAAACAAATCCCCGGTGGTGTAGGGGAGAATGTTCACTGGCCCCCATATCAGGACTTGATCCACCTTATCTGTTTTTTACCTTTGGTTACCGCCCTGAAATGTCCCCATGTTAAATCCCCATAGACATCTTAACTTCATGTTAAATCCCCGTTAAATCCCCATAGACATCTTAACTTCATATTAATCCCCATAGACATCTTCACAAAGTCACTTTGTGAAGTTGTCTATGGGGATTTAACACGGGGAACTTGTTTTTTCGCAATACAATCAATAGTGGACCAAATTTCACGAAACAGGTTTCGTGAAACAGACAGTAGGCAAATGGAGGTTGTAGTTTGGTGCACATGTTGATCTGGATCTACACTGGTCGCAAAACCAAAAAGCCCCATTTCACCAGTCACAGCCAAACGTATCCTTCATTTTACTAATTAGATGATTACATTACATTATGTAAAATTGTTACAAATTCCACAAGGTCTCATCACTATGTGGGAAATTGGGCTTATGACATGTGAGACCAGTCTAGCTCCGGACCAGGGGCCCGTTTCACTAAGCTTCGTACGACTAAAATGTTCGTAAGTGCAAAATTATGATAGTCTGTAAAGTTCACATTGACAATGTTTTCTTGTAAGCAATTATTGGATTTACATTTATTGAGCATAGGCTGCATATGCAGCCTATGCTCAATAAATGTAAATCCATCAATTGAAATTTCCAGATGATCCAAAATGTGCACTTACGAACATTTCAGTCGTACGAAGTTTAGTGAAACAGCCCCAGCTAACGTATTCTACAGTGTAGCATACTTATACTGGTCTATATTGTTTGACAGAAGTGCGATGTGTGTTTCAATGACTGAATGATGAACAGTACAGGCCATGGTCACGGCGCGTATGTACAGGCTGGTCTGTACCTACACGAGTCGCAAATGTCGTAAGTCATTTCTCCAGTCACAGCCGCGTATGAGACACACCGTGTGAGTTTGTAACGAAATGTGCGAATTTTCATGAAATATATTTACAGAAACATTGATATTTTCTGTAAATGACGTCGGAAAATGACAATATTTTCGTAAACTTTCGACGTCATTTACGGGAAATATCGTCCATTTCGTAAATAGTCTTCATGAAATAACGCACATGTTCGTAGGTACATAATCACATGGCGTGTCTCATATGGCCATGCAGCCTGGTGAATTATGCATGCATTCTAAATACACAGGGCATGCCGTAATGAGACGTGTCAATCAGGATGTGTATGAGTGGAAATTTATCAGGATCTATCCTGGGGGGCCATTTCACTAAGTTTCGTACGATTTAAAATGTTCGCAAGTGCGAAATTATGGTAGTCTGTAAATTTAACATTAACAATGTGTTCTTGTAAACAATTATTGGATTTACATTTATTGAGCATAGGCTGCTTGCAGCCTATGCTCAATAAATGTAAATCCATTCATTGAACTTTTCAGATGATCCTAAATTTGCACATTTGCACTTACGAACATTTTAGTCGTACGACGTTTAATGAAACGGGCCCCTGGTTGCGAATGTTACATTACATGCCCACACTTTTCACGGTGTGTCACCAATATTCATACTCATTAAAGGTACATGCCCACTCAGTAGGCACAAAATGTTCGTTATATCAGAGACATCATCCGAGACATTTTCTAGCAAAATAAACACTCATTCACCATTACCCCACGTATTGATTGGCATTATTATACATTTAATGTCCGACATAAATGTCCATACTGATATCAGGGGTGATAACCCTGTTTCCTTAAAATGTTAACGGGCATTACTATTTAGTCTCTGTATTTATTTTTTGATATGCAATGATCATACTTTATAATGTGTCGAAAATATTATCTGTTCAGGTGACGCATTTAATTAGTATAAATAATTGAAAAATAGCATGCATATGAAAATAGCCTGATACCACCGCGCGTCACTATCAGTAAAATAAATATTACTAAATGATTATATCTGTATAGCGGGCGCTCGTATGTTTTAGAACTGATGGAATAGTGACACAATTATACACTTATTTAATTCATATAAAGAACATATTGTGCCAACTGCGTGGGCATGTACCTTTAATGTGCAATTTAAGAAGCGAGTGTTTTTCCTATTGGCTTCGTGGTTTAGTGGAATATCTGCGCAAGGCATTAATGGTGATGTCATCGAACATGTTAACGCATTCCCACGGCAACTTAAAAGGGACATCCGCATATTTGTTCTATCTCGTTCCCACGACATAGCATCTCGTTCACACGACATAGCACCTCGTTCCCTCGAGATAGTATCTCGTTCCCATGAGATAGGTTCTCGTTCCCACGAGATAGGATATCGTTACCACGAGTTGGCTATCTCATTCCCACGACATAGCATCGCGTTCCCTCGAGATAGCATCTCGTTTCCACGAGATTGGTTCTCATTCCCACGAGGTAGGATCTCGTTACCACGACATAGCATCTCGTTCCCATGAGATAGCATCTCGTTACCACGCGTTAGCTGTCTCGTTCTCATGACATAGCAGCTAGATCGTTGTAACAATATGCTATCTCGTGAGAACGATATAGATAACTTGTGGTAACAATATCCTATCTCATGGGAACGAGATGCTATCTCGAGCGAACGAGGTGCTATGTCGTGGTAACGAGATGTTATGTCGTGGGAACGAGATAGAAACACAAATGTGCATGCCCCTTTCAAGCTGCCGCACATTTCACTGCTGATATTTAATTATGGTGTTCATCACTGCCATAGATTGCGGGTAACTTTAGCGGAAGTAATCTGAAGAACCAGATTGCATTCGTGGTTAAAACTAATATATTAATACATCCATACCGTCATAATATTCCGTTGCGATACGGGTTCATGTGCAGTCGGGCAAACACCGGACAGAACCAGGCATTTACATGTGTATGTTCAGTGTAGACATATTTGTTTACGTATATTTACGACTTATGATCGGGCCAGTATAATACATCAAATGACCAAGTGTACCGATATACTATATATATAGAGAATCTTACACGAGTGATGATATATATGATATTTATTAAACGAGTTTACTGATTTCATAATGTTAGATTATATTTATTGCATAAGCACATCACAATACGCTGAAGCTGTAATGACCACCTAGCGCGTTTTCTCTAACGGTCTCATTTACATATTTATTACACTAGTGTATTATATTTTTTATTACACAGTGTTATTATACTGTGAAAGTCTATTTTATGCAATAATAGTATAAAGTGGTCGTTGTCATGAAATATTTGTTCGGTCCAACCAACGTTTATGAGGTATCGATCATCAAGTGTCTTTTATTTCCTCGAACTCTTCGAACATTTTGATACTATGATAACTTGCTATAATATTAACTTGTTATATCTGGCTGTGACTGGCGAAATGGGGTTTATGGGTTTGCGATCAGTGTAGATCCAGAACAGCCTGTGCATCCGCACAGTCTGATCAGGATATGCACTGTACGCAATTCCATCAATGAAACGCCAGTGATGGTTCTTATAAGCAATGTGGATCGTCATCAGGCTACGCTACACGAGCGTGCTATTTGATCAGGACTACACTAGTCACAAATCCCATAAGCCCCATGTATGCAGCCACAGCCGCAATTATGTTCGTATGTACATATGATCCAACCATTGTCCAAAATTGTCGTCTGCTGTTGTTTTATATATTGTCCTTTTCTCAATAAAAACATGGTTTGACAGCAAAGACAATTATTCTAAAGTGTTGTCACAGCACTTTAGAATAATTTTCAAAGGAAGGAAATAATTCTAAAGTACAGTCAAGCCATATAATATATTTGGTGAGAAAAATGGAAAATAAACAAGAGGGCCATGATGGCCCTAATTCGCTCACCTGACTCCATGAACACCAGAGGAGAATGTGACATTGAGTTCATGTGCTTTAAAAAAATTGTGCTATTTTTAGATGGCGGTCATCTTGGATTAAGCGATGACTCTCATTTTACAAAATCTGAAAATGCTTCACCCAAGGATCTTAACTTCCTATGAAGTTTGGCCAGCATCGGCCATGTGGTTCCTGAGAAAAAGACGTTCAAAATCTTGAATAAATGGACCTTTTGGTGGCCATCATGGATGACATAATCATCCGATTCCGGCAAATATTGCACCAGAGCAATCGCTTCATCGATACCTTCAATTTGATATATGGCATGAGCATATTTGATCCCAATTTGACCCCACGGGCCATGCCCATTTTTGACCCCGGGGTCACCATTTTCACAACTTTGAAAGAGCATTGTAAATCGATCATTCCTACCAAGTTTAGTCGAAATCCGGCCAGCAGTTCATGAGAAGATTTTTTAAGAATGTATGCTATTTTTAGACGGCGGCCATCTTGGATTAGCGATGACCTCCATTTTAACAAATCTGAAAAGGGTTCACCCATGGACCATAACTTTTAAGTTTGGCTACCATGGGCCAAGCGGTTCCTGTGAAGAAGAATTTTGAAATCTCTAATAAAAGAACGACCTTTTGACATTTCGGCGGCCATCTTGGAATGACATAACAATCCGATTTCGACAAAAAATGTACCAGTGTGATCGCCTCATTGATACCTTTGATTTGATATATAACATGACCATATTCGGTCAAAAATAAAATTTGATCCCACGGGCCACGCCCATTTTTGATCCCGGGGTCACCATTTTAACAACTTTGAAAGAGCATTGTACATCGATCATTCCTACCAAGTTTCCTCGAAATCCGGCTAGCGGTTCATGAGAAGAAGATTTTTTAAGAATGTATGCTATTTTTAGACGGCGGCCATCTTGGATTAGCGATGACCTCCATTTTAACAAATCTGAAAAGGCTTCACCCATGGACCATAAAATTTAAGTTTGGCTACCATGGGCCAAGCGGTTCATGTGAAGAAGAATTTTTAAATCTCTAATAAAAGAACGACCTTTTGACATTTCGGCGGCCATCTTGGATGACATAACAATCAGATTTCGACAAAAAATGTATCAAAGTGATCGCCTCATTTATACCTTCGATTTAATATATAACATGACCATATTCGGTCAAAAATAAAATTTGACCCCAATTTGACACCACGGGCCACGCCCATTTTTGACCCCGGGGTCACCATTTTAACAACTTTGAAAGAGCATTGTACATCAATAATTTATACCAAGTTTCGTCGAAATCCGGCTTGCGGTTCATGAGAAGAAGATTTTTTAAGAATTGATGCTATTTTTAGACGGCGGCCATCTTGGATTAGCGATGACCTCCATTTTAACAAATCTGAAAAGGCTTCACCCATGGACCATAACTTTTAAGTTTGGCTACCATGGGCCAAGCGGTTCATGTGAAGAAGAATTTTGAAATCTCTAATAAAAGAACGACCTTTTGACCTTTCGGCGGCCATCTTGGATGACATAACAATCCGATTTCGACAAAAAATGCACCAGAGTGATCGCCTCATTAATACCTTCAATTTGATATATGACATGACCATATTCAGTCAAAAATAAAATTTGACCCTAATTTGACCCCACGGGCCACGCCCATTTTTTACCCCGAGGTCACCATTTTAACATCTTTGAAAGAGCAATGTACATTGATCATTTCTACCAAGTTTTGTCGAAATCCGGTTGGCGGTTCTTGAAAAGAAGATTTTTTAGGAATTTGTGATATTTTTAGACGGCGGCCATCTTGGATTACGCAATGACGTCATTTTAACAATTTTGTAATCCCCCTACCTAAGGACCATGACCATGAAGTTTGGTGACTATAGACCCAATGGTTACCGAGGAGAAGACGTTTTAAAATGTTCACGGACGACGGACGACGGACGACGGACGACGACGACGGACGACGGACGACGAAGGACACATTGCGGTAACAATAGCTCACATGAGCTTCGCTCAGGTGAGCTAAAAAATAACAGACGATACAATTTATTTCAGCATTGTAAGGGTTAAAGAAACCCGTCAGCTATAACACAGTGCTAGCTTGAAGAAACTATTACCAACAGTTTGACGGAAACGTGCGTGCGGACGGAATTTTCTGAAGCGGTCGCTTCCGGCAAAGAAATTCGTGCTGTGTTTTGTGATATAAGTAAAGTTGTTGATCGTTTCTGGCATAAAGGTTTACTATTCAAATTACAATCCTTTGGTATCTCAGTTTGTTTTCTTAATTGGTTCTCTTCATATCTATCTCATACTCATAGGAGGACAGAGAGTAGTATTGATATGCCCCGGCATAGGCAAAATCACTTACTTTCATTTTAATTTAGGCAAAGACACGGATTTGTCCTTTAACTCTAAGTCTGCCATATAACTGTACGTTGAAAATTCGTGATGCTTTGACAGACCGTGAAAATGCAAACATACATGGTATGATCTGGATTTATACACAGACCAGACACGCATATTTGAAATCAGACTCGTCTGTGAATCTCCAGCTCTAATGTTCGTTTTCATTCGCGCACCTGTCAGTTCCACAATCCTACAATAGAGCACTTTTAATCCAATATATTTACGTGTGAACACACAGACGCTCACTTTATAAGCTCGTATCGGTTGCTATCTTCCCTTTCGCTCTGTGACTTGGTTAAATAATAACTGCATACTAGCATATCTTTGAAAATGTAACTATTTCACACCGAACCTAAAACTTTTACCCTGCTGTCGGCCATTTTTGCTATGAACTCTGGGAGCTAATCTTAGCAACACAGCGAAAAGAAGTTCAGCAAGCGCTAAAGCTGAAACGAATGCACAATGGCAGACTTATGGTACATATTGCATACACTATTGTTTAACACTGATTATGTAACTTATCAGAGTGAGAATATGCCATTGTTTTGCCAATTTCAGTGCTCCTTGACGTTGTTAAGGTAGCACGCGCAAATTCATCATCAGTAATAATCTGACGTAACTTCCGGCACGCGCGTGACCAATTCTTGGGTCCAGGCCCAATTCACAGGCTCACATCCCATGTTCGGGTTGTCCCCGTTTTCGGGCTCATGTCCCATTTATGGGTTTATGCCACTTTTCGGACATTGGCCCCTAGAATGGGGACTAATATTCCCCAAAACGGGACATGAGCGCCATTTTCGGGTTCAGACCCAGTTATCGGGCTTGCCCATCCCATTTTAGTATAAAAGGACTGGATTTTTCACCATTCCTCACTCAGGCAAAGTTAAATCTCAAGACAACGTCTCCACGCTAATTTCCGTGAAAAATGCACAAAACATAGCAGTAAGCTGATTTAAATTCTAGTTCTCATAGCAAGAACCGTTTAATATTTAGGCTAATGGTGATGTCCAGCCAGAGTCACTTTTGGACATTATTCTATATTTAATAGATATAAAGTTTTATGCAATAAATGCACTATTGCGAGTCACAGGGACCTCCTGTCATACAGTGATGAATAACTAGTTTGTACATGCACATCTGTCTTCGCGGCAATGCTTCGACTGGTATTAAATGACCAACTCATATATATATATATATATATATATTACGCTAGACATTTAGGACTTGCATACATTAATCGCATTACCGTTCATTGCGGGTTTTAAGAAACACCGCGGATATTATAGTTAGTCTACAGTGTATTTCCAAAAGTACGTTACTTTGCCATTCACTTGAACCATCTCGTGGACATTTGTTGTTTTAGTAATTAAAAGCTAAATAAACAGTTTAAAGTTTATCCGATCTGTTATAAATACGTTCCCTGGACTGTCAGCCTGCATCAGTACTTGTACCCGTGTTCCCGTCCCTACAGATGAGTAGCCGCTAAACCAGATCTGGGAGACACAGGCTACAGGCTACACGGAAACTGATTGACAACTATTCGAGGCAAACGCTACCACATTTGTCAGTTAAGCAGTCACCCCTAGCCCGTAACGCGTGTTTGATGATACTGGGGTATACAGTGGTACACGCATAGCAAGGGTTTAGTCCAACGGCCAATGGTACAGAACACAGTTGGCTGGTGTACCGCAGGGTTCCATCTTGGGACCACTTTTATTCTTGGTCTATAGTAATATCGTCTATGACATAGGTGGCAATATACGATTATTTGCTGACGACACTAGTCTCTCAATTGTTGAATATCCAGATGTAGCAGCGCGCACTTTAAACTCAGATCTTAGTACTATTTCTAACTGGGCGAAGAAATGGTTGGTAACTTTTAACCCAAAGAAAACCGAAACTATCACATTTTCTCGCAAAACAACACGTACAGTCCATCCGTCAATCTATATGGCAGGCGAATCTATCGCAGATGTAAATTGTCATAAACATCTTGGTCTTTTTTTATCCAGCGATCTTAAATGGCACCAGCACATTGTGTATATAAAGACCAAAGCTTTGGCTAGAATAAACATAATGCGGCAACTGACTGAAATTTCGTCTTCACAGAGATGCTCTGGAAATCATTTATATCTCTTTCAAATGCCCGATCCTTGAATATGCTGATGTAATGTATGATAACTGCACGCGCTCTGAGAAGGACGAAATTGAGAAACTACAACAATAAGCTGCTCGTATCGTTACTGGTACCACAAAACCAAGACTAAAGGTCTAACTCCAGAATATCTCTCCACTCTTGTTCCACCCACTGTTGACACAGCTTCAAGATAAAGCTTGAGAAATGCAAATAACTTCCAAGTTCCACGGGCTCGTACCACTTTGTATACTCAATATGTTCTGTTGTCCGGTGTTTCCAGCCGACATTAAACGTACAGACACAGTTGAGTCGTTTAAACGCATGCTAAATTCTAGTCGTAAAAACGTACCGAAACACATTTTGTTTGGCGAACGTAAATTCTAGGTACTTCTGGTTAGACTAAGGACACATTGTAGTTCCCTTTCTCATGATTTGTTTTCCAAAAAACATAATTGACTCACCAAGCTGTACTTGTCAAATAGAGACGACCAACACTACTTCTTCCATTGCAATACTTATAATCACATTAGACCAACACGGTTTGATAACATCCAGATATTGCACGCTGTCACTGGAAGTAATCTTGAACGGAAATCCAGCGTTCTCTTTTGAAGATAATTCGTCAATATTTTCTGCTGTTTTCGTATATATTAAAATGTCCAAACGTTCTGAATACCATTTAGCTGAGAAGCCTGATTGCTTCCAAATATGTAAACTGTTGTTTGTCTCGTTTCCCCTCCTTGCATTTTATTTTTCAATCCCTTTGTTTGTGTATATGCACTGTATGTAACCGCCCCTTGGAGGCGTGGTTTAGTTTTACATGATTGCTGAGTCAGCAAGCCAGCATCACGACAGGCCCCGTGCGACCCCTATGAGTCAGTTGTATTTTAGCTAGCAGTTAGTGCAGATATATTATTAACTAAAACCAATGCGTTGTTATTATTCTGCCTTAATTACTATATCCACATATATACAAGACATTACATTGGCGACGAGGACGAGTCTGGGAGTTTATGTGAACCAACCAATTGTGTTAGTGTCTAGTGGATGGACAGAGGTTTAATTCCGGACTGTCAAAGTAATTGTTACAACGGAGGATTTAGTTCCGAACTGTTGCTGTTTGCGCATGATACGATTCAACCAAGAAACAAGTACTGAAAACAACTGCAATGGCGTCGAAATTAGACATATCTAGTCCTGGACAATTTAACGTTCACGGTGAAAACGCAAATTTATACAAAGCATGGGAACAGTATATCAAACGTTTTGAATACTATATCAAAGCTTGTAGTGTCATGAAAGACGAACAAAAAGGCCATTACTCCTTCATGTGTCAGGAAGCCAAGTCCAAGACATCTTCGAGACAATGAACAATACGGGAACCACGTATGATCACGCCGTGACCAGCTTGTCCAACTACTTCCGACCCAGGAAAAACGTGTCTTACGACCGACACGTGTTTCGGCAGGCGAAACAAGAAGATGGCGAAACGATAGACAATTTTGTCGTCAGACTATCGAAGATGGCCGTTTCCTGCGAATACACGGATAACGACGAAATGGTACGTGATCAGATCGTCGACAACTGCCGATCGCACGAATTGCGGAAGAAACTACTATCCGAGACCGACCTCACACTGATAAAGTCAAAACCATCGCACGTACGTACGAACTATCCGAAACTCATGCAAACAAAATGGCAATGCATGATCGCCGCCCCACGGAGGAAGTCAACCAATTCTGGAAACCAAAACCGGGTAAACAACACGAGGTCACTACCAAACGAGGATACAGCCGTCCTGGTCAAAAGTAGCAAGGAGCCAATGGATACAGATCCGCCGGGTACGGACAGACACAGAAACGCACACCGGGCCAGCGTACAGAAAAGACAGCCGTATGTTATCATTGTGGAATCAAGGGACATTACGGAAAAGAATGCATCAAATCGCGAGGTGTCATTTGTAATGATTGTGGAAAAGAAGGTCATTTCGCGAAAATGTGTCAATCAAATCTCAAAAGTGTGCATGCTATAAATCAATCTGATGGTGATGAGGAAATATTTGTGTTACACGGAAAACAAGAGGCCAGTATAGATCTGAACATACAAGGTAAACAATTAAATGTTTTGATTGATTCTGGTTCGTCTGTCAATGCTATTGACCGAGGAGCATATGAACAACTTAAACTCGCCGATACTCCGTTACACAGGTCAGATGCCAAAATATACCCATATGGTGGTAAAACACCGATTCAGTTATTCGGTAAGACAAAATTGCATGTCACAGTCGCAGACCAAACGCACGACATTGAATTTCAGATCATTAACGGAACCGGCAAACCGTTACTAGATCACAAAACGGCTACCGAACTAGGCTTGTTGCATGTCGGCATGATACATAACGTCTCTGCATGTACAGACACAACTGATCAGATTATCAGGTCGTACGATGACCTATGTACAGGTATAGGACAATTAAAAGATTTTCAGTTGCGACTACACATTGATAAATCGGTCAAACCAGTAGCACAACCAGCTCGGAAGATTCCATTTAAAATGAGTCAACAAGTTGAGCATAAATTACAGGAACTTGAGAAACTGGACATAATAGAAAATGTCGACGGCTCAACTCCATGGTTTAGTGCCTTAGTACCGATACCGAAAAAGGATGGCGATATCAGGATATGCGCCAAGCCAACAAAGCTGTCCAACGCGAACGTTTTCCGATGCCAAACATCGATGAAACGTTAGAAGAAATGAACGGTTCAGTCGTGTACTCGAAATTAGATTTTAAACAAAGTTTCCATCAGATAGAAATCGAAGAAAAGTCGCGATATATCACAACATTTGCGTCACACAACGGGTTATACCGATACAAACGATTGCTATACGGATTAACGTATTTGCGAGAAACCAGACTGAGCACGACGAGACTCTGAAACGTTTATTCGCGCGCTTGCGAGAACGTAACAAATCCAAGTGTGAGTTTAACAAAACCGAACTAAGGTTCATGGGACATATACTGTCCAAAGACGGAATCAAAATTGACGAAAGCAAGGTCAAGGCCGTCAAACAAACAAAACCTCCGCAGAATCCCACAGAGGTTGAATCATTCCTAGGGTTAATCAACTATTGTTCAAAGTTTGTTCCAAACTTCGCGACAATTGCGAAACCATTGCGCAAATTAACGAGTAAAGATGTAGAATGGGAATGGAGCACCGAACAGCAAAATGCGTTCGAAACGCTCAAACAATCAATCACCAGCGCGGAAGTGATGTCTTACTACAATCCCGTAGCCGAGACAAGCATTGTAGTGGATGCGTCCCCGTACGGACTTGAAGCTATATTAAGCCAAAAACAACCAAACGACGAAGTTAAACCGGTCGCGTATGCCAGCCGAACTTTAACTCCAGTAGAACGACGGTTTTCTCAGACCGATCGCGAGGCATTGGGTGTTGCATATGCCATCCAGCGATTTAACGTGTATCTGTACGGTATGGATTTTGTTGTCTACGCTGATCACCGCCCACTAGAGAACATATTCTCAAAGTCGCATGAAGCTATGCCACGTATCCAACGCTGGGTACTCAAAGTACAGTCATACAACTTCACAGTTAAATACATACCAGGGCATTTGAACGCAGCAGATAGGTTGTCAAGGTCACCCCTGACTGACACACGTGACTATCTCGATAACGGTGCCGAGATGTATGTTAATTACATACTGACCTCCACCCTGCCTAAGGCAATCTCCCTAGATCAAATGAGACACGCGTGCGAAAGCGATAAACTGTTGTCAAACGTGTGTAAGTGTTTTGAAACAAACAGGTGGTCGAAAGACGATCAGAGTCTGAGACCATATTACCAGATTAGGAAAGAATTAACGGTACACAACCACATGGTACTCAAAGGTAACAAGATTATTGTGCCGCAATCGTTGCAAAAACGCGTCATAGATTTAGCACATGAATCGCATATGGGCATTGTAAAAACAAAACAACTTTTGCGTGGCAAAGTATTGTGGCCCAGCATAGACAACGATATGGAGTACGTGAGTCGGACATGTCACGCATGTCAATTGATATCAACTCCACCACGCGCACCCCCGATAGTAACAACTCCGTTACCAGGCGGTCCGTGAAAAAAGTTGACCATGGACTTGACTGGTCCGTACGGAAATAACGAACATTTACTCGTTGTAATTGACTACTATTCGCGATTTCCCATGGTTGCCATTAATCTACAACAAGTATGGCGATCACAAACAAACTACGGGCGATGTTTAGTTTGATGGGAAATTGTGACGAAATTGTAACTGACAACGCGAGTACTTTCGTTTCTGGGGAATTTTCACAATTTCTCCAGAAAAATGGCATTAAACACACGCGTGTTACACCATATTGGGCCAGAGCAAACGGTGTAGTTGAAAACTTTAACAAATCGCGTGTGAGGACGGACGCACGGATAGAGAGACTAACTGGGCGACTAACATCAGCAATAAGAATGTCGGCAGTCTACGTCATTTTAAACTACTAGACAAATACGACATCGCCCAGAGAATTGTGCTAGGAGTGTGGCTAAATCATTAGGATATGTGCGACAGAAGTGGCACAAAGTGACGTGGTCGCCCTCCGTGAATGTGGCGATAATCGTGACTGTGATTGGAGAAATGCGCTTATGGGATTTGTAACCAGTGTGGCTTTTGATAAACTTGCATACCCCTGTATTCTGATAACGATCTATATTTCTTCTTAGAAGCATGGCAGGTGTTTCATTGATGGAATGGCGAACAGTGCAGATCCTGATCAGACTGTGCGGATGCACAGGCTGATCAGGATCTACACTGATCGCAAAACCAATAAGCCCCGTTTCTCCAGTCACAGTCACAGTATATAGCAATGGCACAGGTGTATTGTACAAATTGGCTGTTGTGGACATCTATGACCATGTGAAATAGATAGGATGACGACTGTCAAAAGCGCCTGAAGTACATGTTGACACGATATTTTATTCGCTGGGATTGGCCAAGACGGAAATGATGACATGAAGTTTCTATGACGATGTCTATCAACGTGTATCAGGTAATGAAATTTGCATTGGCCGAATACATACTGTTGACAACAACTGTATCATGCGTTGCCTAGATACGCACCATCGGGTTGCAGCGGATTTATTTGTCACGTGTCATTGGTTGAACGGCATCACATGACGTTGCAGAATGACGTCAGTGTAATGACGCAATCTAAAAAAAGGGTACGCGTTCTTTCAACGCAAGCCATGTTACATATACCCATTCTCTAGCATACAACATTGCTTGATACCTGGAATACAATACTAGTATATTTCGTTATTGAACACATTAACGGACGGAATTTTGATGATATATAGCGCAGCAAATACGATGATTTCGTGCTTTTATGGTCACACTAAAACGTTGCCTTCCTTGACCTTAACCGATTCTGCGACAGAACTATGCATATATTTGACCAAGTACTGTGAAACCTCTCTAAGCCGGACACCCTGGGAGGTCCCAGGGTGTCCGGTTTAGTGATGTTTCACTGACAAGGCATTTGGTCATTCTGAGCAATAGCTGTAGCATACAGCGATCATGAACAGACATTATCACCCGAGGTAAATGCCCAAGAAACTCATGAAAAATAAAATCACAGTTGTGTTCGTGGGTCCGGTTTAGAGAGGTTCCAGTGTATACGCGTAACCGATTCTGCGGCAGAACTATGCATATATTTGACAAAGTATACGCGGCAGAATAAAAAGCAAACGTTGCTGCATTTGCTGCGTCATGTCGCTTCTGCTATTTGCAAGCTATTGAAGTGAAACCTAATGTGAAGTGAAACAAAATGACGTAACGTATTACGTCGCACATTTCTGATACCACGTGGTTCCACACCCTGAAAATGCTAGCATGTGTGATTGTGTCTTTCTAGAAAAAATGGGGCTTATGTACAATACAATACAATACATTTTATTCACGCTAAGCCACATACGTGACACACGAGGTATACAATAGATTACATAATACGACGATGGGTAAAAATACAAAATGCATATGTATAAGCTCACTATATAGTCATTATAACCATAAAACATTTCTTATAAAAATAGCTAAATTTCTTAATTGCTTTCCAGATTTTTTCTCAGATAGCTGTGCGAATTTTAAAATATTTGGTCTTCTAAAATAAAATGGCTTGATATACCGTTTTCGAACTTCATCATAGAAGCGGCACTCGAAAAGGAAATGAAACTCGTCACCGAAAGCACCAGCGCCACATTTGTTGCAGACCCTGCTTGCTCTCGGCACACCTGTCCATCTACCAGTTTCGACCGCCAGTCTATGATTACAAGTTCGAAATCTGGTCAATGTTTTTCTTAACCTACAATGACATGTGTCGCCAGTCTAGCTGCTGAACTACGATCACACACCTGGGGCGCCGTTTCACTAAACTTCGTACGACTAAAATGTTCGTAAGTGCAAAAGTGTGATAGTCTGTAAATTTCACATTAACAATGTTTTCTTGCAAACAATAATTGGATTTACATGTATTGAGCATAGGCTGCATATGCAGCCTATGCTCAATACATGTAAATCCATCAATTGCAATTTTCAGACTATCCTAAAATTGCATTTACGAATATTTTAGTCGTACGAAGTTTAGGGAATCGGGCCCGTGATGTCTGATAAAGATATACTATTTGTTACAGACATGTCGGGTGTTTCATGCGCAGTCTGATCTGGGTCTACATTGATGGCAAGACTATACAAGCTTTTTTTTCAGTCAGTGCAACATATATCGAACCACCATAAATTCGTTAGAAACTCATCCAGTATAATCCAGTTGTTCCAGAAAAAGACACGGTCAAGCGTCTAGAGTCCCCTTCTAGCACTGATAGACAATGTCATTAATCCTTTCATCCCTAAGATAATGGAATGGCTTTAGGTATGTTAATTTTGCAACCACTCCAATCATCACAAAATGATTTTCAGACTAGTCCATTTATGAAAAGGGGGTGTTTCTGTTCTAAAAATGTGAAAATTACTTGCAAAAAGTGCAGATCCTGATGAAACGGTATACCGTGTACAGGCATGTGGTGTTGAAAGGGTTAATGGTAATTTTGTAACTGTAACCCACTGAAAGCAATCGTGCAATAATAAGCGGAAAGCTTAGCGGCTACATAGCGGCGTCTTGAAGACGTGTGCACGTACGCCCAACGTTTGTCTATCTCCTGATGTGTTAGTCGGACATTCACATCAACCTACGTTTGTTTTTATCTCGCCCACGTTATGTGGAACGTGAGACATGACGGTCACACGTCCGGCATCGTCGTCGTAGGCGTCAATAACTACGTCCAAATGGTGTATATCTCCCGATCCGTTGGTCGGATCATTACCAAACTTCATTAATAGCTTCCTCACATCAATGACTATCCACCTTGTCATTTGGTGACCTTGGTAGCTTTGACCTTCGCGGCTGAGATAATTGCAGGTGACTGCCATTTTTTCCTAATATATCTTTCTTCAAACAGCCTTCCTCTTAATTTCGAATATTTTTTACTATTCCTTTTTTCTTCGCAATATGAGTAGAACTAAGAAAATATCGTTTCCCCATAAATCAAACACTACCGTCAATGGAGAACTTTGGAACAGAAGTTGACCCAACTGCACTAATTGTCGCTTTTCTGTCGTCGATCAATGACTACCGCTTAAGGATCCGCCGACGCTGGCGTGACGCCCCAATTAGTTTACATTTCCAAGCGGGTGCATCCGGCGGCCAGACGTAATGACAAATTTAATCTATATACCGGACACCCTGGGAGGTCCCCAAGGTGTCCGGTTTAGAGAGGTTTCACTGTAAATCAGGCATTTGATCATTCTGAGCTATAGTTGTGTGCTATGCGATCACGAACATACATTTTTTATGTCCGGTTTAGGGGAGTTCCACTGTGCTGCGTCTGCAACCAGTCAACGGCAGGCAGTGGAACCTCTCTAAACCGGACACCGAGATAATATATGTGATCACATTTTGCAAGATTTCCTTGTAACGCATCTCATGTTCATGATTGCAAATCATATAGGTATGTCCCAAAATGGTTATATGCCTGATTTACAGTGGAACATCTCTACACCGGACCCTGGGGACCTCCTATGGTGTCCGGTTTAGAGAGGTTTCATTTTAGTTACAGACACGTGACAGGAGAAATTGGGATTATGGGTTTTGCGACCAGTGTAGATCCAGGGGCCCGTTTCACTAAACTTCGTACGACTTAAATGTTCGTAAGTACAAATTTAAGATCGTCTGGAAATTTCAATTGATGGATTTACATTTATTGAGCATAGGCTGCATATGCAGCCTATGCTCAATAAATGTAAATCCAATAATTGTTTTCAAGAAAACAGTATTAATGCGAAATTTACAGACTCATAATTTTGCACTTACGAACATTTTAGTCGAACGAAGTTTAGTGAAATGGCCCCCAGATCTGTACTGTCATTACATCAATGAAACATCCGACATGCTTCTTACAAGTAATTTTGTTCGTTACCAGGCAACATGAGTGTGCTATTAGATCAGGAGCTGCACTACTCACAAATCCCATAAGCCCCATTTCTCCAGTTACAGCCACAACTATATGAGACACGCCATGTGACTTTGTACTTTCGGAATATGATTCCGCATGTACTCTGAAATTTTGAGAACTTTTGACGCCATTTACGGAAATTATTGTAAATTTTGTAAACGTATTTCATGAAATAACGCAGATGTCCGAAGGTATAAAATCACATGGCGTGTCTCAATTACGTGTGTCTGGCAATCAAGAACAGGCGAGATCACCAGGGAAACATGACAATTACTGTCTGTTTCACGAAAGCTGCCCAAATTTTACGGCTATATAAACAATTCAAAAACAAGATTTATTTTGATAATATTAAATTAAAGGAAAAATTAAAAATGAGCCTTCTTTTTATTTCGTGAAATTTGGTCAAATATTGATTTTATTGCGAAAAAACAAGTAGTGAAGATGTCTATGGGGATTTAACATGGGGAAATTTTTTTGAATTTTAGAAATATTGGACCGATTTTTAAAATTTAACTTTTGTTTTCTTAGTTAGATCATATCCAAGCTATCTAGCCAGGTTTCGGAGTCAATTTCCAAAAATTTTCGTTTTTTGACTCCTCCCACACTTCCTTACCACTTTTTCCCCCATGTTAAATTCCCATAGACAAATCAATTTTTCGCTCGCAATAAAATCAATATTCGACCAAATTTCACGAAATAAAAAGAAGGCTCATTCTTAAATTTTCCTTTAATTTAATATTATCAAAAAAAATATGTTTTTTGAATTGTTTATATGGCCGTACAATTTGGGCAGCTTTCGTGAAACAGACTATATAGTCAGGTGGCTCAACCCCATATTTTCCCAAAAGGTAGAAATTTACTCCTAAAATCATTTTTTTGCATTTTTGATTAGACTATGGCATGTAGAAACAGAATCCACCGGGTGTGGACTTCAACCTGGCTTGGCTTTTTCAAATTCCAAGATGGCCGCCAAGATGGCCGCCAAAATGCTAGAAATGGCATAAGTTCTGAACTAATTGACTTAGGAAGGTGATCCTGGTCCCACGTTTTTGATGATGCAATTCAGCAGAGCATCACATGAAGGCGACTGGCCACTCCACATCACAACAGCAGAAGCTATGTTGCCCTACATGTTCGCGGCCAATCACCACAACTACGCTAGATATGGACTGTATTATGTTCGGTCGATGACGTGGTTGGGGCCTGAACTCGAGGATAAATTCATCAAAGGCGAACAAACCATGCATCACATGGATGGCCTGTGGAATGGAATGCCAACAGACCAATTCATTGAGACCACCTGGATGAGGAAAGGACACGGTCCACAAGGGGTCATTGGTGACACCCAAAACGCTCAAACAATAGCAACTTGGGTACATAGTAGGAATGCTGTGCAGACACTTACCAATGATCTACGAAGAATGACATGCAGTTCCGATTCCGTACAGATGACGCACAAGGAGGAGGACACATTCCGTGTACGACGAGATGCAGAAGACCGGGCCTCAATACGAACAACTCTCGAAAGTTGCATTGATCCAATGGACCCCGACTCACATGAAGCTGGAGCTCTACTGAATATTTCGACAGGACAAATTGCAAACTCTGCAGTGAATGTTGACAGCGCCGTCGAAATCGGCAAGGAGCTGCTAACACAGTTTGAGACCACGTGGCCAGATGGATTTTATGGCAGGCTCTCCAAGCATGTTGCGACCTTCGCTTCCCAGAAAAATCATGTTCTTGTTGGTGAACACAAAGTGTTGGATCAGGAGGCCATCTATGCCAGAGTAATAGGTCTTCTAGTTAGCAACAGAGATATTGACTTACCACAAGTACTCGCAACCGAGCTGGCAGCATACCCACCATCCATGTTCAATGCCGATGGGAGCATGAGAGTGGCGACCGGCAAATCAATACTCAAGAAAACTCTTGCCGTAGAAGTGGCATTGAGAAGTTGGGGCTCTCCAACTGTGGTGGTCTTCGATGTCTCGGCTGTTCTCTGGACGATTGACTGGCCTGCAAAGGGCACTGTTCAGACGTTTGTTCAAGGTTTCAAAGTTTGGTTGGACTCCAAACTCACTAAGAGTGATGTGTATCTTGCATTTGACAGGTACCTTGACTACTCAACCAAGAGCAGCACCCGAGCAACGCGATCCACGACGTCCGCACGGGTCCACAAACTCAATCTGAAGTCACCACTTCCACCCCGTGATTCGGTGCTCAGAAGTACGCACAACAAGGTACAGATGAATCACTTGATTTGTGAACACATCCTGACTGATAGCGATTTCCTCAGGCAGGCAACACATGACCATCACCTTGTGGTGACTGGAGATGATGCAGTTCCTATACAGGTGTTCAAGGGGCGAAAACTACCTCATGTACAACTGACTTCTAAACACGAGGAGGCAGATATCATCATGACCAGCAGGCCATTTTCCTTGGCCAGGATCCACAGGCCAGAGTCGCCGTCGTAGCTGATGACACAGATGTTTTCGCGTTACTGCTCCACCACTATGCATCACAGAACCTGCAGTGTCCCATGATTATGCAGTCTCCCATTCATGGCCGTACATGTGTTGACATCCCAGCAACAGTGAAGAAGCACTCCGATATCACCTCACAGGTCCTGGCCCTTCATGCCATAAGTGGATGCGATACTGTGGCGGCCACTTACGGAGTTGGAAAGGTAACGGCAATATCAGTGGCAAAGAAAGGACTTAAACTCGACACTGTTGGTAAAGTGGATGGTGATATGAAGCAGGTTGAGACGGAGGCAACCACGTTTATGGTTGCATGTTATGGTAGCAAACTCAAGTGTGACTCCATGACAGAGTGCCGCCAACGCATGTGGGCGCTGAAAACCGGAAAGAGTACTTCATCTGCCCCAAAACTGTGCTCTCTCCCACCAACAACTCCGGCATTCGTCCAAAATGTGTTCAGATGTCATTATCAAGTTGCACAGTGGTATGGGGCTCTAGAAGCGGATCCACCTACCCTTAACCCAGAAGAGTTTGGATGGGAGGCAGACCATGTCAATAAAGCTCTATCTCCTCGCACTGTTGTTGGGGGAGTACCTCTAGCTCCTGAAACTGTTCTCAAGCTCATTCGATGTGGCTGTGAGTCGGAACGAGCCTGTAAAGGCAACAACTGCGGATGCACTGGACGCCAAGTCGCATGTACTATCTTTTGTGGCTGTGGGTTAGGGCTTGACTGCCATAACCCATTCAATGACAAGCTGTCTACTGAGGATGATGATGACGAGGATGTGCCAGACGAATGTACTAATTCTGAGTAATTGTAGCATAATGATAATTACACATATATACATTATCAATGCTGATGTTCTTTCAATATGCATGTTGTAACTCATTATTGATGCAAATGTGAAAGGGTGTGTATTTCCTGAAACGTTCACAATTCACGAACACAGACATTAACTTCATGAATGAGCCATTGCATAGTGACATGTATTGTTACAATCTCGCCATTGTGACCAGCGTAGCCGTATGTTGTTCATTATTCAGTCACCATGGCACAAATGTATTATGTTCACTGACACTACGTTAAATCTGTTTTTATCACCAGACACATAGATCTATTAGGGGGGCCATGTCATTTGAAATGTGTACATGAACGTCTACATGTACTTGTATCAACACGTACATGTTTCTACACAACTTGGTTGCGAAAACAATCACATGGTTTTCACTGGTTTCGCTTATTTGTTTCGTATATTGCATCGCAACATGTAGGCAAACACTTGTCGTTGGTTGAATGGAGATCATACATGTATTTCCTTGGCTACAAGTAGACGTACACATACACATATCAAACCACAAGGTCCCTATTTTGCCAACAATAATTGTTGGCATCAGCTATTTTCATCAGATGACTGAATAAGATTTCAACAACTGATCATTATTATCAACGCTCTATGTCATGTATAACTTAAATAATTAAAATGATTTTTAAAAATTAAGCAGTCATTCTGTAGGTCATATTTGATTTTCCTGCAACACCAACACCAATATTGGTCACACCCCACACCACCAAAAAACCCCGATATCTAGAACCAAAGATCACATTCCTAAGTCAATTTTTTCATAAGTTGTGTCATTTTAACATTTTGGCTGTGATCTTAGCGGCCATCTTGGGTTTTTTATACATAGGACTAAGTCGAAACACATATTTATTTGACATCAGAAACAGAATATTTGACCATGCAATCCTATGTTTAGACCCCAAGCTTACCTTCCTTAGTCAATTTGTTTTTGCATTTTGGCGGCCATCTTGGTGGCCATCTTGGATTTTTATATGCATTTTGGCGGCCATCTGGGATTTTTCTATATATGACTAACTCTAAACATACATTTCACATCAGAAACAGAATCCCTGACCCCGAAAACCTATGTCTAGACACCAATATCACCTTCCTACGTCAATTTGTTTAGAAGTTATGCCATTAGTAGCATTTTGGCGGCCATCTTGGCGGCCATCTTGGCGGCCATCTTGGATTTGTATATACAGGACTAACTCGAAACATACATTTCACATCAGAAACAGAATCTCTGTCCCTGAAAACCTATGTCTGGGCGCCAAGATCACCTTCCTACGTCAATTTGTTCAGAAGTTATGCCATTTCTAGTATTTTGGCGGCCATCTTGGAGGCCATCTTGGATTTGTATATACAGGACAAATTCGAAACATACATTTCACATCAGAAACAGAATCTCTGACCCAGTAAACCTATGTTTAGACACCAGGATCACCTTCCTAAGTCAATTAGTTCAGAACTTATGCCATTTCTAGCATTTTGGCGGCCATCTTGGCGGCCATCTTGGCGGCCATCTTGGCGGCCATCTTGGATTTTGAAAAAGCCAAGCCAGGTTGAAGTCCACACCCGGTGGATTCTGTTACTACATGACATGGACTAATCAAAAATGCAAAGAAATGATTTTAGGAGAAAACTTCTAGGTACCCTGACTGTGCCACTGGACTAATAGACTAGAGACATCATATAATATGAGGCATTTTCTGGCAAAATAAACGTTCATTCACAATTACCCACGCATTGATTGGCATTATTATACACTTTATATCAGCCGTAAATATCCACACGGATATCAGGGGCGATAACCGTGTTTCCTTAAAATGTTTAATGGACATTACTATTTATTATCTGTATTTATTTTTGGGTGTGCAATATCATACTTTATAATCTGTCGAAAGTATGTTTTCATGTGACTCATTTAATTAGTATAAATAATTTAAAAAAATATCATGCCTCATTTGCATGTGAAAATAGCTTGATACCACCGCGCGTCACTATCAGTAAACTAAATATTACTAAATGATTATATCTGTATATAGGGCAGTCGTAATTTTTAGAACTGATGGAATAGTGACACAATTATACGCTTATTTAAGTCCTATAAAGAACATTGTATACCTACTGAGTGGGCATGTACCTTTAAACAACTTTTCTGGCTCTCCGGTTTAAAGAGATTCCACTGTATATTGTAACAGGGGACCAACTAATTTGTTTGCTGGTCTTTGCCCCATCATGCCAAGACTCGGGTAAAACCGACATGGTACCTTTATATGCCCATATTAAACCGCACAATATACGAGATAACTGTGGCTGTGGCTGAAGACCTCACATGGTGTCTGGTTTACAGAAGTGACATTCCAGTCACCGCTGCATCATACGAAATTTATAACTCTTGATTGTGACAAATGTTTTTGTTTTATGTTACAGTGGGGTCAGCGTGTAAGTGCACACACGAACGAACACGACAGGTTGGAACGCTGACCCCACCGTATTTCATGTATAAAAAAAAAGTAAATATTTTTCTGCATTTTTTCTCAGTTCGCATCAAAGGTGTATGTTGTTACCACTCAGTTGAACCGTCTCGGCAAGACGGTTCAACTGAGTGGTAACAACATACACTTTCGGTGGGTAGTGAACCAACCTGTCGTGTTCGTTCGTGTGTGCACTTACACGCTGACTCCACTGTACTTATCCTGTTGGTGCATTTGAGTTTAGCAAACCGATTACTGTGTACAAATAAGTTAGTTTTGCTGCATCATTGGATACGCATATTTGACACGTAGTGTCTATAAGTCGCTATCTCATATAGAAAAACGGTAGATATCAGTGTGGGAGTAACATAATAAATGATATCAAAATTGCGAAACGTATTTTAATAAAAAATAAAAATAAAAAAAATAAGTTTTTTTTCATTGGAAAACATCGCAAACACAGATAGCAATTTGTAACGATGCTCTTCCGCGTCGATACTTGAGAAACGTCGAACACATGACTTGAACCTTGAGATAATCAGTACAATGAACCGTCTCTAAACCATTCTGGGACATACATATATCTTTTGCAATCAGGATCATGCATTATTATCTGAGATGCGGTACCAAGAAACCTCAGGTTCAACATGAGATATGATATATTTTCTTGGTGTCCGGTTTAGAGAGGTTCCACTGTATCAGATAGAGCAAAGCAGCTCTAAGCTCAAAGCTCACAGAAGAAACCCGGTGTACATGGCGTGTAGATGCAAGTCATGCGTACAGAACTCAGCACATACATGCATAAACTAGCATAAACATGTTTTGTTGCTAAATATTGATATGAAGTTACTATCACAAGCGATCACCTCACATGAACGGTCCCCAGTGTTTGGGCGTATGCAGTGAGTAGACTAGTATTTTGTTAGCAGGAATGTATATGTACAGTGAAACATATCTAGGGTGTCCGGCTTTGAGAGGTTTCACTGTAAAGCAGGCATTTGATCATTCTAAGCTATAGTCATGCGCTATGTGGTCACGAAGAGACATTATTATCCGAGATAAATGACCAAGAATAAGATCACATGTGTTTTCTTGACGTCCGGTTTAGAGAGGTTCCGCTGTTTTATTGTACATGATGTATTATAATACTTTTGTGGCTTATGAGATTTGCGACCAGTGTAGATCCAGATCAGCCTGTGCATCCGCACAGTCTGATCAGGATCTGCACTGTTCGCCATTCCATCAATAAAACAAACATCACGCTTCTAACAAGCATAGATCGTTATCAGGCTACACGAACGTGCTATTTGATCAGGATCTACACTGGTCTCAAATCCCATAAGCGCTATTTACCCATTCACAGCCGCAATAGCATTGTATCACGTTAAATACAGTAAAACATCTCTAAACTGGGCATACATACCACACGAGTGAGCGGTTTCATTGTAATATATTTATAACGAGTATGTATGCTCATAGTTGTGAACGGTAACTCTTGCCATCTACTCCAGTACCGTCCGTACGGACGGTACGGTAGTAGATGGCAAGAGTTACCTTTCGCAACTAGTATGCTCATAATTATAAAGTACACAAACAAGTACATGTGTTCATATACAGTGGAACCCCTCTAAACCGAACACAAGAAACATCTGTTATCTTATTTTTGATGATTTTCTGGGTTATTTATCTCGGGGGGGGGGAGTGCCTGTTCATGATCGCATAGCACACATCTATGTCTCAGAATGATCAAATGCATGGTTCACAGTGAAACCTCGCTAAACCGGACACCCTGGGGGTGTTCGGTTTAGAGAGGTTTCACTGTAGTTGGATTACAGTGAAACCTCGGTAAACCGGACATCCTTGTTACCTCACAGGTTGTCTGAATTAGAGAGATTCCTCTATGCATGTATGTACGGTATACACGTATAACTCTATAATGGTATACCTATATACATGTCGGGTGTCGGCTTAAACGATCAATTGACCCCTGTATCATATCAAATGTGATTTTGCAGACTTTCTCGAGATTTGCATCGTAGTCAGTTTCCTGCTACTGTATCAAGGTGCATGATCACGTGGTTACCACAACAACAGCAATGGCTGAGCGTGTTGAAAGCTCGCCCACTCAAAAGTAGGTATTATTTGATATTTTCCTTAATACGGATTTTGGTGAAATATGGCTCCGCAAACGCGTCTTTATGAGCTGCATTTTGTGGTCCCGTGAGTTCTGTACATACTGAATTCGTTTTTGCGAAGAATCGATTTCCGTGTCCGTAGACACGGAAATCGATTCTTCGCAAAAACGACAGAAGTCTGTGCCAAAGTACTGAGACCACCAAATGCAGCTTAACAAGACGCGTTGGATGCGCCACATTTCATAAAAATCCGTTACATAATAAGGACGTTTCAGTAATTGTTGTTGTTGTTGTAACCACGTGATCATACACCTTGTGTATATGATATGGTTCGTCTCTTGACTGTTAACATTACTCCTCATACATTGTGTCTGGAAAGTTATTTTCAGTAACAATATCATTCAATAATTCCAGCACAAAAATATTTACACAATTCTCTAACATTTGATTGGTCCCTAAGCAAGTCTCCGTCCAAAATTTATATCCCAGTAAACTCCATGCCGAACTACTTTCCGTAACCGTCAGGCGCCGTTAAAATAATTCTTAAGAAAACGGAAAATAAACACATTTTCTTGATGAATTTATTTCAAATGCTGGAATTATAAGGAATGAATGGCCTTTTTGTGGAATTTATCGGGGATATAAACTTGGAAAAGTCGCGGGAATACTGGACGAGGCCTTAAAAAATTACAATTTTCAAAAAAAAATTAAAAAAAATCTTCTTTCTTTTTTTGGATTTGTTTTCGAAAATTGTAATTTTTCAGTATTCTCGCGACTTTTCCAAGTTTATACCCCGATAAATTCCACAAAAAGGCCATTCATTCCTATAATAGTTGTTGCCGCTAGATGTAAAGAACTATAATTAATTATTTAATATGATATTTATTAAGCACGGTTACTGATTTCACAAGAAACGAAGCGTCTTCTTGTTGCTTATGATATCACTACACGAACTAAATAATATCATATTAAATCAGTAGATATGTTACATTTAACTTATCTCATAACGCAGCATAATTCATAGAAGATGTATTCAAACATGCTGCATGTAGAGATCTCATGGACATACATGTATTTTACAAATGGTACATAAATGCAATTTCCATTGAAAATTCCACGTGGAAATATCATATTTTACAAACAAAATAAGCTACATCATAAAACCAACAATTTTGGAAATAAAATGAGGCAATTTCTTTTTATACAGAGAATTTGTCTCAATCATTACTGAACAGGGTATACTTACCTGTTCTAATGTTTTAAATTGAGCGTGGTGGCCTGTGATTTCTGCTGATCAGGGGCCCGTTTCACTAAACTTTGTACGACTAAAATGTTCGTAAGTGCAAATTTAGGATCGTCTGGAAATTTAAATTGATTGATTTACATTTATTGAGCATAGGCTGCATGTAATCATTTACAAGGAAACATTGTTCATGTGGAATTTACGGACTATCCTAAGTTTGCATTTATGAACATTTTAGTCGTACGAAGTTTAATAATTCCAGCACAAAAATATTTACACAATTCCCTAACATTTGATTGGCCCGTAGCAAGTCTCTGTCCAGAATTTATATCCCAGTAAACTCCCACGCCGAACTACTTTCCGTAACCGTGAGGTGCAGTTAAAATAATTCTTAAGAAGACGGAAAATAAACACATTTTCTTGATGAATTTATTTCAAATGCTGGAATTATAAGAAATGAATGGCCTTTTTGTGGAATTTATCGGGGATATAAACTTGGAAAAGTCGCGGGAATACTGGACGAGGCCTTAAAAAATTACAATTTTTTTTTTTTTGATTTTTTTCTCAAACATTATAATTTTTTATCACTTCGTCCAGTATTCCCGCGACTTTTCCAAGTTTATACCCCGATAAATTCCACAAACGGCCTCCTGTATACCCAATATACAGTTAAAATGATGTTTTCTGTAAATGACGTTGAAATTGACGAAATTGTCATTTTGCCTTTAACATTTCGCCATCTTCTGATGCCATTTACGAAAAGTATCGTAAATATTGTAAATATGTAGAAAAACACATGTCTCGTCTCAAAACATTTATATGCTAGTAATCATTAAAGGGGACGACAGCTCCACATGGCAAACATCGCAATACAGACACAACGTACGGAACCCCGCAGGGCACGTAGACTTTTTTTATATTAATTACTTCCCACGAAATAACAATTGTTAAATTGATTGAACGAATTGTTATTTCGTGGGAATGAATTAATAAAAAAATCCATGTCCTCTGCGGGGCTTCGTGAAACAGTACTGGCAATAGATAAACAAGAATTGACGGCGACCCGAGTAAAGGAAACCGATTTGGCCCGACCTGGCGTCTGGTGCCTATTTCACCAACATTGCAAAGTGTACTTTCCCAGCAAAGTATAGGCTTTGAGGGAGTAATAATTTATTTTTCCCGAAATGCATTATGTCATATAGAAATTAACGACTGCATATATTTGATGATTAAAAGTATGCAGAATTATTATACTAAATTTATTACATTATCACAGCCAAAATGGCTGTGATAATGTAATAAATTCAGTATAATAAAAAATAATAAATTTATCCTAAAATTGAAAATTTCTCCCTCAAAGTATACTTTGCTAGATAAGTATACTTTGCAATGTTGGTGAAAGTTGGTGAAAATAGGCTACTGATGCATGTACGTACTTCAGGAAAATCGCATGGACAGGTTGACATTCCACCCGGATAATTGTTAGGACGCACAGCTAGAAAGACGAGAACTCGGTCAGTTGTCAGTGCCAGCTGATGAAAGGCAAGTTGTCCAACACTATGTGTAACTAGTTCCGTAATGGACATCGAAAGTTTACGAAACTCTTGGCATATATATGGCTGTGACTGGAGGCCAGTGTAAATCCAGCGTAGCTCCTGATAAAATAACACACTCCTGTAGACTGATAACGATATATATATGCCGTGTTAGAAAAATGCCGGGTATGTCATTGATGGAATGCCGAACAGTGCAGATCTGATCAGACTGTGCGGATGATCGCAAAACCCATAAGCTCCCTTCCCCCAGTTACAGTGACAAATGTCGTATAGAGGTCCATTTTATCAGTAGATGTCTCGTCTGGAAATAGATGTAACATACATAACTTCCAGAGGAACGTGCCACATATGTTTATACGTCGAGATCACATCTTTGATAAGTAGATCAACCGCAGGAATGGGAACAGTAGTCGACAACGACACGGCACGCTGATGTAACGTCATACGGTGACGTACCACGGCAGTACAGGGATTATCCAGGCTTGGATCACTGTCTTTTGCCAGTGTGAAAAGGGTTTTAAACTGTTTATGCTCGCTATGCCAAGGTGTATGATCACGTGGTACATACAACAACAACAAGTACCGATTCAAAGTACGTATTCTTTTGCAGTGTCCTTATTACGTAACGGATGTTGATGTAATATGGCGCATCAAACGCGTCTTGTTAAGCTGCATTTGGTGGTCTCTTTATTTTCGCCCAAACTTCTGTCGTTTAAAGAATCTTCGCAAAAACGACATAATTCTGCGCCAAACTCCCTAGACCACCAAATGCAGCTCATGAAGACGCGTTTGCTGCGCCATATTTCATCAAAATCCGTTGCATGTTAAGGAAAATATCAAATAATACTTACTTTGGAGTGGGCGACATTGGTGTTGTTGTTGTTGTAACCACGTGATCATTCACCTTGTATGCACTTGAGGTTCCGTACGTACGTACGACCGGTCGTCCGGCCGTGTGCATTTACATCGACAGAGTTTATCCAGCATGTAATATCTTCAATAATACTTGAAGGATTGCTTCAATACTTGAACATTTGAATCACATGAACATTTGTCACACACTCGCGCCACCATCGACACGACCTTGACATTTTTACCGTCACAATGTCGCTGAAACACTTAGCCATTGTTTACAGTCAACTACGCCAATGTGGCATCATTAGACATGTTTTACCAACAAGATGAACTTGGAAAAAAAATCACGAGTAACTTATTCACCCATTCAACCCTAAATAACTGATATGGACTGTGATATGTTTATTTTGGACCAATCCAATTGTCACAAAAATGATCAGAACAGAACAGAACATACTTTTATTTAAAGTCAGGTTACAAGGTAACAACATGACTGAAATTGGTTTAATTTAATAATTGATTATGAACAGTCTATTTATTAAAATTAGGTGCTATATTTTCTGAAAAATATGAAAATTACTTGCAAAAAGTGCAGATCCTGATGAGACGGCTCGTTACGAGCCGGCTCATCTGGATCTACACTGTTTGCAAACACTGCTACAAAGAGGTATGTGTTGTTGAAAGGGTTAAAGGAATATATCAGGATTATTTTTTTTTAAATAATATAAAAAATGAAAACGTGTTTTCTACATGGCCATGTGTAAAGTGAAGATATATGACGATACTAGAAATTCTAATACGTTTGTACCGATATCGGTGAAAATTGAAACAACCCAGCAGTCCTAGTATTGTCATATATCTTCAATTAAACCACTTTAAATGGGGACATGATGAAAACACATTTTTATTTTTTATATTATTAAAAAAAAAAATCATGATATGCTCCTTTAAGCAACAACACGTAAAAACCGACAAACTAAGACAAAACTAGCGTCAAGGATGCCCCGGATGTAGCTCAAAGGGAATCTACTCGTGAGTTTCTAAGTTCAATAACCTATTTATCAAATTGGTTTCTTTCTCAGGTCAATGACCATCACATCCAGCGAATTGTATTGCTGTGTACTATGCTATTTACCGTGTACATGTATGTGTACGCAACTAGTGGAAACGTGAAAAGGTGAACAAAATAACTGAAATCGATGCTTTTAAAACAAAACTGCAACGGCAACGAAAATAGCTGAAATGACACAACGTAAGTAATAATTAAAAATAAATCATATTCATTTATATTTTATCCCGTCAACACAGTGCGTATGTGCCGTGAAACACGGTGCCGTGAAACATTTTTGATATCCTGTCAATACGACCTAATCGTTGCGTATGAATATGTGCGGTGACTGGGGTTATTTTTGTTTTGCATTTTAAAGCCATTTGTAGGTGTTGACGGGATAAATAGAATAGTAGGTTAGTGCCGTGAATGGGAAAAATATCTGGTGCGGCTCGGAAACGGGATTGCTCGGCAGAGCCTCGCCCATACCGTTTCCTAAGCCTTGCCAGATATTTTTCCCATTCACGGCACTAACCTACTATTCTCTATATATGTCCCTCGTAAATATTTACGTTGACATTGCAGTGCAAATATCATACTTATTTTCAATCTCGCATGATAATTATCAGTCGACCCGGCTCGTATTTCCCTGGCCCAGTCACAATTCCTCCATAGATTATAGTAGTCGCCAAACTGCAGCCAGAACTTGATTTAAAGGGCTAGACATACAATTTGTTCATGTGGATCATGGTTACATTTCCCTTAACCCTCTCAACCCTGGATGCTTTTTATTATTTTTGGGCAATTCCATTAATGACAAAGGATTTGTTTCGAGGTGAATGCTAGTGACAAATACTGCATATCCTGATGAGACTGCTCGTTACGAGCCGGCTCATCTGGATCTACAGTGTTTACACATCTTGACTTTCTGGCTTATGTACTTGAAAGGGTTGGCCTAATACTGAACCATATATAGACGCTGGTCAGACTGCGCAGTAACCCGAAATTTCTGTCTGTAACAGAGGGCGAATTATACTGCGTTACAGACAGATATTTCGGTTTACCGGCGCAGATGGGCAGGCTTGTCAGCATATATACTAGACGAAAGAACTACATGAAATACAGCCCAATGCTTACGATATATGATATTTGGAGCAAAGTGCCCAAAATCACACCTACCTGGCAGTCAATACGAGCCAGAATTTGGCAATATATAGATATCCAAATAAATGAAATGTTGTTGACATACCTTCATTGTTTTCCATTTATTTGTTGAACTACATTGTACATTATATCGCTTAGTTTTCGCCATGTCTGGTCAATGCCATTAACGCCAGTGTTGTTGAACTATATCGCTTAGTTTTCGCCATGTCTGATCAATGCCATTAACACCAGTGATGTTGTTGAACTATATCGCTTAGTTTTCGCCATGTCTGGTCAATGTCATTAACACCAGTGATGTTGTTGATTAACACCAGTGATGTTGTTGAACTATATCGCTTAGTTTTCGCCATGTCTGGTCAATGCCATTAACACCAGTGATGTTGTTGAACTATATCGCTTACTTTTCGCCATGTCTGGTCAATGCCATTAACACCAGTGATGTTGTTGAACTATATCGCTTAGTTTTCGCCATGTCTGGTCAATGCCATTAACACCAGTGATGTTGTTGGACTATATCGCTTAGTTTTCGCCATGTCTGGTCAATGTCATTAACACCAGTGATGTTGTTGAACTATATCGCTTAGTTTTCGCCATGTCTGGTCAATGTCATTAACACCAGTGATGTTGTTGAACTATATCGCTTAGTTTTCGCCATGTCTGGTCAATGCCATTAACACCAGTGATGTTGTTGAACTATATCGCTTAGTTTTCGCCATGTTGGTCAATGCCATTAACACCAGTGATGTTGTTGAACTATATCGCTTAGTTTTCGCCATGTCTGGTCAATGTCATTAACACCAGTGATGTTGTTGAACTATATCGCTTAGTTTTCGCCATGTCTGGTCAATGCCATTAACACCAGTGATGTTGTTGAACTATGTCGCTTAGTTTTCGCCATGTCTGGTCAATGTCATTAACACCAGTGATGTTGTTGAACTATATCGCTTAGTTTTCGCCATGTCTGGTCAATGCCATTAACACCAGTGATGTTGTTGAACTATGTCGCTTAGTTTTCGCCATGTCTGGTCAATGCCATTAACACCAGTGATGTTGTTGAACTATATCGCTTAGTTTTCGCCATGTCTGTAGCCTATTTCACCAACATTGCAAAGTATACTTTTCTAGCAAAGTATGCTTTGAGGGAGTAATCATTTATTTTTCAAGAAATGCATTATTTCATATAGAACTGACGACTGCATATAGTTGATGATTACAAGTATGCAGAATTATTATACTGACTTTATTACATTATCACAGCCAAAATGGCTGTGATAATGTAATAAATTCAGTATAATAAAAATTAATAAATTTATCCTAAAATTGAAAATTTCTCCCTCAAAGTATACTTTGCTAGAAAAGTATACTTTGCAATGTTGGTGAAATAGGCTACTGGTCAATGCTAGTGATGAAGTGGTTTTGTGCTGATGACAATATTGAGATGTACTTTTCATCTAACAACTTTGCGATAGCCTCGTGTCCTTCATATGTGGCTGTGACTGGAGAAATGGGGCTGATGGGATGTGTGACCAGTATAGCTCTTGGTCAAATACCACACTCCTATATGTAGCCTATTAACGATCTATGCTGCTTGTTAGAAGCAGTACTGGTGTTTCATTGATGAAATGACGAACAGTGCAGATCCTTACTAGAGTATGCGGATGAACAGACTGATCTGGATCTACATTGGTCGCAAAACCCATAAGCCCCAGTTCTCCAGTGTCAGCCACATTATTCGTCAGAATGTCAACATTTGCGAACGTTTTCTACATCACGTCAAGTTTGCCTTCTAGGAATGTCTGTGCTTTTAGTAAGCAATTTCGCCTCTGAAAATGGCAATTTGGCATGCAAATTATGTCTATACAAATTAACCATATACAGTAGAACCTCTCTAAACAGGACACACAGGTAGTATCTGTGTCCATATTTCTTCTGATGTCATTGTCATCTATCTCTGATAATAACGCCTGCTCAAGTTCGCAAAGCACACCCGCATGCTTTGGCAATGTCATATGTCTGATTTACAGTGAAACAACCCTAAACCGGTCACCCTGGGGACCTCCCAGGGTGTCCGGTTTAGAGATGCTTCACTGTACCTTGACGGTGATTGATTCCTTGCCCATGCGGATATAATGTTGTAGCACAACTCAGAGCTGCATAATTATAAGGCCGCACAAACTTCTTTCTCTGTTGAGAGTGGTTCTGTGAAAAAGCAAACAAACTATTATGCTGTTTGACACTATTTTACTGGTGAAGTAATATGAAAGCTGATTAATGTTGATTTAACGACGGCACTGCGTCGATGAAATTGCATGTCGGGACCGACTATTTAAGTCCCCATGCGATAGGACTAGGCTAGCACGAAGTTGAAGAAGGACAAGCAGAACACCATGGTGTGACGGTTGGATTTGTTGCAATGAGCCGTCTCATCAGGATCTGCACTTTTTAAAAGTAATTTTCATATTTTTGACAGAAAAAAATACCGCCTTTTCATAAATGAACTACGTAGTCTAAAAATCATTTTGTGACGGTTTGATTGGTTGCAACGAACCGTCTCATCAGGATCTGCACTTTTTGAAAGTAATTTTTGACAGCCAAAAATACTGCCTTTTCATAAATGAACTACGTAGTCTGAAAATCATTTTGTGACTGTTGGATTGGTTGGAAATTAACGTATCAAAATACATTCTAGTAACTTAGGGGTTAAAGGGTTAAAGGTACATGCCCACGCAGTAGCCACAAAATGTTCTTTATAGGAATTAAATAAGTGTATAATTATGTCACTATTCCACCAGTTCTGAAAATTACGAGTGCCCGCTATACAAATATAATCATTTATTAATTATCAATTTACTGTTAGCGACGCGCGGCGGTAACATTCTATTTTGATAATGTGCGAGGACGACGACTTTCACATCACGGCTTGCGGTGCGCATGCGCAGTATACTACGCGCGCCAGTAGGCTTCCCAATATGTAAACAAGAATATCAACATGTCGAAACGTTCAGGACGGATTGTATGAAACAGCGTGGGCCAAAAGAAAGGCGAAATGTCTGAAGGACAGGCAGTACAGAGAGAGAGAGTGGTTAATATTGGCGACCAGATCACCAAATGGAAAGAGTTACGTGGAGATTTAGATTTGGACTCGAATAGAGATTTTTCTTCTCAACTTCCGATACTTCACTGCGCATGTCAAAGATGTGATATGATTGACCGTGTCACGTGACGCGTATTGGTAAAAATAGCACGAGGTCGGAAAATACCCTTTCTGGTAGCGGCATGTAAAATGCGATTTAACACCAATTAACACGCGCCGTAATTAAAAATAACTCGTTAGTGGGTAGACATATGGCTCAAATAAGGCATGACAGAAAATGAAAAGTTGTAGTACAGTGTAACCTGCTGCGTGGGTATGTACCTTTAACTCACATAACTTGTCTATACGGTTGGTAGAACAGTCAATTAGTAGTTGTGGCTATTCGCGTATTGTTGTGGTTGTGGGGTATTCGCACGAGGTTGGGTAACGGACACTGCACGTATAAATTACATGTTACGTCGCTACTATACTGTAATCAAAGTCCATTACTGCCATCTGAATGGCAATTACGATTTCTCACAAACGATAGTTAGCAATAATGCCACACACTGTTGTCACGTTTACAGTAATTATGTATGTACAGCTAGCACTCTAATGAATTGAAGGGGCCAATGGATGTATGTGGCTAAATCCTTATGAACTTAGTAAAGGCTGCATGCTCAATAAATGTAAATCCATCAATTGACATTTCCAGACGATCCTAAATTTGCACTTACGAATATTTTAGTCGTACGAAGTTTAGTGAAACGGGCCCCTGCAGCATAGAATACATGACCCAGGAAACATAGAATACATGGCCCAGGAAACATAGAATACATGGCCCAGGAAACATAGAATACATGACCCAGGAAACATAGAATACATGGCCCAGGAAACATAGAATACATGGCCCAGGAAACATAGAATACATGACCCAGGAAACATAGAATACATGGCCCAGGAAACATAGAATACATGGCCCAGGAAACATAGAATACATGACCCAGGAAACATAGAATACATGACCCAGGAAACATAGAATACATGGCCCAGGAAACATAGAATACATGGCCCAGGAAACATAGAATACATGACCCAGGAAACATTGAAAACATGGCCCAGGAAACATTGAAAACAAGTTGTGGGAAACACGACATCAACCTAAGATATAGAGAATACCAGGCTATAGTCTGTTTCACGAAAGCTCCCCAAATTTTACGGCTATATAGACAATTAAAAAACAATACTATTTTCGATAATATTAAATTAAAGGAAAATTTAAGAATGAGCCTTCTTTTTATTTCGTGAAATTCGGTCAAATATTGATTTTATTACGAAAAATTGATTTGTCTATGGGAATTTAACATGGGGGAAAAAGTGGTAAGGAAGTGTGGGAGGAGTTAAAAAACGATTTTTTGGGAAATTGACTCCGAAACCCGACTAGATAGCTTGGATATGATCTAACTAAGAAAACAAAAGTTAAATTTTAAAAATCGGTGCAGTATTTCTGAAATTCAAAAAAATGTCCCCATGTTAAATCCCCATAGACGATGTCTATGGGGATTTAACATCGGGAAATTGTTTTTTCGCAATAAAATCAATATTTGACCAAATTTCACGAAATAAAAAGAAGGCTCATTGTTAAATTTTCCTTTAATTTAATATTATCGAAAAAAAATATTGTTTTTGAATTGTTTATATGGCCGTAAAATTTGGGCAGCTTTCGTGAAACAGACTATAGTGTCTTTTACTTTTACTTGTAAAATATACAAAGGTCCGATATTCAAATTTGCAGGTCCAGGACCTCGGACCAGTGCTATTTTCAGGCCCTGCCTTTTCATAAATGGACTAGTCTGAAAATCATTTTGTGACGAATAGATTGGTTGCAAAATTATCATATCACAGTCCATTCCAGTTATTTAGTGGTGAAAGGGTTAACTGATAACAGCCTAATCTCACTATACCAACATGGGTTGAGACATCATTATTCACGTGTTACCCAATCAGGGATTCCGCTGGGGAAAATAAAAAAATCGCCACTTCAAAAAAAATAAAACAATTGGCGGTAAAAAAATACAATTTTCGAGAAAAAAAAAAAAAATAAAAAAAAAAAAAATTGTAATTTTGTATCGCCAATTGTAATTTGTTATCGCTAATTGTTTATTGTTATCGCCAATTTCGAAAGTGGCGATCGCCAGCGGAATCCCTGCCCAATTAGGTACTCAAATCTACATGTATCTATGATTGGACTGAAGTCATAGATAGTGGTAATGATGTTGACATTACATAGAGAATACCAGGCTAGTGTCTTTTGATATCAAGTGTATCAGGCAAGATTAGGAAACGCGTTGGAATTCCTCGGCTTGCCGAGGAATTCCTACCGTTTCCGAGCCGAGCCTGATAAACTTGATATCGAAAGACACTAGCCTGGTATTCTGTTTATCAGGTAACTTTTTATGCTCGAAAATTACCACATATGACGTCGTTATCCGTGGACAGAACGCGGACTTGTTTACATTGCGGCATTGCATTGACGTCATTCGGTAACGTCACGTGACATCATCCGACCAATAGAACGTCAATATTCACTTCATTGTAAACCGGATGTTTGTATCAGGTCAATGCCTGATACAACAATATGTTATCAGTCAGTACGTATTCGGTCAATACAGGGCAGGTTACCTGATAAAGGACTGTTTCTACGGAGCCCCGCAGGGGACGTGGACTTTTTTTTATTAATTCGTTCCCTCAATTTAATCATTCGTTCCCTCGAATTAACAATTCGTTCCCACGATACAACAATTCGTTCGCAGAATTGTTATTTCGTGGGAACGAATTGTTAAATTGAGGGAACGAAATGTTGTTAATTCGTGGGAACGAATTGTTAAATTGAGGGAACGAATTGTTATTTCGTGGGAACGAATTTATGAAAAAAAGAATTCTACGTCCTCTGCGGAGCTCCGTATGTTTCACCATACTGCCCTCCCAAGTCAAACTGCAGTATCTGTTAAACTGCAATATCTGCACTATGATGCTATGCTGACCCTGCTTGGGATGATTGCACAGGGTCAGCATAGCATCATAGTGCAGATACTGCAGTTTAACAGATACTGCAGTTTGACTTGGGAGGGCAGCATAGTTTAAGAGCGTTTTATTAGTCGCTTTATGCATTTTGTTTCATACATCATATGTATGTGTTCGTGTACTTCGTGTAAACACCAGTATGACTGCTTCACTACATTTCGCATGATGGCGTATTAGAATGTTTGTAAGAATAATTAAACAGTGCCATTTTTACAACATATTGCACGGCGTGGAAACCGAGGAATGGGCGTTGACCGAGGGCGTTGACTGAGGACGTTGACCGATCTGCTTAGGATTTTAGAAGCAATAGCTCGTTTCCGTCGTAAAAGGTTACACAAACAGGGTTAGGATAAGGGATATCTATTTTCTATTTTCCATTTTTATCATCAAAAACATGCTTTGACAGTACTTTATAATAATTTACAACATGCTTTGACAGCACTTCAGAATCATTTCCGTTGGAAATGATTCGGAAATGATTCTGAATTGCTGTCAAAACATGTTTTTATTGAGAAATAAGGCAAGATATAAAAGCAACAGCAGACGACAAGTGTTGTGAGTAGCGGTCTAAGGGTTAAGTATGCTCATATACTCTGTCTGGAAATGTTAGCATGACTGGTGTAGACTTATATTATTCTGTCTAGTCACCTGTCTCAAGATGTATGATCACGTGGTACTAACAACAACAATAAGTACTGAAACTTCCAGAATCCATCCGATTCAAAGTACGTATTATTTTATAGTGTCCTTATTACGTAACGGATTTTGATGAAATATGGCGCATCAAACGCGTCTTGTTAAGCTGCATTCGGTGGTCTCTGTATTTTCGCCAAACTTCTGTCGTTTTTGCGAAGAATCGATTTCCGTGTCTCCGACACGGAAATCGATTCTTCGCAAAAACGACATAAGTCTGTGCCAAACTCCACGGACCACAAAATGCAGCGATGAAGACGCGTTTGCTGCGCCATATTTCATCAAAATCCGTTTCATATTAAGGAAAATATCAAATAATACTTTCAAGATTTCAACACTTTCAGCCACTGTTGTTGTTGTTATAACCACGTGATCATTCACCTTGTGTCTGTACACACGAATTTGTTTACTGGACGTTGGGCTTGATATTGTACATAGGTGAGGACATTTAACCGAACAATATTAGTTTGCTGATAGTTCGAGGTCCTCATCCGTGCAGGTAAATAACATCATAAACATTATGTAACATTTTCATTTCAATTACTCCTCTCGCTTGTGTTTTGTAAGTGGGAGGATATTACTCTAATTGAAAAGGAAATGTAGAGCAAACTTATGATAGTCTGCAAATTCCACATGAACAGTGTTTCCTTGTAAATGATTATTGTATTTACATTTATATGTAACATTTTCATTTCAATTACTCCGCTAACTTGTGTCATGTAAGTGGGAGTATATTACTCTAATTGAAAAGGAAATGTAGGCCGCTGAATGGGAAAGCGATAGTAAAGACGTTTCTGTTCACAGTAGGCCCAGATCCGCCTTCGCATTATCACACATTACTGCGACTATTACTACGGTGGAGACTCTCTAAACCGAACACCAAGAAAACACATGTGATCTTATGTTTGATGAGTTTCTTGGTCATTTATCTCGGGTGATAATGTATGTTCGTGATCGCATAGCACACAACTATGTCTGAGAATGATCAGGGGAGCGTTTCACTAAACTTCGTACGACTAAAATGTTCGTAAGTTCAAAATTATGATTAGTCTGTAAAGTTCACATTAACAATGGTTTCGTGAACACAAGTATTGAATTTACATTTATTGAACATAGGCTGCATATGCAGCCTATGCTCAATAAATGTAAATCCATCAATTGAAATTCCCAGACGATCTTAAAGTTGCACTTACCAAGATTTTAGTCGTACGAAGTTTAGTGAAACGGGCCCCTGATGCCTGATTTACAGTGAAACCTCTCTCAGTCGGATACCCTGGGAGGTCGTGTCCAGTTTACAGAGGTTTCACTGTGCTACTATTCCGATACTGTTGGTCGTTGCGACTGAAGGACGAACAGCGTCTGCCCTGCGCAAATGCACTGGGGTTACGCTGATCGCAGATAGCATAATGCCACTTTTATCAGCACGGCTCCATTATTGCGAACAGAATTATCCGAAGTAGATCACGTACTACCGTTCCAATTGGCGGTTATAATTGAATGGCGAACAGCGTATGCCCGGATCAGACTGCACAAATGCGCAGGCTGATCTGGGGCTACGCTGATCGCAGATAACACAATGCCACATTACAGCGAGGCGAAGTATAGACTGCCTTTATCTGCAGGCTGATCTGAGACCAGGCTGGTCGCAAATGACGCAAGGTCACTTCTCTCAGCATATCCCCATTAATATATTCATCCGATTTGTAAGCTGGACGGAGACGCACATACGACACGAACGTGATCATATATCACACTCGGTAATAAGGCATGATTAAATACAACTACGTTGTCTTACATTTATAATAACTAGACGATAGTTTGATGATAAAGTGTAGTATGTAATTGCCAAGTTTACGAAGACGGACAATAATTTCATCAAAGTATTTATTTGTGGAAATGTTACGCCGACAATTATAATTATGTTTTACGAAAGATTCTCCTACTTGTTAAAGTAGGGTTAAATCAAGTTCAATGTAGGAGAATCATGTTGCTTTCGTTCACGTTTTCTCAGCTTTAGCATGCCCACTCAGTAGGCACAAACTGTTCTTTACATCACAGATATCATATGAGACATTTTCTGGCAAAATAAACATTAATTGACCATTACCCCGCGTATTGATTGGCATTAGTATACATTTTATATCAGACGTAAATGTTCACACTGATATTAGGGGCGATAACCGTGTTTCCTTAAAATGTTAACAGACTATTTATTCTCTGTATTTATTTTTTATTTGCAATGATCATACTTTATAATCTTTCTTTTTTCAGGTGACGCATTTAATTAGTATAAATAATAGCCTGATACCACCGCGAATCACTATCAGTAAAATATATATCACTAAATGATTATATATATACATATATAGCGAGAAATCGTATTTTTTAAAACTGGTGGAATAGTGACACAATTATACGCTCATGTAATTCCTATAAAGAACATGTTGTGCCTACTCAGTGGGCATGTACCTTTAATAATGATCGCAGGCTGATCTGGGGCTATGCTGGTCACAAATGACATAAGGCCCATGGACACAGTAATTTAATACACACCTATTGTTGCCAGGGGCCCAGCTACAGACGGTATAATACAATCAGTCTCTACAACAATCTGAAGAATAACAAATCTGAAGAATAAAAATGGTGAGAGATTTGCGTGTATATGTATTTGTTTATTCCAACACCAATATGATAAGGTTGCCTCTCCACCTTATCATATTGGTGTTGGAATAAAGTAGCGGCAACTGTAGCCTATTTCATCAACATTGCAAAGTATACTTTAGTAGCAAAGTATACTTTAAGGGAGAAATTTTCAATTTTATGATAAATTTATTAATTTGTATTATACTGAATTTATTACATTATCACAGTCAATTTGGCTGTGATAATGTAATAAATTCAGTATAATAATTCTGCATACTTTTAATCATGAAATATATGCATTTGTTAGTTCTATATGAAATAATGCATTTCAGGAAAAATAAATGATTACTCCCTCAAAGTATACTTTGCTAGTAAAGTATACTTTGCAATGTTGATGAAATAGGCTACTGGTGTTGGAATAAATAAATAAACATACGCGCAAATCTCTCACCATTTGTATTCTTTTCCCGCTAACATACATGTACATGTACTAAATAGATTCATTGTTGTCAATAGTGTACCGTAAGCCCTCAAGGACTGGAAGTATTTATTTATATTGGTGACACTTTAATAAATAAACCATTCATTCATTAACGCGAGCTGACTGATCTCATCAGCGAACATCCCTCCCAACCACCTTCGTCTACTTCCGGCTTTATCTTGATCGGCGACACGACTCGGAATGTATCCTCAATTAGCTTATAACTGACAATTGGAGCTGGCTACATAGCTGGTCAGATGGCAGCTGCGCACCTTAACCATACTTTGTGGTAAATGTTCACAGGCGCCATCAAATTAATACTGACTGCGATTGCTGCGACGCTGTCTCCTCTTTTATGTGAATGTCAGTGTCGATAATTACTCACTGGTAATGATGGAAATTCGTTACCACGAAATGACAATCCGTTCCTTCCATTTAACAATTCGTTGCCTCAATTTAACAATTTGTTCCCACGAAATAACAATTCGTTCACACGGAAACGAATTGTTAATTCGTTGGAACGAATTGTTATATCGTGGGAACGAATTGTTAAATGGAAGGAACGGATTGTCATTTCGTGGGAACGAATTGTTAATTCGAGGGAACGAATTGTTATATCGTGGGAACGAATTGTTAATTCGAGGGAACGAATTGTTAAATTGAGGGAACGAATTGTCATTTCGTGGGAACGAATTGTTAATTTGGAGGGAACGAATTGTTATATCGTGGGAACGATTTGTTTATTCGAAGAAACGAATTGTCAAATTGAGGGAACGAATTGTTATTTCGTGGGAACGAATTAATAACAAAAATAATTATACGTTCCCTGCGGGGCTCCGCAGGAAAGTGATCGGTACCACTACATTTAATCAGCTCACCAACTGCAAGCAATTGGAAAAAGCAAAAACATTGATAAATTCTACTTGAGTTTGGAAAAGTATTGCAAAAAAAAAGATGTCTGATTATTTAGATCCAGGAACATTTGACATTTTCTGGGACGACATTAGTGGTAGTGGCAGTGCTGAAAATGTTGGTGTTGACGTAGTAGAGATCAGTGCTGACATGTGTGCTGCAATGGGAATTCTGCTATGGCTATGACAAGTGTAAACACGTGTGAAAATGAAACTTTACATACCCAGACTGGCCAGAGGCAGAGTGATGTCGCACTTCAATCGCTGATAATATCCAGTAATACGAATCAGCAATATGTCCAGTCACTATTTGCCGGAGCACACTGAACATCAACAACTGCCATGTACAACCGTACATGCTGTTAATTGTAAAATATCTGCCCAGTGACAGTGTGTTTGAAACGCGACGAGTAAGTTGCCGCTCCAAAAGCTCATGAACACACGTATTTACACAGCTGTGTAATTATTAAATATACTTTAATATTCATGATTCTCGACATTATTAAAAGTAGAAATACGTGTGAAAATGTTTTTGTGTGAAATATGCCAAACTATTTTCCTATGGGAATTTAACATGGGGAGTCAATTTCCAAAATATTTCTTTTTTTGATCCTTCAGGATCAAAAAACGAAAAATTTTGGAAATTGACTCCGAAACATGGCGAGATAGCTTGAAAATGATGTAACTAAGAAAACAAAAGTTAGATTTTGAAAATCGGTCCACAAATAAAAAAAATATTTAAAAATAATCTTTTTAGCCCCCATGTTAAATTCCCATAGGAAAATCGTTTTTCCGCAATAAAATCAATTTTTGATGAAATTTCATCAAATAATTTTTTTTGGGGGAGGGTGACTTTTTTGTTATTAATAAAAAAGTACTTACTTTTAAATATTTTTTAGATTTAATGTGTTTAATAGCCAAAAGTTCGTCGGCAGCAAAACGTGGAACAGACAGTAATGGTATTATCACCCCTTCGCATTTCACATACACAATTACAGCTAAGCTTGAACCAAGCAAACTACATGTACTAATTTCGAACCTGAGCACTGAATAAATTATACTCGTCCCACAGGTTGATGTAACAGGCCAAAGTCAATAAATGCATTAACAATACCTAAAGTAATAAAATAAAATTTACTCTCTGTTATATTGTTATAAGGGATAATATTATTTATAGTATCCCTTATAACAGAGAGTAAACAAAATAATTCTAAAATGCATTTATAGCCTTGTTCCGTTATTCGAACCTGTGGTACAGCGATGCAATCGCCACTTGTTCTATCTGGGGTCGTTTTACTAAACTTCGTACGACTAAAATATTCGTAAGTGCAAAATTAAGATTGTCTGTAAATTTCGCGTTAGCAATGTTTTCTTGTAAACAATTATTGAATTTACATTTATTGAGCATAGGCTGCATATGCAGCCTATGCTCAATAAATGTAAATCCATTAATTGAAATTTATAGACGATCCTAAACTTGCACTTATGAACATTTTAGTCGTACGAAGTTTAATGAAACGGACCCCTAATGTCCGAGTGCAAATGCATGTGTGCTGGAGGCGGTTACGTCGCTCGATACAGCTACAGTGTATTTGATCTGATTAATGTCTGTGATATAAAAGAAGTGGTAGACCATGTTAAGTGAATTGGTTTGCGCCTAAATGTACTTTATGTATGTGCCAATAAAGAGACATTTATATGGCATTTGCTATGTATCCGTAAAATCCAATTTGGAGTGTCTCTTCAGTCGCGTCGATGCAGCGTTGCCGATATATAGAATAGTAGGTTAGTGCCGTGAATGGAAAAAATATCTGGCGCGGCACGGAAACGGGATGGGCTCGGCTAGTAGGTTAGTGCCGTGAATGGGAAAAATATCTGGCAAGGCTTAGGAAACTGGATGGGCGAGGCTCTGCCGAGCCCATCCCGTTTCCGTGCCGCGCCAGATATGTTTTCCATTCACGGCACTAACCTACTATTCTATTTATCCCGTCAACATTACAAATAGCTTTAAAATGAAAAACAAATAAACCCAGCCGCGTCCTCAAAATCGGAGAATCGATTAGTATGGCAATCGCACATATTCATACGCAGTGATTATGGTCGTATTGATATGATATCAAAAATATTTCACGGCACCGTGTATCACAGCACATACGCACTGTGTTGACGGGACAAATATATAATAAAGTTCCCAACTCAGTTCCACATCACAGTTGTTCGTTGGTAGTCGTGTAGGCAGAGCAAATTGTAATTATTGTATGTTCCACGTTTTGCAGCCGACGAACTTTTTGCTATTAAACACATTACATCTAAACAATATTTAATTGTAAGTACTTTTTTATCCCGTCAACACAGTGTGTATGTGCTGTGAAACACGGTGCCGTGAAACATTTTTGATATCCTGTCAATACGACCTAATGACTGCGTATGAATATGTGCGGTTGTCATGCTAGTCGATTCTCTGATTTTGAGGATGCGTCTGGGGTTATTTTCTGCATTTTAAACCCGGTTTCGGAATCAATTTCCATTTTTTTTTATCCTCCTCGTCCTCCTCCACATTTTTGTTATTGATGACAAAGTACTTACATTTAAATATGTTTTGCATTTAATGTGTTTAATAGCCAAAAGTTCGTCGGCAGCAAAACGTGGAACAGATATTAGTGTATGTGTAAAATAAAAGGTATGTTCACAGTCTACCTGAGAAAGAAAACGTGTTAGACAATTGAAGGGATATGTGGAAGAAGGGGGCTAACTCCCTCCCCCTTATTCCACTAACCCCTTCAATTAACTGCTAGTTGTGTTAAATAAGAAGAAGACGTTTATTGCACTGAGCCAACTGGCACGTGAGCAAACATACAATACTGCCATGCTATACAAACTAGTGTACGATGGCGTACATAACTACTGTTTTAAATGATATATGACATATCACCTCGTGTATGCATACGTCGCATACGTCATCCGTCTACTGTTTTCTGTCGAGAAGATCAACGGAGGAGAATCAACCTGTGTTGTGCGCAGGTGCGCGTCTTTTGATTTGTTTTCATGAAGAGTGCATTTTCTCTAGTGTCCTCTTTACCCACACCGTTTCACATCTGTTCATTTTAGCATATGGCAATGTCGACTTCTTTATTATTATACTTCAATTTTCCTGCAAATTTTCGTGACAATATCAAGGTGCATGATCACGTGGTCACAACAACAACAACGTCGCCCACTCAAAAGTACATGCCCACGCAGCAGGTTACACTGTACTACAACTTTTCATTTTCTGTCATGCCTTATATGAGCCATATGTCTACCCACTAACGAGTTATTTTTAATTACGGCGCGTGTTAATTGGTGTTAAATCGCATTTTATATGCCGCGACCAGAAAGGGTATTTTCCGACCTCGTGCTATTTTTACCAATACGCGTCACGTGACACGGTCAATCATATCACATCTTTGACATGCGCAGTGAAGTATCGGAAGTTGAGAAGAAAAATCTCTATTCGAGTCCAAATCTAAATCTCCACGTAACTCTTTCCATTTGGTGATCTGGTCGCCAATATTAACCACTCTCTCTCTCTGTACTGCCTGTCATTCAGACATTTCGCCTTTCTTTTGGCCGACGCTGTTTCGTACAATTTCCGTACTGGACGTTTCGACATGTTGATATTCTTGTTTACATATTGGGAAGCCTACTGGCGCGCGTAGTATACTGCGCATGCGCACCGCAAGCCATGATGTGAAAGTCGTCGTCCCCGCACATTATCAAAATAGACTGTTACCGCCGCGCGTCGCTAACAGTGAATTGATAATTAATAAATGATTATATTTGTATAGCGGGCACTCATAATGTTTAGAACTGGTGGAATAGTGACATAATTATACACTTATTTCATTCCTATAAAGAACATTTTGTGCCTACTGCGTGGGCATATACCTTTAACAAGACGCGTTTGATTGGCCATATTTCATCAAAATCCGTTACGTAATAAGGACACTATGAAATAATACGTACTTTGAATCGGTACTTGTTGTTGTTGTTAGTACCACGTGATTATACACCTTGAATATGTGCGTCAACAACTAATACTGAAGAAGCCAAATTCCGTTGAAATTGTGAGATTTTTATTAATGTACATTTGTAACCAGCCAATTTCAGTTATTTTCAAACTGCGTTGACGTGTTTGGGGAACTGGCTGAAAATATCAGGAAACGGCCAGCAATCCAGGGGGCCGTTTCACTAAACTTCTTACGACTAAAATGTTCGTAAGTGCAAATTTAAGATCGTCTGTAAATTTCAATTTATAGATTTACATTTATTGAGCATAGGCTGCATATGCAGCCTATGCTCAATAAATGTAAATCCAATAATTATTTACAAGAAAACAATGTTAATGTGAAATTTACAGACTTTATCATAATTTTGAACTTACGAAGATTTTAGTCGTACGAAGTTTAGTGAAACGGCCCCCAGGATACTACACACGTTTGCACATTTTGTGCGCTTTATTTTATCAAACTTGGTAAAATATTAAGACAATTACGATGAAAACAATACCTGGGTCGAGGCTAACGCTCAAGTTTACTGTTCACACGCACCTGCACACATGTGGATTCGTACTATGTGTATATATATAATTATGTTTTTGATTGACACAATATATTTGAAATACATTAGACACAACGATGATCGTAAAACGTTTCAAAACACATTAGTCCTACGCACGCGATACTTGTTGGCTTTATGTGTTAATGAACCTTGCTGATTTAACCCTTAAACCGCTATTTTATTTTTTTTGTCGTCTGTTATTTATTTTCTATTTTCCATTTCTATCATCAAAAACATGCTTTAACAGCACTTTAGAATAATTTACAACATGCTTTGACAGCACTTTACAATCATTTCCGTTGGAAATGATTCTAAAGTGCTGTCAAACCATGTTTTTATTGAGAAATAAGGCAGGTATAAAAGCAACAGCAGACGACAATTGTTGTGAGTAGCGGTCTAAGGGTTAATGCAACACCACCACTGATCTTACATTCTTGTAAAAGGTCAGGGGCCTATTTCACCAACATTGCAAAGTATACTTTTCTAGCAAAGTATACTTTGAGGGAGACATTTTCAATTTAAGGATAAATTTATTAATTTTTATTATACTGAATTTATTACATTATCACAGCCATTTTGGCTGTGATAATGTAATAAATCCAGTATAATAATTCTGCATACTTGTAATCATCAAATATATGCAGTGGTTAGTTCTATATGAAATAATGCATTTTGGGAAAATTAATGATTACTCCCTCAAAGTATACTTTGCTAGATAAGTATACTTTGCAATGTTGATGAAATCGGCTACTGATAATGTTTATATGATTTTGTTTAATTGTCAGTGGACAACCCGTTTTTATTAGCCGATCTATTTATAGATCGGCTAATATGTTGGTTATCCATCGAATTCTGAAAAAGGTTGTTCGGTAATCTACGAACGCGAATTTTTCTGTATCACTTCCAAATTGCATCAACCGATAAAGTTTGCATTTTTGGCAATTATCTCCGTTTAAAACTTTACTTATAGCCAAATAACACAATTTTGAATACTTAATGAGCTGAACGCTGAAGAGATTTAACCCGGAAGTTATTGTTGTTGAAGTCCATAGTTGGCTCTAATGGCCATATACGCCAACATACGCCGATTATTGGGCTAACTTAAAGCTTTTATTTATTAAACAGAACAAGTTTCAGCCACGTATAATCGCGTAAAATGTGTTTATTCGGCTAATTTATATAAATCGACCTCTGCTCAAAATCTCCTTACTAGTAACCCCAGCATTTTCGGGTTTATCCCAGCATCTCGGGTTTATCCCATTGGATCGCGTATGCGCGTCATTTGACGCTAGTTAATATTCACAAAATTTTCCACCAATCAAAACGAAGAATTGCCCTTCATAGCCAACTTTGATTTGTTTACGTATCATGCAGGGATGGCAGGGATGCATCCAGCACGCGCGATTGCGGCAATCCCCCTTAATTATTGTCAATGCCGCAAATTATTGATTGTCTTGCGCCCGACATCGCGCAAAAAATCACGGATGGGGCACATTAGGCCAATCTGGGCATGTGCCTGAATACGCAGGAGCTTGCGTCTATTTTTAGATGACACTGTAACCACTAGATATATATAGCCCTGGTAGCTCCGCCAACTCGCATGCTGCCACAGAATTCGGACAAACACACACACAGTGACTACAACTTTGTGTATTGCGGAGTGTAATTTGTAGATAAATAGAGCATACAGTACAGGTGTTACGCTGGAATATTTCGCAACATAATGGTGACAACAAAACATTGCTGCTATGGAATTGCTGCTATTGGATGGATTTGGGAACGGGTTTCCAAAACCTGCACAAAATCGAGAAAAATGTTAACGCTGGGTACAGAACTGTGGTCGAAAATAGTTTACCATTGACAATGTTACCAGAGACACCTACATATGTTCGATGCACTTTACCCTGATTTGATCGGCTTATAACATCATGCTCTGCATGACTTTTCATGTTTTGTATCAATATCTAACAAACATGTATAACAAAGTCAGCGACATATAGTGTGGAAGCCGAACAGACCGTGCTTATGCCTGATCTGGTAGGATTCATACTTTTGGTCCTCGCAATATATATAATTATTGTCAAAGTCAAAAGGCTATTGATATTAATTTGCAAAATATGCTGATGCAGTTAATATTATAATTACAAGCTGTGCGGACTCAGATTTTGATCGCACGGATGTGCGTTCTGGTCGGAGTCTACGCTGATTGTTTCACATTTAGTTTAATAGATGTAATCATTTATATGAATTATATATCATAAAGGCAACTGCATTTTGACAAGAAAGTCACACAATGCAATGTTGCAAAATAAGATTACTTCATTCGGCTGCAAAACAATTGTAAATATTGGTCCGCCAAAACAATTGTCTGATGGGCGGCCGAAAGAGTTGTCACATTTTGCGACTAGTGTAGATCCAGATCAGCCTGTGCATCCGAACAGTCTGATCAGGATCTGCACTGTTCGCCATTCCATCAAGGAAACACACGTCATTCTTCTAACGAGCATTGTAGATCGTTACCAAGCTACATGGGCGTGCTATTTGATCATGTACTACACTGGTCACAAATCTCATAAGGCACATTTCTCCAGTCACAGCCATATTGGAGAAAGAATAGCGTGAATCATTTTACAGTTAGGCACTTACAAGGTGTATGATCACGTGGTACTAACAACAACAACAAGTACAGATTCAAAGTACGTATTATTTTATAGTGTCCTTATTACATAACGGATTCATTGATGAAATATGGCGCATCAAACGCGTCTTGTTAAGCTGCATTTGGTGGTCTGTGTATTTTCGCCCAAACTTCTGTCGTTTTTGCGATTAATCGATTTCCGTGTCTCCGACACGGAAATCGATTCTTCGCAAAACGACATGAGTATGTGGCAAAATCCATAGACCACCAAATGCAGCGCATGAAGACGTGTTTGCTGCGCCATATTTCATCAAAATCCGTTGCATATTAAGGAAAATATCAAATAATACTTACTTTGGAGTGGGCGGCGTTGTTGTTGTTGTAACTACGTGATCATGCACCTTGACTTAGATTGATGCTACATACAAGGTTGAAACTATTACTATGTTATTTTCTTGCAGAGTTACTGAAGAAAATAGTTTCAACGCCTTTTCCACAAAATAATAAAAACAAAAACGCTCTCATGTTTTAAAACAACTTGGGTTGGTTTCCTATTTGTGGCTCTGACTGTAAAATGGGGCGTATGGGATTTGTGACCAGAGTAGCTCCTGGTCAAATATGGTCACACACCTGTGGCCTGATAGCGATCTATATTACTTGTTAGAAGCATGGTGGGTGTTTCGTTGATGGCAGACGAACAGTGCATATCCTGATCAGGCTGTGTAGATGCACCTGCTGATCCGGATCTACACTTGTCGCAAAACACATAAAGCCCCGTTTCTCCAGTCACAGTGATATGTATATGTTGTCACCACCCATTTGAACCGTCTCGACGAGACGGTTCAAATGAGTGGTAACAACATATACCTTGTGTCTCGTCTTATCTTCTGTGCTATTATTATTAACGAAACGCCAGATATGTGAAGTTATTTATACCTGCGACTGATATAGAACATGCTTATAAGAAATCTTCGTTTAATTTTAGCGATTAATAAGGAATGATGCGGCATTGTAGAGCCGACTATTGTTCATCGACGACTATCGTTCACGTGTATAATTAAGCCGGGGAAAATAACTTAACCATTTCTGAAGCCATTTCACCTTTGTTCATCGACGACTATCGTTCACGTGTATGATTAAGCCGGGGAAAATAACTTAGCCATTTCTGAAGTTATGGCTTCAGAAATGGCTAAGTTATTTTCCCCGGCTTAATTATATACACGTGAACGATAGTCGTCGATGAACAATAGTCGGCTCTAACATCAACGACTATTGTCGACGACTAATGTTCACCGGTAGTGAAGTTTCTTAAAAATTGTCTAAGTGTTCAACGACGCACAGAAAAGGTGACATGGCTTCAGCAGGGATTCCGCGGGGGGAAATAAAAAAATCGCCACTTCCAAAAATTGGCGATAAAAAATTACAATTTTCGAAAATTGTAATTTTTTATCATCGCCGATTGTTTATTTTTATCGCCAATTGCGAAAGTGGCGATCGCCAGCGGAATCAAACGTTATTGTTACATTTCCAACAAAAAACTGATGTAATTTGAGCATTATATTCAGTATTTTCAGTACTTTTATAAATCATCCCATTCACGTAGATAATTTTCCGTATTCATATTCTGGGGCCGCGTCATGAACGTCATGAAGTAGTGACGTCATGAAGGCACTTTCGTGTAGTGACGTCATGAAGGCACTTCCATTACGCGCGGCCCCGGAATGAGCATTGCCTAAAGCCATATGCAAACAGCACGTGCTAATAAACAACGGAAACCATGTAACAATAGGAAATAACATATATCAGCGAGAGTACTAACACATTTTTTATTTCTGTAAATGACACAATATATCATTTTTTTCTATTTAAGCACTGAATCTTAAATATGCTCAGATATTGATGAACGAGATCAGTATAAAATTGATTGTAGCGATTGAACCACATTTTATCAATGACTCGCATATGCAGCCTATGCTCAATAAATGTAAATCCAATAATCGATTACAAGAAAACATTGTTAATATGAAATTTACAGACTATCATAAGTTTGAACTTGCGAACAGTTTAGTACGAAGTTTAATGAAACGGCGTCCCGGTGTCTCGAATGTAAAATCACATCTCTATGTGGTTTAGTATTATCATTTGTGGCTGTATCATTTATCATTTGTGGCTGTGACTGGAGAAATGAGGCTTGTGTGACCAGTGTAGATCCTGATCAAATAGCACTCTCCTGTAGCCTGATAATGATCCATATTGCTTTTTAGACGAACAGTGCAGATGGAATGGCGAACAGTGCAGATCCTGATCAGACTGTGCGGATGCACAGGCTGATCTGGATCTACATTGGTCGCAAAACCCATAAGCCCCATTTCTCCAGTCACAGCCACATTTAACATCGACAAAAAAAACGCTACACTGGCCGCAATTCACATATTGCGTCGGAAATACCAATGTCCGGTGATATGCGAACTATGCATATTGTTCTAGCTAAATGGCTACCATATCGTACGAAATGTCTGGAATAGGAGAATCATGTTCATTACCACAATGGCGTCCATTTGCAACATGGCCACCGCGGAAAGAGACACGTCACGCATGTGATTGTACCTTCGAACATCAGCGTAATTTCATGAAACAGGTTTACAAAATTTACAATATTTTCCGTAAATGGCGTCAAAAGTTGACAATTTTTTTATTTATTATTATATTCCGCATATACTCTGAAAATGATTGTAATTTTTCAACATCACGCCTCAACACGATTTATAACAAGATTTATTATTTGAGGCTTAACAATGTATTTTCATTATACATGTACTCTGTATATACTTGCAGCCTGTAACTCTGTTACCCTCCCGTACCGTACGGGAGGGTAACAGAGTTACAGGCTGCAACTACTCTATACATGTATATATCATATATATTTATATATCTTCCTTCGGTATAGCATCATGTGGCGTCTAAGATTTAGTATCACCGTTGATCACTGTTGATGGCACGGCAGTGGGGAATTTTACAATAATATACTTTGAAGTATTCTTGCCAAGTAACTGACGAATTAGTTATATGTGCTATTGTGGCACGGTTGTGGTTTGATTGTTTGAAGATACCTACAGGAGCGTGAGATATGTGCAGGAATTCCGCTGGCGATCGCCACTTTCGCAATTGGCGATAAAAATAAACAATTGGCGAAAAAAAATACAATTTTCGGAAGAAAAAAAAAATAATAATAATTTTCTTTTCTAAAATTGTATTTTTTTTTCGCCAATTGTTTATTGTAGCTCCTGATCAAATAACAGATACCAGGCATGTAGCCTGATAACTCTATATCGCTTTTTAGAAGCATGGCGGGTGTTTCACGGATGGAATGGCGAACAGTGCAGATCCTGATCAGACCGTACGGATGCACAGGCTGATCTGGATCTACGCTGGTCGCAAAGCCCATAAGCCCACTTTTCCAGCCACAGTCTCATATGTTGCGTCATGATTGGTTTTACATATGGGCCGCTCACGAGCAAATTGGCACATTTACATATTTACTATTTCACCAGGAACTGCATTTTTCACTACTACTTTTCATATTTTCGTACAAATAAACCCATATTTATAAATATACTAGTGTGAAAATAATTTTCTGATGATTGGATCGACATATAACAGTCAATTCCAGTTATTTAGGTGTGAAAGTCTTAGGACCGTAGTTTATAGTGTCGATTCTGGCCACCCGGTATATCAAGGTGTATGATCACGTGGTACTAACAACAACAACAACAACAACAAATACCGATTCCAAGTACATATTCTTGTATAGTGTCCTTATTACGTAACGGATTTTGATGTAATATGGCGCATCAAACGCGCCTTGTTAAGCTGCATTTGGTGGCCTCTTTATGTTCGCCCAAACTTATGTTGTTTTTGCGAAGAATCGATTTCCGTGTCTCTCCGACACGGAAATCGATTCTTCGCAAAAACGACATAAAATATCAAATAATACTTTCTTTGGAGTGGGCGACGTTGTTGTTGTTGTTGTAACCACGTGATCATGCACCTTATATATCTATGTGGCTAGATCATGACATTGCCTCGTGGTTAGAGAACACTAAATGGTGCGAAACCGTCAAACAAAGATAGTCCGGTATAAAAACTAGTGCGTGTGTTTTGAAGTCACAAACACAGTTTGCTTGCAAATCTTGATCCATTACTACCCAGTTTCACTTGAGGAACATTTTGGGATGTTTTAACATCCGTTTTCAGCATACTTGTAACATTTAAAAGAAAACACTGAACCTGTTGGTCACGTGGCGAAAACTGTAAACAATATTGGGGGACATGACGAGGTTGACTTTTTCTTCTTAGGAGTAAGTGAACCTATTGTTTAATTCATGCAGAACCAGTACATACCGGCTGCAGGTCATGTACAAGTAGGTCCCACAGCACACATACGAATAGTAAAAACGGGAGAGACTGGCCTTATTGGAGGGGATTAGTAAAACTCTTTGGTGTGTTCTAACCTTGTAAACGGACGAGATCGACAGGTTTCTCAACGAATGATGACCACGAATCAGTGATACCTTCTCAGCTGTATATAGCGAACAGAGTAGGCCCCGATCAGACTGCGCGGATGCGCAGGCTGATCTGGGGCTACACTGTTCGCAAAGTCAATAAGTACCAGTTTGCTGTAGACCACTATAGACCCTGATCTGGCTGAGCGGATGCTTAGACTGATGTTGGAACCAAACGTATAAAGATAAAATCATGGACTGATAACCAAGTTATTCTAACATCGATTACGCGCTTTACATCCGTGAATATCGATATGTAGAAATGATAACGTGTCTCATTGTATTGATTGAATGGGGCATTACGTCCATTCAGCAACACGGTTATACATCTACGAGAATACTATTGTACGCGGCTGTGGGGGATCGCAAAGACAGCATTAAAACCATAATACATTCCATTCCATTCACTGAAATAGAAACACCCCGAGTTGGTGCCGGGGGCCGTTTTATTAACTTCTTACGACTAAAATGTTCGTAAGTGCAAATGTTGGATCGTCTGGAAATTGTAATTGATGGATTTACATTTGTCGAGCATACTATGCTCAATAAATGTAATGCCAATACTTGTTTACAATAACACATTGCTAATGTGAAATTTACAGACTATCATAATTTTGCACTCACGAACATGTTCGCACGTATGCACGTACATGGATTAACGCTATATTCCCTCTTGTCTATCGGCGATGGGGATAATAAAGTCCGACAATGGAAACTTCAGTTTGGCGCCATTATTTATCCACCGGGTTGCAGGGAGCAGACACGCGTCATTAATCCCGTAATGAAATGTCACGAGTTCTTGTCCATAACTATGTGACTCGGCATCGCAATACGGGGCTTATTGTGTTTTTGTCTACCGTTCTAGTTCCTGACCATCAAACTTGCTCACCCAGCCTGATATTGATCTGTGGTTCTCGCGAGACGAATTAGTGATACCTTCTCAGCTGTATATAGCGAACAGTGTAGGCCCTGATCAGACTGCGCGGATGCGCAGGCTGATCTGGGGCTACACTGTTCGCAAAGTCAATAAGTACCAGTTTACTGTGGCTGGTAACATCTGCACAATTCGCAATGGGAGTGTTGTCTGTTTCTGGACTTGGAAATGAAAGAAAAAAGTCGCAAGCAGACAAATCACGTGACGGTCGCACACACTATATCCCTAGATACGTATCTAGGGCTTTTGAGAGCCGGGACCCAATATCGGCTAATTCAATTGCTTTTTTTTTTCGTGCACATGTTTATAGCGTTTTATGATTAAATGTTTTATTTCACTTTTCAATACATCATGTACATTGTATAGCAATTGAACATAATCATGATAATAGTATCTAATTATACTCGAAAAGTTACATACAAAATGTATTAGAAAGTAGTGTTTAGAAGAGCTTAAAGTTAGAGGAGATAATGCAGAGAAAAAAAAGAGAAGGAAAGAAGGATTTCCATTTGTGTTCATATGAAATAGACCTGTGTTGTTGTACAATTGTCATTATCTATGCATATGTATAATAAAGGAAAGAAGGATTTCCATTTGTGTTCATATGAAATAGACCTGTGTTGTTGTACAATTGTCATTATCTATGCATATGTATAAATGTATAATGTGCTTGATTGTCTGAAGTGCTTGCAACTTATTAGACATTAAACCTACCCCATTTGATAATGTGCTGTTCTCGTTTATTCTTTTTTTGTGGCTATTTCCTGCTCTATCTCAATTCTGATCTTCAAGTAGTTTATGAATGATTCGAACGTTATATCGCGTTTTTCGTATTTTCCTAGAATAACGATGAAATTAAATTGTTGTGTCAAAAGTGTATTATCATTTATTCCTATAGAAATGTTTTGAAAGTTCACTATGCATGTTATACCCTTATCATTTAGATACATTCTTAGCCGAGACCAACAATGTTCCACATTCAATTACTTTCTTGTCAATCCAGTATTCTGATTCGACATGGAAAGGCAAAGCAGTCGATTTATAACTGTAAACTCTAAACAGTGTGGCCGGTCGGCACTCGTATGTTTGTGTTGCTTGATTTAAGTCTCACAGGCATTGAATACCCGCGGACCAAGCCGCTTATATAGCGGCTTGGTCCGCGGGTATTCATTGCCTGGTAGTGCACACCTTGGTATAACTAGCTGGAAGAGCGTGCAATACAATGCTTACAATATTTTCCAAACTCCAGTGCCGGGATCGGGTATCGAACCCGCACCGCTGGAGTTTACAGTAGGTCATACCATCTCGGCCACAGTTTTCTCTCCGTCCCACATTATGTCAAACTCGTATGCATATCTGTGTGAGGGAAATAACGTTTCTGGAGCTTAATAAATGCGAACATTCACATAAAAACAGTACGTTAGATATTAGTTAGTTCTTAACGAGCAAGTTTGCGTAAGGCATTGACCGTGGTTACTCCTTTTGTCTAGACCTACAATGATAGAGAATGATATTCAAAGGAAGACGTCAGATAAATGTAAAACATTACATGCAGGGTAAAAGAAAGTAGAAGTAATGTGCCCGTATATTAAGAGGACACAGGTCAATGGCACTGAAATTACGGTTAAGCGCGGTGTTGATCTTGTTCCGCGGATTAATTCTGGATCCTGTTATAAAGGCATCATAGCTATGTTTAATGGTCACGAAGGACACAAGACAATTACATTGACAGCCACAGTTTTCTCTCCGTCCCACATTATGTCAAACTCGTATGCATATCTGTGTGAGGGAAATAACGTTTCTGGAGCTTAATAAATGCGAACATTCACATAAAAACAGTACGTTAGATATTAGTTAGTTCTTAACGAGCAAGTTTGCATAAGGCATTGACCGTGGTTATTCCTTTTGTCTAGACCTACAATGATAGAGAATGATATTCAAAGGAAGACGTCAGATAAATGTAAAACATTACATGCAGGGTAAAAGAAAGTAGAAGTAATGTGCCCGTATATTAAGAGGACACAGGTTAATGGCACTGGAATTACGGTTAAGCGCGGTGTTGATCTTGTTCCGCGGATTAATTCTGGATCCTGTTATAAAGGCATCATAGCTATGTTTAATGGTCACGAAGGACACAAGCCAATTACATTGACAGCCATTAATCGCGGGGTGGACATTTTTATGCGATTCTGTGTCAGCTTGTCTTACCCTTTTTGTGTACTTATTAGTATTTCACAACTAAACTACTTTCTGTTTCACGAAACCTGCCAAAATGTTACCGCTATAAACAATGTAAAAACAAATTATTTTCGATAAAGTTAAATGATAGTAATATTTAAGAATGAAACAGTAGTTATATTGCAGCAATGGCGGAAATGCATTATCAAGTTGAATGGATCAGTGAAAGAAGGGAGCTAAGTTCCTTTGGGACTTAGCCCCCTTCTTCCAATGAAACCTTCAATTGTCTTCTCTGGTTATCACTTTCTACGGCGATCTAAAACACGGACTCATTGGATGTTGATAAACTGACATAGTGCATGTGGTGTGTTTGTTACGATATCTAATAGGTCATTTGCATTGCATAGAGCGAAAACATCACATACATGTATATCACATGTTCTTGAAGAACGGTTCATATTTCGGTGTTTTATGTTTGGTATCTCTGGTGGTTTGTGTGCATTGTTACCTACATACGATTTACGTCACCTCCCGTGAATTACACGTATACGTACGGTAATTTACTGGTATGTTGAATGTATAAAGAGGTCCGAAAGTTCGGAACAGTGAATGTGTAGATAATTGACGATTTATGTCGTGTTTTATGATTGAGCATTAGTAGTTGCACAAAACTATGTAAATTACCTAAAACCAACGAAATCCACCCAAATCCACCAAAATACCCACGTGGCACCAAAATAATGACAATATGTTCAAACACCTGTGATGTACAGTATATCTCAGATTTCATCGACGCACAGCCTGTAATGCCGATTAATTAGGAATTATGTTATTATCGGGCAAATATGATAACCATGATCTGAATATTAGTTTTATAAGACAATAATGATGTATGTGAATGACCTTGACATTTCAGATTAAGTCAGAGATTGTTGTGCATGCGGAATATTGAACGTTTAAATGTTGTCTCTGCCGAGGGTTGGGGTAGCGGGCAACCTCTGGGGATTTACACGGTTAAATTCCCTCATGTAGGAATTAAATGTCTGTCTAAGTCCTGGTTGGCGTAGCAGCGCTTCCGTATAAAGCCGCCAGGACGGGCTGACCTTATGACGTGGAATATCTCCACACGAGCATGGTTTTCGGAACAAAACGGTAACGTTGTTGTTTATACCGGGGATTAGATACGATGTACAATAATTGGGGATGAGAGCCGGGAGCATCGGGGACATTATGGAATGGTTTCGTAGCCGCCAATTACGGGAGAATTACATTGTAAACAACGCTGCTTCTACATGTCCCCTATACATGTCACCACAAAAGGGGGCTTGGTGACTTTGCGACTTTGCTGTTGGGTTGATGACGCATTCATGTTGCCTGTAACCATGGTAACGATAATGTACATGCGTACTCCGGGAGTGTTGTATGGTATTTGTAGATACACTGGTAACAAACTCAAAAAGTTTTTTTTTGTTGTGGCGGGTTCCATATGGCTTCTCGTCGGTAAGCCGATCTGTGACAATTACTGTGAAGGTCATTCTAGTCTTGGACATGTGAGCCGCTGTGTGATAAAAAGACCACAACGTAATGTATGGCCAGCATAGATCCTGATCAGTGTATGAATATTATACTCATAAACTCAACTTACTGATAAAACACTGTTATTCACTGGCATAAACATCGATATATTGTATTGAATGGTGACTAGCATTGACCCTGTTTGGACCATAGGGCTACGCTGGTAGAATATATCGGAAGTTTATGTGATAAAATGTCATAGCTGGAATGGGGTCCAGCATTGACTAAAATATAATTTCTGTAAATGTAAATGCTTGGATTTAACGACGGCACTGGCTCGATGACCTTACATGTCGTCTCCCAAGAATGGGAGATAGGAAGGAGATGCATACAGAGAAAACCGGCCACAGGGGCCTAGCATTTATTAGGATAGTCCCCTCTGGTTCCTTAACGTGCCCAGATGCTCCTTCAAATCTGATAAACGGGACCGCCATTTAAAATCCCCATCTGAGAGGACTAGTAGAGCAGGAAATACAAAGTATCTCAGAAATACTGACCCCTGAATCGAACCTGGGTCGCAAGCGTGGTCCGACTGTGCTACCCCTCAGCCAAGGTCTGCTCTAATATAATGTCCGAAATCGCATGATATACACGATGGGGAATCACGTGTTCTATTGTTTTGGTTTTGCTTAATGGCGGCTCACACTATGTTGTGAGGTAGATCTTATTTTCACCAATACGACGGTTTCTTTCTATGCCTGGGCGCAGTCATGGAACAGGGTCTAGGCTGTTCGCCCGAATTCGCCGTACTAAGCCAGAAAACAGTTAGATGTCCATCAAACAGTGTGACTATGCAGGGACCATATATACACGTGCTATAGGCAGAGCCACAGTGACATGTCCCAAGACTATGTAAAAGGATCAGCATATGGACTTGGCTATGTAATTACATCCCTTGTCGTATCGCCGTATTTCGCGACACTGGTGCTGAATAATCGGCCATATATTCCATAAACAACGTTGAAAATATCGCATAATAACGAAATCAATATCACCGAAAAACGGTGATGAAAAGGGGAGGTAATACAGTGCTCTCAGCTGGCGGTCTAAAATGAATTTCAGCATACCGCACATATCGCCACACTTCATCTTCAGTGCGTACAGATTCGGCTAATTAAGCGTCGATGTTAGTCGCTGATTGATCGCTTCCAGGTATGCGGAAGCACGCTCCTCCTAAACATTTCACCCCTCAGTGAATGGCATAGACTTGCCCGTTGTAATTTTCGGGTTGTTTCATTAATTCGGAAATGGGTGATGGCAATCAGAATATATTTGAAAGCAGTGTAGATCCCGATGAGACGGCTCGTTACGAGCCGGCTCATCTGGATCTGCACTGTTTGCAAGCACTCCTGTTATGATTTGTAGTGTTGATAGTGTTGACTCATAGCCATTGCCGTTGTACTTAATCGGAATAACCTGATAATTAGCCGGTGTGGAATTCCAATGCTATTTTATGTCATTATAGAGTGTGCCATTGTACGGCATGTATCTCATTTAGACCGTGCCAATGCGCATCTGGTGGTAATTTTGCCGTTGTTTATCGTATAGTATTCTCTCTCCCATTGCGATGCAACCTAGCCAATGTGCGGCTTATAACAAATCTGTCGCCGTTCCAAGATTTGCCATCGTGAAATTGGTAGCCAGTCTACCATTTGGTAGCAAACTGGTGTCACGTGTAGCATTTAAAGGTACATGCCCACTCAGTATGCAGGCAAAATATGTTCTTTATATCAGAGATATCATCGATCTAAAGCCCCGGTCACACGGCCTTGCGACGTCGTACGATCGCCTGCGATGGATGAATTTATGGTGATCGCGGACCATCGTGCGACCATCGTGCGAAGTCGCACATTTCAGCATGTTCAAAAACCTGGCTGCGATTTCTGGGAGTGTAGGGTATCGTACGATCATCGTGCGACGCGACGAAAGTCGCGGCTAATCGTACGACATTTTTTTTTGTTCTCACCTTGAAATATTAATTAATGATATCGCACGACCGTCCCACGATGTCGTGCGATGGTCGTGCGACGTCTTGTAACGTCGTACGACGTCTTACGACATCGTGCGATGGTCGTGCGATGGTTGTGCGTACTCCTTGTGATTTCCGTCGGAACTTTTTATCTACCTGTTCAATGTATATATTGTCCTTGACGTCCCACAGAAGCATCGTGCACCTCCGCTGGAAACGCTCGACGCTCGCTTCAGGCAGGTCACGGAGTTCACTCCTCAGCCAGGTGGTGTAGGTCTCCATGGTGTCAGCGGGCGGGACTTGGAGCTCCTCGTCGAACTTTCTGCTTCTCTCCTTGGTATTCTTGACGAGCTCCAGGATGACCTCGCCCATCACACCGCCCCTCTTCCTGTCCTTCTTGCCGCTCTTGGCGGTGACGGTGCCTGCGGATGTGGACGGCTGGCTGCTGTCTGGCTGCTTCTCGATGTCACCTGCGTGGCTCTCCACGCCGCTGCCATCATTATCAGAGTGGACAGAGGCTGCTGCGCTCCTCACCACCACGTGGCTCGCTAAGAACTTAAAGTTGGCAAGTACCCATCGTCTGCGGCCGGTCATGTTGACTGCCCCACTTCCGGATATGGCAGCCTTCTGTACGCGACCATACATTGTCCTCTGCGACTTGAACCACTTTTCCAACTACTGTCGTGACGTGCCAATCTCTGCTGCCTTGGCGGTGAGGAGGCGGTCCTTGGACGTCTTGTTTTTGAAGTCGTCAATGGTGTTGTCCCAGAACTCGGGCTTGGTGGCGAACCAGTCCGCCAGGGTCTGCTCCTCGTCGCTTGTCAACAGCGCCTCTTCGCCGCCATCTCTCTGCTTGCGGACCTTCTTGCGGGCACCCCCTCTTGGTCTGTCAACTTCTTCTTCACTGTGGCCATTGTCTGAGGAAGCATTCTCCTCTTCCTGCTGGTCCTCAACAACATCAACCTCCTCCTCTACAGGTGTATGTGTGGTGCCCCTGCCCCTGCCCCTGCCCCTGCCCCTGCCCCTGCCCCTGCCCCTGCCCCTGCCCCTGCCCCTGCCCCTGCCCCTGCCCCTGCCCCTGCCCCGCCCCTGCCCCTGCCCCTGCCCCTCTTCTGTTTTGGTGACATCTTGTCTTCGTTTGTAGACACTTGAATAGAGATTGCAATAACTCGACCTTCTTTTTATATGCGTCGCGCGACCTGCTACGATCGTCGTCCTGGGATTGTACGATGTCGTGCGACGTCGTACGATGTCGTGCGACGTCGTATGATCGTCGTACAACATCCTACGAGGTCGCACGACCATCGTACAATGTTATCACGTGATCCTACGATGATGTCAGATTCTCGGCAGAGAATCGTAGTGACATCGTACGACGCCGTGTACGATGTCGTACGATTTCCCTTCGATTGTCCCAGATGCGTCGCAGACCCATCGTATCCGATGTGACCACAACACTTAAAAAAATTGTAATATCGTAGACGTGTCGCAGACAATCGTAGCTTTCTAGAATTTCACCCCATCGCAGGTGATCGTACTACGTCGCAGCTTGGTGTGACCGGGGCTTAAGACATTTTCTGGCAAAATAAATATTCATTCACCATTAGCCCACGTATTGGTTGGCATTATTATACATTTTATATCCGACGTAAATTTCCACACTGATATCAGGGGGGATAACCGTGTTTCCTTAAAATATTGACGGACATTACTATTTATTCTATGCATTTATTTTTTGATGTGCAATGATCATACTTTATAATCTGTCGAAAATATTTTATTTTTTTCAGTTGACGCATTTAATTAGTATAAATAATTAAATAATACCATGCCTCATTTGCATATGAAAATAGCATGATACCACCGCGAGTCACTATCAGTAAAATAAATGTTACGAAATGATTATATCTGTATAGCGGGCACTCGTAATTATTAGAACTGGTGGAATAGTGGCACACTTATACACTTATTTAATTCCAATAAAGAACATTTTGTGCCTACCTGAGGCTATACTGGCTGCGAACTTCGTAAGTATTATGTATCAGAAGTTACATCGACATGACTATAGTAAATATGCATTGTCTGAATTGATCTAATGCAATGGCAATCTTCAGTGGCAAACAATGAGACCCCTGAGGAGTCTCCGTGGTTGACATTCATTATTGCGATATGCACGAGAACATTCACAATGCTCACACTGAATCAAAGTCCAATGCGCATGGTGGTTGGGCGATAGCGGACTGCAAACACAATGACATTCAAACAGGAACGTCACTGTGATTGCTATCCAATATCACCGTAAGCACTGACGCTTGTACATGTAATTTATTTAGAAATTTATATACAATATCATTCAACGTATCATTCAGGTTTCACATTCTAAGCTCCTCAAACACGATAATTAATTTAATTGATCATGTCTCACTGTACTACATTTTCTTATGGTAAAAACATGTAATATATGTTATATACCAGAATAAAATATATTGTATATTGTATTGAGTATCATGATTTTGCACATTTTAGTCGTACGAAGTTTAGTGAAACGACCCCCAGGCGAATAAAGACCACCTGTTAACAAAGGCAGACTTTTCTCTTCCCATGGCTGGCATGTATTCACAGGTTTGACTGTAAACAATAGTAGTACGTACGTATGTACGTATGCACGTATGTACGTATGTAGCTTACAGTGGGGTCATCGTGTAAGTGTATCGTTACCACGCACGCGTGTCGTGTGCGTCCCGTGTTCGTCTCGTGCCGTGTTTTTAATGAGGACACGAAGTTCGTTTCGCTTTACTAATTTGCATATCGTGTTGGTGTGAATCGTGCCGTGTAAAACGATACGAATTAGAAGATAGGTGTCGTGTTACACGGCATTACACGGCATTCGTGCCGTGCCACACGGGACGATTTGGATTAACCAATGAGATTGTCCGAATAGTGCGGTTAAAATATACCGATGCACCGGTTCATTTCGCATGTAAACATCCGGTTTTCATTTCGATTTTCGGCCACGATTTTAAGTTTTTCAAAATGAATACATGTTCAGTTTTATGATACAGAATAAATTTAAAACTTATAATTTAAATTTAAATGCATCTTATACATGTGTGTTCAATAAAGTAATTCATCAGTAATTCCCCATTGTACTCCGCACCACCGCCGAGGACACAAAACAATGATCCCCCCACACACCGGCCATCTACATTTGGCGTCCTAAAAGTTCCGGTCTATATCCCACAGTGGGAATAATGTGTATCACCACCACCACCAGTTTTTGTCTATGACTACACTACACCCACGACCCCCACTTCTGTATGTAACGCAGGAAGACTTGCATGACTTAAGTTATATGCAGACTACTAGTCATGGTTCGGTGGCCGACTGATCAGGTGATATACTAGTCATGGTTCGGTGGCCTATCTAGTCCTGGTGCGATGGCCGACTGATCAAGTGCTATACTAGTTCTGGTGCGATGGCCGACTGATCAGTGGCCTACTTATCAACTTCTTAACTAGTCCTGGTGCGATGGCCGACTGATCAAGTGCTATACTAGTTCTGGTGCGATGGCCGACTGATCAAGTGCTAAACTAGTCCTGGTGCGATGGCCGACTGATCAAGTTCTAAACTAGTCCTGGTGCGATGGCCGACTGATCAAGTGCTAAACTAGTCCTGGTGCGATGGCCGACTGATCAAGTTCTAAACTAGTCCTTGTGCGATGGCCGACTGATCGAGTGCTATACTAGTGGTGGTGCGATGACCGACTGATCAAGTTCTAAACTGGTCCTGGTGCGATGGCCGACTGATCAAGTGCTAAACTAGTCCTGGTGCGATGGCCGACTGATCAAGTTCTAAACTAGTCCTTGTGTGATGGCCGACTGATCAAGTGCTATACTAGTCCTGGTGCGATGGCTGATTGATCAAGTGCTAAACTAGTCCTGGTGCGATGGCCGACTGATCAAGTTCTAAACTAGTCCTGGTTTGATGGCCGACTGATCAAGTGCTAAAGTAATCATGGTGCGATAACTGACTGATTAGTTACTATACTAGTCATGGTGTGTTGGCCGACTGATCAAGTGCTATACTCGGCATGGCCGACTGATCAAGTGCTATACTCGGCATGGCCGACTGATCAAGTGCTATACTGGGCCTACACACTTGTGCCATGTGGGAAGTTATAGGATTTACATTTATTGAGCAAATGCAGCCGTTGCTCAATAAATGTAAATCCATAGCATAATGTGGCTGTGACTGGTGGAGAAATTGGGCTTATGGGATTGTGACCAGTCTATCTTCAGATCAAATAGCACACTCATGTAGCCTGGCAACAATATATACATGTATTCATTGTTAGAATCATGACGGGTGTTGTTTCATTGATGGAATGGCGAACGGTGCAGATCATGATCAGTCTGTGCGGATGCACAGTCTGATCTGGATCTACACTGGTCGCAAAACCCATAAGCCCCATTTATCCAGTCACAGCCACAATTGGATTCGTTTTTCAGAGTCGATAAGTCGCGGGTGACATCTGCTCTAATTTCGCGCTCCAATTTCAAACTGGTATAATTGAAAACAAGGCCATTAATTATTACAGCGTCGATCAACATGAAACCAGAGAGCATTTTCCCATCACTGGTGGTATACTCGATTCCTTAATCTCATAGGAAACGGCATGTACATTAGACAAACATAATACGATAACAATTGAAATGGGAAACACAAACAAACGCCGTGGTTAAAGCGAGAAATTTGGTGAATCAACAAACATATTCTGTTCTTAGGCCACAATTAGGTTAATTATGCTACGTGAGGTCCGAATTGGGGATACAAAATTAATAATAATATTTTGTATATAATTCTGTTTTCAGCAATTTTTTTTATGAGATGGATCAACATAGTGGAAGATCCCCGGATGACCCTCTATCATGCTGTAGCAAATCCATGACCCACCACCCAGCCCTTACCCCAAGGTCAAGGTCACATACTTCGTCATTTGTATTTCGTATCGGCATTTGATATCTGTACACATGATGGGGGTTAGCCACATTTTTTAGCACTGACCACTTCACAGGTTGGTCCCTTGAGTACGTGCTTCTAAATATTTAGGTTCCACCTTGTAGTTGTGAGGCATGTTATAGACCATTCCCGTGTATTCGAAGGTCTCTTCTAGACGCGCGATATTCCATGACATTGTAATATGAAATAGTTATAGTTCATATTTAGATTTTGTAATAAGTTAATTTCGAGTGAACCTATACGTTACATGTAGTTTATTAAAAATTCAATATGTGAACTAGAACTATTTTATTGTTTGACCCGCACCTTCGCGTGCACAGGGTGTCCGGTTTAGAGAGGTTCCACTGTAAATTAGACATATGACTATCTGTTATTGCATGCGGGTGTGCTTTACGAACATGAACATGCATTATCATCAGAGATATGTGACACTGAAACCCATACAATTAAGGATACACAGACTGCATGCGTGTCCACAGGTTGAAGTAACGGACAGAGGTCTGTAAATACATTCAATATGCCTAAAAGCATCAATAAATGAAGAAAAAAATAAGCTAAAAATATTTGTTTAGCTTCTTTTTTTTCTTCATTTATTGATGCTTTTAGGCATATTTAATGTATTTACAGACCTCGGTCCGTTACTTCAACCTGTGTGCGTGTCCGGGTTAGAGATGTTCTACTGTACTATTATGTTATATGTGATTGGAGGTTGACACCGTAGTGTGCGTTCAAACGTGGTAACAGGCTGCGTGTCTCTTGGATTGTCGAAAACAGGGAGTGACATCATGTTCTAAATATAACGTTGTACTTACTGCGAAAAGTCAATGTTGTGTAGAAAAAATCGAAAAATATTCATTTGATGCGAGTATGGGGCTGATTCATATATCCACAAGTGTCCCGTGTCACAACCTGTTGTAGTTAACAGTGTCAATTGGGGCGCAGCAGTTTTGTGACACCATGGGATGACTGCGTTTATCATATAGCACGAGTATATATGCATGTGCATGCATAAACATGCATATGTGTATATATAGTCCGGAGTGTATATGCATGCAGCTCCATATTATGCAACAAGTACATGTCATGTCGTCCATGTATATGTTGAACTGTATTCAGTGACTGTTTGCTCAACGTTTTAGCGAGCCGTCTCTTGTAATTCCTTTTGAATGGCAAGTGTACGTGTACATGTGTTGTATTATTGTTCTCTGTTTTATGATGTACAGTTGATGAGACGTAAATAAACAATTCAATGTTTTATTAGAGCAACGTGATAATGTGTACATAGTCTCTTATAGCTCTAATTTAGAATGGCAATGTAGTACCTGATGGTTTTACTTATGAGTGCGTGTTTGTACATGGATCAGACTTTAATAAAGATAGTATACATACATGATTAACTTAACCCTTTCACCCCTAAGTAACTGAATGGGCTGCGATATGTTAATTTTGCAACCAATCCAATCATCGCAAAATGATTTTCATACTATTCCATTTATAAAAAAATGGGGTATTTGTTGTTCTCAAAAATATGAAATTTACTTTCAAACAGTGCAAATCCTGATGAGACGGCTCGTTACGAGCCGGCTCATCTGGATCTGCACTGTTTGCATTTATATAGCGGGCTTTCGGGTTCAAACGGTTAATATATATTGGCTATGTGCGATTAATTTAGACAAAATGCTGTGTTTAAATTTGTACATAAAGTAGGGTACTTGCTAAAAACAAAATAAGTACATTTTTTTTGTTATTTCTCAACCGAAGTATATGCTGTGACCACTCGAATGAACCATACTACTTTATGTACACAGTAAAGCACAGAATTTTTCGTATGCTTTATCATCGCGATATTATATTATAGCAACAATATAGTTGTAAGTAATGGGGTTATAGCTACGACAACCTACCTATCACATATATGGTAAAATGAAATAGTGTACACTTTAAGACCACTTATGATATATTTAGATGGGCTGTAGGACATGCAACTAATGTCATGTTTTTTTGCAATTTCATTGTATGTGTCTGTGGTTTATGGGTTTTGCGACCAGTGTAGATCCAGATCAGCCTGTGCATCCGCACAGTCTGATCAGGATCTGCACTGTTCGCTATTCCATCACGGAAACACCTTTCATGCTTCTAACAAGCAATATAAATCGCCAACAGGATACATGAGTGAGCTATCCGATCGCGAGGTGCATTGGTCACACATCCCATAAGGCCCATTTCTCCAGTCACAGACACACATGTTAGTCCTCTATAAATTGTCCCACAAATGAAGATCATGAAGAAACAAAGCTACATTGCGTGTATTTGAAACATGAACGCTGAAGATTATCACGTGTCACTCTCTATTTCGAGCTATCAAAAAAAAAAGAGTTGTGGCTGTGACTGGAGAAATGGGGCGTACAATACAGATACGAGCTATACAATTGCGATGTATGCCGTATACGGCGTATCGAATTATTAAGGGTGTTCATCGTCGAATTTAGTGACGTTGATTATGCATGTACATGTAGTTGCAGTAACGCCACTCTTCAAAAAACGCACGTACATAGTTCATAGGTACGGAGCCACGCAGGGGACGTAGAATTATTTTTGTTATTAATTCTTTCCCACGAAATAACAATTCTTTCCCTCAATTTAACAATTCGTTCCCACGAATTAACAATTCGCTCCCACGAAATAACAATTCGTTCCCACGGGAACGAATTGCTAATTCGTGGGAACGAATTGTCAATTCGAGGGAACGAATTGTTAAATTGAGGGAACGAATTGTCATTTAGTGGGAACGAATTGTTAATTCGAGCTACGGACGGTACTGTAGTGTTTTCCAGGGTTATTAGCCGTTTCAACACTACAGACCTCCATGGGCCCGTTTCACTAAACTTCGTACGACTCAGAAGTTCGTAAGTGAAAATTAAAATCCACAATAACATTTGTTCCTACATCCGATTTGGGGAAATCTTTCGTTGATGTGCTGCATTTAAAGACTTGAATCCGCATGTATAAAGTGGTAGCATTAGATAAAAAAGTTAATGTGAGAAGAAAATTAATAGAACTCAGATACGAATGTATTTTATTGTACGAAGTATAGTGAAACTGGCACCAGTATAGTGGTATTGGCAAACAGTGTAGATCCAGATGAGCCGGCTCGTGACGAGCCGTCTCATCAGGATCTGCACTTTTGCAAGTAATTTTCGTATTTTTGAGAACAAAAACATCCGTTTTTCATAAATGGACTAGTCTGAAAATCAGTTTGTGAAAAATTAACATATCAAAATCAATTACAGTTAGTTAGGGGTGAAAGGGTTAAAGGGGCATATCAGTTGTTTTTTTTAAAATACGGTTTAAAATGAAAACGTGTTTTGATCATGGTCCTGTGTACGGTGGTTTAATTGAAGATATATGACGATACTAGGACCGCTTGGTTTTTCTGTTTTCACCCATATACGAAGTTTAGTGAAATAAATAGTACAGTACAGTTTAGTACATCTTGTTGCGTTCAACATTTGATACTTATGTACCGATATCGGTGAAAAGTTAAACAACCCAGCGGTACTAGTATCGTCATATATCTTCAATTAAACCACCGTACACAGGGTCATGATGAAAACACGTTTTGATTGTGCATACAGTGTAACCCCTCTAAACCGGACACTCGGGAAAAAATAGATGTTTGCCTTAGATGTGTTTCGCTGTTATGCATCTCTGATTACAATGACTTTTCATGATTGCGAAACACTATACTATAGTCTGTTTCACGAAAGCTGCCCAAATTTTACGGCTATATAGACAATTCAAAAACAATATTATTTTCGATAATATTAAATTAAAGGAAAATATTGATTTCATTACGAAAAATTGATGTGTCTATGGGAATTTAACATGGGGGGAAAAGTGGTAAGGAAGTGTGGGAGGAGTCAAAAAACGAAATATTTTGGAAATTGACTCCGAAACCTGACTAGATAGCTTGGATATGATCTAACTAAGAAAACAAAAGTTAAATTTTAAAAATCGGCCCAGTATTTCTAAAATTCCAAAAAAAATCCCCATGTTAAATTCCCATAGACATCTTCATTCCGTGAAGATGTCTATGGGGATTTAACATGGGGAAATTGTTTTTTCGCAATAAAATCAATATTTGACAAAATTTCACGGAATAAAAAGAAGGCTCATTCTTAGTTTTTCCTTTAATTTAATATTATCAAAAGAAATCATGTTTTTGAATTGTTTATATAGCCGTAAAATTTAGGCAGCTTTCGTTAAACAGACAGTAGAATGTGTCATGAAGTGCTGACTTGTCAGACCTCCCAGTGTCACCTGTACTGGGGACCTCCCAGGGTGTCCGGTTTGGAGAGGTCCCACTGTAGTATTTTTGTCTTAAAAAAAAATACTGATATTCCCCTTTAACCCTTTTAACCCTAAGGAACTGGAATGGACTGTGATATGCTAATGTTCCTACCAAGCCAATGGTCACAAAATGATTTTCAGATTCGTCCATTTATGAAAAGGGGGTGTTTTTGTTCTCAAAAATATTAAAATTACTTTCAAAAAGTGCAGATCCTGATGAGACGGCTCGTTACGAGCCGGCTCATCTGGATCTGCACTTTTTGCATAAACCGATATAGCGGGAGTTCGGGTTCAAAGGGTTAAGGGACACAGTCTCATGAGCGGGCCGATATGTAGTAATACATTAAACAATATTTGTGAAGGTAAACATTATTCATACATGTAAACACAATGTACCAAGGATGGCAAACAGTGTAGTAAATGGCATATACGTGTATCTATTAATTGATCAGTAGCCTATTTCACCAAAATGGCTAAGCATACTTATCTAGCTAAGTATACTTTGAGGGAGTAGTCATTTATTATTTCCGAAATGCATTATTTCATGTAGTGCTAACGACTGCATATATTTGATGATTATAAGTATGCAGAACAGTTATACTGAATGTATTACATTATCACAGCCAAAATGGCTGTGATAATGTAATAAATTTAGTATAATAAAAATTAATAAATTTATCCTTAAATTGAAAATTTCTCCCTCAAGTAAACTTTGCAATGTTGGTGAAATAGGCTACTGCTCTCTACTCGACATTGCAATCATCTTCGGATTCGACAATGATAATGGAGTATAACCGACAAAAACATCATAAATCACCGTATAAGGCTGCTTACTAGACAGAGTTAAACTCTTGCTGTAAACTGTGCTACATCACGTATCCATCCTTATTGCACCTAGGCTTACTTAAAGGTACATGCCCACTCAGTAGGCACACATTGTTCTTTATAGGAATTAAATAAGTGCATAATTCTGTCACTATTTCACAAGTTATAAAAATTACAAGTGCCCGCTATACAGATATAATCATTTAGTAATATTTATTTTAATGATAGTGACGCGCGGTGGTAACAGGCTATGTTCATATTCAAATGAGGCATTATATTTGTTAATTATTTATACTATTAAATTAAATGCGTCACCTTAAAAATAAACTTTTCGACAGATTATAAAGTATGATCATTGCACATCAACAAATAAATACAGAGCATAAATAGTAATGTCCGTTAAAATTTCAAGAAAAGATCTTGAAAATTCAAGTAAGTATCTTGAAAATTCAAGAAAATATATTGAATAAATGGAAATAAAAAAGAAGTGAAGTGGCCCTAATGGGCTTCCGTAAATTATAGCAGTATAGCAGACATTAATTAAAACAATAACGAACATTTCGCCACCTTCATGTAATTTCAAATGACTGATCCTCGACCAGTACGGAGCCCCGCCGGGGACATGGATATTTTTGTTATTAATTCGTTTCCACGAAATAACAATTCGTTCCCTCAATTTAGAAATTCGTTCCCTCGATATAACAATTCGTTCCCTCGAATTAACAATTCGTTCCCACGAAATGACAATTCGTTCCCTCAATTTAACAATTCGTTCCCTCGAATTAACAATTCGTCCACACGATATAACAATTCATTCCCACGAATTAGCAATTCGTTCCCGTGGGAACGAATTGTTATTTCGTGGGAACGAACTGTTAAATTGAGGGAACGAATTGTTAATTCGTGGGAACGAATTGTTAATTTGTGGGAACGAATTGATACATTGAGGGAACGAATTGTTATGCGTGGGAACGAATTAATAGAGCTCTGTAGACCAGTACATGCATGTGTAATAATCCAAACATCAATGATAAGCGATTTTTACAATCAGTCAACGAGTTTAATAACATAATATTGAGTCACCACAACTGTTATTTCTTATTTATTGCATAAGCACATAATCATACATTGAAGCCTTTTTCATTTACAAATATACACAAATATAACATTCGATGAGAAACAAGTGTTCATTTGCCTGTTTTCAGACAAAGAAATATAATACCCCTTTTCTGTAGTTGCGAACAGTAACTCTTGCAATGTACTCCCGTACCGTCCGTAGCCAGACGGTACGGGAGTAGATTGCAAGAGTTACTGTTTGCGGCTACCTTTTCTGATAATCGAGTACATTTGTAGCCATGATACATTGATCGTCGACATTTCGGGGTGAAAGGTTTAATAGAGACAACCTTGGCCACATAATTCCACGGACCGTAACAATGAGAATCGGCCGAGACATGAAGTGTGTCAGCATCAGCAAACACACCGATTGGAACCGACGTTAGGATTCGGCGTACGCCAGAACAACCACTGTTTACGGATACACAAGTCACGTGAATGTGTACGTGCGAATGTAAACGAAATTTTCAGAGCAATACATCGTCAAATGTTGATGTCATTTACGGAAACTATCACAGTTATTGTAAATATTTTGCATGAAATATCGCACATCGTGTTAGGTACGAAATTTCATGGTTTATCTGAAATGGACACCGGCTGAGAAAGATGACTCTGAGAGACGTGTATACCAGCTGTGAATCTTCATCAATATGAGCATTTAGCCAATGGGATTAGCATCTAATCGTCGTGCTGATCAATGGCAGTGAAGAAGTGCCTGTGAATGAACGGCAAACAACGTAGCCCCAGATCAGACTGCGCCGATGCGCAGTCTGATCTGGGGCTACGCTGTTTACAAATGTAGAAAGTGGTCCCGTTTGTCAAATGCCGGAACGAACAGTGGGATTAGACTACCATCGTTTTGCTGGTAGCATTTGATTATCAACTTCTGTGAATGAAAGGTGAACAGCCTCGATCAAACTGCGCGTATGCGTCACGGTATGCGCAGTGTGATCTGGAGCTACGATGGTCGCAAACGTCACAGTGTCATTTCGTCATCCGCCGGACAAACAGGGGGAGTAGAATCTAATTTATTTGCTAACAGCAATAACTAGCAACTTCAGTGAATGAATAGCGACCAGTGTAGGCCCTAATCAGATGCGAAGTCTGAATGGCAACGCTTCATTATATGAGATAGGACGTCGTAATGCCCCTGTTATCATCCAACGGCCCACATATATGAGGCTGTGTCTTTAGATCCGGATTAGTATGTGCATCCGCACAGTCTGATCAGGGTCCTTACTGTTTGCCATTCCATGAACTAGTCAGACTTCTAACAAGCAATATAGATTGATATCAGGAATATGGTATTTTGGTCAGGAGCTACAGTGGTCACAAATTCCATAGGTCTCATCTCTCCAGTCACATTCACATATAGAGAATAGTAGGTTAGTGCCGTGAATGGGAAAACATATCTGGCAAGGTTTAGGAAACTGGATGGGCGAGGCTCTGCCGAGCCCATCCCCTTTCCGTGCCGCGCCAGATATGTTTCCCATTCACGGCACTAACCTACTATTCTATTTATCCCGTCAACACTACAAATAGCTTTAAAATGCAAATAAATAACCACAGCCGCATCCTCAAAATCGGAGAATCGACTAGCATGACAAATGCACATATTCATACGCAGTGATCAGGTCATATTGACAGGATATCAAACATGTTTCACTGCACCGTGTTTCACGGCACATACGCACTGTGTTGACGGGATAACCGTACTTATGCTATGTATAGAAATGAGCTGAAACTAAAACTGAGTAAATATATTATGGCAACTCTTCTATGTATGACATGAAGCGACGTAAGACCCCTTTGTTATTCGACATCCCAAAATGTACGTACTATAATGGCAAGAATGGCAACTCCTCACCGTACGACATAAAACGACATAGTAGATTAATCAGAATTTTATACAAAATGGAGAGCAGCGTTTGGAATGAATATTAATGGCCGCGATTATCAGATGATCAACCATGCAGAGATGGCAACTGTCATAAACAAGATGATCAGACAAGCCGGCCGCTCACTCCAAGAAATGTTCCCACTCCGCGAGACACGCTTCAATCTCGCCGCTTTTTGTCGTTAATTTGATTCCCATATTTTCCGTAAATGATTTCAAAAGTTTCCGATGTTACGCGGAATTTAATTCTATGAAATATGCACACATTTAAAACGCCATTTACGGGAACTGTTGCAGGTTTTCGTACTCAGTATTGATAAAATACTGAGCCGAAATGTGGCTGTGACTGGATAAATTGGGCTTATGGGATTCACGACCAGTGTATATCCAGATTCGCGCAGTCTGATCAGGATCTGCACAACTCGCCATTTCACAAATGAAGCACCCGTCATGCTTCTAACAAGCAATATAGTTCTTCATCAGGCTACAGGAGTGTGTTATTTGATCGGGGGCTACACTGGTTACAATTCCAATAAGTCCCATTTCTCCAGTCACAAATGTACTTTGCCGTTCCATTTATAGACGATATGCTCGTCAGATACAACTATTGCTCAGAATTATCAAATGCCTGATTTACAGTGAAACCTCTCTAAGCCGGACACCCTGGGGACCTCCCAGGGTGTCCGGTTTAGAGAAGTTTAACTGTACATGACAACACGGCTTTCCATTGGGTAACAAGCGTACATGCATAATCCCATGGCTGAAAGATGAGACATTACTTGGCTGATGTGTGATTTGCATAATCCCAGATCAGCCAGCACAACCACGCAGTCTGAACAAGGTCTACGTCGGTCGCTATTCCGTCCAATTTAACACAGTTTATGCACAGGTGTTTGGACAGATGGTCATTATGCTGGTGCCATGTGGGTATTTTGGTTTTGTGCAGCTACTAATGCTCAATCATTACACACGACAGAAATCGTCAATTATGTACACATTTGCCGTTCAGAACTTTGGGACCCCTTTGGGACTGTCAATTACCGTGATTATACGAGTCATTCGCGGGAGGTAAATTGTTTGTTGGTAACAATGCACCAAAACCACCAGAGATACCTAAATAACCCATAAAACACCGACATATGAACCGTTCTTCAAGAACCTGTGCGTTTATGTTCACGATTAACAGTTGTTATGCCCCCTATGCGATAGCAAGGGGGGGGGGCATATTGTGGTACTCTTGAGGTTCCGTCCGTCCGTCCGTGTACATTTACGTCTAGTTTCTCCAGGTAGAGTGCAGTATGCCAGGGGGACATATCCATGTTTACAAACAAAATATCTAGTTATTACTCGGTTTATAAAACAACACTTATTATTATCAGGATATACACTGGTCAGTCATATACTAGTATATGCTATACCAACGGGACACCGACTGCAGGAATGGTCCGGCGACGGTGTCATTCACGCTTTACAATATCACAGCAGATACGATGACAATTGTAGAGCCGGTTTGTGTAACCCCCCGGTTTTTGTAACCGCGGTTGTAACCGGGGTTACAAAAACCGGGGGTTACAAAAACCGGCTCTACAGACGATCATTGAGCGTGACGGCCACCAAGATGTCTCGAATATCCCCATCCCCATCCCTCATGAAATATATTTACAGAAACTGTGATATTTTCTGTAAATGACCTCGAAAGTTGACGAAACTGTCATAGCAAGCTTTCATTTCGTCAACTTTCGACGTCATTTACGGAAAATGTAAATTGTGTAAATAATTTTCATGAGATATCGCACATCTTCTTAGCTACAACATCACATGACATGTCTCTATACAATAATATCGCCGTAATCATGACACACAGAACTGTAATTGGGATGTGTCTCGCAGTAAATCATCTAAAATGGTAATTAAGCAGTATCATGATTGCAAACACACACGCACTTGTCCGTCATGGGAGTGCCCATCAAAACAAAACAACTACAACGTGGAATCTCTGTGGGGATCTCCAGTATGTCCATGTTAGAGAGGTTCCGCTCTACATGTAATTCAATTTGTTGATGAAGTAAGTACGTAGTCCCCGTGGTCGTACATTCTCAGAACAATATAATTTCTATCACACATACTTTACATTTGGGTCAACGGGTGACAATAGGGACATAATATTTGCGACCAACCTCTCCTATATAGTCCCATGGCCTACACTGTTCACAATTGTGACTGTGACTAGAGAATTTGGGCTTCTTGGTTTTGTGACCAGTGCAGATCCTGACCAGCCTGCGCATCCGCACAATCTGACTAGGGTCTGCATTGTTCATCATTCCATCAGTGTATCGACCGTCATGCTTCTCACAAGCAATATAATATTTGTATTATCACGTGGTACTAACAACAACAACAAGTACCGATTCAAAGTACGTATTCTTTTATAGTGTCCTTATTACGTAACGGATTTTGATGAAATATGGCGCATCAAACGCGTCTTGTTAAGCTGAATTTGGTGGTATCTGTACGTTGCCCGAACTTATGTCGTTTTTGCGAAGAATTGATTTCCGTGTCTGCCGACACGGAAATCGATTCTTCGCAAAAACGAGTCTGTGCCGAACTCCCTGGACGATCAAATGCAGCTCATGAAGACGCGTTTGCTGCGCCATATTTCATCACAATCCGTTTCATATTAAGGAAACTATCAAATAATACTTACTTTGGATGAGCGACATTGTTGTTGTAACCACGTGATCATGCACCTTGAAATAGCTCGTTATCCGATTACAGGAGTGCTATTTGATCAGGAGCTACACTGGTCTCAAATCCCATAAGCCCCATTTGTCCAGTCACAGACACAATTAAGTACATATTGCCACCTGTAAAATGATTCAACCGCCGATTTCATCTACATTGCAAAGTATACTTACCTAGCAAAGTGTACTTTGAGGGAGTATTCATTTATTTTTCCCGAAATGCATTATTTCATATAGAACTAACGACTGCATATATTTGATGATTAAAAGTATGCAGAATTATTATACTGAATTGATTACATTATTACAGCCAAAATGGCTGTGATAATGTAATAAATTCAATATAACAAAATTAATAAATTTATCCTTAAATTTAAAATTTCTCCCTCAAAGTGTACTTAGCAAGATATGTATACTTTGCAATTTTGGTGAAATATGCTACAGGATGCGACTGTGGAAGCTTGCAGACTGATGATGACAAAAAACAGTGAACCAATTCGTAGTAAAGCCCCTTCCTCAGCCGGCGTCCCGATCCATGTCTATAATATTATATATATGGCTATGAGTGGAGAAATTGTGCTTATGAGTTCTGTGACCAGTGTAGCTCCTGATCAAATAGCACACTTTTGTAGCCTGATAGTGATTGGTAATACTTGTTAGAAGAATGACGGGTGTTTCATTGATGGAATGGCGAACAGTGCAAATCCTGATCGTACTCCATTTCTCCAGTCACAGCCACATGTATCCGTAGATCTATGTAATCTTTAGGATTTCTACAAATCGTGTTGTGGTACAGTGAAAACTCTCTAAACCGGGCACACTGGGAGGTCCCCAGGGTGTCCAGTTTAGAGATGTTCCACTGTAAATCAGGCATAGGACCATTCTGGGACATACATATGTATTTTGCAATCATGAGCATACATTATTATCTGAGATGCGTTACCAAGAAACCTCTCAAAATGAAGTCACATACGGTATATTGTTTTCGTGTCCGATTTAGAGAGGTTCCATTGTATATATCAGGTAACGAGCTTTACATTGACATAATACATACTGTCTCACTCTGATTACAAATGGTTGTATCCTGCACGGACTGGGTACGAACATCCGGGTCACAGCGGATTCAAAACTACGTTTAATTGGCCGAACGATGTCACATGACGTTAAACAAAATTACGTCAGTGTAATGACGCTACATAAACAAGTCCGCGTCTTTTTTAACGAAAACCACTTCATATTTGTCCTTTCTCTTGCAGAAAAGCGTTATCTGATATATAGAAGACCAGGCTATAATATGTTGATATCATGTTATCAGGCTGGGCTCGGAAACGGTAGGAATTCCTCGGCTTGCTGAGGAATTCCTACGCGTTACCTAGCCTAGCCTGATAGACCGGTAGTGTATATCTGGCGCGGCTCGAAAATAGTTCATGTACGTGTCCTAGCATTACCTGATAAATTTGATATCAAAATACACTAACCTGTAGCCTATTTCACCAACATTGCAAAGTATACTTTTCTAGCAAAGTATTCTTCGAGGGAGAAATTTCAATTTTAGGATAAATTTATTAATTTTTATTATACTGAATTTATTACATTATCACAGCCAAGAAAATGTGTTTATTTTCCGTTTATTTTCCTTTTTCATTTTGGCGGTGATAATGTAATACATTCAGTATAATAATTCTGCATACTTTTAATCATCAAATATGAAATAATGCATTTCAGGAAAAATAAATGATTACTCCCTCAAAGTATACTTTGCTTCTTTTTTTTTTTTTTTGCTTATATTTAAAGGCGGCACTGGCTCTAGGACCTTGCATGCCGTCTCCCAAGAATAGGAGAAAGAACGGAGGTAGAGATTTTTGAGAGAAGCCGGTAATTCGTATTTACAGAGCAACTACGAATTATAGGTACCCATTTGCAGCTGGGTGAACTGGAGCAGTGTGGATAAAGTGTCTTGCTCAAGGACACAACGCACGCCGCTAGTCAGGCTCGAACCCACGGCCCTTCGATCAGTGGTCCGACACACTAACCATTACGCCACGGCACTCCCCCCAGTATAATTTGCTAGATAAGTATACTTTGCAACGTTGGTGAAATAGGCTACTGGTATTCTCTGTATCACCAATATCTTATACCGACCGCCCTATGAGCAGCATCGGAAGTGCCGACTGTGTAATAATTATTAATGTTGCTTGTCGGGAATTACTGCGAGTTATTAGAAGGAGGCATTTCCGGGATAACGCATACTTTGTTTTATCTGTAAGATTCTATTTCATTGATTGCAGACAGATTTAATTGTCATCCGGAGTCTTATAGACGGGTTTATTGCATAAATGGTATTTCCCAGTGTAATAACACGGTATTGTAAAACGTATTATACTCCGGTGTAATAAAGATGTAAGTGTGCATGCTACGGAACAAGTGTTTAATGTATGATGATGTGCTTATGTAATAAATATAATCTACCGTCTGTGTTGATTTAATATTATATGTTTAAACATGTTGACTGATTTCATAAAAAACGTTTCTTATGAACTCTGTAAACATGTTGTATACATGTCAATGGTTGCAATTCCTGTTGTATTGTATCAGATTGTATTACATTGTAGTGTAATGCATTGTTCTGTAGTATATTGTATTGTAATGTATTGTATGTTGGTAATGTGTGGTCGTGTAGATGCCTAGATATGTGGTCAATAGGTTGAGTTGCCCTAAGGTCACGTGGGTTGATAATTTCACAATGCATGCCTTTCCCCGCGCTTCATTTCACTCGCCGTTTCTACTTCGTAGAGTCGATACATAGCTATTGTACATGTCTTGATATATATGTTATATATATATTCCAGGTGGGTTTGATTGTGTAGCCTATTGTATTGAAATTTACTTTACATTCAACATGTATTGTATTGCTTATGCAACGTACATGCATATAAAGCATGCTAGTTCGAATTGCATTCTACGTACGTACGTACATGTAATGTATGCGCAAAACTCAATTTCAACACGCATGCATTCTACACACACATATTACAGGCCCGTAGCCAGACCTGTTTGAAGGGGGGGGGGGTCGTTTCGAAGGCCCAAGGGGCCTGAGGTATCTAGGGGGTCCGGCGGCATGCCCCCCCCCCCGGGAAAATTTGAAATATAGGTGGGTGGTCTGAAATGCAATTTCCTGCATTCTCGCAACAGCCGAGCTTCTAACTGTGACCTTCTATACCCGATTTCCCCCCCCCCTGAAAAATTGGACCTCGAGGCTGGGATGGGGGGGGGGGGCGTCGTCCCCCCCCCCCCTCCCCCCTAACTACGGGCCTGCATAATGACTTGAAGAAACGTATTTCCAAAAGCGGAAGGCGACATTGTGAAAAGGCCGAGGCGAAAACGCGACATCGCGGTCTCGAAAACGCGAGATAGCCAGGCGAAAACGCGAGAATGAATACAATAGAATCTCACGTTTTCGCCTCGCGATTTGGTCTCGCGTTTTCACGATCTTGTGTATAGGTCGACGATGCGATGCAGTAGCCTAACCAATAACACGTATCGAAATATGTTTTTTTTTTTGCTCAATAAGCGTGTATTGGCAGCACATTAGAATCGTCTCCTAAGACGAGTATCATTTTTTGTCAAATTATATTTTTGTTGTCAAGAAATATAGATGTTTGTCCACATGTGTTCTATTTCTTAATAAAAACGTAAAAATGTTTTTGCAGCACATGAGAATCGTCTCCTAAGACAATGTTTACGTGTCCTATTAGGGACATGTGGCAACCTCGCGTTTTCGAGCTTTGGAGACGAAAACGCGAAATTCTATCATATTCAATCTCGCGTTTTGCAAACACGTCGCACATGCACATGATGCATGAGCAAAACTAATCCGAATATTTCAAAAGCGAAAACGCGAGACGATTCTCATTATTTTAGGAAACGATTTTTATGTTTTATTATTGTCGATAAATGTGTTTTGAGGATGCACTTGTCGCAACGTTATGTCCGCGGTGGCACAGTGACAAAAGACCACAAGAATAAATATGTACTATACAATGTTTAGTATTATAGATATTTAATATAATATGTATATGTGCCAAGTGCTCAATTGTATTATATTTAACAACTATGATAATAGTTTTTGTTTTGGGACAGTTTCGTATAAGAAATCTTACGAGGACAAGTCACTTTTTCAAAATTACTTGCCCTGAAAATTATATTTTCCGGGACAAGTCCGGGAAAGTCACTTTTGTCAAGTCACTTGTCCGGGACAAGTGGCTAAAAAATCAATTTGTACAGCCCTGACAAATGGCTTTAAAATGCAAAAAAGGTAACCCCAGTCACCGCATATATTCATACGCGGTGATTCGGTCGTATTGACAGGATATCAAAAATGTTTCACAGCACCGTGTTTCACGGCACATACGCACTGTGTTGACGGCATAAATGTGTACTTCTGCGTTAACTAGTCTTAATAGCCCTAATAGGAGAGCACGGTATGGTTTTGAAGACATCTGATAGTGGCCATCTTAGATTTTGTTATCCATGGAACGCCAGCATTACAATATATTTTACCGTAATAGTACACAATAACAATGAATTCCTGTGATTTCTCCAATCTTCTATAATTTAGAACAGCCACACAATTTGATTCTCCATCTTATCTGGCCTAGGATATATTCAGTTTATGCTTCTTTCAAGATGGCATACGGTGGAAATCTTGGATTTAGAACTAGGTATAATATACAGCCAAGCAATAACAAATTTGCAAGATTATAAATTATTTGTAAAAAAAAAACCCATAACACATCTGTTTTGTACTTGTAATTTATATTGCCCCATATACAACACATTTATTATTTTAGAAAACAGCGGCCATCTTGGATGTCAAGGCATTGCTAACCTCCAAATTATCAAACTGCTTTTACAGCAGATGTGAACTGTTAAAATGTGTGAAATACGCATGACTTGGTACTTTTAGCCTATCTTGCAAATGTTGTATTTTGTCTTTTAAAATGGAAGGTGTTGGCAATTTTGTATTTCCAAACCCCGATAACATCCAACCTAGCAAACAGCCCTTCCAGTAGGTGTGGTCTGCTGAAATTAGCGAAAATGTCACACGATGTGTGCCTTAACTTAATTTTCCGATCAGAAAGATTGTGTTTTATATTGTCCAAGGTGGAGAGCGGCAACCCCTCCAGCAGGTGTGGCATGCTAAAATTCGTGAATATATACACATTATGTTTAATTTTAGCTTAGCAATAAAAAAAGGTAGGAACATAATGGTCACGGAATCCTCAGAAATGACCCTACTAATAGGTCCACCACCACCATTGATTTTTCCTATATAAACTAACCAATGACCACACATTTTGCTATTCTCTGCTTCTTTCATTTTTCGTATGGATGTTGTGGGACCTATTTTCCCATAACCTGCACCCATTCTGCTCTGGAAATTCACTAATTAAAAATAGGTTTTATTATTATTGTTAAGAAAGATAAATAATTCAATCTCCTGTGACCACCCTGGTGGTGGCACAAAAAGTCAGCGGCTGGAATTGAAACCGCCTCACATGACAAACATGCTCCGACTTACAAAATAATCCCAAAGCATATGCTTGAAACTACTGTCTGTTTCACGAAAGCTGCCCAAATTTTACAGCTATATAAGCAATGCAAAAACAGTATTATTTTCGATAATATGAAATTAAAGCACAATTTAAGAATGAGCCTTCTTTTTATTTCGTGAAATTTGGTAAAATATTGGTTTTATTACGAAAAATTGATTTCTCTATGGGAATTTAACATTCACGAAATAAAAAGAAGGCTCATTCTTAAATTTTCCTTTAATTTAATATCATCGAAAAACATATTGTTTTTGAATTGTTTATATGGCCGCAAAATTTGGGCAGCTTTCGCGAAACAGACAGTAATGTAAATGTCAAGCACATTAGTGCATCAATGCATTGGTTTCTGCAAGCAAACAGTGTTCTCTACACGGTGTAATTATTTGTAAGTTGACAATAACGGACTTTTTCTAACAGATACATCCATGCATATAATAGCTTGAAATGTAATATAAGAAACTTATCAGAATACGCAGTCTACGTCAGTGTTTGCATAGCGAACAGTGTAGGCCCAGATCAGCCTGCGCGGATGTGCAGGCTGGTCTGGGGCTACGCTGATCGCAAAAGTCATAAGGTACATTTTGACCTGCCAGCGAATCCTCAATAATATTTCCTACAGGCTTCAATCAGTGTCGGATGGTTGGCAATTCAAATCCATATATAACTGATTTTCTAAAAAAAAAATCCGTGTTCATTAGTTGGACGTATGGTATAAGTGGATTCGCCTGTGGTCACAAACGACCTAACAAGTGGCTGTGACTTGAGAAATCGGGCATATGGGTTTTACGACCAGTGTAGATCCAGATCAGCGTGGCATCCGCACATTCTTATATGGATCTGCACCGTTCGCCATTCCATCACTGAAACACCCGGCATGCTTCTAACAAGCAATACATATATCGTTATCGGGTTACAGGAGCGCGCTATTTGATCGGGAGCTACACTTGTCACAAATCCCATAAGCTCCATTTCTCAAGTCACAGCCACGTATAAGAATACTTCTCTAAATGGTAGGTTCTAGTGACCATGCACAACTACATACTTCAGATATATTATATATAGTCTGTGATGCACAACTACATACTTCAGATATATTATATATAGTCTGTGATGCACAATGTACGGTTATGATATACATGTGATAAGGAATACATGTAATAACGCGCCTCATGATGTCCAATCATAGCTTTGATTTAACGGCTCGATGACCTTGCATGTCAGGACCGACTATTTAAGTTCCCATCCGATAGGTCAGGTCGAGGTGGAAATCGAACCCGGGGTCTCCCGATCCGCAGTCCGACGCTCTACCTACTGAGCTAATACGGCCAAGTTCCGGCCTGACCAGTCCTTATTTATTATCTTATATGTAAGGGTAGGAATTGGCTCGAGGACCTTCCAAACCCGGTCCTGATCAGTCCTCGTTCTATAACCCTTATATACATACTGCATCGGAGTAAATCGTGATCAAACTACGCAGATTCACGTGTCGATTTGGGCTGCACTGGTCATAAAAATACTACTAGTCAGGTCTACATTTTCTTACTCCATAGTATATATAGAACAGATCGCAATACTCGCTAAAAGGTCGTTATATTTAGAGTAGGGTTTACAGGGGTCCTACCAATTATCCGGACAATCAATTTAGCGGACAAATCAAAATAGCTGTTAATTAAACGCATTCATTGAATCCGATTTTGCAGCGGACACATCTAAGTCACTCAAGTGCTTGCTGTTTCCATGCCAGTGTGAATAATATATCGCCAAGTTAAACATTTTAGTAAAATTTGCTGAAAACATTCCCCCAACTATGTCCACAAGTTGTTTACAACGTCAAACGTCGCGCGGGGGCTTGTATCTGTCACTGCGCATGCGCATAATTTGAGGCCCCTATAGAGTTTTTCAATACTCTGTTGTGTAAAGTATGCAGCCGATACGATGCATTCCTCCAATATAATTTTCAGACTGTTTAATACACAATGTACAATACTGTACAGAGCAGATAGGAAGGAATGTGAAAATGTATCATGATAGAAAAATAACGAAGAGCTACTTATTCAAAAAAAATAAATAATTGTTTTAGGGCCAAATCGCCCCAAGCCATTTCGGACCCAAGCCATTATACACCATTTCGCACCCATATTAATTTGTGGGTAAAATCGACAGGTGCGAAAACCAGTGTACGAAACGATCATTACCGCGGATTTTCCACCAAATTATGAAGAGCTCAATCGAGTGCGCCCATTACGTCATTGCAGAGTTGTTCTATAAATACAATAAATTCTATAAATACGATGTTTTCCAAGAAGCGAATGGTGATTGTTTTTTCTGCAAAACAACACAATGCTGTTTATACTGGTTTTCAGGCGATAAAATTATGATTTGAAGGTGAAAATACAAGTTATAAGACGATTATACATTTGTCCGGATAATTGATTGTCGATGTTAATTTTGGGGCAATCTTACGACTGATGATCTGACCCAATTTTAAGTGAGAAAGATGGCACAGTTTGCTAAATAGTTTCCATGCATTGAGAAAGCAAGAACCGACGATTGTTCTGTGAAAATTTTATGCCCGTAGCTGCTATTTTAAGAAAAATATCATAAAAAAACAGCCATTTTTGTCCGATAATCTAGAGGATCCCTGTACGGTAGCTTTATGTCAGTAGATTTTGGTTGACACAATTTACCGATTCTCCGTTTTCTGAGATTGTAACATGTTTGACTCTATACAACTGTAGCCTATTTCACCAACATTGCAAAGTATACTTTTCTAACAAAGTATACTTTGAGGGAAAAAAATTCAATTTAAGGATATATTTATTAATTTTTATTATACTGAATTTATTACATTATCACAGCCATTTTGGCTGTGATAATGTAATAAATTCAGTATAATAATTCTGCATACTTTTAATCATCAAATATATGCAGTCGTTAGTTCTATATGAAATAATGCATTTCAGGAAAATTATTACTCCCTCAAAGTATACTTTGCTAGACAAGTATACTTTGAAATGTTGGTGAAATAGGCTACTGGTCTATTGTCTGGTACACGTTGTTTTTCTTTCGACGGACTTTTGGATATTAACCCATTGCAGCCTAACGATGAATAGTTGTTATTAAAAACGTCTGGGGGCCGTTTCACTAAACGTCGTACGACTAAAATGTTCGTAAGTGCAAATTTAGAATCGTCAATTTCAATTGATGGATTTACGTGTATTGAATGCAGCGTATGCTCAATAAATGTAAATCCAATAATTGTTTACAAGAAAACATTGCTGATGTGAAATCGACAGACTATCATAATTTTGCACATTTTAGTCGTACGAAGTTTAATGAAACAGTCCCCAGCTTATTTGGAATATTTCTCCATAAATATATGTTGTTACCACTCATTTGAACCGTCTCATCGAGACGGTTCAAATGAGTGGCCACATCATTTACTTTTCTGAAGAAATAAAAAAAATGGCGTGAAACGTCTAAAAACATCCATACTACTGTAATTATATCAGACCTATAATGGGCTAGCCACATACAATCTCAAATATATTCAAAATACACAGCCAGCTCCGTTAATCTTGCCCAGATAATAAACGTTTCTAAAATATATTGGCAATGCCAACTACTGTCTGTTCCACGTTTTGCTGCCGACGAACTTTTGGCTATAAAACACATTAAATCTAAAAAAATATTTAAAAGTAAGTACTTTTTTATCAATAACAAAAAAAGTCACCCTCCCGAAAAAAAAATATTTGATGAAATTACATGAAATATTGATTTTATTGCGAAAAAACGATTTTCCTATGGGAATTTAACATGGGGAGTCAATTTCCAAAAACTTTCGTTTTTTGATCCTGAAGGATTTTTTTTTTTCGGAAATTGACTCCGAAACCTGGCGAGATAGCTTGAAATTGATGTAATTAAGAAAACAAAAGTTAGATTTTTTTTGGGGGAGGGAGACTTTTTTGTTATTGATACAAAAGTACTTACTTTTAAATATTTTTTAATTGAATGTGTTTAATAGCCAAAGGTTCGTCGGCAGCAAAACGTGGAACAGACAGTAGTAATCAAGAACTTTGATTGTCTGAGCCAGAGCTTGATTTCAAGCACAATATTCAAGTATTTTAAAGTAAAGAAATTGACATATATTGGCAAGATTTGCGCAGACAGGTAGTGTACCATCAAATGTTGATTGTATTGCGAGCAAAGTAAGGAGGTATCTATGGTATTTTAACATGGGCCAACATGTAGGCGGTGAATTGGGTGGAGATGTCTATACCGAAACTCAAATGGAAATTGACACTGACACCTGACTAGATAGGTTGGAAATTACTCTGAAAAAAAAAGATTGTGAAAATCGGTTTACACATTATAAAAGTATGTTATTTTTAATTATCACCAATGTGTTAACAAGGTGCATGATCACGTGGTTACAACAACAACAACGTCGCACACTCCAAAGTAAGTATTATTTGATAGTTTCCTTAATATGCAACGGATTTTGATGAAATATGGCGCAGCAAACACGTCTTCATGAGCTACATTTGGTGTATGGAGTTTGGCACAGACTTATGTCGTTTTTGCGAAGAATCAATTTCCGTGTCGGAGACACGGAAATCGATTCTTCGCAAAAACGACAGATGTTTGGGCGAAAATACAAAGACCACCGAATGCAGCTTAACAAGACGCGTTTGATGCGCCATATTTCATAAAAATCCGTTACGTAATAAGGACACTATAAAAGAATACGTACTTTGAATCGGTACTTGTTGTTGTTGTTAGTACCACGTGATCATACACCTTGGTGAAAGTCCCATAGAAATTCTTGTTTTCCTATGCGACGATTCAACTCCGGCTGTGTGAATTTTATTTGTGGAGACATTGGAGAGAATATGGTAGCCTTAGGAAACCAACGAGCCTGCAATGACTTCTCACCATTTGTCCTGATTAAAGAGATTTCCTGTAACCGCTTATGTTATGACCATTACAGTGGAACGACTATAACCGTGACGCCCTGGGAGTTCCCCATGGTGTCTGCTTTACAGAAATTCCGATGTAATTGCTAATGGTACGAGTTATACAAGGGAATTTCAATAAACCGGACGCCCTGGCGGGTCCCTATGGTATCGTCCCATTTAAGGATATTTCCCTGCACCTACTAACGTTACGAACGCATACAGTGGAACATCTGTAAACCGGGCACCCTGTGAGATCCTATATGGTGTTCGGATTAAATACATTCCCATGTAGACTAATTGCGAACATACATGTACGATACAGTGCAGTGGGAACTGTCCAAACTGACACCAGTAGCCTATTTCACCAACATTGCAAAGCAAACTATACTTTGAGGGAATAATCATTTATTTTTCCCCGAAATGCATTATTTCAGAAAGAACTACTGTCTGTTTCACGAAAGCTGCCCAAATGTTACGGCTATATAAACAATTCAAAAACAAGATTTCTTTTGATAATATTAAATTAAAGGAAAAATTAAGAATGAGCCTTCTTTTTATTTCGTGAAATTTGGTCAAATATTGATTTTATGACGTGAAAACAATTTCCCCATGTTAAATCCCCATAGACATATTCACGGAGTGAAGATGTCTATGGGGATTTAACATGGGGAAAACTTTTTGAATTTTATAAATATTGGATCGATTTTTAAAATTTAACTTTTGTTTTCTTAGTTAGATCATATCCAAGCTATCTAGTCAGGTTTCGGAGTCAATTTCCAAAAAAAATCGTTTTTAGACTCCTCCCACACTTCCTTACCACTTTTTCCCCCATGTTAAATTCCCATAGACAAATAAATTTTTCGTAATAAAATCAATATTTGACCGAATTTCACGAAATAAAAAGAAGGCTCATTCTCAAATTTTCCTTTAATTTAATATTATCAAAATAAATCTTGTTTTTGAATTGTTTATATAGCCGTAAAATGTGGGCAGCTTTCGTGAAACAGACAGTAACTACTGCATATATTTGATGATTAAAAGTATGCAGAATTATTATACTGAATTTATTACATTATCACAGCCAAAATGGCTGTGATAATGTAATAAATTCAGTATAATAAAAATTAATAAATTTATCCTAAAATTGAAGATTTCTCCCTCAAAGTATACTTTGCTAGAAAAGTATACTTTGCAATGTTGGTGAAATAGTCTACTGGTATATGCTTAGATATATTCCAATGTAACTGCTGTGGTTATAAAGTATACAGAGGGACGTCTCTAAACGGGACACCCTAGGATGTCCCCAGAGTATCTGTTTTAGAGATAATGCAATATAAATGCTAAGAGTACGACTCTACAGCGGAACATTTCTAAATCGGACACCCTGGGAGGTCCCAGGGTGTCCGGTTTAGAGATGTTCCACTGTAAATACGAACATACGGGCATTGGAACACACGCATACGGGTACTTACCGAGGACGAGCGTGAGAACGTCGGATATAGCGAGGTTTAGGAGGTAGTAGTTGGTTACCGTGTGCATGTACGCATTCCGGCAGATCACGATACACGTGCTCAAATTGCCTATTATCCCCGTCACGAATATCACCGAATACACGGCGGTTAAACACACCACGGACAACATATCCTTCCGCTTCTCCCCCAGGTTCTCCAGGATTAATTGGGATACGTTAATTGGCACCGGGTCCTCCGTGGTCACGTGGTAACCATATAGCCCGTTGTCCGTGGTCGGTAGAGACATCACGCCCGGGTGGATATAGTCGGAATTGTTCCCAACGGACGGCGTTTCTAGTACTGGTAATACATCCATTGCGTTTTATATTATATCCATATTGTTTGTAGATTCATTATTACACTTATTTGATTCCAAGAATTATTACTATTTAATGCGATCACATAATGTAATACAGCACGTATTTGTACTACATCCATTGTTTTTTATAGTACATGTATATCCATATTGTCTGTAAATTCATTAATACGTGTATTTAATTCCAGGAAATAATACTACATATAGAGAATAGTAGGTTAGTACCGTGAATGGGATATCTGGCGCGGCAAGGAAACGGGATGTGCTCGGCTCTACACCTAAAAATGGCTTTAAAATGCAAAAATAGTATTGACTAGATATCAAAAATGTTTCACGGCACTGTGTTTCACGGCACATACGCACTGTGTTGACGTGATAAAATGCGATCCTGCCATCATATCATGTAATATATCACATTAGAGAGAACTGTTTCGTTCAAATCATCTTATATTGCGTGTATCCACAAACTTGATGTAAGTTCAAATGTAATAAAATGTGTTTATACCGCCACATCATGTGACCTGTTCTGGACTATGTAGGATCCAATGGTCTACAACAGTGAACATTAATTTTCACACATCAGGGGGCCGCTTCACTAAACTTCTTACGACTAAAATGTTCGTAAGTGCAAAATTAAGATAGTCTGTAAATTTCACATTAACATTGTTTTCTTGTAAACAATTGTTGGATTTACATTTATTGAGCATAGGCTGCATATGCAGCCTATGTTCAATAAATATAAATCCATCAATTGAAATTGCCAGACGATCATAAATTTGCACTTACGAACATTTTAGTCTTACGAAGTTTAGTGAAACGGGCCCCATGCACGCTATGTGAATTTTTGTATCTAACATGTGCGATCTTTCATGAAAACTATTTACAGAAACTGTGATATTTTCTATAAACGACGTCCAAAGGTGACGAAATTTTCATAGCAAATGCGGAACTCAATTCCGCATTTGCTCTGTATATTTCGTCAACTGTTTACGTCATTTACAGAAACTATTGTAAGTTTAGTATTAGTATTTTTCATGAGATACCGCACATGTTCTTAGGTACAAAATCGCATGGCGTGTCTCATATGTCGATTGCATACTCAAACTTGATGTAAATTCAAATGTAATAAAATATGTTCATACCGCCACATCACGTGACGTGTTACGCACTACGTAAGCTCCAGTGGTCGGTCTACCACGGTGAACATTTCACCTATAATTTACCTACGGTAATTCCGTAATTATACCGGCGTGCCACAATAACGTGAGTTATGTTCACCTCTGGTAATATTGCTGCACTTGGAATAACAACACGGAACAGTAGGTACGGACACGTGACCTACACGCGTCGCGCAGGTGTAGTTAATGTTGTATACATACGCCAATGAAGAGTAACGTAGCGTTTCTTTTCCGGCCTGGAATTTTATTTTCCAATATTAGTAATTTCATTGCTGTATGGATTGTGTTATCGTCTCCTGATTATTTTTTATTTTATTTTATTTTGTTGGCAACAAAAGTATACTACAATGAACCTCTCTAAACCGGACACATAGACATGTTAGTAGTACTGAATTTCGATATGTGTCATTGCCATTTACCTATGTATGCTCATGATCGCAATGCATCCACGCATGTCTTGAAGTATTCATTTGTCTGTTTTACAGTGGAACCTCTCTAAACCGGACACCCTCCCAGGGTGTCCGGTTTAGAGAGGTTCCACTGTAGTAGTTTGGCAGCACATTAGAATCATTTCTAATGGGGTAATGCCGTTTCACCAGTACGTGAAACCCCGTCCGTTGAGAAGAATTTCAATGGAAATGATTCTAAAGAGCTGCCAAACCATATATTAATTGAGAAAACAATATATATGAAACAATGGCAGACGACAAGTTTCGTTTCCTCCATTCTAAAGGTTAGATTTACCGATATCAAAATACAATTACCAATAAGAATCGTAATGAAGTCCGGAGATGATCAATAACTTTTACATTCGGACGCCTGATAGTAAACGTTATGTCAAAAGACACCAGGGGTCAGTTTCACATCGATTAAAATTTACATACGAACATAATTTTGCACTTACGAACATTTTAGTCGTACGAAGTTTAGTGAAACGGCCCCCAGCATAGTACACTACCTGCCTGCGTTATTCTTGCCGATAGTTATAAATGTCTTTATTTCAAAATACTAGAATATTGTGCTTGAAATCAAGCAGCTTGCTTGGCTGAGCCTGAGCTGTGCTGCAGTTCAGACTCAGACAATCAAACTGCTTGATTTCGAGTTGGAATTGTCAATAGCTACGTCCTTACGTTGTTCACAATATAAGCAACATTTGATGGTACACTAGAGCCTGCGCAAATCTTGCCAATATTTGTCAATTTCTTTACTTCAAAATACGTAAATATTGTGGTTAAAGTCAAGCAGCTTGATTGTCTGTACCTGAGCTGTGCACAGCTCAGGTTCAGACAATCAAGCTGATTGATTGCGAGGTCCGGGGCCCGTTCACTAAACTTCCTACGACTAAAATGTTCGTAAGTGCAAAATTATGATAGTCTGTAAATTTCACATTAACACTGTTTTCTTGTAAATAATTGTTGGATTTACAATTATTGAGCATAGGCTGCATATGCAGCCTATGCTCAATAAATGTAAATCCATCAATTCAAATTTGTAGACGATTCTAAATTTGCGCTTACGAACATTTTAGTCGTAGGAAGTTTAGTGAACGGGCCCCGGACCTCGCAATCAATCGAAAAGATTGTCTGTGCAAGATTAACGGTTGTGTATTCTCCATATACAGCCACCTAATTGAACCAAGCTCGGATCATCAACCGGAACCGATTCACTACTCTGTAATCGGCTTCCAAGATCAATTCCAATATTACTACGCATCTTTAGATAAGAATCATATTTCACGCGACGAGATGAAAACAAAACAAAAACTACCCTTTATGCATGAGGAAAACATATTTCATCAGTTTTTCTTCGCAAGTGTTAATTCAATTCACACTGTTTTATTGCAACAAAAAGGAAACTAGATAGATTGCAGCTGACAACGATATATTCCAGAAGCTGTATGTGATAACCATGCATACTAAGCCACAGATCACATTTTCGTCCGATCACAAGATCGCTTCATCACCCTTACAGATCACATTTCCGTCTGAATTTGCGCTACAGCCGCTTGATTAACATCCAACATATTCTAAATATTATTTTACTTAAAATCTGACTATACACTATGTTAAAATTGGAATGTTCTTTTCTTATCAGGAGTATATGTTGTGACCACCATTTGAACCGTCTCGTTGATACGGTTCAAATGAGTGGACAATACATATGCGAGCGTACATTCATTGAGAAATAAGGACAAAAAAAACAACAGAAAACAATATTGCATAATTTAAATCACAGATCACATTTCCGTCTGATGACTAGATCGCTTCATCACCCCTACATATCACATTTCCGTTTGCTCACAAGATCGCTTCATCACCCCTACATATCACATTTCCGTCTGATCACAAGATCGCTTCATCACCCCTACATATCACATTTCCGTCTGATCAAAATATCGTTTCATCACCCCTACATATCACATTTCCGTCTGATCACAAGTTCGCTTCATCACCCCTACAGACCACATTTCCGTTTGATCACAAGATCGCTTCATCACCCCTACATATCACATTTCCGTTTGATCACAAGATCGCTTCATCACCCATTCATATCACATTTCCGTCTGATCACAATATCACTTCATCACCCCTACATATCACATTTCCCTCTGATCACAAGATCGCTTCATCACCCCTACATATCGCATTTCCGTCTGATCACAAGATCGCTTCATCACCCCTATATATCACATTTTCGTTTGATCACAAGATCGCTTCATCACCCCTACATATCACATTTCCGTCTGATCACAAGTTCGCTTCATCACCCCTACAGATCACATTTCCGTTTGATCACAAGATCGCTTCATCACCCCTACATATCACATTTCCGTTTGATCACAAGATCGCTTCATCACCCCTACATATCACATTTCCGTCTGATCACAATATCACTTCATCACCCCTACATATCACATTTCCCTCTGATCACAAGATCGCTTCATCACCCCTACATATCGAATTTCCGTCTGATCACAATATCGCTTCATCACCCCTACATATCACATTTCCGTCTGATCACAAGATCGCTTCATCACCCCTACATATCACATTTCCGTTTGATCACAAGATCGCTTCATCACCCCTACATATCACATTTCCGTCTGATCACAATATTGCTTCATCACCCCTACATATCACATTTCCGTCTGACCACAAGATCGCTTCATCACCCCTACAGATCACATTTCCCTCTGACCACAAGATCGCTTCATCACCCCTACATATCACATTTCCGTTTGATCACAAGATCGCTTCATCACCCCTACATATCACATTTCCGTCTGATCACAATATCGCTTCATCACCCCTACATATCATATTTCCCTCTGACCACAAGATCGCTTCATCACCCCTACATATCACATTTCCATCTGACCACAAGATCGCTTCATCACCCCTACATATCACATTTCCGTCTGATCACAATATCGCTTCATCACCCCTACATATCACATTTCCGTCTGACCACAAGATCGCTTCATCACCCCTGCAGATCACATTTCCCTCTGACCACAAGATCGCTTCATCACCCCTACATATCACATTTCCGTATGATCACAAGATCGCTTCATCACCCCTACATATCACATTTCCGTCTGACCACAAGATCGCTTCATCACCCCTACATATCACATTTCCGTCTGACCACAAGATCGCTTCATCACCCCTACATATCACATTTCCGTCTGATCACAAGATCGCTTCATCACCCCTACATATCACATTTCCGTCTGATATGCGCGAACGCTTGATTAACATCCAACGTAAAGTAACACAACTAGCGTTCCCAGTGATTACACGTGATGTATTGGCTCACGCAAACATATTCCGCGCGCGATTGTTTGCGCATGTTTAGTTGCTGCCTTATAATCCGACAGTAACGGCACAAGACCACTGATTGGGGGTGGTTATTCCGCTAGTTCTGCGATTCCAGATACATCCTGCACACGACTAAACCAGCAACATCGACTCTATCTATAATTCATTTATGTATTAACCTACTAAAATCTGAGAATAGACTATTAAGCTTAGAAAATTCTAGAATTCTAAGGATTCACCATTTTACTGTTGCATGTACATGTAGATAATATGCTTGGTTCTCATTAGAAGTATATATTGTGACCACCATTTGAACCGTCTCGATGGGACGGTTCAAATGATTGGTCACAACATATACTTTCGTTCAAAAAAATAAAATGTTTCATAATTTAAATACACGTTCATGTACAAGTTAATCCCAATGAAACTTGGTTAACGCTTTCAACGCCAATAATTTAATGTCGTCTGCCATTTCATGTTTCCTGTCTACTGTTTAGAAGAAATAGCTTCGATAGCACTTGGGAAATATATTCGCGTGTATTGGTAACTCACTATTCGGTTGAAATAACGAAACTATAGGCAAACAGACGACAAATATAGTAAAATTGTATTTGACCATTTTATGTTGGGACAAGATACCTCGGTAACTGTCGTCAGCTGATTTTTACATTTGTCGTATTTCTTAAGAGAAACGTCTCAAGCGCTGTAAAATTGCTTTATCAAGACATCTTTAAAACACATTTCAATTGGCACTTACAAATATAATCACACCCGTGCGTTAGACAGTTCACTTTGCACAATATACACATATCATTTAACGTCATCTGTATAAGAAATACTTTTACCGGCACTTAAACAAAACTAATCACATCCGTGTTTTAGACAGTTCACTTTGAAATACACACATCGTCACGATATCTGTATAAATTCAATGTAGATCTCGCCGATTCTACGTTGTTTACAATAGAGAATCGTTGCTCTTTCCAACCACGTGGGACCACCAGTGTGCCTCGCGAGTGGTTGGAGAGTATTGAATAGCCTGCGATTCGCCGCTACTGCTCTATGATCCCAGGGCTATTGTAGCGGATCCTGCTGACAAGACAACACGTGTCATTCCCCCGCTGATCATAACACGAGTCCGGCTCTGGAATTACCCCCCTGTATCGCATTACCATTTTCGCCGGTAAAGATTTCGAAACAAATGCAATATTTTCCATAAATCACGTCGTAAGTTGATATAAATTTCAGAGCTCATGCGGAATTCCATTGCATTCCGCATGAATTCTGAGATTTATGTCACCTTTCGACATCATTTACGGAAAATATGAATGGTTTTCAAAATCAATATCGACGATACACGGAGCTGAGCTACTGGAGATAATATCAGGTCAATGTAGCACGTGTTTGCCAACATCACAACATCTGTAGCCGATTTCACCAACATTGCAAAGTATACTCTACTAGCAAAGTATACTTGGAGGGAGTAATCATTTATTGTTCCTGAAATGCATTATTTCATATAGAACTAACAAATGCATATATCTCATGATTAAAAGTATGCAGAATTATTATACTGAATTTATTACATTATCACAGCCAATTTGGCTGTGATAATGTAATAAATTCAGTATAATAAAAATGAATAAATTTATCATAAAATTGAAAATTTCTCCCTCAAAGTATACTTTGCTACTAAAGTATACTTTGCAATGTTGATGAAATCGGCTACTGGTCTAAAACAGAGGTGATCTAATTCATTTAATTCCGTTAACGGTTTCCAGAGGCCGTCGGCCCGGCTATTAATCGGAGTCATCTGCGGGGAAAACTGTTGATGGTATTATATTGTCATTATACTGTTACATATAGCAGGGTCACGTGGTAACCCTTTTGCACTGAGACATGCAAATCAACAGGACGCATAAAATCATTGCAATGGCGTTTATATTTCTTTAGGTCATAATTCCATAAGCCCCATTTATCCAGTCACAGTCAAATATAGCATAGTTTAACGCTCAAATACATTAGTTACCGTGTTGTTAGTGAGTGTGTCTCTTGTGTTGCTTGGTATTACTAAAAGTAGTTGTGAACAGTAACTCTTGCAATATACTCCCATACTGTCTGTAGCTACGTACTGTTGGGAGTAGATGCAAGAGTTACTGTTCGCAACTAGGTGTTACTGATGTCATGGCGGAAGGGTTTTCTCTCATGATACCCGATAGAGACCAGGGGCCCGTTTCACTAACAAATCTTAGTTTGTTCATAAGTTCGAACTTAAGTTATAACTTATGACAAAAGTTATGACCGACTTAAGTCATTGCTTATTTGGTTTCACAACACAAACTTAAGACGGTCATAACAAGTCCGTCATAAGTTACAACTTAGTTATTGTTTACAGCTTCGGTATGTGCCGCGCGGGTTCGAATCCCGCTCGGGGCTTATATTTTTATGATGACTTTACTTTCCCTTTATGTGTTTTGACATCTAAAATAACGGATTTGCAAGCCTAATGTTGAATATTATTAATTTTTAAAAATAATCTCATGTAGAATATAAATTTTATCTCAATATTCCGACGCCATTGAATACATGTGGATATATTTATTGCCAACTAGTGAACATTATACTGTAATATAAATTGGCATATGACATGAAACAGCAACAAAAGAAGCAATTAACAATGTTTTTATTTTTACATTCCAATAAAATGGTAGTTCGACCATATTTTAAATTTTACTTAGATTACCTCATAAGCTCAGAAATCACGTTTCAGAGTCAGCAGAACACATGTACTGTCGATTATTAATGGTATGCCCGGTCAGATATGGATGTATCTGATACAACTACTGAATGACATATTATATTTATTTGAACTGGACACGGGTAATTTGTTGATTACATGTAGAAATGCATGCACTGTGTGAGTCAGTGTCACACATATATGATTGCCCCTGAACATGTTGACCAGTATAGGACTGGATTAATGCGCACGTGCATTCAGAGGACGGGTCTGAAATTTTTGTTAAATGCGTCAGGACTGTTTCTCCATCTAGTCTGAAAACAAGGTATCTCCTTATCAGAAACGAAACACAGGCTATAAACACTGTCCGCAAAAGTTATACTCCACTTTCTAGAACCACTTGATTTGTTATGTTGTATATATCTCCAGTAACCGCCAGGAAACTACCAGTTGCGTAAAATCACAATGCAGTCAACACTTGCAATGACACTGACAGACTGTGTGATATCAGGTTTGACCGTATAATGTCAGCATGTGCAATGTCGCATACTTGTAGAAAAAAATCACGAGACAGCCTGAATTTCGATATTTGGTCCTCGTTATCCATGAAGTCTAGGGGATTGGTTCGGTCCTAAAGACTCGTTCCCGTCGTAAATTACGCGCCTGGATTATAGCAAATGCAGCTGCCATCGTTTGTATGTTCTGTAAAGAAAGAACAAACAATAGTCGGATAGTCAATCAGACGGATGGACGGACGGACGTTCATACATGACACACCATTAGGTGGTATAGTCATCGTTTTTAAAGAAAAGAATGACCACTTAAGACACAAAAGGCTTCGGTTACGGAATATGTTGCATTGTTTTTGTTTATCTTAGGCGACACCTCCAACCACCTAAGATCCCAAACATGTGCCCGGACGAGGGCCGGACGAGGGCAGGGCAGGGCAGTTCAGGGCAGGGCAGTTCAGGGCAGGGCAGTTCAGGGCAGGGCAGTTCAGGGCAGGGCAGGGCAGGGCAGGGCAGGGCAGGGCAGGGCAGGGCAGGGCAGGGCAGGGCAGGGCAGGGCAGGGCAGGGCAGGGCAGGGCAGGGCAGGGCAGGGCAGGGCAGGGCAGGGCAGGGCAGGGCAGGGCAGGGCAGGGCAGGGCAGGGCAGGGCAGGGCAGGGCAGGGCAGGGCAGGGCAGGGCAGGGCGGGAGGGCAGGGCAGGGCAGGGCAGGGCAGGGCAGGGCAGGGCAGGGCAGGGCAGGGCAGGGCAGGGCAGGGCAGGGCAGGGCAGGGCAGGGCGGGCAGGGCAGGGCAGGGCGGGCAGGGCAGGGCAGGGCAGGGCAGGGCAGGGCAGGGCAGGGCAGGGCAGGGCAGGGCAGGGCAGGGCAGGGCAGGGCAGGGCAGGGCAGGGCAGGGCAGGGCAGGGCAGGGCAGGGCCAACCAACACCGTCCTACACCGACCGACACCAAGAGACCGACGAACACCGACCGACCAACTCACACCGACACCGACCGACACCGATTGACACTGACCGACACCGATTGACACTGATAGACACTGATAGACACTGATAGACACCAACCAACACCGACCGACACCGACCGACACCGATTCACACTGATAGACACTGACCGACACCGAACGACACCGATTGACACTGACCGACACCGATTCACACTGATAGACACTGACCAACACCGACCGACACTGATTGACACTGACCGACACCGATTGACACCGATTGAACCGATTGACACTGACTGACACCAACAAACCTACACCGATCGACACCGATCGACACCAACCGACCGACCGACCGACTGACCGACCGACACCGACCGACCGACCGACACACCTACACCGACCGACCGACACACCTACACCGACCGACCGACACCGACCGACCGACACCAATCGACCGACACCGACCAACCCGGACCGACCGACCGACCGACCGACAACGACCGACTGACACCGATTGACACCGACCAACACCGACTGACACCGACCGACCGACCGACACCGATCGACTGACTAACACCGACCGTGCGAAACCAACTGACCGACACCGACATACCGACACCGACCGACCGACTGACCGACCGACACCAATCGACCGACACCGACCAACCCGGACCGACCGACCGACCGACAACGACCGACTGACACCGATTGACACCGACCACCACCGACTGACACCGACTGACACCGACCGACCGACCGACACCGACCGACCGACTAACACCGACCGTGCAAAACCAACTGACCGACACCGACATACCGACACCGACCGACCGACCGACTGACCGACCGACACTGACAAACCTACACCGACCGACACTGACCGACCGACACCAACCGACAGACTGACACCGACCGACCAACACCTACCAACTGACACCGACCGTGTGAAACCAACTGACCGACACCGACATACCAACACCGACCAGGGGCCCGTTTCACTAACGAACTAAGCAAGTACTTTTGTCATAAGTTATAACTTAAGTCCGGAGTACGTGCTTAGTCCGTTTCACAAAACATCTTAGCAAGAACGACAATCGAAATTTACTATGAAAAACTAAGACAGGTAGCTAGCAGTCTTAAGTTATAACTTAAATATTTAAGTCGGAACTTATGAAATAAACAAAGATGGTATGCCCCCATGTGAGCCGAGTGGAGAAAACAATTCACTGACAGCAGGTAAATGTTCACTTCATACGTACTATTTTAGCAATTATCTGCCATATAAACCATATATGCTTACATATAGATAGCCACACTTGTGCTAGTTACCCGTGTATTGCTATTTGTGATGTAGGTCATGTCGTTACCAGTATTCGTTATGCCCAGTTATCGACAACATTTACAACCACTGTAGATCCAGATGAGCCGGCTCGTAACAAACCATCTGTATGCTGTACATGTATGTCTGTTTGTCGGTTGGTGTCAGTCAGTTGGTCGGTATCAGTTGGTCGGTGTCAGTTGGTCGGTGTCAGTTGGTCAGTGTCGGTCGGTGTCTGTCGGTCTGTCAGTCGGTCGGTCGGTGTCGGTCGATCAGTCGGTGTCGGTCGGTCGGTCGGTCAGTGTCGGTCAGTTGGTTTCGCACGGTCGGTGTCAGTTGGTCGGTGTTGGTCGGTCGGTGTCAATCTGTCGGTTGGTGTCGGTCGGTCAGTGTCGGTCGGTGTAGGTTTGTCATTGTCGGTCGGTCAGTCGGTCAGTCGGTGTCGGTATGTCGGTGTCAGTCAGTTGGTTTCGCACGGTCGGTGTTAGTCGGTCGGTCGGTGTCAGTCGGTCAGTGTCAGTCGGTGTCAGTCGGTGTTGGTCGGTGTCAATCGGTGTCAGTCGGTCGGTCAGTCGGTCGGTCCGGGTCGGTCGGTGTCGGTCGTTGTCGGTCGATTGGTGTCGGTCGGTCGGTGTAGGTGTGTCGGTCGGTCGGTGTAGGTGTGTCGGTCGGTCGGTCGGTGTCGGTCGGTGTCGGTCGGTCAGTGTCGGTGGGTCGGTCGGTCGGTCGGTTGGTCTGTTGGTGTCGATCGGTATAGGTTTGTTGGTGTCAGTCAGTGTCAATCGGTGTCAATCGGTGTCAATCGGTGTCAATCGGTGTCGGTCGGTGTCTATCAGTGTCAATCGGTGTCGGTCAGTGTCAATCGGTGTCGGATCAGTGTCGGTCGGTGTCGGTCAGTGTCTATCATGTGAATCGGTTGTCGGTCGAATCGGTGTCGGTCATTGTCAATCGGTCGGTCGGTGTCGGTCAGTGTCTATCAGTGTGAATCGGTGTCGTCGGTGTCGGTCGGTGTCGGTCGGTTGTGGTTGTGTCTATCATGTCTATCAGTGTCAATCGTGTCGGTCAGTGTCAATCGGTGTCGGTCGGTGTCGGTGTGAGTTTGGTCGGCTCGTGTTTGTCGGTCGCATGGTGTCGGTGTCGGTCGGTGTAGGACAGTGTAGTTGACCGGCTGCCCTGCCTGCCTGCCTTGCCCTGCCCTGCCCTGCCCTGCCCTGCCCTCCCTGCCCTGCCCTGCCCTGCCCTGCCCTGCCTGCCTGCCCTGCCCTGCCCTGCCTGCCCTGCCCTGCCCTGCCCTGCCCTGCCCTGCCCTGCCCTGCCCTGCCATGCCCTGCCCTGCCCTGCCCTGCCCTGCCCTGCCCTGCCCTGCCCTGCCCTGCCCTGCCCTGCCCTGCCCTGCCCTGCCCTGCCCTGCCCTGCCCTGCCCTCGTCCGGCCCTCGTCCGGGCACATGTTTGGGATCTTAGGTGGTTGGAGGTGTCGCCTAAGACAAATAAAAACAATGCAACATATTCCGTAACCGAAGCCTTTTGTGTCTTCAGTGGTCATTCTTTTCTTTAAAAACGATGAATATACCACCTAATGGTGTGTCATGTATGAACGAGTCTTTAGGACTGAACCAATCCCCTAGATTTCATGGATAACGAGGACCAAATATCGAAATTCAGGCTGTCTCGTGATTTTTTTCTACACGTATGCGACATTGCACATGCTGACATTATACGGTCAAACCTGAGATCAACAGTCTGTCAGTGTCATTGCAAGTGTTGACTGCATTGCGATTTTACGCAACTGGTAGTTTCCTGGCGGTTACTGGAGAGACATACAACATTAGCAAATCATTGAAGTGGTTCTAGAAAGTGGAGTAGAACTTTTGCGGACAGTGCTAGCCTGTGTTTCGTTTCTGATAAGGAGATACCTTGTTTTCAGACTAGATGGAGAAACAGTCCTGACGCATTTAACAAAAAGTTCAGACCCGTCCGCTAAATGCACGTGCGCATTAATCCAGTCCTATACTGGTCAACATGTTCAGGGGCAATCCTATGTGTGACACTGTCTCACACAGTGCATGCATTTCTACATGTAATCAACAAATTACCCGTGTCCAGTTCAAATAAATATAATATGTCATTCAGTAGTTGTATCAGATACATCCATATCTGACCGGGCATACCATTAATAATTGACAGTACATGTGTTCTGCTGACTCTGAAACGTGATTTCTGAGTTTATGAGGTAATCTAAGTAAAATTTAAAGAATGGTCGAACTACCATTTTATTGGAATGTAAAAATAAAAACATTGTTAATTGCTTCTTTTGTTGCTGTTTCATGTCATATGCCAATTTATATTACAGTATAAGGTTCACTAGTTGGCAATAAATATATCCACATGTATTCAATGGCGTCGGAATATTGAGATAAAATTTATATTCTACATGAGATTATTTTTAAAAATTAATAATATTCAACATTAGGCTTGCAAATCCGTTATTTTCGATGTCAAAACACATAAAGGGAAAGTAAAGTCATCATAAAAGTATAAGCCCCGAGCGGGATTCGAACCCGCGCGGCACATACCGAAGCTGTAAACAATAACTAAGTTGTAACTTATGACGGACTTGTTATGACCGTATTAAGTTTGTGTTGTGAAACCAAATAAGCAATGTCTTAAGTCGGTCATAACTTTTGTCATAAGTTATAACTTAAGTTCGAACTTATGAACAAACTAAGATTTGTTAGTGAAACGGGCCCCAGGAACTATTTTTTGATAGGCCATTTGATATACATCTCAAAATATATTGTCAAAATACATATACAGTGTCCATCATGTACATGTGAATGTACATCTCAAAATAATTTAAATTTCAAAATACATTCTCAAAATATTTTCAAAATACATTCTCAAAATATTTTCAAAATACATGCATTGTATCCATCTCAAAATGCATATGAATCTCAAAATAACAGAGCTAGAAAATAATATTGTTATAGGTTTAACCACACAAACACAGATATCCATACGCGGTGTAGTACGTTAAAACAATACGGCAGATTTGTTATGCCATAGACACTCTTTGCTTGCAGAAACTGGTCAATTTATGCACTAATCCACTTCACATGCGTGTTAATGTATCATTTACATCAGTTTCAAGTATATGCTTTAGAATTATTTTGTAACTCGGAGCATGTTTGTCATGTGAGGCGGTTTCAATTCCAGCCGCTGACTTTTTGCGCCAGATTGAATTTATCTTTCTTAACACTAATTAAACCTATATCTTAACTAGTGAATATCCAGAGCAGAATGGGTGCAGGTTATGGGAAAGTAGGTCCCACAACATCCATACGAAAACTGAAAGTAGCAGACAGTAGCAAAATGCGTGGTCATTGGTTAGTTCATATAGAACAAGTATTTGGTGATGGTGGACCGATATAACCTGCATGTCAGTCTCATTTTATCATACATAGCGCAGCGTGTCACCTGTATGTAACCTCATTGATCTAGATATAGGACGAGAACGTGTTTTAATGCTTAGAATGTGGGAAACGTAAATTGTCGTCTGCTTGTATATTATATTTTGTCTTCTTGCTCAATAAAACATGGTTTGACAACACTTTAGAATCATTTCCCTTGGAAATGATTCTAAAGTGTTGTCAAACCATGTTTATATAGAAAAAAATATTTGGTGGTGGTGGACCTTATAAATTGTAGGTGATTTAAATATTATCTGGAACTGGAAAATCAGGAACAAGTTAACAGTATGCCGTTTCACCAAACTTCGTACGACTAAAATGTTCGTGAGTCCAACTTTAGGGACGTTTGGAAGTTTCAAGTGATTGATTTACATTTATTGAGCATATGCTGCCATGCATACGCAGCCTATGTTCAATAAATGTAAATCCAATAATTGTTTACAAGAAAACATTATTAATGTGAACTTTACAGACTATCATAATTTTGCACTTACGAACCTTTTAGTCGTACGACGTTTAGTGACCGGACCCCCCCCTCCCCCCCACCACCACCCCTTGCTGGATAACGATTATGCCTGTATTACGACAGTACTGTTTGTTTCCGGGGCGAGAGAAAATCGAAGGTTCACTATCCGGCTGGAGAAACCGAGCTCCCGATGTGAGTCTCCAGGCGCCCCGGGTCCTAGACATTGCTGCGCCTACTCCAGCAACGAGGGATAATAGACGCCACTTCTCAAAAGACTAATAATCGCCTTAATCAAAATAATAATACAAAATACTTGGAAGAACCAAAATGGTGTTAAGAAACTAAACAACATTTGATTTAGTTACACACATATAATGTAAATGTACTTAAACTGTGACAAGCAATATGGTTAACCCAACACTTTAAAACTATTCTTAACCCTTAGACCACTATCTTAATTTTTTTGTCGTCTGCTGTTTATTTTCTATTTTCCATTTTTATCATAAAAACATGCTTTGACAGCATTTTAGAATAATTTACAACATGCTTTGACAGCACTTCAGAATCATTTCCATTGGAAATGATTCTGAAGTGCTGTCAAACCATGTTTTTATTGAGAAATAAGGCAAGATATAAAAGCAACAGCAGACGATAATTGTTGTGTGTAGCGGTCTAAGGGTTAACCCTTTCAACACCACATACCTCTATAGAGACAATGTTTGCAAAAAGTGCAGATCCAGATGAGCCGGCTCGTAACGAGCCGTCTCATCAGGATCTCCACTGTTTGTTAATAATTTTAAACGTCGTACAGATTACCCTTTTAGAAGAATGGGATAATTTGAATGAACAAAATTAATGTTTTAGTGTACGGGTACGTCATAGTCATGATACACGCAGTAGGTTGCATGTAGTTTGTGCATGTGCGTTATAGCATGTATCAGATGCTCGTGGCACGAACACGTTAGATAACTGTATATACATATTACCCATGTATTCATATTCATGTTTTATGAGGCAAAACACATGTTTTATAGTGAGTGTAGTCTCTTGTAATTCTTATAGAATGGCGATGTACTATTTTACTGTGTCTATATTGTATTATCTTATGTGTGTACATTGATGAGACTTTAATAAACAAATATATATGTACCTGTACTTGTACAGGTAATATATGGGATTTAGTACTAAACCCATTTACCCGGCCTTAAATGACCTTAGCTGTTGATAGACCGTTAAGCCCCAACAAACAGACAAACAAGGTATACGTATGTAATATACCGATAGTATTACCCATGTGCTATTGTTATCGCATCAACATTTATATCTGACATATTATTTTTGTCAAAGGCAAAACACCCGTGGCAAATGCAATTCATGAAACTAGTTAAGACCACTATCTAATAAATATACAAATTCTATAGTTTCATTGCTCAACATATGTATGATCGGTTTATAATTCACTACGAAATCTGGTAACCCACTGAAAGCCATTAAATTAAATAACATGATTAGTATGCTTTATAATCTACTCTGTCTGTATAAAATATGCCGTTTTATTTTAGTTTAGATTTGCGTGAGAAATAATTAACATGCAGATCACGCAGTTATCTCTCAAGACAAAAGGTGTTATTTAAATAGAAATATGCACGTGGTCCCACCGTTGGCCCAGTAACAATATAAATCTGCCCCTGAAACATTTACGGACGAATTCGTGTGGCAAATGATTTCCACATGACCTGTCATAATTTGTCTGAACCAGCGTTATATTTTAACAACATATGGTTACCTGACCAAATTCTAGAAAAAAATAAGGATACTAGTACATCATGCAACAGGTTAGTGTGTTCCATCTTCTCTTGTGTTATCTTGATGCATTCCCTCTGACTACTAACATAACACAATTGACCGAAATATTAACTGCGATTAACTTAACTTGCAAGTAGAATAAATAAATGGAAACGTCAAAAAAAATGACAATGCCACACATACTATTGATTTTCAATTACGACAATAGTACTCGCGTGTGATTCTACAAACAACAACGCTGGCAGAAATGCAGCTTTCTGATTGTAGAAATAAATAGACAGCAACGAGTTAATAAGTTAACTAAACTGGTGAAAATTAGGCAAGTATTATGGATAAATATGTCAACTAGATGGCTGATAAATTTATGTACACATATCGTTATTTCACTATGTAAAATACCTGTACTGCAATTTGCAACATCGGGTAGTGGACATTTCGTTTTCAGTGGGGAAATAATGGGTGGAAATATGAATCGTATGTAGGTAGGAGTCGTATTTATTTGACTACACTCCATCCTGGTGTAAATGGTACAGTACCGGATAATAACCGGGAAACTCGATTTATTTGATTGTATATATGAATAACATATGATCTTGTACATACATCTCGAAAGGTTATGGCACTAGGTTATGGATTGGACACTTGACCTTTTTTCTTAGCTTATATTTAACGGCGGCACTGGCTCTAGGACCTTGCATGCCGTCTCCCAAGAATGGGAGAAAGAACAGAGGTAGAGATTTTTGAGAGAAGCCGGTAATTCGTATTTACAGAGCAACTATGAATTATCGGTACCCATTTACAGCTGGGTGAACTGGAGCAGTGTGGATAAAGTGTCTTGCTCAAGGACACAACGCACGCCGCTAGTCAGGCTCGAAACCACGACCCTTGGATCAGTAGTCAGACACACTGACCATTACGCCACGGCGCTCCACCAAAACACTTGACCTTGTTTTATAAGTATAATGCGAGAACGGTGTACTGACGGTCAATGGTGTAATCACCGTATCTATTTTGTCGCACCTGTACAATCGTAGCGTGTTTTCGCGCAACACCGTATCCGTTCATGGCCCCAATAATCTGTGTCACCGCGTCTTCCATTTATTTGTTGCAGCATTCGTCGGGTTTGTGCGAAACCAAGAACCTATTAAAATCGATGAAGGCATTCATAGGTTATTAAGTAATAATAGGAGTCACTACCGTATGTATCATATATACACCGGTACGTACGTACGTACATGCATGGATTATCGCTATATCCACTATATCGCTATATCCACTATATCGCTATATCCATGCAGTTGCTTACGGAAATTCTACACCGTAACAGGCGGTACAAACCATAACGAGATAAATCAGAAAATGCCATAAAACATGTAATATTGTTAGGCTAGCAGCTAAACCCTGGTTGGCAGCTTAGAGTAGACTAAACAAGATACAAGTTTCAGTTTCTTAATTATTTCTATCACGATTGTTTGTCAGGATGGCATTATACTGTAGTACTAGTAGTAGCCCAAATGTTAGCGGCTGAAAACACCTACAACAACAACAACTAATGGCTGAACGAAGTTTGAGTGACAGTGAAAGTTCTGCATTTGAGTGTTGGTCTGCTCTCTGTGACCGAAGTGACCGAAGTGAGAATCTGTGTTGCGTCATTCCGTATATAGACGCTGGATCTGACAGTCAGCCATTTCGTTCGTTGAAATCAGAGCGTTGACTGTCAAATTTCCGCCATCTTGGATTTGAAAGTTACGTTTTTAGGCTTTAGACTAGAAATACGGCGTAGATAGCTAAGATATCGTGACGGTCAGATGTCCAGATGATTCTGCATGTCAAAATACATCAGGGAAGTGTAAAGCTGTGAAGATAAACCATGCATTTAATGAGTGACCGCCAAACAGAAAGGCTGAGTGAGTTGACAGTCAAATAATTGTGGTCAAGAAACTTTGTGAGCACTGCGGAACGAATAATTAGAATAATGGAGATATATGACGTCTGAGATATGATCACCTATGCAAATACTTAGGAGGAGGGTTGAGCTACCAACATATGCAGGTATGCCATGGTAAAGAAGATCCAGCACAAACTGACCCAATAAAGGTGGTCACGTGAGCTCCGCAGCAGTGTCTATCCATTTCAACAATCAACAAGGGCCATTCCATTTCATTATGTTGTGATTCACACGGCAGAATGTGAATAGTATGGCTTATTTAGCAGTTATGTAGTTCATCACCCAAAATATACATCACTGTGAATGTGCTTATTAATAAAGTATTAGCAATAAAAAAAGGGTACTAAATCTGATCAAAGTGTAAGGATCATTTCCTTACAATACCCTGTATGTAGCGAGCTGACACTTTCCACGGATAATTTACTGTATTTACTCGATATAGCCACCGAAAAGGGACAATAACACGTGTTAGTTATCCAGAAATCGGCACTTTCATCACGCTCCCTCGATTAAAAATGCACGTACAAAAAGATGTCACCTTTGCAAGCGAATTATTCAGAAAATACGTTACTGATAATGTAAGCTGTAAAATATTTAATTAAACTGACACTTACCTGCTGTCATTCCGCTACGCCATCTTGGCGACATGTATCTACCCTGTCTGCACCGTATCACGGAAACTCTCCACCGTATCACAATACCGACAATGGATATGAGATTGTAGAATGTGTGGTATGGAATGTGGTATATACACGAGGTTGATGGAAGACAACGCGGAGAGCTACAGCTATGTTTATAGTTCAAGCTACATGTAGTATAGTCAAATTAATGCAATTCACCAATAACGAGCCACCATGCGATTCGAAACTGTCACACGTCACGTATAAATCACCTTGGACACTCAGAATCAGTCTGAGACGCTGGCAATCATATTACAGTTGGTGTCCCAACGATTAGGCACAAACTGTTCTTGAAATGAATTAAGTACGTGTATGTTTAACTGTACCACAAGGTTTAAATATTACGAGTGCCCGCTATAGGATTTACCGCACTAAATCATCAGCTATTCATGCGCGGTGTCAAAAGTAGTACGTTAAAAAAGATAAGCCAGGTGTGTTATGCCATAGATACTCTTTTCTTGCAGAAATCGGTCACTTGGTGTACTAATCTACTTCACAGGCATGTTAGTGTATCATTTGCACCATGTTCAAGCATATGGTTGGGGATTATGTTGTAAGTTGGAACATGTTTGGCATGTGAGGAGGTTTCAATTTCAGCCGCTGACTTTTGGGGCCATAACCAGGGTGGTAACAGGATATTTAATTTATCTTAATTAGTGAATATGGGTGCAGGTTATGGGAAAATATGTCTCACAACATACATTCATACGAAAAATGAAAGTAGCAAAGAATAGCAAAATATGTGGTCATTTGTTAGTTTATATAGGCAAAATCAATGGTGGTGGCACTCCTATAAGTATATAAGCATTTAGTAATACTTCATGTATTAAAGGTACATGCCCACTCAGTAGGCACACAATGTTCTTTATATCAGAGACATCATCTGAGACATTTTCTGTCAAAATAAACAATCATTCACCATTACCCCACTTATTGATTGGCATTATCATACATTTTATATAAGACGTGAATTTCCTCACTGATAGCAGGGGCGATAACCGTGTTTCTTTAAAATGTTAACGGACCTTATTATTTATTCTCTGTATTTATTGCTTGACGTGCAATGATCATATTTTATCATATGTCGAAAATATTATTTTTTCAGGTGACGCATTTAATTAGTATAAATAATTAAAAAATATCATGCCTAATTTGCATATGAAAACAGCCCGATACGACCGCGAGTCACTATCAGTAAAATAAAGGTTACTAAATGATTATACTCTGTATGACGGTGACTTCTAATATTTAGAACTGGTGGAATAGTGACACAATTATACATTTAGTTAAGTCCTCTAAACAACAGTTAGTGCCTACTGAGTGGGCAGGTACCTTTAATAGAAACGCGTGTTTGTATCTGACTATTTTGATATGCAAATGAGACAGGACATCTGTTAATTATGTATATCAATTAAATGCGTCACCTGAATAAATATTCATATCGACATATTATAAATTATGATCATTGCAAATCAAATCAAAGTACTGAAAAGACTGAAACTGTATCGCTAGATACAAAAGAAAGAAAGGGTGCCTGCCCCACACTGATGATGTCCCTTTATAACAATAATATAGGAATAAATGGCCTTTTTGTGGAATGTATCGGGGTATAAACTTGGAAAAGCCACTTTCGCAATTGGCGATAAAAATAAACAATTGGCGATAAAAAATTACAATTTTCGAAAAAAAAAAAAAAAAAAATTTTTTTTTCGAAAATTGTAATTTTTTATCGTCAAATGTTTATTTTTATCTTATTGGTTATTATAGGAATGGATGGCGTTTTTGTGGAATTTATCGGGGTATAAACTTGGAAAAGTCGCGGGAATACTGGACGAAGGCCGGAATGCCTCGTCCAGTATTCCCGCGACTTTTCCATGTTTATATCCTCGATAAATTCCACAAAAGGCCATTCATTCCTTATAATTCCAGCATTTGAAATAAATTCATCAACAAAATGTATTTATTTTCCGTTTTCTTAAGAATTATTTTAGCTGCTCCTCACGGTTACGGAAAGTAGTTCGGCGTGGGAGTTTACTGGGATATAAATTTTGAACATGGACTTGCTACGGGCCAATCAAATGTTAGGGAATTGTGTAGATATTTTTGTGCTGGAATTATTGATCTGTAGCTTATTTCACCAACATTGCAAAGTTTACTTTTCTTGCAAAGTATAATTTGAGGGAGAAATTTTCAATACTTTATTAATTATTATTATACTGAATTTATTACATTCAGTATAATAATTCTGCATACTTTTAATCATCAAATATATGCAGTGGTTAGTTATATATGAAATAATGCATTTCGGGAAAAATAAATGATTACTCCCTCAAAGTATACTTTGCTAGATAAGTATACTTTGCAATTTTGATGAAATCGGCTACTGGTGTGGGGTGCATTAATACACCCGTCGTAGACATACATTTATCCCGTCAACACAGTGCGTATGTGCCGTGAAACACGGTGCCGTGAAACATTTTTGATATCCTGTCAATACGACCTAATCACCGCGTATGAATATATGCGGTGACTGGGGTTACTTTTTTGCATTTTAAAGCCATTTGTAGGTGTTGACGGGATAAATAGAATAGTAGGTTAGTGCCGTGAATGGGAAAAATATCTGGCGCGGCTCGGAAACGGGATGTGCTCGGCAGAGCCTCGCCCATCCCGTTTCCTAAGCCTTGCCAGATATTTTTTCCCATTCACGGCACTAACCTACTATTCTCTATATTATATACCAAATTGGAGCATAGAGGCATACCGCTAATTTGATACATTTACCATCAAAATAGATGGTGTGAAATATGAATTATAGCCGTTTATAAAAGTTCCGTGTTTACCACATAAGAAGTACACGAGTTCCGGCGAATTAACCGGTCCGCTAAAATGCCGACGACAGCCATAGTTAATGATTCTAAAAATAGATAAATAAAATGGCGATACCTAAAAAATTGTAACATATAACGGACGCTGACTTAACTGTATCTGCCGATACAGTAAGCATAAAGGAAACGCGGTTATCGCCCCTGACATCAAGAGTGGCAATTCGCGTTTGCCATAAAACGTTAGATAATGCCAATTAACACGTCCAGTGGTGGTAAAGTAATGTTTAGTTCGCCTGAAAAATGCAATATCTAAAGAATGGACGAAAAATATACGTTTCCAGATATTACAACCGGTGATTTGGGAGGCCAGGTTTAACACTTACTTACAATTGTGAATTAATTTTGTCATCTGCTGATCATTTTTTATTTTCCATTTTTATCAAGAAAAACATAGTTGGTCAGCACTTTAGAATCAGTTCCAGTGTAAATGTGTATAAAGGGCTACCAAACCATTTTGAAAGAAAAAAGACAAAATATGAAACAGCAGTAGGGATACAATTGTTTCCGGCATTCTAAGTACTAAAGTACGCGTATCTACGGAATCCCGCAGGGGACGTAGAATTCTTTTTTTTATTATTTCGTTCCCACGAAAAAACTATTCCTTCCCTCAATTAAGCAATTCGTTCCCACGAAATAACAATTTGTTAATTCGTGGAAACGAATTTTTATATCGTGGGAACTAATTGCTAATTCGTGGGAACGAATTGTTAAATTGAAGGAACGAATTGTTATTTCGTGAGAACGAATTGTTAATTCGAGGGAACCAATTGTTATATCGTGGGAACGAATTGTTAATTCGAGAGAACGAATTGTTAAATTGAGGGAACGAATTGTTATTTCGTGGCAACGATTTAATAAAAAAATCCATGTCCCCTGCGGGGCTCCGTACGTATCCTACATGTATTGTACGTATACAGAGTATTATCCCGTCAACACAGTGCGTATGTGCCGTGAAACACGGTGCCGTGAAACATTTTTGATATCCAGTCAATACAATTTTTGCATTTTAAAGCCATGTGTAGGTGTTGACGGGATAAATAGAATAGTAGGTTAGTGCCGTGAATGGGAAAAAATATCTGGCGCGGCACGGAAACGGGATGTGCTCGGCAGAGCCTCGCCCATCTCTCGCCCAAGTCATTATGCAGGCCCGTAGCATGGGGTGGGGGGGTCGGAGCGGTCGGACGACGCCCCCCTCCCCCCGCCCTACCTCGAGGTCCAATTTTTCATGAAAAAAAAATCGGGTATGGAAGGTCACAGTTAGAAGCTCGGCTGTTGCGGAGAATGCAGGAAATTGCATTTCAGACCACCCACCTATATTTCAAATTTTTCCGGGTGGGGGGGAGGGGGGCATGCCGCCGGACCCCCTAGATACCTCAGGCCCCTTGTGCCTTCGAAACGACCCCCACCCCCCCCCCCCCCCCCCCACCACCTTCAAACAGGTCTGGCTACGGGCCTGTAATATGTGTGTGTAGAATGCATGCGTGTTGAAATTGAGTTTTGCGCATACATTACATGTACGTACGTACGTAGAATGCAATTCGAACTAGCATGCTTTATATGCATGTACGTACGTAGAACGCAAATCCAACACGCATGCTGTCTACACATGCATGGGCAAATCGTATTTCCAAAAGCGGAAGGCGAGATCGAGATCGCAAAAACGCGAGATTGTAACAAAAAAGAAATATGGCCGTACCCACCCATCCCCAATTAGCACATTTGCGACATATCATTTTCGGTCTAGCTGCACACCTGATGGTGTTTACAATCATCAGTCGCTAATCCAGTTTCACGCACAGGTGGAAGACTCGGACCTATGACACCAAAAAAAATGCCTATTAAAAAAATCCCATTACCCCACCCACTTGGTCTCTTACAGTACCATATGCTATATCAAGGTGAGTATAAATAGGGCTATTATAGAAAGAAGCCTCTCTTTTCCGGCTCGCACAAACAAAATAAACATCGATTAAATGTATGACTTGTGTCTCCGGCAATCGATAAAGGTATTAGGTGTGTGAATATACTCACTTCAAATCGCTGTTTCCAGCATTTATTCAGTTATTCGCATTTTGTATACCCCATCCAAAGCGAAAGTTGCGTGTACGAAAGAATCTCACACAGAATCGGAGGCCGTCCGGCTGGATTATCGATTATATTTGGCCGATAGCTGATCGCCAGCTCAAAATAAAGTCGTGCACCATGACCATATACATTAGAGACTCCAACCATACAGAGTTCGTCCAATTGTGATCGTTCGCCGTGATAATCTTGTTGAAACGTAAATGTCAATTGTCACGTAGGCTATTTCAGTTTACCGCGCGTTACATCAGCTGTTATTCTAAGTACATATGGTCGCTCGTTAGGAGCATTTCTTTCCTTCGTGAATAAGGTATGGGTTGTGACCTAGGGCTTAGAACACCGACTTCCAATCTGGAGGTTGTGGGTTCAAACATCGCCTTTGGAATCAAACATACCTTCATAGTATGTCCATCCCATTCAATTTCACTTGTTTTCGTTTATATGCCGCGTAGAAACGATAATTTAAATTAAGAACCTTAAATTCCATTTCCACCCCGTGAAGGAACATACATTTATTTCTCTAAAGTTAGGTCTCTTGGCCTGTCGACGCAGTGAGACGAAAACGTTAACATGCATAAAATAAATCAATAACCATCGATCGCCGCAGAATATTTTCGCTAATTCGCTAATTACTTTCAAATTCGATTAAATTAATATAATCAGGGTCGCTGTAGATTGCTATATCACTTTATTGCGATACACAGGTACTGTGTAACACAGTAGCTGCGAATCGCCAGGACGCCCGCAGCGTTATCGATCGATAAAGTGGTTAGTTTTGGGATTAAGTTTATGACAGTTCGGTTCCAAAAAGCGGGCTTGTGGCGGGACGTTCTAACAGAAAATAGTGACTTGCCCGGGACTAAATTCCAGCATAGAGGCACTTGCCCGAGATTAAAATCGACTTGTCCCGGGCGTCGGGCGTGCCAATTTGTACAGCCCTGTATTATATTGTTTTATTAAGGACTGTTAACTTTCAGTCTGATCAATATTAACCGGGTAAATTGATATAATTAAGCCACAATTTTAATGTAAAATTATTTAGAACATATCTTACATTTAATTACATCCGTAAATGGCAATATATTTCAAAATAGTTGCCGAAATAGGCTGTTTTACAACATTTTTCTGCGAGTCGTGTGCTGTTACGAACAAATACAGACATTCATACAGTTGAACACATATACATTGCTAATACACCAAAAACCTAATCATATACAGTGTCACCATGACTGTCTATCAGTTTCAAGATGACCATCAACATGGTCGCTTTTGCAATTAGGAGATATGATATTTACGGATATATATGTACACTTTTAATACAGCTTAAATTTCTAAAAATAGTTGATAATACCCTTAGCCCGAGGAGGTCCCGCATCTTGCGATGACACCAAACTCTGCTAACCAATGCCATATACTCGAATACATGTCCCTGGTTGCTATAGTAATGGAATATGATTGTCCATCAGCGGTGAAAGACAACCATCGGGATTGTTATGCGGATTCAATGCCACATAGGGGTATATTGATGCAACGACGTGTCTATTAGCTACAAACTACGTGTGGTATGTATGTGCTAAACACGTACATGTACAATGTAAATATAATTCTGCATTCAGTAAATAAATGTACACATGGTACATGCTTATATAGTTGTTTGATCATTAGAATGACATTACCTGTTGTCAAATAGACAAATATATATTCCGACGACACCAAAGAGCCAGCAAAATACACAACTGTGGTACAATGCGGCAGAAAACACCTTCCACAAACCTGATTCTTACCGCCTGCGTAAATAGTTAGAATACCATGTAGACAATAGTTCAATTGCATAGTAAAACCCAAAATGTAATGTGTCTCGATGGAGGCTATGTGATATTGTTTATATTAACTTTTTGATACATTGCATAATATTTTATGGAGATTTAAATGTATATTGATGGTCCTATGAGTGTGTATGGCTACACGTGGTAGATGTGCGTACTTCTTAAACTGGACTAGATTGATGTTTCAATACCCCGGAATGGCTTTTATAGACTACATACATACTAATAGTGGTTTGTATATATAGTAAATATTGGTAATTTGACACAACAGGTGTAGAATAACACGTGTGCTATAATTAAGAACACTGAATGTTGACACATATCGGACAAAATAGTTTATGTATGCATACATAACAGCTATATTTGAAGAGCATATGCATGCTTTTAGAAAGATAATGCACATTCAATGGTGTTTGTTTATATGAAAATTATGAAATGGTATATCAACCTTACAGGTTATCAAATGTCACTATTATGAAATCAAGGTTAAATATTTACTTACAACGCCTCACTTACAAAATACAATATCGTCATAGGTGCCTCTCAAATAAGACTAATGGAGCAATATACCTGCATGTATTCACAGGTGGAAGACTCGGACCTATGACACCAAAAAAATGCCTATTAAAAAAAAATCCCATTACCCCACCCACTTGGTCTCGTACATTACCATCTTATATACAGAAAGGTGAATAACATTGTGGCCATTATAGAAAGAGCGCTCTCGTTTCCGACTCGCACAAACACAATACACATCGATTAAATGTATGATTTCTGTCGCTGGCAATCGATAAAGGTATTAGGTGTGTGAATATATTCACTTCAAATCGCTCTTTCCAGCATTTATTCAGTTATTCGCATTTTGTATACCCCATCCAAAGCGAAATTTCTTTGTGTACGAAAGAATCTCACACAGAATCGGAGGCCGTCCGGCGTGGATTATCGGTCATATTTGACCAATAACTGATCGCCAGCTCAAACTAAAGTGGTGCACCATGATCATATATATTAGCAACTCCAACCATACAAAGTTCGTCCAATTGTGATCGTTCACCGATCTAAAAAACACCTTTTTTCTACTTTCATTCATGATTCGCGTACTATCAGATTATGTCTTCCGCATTACCGAAATAGGTTGAATGACGTCATACAGTTTAGATTTAGCCAATCAGAGATGTTCTTTACATAGACGCTTCCGGTTGTATTATGGAAGATGGTGCATTGACCCAGTTCCAGATAATGAACGAAATTAGACAAAAAAGTGTTTTTTAGATCAGTGAATGATCACAATTGGACGAACATTGTATGGTTGGAGTTTCTAATGTATATGGTCATGGTGCACCACTTTAGTTTGAGCTGGCGATCAGCTATCGGCCAAATATGACCGATAATCCACGCCGGACGGCCTCCGATTCTGTGTGAGATTCTTTCGTACACGCAACTTTCGCTTTGGATGGGGTAATCAAAACGCGAATAACTCAATAAATACTTGAAACAGCGATTTGAAGTGAGTATATTCACGCACCTAATACCTTTATCGATTGCCAGAGACATATTTCATACATTTAATCGATGTTTATTGTGTTTGTGCGAATCGGAAAAGAGAGGGCTCTTTCTATAATAGCCATATTTATACCCACCTTCTATAAATAGAAGATGGTAATGTACGAGACCAAGTGGGTGGGGTAATGGGATTTTTTTTAATAGGCACATTTTTGGTGTCATAGGTCCGAGTCTTCCACCTGTGCATGTATTAGGCAATGGCCATGTTGCATGCACTGGTGTGCACTTACACTGGTAATGGATGATGGTCATACACATTGGACCAGATACGTTCTCGTATGACACATACTGTATTTCAGTAGTTATACAAGTTATACATTTTTACGATATACATGATTTACATGCCAACAGAGGTGCAAACACTAGTAAGTACAATTACCATTGATACAATTAATAGATACCGAGAGAGATTTGCATAATAAAACATATAGCGTAGTTGTTACCATCACTAAGAAAATGCGAAGCGGACGGACAGACGGACGAACACTCAGAAACATTGTATCTGAAGTGTGCACTGATAGCTATCAGTAGTGCCTACAGTCTGTTTCACGAAAGCTGCCCAAATTTTACGGCTATATAAACAATGCAAAAACAATATTTTTTTCGATAATATTAAATTAAAGCAAAATTTAAGAATGAGCCTTCTTTTTATTTCGTGAAATTTTGTCAAATATTGGTTTTATTACGAAAAATTGATTTCTCTATGGGAATTTAACATGGGGGAAAAAGATGTAAAGGAGTGTGGGAGGAGTCAAAAAACGAAAAAATTTGGAAATTGACTCCGAAACCTAGCTAGATAGCTTGGAAATGATCCAACTAAGAAAACAAAAGTTAAATTTTAAAATTCGGTCCAATATTTCTGAAATTCTAAAATATTTCCCCATGTTAAATCCCCATAGACATCTTCACTCCGTGAATTTCTCTATGGGAATTTAACATGGGGGGAAAAGAGGTAGAGGACTTGTGGGAGGAGTCAAAAAAATATTTTTTTTGGAAATTGACTACGAAAAATAGCTATATAGCTTGGGAATGATCTAACTAAGAAAACAAAAGTTAAATTTTAAAAATCGGTCCAGTATTTCTGAAATTCTAAAAAATTTCCCCATGTTAAATCCCCATAGACATCTTCACTCCGTGAAGATGTCTATGGGGATTTAACATGGGGAAATTTGGTTTTCGCAATAAAATCAATATTTGACCAAATTTCACGAAATAAAAAGAAGGCTCATTCTTAAATTTTCCTTTAATTTAACATTATCGAAATAAATATTGTTTTTGCATTGTTTATATAGCCGTAAAATTTGGGCAGCTTTCGTGAAACAGACTATAAGTACATGTAGTTGCAGATGCATTTAAACAATGTATAAGAATACTTATAAGTTTACATTGTATTGCAGATGCATTTAAACAATGTATAAGTACATGTAGTTGCAGATGCATTTAAACAATGTATAAGTACATGTAGTTGCATATGCATTTAAACAATGTATAAGTACATGTAGTTGCAGATGCATTTAAACAATTGATAAGTACATGAGTTGCATATGCATAAACAATGTTTATAAGTACATGTAGTTGCAGATGCATTTAAAACAAGTATAGTACATGTATTTGCATATGCATAAACAATGTATAAGTACAGAGTTATGTTAAAGCAGATGCATATTTAAACAATGTATAATACATGAGTTAGTTGCAGATGCATTTAAACATGTTTACTATAAGTACATGTAGTTGCAGATGCATTTAAACAATGTATAAGTACATGTAGTTGCATATGCATTTAAACAATGTATAAGTACATGTAGTTGCAGATGCATTTAAACAATGTATAAGTACATGTAGTTGCAGATGCATTTAAACAATGTATAAGTACATGTAGTTGCAGATGCATTTAAACAATGTATAAGTAAGCTACGGTGCATAACATAAATGAAATTAATTACATGTAAAAGTTCCATTGTAAAATGTGTGGGTGGGGAATGGTGAAAGAACTTTGTCTTTAACATTGTATCATAGACTGCAGACATCAGGTACTCGGCACATATGCAATTAACATGTCTAATCAACACTACTATAGTCTGTTTCACGAAAGCTGCCCAAATTGTACGGCTATATAGACAATTCAAAAACAATATTTTTTTCGATAATATTAAATTAAAGGAAAATTTAAGAATGAGCCTTCTTTTTATTTCGTGAAATTCGGTCAAATATTGATTTTATTACGGAAAATTGATTTGTCTATGGGAATTTAACATGGGGGAAAAAGGTAGAGGAGTTGTGGGAGGAGTCAAAAAACGACAAAATTTGGAAATTGACTCTGAAACCAAGCTAGATAGCTTGGAAATGATCCAAATAAGAAAACAAAAGTTAAATTTTAAAAATCGGTCCAGTATTTCTGAAATTCTAAAAAATGTCCCCATGTTAAATCCCCATAGATATCTTCACTCCGTGAAGATGTCTATGGGGATTTAACATGGGGAAATTTTGTTTTCGCAATAAAATCAATATTTGACCAAATTTCACGAAATAAAAAGAAGGCTCATTCTTAAATTTTACTTTCATTTAATATTATCGAAAAAAATATGGTTTTTGAATTGTTTATATGGCCGTAAAATTTGGGCAGCTTTCGTAAAACAGACTATAGGTACCGGTACCATTGACACGAAGAACACAAAAGTACCATACTTTTATGAAGTTATTAAGGTAGGTGTTTTGCCATTGAAATACAGTGGGTGGAGTAACAAAACGTGCAAAATTCTTCATATGAATTAGCAGATATTATTTAATTGAACATTATTCCATTGTATAGTTATGAACACATCACTAAACATAAAAAACTGCCATATCCGTTGTTTCTAATGATAACAAACAGTCGATTTTCAATGAAAAATATGATTTTTCACAATTGCGAAAAATCCGAAGGTGGTAAACTTCAATATGGTGCCAAACATTCATCCAGCTGGTTACAGAGCCCAGACATACGGCATAGCACTCGTAATTGAATGTAGTTTCAATATAAATATGACTGCAAAAATCCCACAGGGAGGGGTGGGTAGGCTTTCATTTCTGGCTGACAGCTTAATAAGTTATTGTTCACATATTGGATTTTTAACGAGACAGTACTAAGTTCGTTACCAGGAGGCCGTTTCACTAAACTTCGTACGACTAAAATGTTCGTAAGTGTAAATTTCACATTCACAATGTTTTCCTGAAAACGATTATTGGATTTACATTTATTGAGCACAGGCTGCACACTAAATGTAAATCCATCAATCGAAATTGCCAGACGATCCTAAATTTGCACGAATTTTAGTGACACGGGCCCCAGAGCCGGGTAGCCACAGAAAATACTAGACTGGTGGCTGTGACTGGAGAAATGGGGCTGATGGGAATTGTGACCAGCGTAAACTCCTGGGGCCCGTTTCACTAAACTTCTTACGACTAAAATGTTCGTAAGTGCAAAATTATGATAGTCTGTAAATTTCACATTAACATTGTTTTCTTGTAAATAATTATTGGATTTACATTTATTGAGCATAGGCTGCATATGCAGCCTATGCTCAATAAATGTAAATCCATGAATTGAAATTTACAGAGGATCTTAAATTTGCATTTACGAACATTTTAGTCGTACGAAGTTTAGTGAAACGGGCCCCAAACCAACTAGCACACTCCTGGGGGCCGTTTCACTAAACTTCGTACGACTAAAATATTCTTAAGTACAAAATTATGATAGTCTGTACATTTCACATTAACACTGTTTTCTTGTAAGCACTTATTGGATTTACATTTATTGAGTATAAGCTGCATATGCAGCCTATGCTCAATAAATCATGTAAAACCATAAATTGAAATTTCCAGACGATCCTAAATTTGCACGTATGAACATTTTTGTACGAAGTTTAGTGAAACGGCTCCTGATATTTGAAGCATGCCGGGCTTTTCATTGATGGAATGGCAAAGAGTGAAGATCCTGATTAGATTGTGTGGATGCACAGGCTAATCTGGATCTACACTGCTCACAAAACGCAAAAGCCCCGTTTCTCCAGTGACAGCCACATTTCACGGTCTACGCTGTTCGTTATTCCATTTTGGAGAAGCATGCCCATGTCTGTTAGTAAATTGACTGAGTCAAACGATCCATGAGAATCGCCGAGCATGACTACCAGAAAGAAAGTGCGGTTTTAATCCACCTGTTCATTTGTGCATCATCAACTCATCCTAGCACCGACTTAAGCGAAAATGATACAATAATACCAAATCATAACTCCAGCACAAAAATATTTACACAATTCCTTAACATTTGATTGGCCCGTAGCAAGTCTCTGTCCAACATTTATATCCCAGTAAACTCCCATGCCGAACTACTTTCCGTAACCGTGAGGAGCAGTTAAAATAATTCTTAAGAAAACGGAAAATAAACACATTTTCTTGATGAATTTATTTCAAATGCTGGAATTATAAGGAATGAATGGCATTTTTGTGGAATTTATAGGGGATATAAACTTGGAAAAGTCGCGGGAATACTGGACGAGGCCTTCCGGCCTTCGTCCAGTATTCCCGCGACTTTTCCAAGTTTATACCCCGATAAATTCCACAAAAAGGCCATTCATTCCTATATTAATTCATACATTTTCTGATGTAACTGGAGGAATATGTCGTATGATCTGGATCTACATCTGTTGCATGTATGTGTCCCATATATGTGTATTTCGTCAGCCATATAAACCAGAGAGCACCACCCAGCCGAGACCAATCAAACTTCCTGAGTACATGCTTACAAAGAGCACATTCTACAAATATGTACGTACAACCGAACAGTATGATTCTTATGATATGCTCATAAAGTTTTAAACTTCACTTTTCTCCAAATTCGTACTGGAAATCAAGCAGTATGATTGGCCAAGACTCAGCCTCGACCACTCAAACTTCCAGATTTCGAGTATGAGAACGCGGTACATGCTCAGATTTCGTTGTATGGTTTCTTTTTGCAGTCGACGACCTATATGTGAACCACAGTACGTTCACATCGGCAGTATTGAGCGAGTGTATTAGACACCATTGTATCTAGAGATGATATATATTTTCAAATTTATCAACGGAATAATGACGAGCACGCAAGAATCGGATTATTCTGGCGGTCTGCCAAACAGTTTACAAGTACTAAATAACGTTGTGATGTACTACAACATCTCTAGATGATATAAAAACCTCTGGATAAAATCATCCTTCCAGATTTGTGAGTGTTATTAAAGGTGCATGCCCACTCAGTAGGCACAAAATGTTCTTTATATGATTTAAATAAGTGTATAACTGTGTCACTATTTCACCAGTTCTAAATATTACGAGTGCCCGCTATACAGATATAATCATTTAGTAATATTTATTTTGCTGATAGTGACGCGCGGTGGTATCAGGCTATTTTCATATGCAAATGAGGCATGATATTTTTTAATTATTTATACTAATTAAATTCGTTACCGAAAACAATATTTTCGACAGATTATAAAATATGATAAGTGCACATCAAAAAATAAATACAGAGAATAAATAGTAATGTCCGTTAATATTTTAATGAAAGACGGTTGTCGCCCCTGATATCAGTGTGGACATTTACGTCTGATATAAAATGTATAATATTAATTAATACGTGTGGTAATACGTAATGGTGATGTCTCTGATATAAAGAACAGTTTGTGCCTACTGCGTGGGCATGTACCTTTACGCATTCTAGACAATTGAACACAGCGGGATGTGATTGGAGACTTCCATTATCGTCGACGTCATTTTTGTGTCTAGCGATTGTGAAAGTGGATGTAGTATTTTTTTTACTATCGTTGCAACTAATGTAGATCGGTGTGGGCCCAGATCTAAGGATAATGATTTCATATGGTTTTTGACAAAGCATTAACACAAAGAGTTCTACTGATGATTTGATCCGTGAAGCGCCTGACTATCTAAAATGAAAAATAGCGAGTCAGTAATTGGTCTAAATTGACGCGTAAGTGGAAGAATTGTTAATTCGTGGGAACGAATTGTTAATTCGTGGGAACGAATGGTTAAACTGAAGGAACAAACACATTATTACATGTACAAATACGCAATTAAAGTGATAAGTGGAAGAATGGGGCTAAGTCCATAATGGACTTAGCCCAATTCTTCCACTTATCACTTTAATTGCGTATGTATACATGCAATAATGTGTTTGTATTAACAATTCGTTCCCACGAATTAAAAAATTCGTTCCCTCAATTTAACAATTCGTTCTCACGAAATAAATATTTGTTCCTACGATATAGCAATTGTTATTTCGTGCGAACAGAATTTTTATATCGTGGGAACGAATTGTTAATTCGAGGGAACGAATTGTTAAATTGAGGGAACGAATTGTTATTTCATGGCAACGAATTAATGAAAAAGAATCCGCGTCCCCTACATGGCTTCCCTCAATTACATGTTTACGGGACTCCTGTTACACAACACCGTCTCTAATCGGATGTAGCACACCCAGCTCTTGACGTCAGAAGTCAACATTGTTGAAAATCGCCAATCAGTGATCACGTCGTTATTAACGTGTCCCGATATAGCCTTAATGCCATATAGTCGACGTGCTTTTGGAGTTGCTTGTGATAAAAAATGTATTCAATACATTTGTTATCACAAGCAACTCCAAAAGCAATATATAAAGACTGCAAACAGTATCGCTGATCTATCATGGCGCCTACACGCGTTTGATTGGGTTAGTAATTTGTAGTTTTCTGTGCTATAAAGTGTGTGGTTTCGTTCATTATTGGCAGAATTATTGTAATAAGTCTGCGAGCGACTGTGAAACAAGTCATTAAGACATGCGTGACCAGTGTAGTGCCGGATCATCATTGTAATGTTACAGTTAAGGTACTGAGCACAGGTGGCAAATGGCCCATTTGATAAAGTTACCCCACCCACACATTTCTGTAGACTTTATAGAGGGTATCGAAGTACCGTATATTATCCTATGATCAAAAACTGTTTATTATATTCATTAGCAACATTAAACACGTCATAATGACAGCGAAGACGCTGATCAGACGTAAACGTAGACTGCGCGGATGCTGATCGTGGCAATGCTGAGTGCACACTGTGTAAGGTCGGTTCAAATGGTAGGTCACAACATATCGATGAAAAATGAGAAAATTGGTGGACAATAATTCCAGCACAAAAATATTTACACAATTCCCTAACATTTGATTGGCTCGTAGCAAGTTTCTGTCCAAAATTTATATCCCAGTAAACTCCCACGCCGAACTACTTTCCGTAACCGTGAGGCGCAGTTAAAATAATTATTAAGAAAACGGAAAATAAACACATTTTCTTGATGAATTTATTTCAAATGCTGGAATTATAAGGAATGAATGGCCTTTTTGTGGAATTTATCGGGGATATAAACTTGGAAAAGTCGCGAGAATACTGGACGAGGCCTTAAAAAATTACAATTTTCGAAAAAAAAAAAAAAAAAAAAAAATTTTTTTTCGAAACTTGTAATTTTGTATCGCTTCGTCCAGTATTCCCGCGACTTTTCCAAGTTTATACCCCGATAAATTCCACAAAAAGGCCATTCATTCCTATAATATATACGATGTACCGCTAGACGATCGCATATTAACCCTTTCAACACCACATGCCTGTACAGTGGTATTGGCAAAACGTGTAGATCCAGATGAGCTCGTGACGAGCCGTCTCATCAGGATCTACACTTTTTGCAAGTAATTTTCATATTTTTGAGAACAATAACACCCCCTTGTCTTAAATGGACTAGTCTGAAAATCATTTTGTGACGGTTGGATTAGTTGCAAAATCAAAATCCATGCCAGTTACTTAGGGGTGAAAGGGTTAAATGAGTTGCTGAACTGTGATTAGGCACTCCGGCTCCGAATTTCTCCAATAACGCTTTGGTTGTCACGGATTATGCTTTTTTTTTCCATGCGGCCTCTCGGAACTTTGTAATGTGCATCTTTATAACGGGAGTGCGTTATAAATCGACATTGATGAATTAAAAAGCCTTCCTGAAAATACAGTCGAGATAAGCCAGTGCAACGTAATACCCACTCAAGTTGAATCAATTCTTCCTATTAGGAAATTTGCATGTACTCGTATGTATGTCTGCAGCGTATACGGACCGCTATAGCTGATAACAGGAGCACAGTCGAACCTCTCTAAACCGAACACGGAGATATATTAATTCTGCTTAATTCTGAACGGGTTCATTGCCATATTTCTCCGATTATAGTGAGTGTTCGTGATCGCAAAGCACCCGCGCGTGTATTGAAGTAGTCATCTGTCAGTTTTAAAGTTGAACCTCTCTAAGCCGGACACCCTGGGTACCTCCCATGGTGTCCGGTTTAGAGAGGTTTCACTGTATTATGACATTTTAACAGCATATCCCCAGATACATGTATTTCGATCCATGAAACCGAAAGCACCACAGGTATATACAGTTTGTTTTATCGCCAATTATTTTATTTTTTTTGAAGTGCCGATTTTTTTATTTTCACCAGCGGAATCCCTGTAACTGTATAACATGGATTTCAATGTTGAAGGGAAGATATGGAGTCTGAACATAACAGTTATCTGCACGTGTGTATCGCCTAGTCTTACATTAGCGGTACCGTATGTCCATTTATCTGCTGGTCTCAATCTCATATCCAAATGGCATTGCTAACGATTTATAGTACATGTACATGTCGTTTGTATACGCACTCGGATTATACAAATGCATGTTACTTCAGGAATAAAACCATAGTCTGTTGCGTTTACTGGGATGTAGAATACATTTGGTCTTTTTAAAGTACCCGGAGTCCTAAGACGGACTACACGCACTTTAAACAGACCAAATGTATTGTTCACCCCAATAAACGCAACAGACCATGGTTGTATTACTTATATTTACATTGCATTTTCTGATAGTTTCAAAAATGTAAATAACCAAATATGGCGTTAAATTTAATAATAATCTTGTTTTACGTCATTTTGTTGCAATTCCTGGAACAGCGATGTTGCCGGTCAATAGCGTGCAGTTATTGACAACCTCTTGGAAATTAATGACGTCAAACGAACTTTAACCAATCAATAACATCGCACGACGTTACGTGGGTTTAATGTATTGTATTGGGATGGAAACGCAGTATTTCGAATGGGCGTTTGTATTATGCATTTATGGAAGGTGTAAATACATACATGTCCATTTATCTGCTGGTCTCAATATCCAAATGGAATTGCTAACGATTTATATATATATATATATGGAAGGTGTAAATATATATATATATATATAGATATATATGTATTTACACGTACTGCGTGTACATCCCATATATATGTTCAGAGAGGCGGTATGAAAAACAATATGTGTTTACTGTGTGTTTACTTTGAAAACGTGGTAGAAATGTTAATCGACTTTCAGATTTGAATGACGTGGTCCCTAATTAAAATGGGCGAGTCACGAGTTGTTCAATAAGGGCAATATTTTTTTTATTTTAGAACGAAAGTGGGATATGCACTTCAAATCTTTAGCAATTTAGTAGCGGTTCATTGGGGAGTCTGGCAAGTCGTCGTCGTTTGAATCGCATATTGAACTTGACTGTCAGTCGGCTGTTGATATGTATGTAATATTATTTCTCACACGGTCTCAAATGTCAGTGAGTGCAGTCAGTAATCCTCACACCTAAATCAAATGTTTGATTGAATCCATCACTCTAATCCTGCTATAACCAGATTAGAATGAAACACCATGACAATGATGTAATAATCTCCTCCGTCGACATGGGAGTAAATATTGTGAACACTACTCGCCATTACTACCCACTCATTAAGGCGCCGTCTTGCAGTGCACGTGTCTTGTAGAACGCCCTACTGTTCACTCACCCCTAGTGTAACCCGGTTGCACTGGTGGTGGGTGAACAACACCCTATTGTTCACCCGCCCCTTTTGCAACCCGGTTACACTAGGGGTGGGTGAACAATTGGAGGTTCTGTAGTCCCTGCGTGTAACCTCATCAAGATTACATAACCATAGGAACTATAAGATCGGCAACAGTAATCCGAATTCTGTGTTAGACGGGTTATTTTTCCCAATGGTTTTAACCTAATTCAGGTATGCTGAATGTAGCTACGGGGCGCCAAGTGGGACATGGCTCAATTTTGTCAACAAAATTCATTTTTGTACTTATAAACTTGACAAAAAGAAAACAAAATTAAATATATACTGATTTTGTCAACACAATTCACTTATGTACGGGGCGCCATTCAGGACAGGTTAATTATGTGTACAAAACCAATTTTGTCCAGACAAAATTGAGTTTTGTAACACTAAAAATCACAAAATCCAATTATGTAAAATTCTGATATACAAAATTCATTTTTGTTATAAAGGATTCAATTTTGTAAGACAGAATTGAGTTTTGTGAACAAAATTCAGTTTTGTGGGACAAAATTGGTTTTGTACACATAATTAATCTGTCCTGCATGGCGCCCCGTAGTAGCCTATTTCATTAACATTGCAAATTATACTTATTTAGCAAAGTATACTTTGAGGGAGAAATTTTAAATTTTAGGAGAAATTTATTAATTTTTATTATACTGAATTTATTACATTATCACAGCCAATTTGGCTGTGACAATGTAATAAATTCAGTATAATAATTCTGCATACTTTTAATCATGAAATATATGCATTTGTTAGTTCTATATGAAATAATGCATTTCAGGAAAAATAAATGATTACTCCCTCAAAGTATACTTTGCTAGATAAGTATACTTTGCAGTTTTGATGAAATCGGCTACAGGCTGGATTTTGTAGTTTTGCCCTTCAAAATTCAAACACAAAATGGCCGCAATTTAAACAAGATTTTGTATGACATTTGATTTTCTAAAATAATTTGGCATGGGAAATCTTGCAATTAAAGAAACAGGTGTTATTATAATAACCATGTATTGATATTGCGTTGTTTTAATATTGATACGACGCATTAAATGCATGACACATTATAAGGAGCGGTTTTGGTGAAATTTGCAAAAAGGGTAAATTATTGTCTGAGAAGTTATAATATATAACATTAAACGTAACTGAACACATTCATCCGCTACTGAAAACAATAAACATATGTATAAAGTGTACTGTTAGTAGATTACCCATTGCTGTGGTATAATAGGTCATAATATAATGTATTGTGTCACTTGCAGTCTGTCTGTACCAAGGTGTATGATCACGTCAGGCCCGTAGCCAGGGGGGGGGGGTGCGTTGGGTGCGTTCGCACCCAACTTTTTCTGACAAGCCAAGATTGTTTTTGCTCATGAACAAACACAATCACGTTATCTGGAGCACGCAACTTTTTCGGACCAGCCAATATGGTTTTTGCTCATGAACACAGTCACGTTTAATATCTGGAGCACACCGTTAATTACGCCGGGAACCCGGGAGCCGCGAAAAGTCAGCGCGGGAGCTCAGTTTTGTGAAGAAAATTCAGTTTTGTGGGACAGAATTCATTTTTGTCCACAAAAATTAGTTTGCGTAGGATAGTCTATGTCATCTCTACGTTAATTGGTTGAGATCGGTCTTAGTCCATTTTACTAGATGGTGGAGTACACTTGCAGGTTTAAATATTTCAATGCGAAAATATAACCCAATATATCAATATTATACATGTACTTCTTTATGGACAGTTATTTTGGTTATATTATGATTACAAATGAGTGGTCACACTCACATATATACTTTGAAGGAGAAATAAGAAAATATTTAGAATTTTCCCTCAATTATGTAAACAGGGTCAAACATAAAGTAGTCGGGACATAGATAGACCTGAGAGCATGCCCATATATAGAGAATACCAGGCTAGTGTACATGTATTTTGATATCAAGTTTATCAGGCAAGGCTAGGAAACGCGTAGGAATTCCGAGGCTTGCCGAGGAATTTCTACCGTTTCCGAGCCGAGCCTGATAAACTTGATATTAAAATACACTAGCCTGGTATTCTATTTATCAGGTAACGTTTTATGCTCGAAAATGACATTAGATGACGTCGTATTCTAACAGTAGATCTAACCTTGTGAAACAAATGGTATTGGATCTGTGTCTACTAGTTGCGAAGTTACGTGTTCGCAACTATGTGTCTACATGCATTATTTACAGTATACACCATCTTAGTATCCATGACATCTACGCAAATACTACAAATGGTTTCCTCAAATGGCCCAATACACACATTCTGTTTATAAACACAGACAGCAGTCAGAACACAGGCCACAGCGCGTGTATTATTGATTTAACTGGGGCAGATGTACCTTTATACACAATAAATGACGTCAGTACTCGCGGGAGATCTACATGTACATGAATTATGTGTACAATTATAACGCAAATGAGTTTAAATACGAATGGGTTTGTCAACGTTTGACTGTTTGGAGATAGTTGAAGCAAAATGGCAGAATGAGAAATGAATCATCGACATTGAATGTGTAGATCGGCGACCGTGACCCATTTCTCCAGTGCAGTTTCTGACCAATGGTAGTCCTTCTTACATGCGTGTGCAGAATTGACAGAATTGAATTTTGTGACACAGAATTGAATTTTGTGGCACAAAAGTGAATTTTGTGACACAGAATTGAATTTTGTTAACACAGAATTGAATTTTGTGACACAGAATTGAATTCTGTGGCACAAAATTGAATTTTGTGACACAGAATTGAATTTTGTTACACAGAATTGAATTTTGTGGCACAAAAGTGAATTTTGAATTTTGTGACACAGAATTGAATTTTGTGGCACAAAAATGAATTTTGTTGACAAAATTGAGCCATGTCCCACTTGGCGCCCCGTAACAGCGTATATGTAAACGTACCGTGGAGATACGTGTATACGGAAGGTTTCTGATAATCTGCTTCACAAGCCAAATTTCCTACACAAAAATAGCATATAATTCCTACTCCTAAATAAAGTCGTAGATGTCACAGAATGCAGGATTTAGCGTCTAAATTTCAAAATTTTCTTGGGGGAGGACCCCCAAACCCCCCACCTACGGCAGAGGGGGGACCCCCCCCCCCCCCCCCCCGAACCCACCCCCCATCGCCACTTCGTGGCTCGTATTCACCGCTCCGCGGCTCATTACGCACCCAACTTTTTGGAAGGCTGGCTACGGGCCTGCACGTGGTACTAACAACAACAAGTACTGAAATTTCCAGAATCCATCTGATTCAAAGTACGTATTCTTTATAGTGTCCTTATTACGTAACGGATTTTGATGAAATATGGCGCATCAAACGCGTATTGTTAAGCTGCATTTGGTGGTCTCTGTATTTTCGCCCAAACTTCTGTCGTTTTTGCGAAGAATCACGGAAATAGATTCTTTGCAAAAACGACATAAGTTGTAACCACGTAATCATGCACCTTGTGTACGTACTCCTTCCAGATGAGTGTTACCTGCTTGAACGTACATTAATTGACACTATAGTGTTTTTCTCGATGTCACTCACTTAATAGTTTCCACATTATCTTTAACCCTTACTACGCTGAATTAAATGTTGTCGTCTGCTGGAAATGTTTTATTTTCAATATTTCTCGACAAAAAAACCTGGTTTTGACAGCACATGAGAATGTGCTGTCAAAACAATTTTTTTGCTAAGAATTAAATCAAAAATGAAAAACAGCAGACGGCAATTTCCGTCAACAGCGTAGGAAGGGTTAAACAATCACTCGAATATTATGTATATGCTTTGATCTGACAAACCATTGCTTATTTCTTTTCTCTGCAGAACTGTGTATGCCAATAGGCCCTATACACACCATTGAATGTCGTTTTAATGAGACTTTAATGGATGCCTTGGGGACGAATGATGAATTGTAATGATCATATCCATACCGGACATGCCTACTGTCTGTTCCACGTTTTGCTGCCGACGAACTTTTGGCTATTAAACACATTAAATCTAAAAAATATTTAAAAGTAAGTACTTTTTTATCAATAACAAAAAGGTCACCCTCCCCATAACATTTTATTTGATGAAATTCCATTAAATATTGATTTTATTGCGAAAAAACGATTTTCCTATGGGAATTTAACATGGCCCGGGGAATCAATTTCCAAAACTTTGGAAATTGACTCCGAAAACTGGCGAGATAGCTTGAAAATGATGTAACTAAGAAAACAAAAGTTATATTTTGAAAATCGGTCCACAAATAAAAAAAAAATCTATTTTTAGCCCCCATGTTAAATTCCCATAGGAAAATCGTTTTTTCGCAATAAAATCAATATTTGATGGAATTTCATGAAATAATTTTTTTTGGAGAGGGTGACTTTTTTGTTATAAAGTTAGTCGGCAGCAAAACGTGGAACAGACAGTAGATATTGGCTGGTCTCATCGTATCATCATATATTTAATATACAGTATGACACGATCGATTAAGAGCTTATTCTCCTATGTTTCTACAATTGATGGTCCCACACTTTATATGTACACAGTATGTACACAGTATGTATACAGTATTCCCACCTTGTTACATTTGCATCTTTGACTACGGCAGCCAGTGGAACATATGGATGAAACATTGTGTATCTCCAAAATGCACCAGGGATTGGTGGTAGCCTCATCAATGTTGGCACTAGTCGGTATAACGACGATTGACATTTGAAGAATAAATTCACTCTGGCGTCACACGTAACTACATCAGCCAATATTAACACTGTCCAATAGTAACACACATACATTGATAAGATGAACGGTTAGTCTTTCTTCTATCAACTGTTCCTGTAGCTGCCGATGAATTTTATGTACAGGAATGGGTTATGAGCAGAATCAGTACATACGCGTCTTGGGACGGTATCACAATAGACTCGGCATACATGATAATGCAGTGAAGAACGGATTGCTTGCTCGTAGTGCATACACATACAAGGTATATGATCACGTGGCTACAACAACAAGAACAAGTACTGAAACTTCCAGAAGCCCTCCGATTCAAAGTACATATTCTTTTATTTTGTCCATATTATGTAACGGGTTTTGATGAAATATAGCGCATCAAACGAGTCTTGTTAAGTTGCATTTTGTGGTATCTGTACTGTGGCCCAGACTTATGTTGTTTTTGCGAAATATCGAGTTCGATTCTTCGCAAAAACGACATAATTATGTGCCGAACTCCCGGAACCACCAAATGCAGCACATGAAGACGCGTTTGCTGCGCCATATTTCAACAAAATCCGTTGCATATTAAGGAAAATATCAAATAATACTTACTTTGAAATGGGCGAACTTTCAACACTTTCAGATACTGTTGTTGTTGTTGTTGTTGTAGCCACGTGATGATACACCTTGACATCTGTAGTCGATTTCATCAAAATTGCAAAGTAAAAGTGTGCAGAATTATTATACTGAAAGTGTGCAGAATTATTATACTGAATTTATTACATTATCACAGCCAAAATGGCTGTGATAATGTAATAAATTCAGTATAATAAAAAGTTACTAAATGTATCCTTAAATTGAAAATTTCTCCCTCAAAGTATACTTTGCTAGATAAGTATACTTTGCAATGTTGATGAAATAGTCTACTGACGTAGGGTTTGATATTTTCACATCTGCTATATCGCGTACTCCGCTACTACTACTCCGAAACTACTTCTTTCCCCCGCTGGAGTCTGTAGGATGAGTTGTTCAGTCACAGAGAGAACTTGTTTATTTGCACGCAGTGCTATAGTGTTGGTCCATTTATTGGGTAATGGCACTGATGGGTCTTTAATTATGCGCCGAATCGGTTGACAGCGTTATGTATGTTTGTATTGGTTCTCGTACCTGTTTTGCTGGAATGTGGGTGATAACTGTGTCTAGACGTACTGAAGAGCACAAGAACATGACAGTTGGCCAAAATTTGCATCTTGATGGCACAACGAGCGCACAAGGATCTCCCAAGCATTTACACAGAAACTACTTGTTCGGGGCTTTGAGAAATCGTCGAGAGATCGGGCCAATTTTGGATCGCTCAATGGTCGCACAACGATCTCCGTGTGTGCAAAGGGCCCTTTACCAGTAGGCTAGCCATCTTCACCGCCTGTCCGTATCTACGGGCACATTGACTATGGTGGATTTAGTGAGTGGATGCAAACTTCTGTCTGTCGAGAGCAGGTGACACGAGAACAGGCATGTTCATGTTGCAAAATGTTTCACAAGTTGTCATACCGACCTGCTTTATATCCAGGAATGAGCATGTAAGATGTTGCGGTCCGCCTTACTGGCAATTGTTCACTGATGTCCTCTGCGGTTAACCTTTTTCTCCACAATAAAATGTGTTGAAAATGTTTGAGCATTATTCCTGGGGAGTCATCTTTTTCAAATCGGTGCAAATGGTTGCCTCTTGTTGTCTAGAAAAAAGAGATTCCTGTATAAATTCGTCTAGTTTGGTCTGTCTGTTTCTCATCATCCGTGCGAAGCTGCTGGATACATTGTGCAGCAGTAATCATTGTCAGGTTAATGAAACACCAGTCATGCTTCTAACAAGCAATATCGATCATTATCAGGCTACATAAGGGTGCTATTTAATCAGAAGCTACAGTAGCCGCAAATGCCATAAGCCCCATTTCACCAGCCACAGCCACGTATAAGAATTCCCACATTTTGGTGTGCTTAGCATACTACATATTTAGCTCCGGGGTTTATTCTGGCCCCAAGTGACCAGCACAACTTTCTCATAACATATCGCCTACATATCACACCAAATCCTACGTGTCCGGGTATGGAAGGGATTCGTGCCAATTCTCGCCCTTTAATATTAGCGCGTGTAACGTTGTACTTATGGCGAACAATTAATTATTATTTAATATATATATCTTGGACATCTATCATCCTGGCTACCCATTGAACGAGGCTGTCGACAAGGTGACCCCCTATCACCATACATATTTGTAATATGCGCCGAAATACTGGCCCATCTAATACGGAATAACCCAAATATTAAAGGTATCAGTATACATGGAAACACTTTCCTTTTATCACAATACGCTGACGACACATCCATATTCTTAGATGGCTCAACTAGATCTTTAGAACATACTTTATTAGTGTTAAAGTTTTATGCGAAAATCTCCGGCCTTGGACTCAATGTAGATAAAACTAGAGTGGTATGGTTTGGATCGAAATCTAGTACATGTAGTACTAATACGATATGCAATGAGACACCAATTATGCTGGATACCTTTACATTGCTAGGCGTACGTTTTTCAACCGATCTCAGCAGACTTATTGATCTAAATTACACCGCTAAGATTCAAGAAATAAGGGCTCTCCTGGCACAGTGGTCAAAGCGTAACTTAACACCATTAGGACGAATAACCGTCATTAAGACACTAGCAATATCTAAAGTGAACCATATATTGTTAAGCTTACCAAGTCCTAACGAGAATGTAATCAAACAACAAATAAACTATTTTTTTAATTATCTATGGAATGGTCCCATAGACAGGATCAAACGTGATGTGGTTATTAACAAACTTAGTGGGCTGAAAATCTTTTATATCGGCAATGAAAGTATCGTGATAAGAAGTATTTCAAATAAAGATAATAAATGGTTATATCTGCACCTACATGTTTTCCATTTGTTTTATTTTTTTTATGAAATATGGAGCGAATTATATTTATAAAAATATACATAGAATAAATAATGCCTTTTGGAATGACGTTTATAAATCTTACGCTGATTTTTCGAACATACTAATACCAACCACTTTCGAGGAATTCATTGCACAACCTATATGTTACAATAAAAAAGTCCAGGTCGGAGACGAACCGATTGCTGACCAACGGTTTCACTCTAATAACATATCGTTGGTACTGGACTTGCTTAAGCCCGATGGATTGTTTTTATTATACGAAGAATTTACTGGTAAATGCAATATGTTAAACATAAACTTTATAGATTGTAATGGCATAATACTCGCTATAAGATCTGCAATGCGTAGATTAAATATAATATCAACAGACGTCCCTAGTTATATAGGACCATATATGCATTTTCAGCTATCAAATATACTAAAGAGTTCAAAAGGGAGTAGAGATATATATAATGTACTCATAATCGAGTTCAGCCCTCTGCTATTGATAAGTGGAACACTGTTCTTAGTATAGATCTTTGGCTTAGTTGGACGTACGCATTTCGCTTACCGTTTAGAACCACATTAGACACTCAGTTGAGATTTTTCCAATATAGAATAAATCACAGAATACTAGGCACAAACTCATTTTTACATAAAATCGGCGTTCGACAAAACAATTACTGCACGTTTTGTCACGGAGAAGTAGAAACAATCGAACATCTATTGTGGAACTGTGCAATCATACAAACATTTATATCTTCTTTTAAAACATGGATTACTGATAATTGCAACAATATAAACAATATGGAACTAACTATTGAAAGTTGTTTGTTTGGAACAATGAAATATGGCATAGTTTTTAATAAAATACTTAGGAGAACTAAACTACATACATGTATCTATAAGAGTAAAATGAGAGAAATAACCACAAATATAAATGGGTGTTAAAATTTGATATAAGATATCTATTCGATATTGAAAAAAACAATCGTACTGAAGGAATCAAACCTAATTTTTTTCACAAATATGGGAGCCATTAAATAATCTATATGCACACGAATCGCAGCCAATTGATATCAATTAACGTAACATGTAGATACACCCTCCACCCCCATTGTTCACAATTTCTTGAACTGCTCTGTCCGACCTGGCTTACGACCAAGCACGCATACTAAGAAAAACAACAACACCCGTTTTCGTCATTTTTGTTGTTCCTATGAAAATCGTTACATTCATACATACAACTCATACTACTTGTATCATGCTGCTTGTTGCTAATATTGACCCCTTTCACACTAGTCTGTGATGGGCGGTGGCTCAGGGACAGAGTACAGGAATTCACTACTGAAGGTTGTGAGTTCAAAACCAACCCTAGGGCATGTAAATATTTTGATAATATTTCCATCCAACTGGTCTGTCGAATGATACGTCAAACTTTAATTCCTTGCTTATGTCACCTTAGTTGTTGCTGGGACGTTAAAATATACTCATTTCACACTTGGCAATGTTAGTGTATACTGTTATGTAGTTTTCATTTTTTTTTGCTACATTCTTGTAACCAATATTTTTTGTCATCTTTAGACGACGGAGAACAAAACTGGGGTTGTTTCCATTTATTTTTTTCGACGATTCATTTGGCCGCCATCTTGGATTTCAAAATGGCCGCCCTGAAAGGCGGTATTCCTTATATATACTTCTAATACAGGTAGAAGATTGATTTGGTTTTTGGTGATAATCATCTTAGTTTCATTTTTAACAACCCCCATGGCGGCCATCTTTGATCTAAAACCTGAAATCGTTTTTTTCGGCTATGCCATCTACATACTTAAAATAATAAAAATGGGGTTGGTTCCACTTTTCTGATAACTGATATGGCGGACGTTTTGTTTTCAAAATGGCCTCTATGAAAACATTATTTCTTATGTCTTCACTATGTACTGTCTTTAGTAAAGTGTATTAGGTTGTGTTGACTGTTTTGGAACGTTCTTGGAACAAACGTTCTTTGTATCATCAAAGAAAACATGAGTTGTTCCTATTATTCTAATTTCCAAAATGGCTGCCGTGAAAATCATATACTTCTGATATAATCATGCACAAACCATTTGGACTGATTTTTTCTCTGACTATAATCATTATTGAAAGTAAATTTCATGTATATATGACTAAAGTCAAGTTCAAGTCACTGTTTATGACAAACATGTTATATTTCAAAATGGCCACTGTGTATGCAGGAATTTTCTTAATTATCGATACAGTGCTTTCCAGCAGTTTGATCACCATCTGCATTAGAGTCTCCATCTTGTTGGTGTTCCTGAAAGGCAGTGCTGGCCCAATCACACTCAAAATGCTGTCAAAGGAGTTGTTTGCATACAATATATACCCTATACAAACGTGTATGCAGGAAAATGTAGAAGAACTGTCGAAAAGTCAGTATTTGTGTGAGGAAGTGACTTTTCGGTATTAAAATGCCATGTGCACATGTTCAGCATGTGTAGACGACGTGAGTAAAATGTCAGATTGATTACCAATACACTGTTGGAGAGGTTGATTGAATATACTCTATACATACTACATAAGTGTATGCAGGAAACGTTCAAAATGGCCACGTTCAAAAGGAAGTATCATTATTAGTTCCATGGTCATTATCATTATTTACCATAATATGGTATTAAGAGATCACAACTCCTGTGTCAATATAAAAGTGATCAGTGTATTGATGGTCCAAATTGTTTCACTTGTTGAAATTGTCATATTATGATTTGACAAAGCCAGATACACTGCAGTATGGTGTGCCACAAAGGCAAGTCAGTGGCTAATTCTTCCATATCATTGATTCTCGCAGAAAACTAATATGCTCTGATTGAACATGAATAATTAGGCATGCTATTTGGCCGGAAAAGGTTTCGGTATGACTACGGACTGACTGTTCAAGTGGAGTAAGATCACTTGCCTCTCATATCCATTAAATAAATACTCTATCCATGTCGTCACAGAACGCATGATATGTTACTGCTGCTGAACCATTGGCTGGCATTGATGGATTTACATTTAATGAGCATAGGCTGTATATGCAGCCAATGCTTAATAACTGTAAATCCAACGTTTCTGGCAAAACGATACTAGTTACGGGTACGCTATCACACGAGTCAGTAACAAACATATATTCTAACTTTATTAAGGGTATGAATTCACAGGTGCATGTAGTATTCGCGAACATACTCGTCAGTGATGACGCGTTGCAAACTTGATTGAGTATGATGCACAATTTATTCTGCTAGAAAAACAAGTCTAAAGGGATAACTCAATTTCAGAACACAATGTCCACAAGTTTGAGTCCAAAAGTTTGCAAGCCGTGCACAATGGCCATCTTGGCGTTCAGACATGTCTTAAACGAGCGAAATATATTATATTCTGGTAAAATGATAGGAAGATGTTCAATTGAAGATAGCAGCTGAAATGCCGAAGAAACTCTGATATCAAACTATGTACCCGGCCACCCATGACAAATTGTTGCTACAAACATTTCCACATGGAATGAAAAGCAATTGCTGGTAACACGGCATGAAATCCGAAATGGGGTTTCCTTAATGTCACGTACTCTATGTAGCCAAGGCCCAGTGGGTTAGCTGAGTGAACAGTTGAAACACAGTTTCGTAAAAAACTAAAGGTGACCTATATTTGGGTATACTGAAATATCGAAACTCCCATAACCGCACGGAATGGTCACCTGCACAGGTATTTCCAATACATGTTTCGGTTTGTGACAAGATCAGATCCAGTCATCACCATCACCAGAACCAGAAACGCTATGATAAAATCATAGTAGCTTTACAATTAAAAGAGCTAAACATTGGCGACCAAGTTGGACTCCATAAATACAGCAAACTGTTGAGACCAGTTGCAGTCTGCTATCGCAATGCCAGTTATTACAGGCTGCAGATGCTGCATCATATCGCCGTAACAGACGCTTTCTTATGAAGCAATGGAGAACATGAGTATTTACCTTTGCAATTCAATATACAATACCATAATATACACTTTATTGGATACAATTTATGATTTGCCACATTTTCTTCTTATTTTAAAGTAAGACACATGTGCTGACCAAGATACCATTTGGAGAAAATAACTATAAGCCACAGCAATACATAATAGATGTAAGTCCTTGAAGTGGCACTGTATGTGTCACACTTATTTCCAGCGGCCATTTTGAAGATAATGGTTTCTGGTACCACAGTACTAGTTAGCAATAATCTCAACAGTTTGTGTTCATTGTATTATGAGTATAAGCAGAAGAAACATACAATGTATCCCCACTGTATTAAACGTGTATAATAAATATTAGATTGTCAAGTTTAAATGGCGGCCATTTTAAAAATAATATGGCCGCCATTTTAAAACATACGGAAATAAGTATGCCAATACTTCTTATCCATAATAAATAATAATTAAAAACACTACATTTCAAGTTGACATTAAATATGAATTAAGTTCAATGGCGGCCATTCTGAAATTCAAAATGGCGGCCATGCAGCTCTTAAAAAATGGAACCAACTTCATCAGTTTTGTTATATGTTGTATATAGATATATTTTCAAGCAGACACACACGTTCCAATCACAATATCGTTTGAAAGAACATAACTACAGCCACAGAAATACTAGAATGTGAATCTTTGATGTGGCGATGTACATAACACACTTAGTTGCGGTGGCCATTTTGAAGATACTCGTAGCACAATATCAGTTAGAAATAATCTCGGCTGACTGTGTTCAAAGAAATACGAGTATAACCAGAAGGAAAATACAAAATCTTACCAAGACATTCAAAAATGTAAAATAAACACTGGATTTCGAATTTTGAAATGGCGGCCAACTCATTCTGCCAATATTTATTGTCCGCATAATAATGTGTTCAGTTTCCGCTACAAAAACACCACACATAACGACTTTGACCTCGAAATATAAATGTCAATGGTGGCCATTTTTAATTTCAAGATGGCGGCCATATGGCTTATAGAACAAAATGGAACCAACCCCAATTGTGTTGCAAGTGGTATATAGATGAAAAAAAAACCTTGGTTCAAACAATGTAGCAAAAAATTAAACAAACCCTGAAATAACGACATAACATTATACACTATTTAATGTAATATTTGAATCTAATAAAATAATTGCGAACAGTGAGGATTCTGATGGGATGATTGAGTTGTTTCATCCATATATATCTATACTGTTCGTTATAACTATTAAAACTAGCGTTTGGTGTTGAAGGGGTTGAGGTAGGTGTTAGCATTTACTGATAGTATAGACATATACCATGATACTGTTATATATTGTGTACATGACAGCTGGCTACAATAAAATGCAAGTACAGTGGAACCTAGCTATGCGGAACACCATAGGTACCGCCATGGTGTCCGGTATAGTGAGTTTTCTACTGTAAGCAATCAATCACCAGCTGTCAGGGCCACAGCATGGACCTGTTGGGAGAGCGGGGCTTTGAGGTACACGAGTTGTACAGTTTAACCTCTCTATACCGAACACGCCGATGGTACCCGTGGTGTTTGGTATAGTGATATTCCACTGTATTAAAATAAAGTGGACTCGTGCCTTACTGTCATGCACACTCCAGTGACTACACATGTATATATTTCCTATTATGTAACATGAATGTTTGTAACTAAAACAAATATATATAAACAAAAAATTAATATATACTTGTGAAATAGGCAAAAGATGCGATTGATTTAGACGAAAAGAAAGCAAAATGCGATGCTTTCATTGATCGGGAAAACTAGGTCAAACAATAAAATAAGGTTATATCTAAGGTATTTGTATCATGTTTAAATAGCATGTGTACCTTCAATAACATGTCACTGAATGGCGCCTCAGCTAAGATGTTAGTATCCGTTTATAAGGAACACATCCCTCCATCTCCTCGTCTATGTGTCTTTGTTCAGAATTAATTTAATGCCAATGTGAAAATAAATACAAAATGTACCAACCTCGAGCTGCTGCTGCCACCGGGCGCTGCCCTTTGAAGACCCGTGCACCTTTTCGACTCCCATATGGTACCCGTGTACCAACCTTACGTTCATCCCCATGATTAACCGACGTCCGAAGTCTGCTAGCACATCGGGATTTAGTCACAGATGGCTTAAGCCACAGTTTTCTAGTCACGGCCACATATGTAGCTGTGCCTGGAGAAATGGGACTTACGGGTTGTGCGACCAGTGTATATCCAGATCATCCTGTGCATCCGCACAGTCTGATCAGGATATGAACTGTTCGCCATTCCACCAATGAAACACCCGTCATGTTTCTGACAAACAATATAGATCATTCCCAGGCGACAGGAGCGTGCCATTTGACCAGGAGCTACACTGGTCAGAAATCCCATAAGCCCCATATCTCTAGTCACAGCAACACATGAGTGATCGTGACAAATGTGACAAGTGCCAGCCTTCTACACGGCCAATGACCAGCCGAATTCACTAAAATTGTAAAGTACACTTTGAGGGAGAAAATTTCAATTTAAAGATAAATTTATTATACTGCATTTATTTCATTATCACAGACAATTTTGGCTGTGATAATGTAATACAATCAGTATAATAATTCAGCATACTTTTAATCATCAAATATATGCAGTCGTTAGTTTTATATCAAATAATGCCTTTCGGGAAAAATAAACCATTACTCCCTCAAAGTATACTTAGCTAGATAAGTATGCTTAGCAATTTTGGTGAAATCGGCTACAGACCTCCCTGCCGGCATGCCGTACAGAGGCATTTACCAGAAAGTACGTATATGCGTATATTGTCTAGCCCGGAAATCTGGACGCAATTATTTACATGGCCGGATGTACGAGCCAGCAGACACTTAAACACAATGGTCTCGGTGCATGATTATCTGTGACGTCCTGAGAATAGAACCGGGGCCGCCGCCAGACAAACATGCCCTGTGATCATTTGTTACCAGTGTGGATTCTGGCACAGGTGCTCGGCTTGGTGATAGGATGGTATAACTATGTAATGTTACATGAGTGATGTTTTAATATGATATATATTAGACGAGTTTACTGATTTGATTTCATAAGAAACGAGGCTATGCCAAGTTTCTTATGAAATCAGTCAACGAGTTCAATAATTATCATATTAAATGAAAACAAATGTTAGATTATATGTATTGCATAAGCACACCACCATATAGTGAAGATGTAGTGGTCACCAAACGTGTTTTCTATAAGGAGTTAATTTGCATATTTATTACACTAGTGTAATATAAGTTTTACTACACTGTGTCAATACACTGCGAGCGCCCATTTTATGCAATAATATACTGTTTTAGACATGTGGAAAACAAAAACATACAGCAACTTATCACATGAAAACCTTGTTATTACTTGTTGTAACCCTCTTCATAATGTTAAGTGATATGACACACGTGTAATAACACCTGTATCGAATTTGATTGGTTGGTTGATCACATAACCGTACTTACGTATTCTTATTACTTAGATATTAATTTTTGCCTAGAAATTGCCTGTATTTGCCTACAGCAATAACATACACAGTCCAGGCTGATACGGCGTGTTTTCCATTTAGTTAGAGCTGTTAGGGATGTTTGGTTCAGATTCTTCCAAAAACACCAAATTTAGCCAAGATGTCGTCCATACCAAGACGAACAACCCCTGGGGCCGCCATTTTGGCGAGATCCAATATGGCCGCCAGTCGGGTAAGAACTCAGTCGTAGTAACACAACAAAAAGTGCTATATTCATAAATAATAATACTTTTTATGGGTTTTGGAGTTCAGGGAATCCAATTATAATGTTATTTAGAGAATTTGAGGTCATTGTCATATTTTAAGGTCACGATAAAGGTCATTTTGAGTCAAATTCGTCATATTTATTAAGTGTTAATCAATATGTACGAACAGTATATCATTGTATCGGTTTCCGGTTTGGGTTGAGAAACACGACTCTGACCTAATTTGACGATTGGATGCAATATGACAAACCAGGGTCACGGCAGAGGTCGCCCGAACGTGAGGTCAGCCAGAGGTCAATTGTATAAAGATTGTCAAAAGAGCTGGGATCACAAATAATATCGCTTTTTAGGGGTTTGTGGCATCGGATAATCATATTCTGATACACTTTTGACTATTTGAGGTCATGGTTACCAATAATTCTTAATTCGCTACCTGTACGTTCTGGTGTCCTTACTACTGCATCACCTCATCAACATTCTCGTTATTTACGCACCCCCCCCCCCCCCCCCCCCCCCTTCGCATTTGCAGAGGACCGTGCATCAGACACCAGCACGGTTGCACTTGCACCGTCCTGTGCACGACTTGACGCAGCCGCAGTGTAAGAGAATGGCACATGCTACTGTAGCATGCTACTGAAGTCAAGGATTTCCTGTTGGACCGAAATGGCCTGACTCCAGAAGAAACTCGCTTGTAGAAGTGGTCGCTTCACATGCTGGAACAGCGCGGCTTGGGTAGGCGGAATATTTTCCAGTGATCTACTTCCTGTGGCGAAGAGGCGATGCTGGCCTCGTTTACACCGGCTGCACCACACCCATTGCTGTACATGAGTACGACGAAGCGTTCGATACGCTGCATGTGCAATGACTCGATACTGAACATGTTAGGGTCATGCGTTAGAGCCACTAATGTGTCGGTCAGTTCAGGTATGCTTGACCAGGCTGTCCAAGCGGTCTTCTTGCCACATCCAAGAAGCTGTGAAGCAGTGTCGCATCCGGCATCAGACTGTGGAAGAGGGGCAGTGCCAAGGACTTTGACGGACCGAGATTGGAGCATATGGAATGGACTGGAATGTCATGATAATTTCTTCCCTACCGAAACCCACCCAGAGCTCTGACAGGCAAAGTGTCTCGAAAAATCTGACTGCCAAAACCACGACATCACTGTCCACTGTACGAACATATGCTGTTGTATGTCCCTGCTCTGCGGCATGTGCTAAATGCAGGAGGATCCTAGTGTCCGCCTCGGTATGGTTGCACGGCTGAAGTGATGCAAGGTCAATAGGTCTGTTGGCGAGCATGGTCTCGAAGTGAGTACTTAGGAGCAGCTTTCCGCCCATGTCAGTCTTGGAGATCTGAGTACTGATGAATGAGAACAGCTCCTTTTTGTTCTCCTTGTTTTTTAGGAAGCCACTGTTCCATTCACGCTTTGGTATCTGAGTGCTTCCATCGCCAACTCTTGTTCGTGGGCCATTACCGCACCGTTGCTGTGTAAGAGCTTTGAGGTTATTTTCCTCGGGGTAATTATCCCAAATAGCATCGATGCGTTGGGTACCGCTCTTCATTTGTGCCTCCAGAAATGGTACTACATGTATGTGTAGCGTCACGTACTCGCGGAATGTCTTTGCCGTAGTTGGGTGCACCATGTGGATTACTGCCGCCATATCTAAAACCACGAGCGTGGCGTGTTTGGCAGCAGCTGCGCGGCCAGTGGGTGCATTGAGGCATTGCAGAATGTCTGACTTTGTTCCAAAGCGCAGCGACCCTCGATCAGCGAGGCTCGGTGGCTCTCTCCGATTTTCAAACCGAAAGAACTCCGTCATGTCGGCATCAGGACGCGACTGGAGTGACAGGGAAAGTTGTGTCATGTTCTGCCTCTGTACGTCCTTCGTGCCTTTTTTCTTGGGGTCAGATCGATTGGCAAAGGTTAGTATGTTGTTCCGCTTGATTGTATCAGATACTGGTACAGAAACGTGTACCAGCCTTTCCATGACATATGATGCGTGAATTGTTTGGCCAGCTTCACGAATTTGAGACAGCGATGTAGCAACGGCCTCCTCCATGACAGTATGTGTATCGAGTGCTACAAGCTCCTGGTTTGTAACAAGGAAAGGATCACCAAGCTGATTTACCACCTCGACAAACGAAAGTACATCCTTTCTAAACTTGACTTGCAAGCTGTGTCCTTCCTCGTGATGAGCGGTGGATGACGATGGTGGTTCGTGTACGGCCTCGAATTCCTCAACCACCCGCGCGCATACAGGTCCGGCCAACATGAATAGTGTAAGAGCCTCTGGGTTCTCATAGAGTCCAACAGCTCCACCGTGCGCTTGTATGCTTTTATTGGATTGTTCATGGGCTTGGTCCTTGGTAATGAGTCTGAACTTTTTAGCAGATTTTTGCACAACAAAGTTTCCCTTCATGAACTCCGCATGTACTTCAGGATGTTTATCTGGAAGACCGTCACGTATACCGGCAGCCAACGGGAGTAGTTCGTGTGATCCAGTGCATGAGTAGTAGTAAGGGAGTCAAAATGATACCACCTACCGTGATATCATTTATAACCCTCTATAATACCCCCACCACCCCCGAAAATCAAAAAATTGGTTAACGAGGAAAATTGTCTCCCGACAGCAAATTTATGAATTTTTGGAGAAAATAATTTTGAAAAGAGGGAGTCCCAATTATATTGGTAATTGACTTTTGAAAGTATATATTGGTGTCATAAATACATCATGTTTTTTTCACGTCCAATTGAACAGAAAAAACAAGTACCAATATTATTAGAGAAAATGGATAATACAATACAATTTGAATTGAAAATTTTTAATGACTGTGTTGAAGAAGTTTACGAAGCTTACGGGGGTTATAATCCTGTATATAAATTCTATAAAATGAGAACACTACGCGATATCGAATATATGAAATACCAGCGTAATTTATTACGCTCCGATAAAAACGTTACATTTACAATATTTATCCGGCAATTATGTCAACTATACAAGAGGCAAATACAAACATTAAGACGGATAATGCGTATCGGATATGAAACTAAGGTGTATTATATAAAAAATTTAAAACCCAACGATTCGTTTACGAATGTACATTTCTACGATATCGCTTATAAAGATATTGAAAAATTATTATTGAAAAAAAACAAACTACTAATTAATTTATAGCCGAGTGTATTTTCCTTATCGAAGGTATGTAAACGGACTATCTGAAATTATTTTTCATCAACCTCGAGCGGTCTTATAGGAACGCCGTTGTCATACTTTGAGTGTATTTTTCCTTATCGGTGGTATGTAAACTGGCAATCTGAATTTATTTTTGTATCAACCTCGAGCCGTCGGACTCGGAACGCCGTTGTCATGCAGTTGTTTACCATAGCGACAATTACGGGTTATGCATATTTATAACCGAGTTTATTTCTATGTAAACTGGCAATTTATTTTTCATCAACCTCAAGCGGTCGGACTCGGAACGCCGTTGTCATGCAGTTGTTTACCATAGCGACCACATTTGTAGGGATAGAAATAAATAAATAATTTTTTTTAGCTCCAACCGCGGCGCGAACCCACGACCCTCGTCTCTATAGAGTATCGCCTTAACCCACACGACCACGTAGGCTGTTATGATAAACATTACCTAGTGTTGTACAATTATCGATTTACGACAATGTTTCAATTACACGGGTTATGAACCATGCGTAAATTGATAGCCGATGTAAACAGACAGTTATTTATAGCCGAGTGTATCAATTTACACCGGCGATTACAGTGTTATCCTCGACCGAATTTGTTATGCGATTACGGCGTAATTCTCAGTGAAAAACACATGTTGTATAGGTATGTAAATTTGTTTACTGCACCAATATAATTATTTTATAAAATATCACAATGGTGCTGTAACATTTCTTCCGACTTTATCTCCAAGTTTTTCCCTAAATTTATCCCAATCAGTACACTCAATTTTGGGCATGGTGGCGCGCGCCTTGATTCTTATATCATTTTTTAATTTTTTCATATCTCCCCATTTCTTCCACCACGGATTCAAACTCTAAATTTGATATTTTCTTATCGGCCAACGCTTTGGACACTATAACGTCGATGCTATTTTTCTTAGACCTGGCGAGAATGGATATTCTATCATGTTTTCTACATTTATTTTTTCTCGAGTTTTCCACCCGACGCCCTAATTACCATACACAACAACCCAGAAACGGCCGACACCGCACATAAAATCCCCGCTACAGGAACCGTTATAATGGTGGATATAGTTGCAGCTGTCCCCGCCCCACACAACACAGAAACACTCGCCAGAGCCGTGCTAGATGCTTCAGCCATATTTGCCGCGCGCTTATATTTTTTAGCGTGTCTTTTTCTATTTCTATATTCTCTAACTAAAATATCCTGCATAGCGACGATATTATTTTTCAACCTAAAATCTGAACTTCTTTCGTTAATTGTACACAGTGTTGATGGAGTGGTATTGACAATTGGAAGCGTTGATTCGTTCATGATTTTTCAATATATTAGTATTTACAAATTAAGTTCAATTTAACAATGAGACAATAGTGGAAGAACTCTCTGGGTCACCGATTTTCGTAACAAAGTTAATAACACTACTTTGGGAAAGTCTAATTCGATCATCACCGGCGAACGCAACAATCGTCGAACTATCTCCAGAGATTTTAGTGACTCCAACCCCCCGTTCTTCCCCATCTACTACAATATTTATCGCGACCGCGCCCACAGGTTTAACCACTACCATTAACCGAGCAAGACCGCCATTCGGACAACTTCACCTGCAGTTGTCATAGCGTATCCCCCATATTTATTACTCGCTTTTGGCACCGAACGAATATTCATAGTGCCCCTCAACAATGGGCCCCGCTTCTCAGCCCAAACTGTTATGACACGTTTTGGCGTTTTCATTGTTCGCACTATTCCGGCAAGCGCACTGTTTGAGTTATATGCCTCAGTACGAACTCGTTTTACTTTATCATCAACCGCAACAAGTGATTCATCAACGGCGCGGATAGATTCAACCACTCGGGCTCCTAATCCCGCAATCCCCGTCCGATCCTCTGAGCGCAACACCCTATAAGCCTCCGTAAGGGCCGCCTGGTGGTCTTCTCGGGCTTTCTCAATACCCGATCGGGTCTCTTTTTGAAATTCGGTTATTTTTTTATCTAGTTCAGTAAGTGCCGCTTCTCCGTTGGGAGAGTCCTCTGAGCGCAACACCCTATAAGCCTCCGTAAGGGACGCCTGGTGGTCTTCTCGGGCTTTCTCAATACCCGACCTGGTCTCTTTTTGAAATTCGGTTATTTTTTTGTCTAGTTCAGTAAGTGCCGCTTCTCCGTTGGGAGAGTCCTCTGAGCGCAACACCCTATAAGCCTCCGTAAGGGCCGCTTGGTGGTCTTCTCGGGCTTTCTCAATACCCGACCGGGTCTCTTTTTGAAATTCGGTTATTTTTTGTCTAGTTCAGTAAGTGCCGCTTCTCTGTTGAGAGAGTCCTCTGAGAGCAACACCCTATAAGCCTCCGTAATATCCGCCTGGTGGTCTTCTCGGGCTTTCTCAATACCCGTTCGGACTCCATCAATATCCAACCGGGTCTCTTTTTGAAATTCGGTTATGTTTTTGTCTAGTTCAGTAAGTGCCGCTTCTCTGTTGAGAGAGTCCTCTGAGCGCAGTGCCCCATAAGCCTCCGCAATGGCCTCCTTGTGGTCTTCTCGGACTCCCTCAACCCCCAACCGGGTCTCTTTCAGAAATTCGGCTATTTTCCCGTCTAGTTCAGAAAGTGTAGCTTCTTTGCTGAGAGAGTCCTCTAAGCGCAACGCATCATAAGCCTCCGCAATGGCCTCCGCAAGGTTCGACTGGTGGTCTTCTCAGACTTTATCAATACCCGACCGGGTCTCTTTTCGAAATTTGGTTATTTTTTTATCTAGTTCGGCAACCGCCGCTTCTCTGACGAGAGAGTCCTCTGAGCGCAACACCTCATAAGCCTCCGTAAGGTCCGCCTGGTGGTCTTCTCGGGCTTTCTCAATACCCGACGTGGCCTCTTTTCGAAATTTGGTTATTTTTTTATCTAGTTCGGTAAGTGCCGCATCTCTAATGAGAGAGTCCTCTAAGCGCAACGTATCATAACCCCCCGTAAGGGCCGCCTGGTGGTCTTCTCGGACTTTATCAATATCCGACCTGCTCTCTTTTCGAAATTTGGTTATTTTTTTACCTAGTTCTTTTAGTTCCGTTTCTCTGATGAGAGAGTCCTCTGAGCGCAAAACCCTATAAGCCGCCTGATCTTTCTCAATATCCGTTCGGACTCCCTCAATTTGTGCAGTCGCCGTCAGCACTTCTACTCTAACATCTGATATACTCCTGTGAATCCCGTTTGTGACCTTCGATATAGTTTTATTTATCAGGGCCTTGGTTTTTCCAGTAGTTAAAAAGTCGCCCTCTGTCGGGACGAATCCACCTTCTGCCGGTTCCAAATTCTTTGAATTTGTCACCCAATCGGAAGAACTACCTGGTCCGTATATACTCATAATAAAATTAATTATAATATTGGGCACCTATACTCAATTGGAAATTTCGAGAACTACCGAAATCGGGTAATCGTTTTTCAACTTTCTCGCTTGATCATCGAGAATAGAGACCGTAAATTCGTGGATATGTCCCGATTCCAAAACTTTCATCTCGGGGTGTGGGAAGTCTAAGGTCACAGTCTCGCCATAGAAACAGTCGCTGGCTTGCACCACGGTTTTCAGTAATGTGCTGGGAGTGCCGTCTACCGTGTTGTACGATGTGTTCACCCGATCCAGGTGCACCCTGAGAGTTTTCGTGAAGGCGAAGTCCACCGGGTTATCACCGACGTACTCACCCGGGGTAAACACTCCTTTGTTTGAGGAGTATGTCTCTCTAAAACCGAGTTGAATACCCAACCCGGGGAGACCACTACCTTATTATCAGTGCTGATGGTCATTGTTGCGAGCCCGGTAGCATTCGATACTGTGAGGTTGATTATACCGTCAAGCTCTGAGTTGACAAAATCTTTGAGCTGTCTTATTCCCCACAGTCCGTGAGGCAGCTTTACACCTAATTTTTGTCCATCTTTCACATAGTAAAACCCTTCGCTCTTTCCCACATTCTGCCACCCGACCGTGAACGTGATTGATCTAAGGCCTACCCGGCGTTGTCCGCAGCAGTTGTCTATTAATTTTTGAAGTTCACAACTCCCTTTTTGAACATTAGTGATAGTAGCAAACATAATAATATCTTTCAATGGATACCAAAGCATTTAGCTTTAATTCTAATGCAAAGTACGCGGTCGGTGGTAAATACACGCAAAAAGATGATGTTAACCGCCTTGTACACCCAACCGTAACGGTTAGACCGGACAGTGGCTTTGTCACCAATTTCCCTAACATCTTTGAACAATATAGGCTGCCCAAGATTACTACGATGGAGGCGGTAAACTGGTGGAAAGCAACACCGATGCAGTTTTGGCAGAACCAAATAAATTTCGCTGTATGGTGCGCAACAGCCGGGTGTGGAGTTTCACATAAAGACCATCTGACATCCAAGAATGTCATGCTCCGAAGTGTCTACAACTTTCACGCGTATTATACTATTAGGAGGATTCTCAAAGAACTAGGTATTTCACTACCTCAAGACGACGCCTGGGACCCCATTTCCAACGCATACGACCGTATGGCGTTTGAAAGACTGTGTAACGAATTTAACGTTTCAAAAGACGCGGACTGGAGACAGAAAGCATTTCCTACCAGCACCGGCCTCGGGGACGTTCTCATTCGGGGCCAGTCCGGGAATTGGACGCAGACTGATTTTAGACACGATCACTCCGGCGACCACATCGTCAGTCGGAACGCCGGGAATTTTGACCACGCGACTATGACTTTCGGGCCGGAAGTGTCTGGAGGTCGACACTGCGGCGTGTTTTCTTGTAAAATGTTACCTCCGAAACGGGCTCACGTAGATTACATACAGCAGGCTGCTGAGGTTCAGAACGCGTGGGGTACATTTGTGTTAGATAAGGGTCTAGTGTTCACGCAGGCCAGGGTTACTCGCGTCAACGACTCCATTCGCACGTACGTCTGGGCCATCCTCGGTGCACAGAAGCAAACTCGCAGTTCTATACTGGGCACGGGAACGGCGTTTGATGCACAAAAACAATTATTGGCACTTGTAGAGGACGCCATCTCAGCTAGGGTGGATCTGGAGAAGGCGATCCAGAATTATCAAGACGTTTTGCAGAATGCCAGCACTCCGGTAGACTATGTATTTGGAATAGGACTTTATATGGCGCCGAGCAATATGATACTACGAGACGACCCGGTTGACGGTTACAATAATCAGATCGTAATCGCCACCGCCAATCAAAAAATCGGCCACAACGGTAACGTGAACACGGATATCATCAAGCGCACCCCCAACATGATCGGGTTCAACAGTGTTGTAAGTGGAACCGATTTCATAAAACACCCAAAACACAAAATGGATACACCTCCCTCAACACAATCGAACCCAGTACCCCCAATTCGTAAATTGGATGCACCATCGAGTTCCCCAAATCCAATCATCAACAATGTTGAAACACCAATCGAGATTGGAAGCACAACACACGAGGAGGAGAAATTAGGGCTCGTCGTCGCCCTCGTGGCGATCGGATTATTTACGCTTTGGTTTTAGGAACTCTCTGGCGAAGAATAGTAGGAGACCGGCGATTGCCACGATTAAAGCCCAAATATTTTTAGCGAGCCATCCGGCCATTTTTGATAATATAGATAGCAAGTAAGAAACGATACTTCCGGTCAGTCCAGGTAGTGCGGCAGCCGCCTTTTCGACTAATTTAGCCAGGAGACTGGCGAGGGCTTTTAGTTGTTTTTTTACCCACTCCTTGGCTCCGCCTGATGGCGCGGGTGGTGGTGGTGTGGGTACTGGCGCGGGTGGTGGCGCCGCACCACCAGTGAAAGCTAGAACTATGGTCGATATAGTCATGCTGATAGCAACGAGGATGCTTGCTATCGTGACACCCTGCTCTCTGAACAGAGTGCGAAGACGCTCACCTAGTGTCGTCTCCTCGTGCAGGACCCTCGAGATTGTTTCGCGGATCCGACTTATTTGGGTGTGGAAAGCCTCACGGTTAGTCAATGCAGCCTCCAAGCGAGCTTCTCTTTCGTCCCGTAACCACCGCAGGAGTTTGTTGATCCGCTCGGTAGATTCTCTATCGTCACGGACTTCCCCAAGTTTTCTTTCTTCTAGCGCGATATGTTCATCCAGCGACGAGAGTTTGGCGAGGTTAAGGACCAGTTCGCCCCGGACCGTTTGCATAACCTTATCGAGGCCCCGGAGTTCGCGAAGAGGTAACGGTGGGTCATCCATCGTCCTGAGTATTTCGTCTATCTCACTTTCGTTGAGCTCCATCGTGTTATCGGCTTCTCGAGGGAGTTCGCTGAGCTCAACAGTTTCTATATCGGCGGCCGTCTTCGCCATCGTTTCGTCGGTAGACTGTAGGGCCTCTACAGCGCGGGTCGGCATAATTTGTTTACCCTTCTTCCAATTTACGAATCCTAGTTCGTTCCTTATGATTTCACCACCGCCCCGGTTTCCGGCAATGGTGCTCAGCGCTAGGGGTTTACCGGTCATCGTGTTGATGATTGGGATATCTGATGATTTTAGTCGCAACCTACCTTTCAGATCCAATTCGAACTTGGAGTAGTCGCGGCCGACAGATGGGACCACACCTTTGTCTGCCAAATTGTTGTAGAAGTCGTCTACAGCGGACTCGACTAATTCCTGACTTAGACTAATGGTGTTGGTAGCGCCACCTAATTCCCCCGATTGCGATTGGATTGGAACTGGAGGCTGTATCAAGGGTGATTCGTCATTATAATCATCATGATCATCACCATCGAGGTAATCGTCTCGGTCGCCCGTAGTGAGATCGTAGTTGTCCATGTTAAAATCATCCATCTTTATAATTTTCTTAAAATTAATTATGTATTAAAGACAAAACCATACGGGTTTAATATAGTTTCACTAAATTATGTCGCAAACTCAATCCATATCGCAGACTGCGTGAGCCCCTCGGGGCAAAAGGCGTGAGACAGAGTGTCGTTATTACGAACAACCCATCGACGATCGACCAGAACCAGCAGCTCTTGGTCCGCTTCCCCAACCTCGGAGCTAACGACGTCATTGTGCCGGGGACTGTTCGCCTCGCTTTCACTATTTCGCTGACGTCGACGGACGAGAACCGAACCGTCGTTCAGAACCTGGGTCGCGCCATAGTCAAGAAGACCATGATAAAGATTTCTGGTAATGAGGTGATGTCGATCGATGACAGCGACGTCTACCATTGTTATCAGGACCTATGGATGACGGCGCAAGAGCGCGAAAACGCTGTCTATCAGGGTATTGACACCAGCAAAAATAAGAACGTAACCAAACTTAGAATCGGGTCTGCTACAAGGCAGATAACAACGCGAGCGACAACGCGGTCGCGGGCGCTTACGGCAACGCTTCTACATCCCGCTCGACTTTGAGTTGCTGGAGAGTCACATGCCCTACTATCAGAGGCGCTTTAGGCTACAACCGCCTCGAATACGAACTAACGTTCAACGACTACGGCCGAGTTCTCATAGCCAGCGACATGTTATCGACGTATACGATAGATAATGTTTCGCTGGAGTACGACATGGTCACGATGCCCGAACTCGCGCGATTGATCAGAACCCAGTACGCCGGGCGCGTTGCCATACTTTACGACCGAGTTCTTCGCCATCGCAAGATGACGAAAGACAAAGGCGACACATTGTGGAATATTAATGTCAACGTACCCGCCCTGCTGATGAAAGGTATACTGATGTTGTTCGAGGATGCTCGGTTGCGTTCGGTGCTAGAAAAACCGACAAATTCTATAACCCCAAAATCACGAAGGTAGAGGTGACGATCGAGGGAGTACCCAATCAACTCTACAGCGCGGGTCTTCGCGCGCACCAGCAGTGGGACGAAGTAAGAAAGCAGTTTGCTGCCGGCTCTAAGCGCTCTCCGGAGGTTGCAGCAGTTGCCAAAGACCTGCATCTCTCGGCCGTCTCCCTCGCGGAGTTCCTGAATACCAAATACGCGTTATGGTAGACATGCGAGCCAGCGACGACGACCAAATACAAGGCAGCGGACGCCAAGTTGAGAACGCTAAAGAGGGTGTGACGATCCAGATAACCAAAGAGGCGGACGGAGCCGGGCCATTGAACGTGTACTTATATATAATTACAGACGCACAACTCAACATCGAAGATGGTCGATACGTCTCAGCACTCTACTGATTTAATTAATTTTAAGAAAATTAGCAATCATTCTAACGATTTATTAATTAATAAATTTGAAAAAAATAAGAAAATTAGCAATCAATACCAATTCACGATTGGAGATGCCCACTCTGCCATAATATGTGGGCAGACAGGATGTGGAAAAACGGTTTTCATCCTAGACTTGCTCGAGGGCTCCTATCGCGATGCCTTTCGTCACATTGTGATCCTGTGTCCCACTGTGCGGCACAACGATACTTATCAGCGGCGCCCGTGGATATGGACCGACCCTGAGGTATACGTTATTGACCCCGGTGATAGGCTCACGATTGGCTGCGTGGTTTGGTTATACCAAATATTCCAGGGTGAGCCCACCCTATACGTGATTGACGATTTCTCGGCCAAGGCGGCGATGACCAAAAAGAAGGACATGCTCTCCGAGCTCACATTTTTCTGGCCGCCATGCTAGGCAAAGCGTATGGATATCCACTCAAAAGTACAACGCCGTCCTCAAGGATCTGCACGAGCAAACGAAATGGGTCGCCCTCTTTCACTGCAAGGACCGAGACTCATTTCGATGACTGCTTTCGAGAGAATGACGTTATCCCAACGCGCGAGGAGCGCCTGGAGGTTCGACAGATGCTTTCGGAAAACTAAGCATGCCAAGCTTTTGCTAAAGACTGATCAATCAACTGCTTACGAAGTTATCAATAATTTTATAATTAATTAGCAATTACTTAACGCTCGTTAGTAATTGCCGAGTAAATGCTTAACAATTAATTTAAGAAAATTAGTAATTACTGAACAATGCTGAACAATGCTGAACAAATGCTTAACAAATGTTGAACAAATGCTGAACAATGGTTAACAATGTTAACAATTTGGTGCTAACCTCCGCTGCGAGCTTTGTTGCGAGCATAATGGTGATCATAAGTATCGGGTGGTGCGCTTGGCAATATGTTAAAGTGATGAGACTTGTTAGAATAGTTAAATTAATTTTAAGAAAAATGATCTGCGACAAACTTCTCGATCAGCTAATAGAAGAAACCTCAACTCCGACTGCCAACATCCTGAAAGATAATGATCCGACAGAGCAATCGGAATGAACTCCAACGGGGGTTGGTATTGGGTTGAGTGCAACGACTCCGAATGAAAATGAAAATGCGGCGCGACGAGAGCGGCTAGCTGCGCTGGTTGCTGGGGGACAATCGGAGCATTACCTCGGTAGGCGTCTCTCAGTTTTTCAGGTGGATAAGATGTCAGATGCGGAGATCGATAAAATGTATGCGCGATACGAATCTAGGTTAGGTGCGGAGATGACAAAAACTCTCGGATCGGCGGCTATTCATTTGTACGCAACCGCCGTTAGTATACTTCTCCCTATACCAAACACCGCGGGATTGATTGACGATCTAGAGACTGACCCTTTTATAGGTCACACTCTTAGAACAGCCTGCTGCTCAATTTATCACAAGTTTGGAATGTACTTAGCTCCGCTGACAACCGCGTTGACCACGGGTAAACACTGTCAATTTGGACATATATGCCCACGAACTATAAGCCCTAATATTAATATCATAAATGATGACACAAGACACACCCGCGAGAGTGACGGAGTTGAACCCGATTGCTCCAACACAATCAAACCCGAGTGTTAATCCGCCACTGGATGACATACCGCATATAAAACATCCCAAAAGACAGGCAGCTGGGAGGGCGGCGGCTGCCACCCGAAAAGTTAAACAAGATAAAATACTCGCCGAGCTTCGAGAGGCTAAACAGTCGTTGCAATCGGGGACGGAGACAGCAAAACATCTGAAGACAGAGTTGAGTCAACAACACCCCCAATTCACGAATTGGAAGCACACTCAACACCCAATCGAGGTTGGGCGAATCCGATTGAACCCAAATTCGTGAATTGGAGTTGGGTTGTTGGTGGTGGTCTGGCAGTTGTTGGTGCCCTGTGCGTGTGGAAATACCCCCTATTATCGAAAAAACAACCAGCCAGTGTTCAGAAGAAAGTTACGAAACACCAATCGCGATTGGATGCGCCCCATTTAAACATTGATCGCGACCCCATTTTATATGCAATAATTATAATGGCTGAACATGATGGTAAAATGTTAGTGAATGCGCTTTATCACGCCGTGGTGATATCGGGTTTCAGTATCGGGTATGCTCGACTATCAAATATGACCCTAGGAGGATCCGCTCCCAAATTGGACTTTACTGTGAGAGACGTAGGGCTCGCGACCTTAGATGTAGCGGCCGCAGTTTGGACCCGAGATTATCTAGTTAAAGCTAGAATTCTACCAGTTAATATATGGAAATAAATGGCTTCAATCGCAGTAATAGTAGGTGGTGCGCTTGTAAACGCATTGGCGTTCAGCGGTAGCAACTTTATATTCTCTAAAATGAAAAGCTCGAACGTGGATGAGGAGCGTAAGCGTCACGATTTAGCTGTAGAACAACTCAATAGCGCAAAGGAAGCGTGGTCGAAAAAACGAACCGCCCATCTGGACTGGGTCAATGAAGAGCTTCGCCGCGAAAATCACGCCGCACAAACTTTTCAGAACGTTGAAGAAGCCAACCGCGAGTACGCACTGGCATATCCGCAGAAAAGTCTCGCGCCGCTCGATCGTGAGCCCCAACTTTCAGATTTCTATGTACCGTCAGAGCCCCAAAAAGACCGCGAGATCGCGTTCATCGTCGTGGGAATGGGTGTGGTGGGTATCGTCGGCTACTATATCCAATCGAGATTTTAAATTAATTATAAATTTTATAAATATATATATATATATAGAACGATGTCAGTTGACGAACTTTATTTTGCTATGATTGATGTAGGCTACACTGCCCTTAAACACCGCATGGTTGGTGCAAAGGGTATGATTCGTCTGGCCCGAGATTCTCTCGAGACGTGGCGGGAGGACGAAAAAGCGGCCACCCTTTTCGCAAAGCGAATGTTAGATTCCTCCACCAATCCTGGGGGATTAGATTTTCCCAAGTTCCTTCAGAACTTAACCCCCAATCGCGATTGTACTTCCAACAAAGATTTATTATTATCGACGCAGTTACCGGACGATCTGGCGAGGGCATGTTGGAGATTGTCCGATATATTAGAATACATCGCATACGATGAACACGCGCAAACTTAATACCAAACTATCGGTTCGCCTAACGCGCAAGCTAGCGAACGCGTACTACAGCCCCCGCGGCTACTGGAAGGGACTCGCGGCCATCAAGAACCTAGCGTCGGCGACCAAGGTTTCAGAAAACACTGTCAAGGAATGGCTCAAGAAGCAGGCCATCTGGCAGATCTATTTACCCCGACCCTCCACAATATTCCGCGCCCGAAATTCGACGTGCCGGTACCGAACCAAGTTCACCAAGCGGATCTCCTGTTTCTCCCTCACGATCGCGTCGGTCGTAAGACGTACAAGTGCGCACTGACAATCGTTGACGTAGCGAGTCGTTATAAGGGGGCTGAGCCGTTGGCCACTAAAGAGTCTAAGGAGGTGGCCGAGGCTCTCTCCCGAATATATAAGAGGAGTCCTCTCAAATGGCCGAATCTTCTCCAGGTCGATCCCGGCCGCGAGTTCATGGGCGCGGTCTCTCATCTATTGTCTAAGCACTACGTTTCTGTCAGACGCGGCCGCGTCAACATCCACCGGGACCAGGGGATCGTGGAGCGCTTCAATCGAACCCTGGCTGAGAGACTGTTCGGACACCAATACGCTAAAGAACTTGTAGACCCTCATTCGCGATCGACCGAGTGCGTGGCCAGACTGCCCGCCGTGGTCTTCACACTGAACGGAGAGGTGACCAGATTGATAGGTAAGAAGCCTGTAGATGCTATCAAGTTTAAAAGGGTGACGAGCAAGCCCTCTGCCGTCTCGCGCGGGCGACCCGTTGGTTTAGAGGAGCAACGGCTTCCATCGGATATTGACGTCCGTACCTCTATCAACCGGGAGAGCTCGAAGGTGGCAGCCGCCGCGCGACTGATCCCGTGTGGTCTCTCAATGTATATCATCTAGATCGATCTATTACCAAACCCGATGAGCCCGTGCTCTACTATTTGGATGATGGGCCATCTCGAGGGTTTGTTCGCGAAGAACTTCTTATGGTGCCTTCTGACACCCAGCTACCCCCGGATCGTCAGAGTCTTTAGAGAGGTTCTGTATGTATTCCGTCTGGTAACACACGTCTTTTATCGTAGTATGCCGAGAGTACTAATTTGTGTTGACAGTACGTTTTCATAACGCGTCTTTCATTTTAAATCCTCTATTTTGTGCTACATCTATAATGTGTTTTCCATCTTCTGTAGTTTCACTTAGTACTCGTTTATATCTATCCCAATTTAAATTGTTAGTTCTCTTGGACATTCCTTTCGCAGAGTTTTTATTAATAGAATTAAATTTTTCTACAAAATAACACTTACTAGATAACGCTATCGCCCTATCTCCGCTAAATTCCATTTTGAAAAGTCCGGGCTCCCTTTCGCTCCATTTATCCCAAGCCAACCATTTCTTTTTTTTTTTTTCTTTTTCAAAACCCGTCTAGTAAGTTAGGTCTAATCAATTCCTCTATCGTTTTTCCACTAACTCCTATATACATACTATCTGTATCCATCTGTATTAATTCAAAGTCTTCTCTTTTTACGTATTTGTCTAGAAATTCGTAGTAAAATTCCAACATTCTCAATTTAGCTAGTTGATAAACCGCTATTCCACAATGGAATGGTCTCTTTACCGCACACCTTGGTTTTCTTGAAGATATTTCGTACCGCATCTCCTATCTCTTCCAAATCGTCAAAGAATGCAGATCTTAATGCTTTGTCAACACAGGTTTCGTTTTGTGTATATGTCGTATTTAAATGTCTCTCCGTTGCCTCTATCATTTTTCCACAACACGAGTTTCCTAATAATTTCATTATGTCGGCTACTGGTTTCTTATTTGGTTCTACATCACCTGTTCGTCTTGCGGCTGTAACTTCTTTTGCGAACCATTCGAATGGTTTTCCGCTAATATAATCTATAACACGATGAACTCCAGTTATTTCTAGACCGTGTTTTAAATACCATTACAACAGTGGCGCGTACAGCAATACTTTAGTGGCGGTCATAGATCCCACCAATTTTTTTCCTTCTCCTCTTGTTCGGCCAGTATCTTTTAAATATTGTAACATGTGTGTGGGAACTTCATCAACCTCTACTTCTCTGTTTATAAATATTGGGGACATTTCAGAAAACTTATCTTTTAAGTTGTGTGGAACTTCTATATCCACCACCACCTCCGCAAACCCAAACCAGTCTCCAGATAAAACTCTTTTACAAAACTTTTTAATAAATTTAGGGTTATGTGGGGTATCTATATGGTGTATAGTTTCTCTCCCACACGGCATCTCTTTATTTAACGTAGATACATATAACGCGTTTGCATCGTACCCCAAAACAGCCTTGCAAGGTTTGGAACCCACTCTAATATTTGAAACACCAGCTTCTGCATATCGTGTAAATACTATTGATGGACCGCCAACTAGAGCGTCCTTCATCATTTCGTATGTTTCTTCTTTTGGTGCATATAGAGCATCCTCCGGTATAATCGTCTTTGAAGATTTTTGTTCTTTAATGGTCCTCTCAATAAATATTGTATAGCTACTCCAGGTATGTTACCGCATCTTTGAAAATATCCACACCTCTGTGTTTATAAAATTCACACATTTTTTCCACCGCTTCTAGGAACGGTGCTACATCTAAATCGTTATAATATTTCAACCAATCTCTGAAAGTTTTCATATTATTTTCTTCGAAAATTCTACGACATTTACTTAATTCTGTTTCATCTATTAACATTTTCCCAGATAGTTTGGAATACCAATTCTCTATATCCGGTAGTCCTGGGTAATCCAGTTTGTCTGGAGAATCGAACCACTCATAACGAAAGAAAAATTTCTGTCCTTTGCATTCGTAGGCTTTTATCCAAGCTATCGTAAATGTTCTGTATTAAACCCATATCTTGACCACACTTCTTCTCTTATAGCTTTTCCCCTGACTTTCAAATCTTCTACGAAGTTTTGCGGGATCTTTATCACAAATATGAGTTACTGTTCCTGAGAAATTATCTCCTATACTAACGCTTACCGGAACGTGCTCGGCTTCGTACTCTAGATTATTACCGAGAGTTTCAAATTCCGGGTTGAGATATGCCTCAAAATCGTATACTATCTGATATGGATAAAGAGTAGTGTCGCAACCGATCTTTATGTCTTTACCCGTTCTTTGAAATTCGCATTCCCACATAACTACTAGGTTGAATTCTTTGCTTCTTCTAATAAATGTATCTCTTCTCATAGTGGATGCGCGTTCTTCTTTTCTATGCTTTGCATGAATCTCACACCCGTGCCAGTAACAGCCGTGATATTGATATACGGTATTGGTTTCCGTACAGTATCCATCTACTGGAGCTCCTAAAACCCATCTTTCACCCCCGTGTCCACACTGTTCGTGGTGAATGTGAATTCCCTCGCGCTTTTCCACAGAGTACATCCAATTTGATCGCCCATAACTGTTAGAACATTTTGGGTAGAACGCTTTCTCGAACGACGAACGCGGGCGCTCTAAATAATTACCATCACATATTACTTTTGTCTCACCTTTCATACATGTTGGTCCGTGTCTCTTCATATTACTCGCATTTCGTGAATTTCTGCTTGCAATTATCGCAGGCGTAAATTTTATTTTAGATAGGTTTTTTAAGTTTTTTTATCAGAAATGCGTGATTATTAAACAGTCCTATTGTCATTGGTTTATTAACTATTGCCTTATAGTGCGCTGGTACCTTTTTCAACCACCATACGTTACATTCGGTGGGTTGATATACTTCTATACAGATTTTAAAAAACTCTTCAACCTTTTTCAGATCTGAAAAAGGAATTGGTGAAACCACATTACTACCAAAATATTGCTTACTAATAAGTTCTTTCGCCTTTTCTGTACATCTGTCGGGTCTTTTATCTGTCATATGCATAGCTAGACACCTGCACAGACAAAGGTCGTCATTATACTTATCTAAAGAATACATACCTTTTTTATTCTTCAGCCATTCTGGAAGTTCTCCTCTTGCTGCTTCTTTGGATTGTAGTCCCAAATCTATTCCCCTACTACCCTGTATTAGCTTTACGAAAACCTCTACCCATCTTACAAACTTCCACTTTGTATTCGGTCTGTCTATTTTATCGGACATTATTCGTGTTTGCTCCTTATCTGACAGCCATTTTTAACGGTTTTCATTGATGATAGTGGTTCGCTACCACCGAGATTTTTGTACATTATTATAGTTACAGGTTTTCCATTTTTAATTTCCTCCATATGTTCTAGCTTGTAAGAATATGAATATCTCAAATAAAAATTGGTTGTTAGATACGGAGCGAGTTTATCGGACATGCGTTCAGACTCGTTAATGTTAAATGTTTTTACGAAAGGATAATGTAACTACCCGTCTTCCATTTTCTACCTTTTCCAATGTTTCATCGTGAGCCCCCAATATTTCTTAACCTTTTTCCACTATCGCGCGAACTATAGATCTTTTATTTGGTATTTGGTCACCTGTGTGTCTAATTTGAGACAAATTATTTGTGCTTGAAGGTTTTATTACACTAGCCCTTAGCTCCGCAATACTTTCTTTTTGAATTCTGTTACCAACTTCCTCCGCTAGTGAGAGGTCTTTAAATGCCCCTCTTTTATAGGCGCGGGTAAACCGCTTCATAAACGCCTCATTCTTTGTGGCATTTATCAGCTTTGTCAACCCCCTAACTCTCAACCGTGTACTATAAGTAATCCCTAGAGATTCGGCTTCTCTTCTCAAACTTTTTATTTCTGCTCTAGTTTCTGGCGTTATCATATTTTCTGTATATACTTTTGTATATATACTTTTGTATAACCTATAAAATTTATCTGTACAATTGGACGTCAAAAATTTACATAATGTTTTTTTCACGTCCAATTGAACATATACATATACATATATATATAAAAATACATATAATGGAGTGTGAGACTTGTTGTAAGACGTTTACGTGTAAAGACTATCTACGAAGGCATCTAGCGAGACGCAGAAAGTTTCCTTGTGCCCCCCCCCCCCCCCCCCCCCCACAATTTCAATGCCCCAGATGCCCTTGTAAATTCGTTAGTGCCCAAACTCTTTGTAGACATAAGCAACTACGCTGTCAGGTGGCTAAAGGTGAACGTGGTAGACTAGAGCTGGTATAATTAGTTGCTGATCTGCGAAATAAATTAGCTATATCGGAGGAGAAAAATGAGGAATATAAACTATTGTACTTGCATGAATGATTTCGACTTTTTTCAAAAGTCAATTACCAATATAATTGGGACTCCCTCTTTTCAAAATTATTTTCTTCAAAAATTCATAAATTTGCTGTCGGGAGACAATTTTCCTCGTTAACCAATTTTTTTATTTTCGGGGGTGGTGGGGGTATTATAGAGGGTTATAAATGATATCACGGTAGGTGGTATCATTTTGACTCCCTTACTACTACTGCATGAAACCAGTCGCAGAGTTCATCACATGATTGTACATACAGTGCGAAGTCTCCTTCCCTCAGTGACCGCACAAACCGAGCCATTAGCAGCTCCAACTCAATTATGGTTGACCAGAACTTGAACTGGGGTACAGTTTGGGAACGTCGATTCCACATATCGAATGATTCAGCCGGATCCATTACATTCTTGCAATACTCTGAGTATGCTTTCTGCTTGAGCAGGTACATAGACATGAGAGATACTTGATGGGCATATCTTTGAATCATTTTGATGATCGAATATAGTGGCTGATCTGCACCGAGAACCTGGTCTGGCCAGGGTTGAGGAACTCGGTTGCCTGCATCGTCAGCTCCATCGCGTGCTTCATTGAAGAAGCGGACGCGGCCTTGTCTGGGAAGAGGGGATATATGCCAATCTTCAGCATGAGGCTTCACCGACTCGTCGCTCGCAAGCAACGAGTTGTACCCCGACCAGTCTGGAAACTTCGCAATGGACGTATCGGAGGGGTCAATTGTGATTGGTGGCCGTCGTTCTCGTGCGAAAGATGGTTCGTCACGATCAATACATATCCATGAAACTCATCAAGTGAGAAGTTGCCCTGAGCCTTGCTATCTATATTATCCACATCGTGTGTGGTGAAGACCTAGAGACGACTATTGGTGGGTATTACAACGCCATCCTGAGTATGGCGAGCACACACCGCCCGCGCAAGACATTGCTTTACTTCCATGACACGACTGTACGATACGATATTCATTGTCAATTTCAATCTGTGTTTTACTCCGTCCGTGACCGTGTAGCTTGAGGCCGTGATACAACGGAAATGGGGTTTCTCTTTCCTTGTTGTGTCGCACTGCATCCGTCTTTACTGCATGGTGCGTAACCTTACTGGTATTGTAGATGAACAGTTGCGAGATATTGCATGCGATTTTCTCCCTCGCATTCAAATTGGCATCGCCACCAGACTGTTCACGCCCATGAAGGGCTGATGGGCCCCGGTTAAAGAAACTCCGCATCTCCTCGTTCACTGGTTCCGTGAGGGGGTTGGGGGAGAATGAGACGCCGAAAGGGTCCTGGCTCTGTAGGCAAAATGTGTGCATCATCACGGCAGCCCGCATGAACGTAAGCGCGTCCTATTGACCAATTTGAGACGCGTATGTCTTTGCCAGCTCACCGGCCACCTTCAATTGTGTGAGATATTTAAATATCCTTCCTGCCTTCATTGCCCTTGGAAAACTCTACCCATTCCGGTAGGGCATCGAGCAGATGGTCTTTGCATCGAGATGAGTGTGGCTCTTCTTTTATCTCTGCATGGGCGACCATGATCACTCATAAGATTTTGATACATCTTGCGAAGCTCCGAAAGCTTAAATATAGTGGTGTCCGAATGTTCGATTTGAGCAATAATTTGAGCACATATGAGGGGGTCAAAGGGCGGAGGTGAGGGTCCAGTCGAGTCCCGTCGCTCGACAGCGCGAGCGAAGTCGCGCAAACGTACATAACACTGATGGTGGTAACATACATCAGCAGCATGCGCATCAGACGCTACTGCAACCAGTCTGCCAAGTAAATGAAAGTTTTTCGTGGTCTTCGCCCAACTCTTCAAGTTGGCATCAACGGCATCGGTTAATACTTTACGAAGGTTGATCTGGTCCTCACCCTCACAAATTACACAGCCGGAGGGTGAACTTCTCCAGATGATCTGAGATTTTTGGGACTAGATATATTGTGCGGGCCGGTATCTTTGTCAATAACCTCCCTCGCCCGTTTAACACGAGAACTACTACAATACATCCTGCATGTTTTGTGATACTGAGCATTGTGTGATTTAAGTGCTGCTGCAATACATAGACCATCATTCAACTGACTAATGCTGACGCTAATGCCAGAAGGAAGAGTATTAGGATTAATAGCATTGAAGTCGTTGATATCTCTCTCAAGTGATACAAGTCCCTCCTCCTTGGGAGTTTGCAAGGCTTCTTGTGTTTTGTCCGAATGACAAAGACAACAAAGACCCCAATTCATAATTTTCACGATTCGCGATATGCATACATAAATTTTGCAAGCGTATTTTATGATGTTGCTAATATTGATTAACTAACTGCACTACTCAGTATCTGAATAAAAACAACAGCGTTGTTCACGCATTTTCGGACTCTCAGAATTACGCGTGGTTTTATTTTATTTGGGATGTTAGGAAATCATGTTATTATTGATTGATTGAAATGTGGTTTACGTCTGTTTAACAAATGATGTATGTGAAGATCTCAAACCAGTGCGAAATAAAGCTAATATTAATAAGTGGAAATGGGAATGTTTGGGAATTTGTTATGTGAAACACCTAAAACTCAAACTTCGACCATAATTTGACCTTGAAGATGAACTTGAGTGACGAATTTGACCACAAATCGTCGAAGTAAGACCAGCATCAGAATATACGAGCCCGAATACCCATATTTAGAGGTATTACTCATGGTTCTAGCCCTTTTGGTTTTACCTACGATTGATTTCTAATCCAAATGGCGGCCATATTGGATTTCGCAAATATGGCGGCCCCAAGTGGCGCCCGTCTTGGCGCCCATCAAAAATCGAAACAGTATGGTATGGGCGACGTCTGTGCCAAAATTGGTGCTTTTGGAAGAATGTGAACCAAACATCCCATGTAATGCCCTAACATCCCTCACTAATTCTGATACTCAAACTTCTAGTCTGATACTGTTATTTATAGTCTGATACCATCGTTACTAGTCTGATACCGCCGTTTCCAGTCCGATACCATGTCTCGCGCGCGTATTAAACCAGTTCCTTTGGGCATGCGCATTGCGTATGTTTACTTTATCGGCTGCGTAAATTTTGACAGATGCCGGGAATTTAAATGTGTAGGCTCTGTATTTCATCATTCAATCATGGATAACGGTATATATTTTAATATAGGATTATCACAACTGCCGCATGATTGATATTGAAATTGATAGCTAAGTAATCTAAGTAATAAAGACGTTAATACGTGTCTTGTTTGATATCGGCCTAGGTATCGTCCCTCGGTAACTTGGTATCAGCCTTCGACCTTCGGTCTCAGGCTGATACCAAGTGTATCAGCCTTCGACCTTCGGTCTCAGGCTGATACCAAGTTACCTCAGGCCGATACCTAGGCCGATACCAAACAAGCCACGTATTAACCTCTAAGTATTATGCGCTAACGTTATGCCAAACGAACAAACAGAAGACGTTCCAAGTGACGCTCCTAACGACAATGATGTTTTGACGTTGGCGTCTTCATGTTTTAAACGCCGGAAGGCCTCGTCCAGTATTCCTATCACCGATAAATTCAACAAAAAGGCCATTCATTCCTTATAATTCCAGCATTTTAAATAAATTCATCAAGAAAATGTGTTTATTTTCCGTTTTCTTAAGAATTATTTTAACTGCGCCTGGCGGTTACGGAAAGTAGTTCGGCATGGGAGTTTACTGGGATATAAATTTTGGACAGAGACTTGCTACGGACCAATCAAATGTTAGGGAATTGTGTAAATATTTTTGTGCTGGAATTATACTCCAGTGACTACACATGTATATATTTACTATTATGCAGCATGTATGCTTGTGAATAAAAAGAAAATAAATATAAAAAAAACAACAGATGACTACATATTACTATTTTGCGTGTTTTTTTCTACATGTATAAACAGCATATTATACCATCAGAACAACAACATATGTACATGTAATCATATGTTCGTCATTCGTTGTAAATAAATAATATATGGTTAAAAGATGACGGCATGTGTTTTTTGTATTTTCGTTTTCTACATGCCTAAAACAGTATATGTGGCTGTGACTGGAGAAATGGGGCTTACGGGTTTTGCGACCAGTGTAGATCCAGATCAGCCTGTGCATCCGCACATTCTGATCAAGATCTGCGCTGTTCGCCATTACATCAATGAAATACCCGTTATGCTTCTAACAAGCAATAACGATCACTATCAGGAGCTACACTAGCCTCAAATTCCGTAAGCCCCAATTCTCCAGTCACAGCCACATATTATACCACCAAAACAACAATGTATGTAGTCATCTTGTATCCATGCACCGTAAATACAGTGCAACCAAAGCATGACTACCAAATTGAGACACGCCGTGTGATTTTGAACCTTCGGACATCTGCGTAATTTCATTAAATACGTTTACAAAATTTACAATATTTTTCATATATAAATTCAAAAGTTGACAAAACTTCCAGAGTACATGCGGTATAATTCCGCATGTACTCTGGAATTTGTATCAACATTTGACGCCATTTACGGAAAATCATATGGCGTGTCTCAGATGTGGTTGTTTTGATTTGTTTCTAAATACATATATCTAAAACAGTATATTATATTATCAAAACAAAAACATTATACAATTATTGTTTTTTTGAGGATGCGTACATGAGATTTACGGCCCTGAGAAAAGTGATGTTCGGCGGAGGTGAACATCACTTTTCGAAAGTCCGTAAATTTCAAGTACACCGACTCAAAAGACTATAATTGTTTTATTATATGACCCGTACCACGATTTCGCTCCCATTAAAAATAATATGTTTATGCAAACTTCTCTTCTCTTTGGTCGGCGTCAGATTTACGCATGCGCTCTTAGGAGCTGAACAATAGGTTTGTTTCGGCCAATGAGAATGACTGAAATACTTAGTCATATACAAAATGTAGTTAGATTTAGTCACACATTGTAAATACAACTAAATTGTGACTACGTATGTATGGGGCGCCATGCAGGAGAGGTTAATTATGTGTACAAAATTGAGTTTTGTAACACTAAAAATCACAAAATTCAATTCTGTTTCACAAAATTCAATTCTGTGTCACAAAATGAATTTTGTATACGAAACGTATGCAGAATTGAATTTTGTGACACAGAATTGACAGAATTGAATTTTGTGACACAGAATTGATTTTTGTGACACAGAATTGAATTTTGTGATTTTTAGTGTTACAAAACTCAATTTTGTACACATAATTAACCTGTCCTGCATGGCGCCCTGTATGTCCTGCATGGCGCCCCGTAATTCTGTGTTACAAAATTCAATTCTGTGTCACAAAATTCAATTCTGCATACATTTCATATACAAAATTCATTTTTGTTATAAAGGATTCAATTTTGTAAGACAGAATTGAGTTTTGTGAAGAAAATTCAGTTTTGTTGGACAGAATTCAGTTTTGTCCACAAAAATTAGCTTGCATAGGATAGTCTATGTCATCTCTACGTTGATTGGTTGAGATCGGTCTTAGTCCATTTTACTAGATGGTGGAGTACACTTGCAGGTTTAAATATTTCAATGCGAAAATATAACCCAATATATCAATATCATACTTCTTTATGGACAGTTATTTTGGTTATATTATGATTACAAATGAGTGGTCACACCATATAAGCATATACTTTGAAGGAGAAATAAGAAAAGAAAAATATTCAGAATTTTCCCTCAATTATGTAAACAGGATCAAACATAAAGTAGCCTGGACATAGCTAGACCTGAGAGCATGCCCATATATAGAGAATACCAGGCTAGTGTATTTGATATCAAGTTTATCAGGCAAGGCTAGGAAACGCGTAGGAATTCCGAGGCTTGCCGAGGAATTCCTACCGTTTCCGAGCCGAGCCTGATAAACTTGATATTAAAATACACTAGCCTGGTATTCTATTTATCAGGTAACGTTTTATGCTCGAAAATGACATTAGATGACGTCGTATTCTAACAGTAGATCTAACCTTGTGAAACAAATGGTATTGGATCTGTGTCTACTAGTTGCGAAGTTACGTGTTCGCAACTATGTGTATACATGCATTATTTACAGTATACACCATCTTAGTATCCATGGTATCTACACAAATACTACAAATGGTTTCCTCAAATGGCCCAATACACACATTCTGTTTATGAACACAGACAGCAGTCAGAACACAGGCCACAGCGCGTGTATTATTGATTTAACTGGGGCAGATGTACCTTGCGATACACAATAAAATGACGTCAGTACTCGCGGGAGATCCTACATGTACATGAATTATGTGTACAATTATAACGCAAATGAGTTTAAATACGAATGGGTTTGTCAACGTTTGACTGTTTGGAGATAGTTGAAGCAAAATGGCAGAATGAGAAATGAATCATCGGCAGAATGAGAAATGAATCATCGACATTGAATGTGTAGATCGGCGACCGTGACCCATTTCTCCAGTGCAGTTTCTGACCAATGGTAGTCCTTCTTACATGCGTGTGCAGAATTGAATTTTGTGACACAGAATTGAATTTTGTTACACAGAATTTACAGAATTGAATTTTGTGACACAGAATTGAATTTTGTTACACAGAATTGAATTGTGTGACACAGAATTGAATTTTGTTACACAAAAGTGAATTTTGTGGCTGAATTTTGTGACACAGAATTGAATTTTGTGACACAGAATTGAGTTTTAATTTTGTGACACATTTTAATTTTGTGGCACAAAAATGAATTTTGTTGACAAAATTGAGCCATGTCCCACTTGGCGCCCCGTAGTATGTCGTTATTTTTGTGTTTTCCACATGTCTACAGCAATATATTGACTACCGGGACCAGTTCACTGGTGTATAAACGTCCATAATGCGCATGATCTCGAATTAGAATCGAAATTGAAACAAGTTGATTTATCCAGCGTTGTTGTCATCAACAACAGTCGCGGCCAGAGACCCCGATCAATTCAGTTGCCAGGCAACGACAATTAAACTCATTGAAGCATGTGTTACGTAAGAAAGAAATGATTTTTAATACATGATGTTCTATACATGCTCTGATAATTTTGTACACAGGCTGAATTAACCTTGAGCAAAATCTGGATTGAAACGGTAGACCGTAATAAACCTAGTTGCCAAGCAACCAGTTCTATGCTGTTTTGATGTTGCCGGAAGTGCCGAGTGTGCGTTGGCGGTGATTGCTGGTTCATGGCGGTCGAGTGGCGCTGTTCAATGTCAAAAGAAATGATTGCCTTCCTACTTGCTCAACAGTAACATTGGCCCACTATAGTTACTCTATTCATTATTATTTCGAATGGTGCGAATATCGACGATACCTCACCCACCGTACTGGAAAGTGAGACATAGAGCTCACAATTCCGGCGTCGTCGTCGTCCTCAACACGTTTGGACGTACGTATTTCGCATATATACCCGGATCATTCGTTGGCTGTTCGACAAATTGTTTCAGTAGCTTCTTCATTTTAATAGCTATCCACCCAGTGTCATTCGGATGACCTTGACATTCACATTGATGACCTTGATCTTCGTGTCCATAATTTTGGACATACATTGTACGTCCAAATGTTGAATACCTCCTGATCGGTAGTTGGATCATTACCAAACTTCCTCAATAGGTTTATCACATCAATGGTTATCCACCCAATGTCAGTCGCGTGACCATGACCTTGGTGACCATGACCTTGGTGTCAACAATTTTGGACGTAAATCCAAATGTTGAATAACTCCGGTTCCGCTAGTCGGATTATTACCATCTTTACATTCGAGTCCAAATTGTTGGACGTCCTCACATTGATGGCTATCCACCCAGTGTCATGCGGGTGACATTGACCTTGGTGTCAACAATTTTGGACGTACGTTTATATGTTGAATATCTCGTGACCCGTTTGTCGGATCATTACCAAATTTCATCAATGGCTTCCTTATATTGATAGCTCTCCATCCAGTGTCATTTGAATTTCATTGACCTTGGTGACATGTTGACGTACGTCTAAATGTTGAATATATCCTGATCCCTTAGTCGGATCATTACAAAACTGCATCAGTAGCTTCCTCACATTGTGACCTTGGACACCAAAAATATTAACAACCTGAGTATTTGATGAAATTTGTATTAACCCTTTCACCCCTAATTAACTGGAATGGATTTTGATATGTTCATTTTGCAACCAACCCAACCGTCACAAAATGGCTTTCAGACTAGTCCATTTATGACAAGGGGATATGTTTTGCTCTAAAAAATATGAAAATTACTTTCAAAAAGTGCAGATCCTGATGAGACGGCTCGTTACGAGCCGGCTCATCTGGATCTGCACTTTTTGCATAGACCGCTATAGCGGGCTTTCGGGTTCAAAGGGTTAATGTATGTAGAATAGCATACTCAATTTCCCCACAAATATACCTTGTGCCAACTTGGGAATTCAAGATGGCGTCCAATATGGCCGCCATATTTGCATTATTTTGTTTAATATTCAGCTAGATATACTGAAATGGGCATACACCTGCATGGAATATCTCAGATATACATGTTTAAAGCAGTTTTCAGGTAATGCTGAAATGTATAAATCAAGATGAACGCCAATATGGCTGCCAAAACTGCTTAATTAATGGATTTGAGGGTATTTGTATCTGTAAGACATGATATAGATAGCATTATTTTCCATTTAATACATATAGTATACATTCCAACATAAATATATGGGTTAATACATGATACGTTTCACGTTGAAAATACATAAATTACCAGTATCCAGGGTATATATGGATTGCTCCTGACTTGTCTAATTATGAATATTCACCGTCTGCAAGTAAACATACAACAAGTACTGAAATTTCCAGAATCAATCTGATTTAAAGTACGTATTCTTTCATGTCATTATTACGTAACGGATTTTGATGAAATATGGCGCATCAAACGCGTCTTGTTAAGCAGCATTTAGTGGTCTTTATATTTTCGCCCAAGCGTCTATCGTTTTTGCGAAGAATCGATTTCCGTGTCTGTGACAAACTCCCTGGACCACCAAATGCAGCTGATGAAGACGCGTTTGCTGCGCCACATTTCATCAAAATCCGTTTCATATTAAGGAAAATATCAAATATTACTTTCAAGAGTTCAACACTTTCAGCCACTGTTGTTGTTGTTATAACCACGTGATCATGCACCTTGACTTTACCACTATCGAAACATCAATAGAGCAATAACATACGGAACCCCGCACGAAATAACAATTCGTTCCCTCAATTTAACAATTCGTTCCCTCGATATAACAATTCGTTCCCTCGAATTAACAATTCGTTCCCACGAAATGACAATTCGTTCCCTCAATTTAACAATTCGTTCCCTCGAATTAAATTACGAATTAACTTATTCGTAACAATTCGTTCCCGTGGGAACGAATTGTTATTTCGTGGGAATGAATTGTTGAATTGAGGGAATGAATTGTTAATTCGTGGGAACGAATTGTTAATTCGTGGGAACGAATTGTTAAATTGAAAGAAAGAATTGTTATTTCGTGGGAACGAATTGTTATTTCGTGGGAACGAATTAATAATAAAAAAATAATTCGACGTCCCTGCGGGGGCTCCGTAAAAACAAGGTATTACCATACATAAAATGTGACTTGTGGTATGAGTAGTATGGTATTTACTACCATGGTAACCATTTACTTGTCTGTGGACTTTTTAATGGACTTTATGCCATTAAGTCAGACTAGATAAGTGTATTAGATTGGCAGCAACTGCCATAAGCCATGTTTATTTTTCAAATCATATTCTCATATGTATATGCATCATTAATGGTACATATTTTAATATATGACTCTGGTCACACAGTTTTGTCATTGGTATATGATATAAGATATGTAGCCTATTTCACCAACATTGCAAAGTGTACTTATCTAGCAAAGTATACTTTGAGGGAGAAATTTTCAATTTAATGATAAATTTATTATTTTTTATTATACTGAATTTATTACATTATCACAGCCATTTTGGCTGTGATAATGTAATAAATTCAGTATAATAATTCTGCATATTTTTAATCATCAAATATATGCAGTCGGTAATTTTATATGAAATAATGCATTTCGGGAAAGATAAATGATTACTCCCTCAAAGTATACTTTGCAATTTTTATGAAATCGGCTACTGGTTCGGTAACAAATGTCTTCACATGAGCTACACGTACTCATCAGACAATTTAAATAAATGAGTGAGAACGTTAAAATAGATGCGTTGTGAAAACAACAATTATTATACTGCTTCAACAGTAACCAACCTATAGCACTGTCTAATCTCTAGTGCCACACAAGTATGAATTATGAGGTTATTCAGAATCATGGTCTACATATACGGATGTAGTGTTATCACATATTTGGCCCACATTGGCTGCATATGTCGGTGCAAAATAACCCATGTTTCCTGCACCAACTTGACTTTCAACATCCAGTCTTACAGCCACACGATACCATTTTCACCAGTTAATTTTCTAAACTGGGGCCCGTTTCACTAAACTTCGTACGACTAAAATGTTCGTAAGTGCAAACTTATGATAGTCTGTACATTTCACATTAACAATGTTTTCTTGTAAACAATTATTGGATTTAAATTTATTGAGCATAGGCTGCATATGCTTGTAAATCCATCAATTTAAATTTACAGATGATCCTAAATTTGCACTTACGAACATTTTAGTCGTACGAAGTTTAGTGAAACTTGTCAAGTGCCACTTGTTCCAGAATAAGAACACCCCCAACGGCATGTACCACATCGCTGTGGTGGTTTGGTCACACAAATGCACATGGAAGTTTAAGCCAGTCGCTCATACAGTAAAGAAATTATAGGAATATGGAGAAACGTGCGTGCATCTACTGGATTTAAAATCTAGTGGAAGAAAAAGCTTAGCTATTTGACCTTGAACTTAGACATAGAGTGGGGGAGCATGAGTGGCATGGGAAACGAAACTATGAAAGATGAGAAATATGCACATGAAGCTTCAAGCCATTCGCTCGTACAATAAAGAGGTTATGGGAGAATGGAGACACGCCTACGCATCTATTGAGCGTGAACTTTCAAAGTTATTTGACCTTGGGCGCAGGGATCATGTGTGGTCGGGGAATGAAACTATGAATGATGAGACGCATGCACATGGAGTTACAAGCCAATCGCTCGTACAGTTATAGAAGAATGGAGAAACGCGCACGCACCTACTGAACGTGAAATGCATTTGACCTTGACAATAGGAGGAGAATGGGTATGACGGGGAATTAAAATATCAGGCGCGTAATCAGGGGGGGTGGGGGTGTTCTCATGTGATTCTGAATTAAATGTAGGACTTAAATAGTACACATATGTAATTTAATCAGGGTGACCTAGTTATATCCCCGCAGTTAACAACAATGTTATATTCCTGCGATTGCAAACTACATTTCGTAAAATGAAAATTTCTCTGCTAAATTAAATAAAATTTCCCATAATATATCGATGTCTGGAGGGCTCTAGAAGCCAGGATTTGCGTTCTTTATCCAAAATAAATTCAGGGGGGGGCATGCCCGCGGACCCCCTGGACAATTCGCGACTGTCGCCGCTCAATGCGCACCCCCCTCAGCAAGATCCTGGTTACGCGCCTGAATATGAATTATGACACATCATAATATGCACATGAAGTTTCTATCCAATCGATCATACAGTAAATAAGACGGACGGACGGATGGACGGACATACGACTTTTGTATCACTATATCCCAGAATAAATAAGGAGTATAATAATATAATTGAGACAGTATGTGAAATGGAATTCTAATTAATTACTTGGTTGCCCTCACAAAATAATGAACGCTCCATAACACTTGAACAAACTTACGGCGCCCCGCAGGGGACATAGGTTTTTTTTTTATTTATTCGTTCCCACGAAATAACCAGTCGTTCCCTAAATTTAACAATTCGTTCCCTCGAATTAACAATTCGTTCCCACGAAATGACAATTCGATCCCTCAATTTAACAATTCGTTCCCTCGAATTAACAATTCGTTCCCACGGTATAACAATTCGTTCCCACGGTATAACAATTCGTTCCGTGGAAACGAATTGTTATATCGTGGGAACGAATTGCTAAATTGAGGGAACGAATTTTTAATTCGTAGGAACGAATTGTTAAATTGAAGGGAACGAATTATTTTGAAGGAACGAATTGTTATTTCGTGGGAACGAATTACTAAAACAAAAAGAATTCTACGTCCCCTGCGGGGCTCCGTACAAATCTTGGTGCCTATACCCATGTGTTCGACCCCAAAGAATCGATCTAACACAGTCCCAAGCACATACATTAATTACAACCTCCTGAAATACCAAGATGGCCGCCATTTATAATGAAGTGAATGGTAAAATCGTCATAACTCAGCTACATTTGCATATAGACAATTTGTTTGATGTCTAGCCATATGTTGTCGACACTAGGGTTTCTATTTAGCATGTTTTCAAACCCCAGCACTCTTCTGAACACTCAATATTAGTATGTGGATATATAGTTTCTCCGGCAGGGTTATACATATCATCCAAGGCCATGGAGACGTGAGAACAGACACCGAGTGACTCAATCCAGATAGCGACTTGTTCAGGGTTGGTGGATATACCTTTCATGCCTCCAGCATGCTTGCCTTGTTTAATGTATGTTTGTTCCCTGAACTGGTCACCGGACACAGCAGCAGCTCCTTCTGAATGGCGACAAACATGAGATCCTTCTTGGCATCATGTGGCAGGTGTTGCATGTCCCGCAAGTGCCAGCTGATGTACCGCGCATAGCGATGATGCCCCGTCACAAATAAATACGCATCACCTTCAAGCAGTGCTGCTGTAGTAGCCAGTTACCCTCGCGCTCAGCTCTCAAGAATGTGTGGGCCTGCATAGTCGGCGTGATAAAGCAGTCGACCCAGAGTTTGCCTGTGAGACATTCTCTTGCCTTCTCGAGGTATGCAATGAGCTCCTCGTAGGTTTTTCCTCCATCCTGCAGAAAATCGTGAAGAAGTGCAGCTTTGGAAGAAAATTTGAAAGCCATGTAGATCTACTATGAACTGTAGTATTAATTTAATAATTTCAATTTTGCAATAACTTGACAAGGAATTATGCGTTAATTTCGTTTACTAGTTTGTTATAATTTAACGTTGAATAAGGTCACCTGACAAATGGAATGTCACCGATATTCATTGAATGCAATAAGTTTGACACCGGCTTGTCATGGAATGTACATAATGATGCAACTCGCGTTGCAGGGAGTATTGTGGCAAACTTTATGTTGATCAGAGACAGCTCTGCAGTTGATCTTGCCTCGATGCCACGGAGCTAGTGACAAACTTGACCAACCCACCCTCAGATGCACATCAGCTATCAGCTGAGAAAACTGGAATGTTTGTTGCAAGATTGGCATAATGTGGAGGATCCAGGGGTTAAGAAATTGCTTTGGGTGGGTAGGGACAATATTTGGAATTACAGATACGACCAATGAAACATATCATATGTTACACCCATCCACGCCACCCATGCATATCATATCAAATAATTAGTACCAGTACAGTGATGCCTTACTATTTACAGTGATTATGACATGGTGTGTGACTCAAATCATACCAGTTAACGGGGTGTGGGACCTAGATTCATTTATTTATTTGAAATGTTGCTCCTACTGTCCTAGACTTATGTATTGAGACTTTAACAGTTACCTCATTATGCATGGCAGCCATCTTGGATTTCATGAGATTTAAATTGCTGTATGAGCCTGGGACTGTGTTAGAATGATTCATTTGGGTCTGAAACATGGGCCTAGAGACCAAAGTTAAGTCTATAAAATGATATATATGCAAATGTAGCTGAGTTATGACGATTTTAACATTTACCTCGTTATAAATGGCGGCCATCTTGAGTTTCAGGAGGTTGTAATTAATGTATGTGCTTGGGATTGTGTTAGATAGATTGTTTGGGGTCGTAAACATGGGTATAGGCACCAAAATTAAGTCTCTATGTGGCTTATTAAGGAAGATATACTTACTTTGGTGATTTGACCTAATTAATATGCTAATTAGGTCAATTATGAAAAATGCTAAACATATGAAACTTAGCATCCGGCAGTGTCTGAGTCATGAGGACCTATATATTACATTTCAAGCATAAAACCTTATAGTACTCAACATTTCCCGGTTCACTATAGAACATATAGGGGTATATATACCTCATGTTGTCATGTCTATATGACCTGAGTGAATAAACGAATTTGAAGGGGAAACACTTTAAATGTCAACCTACTTCGTTTGTATGGCATTGCGACACAATAGTATGACGGTACAACGTGACATTTTCCCCACACAAGGTATGCTACTCAATGCATTGTTGTGTCCATAAAACATACATATAGTGAATAGTAGGTTAGTGCCGTGAATGGGAAAAATATCTGGCAAGGCTTAGGAAACGGGATGGGCGAGGCTCTGCCGAGCACATCCCGTTTCCGAGCCGCGCCAGATATTTTTCCCATTCACGGCAGTAACCTACTATTCTATTTATCCCGTCAACACCTACTAATGGCTTTAAAATGCAAAAAAATAATCCCAGCCACCGCACATATTCATACGCAGTGATTAGGTCGTATTGACAGGATATCAAAAATGTTTCACGGCACCGTGTTTCACGGCACATACGCACTGTGTTGACGGGATAAAAGCTATATACATGGCCACGTAGCCTCACCATACTATTATGTCCAAGAAATGCTTGATATGGTTTTCAACACATCTATGCCACAGATGGAAGACTCGGACCACTGACACAAAGAAATGCTCATTTCAAAAAATCCATTACCCCGCCCACTTGGTCTCATACAGTACTATGTTCTATAATAGAACATAGTACTGTATGAGACCAAATGGGTGGGGTAATGGATTTTTTGTAATTGGCATTTCTTTGTGTCACGTGTCCGAGTCTTCCACCTGTGATATATGCCGTTCATCCCTGATAGTCCGTGACACGCAACACTGTTACCATGTCCCTATACAATTCCATATGACCACATCACACATTATGGTCATTTGTTTTTACATAGGGTATACCTATGTATAGGGATCGCCTCCGACAGTTAGCCACGCCCCAAACCCCCCTCGATGCGGTGGTAGGTAGTGATATCTTGGAGTAACCATAACAACAAAATGCATTGTGTTACTCAACGTTTAACTGTCATACGCAACCGCTAATTGAAAATAATATTATGAAAAACTACTTGCACTGCACAATATCAACAACGGATGTTCTACGTACAAACATACATCGGATTATTTTGTTGCGCGTGATTTGCCCCCATTTGCGGTCATCGCTAAATTTAGTAACATAGTTAACTCCCTCCGAATACTCTCCGAAACAAGCGACGCGTTTAACACACAAACTACATCAAGTTTGACCTTCCGACAGCCTATTTTTAAACTCACCCGACACCTGTGCGAAACAAAACTCGCACGTGTAAGTCTAACTGGTGTTTAATCCTCATTCTCTCTCTCTATCGATGAATTTACAGCAGATTTTAGTGACATTCCCGAATTTGGCCTGATTGACATTTGTCTATGGTGGCCAATACACGCCAACATGAGTGTTAATTCTACGTTCAGGGAAGGGGGTCAATAAGTCAGTATTTAAGGTGATAACTTACAGTCAGGGAACAAATTAATGACAGTATAACACATCCAGCGTATATTAATACCAATATTAATGCAAGTACTGAAATACGACAACAACAAATCTAACAAGTTTGGGCTTCCATACATTGAAAATTTTGTCAGCGGTTTCCCCAATGACGTCATTTGTATGTTTTAATATACTCGATCCGGGGCCAACTATTTCATTCACAAAACAGAAGTAAACTTGGCGATGTACCGATAAGGCATTTTCAGGCGCGACACCGCTTCCGTGGCGGAATTATTGTAACTATTGCTCTTCAATCAGTTTTCAATATGTCCTATAATGATCATAGATATCTGGAATCTGTATACTTGAATTGATGATGTCTTGTATATGTGTTACCGTATCTTTCTGATATTGCTATGCATAATCTGTAATGTTGTTGAATGTTTTGGTACATACTGTAGCAGTGCATACTGTACTTCATGTTGTGCCATATCAATAGTTTACCCCTTAACCATTAAAACGCTGAAAAATAAAAATAAATTGCCGTCTGCTCATTTTGTATATTTTAATCTCTTTAAAAACCTGTTTTGGCAGCGCAGTAGAATCGTCTCAGTATGTTTTTGAGGAGAAAATATAAAAATATTTAAAACAGCAGACGACAATTGTCGTTTCCAGCGCTTTAAAGGTACATGCCCACTCAGTAAGCCCAAAATTTCATTTATAGGAATTCAATAAGTGTATAACTGATAGTGACGCGCGGTGGTATCAGGCTATTTTCATATGCAAATGAGGCATGATATTTTTTAATTATTTATACTAAAGAAATGCGTCACCTGAAAAAATAATATTTTCGACAGATTTTAAAGTATGATCATTGCACATCATAAAATAAATACAGAGATTAAATAGTAATGTCCGTTGATATCAGTGTGTAAATTTAAGTCTGATATAAAATGTATAATAATGCCAATCAGTACGTGGGATAATGGTACATGAATGTTTATTTTGTCAGGAAATGTCTCAGATGATGTCTCTGATGTAAAGAACATGTTGTACCTACTGAGTGGGCATGTACGTTTAAGGGTTAATGAAACTGCAACAACAACAACAATCAATCAATCAATCAATCTATTTTAATCTTGTAGTACCCTATGTTCAGTACTTTCAGTACTTTGATTGTTCTTGACATATGTGGCTGCGACTGGAGAAGTGTGGTTCCTGATCAAATAACACACTCCTGTAGGCTGATAAATATCTATATTGCGCGTTTGAAGCTCGACGGGTGTTTCATTGATGGAGTGGCGATCAGTGCAGATCCAGATCAGACTGTGCGGATGCACAGGCTGATCTGGATCTACATTGGTCGCAGAACCCATATGCCACATTTTTCCAGGCACAGCCACATATATTTCCATAACCTTAAAACGACCTTTGTTCAGGTAACACATTCACATATATATAGGCTTACCTTGTCCCTGAAACTATGGAACCCCAATCTACATACATTAAAATAATTAATGCTACCTCTAAATATTGAATGCTAGCTCTAATCTACATAAACTCAAATAGTTATTGCATGGAACGCCAAATATACATAAACTAAAATAATTATTGCTAACTTTAAATAATTATAGCTAGCATTAAATATTTAGAGCTAGCATTAATTATTTGAGTTTATGTAGATTTCGAATCTACATAAGCTCAAAACATAGCTCCAAATGATTTAGAGAGCTCTTCAAATGATTTGGAGCTAGCTCTAAATATTGTATGCTAGTTCTAATTATTTAGAACTCGCATTAATTATTTGAGTTTATGTAGATTTGGCGTTCCATATGAAACACAATAGTGTGACCACGTATGTGGCTGTGACTGGAGAAATGGGGCTTATGGAATTTGTGATCAGTGCAGCTCCTGCTCAAATAACACACTCCTGCATCCTGATAGTGATATATATTGCTTATTAGAAGCATGACGGCTGTTTCGTCGATGGAATGGCGATCAGTGCAGATCCTGATCAGACTGTGAGTATGCACAGACTGATCTGCATCTTCACTGGTCGCACAACCCAAGCCAATTTCTAACACATCTTGGTATTTCATTAGAATTGTCTCCTTGGAGACAATTCTAATGAAATACCAAGATGTTATTTCAAGGAAAAATAATAATATATGCTATATTTGTGATCTGTTTATTGTTTTCTGTACCATGATAAAGATACCACAAAGTTTTCATTGATTTTTGATACTCGAGTCACTACTTCTGATTTCAATTGGGTATTTGGCAATTTTAATTGGATATTTACGCAAATACACACCTTATCCGGGGCACTGGGTAAGGTCATTATACTGGCGATGAGATTGCACATTATGATAGGGATCTGCACGGGCCAACGCTTTACTGACAATCAGTTTCAGCAGACAGAAATATATTCAGACATTGTGATGTATCGTCTTGCTGCTCATAAATATCTGCCTTGCACTGAATTAGCTACTGATTGAACGCAATTTGATGGACGAATATTCGATATGTTCAACGTATCTATTTGCAACTTCCAATTGTCCGATCTTTATAAAACATGAATATGCATTAAACCATGTACAAACTATTGTAACTCCTAATCAGCAACCACAGTCACACAATAAATACGCATGAATATATACCGCAAACGCAATACCAAGTAAATTGAAATTATCTGAAAATTACTTGCAAAAAATGCAGATCCTGATGAGACGACTCGTCACGCGCCTGCTCATCTGGATCTGCAATGTTTGCATAAACCGCTATAGTTTCGGGTTCGAAGGGTTAATCAGTATTCACAAATTTCACTTTACGGATATGTGGCTACGACTGATGAAGAATGGCTTTAAATGGGTTTAGTGACCAGTCAAATACATAATCTTCTAGCGCACTCGTGCAGTCTGAAAATAATCTATACTTATGTTTAGAAGAAAGACGAGTCATTAACTGAATGAATGGTGCACAGTGCAGACCCTGATCAGACTGAACGAATTTGCAGGTTGATTTGTGGCTACATTGGCCAACATTTAAATAAGCCCCAATTCTGCAGTCACAGCCGCATTCACATATACACATTATGATCGGGATCTACACTGGTGACAATGTTACTGACGCATAGTTTCAGAAGGAACCATTGCTCTATATATAAGGATCTACACATCAGGGGCCCTTTCACTAAACTTCTTACGACTAAAATGTTCGTAAGTGCAAACTTATGATAGTCTGTAAATTTCACATTAACAAGTTTTCTTGTAAACAATTACTGAATTTACATTTATTGAGCATAGGCTGCATATGCAGCCTATGCTCAATAAATGTAAATTCATTAATTGAATACAGACGATCCTAAATTTACACTTACGAACATTTTAGTCGTACGAAGTTTAGTGAAACGCACCCCTGAAGAGTGGCCGGCAATTCACTGACTGATTGGCGAACAGTGCAGATCCTGATCAGACTGCATGTATATGTAGGCTGAGTTGGGGCTATATTGGTCAACAGTTCAATAAGTCACTGTAATTTAGACATGCAGCACATACACACGAGACATGTAGCCTGTTTCATCAACATTGCAATGTATACGTTTCTAGCAAAGTATACTTTGAGGGAGTAATCATTTATTTTTCCTGAAATGCATTATTTCATATACATGTAGAACTAACGACTGCATATATTTGATGATTAAAAGTATGCAGAATTATTATACTGTATTTATTACATTATTACAGCCAATATGGCTGGATGATGTAATATAATCAGTATAATAAAAATTATTAAATTTATCCTTAAATTGAAAATTTCTCCCTCAAAGTATACTTTGCTAGATAAGTATACTTTGCAATGTTGGTGAAATCGGCTACTAGCCTGAGTTATAGAATTGTGCGATACGATACGTCTGTAGTGGCTGAATGAACGATTTTTGGTGGATAAATATTCGTTAATTTCAATTCCCTTTTCGGTAACTTGTAATTGGTCGATCTTTATAATGTATACATCATATTAGACCATAGAGACATACCCTTTGTTTGGTTTATTGCTGGTCAAGATGTATTACACATTGTTAAAATTACAATGATTTATAAAGGTTCCGGGGATTGTACGTACTGTTTAGCCGAATCCGGTACTCACGGTGAATTTTGGTAAAACTCCAACCGTTTTGGGTAACTTTTCGTCTGTTAATCGTTATCCCCCCCCCCCCCCCCCCCCCTAAAATTCGCCGTGTAAAGATTGTTTACAAGTTACAAGGCACGTTTCTACGTTCGTGTTGTGAATTTATTGTTTATTGGGTTTTTTTTTGCTCCAAAATGCGCCAGAACGCAGGAAATACGATGTAGATTTCAAAAAAGTTCCGGGCCCCACTAGCGCGTTCGATAATATAGTAAAGTATTGCAAAATAGTTACCCCCCCCCCCCCCCCAACCTGAAATCCTGGATCCGCGCCTGTAGACTAATGTAGAATTTGTGCATGAGTTCCGGCTAATAAACCTGTCCTGTAAAATGTGCAGAAATGGTACAGGGGAGATAACCAGTATAATTTTACTAATTCTCCATGACACAAGCGGCTCGCCAAGTTGCAGCAAAATGAGAAGCTGGTTGTCATAAGTAAGCATATTTTGTCCCATATTGCATTGATTTCGAAGCTATTCCGAATGTACGTTGTAAATATATGGATACTTATTCATTCATGTTCTACCTACAAGGTTAATAGCGTAAACAGTTGTGCATGTACCATTTACAATTTTGTTTATAGCTAATGAGAAACTTACCAGAACTCGTCGGGTACCAGTTATCGTGTGTACAAGCAGTGTACAGGAAGTCAATAACTGACAATAAGTACGTTTTGGTTTAGATAATTTCTTTTTCCAAATACGGATAACTCTCCATCCATTCTGAAGAATGCATTCACCAATAAGCTGGTAATGATCACAATGTGATACTAGTGTTTCCCCCAGACTGAAAAGAGAGCGAGTGGCCGAGTGGTCTAGTGTCAAACTCAAACTGCTGATCCTACGGTCGTGGATTCAAGCCTCCTTGAGCAAGACGCTTTATCCACACTGCTTCAGTCCACCCAGCTGTAAATGGGTACCGGTTACAGGGAACAGTCAATTGTATTTGTTTGTACATGTACCGTCATTTCGGCTAATTCTGCGCATCGGCTAATGAGCAATTCATTTCGGAATAAACAAGCTGATTAATTGCTAAACTGTGGCACAATTTTATCACATTCCGATATTGGTAACAACTTATTCCGAAAACGGTCAAAATGTGTAAAATCCTTTGACCCTGCTGATGGAAAAGCTGTTTTATTTACTAAATTAACTGTTTAACTTGACGTCGCTGGATAGTTCTGCTTCAAGTTTAATACCCATTTTCCTATGCTGTATCCAGTATGCTGTTCGCCCTTCAGTTTACACTACCAGATGCGCAGCATTAGCATAAAAAAATGTTATGTTGCTGAACATGGTCAAACGTTTTTGTTACATATTGTGTAATTTGAGCATTTTTGCTGTACTTTCGGTGCTTTGATAACCTGTATCATTCAAACAGCTGATACGTATACATATTCTGGGGACTGTTGTGAACTGGTGTGGTGTCGTAATGTCGCGTTCTAGTAACATCATGAGACACGATGCATTACGTAGGTGTTGGTTTGGCCCCGGAATGAGCATTGTCTACAGCCATTGTCAGAGAGCATGCGCTGTACATTTGAACATGGCTGTGAGCGGTGACAAATTACGGCAGTCGTGTAACAATAGCTGTTTTATGCGAATTACTTCTATGCACCAATAAGCTCACATACCGTCACGTTACGGATCACAAATTACATGTGGAAGTTGTTCAGAAATTACATTTCTATCAAATCGATGGGTACTTGTAAGTGGGTCGTAACCCACCTGAAAGGGTTAATATATTGACCAGTTAAATATACAGCTGGGCCCAGTTGCTCAAAGCTTCTGTTAGCTTAACATACTGTTAAATCCTTAGGATTGCTAAGGATTTAACAGTCTGTTAAGCTAACAGGTTTTGAGCAACTGGGCCCTGGCAACTTGGTTTATATTAGAGAAGTTTACTGATTAAATGCAGTGTCGACCCTGATTAGACTGTGATTAGACTGTACTGATGCTGGTCTTGGTCTAAACTGATCAGACTGGTTGTGATGTTTTATGCTATATGATATCATGTTACATTGCAACCTCTACAACCACCACCCATGGAAAGATGACACTAAAATTGCTGTTGTAGGAGGTTAACCCATTTCATGCTGAGGATATGCCATTTTGATTGGGAAAAATCATAACTATTTTCTTTAAATGTGTTTAGAAGTACATGTATATGTCGTGACCACCATTTGAACTGTCTCATCAAGACGAGAGTGTTGTTTTAGAAAGGTGGCCACTTAGGGAGTTCAACTTCATATTTCAGTACTAATATGTAGCTGTGACTAGACAAATAGGGCTTATGGATTTTGCGACCAATGTAGATCAAGATCGGCCTGTGCGATCAGGATATGCACTGTTTGCCAGTTCATCAATACAACACCAGTCATGCTTCTAACAAGCAATATAGATTGTTATCAGGCTATACTGCTGTTTGAAGCATGGCTTGCAGTTAAATTGTTATCAGGCAGTGGGTGGTAGGTGGAAGCATGCAATTTAATGATCTGAGTTCATCCTTACCAAAATCCCTACTGTAGACATGTAGTCGATTTCATCAAAATTGCAAATTAAGGATAAATTTATTAATTTTTATTATACTGAATTGATTACATTATCACAGCCAAAATGGCTATGATAATGTAATAAATTCAGTATAATAATTCTGCATACTTTTAATCATCAAATATATGCAGTCGTTAGTTCTGTATGAAATAATGCATTTTGGGAAAAATAAATGATTACTCCCTCAAAGTATACTTCGCCAGAAAAGTATGCTTTGCAATGTTGGTGAAATAGGCTACTGGTTTGGTCCTCACATACATCGTTGGAATTCATGTATATGACAGTTGAATCCTGTTATACATGTACCCCTTATATGAGTATTACATAATCCTATTACTTTTAGAGGAAGGGGCCAAGTGACTTCAGGGCTGTACAAATTGATTTTTTAGCCACTTGTCCCGGACAAGTGACTTGACAAAAGTGACTTGCCCGGACTTGTCCCGGAAAATATAATTTTCAGGGCAAGTAATTTTGAAAAAGTGATATTTCTTGTACGAAACTGTCCCAAAACAAAAACTATTATCATAGTTGTAATATAATACAATTGAGCACTTGGCACATATACATATTATATTAAATATCTATAATAATAAACATTGTATAGTACATATTTATTCTTGTGGTCTTTTGTCACTGTGCCACCGCGGACATAACGTTGCGACAAAAGTGCATCCTCTAAAACACATTTATCGACAATAATAAAAACATATCGTTTCCTAAAATAATGAGAATCGTCTCGCGTTTTCGCAATTGAAATATTCGGATTAGTTTTGCTCATGCATCATGTGCATGTGCGGCGTGTTTGCAAAACGCGAGATTGAATATGATAGAATTTCGCGTTTTCGTCTCCAAAGCTCGAAAACGCGAGGTTGCCACATGTCCCTAATAGGACACGTAAACATTGTCTTAGGAGACGATTCTCATGTGCTGCAAAAACATTTTTACGTTTTTATTAAGAAATAGAACACATGTGGACAAACATCTATATTTATATCTATAACAAAAACATAATTTGACAAAAAAATGATACTCTTCTTAGGAGACGATTCTAATGTGCTGCCAATACACGTTTATTGAGCCAAAAAAAACATATTTCGATACGTGTTATTGGTTAGGCTACTGCATCGCATCGTCGACATATACACAAGATCGTGAAAACGAATTCTATTGTATTCATTCTCGCGTTTTCGCCTGGCGAGCTAGCGTTCGTTTTCGAGACCGCGATGTCGCGTTTTCGCCTCGGCCTTTTCACAATGTCGCCTTCCGATTTTGGAAATACATTTGTTCAAGTCATTATGCAGGCCCGTAGCCTGGGGGGGGGTCGGAGCGGTCGGACGAAGCACGCCCCCCCCCCCCCCCCCGCCTCGAGGTCCAATTTTTCAGAGAAAAAAAATCGGGTATGGAAGGTCACAGTTAGAAGCTCGGCTGTTGCGGAGAATGCAGGAAATTGCATTTCACACCACCACCTATATTTCAAATTTTCCGGGGGGGGCATGCCGCCGGACCCCCTAGATACCTCAGGCCCCTTGGGCCTTCGAAAACCACCCCCTCCCCCTTCAAACAGGTCTGGCTACGGGCCTGTATATGTGTGCGTATATCATGCGTGTTGAAATTGAGTTTTGCGCGTACATTTACATGTACGTACGTACGTAGAATACAATTCGAACTAGCATGCTTTATATGCTTGTACGTACGTAGAACGCAAATCCAACACGCATGCTGTCTACACATGCATGGGCAAATCGTATTTCCAAAAGCGGAAGGCGAGATCGAGATCGCAAAAACGCGAGATTGTAACAAAAAATAAATATGGCCGTACCTACCCATCCCCAATTAGCACATTTGCGACATATCATTTTTGGTCTAGCTGCACACCTGATGGTGTTTACAATCATCAGTTGCTAATCCAGTTTCACGTGCAAAGTGTGACTGACCTTTAGAATTATGTGGAAACAAACATACCAAAACCACGCTATGTAGTCGCTCACGTCATCGCATAGCCGATGAATTGATAATTATGCATTAGCTTGTGGAATTTCATATTTGTTTCATTTTTTGATCACCAAGATTTGGCAGCACATGAGAATCGTTTCCTAAGACGATCAAAATATGTAATGTAAAGAAATATCAATGTATTCGGGTTTTCTTTTCACATTTGTCCGATGTCTTAATCAAACATGTTTTGGAACACATGAGAATTGTCTCCTTAGACGATTCTAATATTTTGTAAAAGAAAAAGAATTGTCACATTTGTTTGATTTCTTAGACCGTACAAACAATTGACAATTTCAGAAATCCACAACTTAATTTGTGTTTCTCGAGTCGGGTTTCATATGATGGCGAGGAAATACGATCGATTACACACCGTGAAAATCTTGGAACGTAAATGTCAATTGTCACGTAGGCCATTTCAGTTTACCGCGCGTTACGTCAGCTGTTATTCTAAGTACGTATGGTCGCTCGTTAGGAGCATTTCTTTCCTTCGTTTATAAGGTATGGGTTGTGACCTATGGCTTAGAACACGAACTTCCAATATGGAGGTTGTGGGTTCAAACATCGCCTTGGGAATCAAACGTTTATATGCCGTGTAGAAACGATAATTTAAATTAAGAACCTTAAATTCCATTTCCACCCCGTGAAGGAACATACATTTATTTCTCTAAAGTTAGGTCTCTTGGCCTGTCGACGCAGTGAGACGAAAACGTTAACATACATAAAATAAAATCAATACCATCGATCGCCGCAGAATATTTTCCCTAATTCGCTAATTACTTTCAAATTCGATTAAATTAAATATTAATCAGGGTCGCTGTAGATTGCTATATCACTTTATTGCGATACACAGGTACTGTGTAACACAGTAGCTGCGAATCGCCAGGACGCCCGCAGCGTTATCGATCGATAAAAGTGGTCAGTTTTGGGATTAAGTTTATGACAGTCCGGTTCCAAAAAAACGGGCTTGTGGCGGGACGTTCTAACAGAAAATAGTGACTTGCCCGGGACTAAATTCCAGCATAGAGGCACTTGCCCGAGATTAAAACCGACTTGTCCCGGGCGTCGGGCGTGCCAATTTGTACAGCCCTGGACTTGTGTGGTATAGAACTCGCACCATGTCAGGTTATTCTAATTTTAGGGCTGAATATATATTATTTTTTCTATGTCAATTATCTGTTCTGTTTTTATTATGGGATTTCAGCCCCCCCACCCCCTTTCCCCAATGCAGCAGGTTCAATACGGAATCGAACCTGTTGGCCCGGCCGGGTATGGAAGGTTTTCGAGCCAATTCCCACCCTTAAATATGAGCCGAATCGAATGTTGGCCCGGCCTTAAATGACCTTAGCTGTTGATAGGCCGTTAAAAACCAATCAATCAATCAATGCTATCAGGCTACATAAGTGTGCGATTTGATCTGGATCTTTACTGGTTACAAAACCTATAGGCCCATCTCTCGGTCACAGCTACATATATGTTCACCTTGACAGTTTGATGTTTTGTGTTTACAGTTATGGATTTCCACCTTCTAACTTGTGTTATAATTTCACTGTTAACAGATGTTATGAAATTGTAGTAATTTACACGTAGCTATTTACACGTAGCTATGGGAAAATGCAAGATGTGACATAAATGTGACTGGAGAAATGGGGCTTATGGGCTTTGCTACCAGTGTAGATCCAGATCAGACTGTGCATCTGCACAGTCTGATCCGGATCTGCACTGTTCGCCGTACCATCAATGAAACACCCGTCATGTTTCTAACAAGTAGTATAGATCACAGATTGGTGCTATTTGATTAGGAGCTACACTGATCATGAATCCCATAAGGTCCATTTCTCCAGTCACATCCACAAATGTCAATAGTGATAAAAGTTTCTGTTCAATAACGGATATACTCTTTTGTCCCGTTATCTCCACCAGTATACATGTCTTTAGTCGGAACCCACAGGGGCTAATGTACCACTTATATATGTAAATAATATCAAGGTAAATCTTGTTACTTGTCTGGTTTATCTATTCAAGGCCAAGTTCGCATATTCCAGTGCAGTGAAAAGTACATGTGTATATAATTAGAGCTAATATTATACAGAATTTACCATAATGTTTGAAATGTAATGTACATGTAGTAAATATCCATACCTGCATTCTCTTGATTTGCATGTATACAGTACATGTACCTTGTATATGTGCAATGTAGCTGAATGCTAGGCATCCGTTGGTAATTGTTAACAACAAATATTGGAATTGAATCATTTTGGTGAGTGTTTATACAATAATAATTCCAGCACAAAAATATTTACACAATTCCCTAACATTTGATTGGCCCGTAGCAAGTCTCTGTCCAAAATTTATATCCCAGTAAACTCCCACGCCGAACTACTTTCCGTAATCGTGAGGCGCAGTTAAAATAATTCTTAAGAAAACGGAAAATAAACACATTTTCTTGATGAATTTATTTCAAATGCTGGAATTATAAGGAATGAATGGCCTTTTTGTGGAATTTATCGGGGATATAAACTTCCTTCCTTCCTTCCTGCCTTCGTCCAGTATTCCCGCGACTTTTCCAAGTTTATACCCCGATAAATTCCATAAAAAGGCCATTCATTCCTATAATGTTTTCTTACACATGTGGAATATGCAAATGTACTTCAATAGCGTATCTTACAGAAATGGGTGGGTGGGGGCCTGGGGTAACCTTTCTCAAATGGGTCTTTCAAATGGGTCATTTGATGGGTCCCAAGTCTCAGTCTTCCACCTGCCTTATTTATTATACAGTGAAACCTCCCTAAACTGGACACCCTGGGAGGTCCACTACCTCAGGTTGAAGTAATGGACCAAGGTCTATAAATACATTAGATATGCCTAAAAGTATCAATAAGTGGGGGAAAATCAGTTAAAAATAAATGTTTACTCCCTGTTAGAACATAATTCATGGTGCCTATGTTTTTAATGGTCCGTACTCGGACGACCTCGAGACAATGGACTCTCACGAAACAGTCAACCGATTTATATGATTTCGTCGCCAATTGCAGAAGTTAAGGCAAATGTTAGCCCTCCGCAACGATATTATATTCCCCGATGCGTTATGTCAACACGTTTTCGAGCTTGAGATTATTTTGTTCAACAAAATTCCGCATTTATCTTTAGTTGTAATACTTCGGTAACATTTTTCGGGCTTATACTTCTATATGACAAAATGTTCTTTAATATAAGAATTACATAAGTGTATAATTGTGTCACTATTCCATTAGTTCTAAAAATTACAAATGCCCACTATACAAATATAATCATTTAGTAATATTTATTTTACTGACAGTGACTCGCGGTGGTATAAGGCTATTTTCACATGAAAATGAGGCATGATATTTTTTAATTTTTTATACTAAATAAATGCATCACATGAACAAAATAATATTTTTGACAGATTATAAAGTATGATCATTGCACATCAAAAAATAAATACAGATAATAAATAGTAATGTCCGTTAACATTTTAAGGAAACACGGTTATCACCCCTGATATCAGTGTGAAAATTTACCGGTATGTCTGATATAAAATGTATAATAATGCCAATCAATATGTGGGGTTATGGTGAATGAATGTTTATTTTGCCAGAATGTGTCTCAGATGATTTCATATAAAGAACATTTTGTGCTTACTGAGTGGGCATGTACCTTTAATAGGTATACTTATACATGTACACAATGTAACAGTTTCTGTTTTGTCAGCCGACTGCCTATTTGTGGCTGTGACTGGAGAAATGGGGCTTATGTGTTTTGCGACCAGTGCAGATCCAGATCAGCCTGTGCATCCGCACAGTCTGTTCAGGATCTGCACTGTTTGCCATTCCATCAATTAAACACCCGTCATGCTTGTAACAAGCAATATAGATTGTTGTCAGGCTAAAGGAGTGTGCTAAAAGATGAGGAGCTACACTGGTCACAAAACCCATAAGCCGCATTTTTCGAGTGGGTGGTGGTCGGGCGAATGAGACGGCGTAAATTAACGGTACGGGTTCCTCCTTATAGGAATCACTAATTGCCTGGTTTGGCCCTCAGGTGTGTTTTTGTCTTTGGCTTTGTTTACCTGGGAGTTGAATTAGGTTATTGCTTATAAAAGTAGTAAGATTATTATGATCTATGCTTTTGGAAGAGGACAAGTGATTCTGGTGTGGCGAGGACCTGGCATCAGATCAGGATTATTCTGATTTCAGGGCTGAATATGTAGTTTTGTTATTGTAAATATTCAGTTCTGAGTTTGGGATTTTCCCCCCATTTGTACATGTACTTGAACATGTACATGTGCTTGTACAGGTAATATATGGGATTTAGTACTAAATCCATTGACCCGGCCTTAAATGACCTTAGCTGTTGATAGGCCGTTAAACCCCAACAAACAAACAAACATTTTCCCCGTCATAGTCACATTTATGCTAAGATTCAAGGTGAGTATGCTAATGTTCCCTATAGGGCGTACATTACGCTCCATCTGCTACACTGTATAATTGATGTTGTAGTACAATGATTATATGAATGTTAAAGTATTATTAGGATACACATACATATACATACAGAGCTCCAAATAAGGTGCATATTGGCATATTTTACGAGCTCCAAATAAGGTGCATATTGGCATATTTTACGAGCTCCAAATAAGGTGCATATTGGCATATTTTACGCACTTATTTTAGCAGAATATGCATTAATTATCAAAAGTGGGAGTACAAAATACTCACAGCCATGTGCAAATACGCATTGGTATTTAAATTGAGTAGTGAAAATACTGTAATAAAGTTGAAATTAATAAAGTTGAAATAAAGTTTTTTGCATCTCAAATAAGTGAATTTTTAAATTATTTTTATCATTTGTTCCCTATTTAATAAGGAAGAACATCAATAATCCATTTGTAAAAGTAAAATACGCATTGAATTAGAAATCTGGAGGTATAATACTCTCTAGATACAAAATTTTTCTGGATCTCTGACATAGTGGTCACCCTGTAACTGCCTATCTGTCTGTACAGGATGTTCCAAAAAAATTGGGCTTCTAATTGAAGTTTCTGTAATATGTTTCTTGTTCAGCACTTATACTGAGTATGTGCACGTGAATACAGTCCATACAATAATTCAGAGATACATGTATCAACAAAGTGTGTGGTTGTCAAGAGTTGTCTCCTTTATCACACTCACTATACGTCCCTACCACTATTGAGCCAATGTTTGGCATGAAATGTTTGTCTTTCGTATACATATTCATGATATTGTGTATTAGTATTGTGTTATATTTGCCCACTAGTTTGACACGAAGTACAGTTGCTTCTAATGAACAATTTATATATGTACATGTATCAGTCTGTGGAAAATGTGTGACCTTTTAACGTTATTTATGGAAAATAATTTTTTTTTGTTTTTATTAATATCATAAAATTGGTAGATAAGGGATATAATATCAGAAGTATTTCAGTTGTTGAGGGATGGCTTTATACCGTAGTTTAATGGATAGGTCATTGAACTTCAATTCTCAAAGTTGTGGGTTCATTCCCCGCCCTGGGTATGAACAAATACTTTCATAATATTTCCGTCCTACTGATCTTTCGGACGAGACTTGAAACCGAGGTCCCATCTCTACATGTATACAGGGAAAATCACCACTGGGGAAAATAAAAAAATCGCCACTTCAAAAGTAATTTTTAAGTGGCTATTTTGTTTCGAAAATTGTAATTTTTTATCGCCAATTGTTTATTTTTATCACCAATTGCGAAATTGGCGATCACCAGTGGAATCCTTGTGTATATGACCATAGCTGCTGCTGAGCTGTTAAACCCTTCCACCTTTCCAGTTGAGTGTTAGTCAGCATCATCTATCATGGAGGAGCTCCTGTCCACCCTGATGCGAGATGCCCAGGCCACAAAATTCACGCCCATCCGACACGCCTGCCAGAAAGCACTCGGTATGTATATCTGTAGGTACAGTAATACTGGGTGATTGGTTGGGAGCAGTAATACTGGGTGATTGGTTGGGAGCAGTAATACTGGGTGATTGGTTGGGAGCAGTAATACTGGGTGATTGGTTGGGAGCATGCAAAGTGTAAGTTTAACGGTGGAGTTCATCCTTGCTGTAAATCCCTGTATACGTGTACCTGTAGCAAAGTATACTGTGAGGGAGAACTTTTTAATTTAAAATGATACATTTTTTATGAAAACTGAATTTATTACATTATCACAGCCAAAATGGCTGTGATAATGTAATAAATTCAGTATAATAATTCTGCATACTTTTAATCATCAAATATATGCAGTCGTTACATGTAGTTCTGTATGAAATAATGCATTTCCAGAAAAATAAATCATTACTCCCTCAAAGTATACTTTGCTAGAAAAGTATGCTTTGCAATGTTGGTGAAATAGGCTACTGGTATGACCCTCGGGTACATTTTTGTCCCGTCCGCTTGCGGACAGCGGGATATAGTCTGCACATTGGCATTCGTACGTCTGTACGTGCGTCCTGGTTAAAGTTTTTTGTTAAAGTTTTTCGGTATACTATTAAAGCCTCGGCGGGCGCGACATGCAGTTGTGGTTTTATTCTAATTAATTTTGTAAAAATTATTATAACAAAATATATAACAGATTGCTGTATATACTGTGTTTAACCAATGGATTTCTTATCTCTAATAGGGTGTAAATTGTGGTTAATTTTGTAAAAATTATAAAATTAAAAGCTCGTCCAACAAGACGGGCTTTTAATTTTATAATTTTCTCATAATTTGTCATAATATGAGAAAATTATGAGAAAATTGGGCATGAAATAGGGATGGGAGGCTCGATGAACAACGATGAACAACGAAAAGGAAAAGGATAACAAAATAGGGACTGAAATGGGCCTGGGAGGCTAGATGGACGCAGAAAAGGGTAAGAATAACCAAATAGAGCGGCTGAAATAAGGATGGGAGGCTCGATGTAGGCTGGCGCGGCTTCCACCGGTTTTGTTACTCGCCCTCCCTGCTGCTCATGCGGACCGCGGCTTTCTTGCTACTTGAATCCGGCTATGCCCATAATAAAAGTAGTAAGATTAGTACTAATCATATTACTTTTAGGGAGTGGGGCTAAATGACTGGTGTGGTTAGGACCTGGCACCATGTCAGGTTATTCAGTGTTATATTTCTTCTGTAAATATTCAATTCTGATTTTAGAAATAACAAATGACCGTTGCTGTTGACAGGCCTTTAACTCTTTGCATGCTGGGAAACTTGTGGGCTATAGTTTAAAACTAGCGGACAGAAATTCATCACATTTTCTTGTATTTCTCCCCGTAAATATCATGAATATGTCTTGGAATTTCATCAGAATTGAGTCCTGAAATTTCAAGACATATTTACAGAGAGAAATAAAACATACACTCCTAATTCGTTTGGCGGATATTTTCGCCGCTAGCATGCAAAGAGTTAAACACCATTAAATAAATAAATGTACCATAAACCTTAAACCTGGACTCCCACACCCCAGGTTGTAATATAGAGGGACACATTTGTTTATGTCTGGTCTTGAGATAAGGCATTTTTTAGGCAAAATAAACATAATTTATCATTACAGGATAATTATGTTAATGGGCATTATTATGCATTCTGTATCAAACATGAATTGTTACTCATGTAAACCGTGTTTCCTTAAAAGGTTAAGGGAAACAACTACCGTATTTATTCTCTATTTTTGGATGTGCAATGATCATGCTTTATAATATGTCAAATTTAAATGTAAGTATTTTTTCATCAATAACAAAATACATGTACCGTATTGATTTTATTGCAAAAGAACAATTTCTCTATGGGAATTTAACATGGACAAAATGGAGCTGAAACAGCTGTGGTAGGGTCGAAAAAACAATAAAATAGAAATTGACTGAAACCTAGATAGCTTGAAATTGATCTAACTAAGAAAACAAATTTGATTTGTAAATCGGTCCACAAATTCCAAAATTATTTTGAAAAATCTATATTTAGCCCATATGTTATTTAAGAGAATTTTATTTTTGCAATAAAATCAAATTTTAATGGAATTTCATCAAATACAAAAAATTGGGACAGTCACTTTTTTGTTATTGATGAAAACGTACTTAGTTTTAATTTTTATGCCCCACCACGATAGTTACCCTTGTCCGTCCGTCCCGTCCGACACAAAACTTTAACGCTCGGGTAAATGTCTCATAATTTCTTCATCCTTCGACTGATCTGCTTCATATTTCATATACACATTGCTCTAATGGTCCTCTACCGCCCTGTGCCAAATTCACGTTTGTCCTGCCCCCGCCAAGCCCAGGGTCAAGGTCACATACTTGGTGCTTCAAAAACTTTAACGCTCTGGTAAATATCTTATAATTTCTGTTCCCTTTCACGGATCAGCTTCATACTTCATATACGCATTGCTCTAATTGTCCTCTACTGCCCTGTGCCAAATCTACGTTCGTCCTGCCCCTGTCAAGCCCAGGGTCAAGGTCACATACTTGGTGCTTCAAAAACTTTAACGCTCGGGTAAATATCTTATAATTTCTGTTCCCTTTCACGGATCAGCTTCATACTTCATATACGTATTGCTTTAATGGTCCTCTACTGCCCTGTGCCAAATCCACGTTCGTCCTGCCCCTGCCAAGCCCAGGGTCAAGGTCACATACTTGGTGCTTCAAAAACTTTAACGCTCGGGTAAATATCTTGTAATTTCTGTTTCCTTTCACGGATCAGCTTCATACTTCATATACGCATTGCTCTAATGGTCCTCTACCGCCCTGTGCCAAATCCACATTTGTCCTGCCCCCGCCAAGCCCAGGGTCAAGGTCACATACTTGGTGCTTCAAAAACTTTAACGCTCGGGGTAAATATCTTATAATTTCTGTTCCCTTTCACGGATCAGCTTCATACTTCATATACGCATTGCTCTAATGGTCCTCTACTGCCCTGTGCCAAATCCTGCCCCCGCCAAGCCCAGGGTCAAGGTCACATACTTGGTGCTTCAAAAACTTTAACGCTCGGGTAAAGAAAATTGACTTGGAATTTGGCCTCATTTATTATCAAAGCTATATGTGGTGCATCCGTGTTCTATGAACACATTTTCTTTTCTTTTTTAGATTTAATGTGTTTAATAACCAAAAATTTGTCGGCAGCAAAACATGGAACGGACAGTAGTTGCAGGCAGTAACTATGCAAAGGCCACATTACCATTTGTAGCCTATTTACGGTGCCATCCATAGCCTTTCTCTGCACAAATAGCGAATCAGATCTGATTCGCTACTCTGCAGGGGAAAGGCTATGGATGGCACTGTAACCATGCTACAACAGTACAGGAGACTTGCAGAGTTACTGCCAGCAACTTCAAAGACACATGGTAAGCCCCGTTTATCCCGATCTAGATGTGCTGAACAGTGTTGAGGTGTCGTCCACAATGCCAGTGCCAGCCTGCCTGGTTACCCTCAAACTAGCAACTACAGGGCCCATGTTATAAAACATTTAACTGTACTAAGCCCCATTCTTACATGTTCCCCATCTCTCCTTTCACAATCACATATTTCCCCATCTAGACGTGTTGAACAGTATCGAAGCATCATCCACCAGGCCTGGACAACCTCAATCATAAGCCCCATTCTCACATGTTCCCCATCTGTCCTGTCACCATCACATATTTCCCCCATCTAGATGTGTTGAACAGTATCGAGGCGTCGTCCACCATGCCTGCCTGCCAGTTACGCGCCCTCTGCCTGGACCCCCTCCATCTGGCCCTCGACTCCCGCATCAAGCGGCTCACAAGTCACGCCGTGTCTGGTATAGAGGTGAGTAGAGAGAAGAGACATGTATGCAGCCTGTGCTTATGAAACTTTCTGAAAGTTGGAAGCAATCATAGAGTTCAAAAGGAATTTAATTCCACATACCGTATTTGTTCTAATAAACGCTGGGATCAAAATGTGGAAAATAAGATCAAATTACATGTATGTTATTTTCACATACAAAAGCCATTTAAAACAATGTTTTAAATGGCTTTTGTATGTGAAAATAACATATTTTGAATGCAAATATGGGAGGGAAACTACTATTAGAGAGGGGGTATTTAAAATAAATACAGTACCAGTATGTGTAGATTATTTTGCTAAAAATCTTCCAAACAGACCAACAATGTTGATAATACATGTGATGGCTTGCCAAAGATGAAACTTTACATGTTATATGGTCACGTTAAAAGCTCAGTTTAAGACCTTATAACTGTCACAAAGAATATGTCAATGATGCGCATGCTTGAGAGTTCTTCAGCAAAAACAATAAATAATTGTGGCTGTGACAGGAGAAATGGGGCTTATGGGTGTTGCGACCAGTGTAGATCCAAATCAACCTGTGCATCCACACAGTCTGATCAGGATCTACATTGTTTGCATTTCCATCAATGAAACATGTGTCATGCTTCTAATAAGCTATATACATGTAGATTGTTATCAGGCTACATGTGTGTGCTATTTGATCCGGAGCTACACTGGTCACAAAAGTATAAGCCCCATTTTTTCCAGTCACAGCTACATATGTGCCCAAATACCAGTAAGATAATAAAAACCAGGCATGTAACCTCTGTATTAACCCTTTCACCCCTAAGAAACTGGAATGGATTTTGATATGTTAATTTTGCAACCAATCCAAGTATCGCAAAATGATTTTCAGACGAGTCCATTTATGAAAAGGTGGTATTTTTGTTCTCAAAAATATGAAAATTACAAATGTACTTTCAAAAAGTGCAGATCCTGATAAGACAGGTCATTACGAGCCAGCTCATCTGGATCGGCACTGTTTGCATAAATTGATATAGTGGGCTTTCGGATTCAAAGGGTTAAACTGTATATATAGACATATGACACCTGTGTGTTGTGATCTCCAGAAGCTGCTGAAGGACAAGCGGTTTGTGTCGGGGCTGGAACCCGAGGAGGAGGGCGACTGGCTGCCACTGCAGGTACTCACCGCCGTCTACGCCACACCACATCTGCCCGAGGACATCCAGGTCGACGTCATCAAGGTATAGGCAAACCCATGTTAACCCTTTCAACACCACAGGTCTGTATAGTGGTATTAGCAAAACGTTTAGATCCAGATGAGCCGGCTCGTGACGAGCCGTCTCATCAGGATCTGCACTTTTTGCAAGTAATTTTCATATTTTTTTAGAAATTAAACACCCCTTTTTTCATAAATGGACTAGTCTGATAATCATTTTGTGATGATTGGATTGGTCCGGATATTAACATATCAAAATACATTCCAGTTACTTAGGGGTGAAAGGGTTAATATGATTCTGTGGCTGAACTTGTGGCTTTGTCGAACCCCGCAATAGAACACTAACATTGTGATACTGTAGCGGAACCATGCTCTAGAATTATTTCCTATGTCATCATGGTACTGTCGAACCTCGTTATTACACTCCAACACTCTTCATGTCGGAAATTTAAATTGTCGTTTGTTCTTGTTTCATTCTTGTTCCGCTTCACCGATTAACTTTAAGCTTCACATGGGTGTTATCATGAACCATATAGAGAATAGTAGGTTAGTGCCGTGAATGGGAAAAAATATCTGGTAAGGCTCAGGAAACGGGATGAGCGAGGCTCTGCCGAGCACATCCCGTTTCCGTGCCGCGCCAGATATTTTTTCCCATTCACGGCACTAACCTACAATTCTATTTATCCCGTCAACACCTACAAATGGCTGTAAAATGCAAAAATTGTATTGACTGGATATCAAAAATGTTTCACGGCACCGTGTTTCACGGCACATACGCACTGTGTTGACGGGATAAATTTAGATTCTACGCCCTACCCGAGCGGCCCCTGTACCTAATGTCACGGTCAAATTACTTTGAAATTTACCTTAAAGTATTTTTGGATGTAGGTTAATGTTTTTACTTATGCTATATCTCTGTAACCGCTTCACCGATTAACTTCAAACGTAGTATATGTACGGTAGTAGTTTTTTGCATTAAATTTGTTTTAGTACTATCAAATGCCTCGGCGGACCCAACATGCGGGCCGCGGCCATCTAGTGCTGATGGAAAATCTGATTAGTTTTCTTGTATCTCCCTAAAAGTATATGGTGTGGCCACCTTTTGAATTTTTCGATGAGAAATGAGAATTTTTTTTTATTTTTTTTTGAAATTCCGCATGGAATGGGTTAAATCACAAGTTTTTGTTTTTAATGCTGTCATGTTTCAACCTTAGCCTCCAGAATGCAAGGGTCAAAATGGCCGATCACGACTAAATTTAAGTGTAAAATACAAATTTAGTATGTTTTATACAGCAAATTTTCCCTCTGTGCTGCAAATTTCCAGGAGACAAATTCAAATGTCAAGGGTCAATTTGAGTAGTGAAAATGCTGTAATAAAGTTGAAATTTACTTATTTGTGCTGCAAAAAGCAAACACTGTTTGCTTTTTGCAGCTCAAATAAGTGAATTCTTAAATGTTTGTTTTTTTATCATTTGTTGTGCCCTATTTATACAGAAGATAATCAATAATATATTTGTAAGTGTAAAATATGCTTTAAATTTGAAATCTGGGTGTTTAATACTCTTTAGATACAAGACTTATCTGGAACTCTGTACTGTAATATGTAACATGATGGTGGCCAAATATATAAACTATGACACAATACACAGAAGTAAATATTGAATTCCACAGTTACTAGTCATGTATAATAATGATTTAGTGATTTGTATTTCATCGACAGCTGTTACTGAAGATGACATTTTCCACGGCGTCCTGTATGAATGCACGTATCATTACCGAGGTGTCACAGGTGAGTGTTAACATTTTTGCTATTAATCCTTTTATTTACCGCTGACATACAAAGTATGTTGTGGGGTATATAGTTTTCGTATTTCTGTCCGTCCGTCCGTCCTGTCCGTCCTGTCCGTCCGTCCGTACGATTTGCGGTCCAGGCAGCGGTCGGGGCTATTCTTGAGCCTCCGTTCACTTACTCTAGTTATTGCCTGTTAACTAATTCAAATCAGATACCAATAACTATGTCTCCATGAAAGTATATGATGTGACCACTCATTTGTTTAAATGTGCATTGGGTGTAAAATAGTTACAATTTTCTTGTCATATCTCCATGAAAGTAAAGAGACAGTTGAACAGGTGAACAGTCACAACATAGTGGTTTGTTTTGCAAATGACCCACGTCTGACTGCCCAAGGTCAAGGTCACTGAGGACTTCTGTTCACCTTGTTTGTAATGCAAATGCGTTAAAAATGTTGTTTCTTATGCCCCACCACGATAGTGGAGGGTGCATTTAGTGTTACCCTTGTCCGTCCATCTTTCCGTCCGTCTGTCACCAGCTGTAAGTCGTCAAACTGTTAAACCGTACTAGCTACAGACCTGAAACTTGGTATGTAGCTTCCTTATGATGATTAGATGCGCAAAATTTATTTAGATTTTTGATTTGACCCCGGGGTCATGGATTATCTCCCCCTATTCGACTTAGAATTTTCCAATTTTGGCTTATAAGTCGTAAAACTTTTAAACCCTAATAGCTACACCCCAGAAACTTAATAAGTAGCTTCCTTATGATGAGTAGATGCGCAAAGTTTATTTCAATTTTTTATTCGACCACTAGGTCAATGGATTATCTCCCCATTTTCGACTTAGAGTTTGGCAATTTTGCTTTGTAACTGGTAAAACTTTTAAACCATAATAGCTACTACACCCCTGAAACTTGGTATGTAGCTTCCTTATGATGAGTAGATGTGAAAATTTTATTTTCGACGTAGAATTTGGCAATTTTGCCTTGTAAGTCGTAAAACTTTTTAAACCCTAATAGCTACAGAACTGAAACTTGGTATGTAGCTTCCTTATGATGAGTAGATGCGCAAACTTTATTTAAATTGTTGATTCGACCCCCGGGTCATGGATTATCTCCTCTTTTGGACTTAAATGTTTACCTCGTTTATTATCAAAGCGGTATGTGGGGCATCAGTGTTCTATGAACACATTTTCTAGTTTTATTTTTTATCAAGGCTGTCAGCGAGGTGATTATCCTTGTAATAACGATGCCCTTGTCATTTTGTTTTATTCATCTCCACAACAGCTTGAACAATTCACATGCCCACGATGTTGCAAACATTCTCAAAGTCTTGTGTCAGATAGATAAACACTCAGGATATTTCACAACTTCAATGATGAAACACTACATGTGATCCTTGGCTAGTCTGTGATTTCTGCTAATTGTATGAAAAGTAGCTGTATATGTATCGGCAGGATTTCGAAAATTTTGCATTTTGCAAACTGCGGTTAACGTAAATTACAAATGAGAATCTTGTGCTGTGTATCATGGTAGTGTTGTTTCAAGGAAGCAGGCTTTAAATATCCATTGAGACAAGCCTTTTGTACCTAAGAAGATGTGATATTTTCTGTAAATAGTTGATTCTATTCCGCATTTGCTCTGACAATTTAGTCAACTTTCAATGTCATTTATAGAAAATATATGTACAGTAACTTTTGTATGTACAATGTATCAACACATTACATTTCACAAATTATTTGAGTGCTGGTGGATTCACAGATCACACTTGCTTTTCACCCTTGAAGTTTGAAGAGCTCCAGATAAGCTGCGTATTTGCTTAAATACCCAATTAAAATTATCAAAAACCCAATTGAAATCAAAGTAGCGAGTATCAAAAAGCAATAAAAAATTTATGGTACCTTTATCATGCTGCAGAAAACAATAAACAGACCACAAATATAGCATATTTTTTCTTATTTTCCATGAAAACACATCTAGGTATTTCATTAGAATTGTCTCTAAGGAGAGACAATTCTAATGAAATGCCAAGGCAAGTTTTCTTTTCGAAGCAAACTATTCAATAATTGCTGTCTGTGGATGTGTAAACAGTAGTGTGATTTAATTTTACCCAATTATAATTTTGAAATACCCAATTGCTTCAGAAATTATGGAGTGACAATACTCAATTACTACTGTCTGTTTCGTGGAATGCTGCCCAAGATTTATTGCTATAAAAACACGCCCAACTGAATCTCATAAATCTATCCAAAACAGTTTTATATACGACCGTTTTTAAATAAAACGGTACGTATTATGTTTTACTACGCGGCGGGCTGGCGGGCAGCAGACATAAAAAGTGCATAGTTTGTGTACACAACTCCTCTGAAACTGTTCAGTCGATCGATCTGAAACTATACACACGTCTTATACACATATTGAAGATGTTCACCTTGGTGTTTTTATGCTGAAAAAATATTTTTTAACAAAAATATCACCTTTTTAACTTAACCATTTTTTCTACATTTTTCTATACAATTCTATATAGGGTACAGAGTTTGTGTACACAACTCCTCCGAAACCGTTCAGTCCATCGATCTGAAACTATGCACACGTCTTCTACACATATTGAAGATGTGCACCTTCATGTTTTTATGCCTAATAATTAACAAAAATATCACCTTTTAACTTAGCCATTTTTTCTACATTTTTGTATACACTTCTATATAGGGTACATAGTTTGTGTACACAACTCCTCTGAAACAGTTCCATCATTCGGTCTGAAACTATACATACGTCTTCCACACATATTGAAGATGTGCACCTTGGTGTATTTATGCCAAAATGTTGTTTTTTAACAAAAATATCACCTTTTTAATATTTTTTCAAAAACATTCTGTTCAATTCTAGTTCTACTATACACATCTCTACCTAAATTAGTATACCTGGGATGCGTTTCACTAAACTTTGTACGACTAAAATGTTCGTAAGTGTAAATTTAGGATCGTCTGTACATTTCAATTGATGGATTTACATTTATTGAGCATAGGCTGCATATGCAGCCTATGCTCAATAAATGTAAATCCAATAATTGTTTACAAGAAAATATTGTTAATGTGAAATTTACAGACTATCATAATTTTGCACTTACGAACATTTTAGTCGTAAGAAGTTTAATGAAACGGGCCCCTGTTTATCACAACAAGAGGGAGAAATAATGCTATAGATTTTCAATTTCTCATTAATGTTTCTTGCCTTGGTGACGGCTTCACATTTCTGCATCTTCGCTGTCTGGCCCATCTTCGACCGGCGTATTTTGTGACTTACGGCACTCTTGTTTAGAAATGAGCCTCCTTTTTATTTCACGAAAATCCGTCAAATAATTACGTTATTTCAATAAAACTGCCACGGATGGCATTTGCCATACAAATTTTCGTTTGGTTGTCAAAAAATGAAAACCTGGCTGATTTTCAAATTTTCATGAACAAATAAGCAACTTTAGACATAATGTTTCAGAATGAGACTTACCTACTACACTTTCTGAACATTCTAATTTGTAATTACACCATTGTTTCAGTCATCAGTTTAAATAAATATCGAAAATCTGTTCTGTTTTGAATGAACCGTCGCTGTGTTTTTGTGTGTCAAAACAAGATGGCGGGAATTCCGATGTGGACTAGTAATTCCTTATCTGGAGCCCTGAGTTTATGAAATTTGCAAATTATTTATATAGGTATATATAGACACGTACGCTGGTAGTACGTCAAACAATGTGAAAGGCGTAATTCAGGCCGCCTTCATACAAATGTTGGGCAGCTTTGCCGAGAAGCTCCACCCTGCCCTACAAATGTCCCTGGTAAGACGACACGGTGTTGTTTGCATGATGTTGCCGTATTAAACTGGTGTTGTACATGACAGTTATTTCACTAAACCGTTTACTTTCTATTTGGATTTGTGCACAATGCTAGGATCAGGTATCAGAAATATGTGAAGTCAATTCTGACCCAGATCTATGGAGCCCCGCAGGGGACGTAGAATTCATTTTTTTATGAATTTGTTCCCACGAATTAACAATTTGTTCCCTCAATTTAGCAATTTGTTCCCACAAAATAACAATTTGTTCCCATCGGAATTTGTGGGAACTAATTGTTATATCGTGTTATATTGTTAAATTGAGGGAATGAATTGTCATTTTGTGGGAACAAATTGTTAATTCAAGGGAACGAATTGTTATATCGTGGGAACAAATTGTTTATTTGAGGGAACAAATTGTTAATTCGATGGGACGAATTGTTAAATTGAGGGAACAAATTGTTATTTCATGGGAACGAATTAATAAAAAAGAAATCCATGTCCCCTGCGGGGCTCCGTACAGATCAGCCAATGTGTGGCGTGATATATCAGAATTAGGTTTTTTGAAGTTTTCATATAATTTGCTAACACTGTCCTAGCACAAATGCATATTTCATAGACTAAATAGTAAGACCTGTAGCCTATTTCACCAACATTGCAAAGTATACTTATCGAGCAAAGTATACTTTGAGGGAGCAATCATTTATTTTCCCCGAAATGCATTATGTCATATAGAACTAGCATCTGCATATATTTGATGATTAAAAGTATGTAGAATTATTATACTGAATGTATTACATTATCACAGCCAAAATGGCTGTGATAATGTAATAAATTCAGTATAATAAAAAATAATAAATTTATCCTAAAATTGAAAATGTCTCCCTCAAAGTATACTTTGCTAGATAAGTATACTTTGCAATGTTGGTGAAATAGGCTACAGGTTAAATCAAACTGATTTGTGACCACATTAATCACAAAACTAACAAGCTACATTTTCTCATAATGAGATATTGTAATAACCCTAAGTATTTATGCTCAAATTACATCAGTTTTTTGTTGGAAATGTAACAATAACGTTTGATCATGTCCAGCCGTGTGCAAACGTTTGCTGTGGCCCTCGGGAACTGTTTGAACCCGCGGCCTGCGGCCTTGGGGTTCAAACAGTTCCCTCGGGCCACAGCAAACGTTTGCACACGGCTGGACTTGATCAAACCTTATATTGTAATAACCCTAAGTATTTGGACTCCATTTGTTTTCGGCCCTAAGAAATAAATTGTATCCAAATACATTGTTATTGTCATAAACCAGAATCATAATACTAACCATAAGTATTGTAACACTCTCCATATATTTGCATGTGTATCTCAGAATATATTGTGTCCAAATATTTTGGGTTATTGTGTCAACAGTTGTTGAATGGTTATCATGCAGTATATCATAATAACCCTCAATATTTGGATAGGGGTTTTCCAAAACCAATTGTATCCAAATACACTAATTTTTGTCTCGTCCATAATAGTGGAAAACGAGACATAGCGGTCACAATTCCAGCGTCGTCGTCAACAATTTTGGATGTTCTTTAAATTTCCCATATCTCTTAATATGTTAGTCAGATCATTACCAAACTTCATCATAGCTTCCTCACATTAGCAGCTATCCATCCTGTGTCATTTTGGTGACCTTGCCGTTCACCTTGGTGACCTTATTTTTTGTGTCAATAATTTTGGTCTTGCGTCCAAATGTTGAATACCTCCTGATCCGTTAGTCGGATCCTTACCAAACTTCATCTATGCTTCCTCACATTGATGGCTATCCACCCAGTTCATTTGGGTGACCGTGGTGACCTTGGTGTCAAAAATGTTGCACATATGTCCAAATGTTGAATACCTCCTGATATGTTAGTCGGATCCTTAACAAATTTCATAAATAGCTTTGTCACATTGATGGCTATCCAACCAATGTTATTTGGGTGACCGTGACCATGGTGACCTTGACCCTGGTGTCAAAAACTTTGGACCTACATCCAAATTTTGAATATCGTCAGATCAGGGCAAAACTACATCAATAGCTGCCTCACATTCATAGCCATCCATCTAGTGTCATTCGGGTGACATTGACCTTCACATTGTTGACCTTCATGACAATAATTTTGGACGTACATCCAAAGGTTGAATATCTCTTGATCCGTTAGTCGGATCATCTCCAAATTTCATCAATAGCTTCTTTTCATTTATGGACATCTACCAGTATTATTTGTTTGACCTTGACCTTGGTGACTTTCACCTTGGTGTCAACAATTTTGTATATACGTCCAAATGTTGAATATCTCCTGATTCGTTAGTCGGATCATACCAAACTTCACCAATAGCTTCCTCGCTTTGATGGCTATCCGCCCAGTGTCATTTGTGTGACCTTGACCTTGGTGACTGTGACCTTCGTATCAATAGTTTTTGGACTTCCTCATATTGTGACCTTGACCTTGGTGACCTTGGTGACCTTGACCTTCGTGGCGATCACCTTATTTAGCGGGTGAGAAACTCTCCGGCGATCGCCTTGTGATAAATTAGTACAACCTTAAATTATTAACCCTAAATATTTGGACACTCTTTGGAAAGCCATATACTGTATAAGTATCAGGGTTCAGGTTTGGGGGCGAAGTGGGCGATATTCTCGCCTTGATCTCTCGGACTTCGCCCTGTCCGTCCAGAAAAGCGAAGTCCACTTCGCCCTAAAAAAATCTCGGAAAATATATTCTCAAAAACCCAGCTAGAACCAAATTTGTGTCCGGTAATCCGGATTTCCCATACACTGATCATATCTCGCTAATTCCAGCTGGTATAATCCCACTTAATTGATGCCACCCGGCTGCTTGGCCGTGTACCGTGTCGGTCAGTGATCAGTTATCGAGATGTGTCAAGACGCGAGAAAATCGGGAAAAATGCTCTTCTCAGTCTTCTGTGACCAGTCTGGTTTTACCGTCAATATCCCGTCATAATCTCATAAATATCTTGGATCGTTCTGTATACAGATGATAGTTTTACATTCGCAGAAATATGCAATGAAATGGGTTCGTAAACTTTGTATTGGGGGCAGTATCATAGTTTGTTTACACAAATCGTGTGTAAACTGCACACGCACATGGCTGGTTCTCCGTTGTATGTAAAGCTAATAGCGCAGCTGGGCCCATGCTGTAACACGTGATGTGAAGGTTGCGGTATCGATTTTTCTATTGGACGACCTGTTAAATTTATGCGGATTGCGGATCACGTGATAACTGGAGACATGTGACCTGTGCTGTGTACACCACAGGTGTATAGCACAGGGTGTCGAGCTGTTACATGCTAAATTAATCGCGCTTAATGAATCGGGCCTTAACATCGAGGGCCGTATTAATTAATTGGCGGTTTCTTCAATGAAAACAATATAATTCCTTGTTTGAAAGTCGTGTAGTGTGATAATTGATGCCCGAGATAATAAAAACCTTTTTTTTTTTAGCATGTTGATTATGTCAAATACATTGTTTTACATTACGATACTTGCAGAAAAATGAAGAAAAAAAAACTTAAAATAAAGTTTTGTTTCATATTATTATTGTGTTTATTCTTCTTACATGATAGTAATAGAAATATACTCCATGTCCAACAGAAGTGTATGTACCGAATAATGTGCCGGCAGTGTTCTATGGTGCACTCAATTGGAAATGAGCACATTTCTAATACCAAATGAACTAAATAACCCCTTTTTCCAAATTATGATTGATTAAATATTGGTGTTTAATGACATATCAACAGCTAAGGTCATTTAAGGTCTATATACAAGAACAGTTTGATGCTTTGAAAACATAGAGTTTACAGTTACGCGATAACCGTAAGAGAAATGTTCAGTGAAATTATGATCTTTATCACTTCTCCCTAATTTTGCCTCACTTCTCCCTATTTTGCCAGGAGGGAGAAGTCACTTCTCCCTAAATTTTTGGCCTAGCTTGAACCCTGAGTATGTGTGTTTTCATGAATAAATGGTGTTCAAAGATTTAGGGTTATTATGATAAGTATCATACACTGTTGTTCATGATTGGACATCACTGATATCTTATGTCTGTCAACTTTGGGATCCCATTAACCCTTAGACCACTACACACAACAATTGTCGTCTGCTGTTGCTTTTATATTTTGCCTTATTTCTCAATAAAAACATGTTTTGACAGCACTTCAGAATCATTTCAAAGTGTCAAATTTTATTTTTGACCGAATATGCTCATGTCAGATATCAAATTGAAGGTATCGATGAGGCGATTGTTCTGGTGCAATATTTGTCGGAATCGGATGATTATGTCATCCATGATGGCCACCAAAAGGTCCATTTATTCAAGATTTTGAACGTCTTTTTCTCAGGAACCACATGGCCGATGCTGGACAAACTTCATAGGAAGTTAAGATCCTTGGGTGAAGCATTTTCAAATTTGGTAAAATGAGAGTCATCGCTTAATCCAAGATGGCCGCCATCTAAAAATAGCACAATTTGTTTAAAACACATGAACTCAATGTCACATTCTCCTCTGGTGTTCATGGAGTCAGGTGAGCGAATTAGGGCCATCATGGCCCTCTTGTTTTTTTTAGATTTACTTTTGTATTAGGAATGTTTCAGGGTATAAACTTAACAGTCCAACTGTACTGGATGAAGGCCTTGATAAATTCTCAGTCAAATATTATGTATTCCTTATACTTCCAATCCAATTCTAACCTTTTTTCATACTTTTTCAATGTTAGTGGAAGGCAGAACATCGCTCAGAACAAATGGAATCTGAACAAATGTAGGTGATTTGTCGCAATATTGTGTATTTTGCACTTAAAAGTTTTATTCTATACGAACTCTTAGCAAATGCCCAGGGGGCCGTTTCACTAAACTTTGTACAATTCAATTGTTCGTAAGTGCAAATTTAGGATCGTCTGAAAATTTCAATTGATGGATTTACATTTATTGAGCATAGGCTGCATATACAGCCTATGCTCAATAAATGTAAATCCAATAATTGTTTACAAGAAAACATTGTTAATCTGAAAGTTACACACTATCATAATTTTGCACTTACGAACATTTTAGTCGTTCGACGTTTAGTGAAACGGGCCCCTGATGTGTTTCTCGCCCAAAAAAATACTTAGAATCATGGAAATCATATGAAGTTGGAATTATATATTGTTCTATAAAAAACATCAGGAATGTGTTAGTGAACTTAGGGCAAACAGTGATTTCACTTACCGTTTATATGACTGCACAGATCACAGGTATTGTCCCAGCTTTCTCATGGCATGTCACATACGAGACACACCCTGTGATATTGTACCTTCTTATATTTCATGAAATACGTTTACAACATTTATATTACAATATTTTCCATAAATGGCATCAGAAGTTGACAATTATTCCGTGTGTGCTCTGCAAATGTTGTCAACTTTTGACTTTATTTACGAAAAATATTTAAAATTTTGTAAACGTATTTAATGAAATTACGTAGATGTTTGAAGGTGCAAAATCGCATGGCATGTCTCATATATGTGACTGGAGAATATGGTGCGTAAGTAATTTGTGACCAGTGTAGATCCATATCAAATAGCACACTCCCGTAGCCTAATAACAATCTATATTGCTTGTTAGAAGCCTGATGGGTGTTTTGTTGATGGAATGGCGAATAGTCCAGATCCTGATCAGATTGCGCAGTTGGAACAGGCTGATCTTGATCTACACTGGTCGTAAAACCCATAAGCCCCATATTTCTGCAGTCACAGCCACATATATGCACATGTATAATTTTCCTTCTCGTGTGTGGTACCTATTGTTGCACACATTTTACTTTATATTGTTGATAGTTCTGTTTAAGTACTGGTAAGTTCAAAACTGAAGTTGAACCACACAAGTAAAGTTGAATCATTTGTTACAAAGTACCCACCAGACACACCTCTGCATCCACGCTATTTGGTCAGGGTCTACTCTGGTTGCCTATGTCAGGCCCGTACGCAGGAATTAATTTAGGGGGGTGCGTTATCGACGGTGCGAAGGGCTAAACATATTTGTTTGCACATCCACAGACAGACCTCGGCAGATTAACCCTTTCACCCCGAAGTTACTGGAATGGATTTTGATAAGTTAAGTTTGCAACTCAATCCAATCATCACAAAATGATTTTCAGACCAGTCCATTTATGAACATAGGGTGTTTTTGTTCTCAAATTTTGAAAATTACTTGTGCAGATCCTGCGTACGGGCCTGTATGTGTACATACTACATACACCATCCACAAAGCAATTGAATCCTCGGATGACTGGGAATGAGCCGCATTGACGTGCAATTGTTGTCTGCTGTTGCTTTTATATCTTGCCTTATTTCTCAATAAAAACATGGTTTGACCGCACTTCAGAATCATTTCCAATGGAAATGATTCTAAAGTGCTGTCAAACCATGCTTTAAGTTTTTCTAAAGTGCTGTCAAAGCATGTTTTTGATGATAAAAATGGAAAATATACAGCAGACGACAAAGAATTAAGATAGCGGTGTAAAGGTTAAGAATGTACTTTTATTAATTGACCGCTGTATTGTTTATCATATACATGTATCAATCTTTCCGTTTGTCCATCAAGCATTATAGCTTGACTAATTGAAAAATAGGGACAGCTTCTGCATTATGTCGACTTTCGTTTCAGTTCTTGGTCAAGCTTCTACTTCCAATACAGCCACCATACTTAATACACAATAACATGGGTAGTGGACAACATTACATTACAATTCTATGCCAATTTTTATCTATTTAATGTTGTTATCTACTCTTGGATTTCTTAGAACTGCACTGTGTAGGAACTTGCACTTTAATGCACTGTGATTCAAATGATGTGTCAGATATTTATTCACTGCAAATGATTGAGGTAAATGTAGTTATTACATGAAATGGGTTTTAACAGTGTAATAACACAGTGTAATAACACAGTGTGATACAAATCATACTACACTAGTGTAATAAATATGCAAATTAGGCCGCTGCAGAAAACATGATAGATGACCAGTGTAGCTTTACTGTATAATATTGTGCTTATGCAATAAACAAAATCAGAAAACTTGTTTAATAAATATCATATTAAAGGTACATGCCCACGCAGTAGGCACAAAATGTTATTTATAGGAATTAAATAAGTGTATAATTATGTCACTATTCCACCGGTTCTAAAAATTATGAGTGCCCGCTATACAAATATAATCATTTATTAATTATCAATTTACTGTTAGCGACGCACGGCGGTAACAGTCTATTTTGATAATGTGCGGGGACGACGACTTTCACATCACGGCTTGCGGTGCGCATGCGCAGTATACTACGTGCACCAGTAGGCTTCCCAATATGTAAACAAGAATATCAACATGTCAAAACGTCCAGGACGGAAATTGTATGAAAACGGCGTCGGCCAAAAAAAAGGTGAAATGCCTGAGGGACAGGCAGTACAGAGAGAGAGAGAGAGAGTGGTTAATATTGGCGACCAGATCACCAAATGGAAAGAGTTACGTGGAGATTTAGATTTGGACTCGAACAGAGATTTCTCTTCTCAACGTCCGATACTTCACTGCGCATGTCAAAGATGTGATATGATTGACCGTGTCACGTGACGCGTATTGGTAAAAATAGCACAAGGTCGGAAAATACCCTTTCTGGTCACGGCATGTAAAATGCGATTTAACATCAATTAACACGCGCCGTAATTAAAAATAACTTGTTAGTGGGTAGACAAATGGCTCATATAAGGCATGACAGAAAATGAAAAGTAGTAGTACAGTGTAATCTGCTGCGTGGGCATGTACCTTTAAATCATCACTTGTGTAAGATCCTCTATATCAACCACATGTTTTATCAGGTTATAAGGAGTTTGTGTTACTATATACTATTATATATTGTGATGAGCAGGATAGACAATGTGCAAGTATAATTCATATTTGTTATTAACCCTTACACCGCTATTTTAAGTTTTTGTCGTCTGCTGTATATTTTCTATTTTCCATTTTTATCATCAAAAACATGCTTTGACAGCACTTTAGAATAATTAACATCATGCTTTGACAGCACTTCAGAATCATTTCCATTGGAAATGATTCTGAAGTGCTGTCAAAACATGTGTTTTTTTAGAAATAAGGCAAGATATAAAAGCAACAGCAGACGATAATTGTTGTGTGTAGCGGTCTAAGGGTTAAATGAATATATTACGCCACATTTAGAAAGTCTACAGTAGACACTAGTTTGATGCTACTGTTATCTGTCGTAGCCAGGGGGCCGTTTCACTAAACTTTGTGCGACTAAAATGTTCGTAAGTGCAAAATTATGATAGTCTGTTAATGTCACATTAACAATGTTTTCTTGTAACCAATTATTGGATTTACATTTATTGAGCATAGGCTGCATATGCAGCCTATGGTCAATAAATGTAAATCCATCAATTGAAATTTTCAGACGATCCTAAATTTGCACTTACAAACATTTTAGTCGTACGAAGTTTAGTGAAACGGCCCCCAGTTGCCTACTAATATTTCAGAAATGGACATTTTGGCTGCTAAATATTTTATACATTGTTTTAAAAAATACTATGTTTTTAGCTCACCTGAGCGAAGCTCATGTGAGCTATTGTTACCGCAATGTGTCCGTTGTCCGTCGTCGTCCATCGTCCGTCGTCGTCCGTGAACATTTTCAAACGTCTTCTCCTCAGTAACCATTGGGCCTATAGTCACCAAACTTCATGATCATGGTCCTTAGGTAGGGGGATTACAAAATTGTTAAAATGACGTCATTGTGTAATCCAAGATGGCCGCCGTCAAAAAATATCACAAATTCTTCAAAAATCTTCTTCTCAAGAACCGCCAACCGGATTTCGACAAAACTTGGTAGGAATGATCGATGTACAATGCTCTTTCAAAGTTGTTAAAATGGTGACCCTGTGGTCAAAACTGGGCGTGGCCCGTGGGGTCAAATTTGGGTCAAATTTTATTAAGGACCGAATATGGTCATGTCATATATCGAATTGAAGGTATCAAAGAGGCGATCACTCTGGTGCATTTTTTGTCGAAATCGGATGGTTATGTCGTCCAAGATGGCCGCCGAAAGGTCAAAAGGTCGTTCTTTTATTAGAGATTTCAAAATTCTTCTTCACATGAATCGCTTGGCCCATGGTAGCCAAACTTAAAGGTTATGGTCCATGGGTGAAGCCTTTTCAGATTTGTTAAAATGGAGGTCATCGCTAATCCAAGATGGCCGCCGTCTAAAAATAGCATAAATTCTTAAAAAATCTTCTTCTAATGAACCGCTAGCCGGATTTGAACGAAACTTGGTAGGAATGATCAATGTACAATGCTCTTTCAAAGTTGTTAAAATGGTGACCCCGGGGTCAAAAATGGGCGTGGCCTGTGGGGTCAAATTTGGGTCAAATTTTATTTTTGACCGAATATGGTCAAGTCATATATCGAATTGAAGGTATCAAAGAGGCGATCACTCTGGTGCATTTTTTGTCGAAATCTGATGGTTATGTCATCCAAGATGGCCGCCAAAATGTCAAAAGGTCGTTCTTTTATTAGAGATTTCAAAATTCTTCTTCACATGAACCGCTTGGCCCATGGTAGCCAAACTTAAAAGTTATGGTCCATGGGTGAAGCCTTTTCAGATTTATTAAAATGGAGGTCATCGCTAATCCAAGATGGCCGCCGTCTAAAAATAGCATAAATTCTTAAAAATCTTCTTCTCATGAACCGCCAGCCGGATTTCGACGACACTTGGTAGGAATGATCAATGTACAATGCTCTTTCAAAGTTGTTAAAATAATGACCCGGGGCTCAAAAATGTGCGTGGCCCGTGGGGTCAAATTGGGGTCAACTTTTATTTGTGACCGAATATGGTCATGTTATATATCAATTCGAAGGTATCAATGAGGCGATCACTCTGGTGATTTTTGTGTCGAAATCTGATAGTTATGTCATCCAAGATGGCCGCCGAAAGGTCAAAAGGTCGTTCTTTTATTAGAGATTTAAAAATTCTACTTCACATGAACCGCTTGGCCCATGGTAGCCAAACTTCACAGTTATGGTCCATGGGTGAAGCCTTTTCAGATTTGTTATAATGGAGGTCATCGCTAATCCAAGATGGCCGCCGTCTAAAAATAGCACAAATTCTTAAAAAATATTTTTCTCATGAGCCACTAGCCGGATTTCGACGAAACTTGGTTGGAATGATTGATGTACAATGCTCTTTTAAAGTTGTGAAAATGGTGACCCCGGGGTCAAAAATGGGCGTGGCCCGTGGGGTCAAATTTTATTTTTGACCGAATATGCTCATGTCATATATCAAATTGAAGGTATCGATGAGGCGATTGCTCTGGCGCAATATTTGTCGGAATCGGATGATTATGTCATCCATGATGGCCGCCAAATGGTCCATTTATTTTAGATTTTGAACGTCTTTTTCTCAGGAACCACATGGCCGATGCTGGCCAAACTTCATAGGAAGTTCCGATCCTTGGGTGATGCATTTTCAGATTTGGTAAAATGAGAGTCATCGCTTAATCCAAGATGACCGCCGTCTAAAAATAGCACAACTTTTTTAAAACACATGAACTCAATGTCACATTCTCCTCTGGCGTTCATGGAGTCAGGTGAGCGAATCAGGGCCATCATGGCCCTCTTGTTTACAAATATTTCAGCCAATGTAAAAATAATATTGTACTTTTTTTCACGTTATCAGTTCATTTTGACTACTACTAACTGCGAAATCGTAATGCCAACCTCGAATTAATATCCATTGCCCATAACCAATAGCATCAAAGCATTTGGAACACTTCTTATTTCTTAGTATAAAAACTTCTGGAACATTGTGTTTTAAATCATGTTTGTCTCCTGAATTATTTCTGTCTTGTTGTCGTTTTTTGTCGCGCCCGCTTGCGGACAGCGGGATATTAGTCGGCACATTGGCGTACGTCTGTACCTACATACGTGCGTCCGGTTAAAAATGATTAAAGTTTTTTGATATCGCAAGTTGCGATATCAAAAAACTTTATCCAAAGAATTCGCGATTCGCAACATGCGAGCCGCGGCTGTCTAGTTGTATCAGATTTCATACAATATTTAAAAAAAAGTCCATTATTGGCCTATGTTTATCCAAACCAGCCGAGCTGTGCAGGCTGATCTGGGTCTCTATGAGTCTATAATAGAAAATGGTGTACCAGTAAATAAGTGTATGAAAACTGCCTCCCAGCATGTCTCATGAATATTTTTATTGTTTTTAATGTAGTTCATTATGTTCTGGACATTGACCGAGTACGTAAATCACCTTAGAGTAAGACGCCTTGTGGGAGACAAGGGAGACAATCAGACATGTTCCAAGCATAAATTAAACTGGTAGTAAGAATGTCCGACAAGGGAGATAATCAGACATGTTCCAAGCATAAATTAAACTGGTGGTAAGAATGTCCGACAAGGGAGATAATCAGACATGTTCCAAGCATAAATTAAACTGGTGGTAAGAATGTCCGACAAGGGAGATAATCAGACATGTTCCAAGCATAAATTAAACTGGTGGTAAGAATGTCCGACATGGGAGATACTCAGACATGTTCCAAGCATAAATTAAACTGGTGATAAGAATGTCAGTAAACTATGTAGAACATTTGGTATGAGATTATCATAGCATGCTGTAACTTTTATTTTGACCATATTGAAAGATATAGAGTATCGGTACGGGGGTTGGGTCATTATGTTTTACCCCTGTGCATCCGTCCATCCATCACACCATGTTTACCTTGTTGGTTTATGTCTGTAAGTTATGTACTGCTTGACATATCTTCATGGCACTTCAATCATGTGTACATTAGGACCTAATAATGTGTCACTTGCAAAAAAGGGCACTCTGAATTTTGTACCTTTTGGAATTATCTCCGTTTGACAAAATGTTCACCCTGTAGCCGATTTCACCAAAATTGCTAAGCTTACTTATCTAGCTAAGTATACTTTGAGGGAGTGGTCATAAATTTTTCCTGAAATGCATTATGTCATATAGAACAAACGAGTGCATATATTTGATGATTAAAAGTATGCAGAATTATTATTTTGAATTTATTACATTATCACAGCCAAAATGGCTGTGATAATGTAATAAATTCAATATAATAAAAATTAATAAATTTAGCCTTAAATTGAAAATTTCTCCGTCAAAGTATACTTAGCAAGATAAATATACTATTTGCAATATTGGTGAAATTGGCTACTGATGGTTTAGGTCCTTGTATGGAGTATAATTTGTATACTGCTTGTATACTTCACACATGTGCAGTGGCGGATCCAGGATTTCACCAAGGGGGGGGCCACATGGAACTTGAACAAGGTATGCTTACGTATGAGCGGAGCGAATTTTGAATTGAGGAAGCCATTTCCTGCATTCTAATGCATTTTTTTCATAGCATTTGCTGAATATTTTATTTAAACAAAAAATGAATCTGCCTCTGATGTGTACATCACAACCTAGAGACGTGTCACACATGCAAGACAGGGCGTGTGATGCTGGATGTAAATGTGAAATTGTAGGTTTTTACATTCACAAACTGCTTGTGTTTGTTGTAGGAGCATGATGATGGGCTGGATGTGTTGTCTGACTTCAATGCTAAAGGTTTGCTACTAATATTTCACATCTAGTTATATCTGCTAATGTCTTATTACTAACATTGTTCGTATGTTTTGCCTCACTTAACTCTTTGCGTGCTAGCGGTGAATATAGCATCCAACGAATTAAGAGTATGTTTCTTATTTCCTCTGTGAATAGAAAATACAATGATTTCTCGTCTGCTATTTTTTTAACTATTTATAGCTCATACATTTCCCAGCATGCAAAGAGTTAAATGGTATGGTCTGTTACTAACATTTCTCACACTGCTATGCTGACAGTTTTCCACTACTTGTACATGTATACATATGTTTTATTTCTCTCTGTAAATATGTCTTGAAATTTCATTAGAATTGAGTCCTCAGGACTCGATTCTAATGAAATTCCAAGACATATTCAGGATATTTACAGGGAGAAATGACAGAAAATATGATGATTTCTTGTCCGCTATTTTTATGCCACCGGGTTTCGAAGAAACGGGTGGCATATAGTGTTTGGACCGTCCGTCTGTCCGTCTGTCCGTCTGTCCGTCCGGGCACACATTAGGGTACTTATGTGGCTAGCCCCACAGGGTTATGGACTTGGTAAAGGATAGGGTTGGTTACAATTAGCCACCTAAAAAATCCTTTTATGTGGCTAAAAATCGTTTTATGTGGCTAATATTTAACATGTGATAAGCCACATAAGTATAGTACTGTAAGAACGTCCGTCCGTCTGTCCGTCCGGGCACACATTAGGTACTTATGTGGCTAGCCCCACAGGGTTATGGACTTAGTAAAGGATAGGGTTGGTTACAATTAGCCACCTAAAAAATCCTTTTATGTGGCTAAAAATCGTTTTATGTGGCTAATATTTAACATGTGATAAGCCACATAAATATAGTACTGTAAGAACGTCCCGTCCGTCCGTCCGTCCGTCCGTCCGTCACACTTTTCGGTTAACCACTTTGTCACAGTTTCTCAAATATGCTGCAGGTGGCATCCGCGTTCGACAGACGCATTTCTTGTTGAACTATTTATAGCCCACAAATTTCCCAGCATGGAAAGAGTTAATAGCATTCTAATATTACTTCAGTGCTCCTTTTTTACTGCAGTCTCTCATATACATGTATTCACATGTATAAATTCTACAACAATTATCAATATTAAAATATGTATTAACCCTTACAGTGCTGAATTAAAATTTGTCGTCTGCTGTTTATTTTTTATTTTCCATTTTTCTTACCAAAACATGGTTTGACAGCACTTTAGAATCATTTCCAATGGAAATTATTCTAAAATGCTGCCAAACCATGTTTTTATAGAGAAAATACAAAATAAGTTACAACAGCAGACGACAGTTTTCGGTTCCCGCCCTCTAAGGGTTAAAGCTAAAAATCATACTTCTAATGTTTTATACAAGGTGTATACCGTACTTGTTCTACAAACCTTCTATTTGTTGAGTTTTCTAACATAAGCATAAGTCCATGCATCTTATTAATAAAACAACTTTACACATGCACATGTCTAACCATAAAATGTTACCTGATAAATAGAATACCGGCCAGTGTCTGTTGATCTCAAGTGTATCGGTTGAGGCTAGGTAACGTGTAGGAGGTTCACCTCGGAATTCCTGCACGTTTCCTAGCCTTATCTGGTAAACTTGATATCAAAATACACTAGCCTGGTATTCTCTATCTATGCGTGCAGTAGATGGATATGATTCCTCTGGCGACATGGCTTTCTAAATAAGCAATTTGAAAGCAATTTCTAAGCTAAATTAGCAATTTTAAGCAATTTTTTACTATTAAGCAATTTTAAGCAATTACAGCAATTTTAAGCAATTACTATTACCCGTAAGCAATTTTAAGTCAGCTTAGAAATTGCTTACTAGTATTTAGAAACTTAGCCATGGCTTATTTAGAAATGAATATCGCCGGAGGAATCGTATCTATCTAAGCCCATCCTACTACAGGCAATGCTGCGGCAGAGAACCTCACCGAGGACATTGTGAAGCTGCTAGTCTTCCTTACAGATAAAGTATCACTGTCTCACAAGTAAGACCATGTTTCTATATAGGAACAGGTGGGTTGTGGCTTAGGGGTAGAATACAGGACTTGAATATTGAAGGTTGTGAGTTCAAAACCTACCCTAGGGCATGAAAAATACTTCCATATTATTTCCATCGCACTGGTCTGTCGGTAGCTACAATAATTCGCCTCTGATATGTTATTTACGGCTACAATTTGACCCATTCAAAAAAATGTGAGCAACCGAAGTGCATACCCAAACATGTTGTATGTAGGTAAAAATTTATTAAACTGTATATTTTGATGTAGAACTAGTAAATTGCCAAAAATAATAGAACAGGGAAATCATTTTCCCATGGAAGCCATCTTTTCTATTCTTGTTGTTCAACATTCAACATAACGAAATGAAGCTTTCAAATTTACAAGATATATATGTAAATGCCAGATAAACACCTTGACACGGGTAGCAATTTTGTTTCTAGTCTGCTGGGTGAGACTTTAAACTGTAGTCCCGTCCATATTTGACCTTAGCTGTTGCTGAGATGTTAAACCCCATTCATTTCATTTCTATAAAGGAATGGGTGGGTATGGAATGACCTGGGGATGTTTGTAGGTTTCAATGCAAGAAGGAGATGGAGTTAGCCCCCTTCTTGCATTGTGGCTGGCATTTCCCTAGAGCAGTCTGTATATCGGACCCTCACTGGTTGAACAGAATCTACAGATCTGATCTGAACCAGTAGCCTATTTCACCAAAATTGAAAAGTATTCTTTTCTAGCAAAGTTTTCTTTCAGGGAGTAATCATTTATTTCCCCGAAATGCATTATGTCATATGGAACTAACGACTGCATATATTTGATTATTAAAAGTATGCAGATTTATTATACTGAATTGATTACATTATCACAGCCAAAATGGCTGTGATAATGTAATAAATTCAGTATAATAAAAATGAATAAATTTATCCGAAAATTGAAAATTTCTCCCTCAATCAAAGTACATGTATACTTTGCTAGATAAGTATACTTTGCAATGTTGATGAAATCGGCTACAGATCTGTTGACTATTCAGAGGCAGCTCTGCAGTGAATCTTGCCCATGTTGATACTTTGTGCTGGTCAGTTGAAAAGCTTATGGAGGCCAGTGCTTCCTGACTTGCCTATTCAAAATAGAGCATATCTTATTTTATCTCGGACAACGTTTAATGCCAAAACTTATTGTGCAAGTAGGTAAGATATTTTCCAATTTGGCTTTTGAAACCAGTGTATTAGATGGTAGAGTCTGCGTGTAGACTCTCTGAGGCTTGTACCTCCATGTCAGAAAAGCGGACGTTAAACCCTATTCACTCACTCACTCACTAGATGGTAGAGTACATACTTTGATGAAATTGGTTAACATACTTGTATAGACCAGCCTTAAATAGGTTACCAAACTTGCAATATGGTAAGTAGGGGCCTAACTGTCCTTGGAATAACTTCCAGGGCATCTTGAATGTTGGTACATTTTTTGGAATTTGTCTGTATGATGTCATGTTGCTTAAACTAAGCAAAGTGACATCACAGACAAATGCTGCCAACTGTAACATCAAGGCTGCCCTGGAAGTTATTCTAAGGGCAGATAGGCCCCTACTCATGATTTTCTAAAAGACTGGGGGCTGTTTCACTGTGCAATATTAGGATCGTCTGGAAATTTTAATTGATGGATTTACATTTATTGAACATAGGCTGCATATGCAGCCTATGCTCAATAAATGTAAATCCAATAATTGTTTGCAAGAAAACATTGTAAATGTGAAATTTACAAACTATCATAATTTTGCACTTACAAACATTTTAAGCCGGCCTTAAATGACCTTAGATGTTGATAGGCCGTTAAACCCCAATAAACAAACATTTTAACAGTACAACGATTAATGAAACGGTCCCCTGGTATATTACTCCGAATGTGTCCCCAGGACGGGACAGACGAAGCAGGCCCTGCCCCTGCTACTGGAGGGCATCCAGTCCATCCTGTCCAACTGCCCCTCGGAGCTGAGAAACCATGCCGGCTTCCAGGAACTCGTCTGGTTCGTTTCAATTGTGGGCCTAATGCACTTTTTTTCACTATTTGTATCACCATGCTGCATGGCCATAGCACCCACGACCGATGCATAGTGCTGCTATGGTGTTATGTTTTGGTGTTTTCAACATGTTTATTGAAAATTTCTTTATGCCACTAAACTTATGAAACTATATCGATTTGTCTGTACTTTTACTTTGGACATAGTTTATGTTTTCAATTGATGTTATTTTGAGTACGGTACTATGGTTTTGGGGTTCTAGACATACTATGTCACAAAACAAACAGCAGGTACTACCTGCTGTTTGTTTTGTGACATTGTATGTCTAGAACCCCAAAATCATAGTATCTTCAAAAGTGTGCTGTGACATTATCTTTCACTCTGCTGTAGTTGTGCAATGATGTTTATTTGAAACTTATGTTGACAAGGATTTCCGCTGTTTGTATTCGAGCCTGTATACCATCCTAAAGTATCATTTAACCCTTAGACCGCTATCTTAATTTTTTTGTCGTCTGCTGTTTATTTTCTATTTTCCATTTTTATCATCAAAAACATGCTTTGACAGCACTTTAGAATAATTTACAACATGCTTTGACAGCACTTCAGAATCATTTCCATTGGAAATGATTCTGAAGTGCTGTCAAACCATGTTTTTATTGAGAAATAAGGCAAGATATAAAAACGACAGCAGACAACAATTGTTGTGAGTAGCGGTCTAAGGTTTAAAATTAACACTTCATACTGCAGAATTATGCTAGCTATCATCAAAAAACACAATTGAAGAGGTCCGTGGAAGAAAGGGGTTAACTCCCTCATGAAGTCAGCCCCCATCTTCACTGACCCCTTCAGTTATCCCCATTTGAGATATGCCATGTGATTTTGTACCTTCAGGCATCTGCGTAATTTCATGAAATACGTTTACAAAATTTACAATATTTTCCGTAAATGGCGTCAAAAGTTGACAAAATGCAGAATTCCGCAACTTTTGACTTTATTTATGAAAAATATTTTTAATTTCGCAAGCGTATTTAATGAAATTATGCAGATTTCCGAAGGTACAAAATCACGTGGCGTGTTTCATTTTACCATGATGTGTCTCAATAACAAAACTTACAATGACACATACCTACTTTGGTTCCAGGCAGAAATTGTGTCCATGCCTTATACAGCTACTGGGGCTCCCCAAGACGGACAGTAAGCCCAAGTCTGGTGGCTCCCAGGACCATGGCCGTGGGGTGGAGGGATCAACAATGTCCTCTAGCCTCAACTCGGCTTCAACCAAAGTTATATACAGGTTAGTGTTTGTGATGTTTATAAATATCTTGTAGCATTTACATGTCAGTGTGTCTTTGCCCATGTTTATAAACATCTATGAGACCTCCTCCATGTTGTCCAGCCTCAACTCGGCCTCATCCAAAGTCATATTAGTGTTTGCCATGTTTATAACATCTTTTCTAGTACACTCTATAAATATCACGCAATCTGATTGGCTGATGGTCATACATTACAGGTATATCATTGTTGATGAACGGTCGCAAATTATTTCAATATGTATTCCTACGCCAGTAGTAAAGTAGTGCATTAGAAATAGGTCAACCGCATTGTAATTTTGAAATTTGCGGCGTATATCAGAAAATGATAGGTCGGAAAATCTGTTTAATGGCGACGCCATTAAACAGATTTTCCGACCTATCATTTTCTGATATACGCCACAAATTTCAAAATTACAATGCGGTTAACCAACCCTATAGTAGCGTTTTGAATATCATGCTTGAAATCATCATGCAGTTTGAGTGATTGATTGATTGAGCTCACCAAGAAAGGCAAGACAATTGAACCCAAATTTAAGCCTTTTCATTGTTTTATTTGTACTTTGACCTCGTTTCGATTGGCAAAGCTTTCTTTTTGCAATAAACTATACATGCTTCATGGATTACATACCGTTTATTTAAACAAGGTGAAGAGAGTATTGTGAAATAATGCACAAGCGAAGATTTCAAGATAATCAGCTCACCTTGTTGAATAAACATTTTTTGATATGTCACACATGATTCTTCATAAAAACAAAGCCTATCAAGCATAAAATATGGACAATAAATAGAGAATAGTAGGTTAGTGCCGTGAATGGGAAAACATATCTGGCAAGGCTCAGGAAACGGGATGGGCGAGGCTCTGCCGAGCATATCCTGTTTCCGTGCCGCGCCAGATATTTTTCCCATTCACGGCACTAACCTACTATTCTATTTATCCCGTCAACACCTAAAAATGGCTTTAAAATGCAAAAATAGTATTGACTGGATATCAAAAATGTTTCACGGCACGGCAAATACACACTGTGTTGACGGGATAAATATGCGAATTAATTTCTGGAGGCGGGCTGTAGTGATGGCGACTGTCACGCGATTCAATGAGTGTCTGAGAAAGTGATTTGATTTGTCGAAGAAACACGTCATTGCGACATTACTGACGTCATTTCTCCATATATGGTAAACAGAGAGTGGTGTAAACTACTGCTGCCAAGTGGTGTAATTCACCGTTAGATTTCTGTAATCTATTGGCTGAAATGTAAGATAATTACTTACCGTAAGCAATATACAGTGCAACCTCTCTACAACAGCCACCCATGGGAAGACGCAAAACTGGCTCTTGTAGAGAGGTGGCTGTTGTAGGGAGGTTAATGCTGAATTAAATATTGTCATCCGCTGTTTATTAACTTTCTTCGATAATTCTTATCAAAAACATGATTTGGCAACATTTTAGAATCATTTCCAAAGGAAATGATTCTAAAATGCTGTCAAAACATGTTTTTATTGAGAAAGAAGGCAAAAGCAACAGCAGACGACAATTTTAGTGCTCAGCAGTCTAAGGGTTAGATATAGAGGAAATCATCCATTTGGGATATAAAATAGCGGCTGTTATAGAGAGGGTGTTGTTGTAGAGAGGTGGCCGTTCGGGGAGGTTCGACTGTACTACAATTCAATACAATTGAATGAGAATAAGTCATGGGATTTGATCGAAAGCATAATTTGTGGTCATCTGAAAATTGTCAATGTATGCCTCCAATAACCATAGTGTCGTATTTTATCATTACAATTTCGTTCTCTGTTTCAGCATATCTGTGTGTCTGGCCAAGATGGTGGCGCCAGTGCGGTCCCTGCGACCGGTTATAGAGTCCCTGTTCCACCGCATCCTGGTATGCCCGGCGCTACAACACAGACATGATGCCCTGAAGGCAGTCAAAGAGGTGTGTACCCCCACTGGGTGGTACCCCGTCTCTATATGACCTTAGCTGTTGCTGGGACGTTAAATCCATTCACTGTCACTTGTTTTCACTGGGTGGATCACAGGTTGCCAATTTGGTGATATGGTGGTGTAATATGCTGTTTTAGACATTGAGAACAACATATGTTGCCTATCTGGGGCCCATTTCACTAAGAATTTTGTAAGTGCAGAATTGAACATTTGCACAGACAAAATCTTTCGTGAATGTGTATGCGGAATATTGTAGCTTTAGGGGGGGGCCATGTTAATGTGACAAGGAAATTTCTAAAAAATCATTCAAACTTGTTTATTGCACGAAGTCTAGTAGCCCCAGGCCACCCAATTAACTTGTATCAAGTAAGTTGATTTGAACTCCAATCTGTTCAGTTAATCAAGTATAAATGCACAGCTTCTTTTTATTGTCTGTGACTGGAGAAATTGGGCTTATGGGTTTCGCGACCAGTGTAGATCCAGATCAGCCTGTGCATCTGCATTTAAATCCTGTCTCCAGTCACAGCCACATATGAGACACGCCATGTGATTTTGTACCTAAGAACATGTGCGATTTCTCATGAAATATATTTACAGAAACAGATGTAGTTTCTGTAAATGATGCCAAAATTTGACGAAATGTTCATTGCAAATGTGGAATAGAATTATGGATTTTCTATGTAAATTTCGTCAACTTTCGATGTCATTGACGGAAAATATCATAAATTTTGTAAATATTTTTCACATTTTCACATGTTCTTAGGTACAAAATCACATGGCGTGAGACACGCCATGTCATTTTGTACCAAAGAACATGTGAAAATGTGAAAAATATTTACAAAATTATATGGTCACTCCATTGCTTCTATTTGTCCTTCAGCTGCTCACCACCCCGGAGCTGCTGTGCGACCTGTGTGTCAGCCATATCCAGGACACCTCCGACGGGGTGAAGGCCACCCAGCACAACGACATGGCTCTACTCTCACTGTAAGTCAACACTGCTGGACTCAGGCCATCATGACTGTTATACACGAGGGACAGATTTGCATCTTAATTTTGGAATATTTTTCATGTTTTACCCCTCTGTTTGAGGTGGAATTGGCTGGATGATTCCTAAAAGAGACTTAAATGTGTACTCTGCTTATTAAAAGGTACACATGTATGTGATTGGGGAAGTCACATTTTGGGTGTGGGTTATACACCTGACATCTGATTAGGATCTCGTTATTTCAGTGTTGAATTTGCAGTTTCGTCCATGCATGTGCAGACTAAATCTACCAAGTCACCCGCCTATACAGGAACATGATGACATTGAAAACTATAAATATCAGGGCTCCAGATGAGGAATTAGTAATTGAGTATTTTCACTCCATCATATCTGAAGCAATTGGGTATTTCAATATTTTAATTGTGTAAAATAAAATCACACTACTGTTTACACATCAACAGACAGCAATTATTGAATAGTTTGCTTCGAAATGAAAACATGTCTTGGCAATACCAAGATGTGTTTTCATGGAAAATAAGAAAAATATGCTATATTTGTGGTCTGTTTATTGTTTTCTGTAGCATGATAAAGGTGCCACAAATTTGTTATTGCTTTTTGATACTCGCTACTTCTGATTTCAATTGGGTTTTTGACAATTTGAATTGGGTATTTACGCAAATACGCAGCTTATCTGGAGATCTGAAAATACGCTACGGAGACCAAGAGCAAGTAAAAAAAACCAACTCAAACCTCACATACAATGACAACATACAAAGATTATATTTATATTCACATGGTGTTTTTTGCAGGATCATGGACTGTGTACAGGAGTGTTGCCATAGTAACGAATCGGCAGTCTGCTTCACCAGTGTGATGTGTGTCGGTGACCTTTTGACCTCCATGGAGCAGCTTACGGCCGGCAGCGGCATCGGCTCCAAGTCGGCCACCTGTATTCACCAACAGTATAGCTATTCCACAGGTAGGTAGACATGTGGCTGTGACTGGAGAATTGGGGCTTATGGGTTTTGCGACCAGTGTAGATCCAGATCAGCCTGTGCGTCCGCACAGTCTGATCTGGATCTGCACTGATCGCCATTCAGTCGATGAAACACCTGTAGCCAATTTCACCAAAATTGCAAAGTATACTTTTCTAGCAAAGTGTACTTTGAGGGGCTAATCATTTATTTTTCCTAAAATGCATTATATCATATAGAACTAACGACTGCATATGTTTGATGATTAAAAGCATGCAGAATTATTATACTGAGTTTATTACATTATCACAGCCAAAATGGCTGTGATAATGTAATAAATTCAGTATAATAAAAGTTAATAAATTTCTCCTTAAATTGAAAATTTCTCCCTCAAAGTGTACTTTAGCAAGATAAGTATACTTTGCAATTTTCGTGAAATAGGCTACTGGCCCCTTTCTAACAAACAGTATAGGTCCTTACCATGCAATAGAACTGTGCTAGAAGATCAGTAGCCTATTTCATCAACATTGCAAAGTATACTTTACTAGCAAAGTATACTTTGAGGGAGTAATCATTTATTTTTCCTGAAATGCATTATTTCATATAGAACTAACAAATGCATATATTTCATGATTAAAAGTATGCAGAATTATTATACTGAATGTATTACATTATCACAGCCATTAAATGGCTGTGATAATGTAATAAATTCAGTATAATAAAAATTAATAAATTTATCATAAAATTGAAAATTTCTCCTTGAAAGTATACTTTGCTACTAAAGTATACTTTGCAATGTTGATGAAATAGGCTACATGAGTTGTACTGGTCACAATCCCATAAGCCCCATTTCTCCAGTCACAGCCACAATTTATTGACTATTCCATAGGTTTTTATTATGCCCCCTGGAGGCATGTAGTGTTTGACTGTGTGTCCGTGTTTCTGTGTGTCCAGCATATGAAGAAGTTCGCCAGAGTTTCTCTATTCTGTCATAACTTCTATATGTCTTGAAGGATTACTTACATATATCAACACAGCATAATTGTGGACAAATGCCACACATTCATGCTGCCCTTAATATGGCCTTGACCTTTTGACCTTGACAACTTTGACCTGTTTCACACATTTGTAAGTTCGCTGGAGCTTCTCATTTCTGTCACAACTTCTATATCCCTTGATGGATTACTTTCATATTTAAATACATCATACTTGTGGACAAATGCCACACATCAACACTGCCCTTAATATGACGTTGACCTTTTGACCTTCATAAATGTGCTTGTGAATACTTATCACTTTGGTTAATTAACTTTGCCACAGTTTCTCCAATCTGAAACCGGGGGCATTCGTATGCCACACTTCTTTTTTCTTATCAAATCACATTGATTATTTATTATTGATTGATTTATTATATACCTATCCATGATATATATGTAAGGGTACCATGAAATAAAAACCATATGCTTTCACTTGTAAAAATAACATTTACTTAAGGTGAAATAACGGTACTTGTGAAATATTATGTTTGAAGTATCCTGCTCTTCTGGGCTCTCTTTGGTTTTTACCTAATATCTGTTTTGAATCTGTGACGACATGATATCAGCTACATGTTTTGTGAACTGAAATCTCTCGGGTTACATTAGCCCGCTACTAATTATACTCCAAGCATATGAAGTATGTCACGGTTAAGTTTTTGTCATTCCGTCCGTCCGTAAGATTTGCCTTAAAGTTTCAGGCGTCGTCTGGGGGTATCTGTGAGCCTCTGCTGTCTGGGGGTATCTGTGAGCCTCTGCTGTCTGGGGGTATCTGTGAGCCTCTGCTGTCCGGGGGTATCTGTGAGCCTCTGCTGTCCGGGGGTATCTGTGAGCCTCTGCTGACTTGGTCTAGTGTGATCATACATTATATATAAATTTATTTTAAATAACATACAGTGGAACCTCGCTAAACCGGACACCCTTGGAGGTCCCCAGGGTGTCTGGTTTAGAGAGGTTCCACTGTAAAACAGACAGACAACTTCTCCAAGACACACGTGGGTGCTTTGCGATCACGAACACAGACATACTCAGCGGAGATAAATGGCAATGAACCCGATTACAATTAAGTAGAACTAACTTTTATTTGTGTCCGGTTTAGAGGGGTTCGACTGTACTTGATTTGTAAATAAGTAATAATTCACTCCATATGAACCCAATCATTCAATACCCTGGGTTGTCGCCAATTTCCTATTTATCCAAAGATGCTTTAATAATTCATGATTTCCACACAATGTTCATGTAGAAGTTGCAGTGCCTTCTTGTATTGTTGCCCTGACAGCTTTCACAAAACGAGAAAAGTCATGTGATTTTGTACCTCAGACAATCTGTGATATCGCATGAAAATTTTTTTACAGTATTTTCCGTAAATGATGTCGAAAGTTGACGAAATGTTCAAAGCAAATGCGGAATAGAATTCCGCATTTGCTTTGAACATTTCATCAACTTTCGACATCATTTGTGGAAAATATCACAGTTTATGTAAAGATTTATTCCTAAAAAGGAAAGCAGGTTCATAGGTACCAAATCACATGGCTTGTCTCATATCTCTATCACCAGGTAATATCGGTCATTGTGAGAAGCCGGAGCAGAACCACGTAGACCCAAGCCAACCTGGCCACACGCCGGCCTTGACCAACCATATAGACTGTGCCCCGCGGTCCCAGGTGGGCATCATGACAAGCCTCAAGGCTATGGAGCGGCACAGCGCCCTGCACTATATAGACGAGCTGTGTAAGGTCCTGCCCGACCTGCTCTGTCTCTCCACGGTGTCTGAAGTGGACACGGCACTCCAAAAGTTTGCCTCAGAGTGTTCCTCAAGTACGTACAGTCTACACTCGTTTACTCAAATTTGAGTTGACGAAAGTTATTATATTGGAAAACATGTACATCGGACCAAGAATTTGACTTTGAGTTATCAGTAATTTGAGGTAACTAGTGCAGACTATATGTGACTGTGACTGGAGAAATGTGGCTTTATGTGATTTGTGACCAGTAATATAGCACACTTGTGTAGCCTGATAACGATATATATTGCTTGTTAGAAGCATGGTGTGTGTTTCATTGATCCAATGTATGTATGTACACCCCATGTGTAATTTACACTGGAACATTTGCTTTGCATACAAATGACTGGTTGTTTTTCAGAAACCCACACACCAAAGCGGCGTGATTCCAACCCGGGAGACGAGTGTTCGCCCTACTTCAGTATGGTGAATGCCGACAGTATCTACAGCACGACCTACACTGCCCTCTGTCTCTCCCTGCAGCTCGCCACATCCGGCTACTACGACAGTGGCGATGCTTCGCTGATCTCTATGTCAGAGGTATAATACTCGTGATGTAGTCCATCGAGAGTATTAATCATTTCACCCCTAAATGTACAGTGCAACCTCTACAACAGTCACCCATGGGAAGACACAAAACTAGCTGTTGTAGACAGGTGGCTGTTGTATGGAGGTTAAATATAGAGGCAATTTGGATATAAAATAGTGGCTGTTACAGAGAGGGGTCTGTTCTGCCCTCCCAAGTCAAACTGCAGTGTCTGTTAAATTGCAGTATCTGCACTATGATGCTATGCTGACCCTGTGCAATCATCCCAAGTCAAACTGCAGTATCTGTTAAACTGCAGTATCTGCACTATGATGCTATGCTGACCCTGTGCAATCATCCCCACCTGGGGATGATTGCACAGGGTCAGCATAGCATCATAGTGCAAATACTGCAGTTTAACAGATACTGCAGTTTGACTTGGGAGGGCAGTGTTGTAGAGAGGTGGCCATTTGAGGAGGTTTGACTGTATAACCTGTTCTGTTTAGTGTTAATTTGTGAATACATGTATTTATACAAAAAATACAGTATTGTTTCAAAATCATAAAAGGGATGGGTTGTGGTCTAGGGGTAGAGCATTGGACTTCAATATCGGAAGTTGTGAATTCAATCCACAAAAAAAAAGCCAAGGTCCCTTTCCTATATGACCTTAGCTGTTGCTGGGACGTTAAACCCATTCACTTTCAAAATCATGAAAGTAATGACAAATGCTGCAGATCCTGATGCTAATCTGGATCTACAGTGTTTGCTAATGTTGGCTTTGTCATCGGTTGGGTGAAAAAGGTTTATGTTACGACTACAGTTGAATGCTCTTTCCATGTGACACAGAAATATTTCCTATGATTATTATGTACGAGTATTAAATAATAGCCATTTAACCCTTAGAATGCGAGAAACGGAAACAGTCGTCTGCTGTTGTGTTATATTTGTCTTTTTTCTGAATAAAGAACATGTTTTGACAGCACTTTAGAATCATTTCCATTGGAAATGATTAAAACATGTTTTGACAGCACTTTAGAATCATTTCCATTGGAAATGATTCTAAAGTGTTGTCAAAGCATGTTTTTGATGAGCAAAATGGAAGATAAAAAATAAAGAACAGACGACAAATTTTAATTCAGCATTGAAGGGTTAATCAGCGAAACAGTCCGATAGGGCCTCCACTGGTCATCATACAGTCACGAAATGAAACTTAGTATTGCTAGCATTGGAGATACATTTTGGCATTACAATATGTTCCATTATGTATGTTTAACCCTTTCAACACTACAGACCTGTATAGTGGTATTGGCAAACAGTGTAGATCCAGATGAGTTTTGGGTTGTGCGACCAGTGTATATCCATGTCAGCACAGTCTGATCAGCATCTGCAACATTCGCCATTCCATTTATGAAACACCGCTGTTTAGTCCGAACCTACACTGGTCACAAATCCCATAAGCCCAATTTCTTCAGTCACACCTAGGGGTTAGAACACCTTACTTCCAATCCAGAGGTTGTGGGTTCAAACCTCGCCTAGGGCATCAACAAATGCTTTCCTAGTATTTCCATGCCGCTGGTCTGTCGGATGAGACTTTAAACTGTGGTCCCGTCTCTATATGATCTTAGCTGTTGCTGGGACGTTAAACCCTTTCACTTTTTTCAGTCACAGCCATATATATATACAATGTATATCACTGTTACAGAGAGAGTTCACCGACTGTGTACTAGATACGGACATGTTCCTGTATCTGTCGCCCGACTGGCTGGCCGACGTCTACACGTTCACCCTGAAGAAGAACCTTCTCATCGAGGCGGGCTGGGACATATCCCAGGACAGTGCCCTTATTGCCACGCTCAAAGGTGAGAATCCATGTTGGTTCATCGGAGATTTAGGTGTATACTATTTTCAAGTTCAACCGGACTGGATAATACCAGGTCAGTGTCTATTCATATGATAGTGTGATATCTTGTGAAAAATATTTACAAAATTTGCGATATTTTCCATAAATGACTTCAAAAGTTAACGAAATGTTCTCCATTTGCTATGAAAATGTTCTCATCTCACGACGTCTTTTACAGAAGATATCACAGGAAACTTGTACATGTACATGTTTGTTCCTAGCCCAGCCTGATAAACTTCATATCAAAACATACTAGTATGGTGGTCTATTTATCAGCCCATCTGTTTGTTGAATGGATGCTGTTGACCCCAGTCAATTAATCTATTTTTCAGGTAACATTTTCTGCTGGTGGTGAAAAATAACATCCAACAAAATTTGAGTATGTTTCTTATTTCTCCGGACTCAATTCTAATGAAATTCCAGACATATTCATGTACTTATAGGGAGAAATAAAAGAAAATATAACAAATTGTCGTCTGCTATTTTTATGCCCCCGCCACCGAATGGTGATGGGGGCATTATAGTGTTACCGGCGTTCGTACGTACGTCCGTCCGTCCGTCCGTCCGTCCGTCTGTCCCAAAACTTTAATGCTCGGGTAAATGGCTTATAATTTATGTTTCCTTGCTCGGATCTGCTTCACATTCCACACACGCATTGCTCCAATGGTCCTCTACTGCCCTGTGACAAATCCACATTCGTCCCGCCCCCGCTAAGCCCAAGGTCAAGGTCACAGACTTGGTGCGTTCGAAACCTTAATACTCGGGTAAATGGCTTATAATTTCTGTTTCCTTGTTTTCAAATGTGTCTCATTTTCTTTGGCTGCCTGCGGGGGCATTCGTGTGCCGACAGGTGACATTTCTAGTTTAAATTCCCAGCATGCGAAGAGTTAATGGCAAATCTAATGTGGTTTGTGTCGAAATGAATGCATGCTTGTTTGTGTTGCATCATTACATTGACGTGATTCATCATGAAACATCAGTAAAAGTAATTAACCGTTTCAACACTACATTCCTCTATAGCGGTGTTTGCAAACAGTGTAGATCCAGATGAGCCGTCATCAGGATCTGCACTTTCTGCGAATCATTTTCATATTTCTTAGGAAAAAACATGCCCCTATTCATAAATAGACTAGTCTGAAAATCAGTTTGTGACGATTGGGTATGTCGGAAAATTAACATATTTCAAAATCCATTCCAGTTATGTAGGGGTGAAAGGGCTCATGTAAATAAAATGAAATTATTATCGATTGCACAAAAACTAAAAATTGCAATGCCATTATTTATTATTATTTAACCCTTACTTCACTGAATTAAATGTCGTCTGCTGGAAATGTTTTATTTTCAATATTTTTCGACAAAACCCTTGTTTTGACAGCACATAAGAATCGTCTCCATTGGAGACGATTCGCATGTGCTGTCAAAACCAGTTTTTTGTTAAGAATTAAAGCAAAAACAGCAGACGGCAATTTCCGTCAACAGGGTAGGAAGGTTAACAAACCCCTATTTTTTGGTTAGGTGATTTATAGATATAAGTTTGTTAATGAATATGATGCGAAGAGCACTCTATGCCAATCCTGTTCTACACTACAGATGTGAATGGTGTGGGTAGCAGTGAGCACGGCAGCCAGATGTTACAGGACAACACGCGCCCCGACTTTGACGCGGACCCCCAGACCTGCGACCAGTCTGTCGTGGATGCCGGCAGGCTGCTGTCACGACGCATCCTATCCGAGTGCTGGTTTTGTATGTTGGACGTCCTGTCTGTGTTGCTTAATGGCAAGAGTGGTTGTGGTGTGACGAGCAGCTTGGCCGTACTGCTGGGCACGGACAGCGCGAAGGAGGAGGGGGTGCGGGCGCGGGACGCCATCTGTCACAGCCTCGACGGTCTACAGAGGGCCGCCAAACTGTGCTGCAGTCTCGGTACGGCTTGTGATGTACCATGATTTTCATTAAATACGTTTACAAAATTTACAATATTTTCCATAAATGGCGTCAAAATTTGACAAAAATTTCAGACTACACGCGGAATTATATTCCGCATGTACTCTGAACATTTTTTCAACTTTTTACTTTATTTATGAAAAAATATTGTAAATTTATTTATGAAATTACGCAGATGTCCGAAGGTACACAATCACATGGCATGTCTCGTATGGGTCCAATGGAAATGATTCTGAAGTGCTGTCGAAGCATGTTGTAAATTATTCTAAAGTGCAGTCAAAGCATGTTTTTGATGATAAAAATAGAAAATAAACAGCAGATGACAAAAAAATTAAGATAGCGGGTAAGGGTTAAACCATTAGATTTATGATATTTCAAGTTAGAATAGAATAGAATATTTATTCAGGAATACCAATAATACAAAGATGTCCACCGTACATAAACATGATATTAACTAGAAGAAGATATAAGAATACATGGACAAGATAAAATATCACATTTATGATATAAAAACAAAACTATCTAAGCAACAAGACCACTGCAATAAAATTGCAAATTATATTTGTTTCATCAATATCTTCAGGGTTGACTAGTTTCAGTAATTGTGGGAAAATGCAAAATAAAAATGTTACAATTTATGAATGCAATGTTTCGCTGCAGGCCTACAAGAGAGGTGTAGTGCCGTGTTCGCCCAGCTAGCCAACACGTCGTGTGTGATGGAGGATTTCCCACGGTCCCCGCCGCCCACCACCGACCGCGGAAACCAGAAGGCGGGGCCCCCAGGCAAACAGAAGCTGGTTCAGCTCCATGCCACACATGTCCTGAGCATGGACGCCATTCTGGTCACCGGGCTCGAGATGGGCAGCCATTCCTCTGACTGCTGGAAACACGTCTTCAGGTGCGTACACTGTTTGGGATGTACAAGTCTCAACTTGGCAGCATGCTCATGAAGAGAGACCTGGGGCCCGTTTCACTAAACTTCTTACGACTAAAATGTTCGTAAGTGCAAATTTATGATAGTCTGTAAATTTCACATTAACATTGTTTTCCTGTAAATAAATATTGGATTTACATTTATTGAGCATAGGCTGCATCTGCAGCCTATGCTCAATAAATGTAAATCCAATAATTGAAATTTACAGACGATCTTAAATGTTCACTTACGAACATTTTAGTCGTAGGAAGTTTAGTGAAACGGCCCCCTGTAGCCTATTTTACCAAAATTGCAAAGTATACTTATCTTGTTAAATGAAATTTGTTGTAACCCGGATATTCGTATTAGGTCAATTCCTGATACAGCAATATGTTGTTGGTCAGTATTTGGCCAATACAAAGCTTGTTACATGATACATGTCTACACTGTTGCAGATGCTGTGCATTTATATCGGAACTGGAGCACACATACTTCAGCAGCGGGAACAACCACTCGAGCCTACCCAGAATACACCAGGCTCCTGCCGTGGGCACCAGCATGCTGCAGGGGTAAGCAACATTTCACACATCTTACCCATCATCAATTATTAACCCATTAAAGACGGGATACAATTATAGTAATATGACATTTTTATGAGAAAAAAATCCTTATTTTCTTCATTTCATCTCGAAAGTATATGTTGTTACCACTGGTTTACAACCGTCTCGATGAGACGGTTCAAACGAGTGGCAACAACATATACCTTCATGGAGAAATAAACAAAATAATGAGATTTTTTTTACAAAAATTGTCGTGTCCTTAGACAGAATCTTCAGATCATTGGAAACACAGATATTCCTGAGCTGTGTAGGCTGTAAATGAGATGGTCCAAATAAGTGAAGCAGTCATTATTCGTTTAACCCTTTCCACCCAACAACCGCTGGACCCCTTACAGATTTTGGTTGCTTCACAGCTGAAAATCGAACCCCCTTTTGAAAATGCTGGTTTAGTTTAGTTTAGAATAATTGAGTTTAATAATATTTGATTATAACTGCTAAAGGCATGGATACAAATGCAGGTAGCAACAGAGATGACTAAATAACATGCAAATGCGGTAGCAACAGAGATGACTAAATAACATGCAAATGCAGGTAGCAACAGAGATGACTAAATAACATGCAAATGCAGGTAGCAACAACAGAGATGACTAAATAACATGCAAATGCAGGTAGCACAACAGAGATGACTAAATAACATGCAAATGCAGGTAGCAACAGAGATGACTAAATAACATGCAAATGCATGCAAGATCTAAAACAAACAGGTAGCATACATGCAAATGCAGTAGAGCAACAGAGATGACTAAATATCATGCAAATGCAGGGTAGCAACAGAAGGCATGGGACTAAAATAACAAGCAGAAATGGCAGGTAGCCCTTCAGAGTTGACTTAACAAATAACATGCAAATGCTGGTAGCAGCAACAGAGGATGGACTATAATAAACATGCAAATGCGTTATTTGGTAGCAACAGAGTCTGACTAAATAACAATGCAAATGCAGGGGTAGCAGCAACAGAGATGACTAAATAACATGCAAATGCAGGTAGCAACAGTGATGAATAAAATAACATGCATAATGCCCATGTGCCGGGTAGGCAAACAGAGATGACTAAATAACATGCAAATGCAGGTGCAACAGAGGATGACTAAATAACATGCAAATGCAAAGGTAAGCAACAGGAGATGACTAAAATACAAATGCAAATTGCGGGTAGAAACAGAGATGACTACATAACATGCAAATGACTGGTAGCAGCAACAGAGATGCATAAATTAACATGCAAATGCAGGTAGAACAGAGATGACCTTAAAATAACATGGCAAATGCAGGTAGCAACAGAGAAGATAAATAACATGCAAATGCGGTAGCAAAACAGAGAGACTAAAAATAAAACAAATGACATTGATTGCAGCAACAGAGATGGAATAAATAACATGCAAATGCAGGAGCAGCAACAGAGATGACTAAATAAACATTGGCAAATGCGGTAGCAACAGAGATGACTTAAAAAACATGCAAATCAGGTTAGAACAGGAGGATGCCTAAATAAACATGCAAATGCAGTTGCAACAAGAGATGATAAATAACCATGCAAATGCAGGTAGCAACAGAGAATGGACTAAATAACATGCCAAATTGCAAGGTTAGCAACCAGGAGATGACTAAATAACATGAAATGCAGGTAGCCAACAGAGATGACTAAATAACAATTGCAAATGCATGGGATGGGCTACTAAGTTATATCAACTTAGTTACAGCCTTCCCCCCAAAACATGCTGGTGACGCCCATGTGCCATTATTGTGTTGACAGCGAGGAGTGTATGTATGTATTATTGTGTTGACAGCGAGGAGTGTATGTATGTATTATTATTATTGTGTTGACAGCGAGGAGTGTATGTATGTATTATTGTGTTGACAGCGAGGAGTGTATGTATGTATTATTATTATTGTGACACGAGGAGTGACAGCGTTTGGAGTGTGTAGTATTGTGTTGACAGCGAGGATGTATGTATGTATTATATTATTGTGTTGACAAGGCGGAGGGTGGAAAAAAGTGTAATGTATGTATTATTGTTGTTGAACAGCGAGAGTGTAGGTATGTTATTATTATCTTGTGTTGACAGCGAGAGTGTATGTATTATTATTGTGTTGACAGCGAGGAGTGTATGTATGGTATTATGTGTTGACAGCGCGGAGTGATGTATGTATATTAATGTTGACAGCGAGGAGTGTATGTATGTATTCATTATTTATTGTTTGTTCACAGCGAGGAGTGGGTATGTATGTATTATAGTGTATGACGAGCGAGGAGTGTATTATTAAAATTATTATTGTTCACAGCGAGGAGTGTATGATGTATTATTGTGTTGACAGCGAGGATGTATTATGTTATTATTGTGTTGACACTTAGGAGTGTTGTATGTATTATTATTATTGTGGTTCACCGCGAGGAGTGTATGTATGTTATTATATTATGTGTTTTCACAGCGCGGAGTGTATGATGTAATTATTAATATTGTGTTCACAGCGAGGAGTGTATGTTATTTATTATTTTTATTATTGTTGTCACAGCGAGAGTGTATGTATGTAATTATTATTAGTTGTTCACAGCGAGGAGTGTAATGTATGTATTATTGTGTTGACAGCGAGGAGTGTATGTATGTATTATTGTGTTGTCAGCGAGGAGTGTATGTATGTATGTATTATTATTATTGTGTTGACAGCGAGGAGTGTATGTATGTATTATTGTGTTGACAGCGAGGAGTGTATGTATGACGTGCCAATGGTGCCCACGGTGCCGGTGGCCCCCAGGATCAACGTGGCGAGCCTGATCCGCCAGAGTCGGGTGGAGTCGGGGTGGGACCGGTCGGCCAGTGGGGGTGGGGTCCTCAACGCCAAACAGGCGTCCCTCGCCCTCTGTGGCCTCTCACAGCAGGTGGACAGGTACGGCTCGTGTCGGTATTATGTTTGCACCATTTCACACTTCAATTTTCATCACACAGGCTTGCAGTCGGCGTGATATAGTCGCCGCTTTTGATGTGCATCTGGCATGTGATCTGGCATGTATCTGGCATGTGTGTCCGGCAATTGCGTTAAACATTTTTATGTACCAACAGCAGAGCTCCAGTTGACGTGCGTAATTTGGAGGTAAATTTCTTATTTCTCCATCAAAAATGGCAAGTTGGGAGTTCTTTAGAATCGTCTCAATGAGACGATTCTAAAGGACTCCCAACGAGCCATTTTTGATGAATAAATACAAAATTTCACCCCAAGTTGGTCAAATTACGCACCTTAACTGGAACTCTGACCAACAGTCTGATTGACTCTAACCGCATACATAAATACATACTGCGACCATCAAATACCTTAGCGGGCATGATAAGCTGGCTGAGGCCATCTAGTTAATGTACCTAGCTGCACATTGACGAAATGCATCTGAACAAAGGGCTGTGTAAGCTCTGGCACCAATGTATCGTAGTCAATCCAAATTAAAAAACTGCTGTCACTGCCATTTCACTAGTGAAAAACTATTATATTTCTATACATATACTTTCATTAACAGTACTTTCATTACCCCTTGAAATTAAAAATAAAAATTCTTTAAATTGGTTTCCTTCTTTGTATACAAAAATTCCTGAAATGTTCATACAAATCAAAAATAATACCTGAAATTCAATGTTAATGAAAGTACTGATATTTATTTACTGGTTTTGTCACATGTAATGTTATCTGATAAATTGAATACTATTCTATTGTCGATATTAAATCAGCTCAGAAACAATAGAAATTCCTTGTTTCCTAGTAAGTCGGAAACGGGCTTTATTCCAAGTGGTCTATTTGTTGTGTTCCGCACATCTTGATTGGTACAAAATCACATGGCTCATCTTATATGAGCAACACTTATGTTTGCCATCCGTACCTCCCTCCGTGGCAGGTTGTTTGAGGATGCGGCGAGCCACCTGAACCTCTCTGCCCTGCTGGCGTTCCTGTCCGACCTGTGTGAGTCGAGCAAGCAGCAGCTGAGCAAGTTGTCGCGGCGGCTCGGGGAGGAGGTGGAGGGGGCGGCCGACCACCACCACCTGCCCACCAACTCCCTCCACCTGTACCGCCTCCACAACGTCATGATGAAGGTCGTACACAGTGACCGGCCACTCATACACCTCCTCAAGGCGTGGACCGTTGTATCCTCATATCTCGTAGAGGTAATACAACATGGCTTAGTCAGGGTGCCTGCTTCTGTAATACTATTGGAATCATCAGCTTTCAAAAATACTGGTTGAAGGCCGAAAAGTTTATACACAGATAAATTATCTTAATTTATTTCTATTCCTAATAATTTCAATTATATTTAAAAATGATTAAAATGGTGTTAAAACCCATTTTTTATACGACCGTTTTTAAAAAACGGTACATATTATGTTTTACCGCACGGCGGGCGGGCGGGTGGCTGAAGAAAAAGCGCATAGTTCGTGTACACAACTCCTCCGAAACCGTTCAGTCGATCGATCTGAAACTATACACACATCTTCTACACATATTGAAAATGTGCACCTTGGTGTTTTTATGCCGAATATCACCTTTTTAACTTAGCCATTTTTTCTACATTATTGTATCCAATTCCCTATCATTTCTACTTTACTTTCTACTTTTCTATCTCTGCCTAAATTAGTATACATAGTTAGCACAACGAGATGAAGAAATAATTCTATAGACTTTCTAATTCTCATTAATGTTTCTTACCTTGGTGACAGCTTCACATTTCTGCGTCTTCGCTGTCTGGCCCATATTCGACGGGCGTATTTTGTGACTTGCGGCACTCTTGTTCATAGTTTGTCTAGTGTACTTGCGTGTATTTTTTTTATGGCGTTTTGCATCGAAATCAGTGACATAAAATACAAGATGGTGTCACTCGGAGCAAATGGAAAGTGAACAAATGTGGGGTTTTCTCAATATTTTGTTTTTCGCATTTGAAATTTCGAATCTACAGAATGTTGGCGAGCCGAAAAATTCCTACGTGTTTCCTGCTTTGCCTGATAAACATGATATCAAAAGACTGGCTTGGCATTGTCTATATAATTTGTAGCTACCCATTGTTCGACATGTCGTGTTTGATGTAGCAATTACCAACTGTATAATCCTTTGTCCCTACAGGCGTCCGGTCACAGAGACGGCAGTATATCCAAGATGGCGGTCACATGTGTGCACGATTACATCATCGCACTGATGGCCAATCACAGCGAGCTGTCTCACTTCCACACCAATGAAATGCTGTGTAAGACGTTTGAAAATATCCTGTGCTTGGAGCTTTGTGACGGAGATGTCCAAGATCAGGTGAGTGGACACGACGCTGGCTACCCAGTTCTGGTGCTTAGTGTGCAATTGGCAATTTGTAATATAACCCTTTATATATAACACTACATATAATACCTCTATAACGGTGTTTGCAAACAGTGTAGATCCAGATGAGACGGCTCGTCACGAGCCGTCTCATCAGGCTCTGCACTTTTTGCAAGTAATTTTTGTGAACAGACACACCCCTTTTTCGTAAATTGACTAGTCTGAAAACCATTTTGTGACAAAAAAATAACATATAAAAATCCATTCCAGTTACTTAGGGGTGAAATGATTAATAGAAAAAGTGCATGAATGCAGTTTACATTTGGTCTACACTGGTGTACTACTGTTGCTGTTTGCCATTCAGTCACTCAAGTAAGCTACCTGCTAACAGGAAAATAATTACTCCAATCCTACTGAGGGATGGGTTGTGGCCAAGGGGTTAGAACACCTGACTTCCAATCCAGAGGTTGTGGGTTCAAACATCGCCTTGGGTATCAAAAATACTTTCATAGTATTTCCGTCCCACTGGTCTGTCAGATGAGACTTTAAATTGTGGTCCCGTCTCTATATGACCTTAGCTGTTGGTGGTACGTTAAACCCATTCACTTTCACTTTTCCAATCCTACTGAGTGAATGTGCAATTATTGTCGATGTTGTCAGGTATCTTTTCTCAAATGGCCCGTGACATAGTGGTTAGAACATCTGACATCCAATCTAGAGGTTTTGGGTTCAAACCTCCCCTGAGGCATAAAAAAATACCTCCATAGTATTTCTATCCCACTGGTATTTTGGATGAGACTTCAAACCGAGGCCCCATCCGTAAATGACCTCAGCTGTCGTTGGGATGTTAAACCTATTCACTTCACATTTTGTTCTCAAATAGGTACCCATATTCACTTGCAGATTGTGTGCTAATAGTTTTCAAATTTGGATTGACTGATACATTGTATCATTGTCAATGTTTAACTATCCTTTGTTATCGGTCAGCGTGTATTCACTCAATGCGCAGCTAGATACCTGATACAATTACAGATGTGTGCTGTATATGTAGTTATGATTGGCGAAATGGCACTTATGGTTTTGCGACCAGTGTAGATCCAGATCAGCCTGTGCATCCGCAGTCTGATCAGGATCTGCACTGTTTGCCATTCCATCAATGAACTCCTGTCATGCTGCTAACAAGCAATATATATTGTTAGCAAGCTACAGGTGTGTGCTACATGATCAGAAGCTACACTGGTCATACATCCCATACATCCCATACATTCTATTTCTCCAGTCACTACCACATGTGAGACATTTTTCATGTAATATCACGTTTTCTTGGGTACAAAATCAAATGGTGTGTCTCATGTGGTTAGACTGTGAGCTGCCCCTGTACTGTCCCTTTTTGGTGTCTCACTTGGGTGGTCGCTTCATGCACGTTTGACTGTATATCATTACAGATTGTGTGCTGTATATGTGAGCTGGTGGAGGCGTCGGCGACAGAGATCCGGTCCGGCTGGCGCCCGATATTCGGTGCCCTGCGTGCGGTGAGGATCGAGTACACGACCCTGGAGGAGGTTAACGAAGCGAGACAACGACACGTGGAGGCCGTACTGGACGTGTTTGACGTCTACCTCAGCACAGACAACATACTCGTGTTTGCCAGTGCCATGGTCGATTGTATCCTCTGCCTCATGAAGTATGTCAGGGGACCCGGTAAGTGAACTTGATTTGTGTACTTGATATTTGTATGCCACCGAATGGTGAGGGGGGCATATAGTGTTACCGGCGTCCGTATGTCCCATATGTCCGTCCGTACGTCCGTACGTCCCAAAACCTTAACGCTCTGGTAAATGTCTTATAATTTCTGTTTCCTTACATGGATCTGCTTGATATTTCACACATGCATTGCTCTAATGGTCCTCTACCACCCTGTGACAAATCATGTAATCCTGAAACCTGTAAACCAGTCTTATAGATAGGTTACAGAACTTGGAATATCACAAGTAACCTCACAAGACCTAATTATGGAGCACAGATCGTGCCCCATAATTAGGTCTTGTGAGGTTGCTTGTTAAAATTCGCGAAATTTGTCGGTTTAGACAAGTTTCAACAATGTGATGTCAAATCAACAAATTCTAACCACACGGCTGGAAGTGTCCTAAGGGAAGTTACTCTTGCTTCTCCAAGTTCGGTAACCTATTTATGACACTTGTCTGTGTTTATAGGTGAGTTTGATGACAGTAAGGTGGTTTATATGCCAGTCTAATAAGTAGGTTACAGAACTTGTTTTGGTAGCCTATTTATGACAGTGTGTGATTACAGGTGAGTTTGACGACAGCGACGTGGAGGACTCGGACTCTGTAAACGACGCGGTGCTGGCACCGCCGTGCTCGGAGAACCTGTGTATCCCCGCCCTCCAGTACCTGAAGCAGTGCTCCATCATCCTACAGTCCATGTGGAACATGCCAGCCTGCCCCGTCTTCCATGGCGCCAAACGGTAAGTTTCTCATCAATCAAATATGGAAAGTCATTGATTTGCCTTAGAAAAACTTACAGGGTAGCCTTGATGTTGCAAGTGGCGGCTTTTGTTAGTTTGACATCACGTTGCTTAGCATAATAAACTAAGCACTAATCAATGTTACGTTACGTCAAATAGACAAACTGTGCCAAACAAGTTCTAAGGCAAGTTACTTGTGATTTTTCAGGTTCTGTAACCTATTTACAAGACTCATCTATGGCCTGCATCATGTCAATATACCCCGGCATACGAAGTCCGTTTGTCCGTCCGTCCATGTTAAAAGTTTTTTTTTTTTTGTCCAAGGTCAAGGACAAATTACTTTCGTGTTTTGTGTTAAAGTTTTCAGGGACCCATTATCTCTGCAACTGTTAGTCGGATTGACTTCAAACTTCATATACTTCCTCATCATCATCCATATTTTCATTCCATACCACACCCATGCAGCCTTCATGTCCAAGGTTAAGGTCAAATTACTTAGAAATTTGCGTTAAAGATTTTTAAATATTTGCGTTAAACTGTTTATTTGTCGGTCCAGGCGGTGGCCGGTGGTATACGTGAGCCCCTGCTCACTTTCTCTAGTTCCGTCCTTACGTCTGTTTGTCTGTCCATCCGTTAAAGTATGGTAAGTCGGATTGACCTCGAACTTCATATACTTCATTACAATTTAGAATTTTGCGTCCGTGAGATTTGCGTTAAAGTTTTCGGGTACCCATTATCTTTGCAAGTCGGATTGACTTCAAACTTCATATACTTCCTTATCATCATCCATATTTTCATTCGATACCACACCCATGTGGCCGTCACGTCCAAGGTCAAGGTCAAATTACTTAGAAATTTGCGTCCGTAAGATTTGCGTTAAAGTTTTCGGGTACCCATTATCTCTGCAAGTCGGATTGACTTCAAACTTCATATACTTCCTTATCATCATTCATATTTTGATTCCATACCACACCCATGCGGCCTTCATGTCCAAGGTCAAGGTCAAATTACTTAGAAATTTGCATCCGTAAGATTTGCGTAGTTTCGGGTACCCATTATCTCTGCAATGGTAAGTCGGATTGACTTCAAACTTTATATACTTCCTTATCATCTTCCATATTTTCATTCCATATGACACCCATGTTTCATGTCCAAGGTCAAATTACTTAAAAATTTGCGTTAAAGTTTTTTTTAATATTTGCGTTAAAGTTTTTATTTGTCGGTCCAGTCTTAATATCACCACAATTCAATCTGTATTTGTTCTTATAAATAGTTCTACCTATTACTGCAAAGTCACTTAACCAATATTTCCGAACATACCTTCAAAATACTTTCTCAAAATATTGCAGTTTGATTTGTTTACCCTACGAGTAGCTTTGCTAAATCACATTGCTGACTTTTGAGTTCCGATTTCAGGTACACATTCATACAGATTTATACATGTATTACAAAAGTCCTGTGTCAGTTCCCAAATACATGTATTGCAGCAAACCATATCCACGGCACGTAGCAGGAATTTATTGATTTTCTTCCTTATTAAATAGGGAACAAATGATAAAAAAATAAAACAAATTTAAAAACACTGTTTGCTTTTTGCAGCTCAACTAAGTAAGTTTTCAACTTTATTACAGTATTTTCACTACAGACTGTACTCAATTTGAAAATCAATGCGTATTTTCACATTGCTGTGAGTATTTTGTACTCCCATTTTTGATAATCAATGTGTATTCTGCTAAAATAAGTGTGTAAAATACGGGAATATGCATCTTATCTGAGAAAGTCAGAGAAATAAAAAATTGCCATGAAAACCAAAAACTGTTACCAAAGAACAATACTTATTAGAGCATGATCACAAACATGAGTGTGGCAGTCATGTTGTTTCTACTTGTTTGACTAGCCAAACTATCAAAACCCAATTGTTTAACCGGTCCAGTCACGCCATTTGACGTCATACAACTTTCCTGTAAATGTTCCAGAATACAGGCAGATTCGTCTGTGCGATGTGTAGATGCCGCCATACCCAATATGGACTTTGACAAGTTCTCCAAATACTTTGTCACTGATGCTGATGGTGCTACAAAACTTGGTGCACAGAACTTGCCAAAGACTATGCCACAAGACAGCACAGAGAGCTTTCATATATTGGAGGACAGCTATAGTTGTAGTGATGATGAAGAAAAAGGTGATTATAATGTTTCAGTTAGTCGAACCTCTTAACCCTTAAACCGCTATCTTAATTTTTTTGTCGTCTGCTGTTTATTTTCCATTTTTATCATCAAATACATGCTTTGACTACACTTTAGAATAGTTTACAACATGCTTTGACAGCACTTCAGAATCATTTCCATTGGAAATGATTCTGAAGTGCTGTCAAACCATGTTTTTATTGAGAAATAAGGCAAGGTATAAAAGCAACAGCAGATGACAATTGTTGTGAGTAGCGGTCTATGTGTTAATAACCAGTATTGCTATTTACATGTACAGTGGATTCTTTCTGAACCGAACACCAAGAAAACACCTCTGATCTTATTGTTTAGGTCTTTCTAAAGGTCATGTTTCTCATGTGATAAAATGCCTGATTTACAGTGAAAAGTACATAGTATTTCCATCCCACTGGTCTGTCGGATGAAACTGTGGTTCCGTCTCTATTTGACCTTAGCTGACATTGCTTTAATGCTTATATGCATACACAACATCTATCCACTCCAGGGGAAGATGACCACGTCGCGGTGCCTGTCACATCGGTTGTTGTGTTCCTGAATGACCTGGACAACCATACGGGGATCCTACATGTCTGGTTCCTGCTGCTGGAGGGGCTGTCTGGGGCCATCTCGGCCTGCCCCCGCTCCTACCAGCCCCAGACCATGGACATGCTCTTCCAGCTGCTCCGCTCCGCCGCACATGTTCCAGGTATCCGCTGCTGTTTTATTATCATATCATGTGGCGAAATGGGATATAGGGATGCAAAAGTTGGCCGTCATGTCCATCCATCCGTCTGTCTGTCCGTCCATTCTGCAATAACTTCTTTAGCGTATGACCGATTGGCTTTAAACTTCATGTACATGTTCATTATCATCCATATATTCATTCCCCACCCCATCCATGCTCCCCTGTGCCCAAGGTCAAATAACTTTGAACTTTCACATTTAGTAGATGTGTGCGCGTTTCTCCATTCCTCTATAACGTCTTTACTTTATGAGTGATTGGCTTGAAAACTTCATATGCATGTTTCTCATCATTCATATTTTGATTCACCGTACCACCCATGCTCCCCCAAAGTCAAGGTCAATTAACTTTGAAAAGTAGATTTGTGCGCGTTTTTCCATTCCACTATAACTACTTTAGTGTTCAAGTGATTGACTTGAAACTTCATGTGCATGTTTCTCATCATTCATATTTTCTTTCCTTACCCCACCCATGCTCCCCACATTACCAAAGTCTCGGTCATATAACTTTGAAACTTCACATTCAGTAGATGTTAGTGCGTTTCTACATCCCACTATAACTTCTTTACTGTATGAGCGATTGGCTTAAAATTGAATGTGCATGTTTATGATCCAACCACCACAGCGATGGGATACATGCTGTTGGCGGCGTTCTTGTTTATTGTAGGCTGGTGCATGGGCTGCACACGTATCAGGTATCCGCTGCTGTTTCTGACTTGCTTCTTCAGGTGATCTGGTGTAGTAAGGGTACCTGGCACCAGATCAGGATGCTGTCTTGCAGTGCGGAATGTTTTTATTTTAACTTGCTGAATGTACAGTGCTCGCTGATACGGATGCATTCACATCCTTATATACTGAATATGGAAAATCACAAGTAATTTCACTTCTAACACTTTCTGGGGTATCCTTAGCATTAGAATTGGTGGATTTTGTTCAACTCTTTCAACACCACAGGGCTGTATAGTGGTATTGGCAAAAAGTGTAGATGCAGATGAGCCGTAAGTAATTTTCATACTTTTGAGAAACAAAAACACCCCCTTATCATAAATGGACTAGTCTGAAAATCATTTTGTGACATTTGGATTGGTTGCAAAATAGCATAAACAAAATCCATTCCAGTTATTTAGGGGTGACAGGGTTAAACTAAGGAACATGCTGTCAAGCCAACAGAATGCGACAATTCTAAAGTCAAGGATGCCTCTGATGTTGTTCCAAGGGAAGTTACCCTGATGTTGGGCGTGTTTTACCTATTCTACAGTTAATAGCCCATTCTGACACATGTATCCGCCTGTGTAGGGTTGAAGTTTGGCGTGTACTGCATGAACCACCTGCTGCTGCCGATGCTGCAGTCGTGGCTGCGGTCGGGCTCGCGCACCTACGGCTACTGGGACACTGGCGCCACCAACTTCAAGCAGTGTGTCGGCCACACCACCGACCTCGTCGTCGACCTCATAGCCGACTATAAAGGTACTGTGTTGGTAGTAAACATATTATTATTTCGATAATATTTGTTGTTTTTAGTGTAAGATAGATATATTTTATGTACCCCGAGCTATCTGTTCGAGATTTGTGTCAGCTTACGGCTACCTACTATCTCTGTTACCGTAAGTCTGATTGCCTTGAAACTGCATATGATTATTTCTAGTCATCCATATGTTCATTATATAACCCACCCATACGACCCCTGTGCTCAAGGTCAAGGTCAAATGACATACAAATTTGTGTTAAAGTTTTTGAGGTGTACATCCATTAGTGTTACTGATTTGTTGTTTATCTCGTGAACACCGGTTGGTTGGTATCACAAGATGAAATATTAATCGATCTAAGGCTGAATAGAACAATTTTTATGCCCCCGCCACCGAATGGTGAGGGGGGCATATAGTGTTACCGGCGTCCGTACGTACGTAACGTACATACGTCCCGAAACCTTAAAGCTGGGTAAATGGCTTATAATTTCTGTTTCCTTGCTCGGATCTGCTTCACATTTCACACACGCATTGCTCCAATGGTCCTCTACCGCCCTGTGACAAATCCACATTCGTCCCGCCCCCGCTAAGCCCAGGGTCTAGGTCACAGACTTGGTGCGTTCGAAACCTTAACGCTGGGTAAATGGCTTATAATTTCTGTTTCCTTCCTCGGATCTGCTTCACATTGCACACACGCATTGCTCCAATGGTCCTCTACCGCCCTGTGACAAATCCACATTCGACCCGCCCCCGCTAAGCCCAGGGTCAAGGTCACAGACTTGGTGCGTTCGAAACCTTAACGCTGGGTAAATGGCTTATAATTTCTGTTTCCTTGCTCGGATCTGCTTGACATTTCACACACGCATTGCTCCAATGGTCCTCTACCGCCCTGTGACAAATCCACATTCGTCCCGCCCCCACTAAGCCCAGGATCAAGGTCACAGACTTGGTGCGTTCGAAACCTTAACGCTGGGTAAATGCCTTATAGTTTCTGTTTCCTTGCTCGGATCTGCTTCACATTGCACACACACATTGCTCCAATGGTCCTCTACCGCCCTGTGATAAATCCACATTCATTCTGTCCCCGCTAAGCCCAGGGTCAAGGTCACAGACTTGGTGCGTTCGAAACCTTAACGCTGGGTAAATGGCTTATAATTTCTGTTTCCTTCATCGGATCTGCTTCACATTGCACACACGGCCTGTGACAAATCCACATTCGTCCCGCCCCCGCTAAGCCCAGGGTCAAGGTCACAGACTTGATGCGTTCGGAACCTTAGCGCTGGGTAAATGGCTTATAATTTCTGTTTCCTTGCTCGGATCTGCTTGACATTTCACACACGCATTGCTCCAATGGTCCTCTACCACCCTGTGACAAATCCACATTCATCCCGCCCCCGCTAAGCCCAGGGTCAAGGTCACAGACTTGGTGCGTTCGAAACCACCTTAACGCTGGGTAAATGGCTTATTATGGCCCCGCCACCGAATGGTGAGGGGGGCATATAGTGTTACCGGCGTCCGTACGTGCGTAACGTAAGTAATGTACGTAACGTACATCCGTACGTACGAAACCTTAACGCTCGGGTAAATGGCTTATAATTTCAGTTTCCTTGCTCGGATCTGCTTTACATTTCACACACGCATTGCTCCAATTGTCCTCTACCGCCCTGTGACAAATCCACATTCGTCCCGCCCCCGCTTATAATTTCTGTTTCCTTACTCGGATCTGCTTCACATTGCACACACGCATTGCTCCAATGGTCCACTACCGCCCTGTGACAAATCCACATTCGTCCCGCCCCCGCTAAGCCCAGGGTCAAGGTCACAGACTTGGTGCGTTCGAAACCTTAACGCTGGGTAAATGCCTTATAATTTCTGTTTCCTTGCTCGGATCTGCTTCAAATTTCACACATGCATTGCTCCAATGGTCCTCTGCCACCCTGTGACAAATCCACATTCATGCCGCCCCCGCTAAGCCCAGGGTCAAGGTCACAGACTTGGTGCGTTCGAAACCTTAACGCTCGGGTAAATGCCTTATAATTTCTGTTTCCTTGCTCGGATGTGCTTAATATTTCACACCTTAACGCTTGGATAATTGGCTTATATTTTCTGTTTCCTTACTCGGATCTGCTTCACATTTCACACACGCATTGCTCCAATGGTCCTCTACTGCCCTGTGACAAATCCACATTCGTCACGCCCCCGCTAAGCCCATGGTGAAGGTCACATACTTGGTGCGTTCAAAACCTTAACGCTCGGGTAAATGGCTTATAATTTCTGTTTCCTTGCTCGGATCTGCTTCACATTGCACACCGCCCTGTGACAAAGGTCCTCTACCGCCCTGTGACCAATCCACATTCGTCCCGCCCCCGCTAAGCCCAGGGTCAAGGTCTTGTAATTTGTGTTACCTTGCTTGGATCTGCTTCACATTTCACACACGCATTGCTCCAATGGTCCTCTGTCACCTTGTGACAAATCCACATTTGTCCCGCCCGCACTAAGCCCAGGGTCAAGGTCACAGACTTGGTGCGTTTGAAACCTTAACGCTCGGTTAAATGGCTTATAATTTCAGTTTCCTGGTTCGGATCTGCTTCACATTTCACACACACATTGCTCCAATGGTCCTCTACCGCCCTGTGACAAATCCACATTCGTCCCGCCCCCGCTAAGCCCAGGGTGAAGGTCACAGACTTGGTGCGTTCAAAACCCTTAACACTCGGGTAAATGGCTTATAATCAAATATGCCTCGTTTTTTTGGGCTGCCGGCGGGGGCATTCGTGTGCCGACAGGCCACATTTCTAGTAATTTCTGTTTCCTTGCTCGGATCTGCTTCACATTGCACACACGCATTGCTTTAATGGTCCTCTACCGCCCTGTGATAAATCCACATTCGTCCCGCCCCCGCTAAGCCCAGGGTCAAGGTCACAGACTTTGTGCGTTCAAAACCTTAACGCTGGGTAAATGGCTTATAATTTCTGTTTCCTTCCTCGGATCTGCTTCACATTGCACACATGCATTGCTCCAATGGTCCTCTACCGCCCTGTGATAAATCCACATTCGTCCCGCCCCCGCTAAGCCCAGAGTCGAGGTCACAGACTTGGTGCGTTCGAAACCTTAACGCTGGGCTGGGTAAATGCCTTATAATTTCTGTTTCCTTGCTCGGATCTGCTTCACATTGCACACACGCATTTCTCCAATGGTCCTCTACCGCCCTGTGACAAATCCACATTCGTCCCGCCCCCGCTAAGCCCAGGGTCAAGGTCACAGACTTGGTGCATTCGAAACCTTAACGCTGGGTAAATGGCTTATAATTTCTGTTTCCTTCCTTGAATCTGCTTCACATTGTACACACGCATTGCTCCAATGGTCCTCTACCGCCCTGTGACAAATCCACATTCGTCCCGCCCCCGCTAAGCCCAAGGTCAAGGTCACAGACTTGGTGCGTTCGAAACCTTAACGCTGGGTAAATGGCTTATAATTTCTGTTTCCTTGCTCAAATCTGCTTCACATTTCACACATGCATTGCTCCAATGGTCCTCTCCCGCCCTGTGACAAATCCACATTTGTCCCGCCCCCGCTAAGCCCAGGGTGAAGGTCACAGACTTGGTGCTTTCGAAACCTTAACGCTTGGATAATTGGCTTATATTTTCTGTTTCCTTACTCGGATCTGCTTCACATTTCACACACGCATTGCTCCAATGGTCCTCTACTGCCCTGTGACAAATCCACATTCGTCACGCCCCCGCTAAGCCCAGGGTCAAGGTCACAGACTTGGTGCGTTCAAAACCTTAACACTCGGGTAAATGGCTTATAATCAAATATGCCTCATTTTCTTTGGCTGCCAGCGGGGGCATTCGTGTGCCGACAGGCCACATTTCTAGTTTTTCTATGTAATGCCTAGATCTATAATATCCCAAAATTTAAACGTTTTTATGCAAATATCAGCACACTGTGCATTGATGGCTCAAGGAATGAATAATGGTAGCAATAGGTAATGTGACATCAGCAAAAATGGCATTTCCTGACGTCAGTAATGCAGAACATCAGAGCTCCAGATAAGCTTTGTGTCTAAAGCGTACTATGCCCCCTGATTTCCAAATCGGTGCGTATTTTACTTTTACAAATGAATTTTTGATTTTCTTCATTACTAAATAGGGAACAAATGATAATAAAAATATAAGAAATTTAAACATTCACTTATTTGAGCTGCAAAAAGCAAACACTGTTTGATTTTTGCATCTCAACTAAGTGAATTTTCAACTTTATGCGTTTCAATGCGTATTTTCACATTGCTGTGCATATGTTGTACTCCCACGTTTGATAATCAATGCGTATTCAGCTAAAATAATTGCGTAAAATATGCCAATACACACCTTATCTGGAGCCCTGGAACATTCAGAATGTTCTAACTACTTTTGCTAACATCACATGCTACAAGCCTGGTATTCTCTATGTGTATTCCATCGGACAGATGACGGAGCGGTGAGCAGCCTGGTGGAGTCTGTACTACGACAGCTACTGCTCGTGCTCACGGAGTGTATCGCCCAGCCGTTCGAGGTCATCTCCCGGCTTGGCTGCTCCTGTGTCAGGTAGGTCTGGCACACTCAGAACAGGCAATTTAACTCGTCTCCACATCCACCCTAGCGCTCCCTCGCATTTAATTCCTTAAAAATCCAATGTGTCAACAATAACTTATACATAGTGTCACATTGCTCCAGATAAGCTGCGTATTTGCTTAAATACCCAATTAAAATTGCCAAAAACCCAATTGGAATCAGAAGTTGCGAGTATCAAAAAGCAATACAAATTTTGTGTTACCTTTATCATGCTGCAGAAAACAATAAACAGACCACAAAATAGCATATTTTTCTTATTTTCCATGAAAACACATCTTGGTATTTCATTAGAATTGTCTCCAAGGAGACAATTCTAATGAAATGCCAAGATATGTTTACATTTCGAAGCAAACTATTCAATAATTGCTGCATGTTGATGTGTAAACAGTAGTTTGATATTATTTTACCCAATTTAAATTTTGAAATACCCAATTGCTTCCGAAATGATGGAGTGATAATACTCAATTACTAATTCCTTATCTGGAGCCAGAAACATCCTGAAATGTGGCTGTTACTGGATAAATTGGGTGTATGGCTATGTGAGAAGTCTATCTAATGGTGTGCTAGGATACTTGTGCAACCTAATAAGGATCTAATCAGTATGTTGGATGGGCGCAAATCGGTAGGAGGAATTTACATAAACGAGGATCTTTCGCGCTACCGACAAAATCTCGCATTCGAATCGCGCAAACTAGTTCGAGAGAAAAAACTTGAACAGACATGGCTCGGGCGCGGTGGAGTGATTTTTGGAAAGTTCCCCGGTGGAGATAGGTTCCAGATCACATCGAAACGGGACATAGAGGCTGTAAAGCAGGGCAATATGCCACGCCGATCACCCACGTAAGCGGCAACACTTTACGTAACTACATGTACATATTCTATTTCCGCATATTTCATACGTGCTCTGTGAACACGAACTGACGTGTATATGTGCTCAAAGCCAATTAACCTAGCCTTAAATTAGACTCACAGTTAGCCCATTGTCCATCAGCAGACCACTGTCTGTCCATTGTTTACTTGCTGGCTGCTATATAACCGGATCCCATCAGTACAAACAATACGGCAACTACCGAGTGTATTTACTCAATACCGTATATAGCTATAACAATGTGCCGGATGATCTGGGACTACATAGTCCACACACGATTTGGGGGACCTCATGCCAGCCATTTGTAAAAATATTGACATGTATATATACTGGTTGTTATCGCATTTATGTAATGTTTGTATCATTGAAAATATACGAATTCCATTAGTCATGCACACTCATACAGCGTGACCAGATACCAAACATTTTGCTACCATCGATTTCGACATACATCAGTAACTTGAACGACGAACTGCGTAAGCCCTGATCAAGACTGCGCGAATGCGCAGGGCTGATCTGGGACTACACAGTTCACACATGCTTGTGGACCTTATCTCAGCCATTTGTAAATAATATTGACATGTTATAAAATACTGATTGTTTAGCGCATTTATGTAATATTTGTAAAATGAAAATATACGAATTCCATTAGTCATGCACACTCATACAGCGTGACCAGATACCAAACATTTTGCTACCATCGATTTCGACATACATCCCAACAGTAATCTGAAGAACGACGAACTGCGTAAGCCCTGATGCAGACTGCGCAATGCGCGGGAATGATCTGGGACTACACTATCACACATACTTTGTTTGGACCTTACATCTCAGCCAATAGTGTAGAAAATATATGACATGTGTATATACTGATTGTAGCGCATTTTATTGTTATATTTGTAAAATTGAAAATATACGAATTCCATTAGTCATGCACACTCTACAGCTGACCATACCAAACATTTTGCTACCATCGATTTCGACATACATCAGTAACTGAACGACGAACTGCGTAAGCCCTGATCAGACTGCGCGAATGCGCGGGCTGATCTGGGACTACACAGGTCACACATAACTTGGGAACCTTATCTCAACGATTTGTAGAAATATTGACATGTATTTATACTAGTTGTTAGCGCATTTATGTAATTAAATGTGTATATCAAAGAGAACATCCAAATACCATTAGTCCTGCACACTCATACAGCGTGACCACATTCCAAACATTTAGCTGCCATCGTTTTCGACATATCAGTAACTGAATAATGAACTGCGTAAGCCCTGACCAGACTGCGCGAATGTATGCGCGGGCTGATCTGGGACTACACAGTTCACACATGCTTTGTGGACCTTATCTCAGCCATTTGTAGAAATATTGACATGTATATATACTGGTTGTTAGCGTATTTATGTAATATTTTTATCATTGAAAATATACGAATTCCATTAGTCATGCACACTCATACAGCGTGACCAGATTCCAAACATTTTGCTACCATCGATTTCGACATACATCAGTAACTGACGATGAACTGCGCAGGCCCTGATCAGACTGCGCGAATGCGCGGGCTGATCTGGGACTACACAGGTCACACATAACTTGGGGACTTTATCTCAACGATCTGTAGAAATATTGACATGTATACATACTAGTTGGTTGCGCGAATGCGCGGGCTGATCTGGGACTACACAGTTCACACATGCTTTGTGGACCTTATCACAGCCATTTGTAGAATTATTGACACGTATATAAACTTGTTGTTAGCGCATCAATGTAATGCTGGATCAATAAGAATAACCAATTCCATTAGTCCTGCACACTCATACAGCGTGACCACATTCCTAACATTTTGCTAGCATTGTTTTCGACATATCCGTATTGGAACGACGAACTGCGTAAGCCCTGTTCAGACTGCGCGAATGCGCCGGCTGACCTGGGACTACGCAGTTTACACATGCTTTGTGGGACCTTATCTCAGCCATTTGTAGACATATTGACATGTACATACACTAGTCGTTAGCGAATCAACTGCGTAGGCTCTGATCAGACCTGCGCGAAAGCACATGCTCATCTGGGACTACACAGTTCACACATGACTTGGGTCCGTGCAGGCTGACCTGGGACAATGGAGTTGTCAATCTAGTGATGACCCCATTTTCCCGTGGTGAGACACAACTATTCATACAATAATATTCATGTGTGTGTTCAGTTAAATCTGTGGACACTTGTTTCGTGTCAGCCATGTACAGCGATGTAGCGAACAGTTATATATTGATATTGACGCATTCCTATTATTATTTTTGTGTGCTATTCGTAAATACTAATCACCATTCAACATGTATCACCGTCAATCCATGCATTATTGTGACAATGAACATTTCATGATGAGTAAACCAGTGCGTGCCTGGTGTAAGTCGTTGAGCTGATGCATGCATGTCCCAACATAACTTCGTTCACTCAACAAAATACTACTAATGGTAGGGGAGAAACCATTGACTCACTCAGCTTAGCCTGCTTATATCATCAGATCACAACAGCGTGATTTTAAATCACATGCCCATCAACCATTGTGACCATTATAAGTATGAGTACGCACCCAAAACCCATTATGTCTGCAGTGTTATGCTTGAAACTAGTGACTTATTTACTATTGAGTTTTTGTTGTTTTTTTTTGTTTTTTTCTGACCCACTTCCTTTCAATATATTGTGGAATGGACACTAACACAATTTCATAATCGCATAAGACTAACACCATGAAGTCGAACAACTCCTCACTATGTTGTCACATGTTTTCTTTTTTCAATAACTCTCATGTTGAGATTATTATTATCCCAACATATCTGGTGACTGCTGATTCGGGGGGCCCTGTTGTGTTGTTGTTGCATGCGTCTATGCTGCGGGGTGTCGATGTCTGTCGTGCTGCTGTCGTTGTGCCCCGGGCGGACTCGGGATAGTAAGTATACTGACCACATTTAAACCTAAGCTGACCTCCCCGAGATTGCCCTGGGCTCGCGGCGATAGTGGTGCGACAGGCGCGCGATGGCAATATAGACGGCTTTATCCGAAACCACTTATCTGGCTCATATTGACCACCATACTTCTTCGCGGAATAGCACAATCAACCGTAAATGTACTTAGCATAAAACACGCACTTGAATCTACCACAAACCTGTGTCGCTTGACACAATTAACAAACCATAGGTGTACACCAAACCAGATAAAACACGAACGCAACAAAACACTTACACGTCAAACATTAGCCATATTTATATCGGTTACTGCCCTATCTATACTCGCATTCATCTTGCAGGGGACAACATTAACATCACTTACTAAACTACTCCTCATTTTAGCAGGTGATATACATCCAAACCCGGGACCAGCTCCAGATAATGACTCCTCCCTAAACGACTCAGCATCTTCATATTCCAAACTCATAAATAGTGGACTGAGCATAATGCACCTTAATATACAAAGCATAAAGCACAAAATCGACATATTAGAAGTAGAGGCTCAACCTTATGATATCTTAATATTCACCGAAACTTGGCTTACACCAGACACAATAAATATAGATCTGTGCATACCTAACTTTAATCCTCCTTTTCGGTGTGACAGAATAGGCAGAATTGGTGGCGGAGTAGCTATATACGTTCGGAATTCACTTTTATCTAAACAACGCAGCGATCTAAACTTAAACGGCATTGAATCAGTTTGGATCGAAGTAAACACTCACCAACGTAAACTATTAATTGGTGGCATATACAGGCCACCAGACTCGAATAATGCTCACTGGACGTTAATGGAAGAAAACATTGATCGTGCATTTAACGAAACGTGTGACAATATCCTGATAGCAGGCGATTTTAATATTAACACACTTAACTCAACATCTAACAAAATTAACAGGCTTATATCTTCGTATAATGCCGAGCAGTTAATTACTCCCACCAACACACTACACGGAGCACTCATCATCCCTCATCGACCTAATGTTCATAAAACACACAGACCAGATTCTCACCAGCTTTGTCGCGGATCCATTTATACCAGATCTTGTCCGATTTCATTGCCCAATCGTTTGTGTAATGAAATTTAATAAGCCCAAAATATCAATCTATAAGAGACGAATTTGGCTTTATGACCGAGGAGATTTTAACGCTTATAGAGATATACTAAAAAATCATAACTGGGCTAACTTAATTCAACCTGACGATATTGAAACAACGATAAAGTCATTATCCGATATAATTACTGATGCTGCATCCAAATCTATACCAAATAAACTTGTAACTATTAGACCTAATGATATCCCATGGTTTAATAATAGCTTACGCCGACTAATAAAAAAAACGACATAGACTCCACAAAAAGGCAAAATCGTGTAAAACCGAAAGCGCCTGGGCCAACTTCAGAAAAATAAGAAACGAAGTGACAAGCCTCCTACGAAAGTGCAAATTAGAACATAAAAATAAATTGATAGAAACAATCAATACGAGTGACATTCTAGCAAAAACATGGTTTAAAATAGCCAAGCAACTAACAGACAAAGCCGGCTCATCCCCACAAATACCAATACTTATAGAAAATGGAAACTGAAGCCAATTCTGACCTCGAAAAAACAGAGATGCATTAACGCCTACAATTCCTGTACAAACAATCTTCTATTGATGACAGTAACCAAGTTTTACCACCTCTTACGCTACCCCAACACAACATATCTTCTATTCACATATCACAAAGAGATATATGTGACGCTATATCCCGTATCGACCCGTCCAGTCCAAAGCATGTGGTCCAGACCTTATAAGTCCTCGCCTATTGAGAGAAGGTGCAAACGAGCTTTCATCACCTCTTTCTTTAAATATTCAATATATCAATCAACTCCTCGCAATTTCCATGTTCATGGAAACTAGCTAACGTCATCCCAATATTCAAAAAGAATGATCCTTCAAATCCACAAAAATTATCGGCCTATATCACTCTTAAGCTGTATCGGGAAGCTCATGGAACGCTGTATCCATAAGTATCTATATAATTATATAGTTAATAATAATATTCTCACACCATTCCAATCGGGGTTCGTCAAAGGAGACTCAACAGTAAACCAGTTACTATATGTATACAATGATATATGTAAGGCTTTGGATGACGGCAAAGAAGTTCAGTGCAGTTTTTTGTGATATATCGAAAGCTTTTGATAGGGTCTGGCACCGAGGCCTTCTTTATAAGCGTCTTCAGCAGGCATTACTGGCAATTTGCACCGATGGTTTACATCTTTATCTATCTTCCAGGCAACAGAAGAGTAGTTTAGTACGCAAACTCTTCATCCCACTGGTCCACTATTAATGCCGGCGTTCCTCAAGGGTCTATCCTAGGCCCACTCCTCTTTTTACTTTATATAAATGATATAGTCACGGAAATCAAATCGAATATTAGACTTTTTGCCGATGACACGAGCTTATACATCATAGTCGACGACCCGAACACCTCCGCCATTTCTCTTAACGATGACCTCAAAACAATTGATCAGTGGTCGCGAGACTGGTTGGTCACGTTTAATCCATTAAAAAACGGAAACAATGATATTTTCTCGAAAACAAAACAAACCGCAACACCCAGATCTTATCATGAACAATGTAACACTAAACCCATTAGTGAACATACACACCTAGGTTTAACATTATCAGAAGATGGTAAATGGAAAACACATATTTCCCGCTGCATAAATAAAGCATGGCAACGAATTGGTTCATCCTACGTTCATTGAAATTCCTCCTAAATAGATCGGGTCTTGAACGTTTATACTTCTCATCCATTCGACCTCTATAGAATACGGCGATGTCATTTGGGACAATTGCACTTGTGAACTGAAAAATGATTTGGACGTTCAATTCAAAATGAAGCCGCGCGAATAGTAACAGGAGCCACAAAACTATGCAGTATAGAAAAATTTATATCGCGACTTAAATGGGAAACGCTAAGTACCAGAAGAAGAAAACATAAACTAATACAACTCTTTAAAATGAAAAATAATCTTACACCTAATTATCTACATACTCTTATACCGACTCAAGTACAAAATCGCTACGCCCTTCGCAACGCGGATGATATTCCACATATTCCTTGCCGCACTCAAATGTACAATAACTCATTTCTACCTTCTGCTATACGCGAATTGGAATCACATTACCTGCAGAAATTAGAAAACTCACCTAGCCTATCCATCTTTAAGTATCGAATGAACAAAAAATACATCTAAATCAACACAACTTTTTAACATAGGCAACAGGAGAGACCAAATATTGCACGCTCGCCTACGACTAGCTTGTAGCTCGCTCAACTACGACCTATACCGAAAATCAATAGTAGATTCCCTTTATGTTCTTGTGGATCACAAGAGACTGTAGACCACTACCTAACAGCATGCACAAACTACGAACTACAGCTTTGTCAACAATATTTAGCTGGGCTGGATTGTCCAGTCATTGCCGATAATCTTTTAAACGGAAATGAGCACCTTTCATTAGAGAAAAACAAACACGTGTTCCTACAAGTTCACAAATATATTACAGCAACTATGCGGTTCTAATCGAATTAACTATATTCATCATTATATGTCAGACCAAAATCTATTGCTGGGAGGGGTGGAATACTACGCATCGTCTTCATCATAAGTCGCGCCGGCAGCCCCGAGTAGTAAGACGCATGGTACAGTCAGTCAACAGAGGTTATCCGATCAGCTCTCACCATCAAAATCACCACTCCTTTCCCCTCTTTTTTATTTCATTATATTATCTTTGTTCCTTCTCTAACACTACGTTTATAAACAATATAATCAGTCAAATTTGTATATTGCAATGCGCACTACATATGATTTGTATGTTACACTGTCTTATATCTTGTAGGGAGATGAATTCATATAAGCTTCTAGCTTGTTTTCAAATCCTTGTATTTTGTTATGTAACATGTATATTGTACATTTGCCAATAAATATTGTTTAAACTAATCAGTATGTTGAGAGCAGGATTCTTGTTTGCCTAATAATAATAAGCACACACTGCAAACCCTGATCACAAAAACCATAAGACCCACAACCACCTGTGAGACATCTGCGTAATTTCATGAAATATGTTTACAAAATTTACAATATTCTCCGTACATGGCGTCAAAAGTAGACAAAATTTGCAGCGTAATTCCGCATGTACTATGAAATATTTGTCAACTTTTTACTTTATTTATGATTTTTAGCCAGGTTTTTTGAAGAAAAAAATCCAGGCTATTGGATTGGCGAAAGCCGGGCCGACGGGCGGCGGGCGCGGCGCGGGCGGGCGGGCGGGCGGCAGGTGGGCGGGCGGCGTCCACAATCAATGTTAAGTTTTCGTGTTTGAGTCCATTTCTTTGTTACTGTACCACCTAGGACCACCAAAGTTTCACAGCTTCATAATCAAGGGGTGCCCACCACATATCACTATCCAACATGTTACTTTTTTTTAACTTGACCCATTTTTTCCGCGCAGTCAACTTAGCCATTTTCAATGTTAAGTTTTCGCGTTTACAATGTTAAGTTTTCGTGTTTAAGTCCATTTCTTTGGTACTGTACCACCTAGGACCACCAAACTTTCACAGCTTCATAACCAAGGGGTGCCTACCACATACAACTATCCAACATGTGACCATTTTTTTACCTTCACCTATTATTTCTACGTAATTGACTTAGCCATTTTCAACGTTAACTTTTTAACGTACGTCTGGTTAAATTTTTTGTTTAAAACTTTTTTTGTTATACTATATCTCTGCAACTGCTTCGCCCATTACCTTGAAACTTCACATGGGTGTTTATCATCGTCCATATTTTCATTCTAACCCCCAACCGTGCGGCCCCTGTGCGCAATGTCAAGGTCAAATTACTTTGAATTTATTTGTTAAAGTTTTTTTGTGTACTATATCTCTGCAACTGCTTCACCCATTACCTTGATACTTCACATGGGTGTTTATCATCATTGTCGCACCCGCTTGCGGAAAGCGCGATAGCATCAGCATTTTGGCATACGTCCGTACGTCCGTCCGTACGTCCGTGTGTCCGGTTAAAGTTTTTTCGTTAAAAGTTTTTCCATCTACTATATCTATTTTTTTAGTGTCAATGCCTCGCCCCAAGGCGCGACATGCAGGTCACGGCCATCTAGTCTACAAAAAGTGGGTATAATTATGTTATCCAAGTGTCCATGCTTGGAAAAAACCTGGCCTTCGTGGCTTTGCCTCGTTTCTTGTTTTTGTTAATTTTGTAAACGTATTTAATGAAATTACGCAGATGTCCGAAGGTACAAAATTACATGGTGTTTCTCATGTGTGGATGTGACTGGAGAAGTGGAGCTTATGTGTTTTGTGACCAGTGTAGCGCCTGATCAAATAGCACATTCATTTCTGTAGCCTGGTAACACTCTATATTGCTTGTTTGAAGCATGACAGGTGTTTCGTTGATGGAATGGTGACCAGTGCGGATCTGATCAGACTGTGCGGATGTACATTTGCTCCAGTCATAATCACATATACTGGATTCAAATATTTCACTTGTACCTAATGTTATTCGTACACGTCACACAAATATGAGGCACGCCATGGGACTTTGTACTTTCGGCCATCTGCGTAATTTCATGAAATACGTTAACAAAATTTATAATATTTTCCATAAATAAACTCAAAAGTTGACAAAAATTTCAGAGTACATGCGGAATTTAATTCCGCATGTACTCTGGAATTTGTGTCCACTTTTGACGTCATTTACGGAAAATATTGCACATTTTGTAAACATATTTCATGAAATTACGCAGATGGCCGAAATGACAAAATCACATGACGTGATTCATGTCATATTTGTTGAAAAAATATGAATATCGCTGTTTATTTGACAGACACGTGCTGCTGAGTGCGGGGAGGGACTTCAGTGTGAGTATGTGGCAGATCACGATAGACGGTCTTAGCCACGCCCTTGAGGTGACCACCTACTGCATGCGCCAGCTCATGATCCTGTTCCACGCGAACTCGGAGAGTTTCTATGGCGACGTAGGTCAGGTGAAGGTCGCCACCAGGAAGGACTGCTCCCCCACAGAGTTCTTCAGGATGTGGCACCTTGCCCAGCAGGTAGGTAGTACACACCAATAGAGCTCCAGATAAGTTTTGTATCTAATGATATTATACCCCCATATTTCAAATTCAATGCGTATTTTACTTTTACAAATGTATTATTGATTTTCTTCCTTATTAAATAGGAACAAATGATAAAAAAAAATAAAATAAATAAATAAATTCACATGGTCTATTCCATGTTAATCCTTTCACCCCTAAGTAACTGGAATGGATTTTCATATGTTAATTTTTCAACCAATCCAACCGTCACAAAATGATTGTCAGACTAATTCATTTATGAAAAGGGCGTGTTCTCAAAACTATGAAAATTACATGTACTTGCAAAAGCGTAGATCCTGATGAGACGGCTCGTCACGAGCCGGCTCATCTGGATCTACACTATTTTCCAATACCACTGTACAGGTCTATAGTGTTGAAAGTGTTAATTGTAAGACAATTGCATTAGATAGAAAAGGTGTATTGTTCTATTCTATTCTGCATTTGCTCTGAACATTTTGTTAACGTCATTTGCTGAAAATATCATAAATTTTGCAAATATTTTTCATGAGATATATCGCACATGGTCTAAGGTACAAAATCACATGGCTTGTCTCATATTATGTATATGTTTCATGGACAGGCCTGCTAGTGTGTGTAAATGTAGAATCTGAGCGGAACAATTACAGGCCGGCAACTAAACTACTGTTAGTAAATAGAAATGTTGGATCAAAATATCACCTACTTATAAATTGCTTTTAATGAACTGTGTAACACTATTACTTTTGTTGGCAAATATACATTATGGATCAAAACATAACACACTTACAAATACTGCATAATGAACACACATGTGTGTTTGTTATTCCATAACACAATATTAACCCAATGAACACTACAGGCCTGTATGGTGGTATTGGCAAAAAGTGTAGATCCAGATGAGACGGCTCGTGACGAGCCGTCTCATCAGGATCTGCACTATTTCCAATTAATTTTTCATAAATGGACTAGTCTGAAAATCATTTTGTGACGATTGATTGGTTGCAAAATTAACATTCCAGTTACTGGGTGAAAGGGTTAAAACAACACAAATAATGAGTTGGGTAGCTGATCAAGAACTCTATACAATCGTCATACAAATTACAAATCCTATATGCTACAGGTGTTCCTATTGGACAGCCAGCTGTCGGTGGCCCCGCCCGACCTGGGCAGTGACGCGGACAAGTCGTATGTCTTCCTGCTCTACCCCCCGGGCTACGAGAACAGCCTCAACCCCGACCATATCCTCGCACGGTCAGTATGTCAGCTTGTCGGGTCTCCAGTGGTCTGGGCAAATTGGCAATCAATTGCATGGGTTAATTGACAATCAGTTGCCACAAATAAAACTTGGAAATTTTAATCTAAATGTAAATCCTGATTAATTTCATATTCACAGGTTTACCATTAACCCTACACAACAGGCCTGTATAGTGGTCTTGGCAAATAGTGTAGATCCAGATGAGACGGCTCGTTACGAGCCGTCTCATCAGGATCTGCACTTTTTGCAAGTAATTTTCATATGTTTGAGAGCAAAAACATCCTCTTTTCATAAATGGACTAGTCTGAAGATCATTTTGTGATGATTGGATTGGTTGCAAAATTAACATATCACAGTCCATTCCAGTTACTTAGAGATGAAAGGGTTAATATTGAATATATTCATTATCGTCAGTAATAATGACAAACAGTATAGACAATGATTCACAAGTTGAACTAGGACATTGCAGTTTGCAAACCTTGTGACACCCGCATGGTCTCACCCCACTTCTCATGCTATTGCAGTGCTCCAGATAAAGTGCATATTGGCATATTTTACGCACTTATTTTAGCAGAATATGCATTATCAAAAGTGGGAGTTCAAAATACTTGCAGCAAATCGATACTACGCATTTATTTTCAAATCGAATAGTAAAAATACTATAATTAGTTGAAAATTTACTTAGTTGAGTTACAAAAAGCAAACAATGTGTGCTTTTTGCAGCTGTAATAAGTGAATTTTTTAATTTGTTTTATTTTGTTATCATTTATTCCCTATTTAATAAGGAAGAAAATCTATAATAAATTTTTAAAAGTAAAATACGCATTGAATTTGAAATCTGGGGGTATAGTACTCTTTAGATACAAAACTTATCTGGAGCTCTGAGGACTATGCAGTTTGTAAACTTTGTGGCACCAGCACCACTTATCATTCTATTGTTGTTTCACAAGCTTCAGCACCAAAGCACACTCCTCCATCTTTCATTCATCACCGATCTTGTATTACTATTGCTTGATTCCTGATTGAAAAAGATGTACCATAAAATATTAATGTGAAAAATTGATGGGTTTGCCTACAATGTTTCATTGTCCACAATTTGAACAGTGAAACGTAGGTGAACTCAACATTGAATGTATGACATATAACTGAACCAAAGCACACTCGTCTGTCACTATTATTTGTGCAGTGTTTGTTCATTCATCACCGATTTATTAAAAAACCTGTGCAGTGAACATAGTTGAAGTTGTTTAGTTTGCCTACAATGTTCCACTAATCACAATGTGAATCTGAACAGTGAAACACAGCAGACCCTTCAACATTTAATGGGTTACATATAACTGCACCAAAGCACAGTCTTCCTTTACTGCTATTTGTGCAGTGCTTGTTCATTAATCACCTATCGTATATTACTATTGCTTCCTTCACTATAATTTTCACTGTTCGCAATGTCATTGAATGTATTACATATAACTCTCTTCTGTTACTGTTATTTATCTGGTGCTTGGTCATTCAGCACTAATCTTGTATTACTATTGCTTGATATGATTCCTGAACTCGACATTGAATGTATTACATATATGTGGTTGTGACTGGATAAATGGAGTTTATGGGTTTTGCGACCAGTGTAGATCCAGATCAGCCTGTGCATCCGCACAGTCTGATCAGGATCTGCACTGTTCGCAATTCCATCAATGAATCGCCGATTATATTTCTAACAAACAATGCCGATCGTTATCAGGCTACATGAGTGTGCAATTTGATCAGGAGCTACACTGGTCACAAATCCCATAAGCCCCATTTCTCCAGTCACAGCCACATGTTGTTGTATAGCGTTAATGTGTAACATTACAGAGCCTTTGCCCACTCTGATGAAGCACCTGTAGGGTAAGGCGTGAGCATACCTCCTGTTTCAGTTTGATTCTTTGGGATAATGCTAGTGCTGACTATGTAGTGTTTATATACCTTATTCCCTTATTCCCTAAACTTCATCATACATACAGCTTGCTGTTTGTGATAATACTGGAGTCAGGATATCCATCGGTTTTTCCATCCTTCTGTTACAAAATATAACATAGGGCGAAATTCTTTCTTTTACAGAATTCCTTGATGCATGGCTCTCTTTTGAAAATTTTCCACCATTCTATGACAAAGACTGCTAATTCTGTGGCCAATGTCACATATTTTGTGTTGATCCACCATTATTCTGTTATTTATCCACGTCTCATCTCTCCTCCATTCCCATTATTTCTATGTCACTGTCACAGAAATGTAGAACATTTGGTATAAAGGCCCTCCACACAGGGAGTATTTTCTAACCCCTCGCCTAGTGACAAATCTAGTTTAAATTCAATTAGCACTCGTACCTTGTTTACATTATAATCCTTATTATTATAATGGAACTCACTCTCATCAAGGTCTTGCATTTTCAGCAGAGTTGGTGATACTATAACTTTCTGATCATGTTTTCAAAGCATGAAATAAAACAGTTTTGGTTGGCTGACCCTAAACACCGCGCAGGTTTAACCACACAAACTACTTTATTTTGACTCGAGTTCCACAGGCCGAGAATAGCATTTTTAGCTCGACTATTTGAATAGTTAGAGCTTATGTTGTCACCCCGGCGTTGACGTCGGCGTTGGCGTCGGCGTCATTGTCACGCCTTGGTTAAGGTTTTTAGTCAACCTTGTATATGGAATACTACTGGCCCTACACCCACCATACTTGGATAACTTCATCTCCTAGTGATTTACATCAATAACCCCTGATCTATATTTGACCTTGACCTACATTTCCTCTTGAATTACTTAGTTAATTCCCCTTGGTTAAGGTTTTTAGTCAACCTTGGTTAAGGTTTTTAGTCAAGCTTGTACATGGAATACTATTATGCATACAGACACCATACTTGGACAACCTTTTCTAATAGGGATGTACATCAATAACCCCTGATCTATATTTGACCTTGACCTACATTTCCTCTTGAATTACTTACTTATTTCCCCTTGGTTAAGGTTTTTAGTCAAGCTTGTATGTGGAATACTACTGGCCCTACACCCACCATACTTGGACAATTTCATCTCCTAGTGATGTACATCAATAATCCCTGATCTATATTTGACCTTGACCTACATTTCCTCTTGAATTACTTACTTAATTCCCCTTGGTTAAGGTTTTTAGTCCAGCTTGTAGATGGAATACTCCTGGCCCTACACCAACCATTCTTGGACAACTTCATCTCCTAGTGATGTACATCAACAACCCCTGACCTATATTTGACCTTGACCTACATTTAACCTTGAATTACTTAGTTAATTCCCCTTGGTTAAGGTTTTTAGTCAACCTTGGTTAAGGTTTTTACTCAAGCTTGTACATGGAATACTATTGTGCATACAGACACCATACTTGAACAACCTTTTCTGATAGTGATGTACATCAATAACCCCTGATCTATATTTGACTTTGACCTACATTTCCTCTTGAATTACTTAGTTATTATACCCTCGCAACGAGTTGTGGGGGGGTATACTGGAGTCAGGTTGTCCGTCCATGCGTCCGTCCGTGCGTCCGTAAACTTAACATCAGAGAAATATTGTTATAACTTCTATTTCCTTCATCTAAAATGCTTAATATTTCACACATGCATTCTTGTAAGGCTCTACTACCATGCTGTGCCAAATCCACGACCGTCCAACCCCCGCTGATCCCAAAGTGAAGGTCAAATACTTAGTCTCTTTACAAAACTTAACATCAGAGAAATATTGTTATAACTTCTATTTCCTTCATCTAAAATGCTTAATATTTATACCCCCCGCAACGAGTTGTGGAGGGGTATACTGGAGTCAGGTTGTCCGTCCGTCCGTCCGTCCGTCCGACCGGGCACACATTAGGGTACTTATGTGGCTAGCCCCACAGGGTTATGGACTTAGTAAAGGATAGGGTTGGTTACAATTAGCCACCTAAAAATCGTTTTATGTGGCTAAAAATCGTTTTATGTCCGTCCGTCCGTCCGTCCGTCCGTACGTCCGTCCGTCCGGGCACACATTAGGGTACTTATGTGGCTAGCCCCACAGGGTTATGGACTTGGTAAAGGATAGGGTTGGTTACAATTAGCCACCTAAAAAATCCTTTTATGTGGCTAAAAATCGTTTTATGTGGCTAATATTTAACATGTGATAAGCCACATAAGTATAGTACTGTAAGAACGTCCGTCCGTCCGCGTAAACTTAACATCAGAGAAATATTGTTATAACTTCTATTTCCTTCATCTAAAATGCTTGATATTTCACACATGCATTCCTGTAAGGCTCTACTACCATGCTGTGCCAAATCCACGACCGTCCAACCCCCGCAGATCCCAAGGTCAAGGTCAAATACTTAGTCCGTAAACTTAACATCAGAGAAATATTGTTATAACTTTTACTTCCTTCATCTAAAATGCTTAATATTTCACACATGCATTCCTGTAAGGCTCTACTACCATGCTGTGCCAAATCCACGACCATCCAACCCCCGCGCATACCAAGGTCAAGGTCAAATACTTAGTCTCTTTACAAAACTTAACATCAGAGAAATATTGTTCTAACTTCTATTTCCTTCATCTAAAATGCTTGATATTTCACACATGCATTCCTGTAAGGCTCTACTACCATGCTGTACCAAATCCACGACCGTCCAACCCCCGCAGATGCCAAGGTCAAGGTATTTATTATTTTTTTTTACTGGCTAATAAACGCCCCCCCCTCCCCCCTTTTGTAAAAAGTAGTATATAGGGTATTAGTACATTACCGTTTTGCTATAACAAGATAATAGAGTGCAGCAAGCACACCACCCCTATAATAACCCCTATAAAACAGTGAAAAAATAGCAGCGTAATAATTGTGTATAACCTATATATATAGTGTTTGACAGCTCTAGAGATAGAAAAGGTAATGAAGGTGAAATATCGTCGATAGTCGGGGTATTTTTTGTACTTTTAACTCCCCGACAACATAGTTTTATACAACAAAACCAAAGTTATAAGATCGCAAAAATCTTGCCGAAAACTAGGTTGCTAGAAGGTTTTTTACACTGTTATAAATTGGTACGTTCGGCGGTTTAAAATATAGGCGAGGTAGTGATAGAAATGATAATAACGTAATAAAAAGTATTTGTAAAAATGAAGTAAAATTCTCATTTCCAATTGAACATTAATTATTTATAATCATAAACAACAATAAACAATAATAATATAAAAACATGACACAAGCGAACTTGAGAAATCTGAGCCGACAAAATCCTGCAGTATATCAACAACTTGTTGACGATATAGAAGGACAACGTAACATTGATAACTTGCAGAGGGATTTAACAAAAATGGGGATACCTTTTAGCGGGAAGATGAAAGAGAAAAAACTTCAAGGGTTGATAAATGAGGGAAAGAATGCTATAATATGGAGTAGAATGCGGAGAGCCGCAGCTAAGGGAGTTTTTAAGGGTATTGAGAATAAAGATGTAACGAAAATATCAGACGGAATAGCTTCAGAAGCGCAAGCCGTACTGTTATCTAAAGGTATTGGTGTTAATAAAAAACCGAATCGTAAGATTAACACCTCACTAGTAAGGAAGATAGTGAATGAGGGCCCCGAAATACTTGAAGATATAGACGGGTTTGGCGTTAATATAGAGAGAGGACGACGAGTTGTAACAATCACAATAATAAAGAGAAATCTTAACCGTAACTCGTCTAGAAGACTCATGAAACAGCTCGATAATCAGATGACAGGTAGTTTTTATTTAAGATATTCATACGCGTATAAGTTACAACACATTGAGGAGGTTGATGAAGCCGGAAAACCTAACATAATAACATATGGTAGAAATATTTCAGGAAGCCCCACATTTGACGGATCTGTTGGGGTAAGACAATGGGTTAAAATGCAGGAAGAAAATAGATTGGACGTTAATAGAATAGACAGACCAAACACGAAATGGTTGTTCGTAAGATGGTCAAGCACAACAATTAAGCTTATTTACACCAGTCAGGTTACACCCGGAGATACACAAGTAAATGCATTAGGAGGTGGAAGACTTCCGGACTGGTTGAGAAATAAGAAGGGGAATAAAACCACTCGATACTTTCAACGATAATTTATGTCTGTTTCAGATGTTTAGCTTTATATAAAGACACATCATTGAGAGCTGATAGATCAATAAAAGAGATAAAATCTTTAAACAAAAAGTATCAAGATTTCCTTGTGGGGAAGCGGAGAAAAGACGGTCCTATAGGTTTTGAGGATCTTAAGATGGTTGAAGAATGTTTTAAAGTTGGGATTGAAGCGTACGAGCCCGAAGAAAATGGCACTTGGTATATCAGACACACAGCTGCGCACTATGAAGAAGTTGGTGTTATGAAAATGAAGATAGGTATTTACAACAATCACGCGTTTCTTATAACAGACATGAAGAGAGCCACACAAAGCTATTGTTGTCCTAATTGTCAACAACGATTTACTCAATCTCACTGCATTGCGAGACACGCGCAAACTTGCAATCGCGGTCTAACTAAAGTATCTTGTAAGGGTAAGGAAATAGACAGACCACAATCTGCATTCGAGAAAGCTTTTTACCCTAAATCTCATTGTAGTAAGAAATCTATAGAGTGGATGAACACATTTACGATAATCACATTCACACGGCCGTTTGTGGACACGGTGGAGAAAGGGTAATAAAGAACGCACCAGTTGATGGATATTGTTCTGAAACCAACACAGTTTATCAATTTCACGGGTGTTATTGGCACGGTTGCCCACGACATAGTAAGAATAGACAAGATAAGTATGCAAACACACTTGTACGAGATATAATAATTAGAGATTCATATAATTTAGTTACAATTTGGGAATGTGATTTCGATCGGCAGAGAAATAAAGCGTAACACCACCCCTTCCAACACCCCAACAGTAATTTATCCATATAAAATAGTGTATGATTTTGAGTCTTTACTGGTTAAGAGTGATCCAGACAGACCCATAAAAGATCTAGATGTGATTGATACCCACATTCCAGTAAGTGTAAGTGTTGGTGATACGCTAACTAGAGAAGTTGTGCACATTTGTGACACAGACCCAGAGAACCTAGTTAAGCGATTTATGAGTGAAGTATCTAACCGTGGAGATAAGATAAGAGAAGAAGTTGGTAAAAATTCAGTATACGGTTTTCCAACCGATTTCGGTTTACTTCCAACCGTCCAGCAGAAAGAACTTACAAGATGGATTTCACAGGTTCCTACACTAGGATTTAACTGTGGATCGTACGATTTGAATGTTATTAAGAAATATTTAGTAGGGATTATAGCAGATACTACAGAGAAAGTAATGGTTGGTAAGAAAGCAAATACGACCGTTTATTTGACGACTCCAGAATTAAAATTTCTAGATGTGAGAATGTATCTATCTCCAGGGGTGACCTATGATAAATGGGTACGCGCATTACGGTTGCGAATGTAATAAATCATTCTTTCCATACGAGTGGTTTGATAATTATGACAAGTTAAACTACCAAGGGTTGCCACCTATCGAATGTTGGGTTAATAGACTTGCACCTAGTAATACAATTAAACCTGATGAGTTAGCCGCGTGTGTTGAAACTTATAAAGCAAGAGGGATGAAAAGTTTCAAAAGATTGGTTGGTTAGAATATTACAACGTCTAGATGTCTCACCATTTCTAGAAGCTCTAGAGAAAATGTATAACTTTTATTCACTCAAAGGTATAGATATGTTTAGGTGCAGTTACCCTACCAGGAGTCGCATTACAATATATATTGAGAGGAACAATTAAGGAGCATGTTAAAACTTACAAGACTAAGGAAAGCGCAGAAGTTCGCAAGACATGTCCACCACTGTTCGCCGCGCCTGAAGGTGAAGAGTATGAAATGTTGAAAGGTGCACTAGTTGGAGGGCCTTCTATAGTATTTACAAGACATGAAGAGGTGAATGTTACAAGATTAAGATCCACTCCAGATAGTAACGGAAATAAATGTAAGTCTGTATTAGGATTGGATGCTAACGCTCTTTATCTATCAACGCTAGGTAAGGAAATGCCTTGTGGTAAGGGTGTTTTAACAAAGACTTCAACCCCATTTAATAAGACTAGGATAAATGATTTCACCAACAGAGTTAAGAGTGGTACTTGGTTTGGGTTTGCGGAGGTCGACATCCGTGTTCCTGATAGCTTGTACGACGTCTTTTCAGAAATGTCACCTATCTTTATAAATCGTGTAGTGGAGGTAGATGAAGTTCCAGATCATATGTTGCAATATCTTGATGATACGAACCGCAATCGAGGAGATGGTAAGAAGTTAGTTGGAGCTATGAGTGCAGAGAAAGTTTTACTATTTGCACCACTATTGAAATGGTATCTAAAACATGGTTTAATCATCACAGGAGTGCATAGGATTATTATATAAAGCAGGCAAGCCGTTTGAATGGTTTTGTGAAAGAAGTTACTGCAGCACGTAGAGAAGGTGATGTAAACGTTGAAGCCGCCCCGATTGCAGATATTATGAAACTGTTAGGAAATTCATGTTGTGGAAAAATGATAGAATCTCCTGAAAACCACCTATGTACCACTTATACTAAAGATGAAACGTGTGTTGACAGAGCATTAAGATCTGCGTATTTTGAGGATATTGAAGAGATAGGAGATGCGTATGAAATATCTAGTAGGAAGTCATCAGCCACAATGACAAGACCTTCCACTGCGGTATAGTGTATATCAATACGCCAAGTTGAGAAATGTTAGAGTTTTATTACGACTTTCTAGATAAGTATGTTGATAGAGCCGACTTTGAATTAATACAGATGGATACAGATAGTATGTATATGGGTATCAGCGGTCCGAATTCGTTGGAAGATGTGATCAAACCACACCTTTTAGAGAGTTTTGAGAGGTTTTAAAAACGATTGGCTCGCTTGGGATAAGTGGAGTAACAGAGAGCCAGGACTTTTCAAGACCGAATTCAGAGGGGATCGTGCTATCGCATTAAGTAGCAAGTGTTATGTAGTTGAGAAAATAGGTGGAGGTATCAAGCATTCGGCTAAGGGGCTTAACGCCAGGAAGAACCCCCTAGATTGGTATAGATATAAGGCAAGCGCTTGATCTCACCAATAAAGATGTAGGTGTTAATAGAGGTTTCCGCATGCTACACGGTTTTGTATGAGAACTTACACCCAGAAGAAGCTAGGATTATCCGCCTACTATGATAAGAGAAGATTGAATGTAGATGGTATTCACACCACCCCTTTATAAGTTAAGCGTAATACACTTAGGAGGGCGCCCACGCGTTTCCTTTTTAATTTCTATCGGAATAGATTCCCAATCAATAGTTTTAAATATTTCAACTAGTCTCCATATGGAGTTAACCCGGTTAGCCCCAACTCCATATTTATTCATAATTTTGTTAGCAGAGATTACTGCCCTAGCTTTCATTATTTCTACAAGTTCACCATCATTTATAAATTTCTTTACCATGGTAGTAACAACTTGTATTATAATAGCTTATTATAATTATGTTCAATATTAAAGCTAATAATAATCAACTTCAGGCTCATCCCAACAACCAAACTTCCGCACATAATAACTTAGTTTACTAACATAGTCCATATATTCGTCTCTAGGTATGCTCCTTATTCCTAATATTTTATCAGGGTTTTCGGAAGTATATTTAAGTTGATGAAGTTTACCAGGAACATAATGCCACATTTTTTCTTCAGCTTCTTGATCTTCATTCATCACTTGAGAATCTTTATCTTTTTGTAAACTCATTATAAGTCAGTTAGATTTTATATTACACTATACTGAGTAATATTTAACGAGGATTAACGTAATTATAATACAGAGGTATTATAGCGATGGACAAAACCGCCAGAGCCGCCGCTGAATAAGACCAAGAAGAATCTTCCTCTTCTTGTTTTAACGTTTGTGCGAATCCAGAAACCTCATATTGGAGAGTTTCTTTTTTATTATCAATAATTTTTTCCAAATTTTTAACGAATTTATCATTGACAGCCAACCCCTTTGTTTAAGTTTTTAAGCTCATTTGTCCCCCACCGGTTTAACCCGCGTAATCGTTTTTTCTTTCGCAGGTAAATACGTAGAGGTAAATACAATCCAGGGGATGGGTTATTATTCCCACAGTTTTTTAAGTCGCTCACTTACCGATTCCAAACATTCTTTTTAAGTTGATCCGCGGTTACCTTTCCGCGGGATGAAACTATTTCTTTGATACTTTCGTTAGATAAGTACGATTTTGGCATTATTAATAGTTTATAATAAGGCGCAGAAAAAATGTTCAAAATTCTCAAAATATTTTATAAAATGGAGATAACTATTAGAAAGTGTTAAAAAGACATATTTGAAAAACCTTATTAATAATAAAATGGATAAAGTAATAGAATGGGAAGTGGAGTTTTGTAATGGTCTTGTTGACGATTATTACTATAACATGAATCATTAGGTAAAATAGAGTACATGAAATATCAGCGCAACCTATTACGCACCGATAAAAGAGTCACATTTACAATATTATATCGAAAATTATTAGTAGGTTTTTTAAGAAACAAATTAGAGAAATGAAGGGTTAATCAGGGTTGACAAACGATTAGTTGAAGAGAATGGAGTTAATTTTATAAAACTATTTCAAATCAACGATTCGTTTACGGATATGGTTTTCTATGAGACGGAAGAAACGGAAGAAATTAGCTTTTTGTTTGAAACAGTTATAATTAAGGGTTACTAAGTAATTGCTGAGTAATGCTGAACAATTGCTGACTAATGTTGAGTAATTGCTAACTAATGCTGAGTAACTGATGAGTAAACAATGTCCATAATGGCCATAATGCCCAAAATTGTGAACAAACATTTAAAACAGTTTATAAATTAGTGAAAAAACACGTCTTTTGTTCAAGTGGATATAGTTACTAAGAGAGGGTACCAATAGATTACTTTTGTTGTACGGACGTGTTTTTTCACTAATTTATAAACTGCAATCGGGGCGGCTTCAACGTTTACATCACCTTCTCTATGTGCTGCAGTAACTTCTTTCACAAACCATTCAAACGGCTTGCCTGCTTTATAATTTATAATCCTATGCACTCCTGTGATGATTAAACCATGTTTTAGATACCATTTCAATAGTGGTGCAAATAGTAAAACTTTCTCTGCACTCATAGCTCCAACTAACTTCTTACCATCTCCTCAATTGCGGTTCGTATCATCAAGATATTGCAACATATGATCTGGAACTTCATCTACCTCCACTACACGATTTATAAAGATAGGTGACATTTCTGAAAAGACGTCGTACAATGCTATCAGAACACGGATGTCGACCTCCGCAAACCCAAACCAAGTACCACTCTTAACTCTGTTGGTGAAATCATTTATCCTAGTCTTATTAAATGGGGTTGAAGTCTTTGTTAAAACACCCTTACCACAAGGCATTTCCTTACCTAGCGTTGATAGATAAAGAGCGTTAGCATCCAATCCTAATACAGACTTACATTTATTTCCGTTACCATCTGGAGTGGATCTTAATCTTGTAACATTCACCTCTTCATGTCTTGTAAATACTATAGAAGGGCCTCCAACTAGTGCACCTTTCAACATTTCATACTCTTCACCTTCAGGCGCGAACAGTGGTGGACATGTCTTGCGAACTTCTGCGCTTTCCTTAGTCTTGTAAGTTTTAACATGCTCCTTAATTGTTCCTCTCAATATATATTGTAATGCGACTCCTGGTAGGGTAACTGCATCCTTAAACATATCTATACCTTTGAGTGAATAAAAGTTAGACATTTTCTCTAGAGCTTCTAGAAATGGTGAGACATCTAGATCGTTGTAATATTCTAACCAATCTTTGAAACTTTTCATCCCTCTTGCTTTACAAGTTTCAACACACGCGGCTAACTCATCAGGTTTAATTGTATTACTAGGTGCTAGTCTATTAACCCAACATTCGATAGGTGGCAACCCTTGGTAGTTTAACTTGTCATAATTATCAAACCACTCGTATGGAAAGAATGATTTATTACATTCGCAACCGTATGCGCGTACCCATTTATCATAGGTCACCCTGGAGATAGATACATTCTCACATCTAGAAATTTTAATTTACTGGAGTCGTCAAATAAACGGTCGTATTTGCTTTCTTACCAACCATTACTTTATCTGTAGTATCTGCTATAATCCCTACTAAATATTTCTTAATAACATTCAAATCGTACGATCCACAGTTAAATCCTAGTGTAGGAACCTGTGAAATCCATCTTGTAAGTTCTTTCTGCTGGACGGTTGGAAGTAAACCGAAATCGGTTGGAAAACCGTATACTGAATTTTTACCAACTTCTTCTCTTATCTTATCTCCACGGTTAGATACTTTCACTCATAAATCGCTTAACTAGGTTCTCTGGGTCTGTGTCACAAATGTGCACAACTTCTCTAGTTAGCGTATCACCAACACTTACACTTACTGGGAATGTGGGTATCAATCACATCTAGATCTTTTATGGGTCTGTCTGGATCACTCTTAACCAGTAAAGACTCAAAATCATACACTATTTTATATGGATAAATTACTGTTGGGGGTGTTGGAATGGGGTGGTGTTACGGCTTTATTTCTCTGCCGATCGAAATCACATTCCCAAATTGTAACTAAATTATATGAATCTCTAATTATTATATCTCGTACAAGTGTGTTTGCATACTTATCTTGTCTATTCTTACTATGTCGTGGGCAACCGTGCCAATAACACCCGTGAAAATTGATAAACTTGTGTTGGTTTCAGAACAATATCCATCAACTGGTGCGTTCTTTATTACCCTTTCTCCACCGTGTCCACAAACGGCCGTGTGAATGTGATTATCTGTAAATGTGTTCATCCACTCTATAGATTTCTTACTACAATGAGATTTAGGGTAAAAAGCTTTCTCGAATGCAGATTGTGGTCTGTCTATTTCCTTACCCTTACAAGATACTTTAGTTAGACCGCGATTGCAAGTTTGCGCGTGTCTCGCAATGCAGTGAGATTGAGTAAATCGTTGTTGACAATTAGGACAACAATAGCTTTGTGTGGCTCTCTTCATGTCTGTTATAAGAAACGCGTGATTGTTGTAAATACCTATCTTCATTTTCATAACACCAACTTCTTCATAGTGTGCAGCTGTGTGTCTGATATACCAAGTGCCATTTTCTTCGGGCTCGTACGCTTCAATCCCAACTTTAAAACATTCTTCAACCATCTTAAGATCCTCAAAACCTATAGGACCGTCTTTTCTCCGCTTCCCCACAAGGAAATCTTGATACTTTTTGTTTAAAGATTTTATCTCTTTTATTGATCTATCAGCTCTCAATGATGTGTCTTTATATAAAGCTAAACATCTGAACAGACATAAATTATCGTTGAAAGTATCGAGTGGTTTTATCCCCTTCTTATTTCTCAACCAGTCCGGAAGTCTTCCACCTCCTAATGCATTTACTTGTGTATCTCCGGGTGTAACCTGACTGGTGTAAATAAGCTTAATTGTTGTGCTTGACCATCTTACGAACAACCATTTCGTGTTTGGTCTGTCTATTCTATTAACGTCCAATCTATTTTCTTCCTGCATTTTAACCCATTGTCTTACCCCAACAGATCCGTCAAATGTGGGGCTTCCTGAAATATTTCTACCATATGTTATTATGTTAGGTTTTCCGGCTTCATCAACCTCCTCAATGTGTTGTAACTTATACGCGTATGAATATCTTAAATAAAAACTACCTGTCATCTGATTATCGAGCTCGTTTCATGAGTCTTCTAGATGAGTTACGGTTAAGATTTCTCTTTATTGTGATTGTTACAACTCGTCGCCTCTCTCTATATTAACGCCAAACCCGTCTATATCTTCAAGTATTTCGGGGCCCTCATTCACTATCTTCCTTACTAGTGAGGTGTTAATCTTACGATTCGGTTTTTTATTAACACCAATACCTTTAGATAACAGTACGGCTTGCGCTTCTGAAGCTATTCCGTCTGATATTTTCGTTACATCTTTATTCTCAATACCCTTAAAAACTCCCTTAGCTGCGGCTCTCCGCATTCTACTCTATATTATAGCATTCTTTCCCTCATTTATCAACCCTTGAAGTTTTTTTCTCTTTCATCTTCCCGCTAAAAGGTATCCCCATTTTTGTTAAATCCCTCTGCAAGTTATCAATGTTACGTTGTCCTTCTATATCGTCAACAAGTTGTTGATATACTGCAGGATTTTGTCGGCTCAGATTTCTCAAGTTCGCTTGTGTCATGTTTTTATATTATTATTGTTTATTGTTGTTTATGATTATAAATAATTAATGTTCAATTGGAAATGAGAATTTTACTTCATTTTTACAAATACTTTTTATTACGTTATTATCATTTCTATCAACTACCTGGACCTATTTATTTTTAAACCGCCGAATGTTGTACCAATTTATAACAGTGTAAAAAACCTTCTAGCAACCTAGTTTTCGGCAAGATTTTTGCGATCTTATAACTTTTGTTTTGTTGTATAAAACTATGTTGTCGGGGAGTTTTGAGTACAAAAAATACCCCGACTATCGACGATATTTCACCTTCATTACCTTTTCTATCTCTAGAGCTGTCAAACACTATATATATAGGTTATACACAATTATTACGCTGCTATTTTTTCACTGTTTTATAGGGGTTATTATAGGGGTGGTGTGCTTGCTGCACTCTATTATCTTGTTATAGCAAAACGGTAACGTACTAATACCCTATATACTACTTAAAATGTAACGCCTCCGGGGGCGTTAATTCGAGGTTATAAGGTAGTCTCTTTACAAAACTTAACATCAGAGAAATCGGTTATAACTTCTATTTCCTTGCTCGGATCTGCTTCACATTTCACACACTCATTGCTCCAATGGACCTCTACCACCCTGTGACAAATTCACATTCATGCCGCTCGCGCTTATCCCAGAGTCAAGGTCACAAGCCCACACACTTGGAAATTTTTACATATTTTAGGGGTACCTGGGCCCACGCGGGGGGTATTCCGTAAGCCTCGCTTACTGACCAATCTAGTTCACACATGCATTTCTGTAAGGCTCTACTACCATGCTGTGCCAAATCCACGACCGTCCAACCCCCGCAGATCCCAATGTCAAGGTCAAATACTTAGTCTCTTTACAAAACTTAACATCAGAGAAATAAGTTATAACTTCTATTTCCTTCATTGAAAATTCTTATTATTATACCCCCCGCAACGAGTTGTGGGGGGGTATACTGGAGTCAGGTTGTCCGTCCGTCCGTCTGTCCGTCCGGGCACACATTAGGGTACTTATGTGGCTAGCCCCACAGGGTTATGGACTTAGTAAAGGATAGGGTTGGTTACAATTAGCCACCTAAAAAATTGTTTTATGTGGCTAAAAATCGTTTTATGTGGCTAATATTTAACATGTGATAAGCCACATAAGTACCCTAATGTAAGAACGTCCATCCGTGCGTCCGTCCGGGTAAACTTAACATCTTAACATTTATGTTTGAAATGTGGTCCTTGGTAATTTTTTTTTTTCTTTTCTGGTCTACTGGCTAATCCCCCCCAAACACCCCCTCCCCCCCACCCCCCCCCCCCCAAACCCCCCATCCCCCCCCCCCCCCCCCCCCCCCCCCCCCCCCCCCCCCCCCCCCCCCCCCCCCCACCCCACAAATAAATAAATAAATAATTTTACCAATGACCGCCAATTTCAAACACAAATAATCTTTAAATCCTTATTTGTGTTTGAAATGTGGTCCTTGGTAATTTTTTATTATTTTTTTTTACTGGCTAATAAACGCCCCCCTCACACCCCCCCCCCCCCCCCCCCTTTCGTGAGGGGGTATTCCGTAAGCCTCGCTTACTGACCAATCTAGTTTACGACTGTCCAACCCCCGCTGATCCCAAGGTCAAGGACACATACTTAGTCTCTTTACAAAACTTAACATCAGAGAAATATGTTATAACTTCTATTTCTTTCATTGAAAATTCTTAATATTTCATATGCTGTGACAAATCTCCGCTGATCTTGAGGTCAAGGTCACATACTTAGTCTCTTTACAAAACTTAACATCACAGATCGGTTATAACTTCTATTTCCTTGCTCGGATCTGCTTCACATTTCACACACGCATTGCTCCAATGGACCTCTACCACCCTGTGACAAATTCACGTTCATGCCGCTCCCGCTAATCCCAGATTCAAGGTCAGAAGCCCACACACTTGGAAATTTTTACATATTTTAGGGGTACCTGGGCCCACACGGGGGGTATTCTGTCAGCCTCACTTACTGACCAATCGAGTTCTCTTTGGTTAAGGTTTTTAGTCAAGCTTGTAGATGGAATACTCCTGGCCCTACACCAACCATACTTGGACAACTTCATCTCCTAGTGATGTACTTCAACAACCCCTGACCTATATTTGACCTTGACCTACATTTAACCTTGAATTACTTAGTTAATTTCCCTTGGTTAAGGTTTTTAGTCAACCTTGGTTAAGGTTTTTAGTCAAGCTTGTAGATGGAATACTATTGTGCATACAGACATCATACTTGGATAACTTTTTCTCATAGGGATGTACATCAATAACCCCTGACCTATATTTTACCTTCACCTACATTTAACCTTGAATTACTTGGTTAATGTTTATAGTCAAGCTTGTATATGGAATACTCCTGGGCCTACATCAACCATACTTGGACAACTTCATCTCCTAGTGATGTACATCAATAATCCCTGACCTATATTTGACCTTGACCTACTTTTATCCTTGGATTACTTAGTTATTTCCCCTTGGTTAAGGTTTTTAGTCAAGCTTGTATATGGAATATTCCTGGGCCTACATCAACCATACTTGGACAACTTCATCTCCTAGTGATGTACATCAATAACCCCTGACCTATATCTGACATTGACCTACATTTAACCTTGAATTACTTACTTAATTCCCCTTGGTTAAGGTTTTTAGTCAACCTTGGTTAAGGTTTTTATGCAGGCCGCAGCCACCTTGTTTTTTAAGCTATGTGTACATCGACAACCCTCGTAGTCAAGCTATGCTGTTCTCCTACAGCTCTTGTTAATTATACTCTCAGTCTTCGTAGAAGCATCAATGATCTGTCATGACTAACATAGCAAAATAAATGTTGATTCTGATAAACAGGCTCTCGGTCCTTTCTTGCGATAAGACATAAGTAATAAGACTGGTCTCAGACTGGTCTCAAAGGTACTATTTGACAGTGTATCGCATACTGCATTCGCAATCATATAGTGACACACATACCATATCTTCTATTTTGCGCTCTTTCTTTGTCATATTTTAGCTTACTTGTGTTATATTGAAACCTTGGGATTCTTTATTAAATACAGGACTTGGGGCCCATTTCACTAAACTTCGTACGACTAAAATCTTCGTAAGTGCAAACTTAGGATCGTCTGTAAATTTCAATTGATGGATTTACATTTATTGAGCATAGGCTGCAGCCTATGCTCAATAAATGTAAATCCAATAATTGTTTACAAGAAAACATTTTTAATGTGAAATATACAGACTATCATAAATTTGCACTTACGAACATTTTAGTCGTACGAAGTTTAGTGAAACGGGCCCCTGAATCTGTGGTACTGTAGAAGGTGGCGGGTAGTGACTATGTATGTGCTGCTGTAGATTTACTTGGAGTTAATATTATACATGTAACATGCATGTGCAACAGTTTGGTATTGCGTTTCAATCTGTAAAAAAAAAAAAAGATTTTCCTCAAAAATGCCTTACGGTCCCTGATCAGTTGTCTTTTATCAACAGTCGTCATGACCTAAATATTTGGACACCGTTTGTTAACCCCTATAAAAAAACAAATTGTATCCAAATATTTTATTATTATGATAAAACAGTACAACCATACTTACCCTAGATATTTGGGCACTCTTTGTTGTGTTTTTGAATATTTAGGGTTATTTAATAGGTATATTGCGGTACTGATTGTTCACGAGCCACATCAAATAAAGTCTAACTTAGAGATAGTTCAACTTATTTCAATATCTAAATTGTAATATCACAGAAATTTAGCTAAATATGCATTGATTTTCAAAAGTTGAAGTACTAAATACATGTACCACCGTTTGAAAAAAAAAGTATACACCTTATCCAAATAAGTGAATAATTAGTACAGCTAACAAACAATATGCAGTGATATAACGAAAACAAATTATTTACATTTATTACACTCTTGCAAATTATTTGCACGGGTTTCGCTGTGAGAGAAAACCCGTAATCAACTGCTTACAAATAATACACCGTGAAGAGAACAGCCGTAATTGCGCGCCTGTTTTCTTGGAAACCACGAGCTACCATGCAAAATGTTTAATTTTTATAAGTCAAAATAAAGTGAAAATTTGGAAAGGGTCTCGACTATTAATCTAGAATGTTAATGCGATTGAACACATTCCAAACATGCACTCAATTATATCTGGTTCATAGAGACAGCTGCGTAATTTGGATTTCAAAAAGTTTACATCACAACGTAACGTCAAAACGCGGGAAAACACATCATTGTATAACTATTCATGCGCGCATCACAATTCATTGATTATAATCTAAAAAAAATAGACTAAATGTGCATATGTATCCGCCGTGGAAGTGTAATAAATAGGATATTGCATCGTACATGTTTGAATAGCGGAAATAATACACTCGCGTCGGTCGGCGTCTGTGCAAGCAACTCGTTCGCTACACTCACTCATTGCTTACGCGGAAGCCGACGCACACTCGTGTATTATTTCCCGCTATTCAAAATGTACGATGGAATATCCTCTATGTACCGGTATTACCTATTTTATAAAAAAAAATTAACAGGACATTTTCAATAATCCATTTGCAAAAATATGCTATGCATTGAATGTTAAATCGAGGAGTATATTATTACTATTAAATTAGACACAAAGCTTCTCTGGAGCGTGAATGCAGTCCCTGATCAGAATGTACAAATATGCTGGTTAGGCCATACTCTATGTGCAATTCCAGAGCCGACTTCTTACACAAACACATCCAATGTATTGAACAACATATAGGCATGTATGGATTTACCATAGAGACATAACGATAATCGTAGTACACATGTCCTCCAAGCAAAGGTAACTTACGACATTGTGATCAGCATGGTCCCAGATCAGCCTGCACATCTGCACAATCTGTAATCTGACTCTGTCACTGTGCATGATGAGAGCATCCACTTTTGTTGCCAATGTCTCTTTTATCAACTGGTGGCCCACATATGCCATAGTCCAGTCTTATATGTAGGTTTCTGAACATAGCAATCACTTGTAACCCTTAGAACAAGTTCCAGTGCATCCCTGACATCAGAATAGGCAGAGTTTGTCGGCTTATCATCACATTGCTTAGTTTAGTTTAACCCTTTCAACCCTAAGGAACTGGAATGGACTGTGATATGCTAATGTTCCGATCAATCCAATGGTCACAAAATGATTTTCAGATTCGTCCATATGAAAAGGGGGTGTTTTTGTTCTAAGAAATACGAAAATTACTTTCAGAAAGTGCAGATCCTGATGAGACGGCTCGTTACGAGCCGGCTCATCTGGATCTGCACTTTTTGCATAAACCGATATAGCGGGATTTCGGGTTCAAAGTGTTAAACTAAGCAACGTGACATCAAACAGACAATGTGATGGTTGGTTGGGGGCATGCAATGGGTAATTTAATGATCGTGATTCTTCCTTACCGGAATCCCTACTGGGGACCTGGTTTGGCCCTACGGTACATCTTTGGCATTCTTGTATGTGAGAGTTGAATCTGGTAATGCGATTATTCCTAATCCTATTACTTTTAGGGGAAGGGGCCAAGTGACTTTGGTGTGGTATGGACTTGACACCATGTCGGGTTGTTCTAATTTCAGGGCTGAATATATATACATTTTGATGTAAATATTCCATTATGATTTTGGGATTTTCTCCCCAATGCAGCAGGTTACATGCGAGATAGAACCCATTGGCTTTAAATGACCTTAGCTGTTTTTTTATAGGCCGTTAAACACCAATAAACCAATCAATCCCAGTTCAGTAACGTATTTATCAAACCAGACTATAGCTTAGCATCAATGAAGTCCCCCTGTTATAGGGTGCCGTTCCGCAGCATCGTGGTCGGCCTACTCTCCCATCAACTGCTGCTCCAGACAGTGGGCTCCATACTGCTGGAAGGGGAGACAATCACAGATGACCCGACACAGGTCGCCATGCCCGGTGAGTCGGTCAGTGGTCAGTGGTGGCTATCTGTTGGTGTATCTGTACATGACCTTGCTATTGAATGAACATAAACTCCAAATCAAATCAATCAGTCAATGATGTTAACATTAAAGTCTAGGGGATATGGCATTGGACTTCAATACCAGTAGCCTATTTCACCAACAAAGTATACTTTGAGGGAGAAATTTTCAATTTTAGGATAAATTTATTAATTTTTATTATACTGAATTTATTACATTATCACAGCCATTTTGGCTGTGATAATGTAATAAATTCAGTATAATAATTGTATCCCCCAGACTACGGTCGGGGGATACTATGGATTTGACAGCGCGCCGCGTCCGCGTCCGCGTCCGCGTCCGCGTCCGCGTCCGCCGCAGACACTTCTTGTCCGGAGCATAACTCGAACACCCTTTGGAATATTTTCATGAAACTTCACACATGCATAGACCACGACCCGAAGGTGTGTCGCGCACAAGAATGACAACTCTTGCATAGCTAATTTTTGAGTTATCTCCCTTTTTTGTTTCTCGCACTGATTTCGTGTCCGGAGCAATAACTCCACCACCCTTTCGAATATTTTCATGAAACTTCACACATGCATAGACCACGACCCGAAGGTGTGTCGCGCACAAGAATGACAACTCTTGCATAGCTAATTTTTGAGTTATCTCCCTTTTTGTTTTTCGCGCACTGATTGACCATAACTCGACCACCCTTTGGAATATTTTTATGAAACTTAACACATTCAATTAGACCACGAACCGAAGTGTCGTGCACAAGAATGACAACTCTTGCATAGCTAATTTTTGAGTTATCTCCCTTTTTTGTTTTCGCTCACTGATTTCCTGTCCGGAGCATAACTCGACCACCACCCTTTGGAATATTTTCATGAAACTTCACACATGCATAGACCACGACCCGGAGGTGTGTCGCGCACAAGAATGACAACTCTTGTGTAGCTAATTTTTCAGTTATCTCCCTTTTTTGTTTTGCGCACTCTACAAACTGGACAATAATGCATGAAGACCTGTTTTCTCGTCTGCTCTGTATACCTTTTCTCGTGTGCTCTGTACACCTTACCTGTAGAGAGAACAATAGAAACTGGGAGAACCATGTGCTAAGCATGGGCTAGCATGTGCAGATGTCCACTGCTTGACCACTGCTTGACCACTGCTGACCAGGTAATTTATACAGGTAAATCACTACATTGGGTACTGTGTTGAAAATATTGTGGCATTATGTGGACCTCTGCAGATATATGTAGATAAATATAGGACTATTAAAAAAAAATCTGGTCTCCAATAGCAAGCATTATTATTTTTAAACTTTTTTTTGTAATTTTTTTTTATTTATTTTTTCATTATTTTTTTTCATTTTTTTTTTCAAATTATTTTTTCAATTTGAAACTGGAAAAAAAAATCTGGGCTCCAGTAGCAAGCATTATTATTTTTAAACTTTTTTTTTCCATTTTTTTTTTTCATTTTTTTTTTCAAATTATTTTTCAATTTTTGTCCAGTAGCAGAAGGTCGTAAGTGCTATATACAGACTATTCACCTGTACATGTGCTAGCATGTGCAACTGACCACTGACCACTTACAGGTAATTTATACAGGTAAATGATTATATTACATTTCCGTAAACTGTGTTGAAAATATTGTGGCATTATGTGGACCTGTGCAGATATATGTAGATAAATATAGGACTATTAAAAAAAAATTCTGGGCTCCAGTAGCAAGCATTATTATTTTTAATTTTTAAACTTTTTTTCCATTTTTTTTTTGCCCTCTACCCCTGACTCTACGCTTGGGCTGCTCAATGGCTCTATTGTAATCTACCGCCCTGTGCCAAATCCACGTTCGTCCTGCCCCACCAATCCCAGGGTCAGGGTCAAGGTCACATACTTGGTGCATTCAAAAACTTTAACGCTCAGGTAAATATCTTATAATTTTTATTTCCTTCACGGATCAACTTCATATTTCATATACGCGTTGCTCTAATGGTCGTCTACCGCCCTGTGCCAAATCCACGTTCGTCCTGCCCCCGCCAAGCCCAGGGTCAAGGTCACATACTTAGTGCTTCAAAAACTTTAACGCTCGGGTAAATATCTTATAATTTCTGTTTTCTTTCATGGATCATCTTCATATTTCATATACGCATTGCTCTAATGGTCCTCTACCGCCCTGTGCCAAATCCACGTTCGTCCTGCCCCTGCCAATCCCAGGGTCAAGGTCACATACTTGGTGCTTCAAAAACTTTAATGCTCAGGTAAATATCTTATAATTTTTCTTTCCATTCACGGATCAACTTCATATTTCATATATGCGTTGCTCTAATGGTCCTCTACCGCCCTGTGCCAAATCCACGTTCGTCCCGCCCCCGCCAAGCCCATGGGTTAACATCATATACTTAGTGCTTCAAAAACTTTAACGCTCAGGTAAATATCTTATAATTTCTGTTTTCTTTTCACGGATCAGCTTCATATTTCATATATGCATTGCTCTAATGGTCCTCTACCGCCCTGTGCCAAATCCACGTTTGTCCTGCCCCCGCCAAGCCCAGCCCAGGGTGAAGGTCACATACTTGGTGCTTCAAAAACTTTAACGCTCAGGTAAAAGAAAATTTTGACTTGCAATTTGGCCTCATTTATTATCAAAGCGATATGTGGGACATCCGTGTTCTATGAACACATTTTTCTAGTTTATTAAACTTCACACATGCATAGAAGACGACCCAAAGGTGTGTCGCACGTAAGAATGACAACTCTTGCGTCGTTAATTTCTTAGTTATCTCCCTTTGTTGTTTCGTGCACTGATTTCGTGTCTGGAGCATAACTCGAACACCCTTTGGAATATTTTCATGAAACTTCACACATGCATAGACCACGACCCTAAAGGTGTGTCCCGCAAGAATGACAACTCTTGCATCTCTAATTATTTAGTTATCTCCCTTTGTTTTTCCGTCACTGATTTTGTCTCCGGAGCATAACTCGAACACCCTTTTTTCAAACTACTTGTGTATCTGGGGAGGGGGATACACATGCGCTTGTCGACAAGCGTCCATTTCTAGTTCTGCATACTTTTAATCATCAAATATATGCAGTCGTTAGTTCTATATGAAATAATGCATTTCAGGAAAAATAAATGATTACTCCCTGAAAGTATACTTTACTAGAAAAGCATCCTTTGCAATTTTGGTGAAATAGGCTACAGAAGTTGCGAGTTCAATCCTCATCCTAGGCATAAAAAATACTGACATAGTATTTCCACCCCACTGGTCTGTTGAGACCTTAAACTGTGTTCCTGTATCTATGATCTTAGCTGTTGCTGGGATGCTAAACCCATTCACTTGTACTTTAAAGTCAATGGAAAACAAGTTTTTAAAAAATGTGTACAATTTATAAATGTGAACTTCTGAAACTTCAACCCAATAGCCTGGAGGACCAAGAGCTACAGCCGTAAGCTGCCATTTGCCCTTTCAGGGGCCATAAGCGCCCTTGTTTTGCCCTTGAGTTTCTGACACGATTCAATCACTCCCGTGTTACAGGTATGTTATCCTGCCTGTCGACTAGCCACGTCCTCCAGCTGTTGGAATGTCTGCGTCACTCGTACCGCCTCGCGTGTGACTTCGACCTGCGCCCGGGCCTCAAGTTCCTTGTGCAGAAAGTCGCCCACACGGAGGTGGCTGTGAATCTGTACAAGCAGGCGGGGGCCAGCATGGTCTTCTACATCCACACTCTCATCAAGATCTGCTCCAACATGCAGCGCCTGTCTATTAAAACCGTCAGAAGTATTCTCGCAGATGACAACGCCAAAGGGAGCCTGCCAGTGTCGCGTGAGGCGAGTGTAGACGACGAGGCGGTATCAGGGTCTGGTGATGCTGCATCAGTACAGGACAATTCTAGTCAGGCAGAACAGCTGGATAGTGAAAATAAGTCTAGTCATATAGAAGCAGCTAATTCAGAAGAAAGTGTGCAAAGCAATTCCCTAGAAACTCACAGCAATCCGATTGAATCTGCTATAAAGGATGGAACGAATGATAACGTCAAAGATGAAATCACACAGAATGGCCATGATACAGAGGTGAACCGCGATTCCCTACACCCCGCCAACAATTCCCCCGTTAGAAACTACATGGACACCCGTGTGCTGGATGAGCCTGAGCTGTTTGTGTCGCGGCTGCGGAGCGTGTGTGAGGAGCTGTGCCAGACGTACATCGACATCCTGTACGACAAGGAGGGCACGAGCTGTGTGGACAGTATGGCCGACCAGCAACTCTTCTTCCTCATCGCCCAGCCCGATGAGCTGCCTGACCTGCCCAGCAGGAAGCCCGACCTCACACGACTGAACCGGAAACTGGAGGAGACCCAGGCCCGACTACAGGGCCTCACCGTCACACATGCCGTCTCCGTGCAAGGTACATATTGCCGGTTATTATCCTCGTCAGCCAGGCATAAATATGAAAATAAGGTCTTGTGATTCAAAAACCCTGAGTGTTTATTCAATTCTAACACTTTAGTTGCAATTTAGTTGAACTACTCAGTCAGTGAAGTACATATCAAGAACGTTATATACATATAATTCCAGCACAAAAATATTTACACAATTCCGTAACATTTGATTGGCCCATAGCAAGTCTCTGTCGAAAATTTATATCCCAGTAAACTCCCACGCCGAACTACTTTCCGTAACCGTGAGGCGCAGTTAAAATAACAGAAAACGGAAAATAAGCACATTTTCTTGATGAATTTATTTCAAATGCTGGAATTATAAGGAATGAATCGACTTTTCCAAGTTTATACCCCGATAAATTCCACAAAAAGGCCATTCATTCGTATAGTAAGTCCAATACTCATTGGAAGAGTTTCCCTTCCAAAGAATTGGTCACTTTCAGTTTTACCAAGATGCATAGAATTATCACTTTCAATCGATGATTAAACTATGCAAGTACATTATGTTTACACTAAAATATATGCAATATTTATTGCTAAAGCCAGAAAAATAATGACAATGAAGTTAGCCACATGTTATCTCAAGCTTTTTAAATCACGGGCAGTCAGCTTGGTGATAGGATAACATACTGTTTTAAACATGTAGTAAACAAACAAAAATGTATAGTCCTGTTTTAGTCCTATTTGTTTTATAAAATGCCAGTTAATAATTTTGCCAACATTGTCATGTACAAACTATACACCAGGAGATGGAGCAGACGTGCCCCCCCTGAGCCCACAGCTCCAGCTGGAGGAGTGTCCCCTGTCCCCACCCCCGCTCTCCCCGGTCCACACCACACACAACAAGAGCAAGCGGGAGATGCGCGACGAACACGAGAGTCGCGTCTACAACCTTGCGACAGACAAGCTGATTGCACGCCTCATGTCGCAGTACAAGAAGCGTAAGAACCAGAACACGCTGCCATCGTTCATGCGGCCACGACCCGGCAAGCCAACCAAATCGTCACGACAGACGAGTAGCGATCCCGTGGAGCAGGTGATAGAGGAGCAGCAAAAGTCGTCCATCATGAAGGTGGGTTGACAATGTCCATCATAAATAGTGTATATTTTATATTGTCCTTTTATAATGTCCATAGTGTTATATACTTAAGTATTGCCTTCTGTCTGTTTCATGCATACTGTCTGTTTCGTATAGATGCCCAACTTTACAAAAAAAATGATTGTTGAGCACCTGCAGTTTGTACGTTGTTGTGGGTCATCCATTAATTTGACTAGACAATATCTGATATATGGAGCTACTTTCCAATACCTTGTCATTGAAAGCTGTTGAATCTATTATATCTATTACTGTTTGCCCTAGTTGTTCAACCTATGAAAGTACAGCATTTCATCTCAACTAATCACATCTTGTAACTAATTCACTAATATCTATTAAATTAATCATTAAATGTTTCAATAAGTACAAAGTTATATTTAAAACCTGAGGTTCCGCCTTATTGCCGTGTTGACACGAACCATGTCACCGCGTGTGCTCGATCGTTTCGGTGTCAAAACGCCAATAACATAGTAGTATCGCAATTTGAAATCACGTTTATGGGCAGGGCTACATTCCAACAGACATGCGCACGTAGGTCAAACAATAAGATGGTTATTGTTCACATATTGAATTTTTAATAAACTTATTTATTAAAAATTCAATATATGAACTATAACTACAACATAATAAAGTGCATGTACCAAGACATGTACTTGTACAGGTAATATATGGGATTTAGTACTAAACCCATTGACCCGGTCTTAAATGACCTTAGCTGTTGATAGGCCGTTAAACCCTAACAAACAAACAAACAAACGACGCCCCCTGACAATTCACCAAACCTCTCCCTACAGGACAGTGAGGCTCACCTACAGTCATGGACGGAACTGCTGTGTACGATCCTGGGCCTGCTACAGCAGCTGTCTGACGAGCAGTTCACCACCCTGCTGCCGACGGCGTTCACCTGCGTCAACCAGCTCATCTGTCACGCACAGGACATGCGACTTCGTGAGGAACTCGCCCACTGGCTGCACCGTGTCGGACACATGTTCCAGCTCTCACCTGAGCTTTACTAGGTAGGCGACGCTTTTCTAGGTCAAATTCTGACAGTCATCTAGGTTAACAAGCAACGGTTTTCTAGGCTGAAAGGGGATGCTTTTCTAGACGGGCGACACTTTTCTAGGTCAACCAATGCAACCAGTGTAGCCCCAGATCAGCCTGCACATCCGTGCAGTCTGATCAAGGCCAACACTAGCCGCCAATCAGTCCAGCTGACATTGTTTCCATGCCTTATCCCTTAGAGCGGGAAACGAAAAGCGCCGTCTGCTGTTGTTTAAGGTTTTGTCTTTATTCTCAATAAAAAACATGGTTTGGCAGCACTTCAGAATCATTTCCAGTGGAAATTATTCTAAAGTGCTACAAAACTACGTTTTTCTTGATAAAAATAGAAATTAAAAAAAAACAGCAGACGACAAAATTTAATTCAGCATTGTCAGAGTTAATAACCAATTGTACTATTCACTGTACTATTCCAAATGATAATCAGGATCTATGCATTTGGGCCACCGGATGATGAAAGGGCTCTTACTAGTAGGATATCAGCGACCCACATAGATGGTTGCCATTTGGAATAGTACACCGACTCGGCATTACAATTGATTACTCGGGAATGGAAACAATGTCAAATTGATTGAATAGCGGCCAGTGTAGCCCCTGATCAGACTGCAGTCTGATCTGGGGCTACACTGGTCGCATTGGTTGCAATGTTCCTTTTATCAATCCGGGGCCATTTACATCAAGACCTGTGATTATAAAACATTGCGATCATGTACTCGGTCTCATTCTCTGTTCTCAAAATCAAGAAGTTTGATTAGTTGAGGCTGACTTGTTCTCAGTCTGGGCCAATCAAGCTGCTAGATTTTTAGAACCGTACGAGTACGTGCTCAGAAAGGTTTATAATCAGGGACCGAGTTCACACATAATTACATTCCAAATTTGAAAGACGTTTGGGCGTATGAAATAGATGATACTGATAGTAAATAAATGTAAATTGTTCCATATATCATATAAATGAATTTACATTTGATAAGAAATATGGTTTCTGGTCGAATTTCAGTTGATAGAATAATGTTGTGCTAAAAATTGGTTTAAATATGGAAGTATGTATATATTTTGTTATGCATGTAAACTAAAGGTTTAGACACTTTTCAGTATTGTTTCAGTATTGCTGAAAATAATAGTAAATGAGTTAACTCTTTGCATGCTGGGAAATTTGTGTCTATAAATAGTTCAAAACATTGCAGATAACGCAATTTGAATGAAATTCCAAGACATATTTACAGAAAGAGATAAGAATCATACTCATAATGTGTTGGATGTTATTTTCACCACTAGCATGCAAAGACTTAATTGAAGTCTAATTCACTGAGCTTCCAGGTCTTTTTGTTGTTTTGATTTTATCAGAAATGTTATTAACCCTTTGAACCCGAAAGGCCGCTATATCGGTCCGCTATATCGGTTTATGCAAACAGTGCAGATCCAGATGAGCCGGCTCGTAACGAGCCGTCTCATCAGGATCTGCACTGTTTGAAAGTAATTTTCATATTTTTGAGAAAAACAAATACCCCCTTTTTATTAATGGAATAGTCTGAAAATCATTTTGCAATGATTGGATTGGTTGAAAAACGAACATATCGCAGCCCATTCAGTTACTTAGGGGTGAAAGGGTTAATGGATCAGGTGTATGGTTGTGTCAAGACCATGACTAAATATATCACTAAAAGAGTCCTAGTTATAATGTACATATTTTAACCCTTCCTACGCTGTTGACGAAAATTGCCGTCTGCTGTTTTTCATTTTTGCTTTAATTCTTAAACAAAAAACTGGTTTTGACAGCACATGAGAATCGTCTCCACTGGAGACGATTCTCATGTGCTGTCAAAACCAGGTTTTTGTCGAGAAATATTGAAAATAAAACATTTCCAGCAGACGACAACATTTAATTCAGTGTAGTAAGGGTTAAACATGTCACAAATACATAGTTATGAAAGATAGATAATATTGATTGACCAATTATCAGATGCACTAAAGTATTTGTTCCGAATCAGTTATTTATTTTACAACAATTACAAAAAAGCGTGAGAGCACTTCTACAAATGCTTTCGTTGGCAACGATGGAGGTGTAAAGGTGATCCTTAATGTGTCAGGAAACACACTTGTCCGGTCTGGCGACCACCATACCATCTCACATACTGCCCTGTAGCCGATTTCACCAAAATTGCTAAGTACACTTTGAGGGAGGATTTTTCAATTTAAGGTTAAATTTATTAATTTTTATTACATGTATACTGAATTGATTAAATTATGACAGCCATTTTGGCTGTGATAAGGTAATAAATTCAATATAATAATTCTGCATACTTTTAAATCATCAAATATATGCAGTAGTTACCGGTAGTTCTATATGAAATAATGCATTTTGGTAAAAAGAAATGAGTACTCCCTCAAAGTACACTTTGCTAGATAAATATGCTTAGCACTTTTGGTGAAATCTGCTACTGGTCAAGGATCTAAACTGGGCCGCAATATGAGAAGTGGGCTCGTTACCAATTTCTCTCTTCAACCCGACAACCTCCGTCCTGCTCCGTAGCCTATTTCATCAACATTGCAAAGTATACTTTACTAGCAAAGTATACTTTGAGGGAGTAATCATTTATTTTTCCTGAAATGCATTATTTCATATAGAACTAACAAATGCATATATTTCATGATTAAAAGTATGCAGAATTATTATACTGAATTTATTACATTATCACAGCCAAATTGGCTGTGATAATGTAATAAATTCAGTATAATAAAAATTAATAAATTTATCATAAAATTGAAAATTTCTCCTTCAAAGTATACTTTGCTACTAAAGTATACTTTGCAATGTTGATGAAATGGGCTACAGAATTGGTTACAAAATTCACAATATATTGTGGTCCTTGATTATGGACGTTGTTTTATTAGAATGAAGTGGAGGATGGGAGGGTACATGTACACATGTCTCAATTGAGACACGCCATGTGATTTTGTACATAAGAACATGTGCGGTATTTCATGAAAACTATATACAAAATTTACGATAGTTTCCAGAAATGACGTCCAAAGTTGACGTCATTTTCATAGCTAATGCGGAATACAATCCACATTTGCTGTGAAAATGTTGTCATCTTTCGACATCTTTTACAGAAAGTATCACAGTTTCTGTAAATATATTTCATGAAAAATCACACATGTTCTTTGGTACAAAATCACATGGCGTGTCTCAATTATGAATCTATTTTAACCAGGAATCCAACCTGGGTGATAACAGCTCATGTATACATGTAGATATGACGTATATAAATATGGAGATGCAACATATGTCTATCCACCTGGGCCCGGTTGCTCAAAGCTTATGTTAGCTTAACAGACTGTTAAATCCTTAGCAATGCTAAGGATTTAACAGTCTGTTTAGCTAACAGAAGCTTTGAGCAACCGGGCCCTGCCTGTCTGTTAGTAACTAAAATGTCTGCTTCTTCTAGAACCTACTGTGTCACCGTTTTTGTTTGTCTTTGGTTAACACCACAGACTGTAAAAACACTTATTTAATGGATTTTTGCATTAATTTTGCGACCAATCCAATTGTCACAGAATGATTTTCAAACAAGTCCATTTATGAAAAGCGGGTGTTTTTGTGACTGTAGGTAGTATATATCTGTTACGCCTACAACATGTTTCAAATGTGCCAACGTTAATAAAAAATCAGGGTGGGGGTACCCTCCCCCCAATTTGTACATGTTAAAATTGGCTAGCTACACCCCTGGGCACAAATGTCATAATATACATTTCTCATGTTACAGATAAGGACCTACACAAACCCATCCAGCTCATTACCTGCTTTAGTCCAGCCACAAATATTTCATCCATAATGGACCTAGCTGTATCACAGGTGGAAGACTCGAACCTCTGACACACACAAAAAAATGTCCATTAAAAAATCCCATTACCCCACCCACCTGGTCTCGTACTGTACTGTTTACTATATATATATATATACTTGTGGGCTGTATAGCTCCAGATCGTCTTGTTAATAATGTACTACTGTCTGTTCCACGTTTTTATTGTGAAAAACGATTTTCCTATGGGAATTTAACATGGAGAGTCAATTTAACATGGGGATCAAAAAACAAACAAAAATGGAAATTGACACCGAAACCTGGAGAGATAGCTTGAAAATGATGTAATTAAGAAAACAAAAGTTAGATTTTGAAAATCGGTCCACAAATAAAAAAAATAGTGTGAAAAAATCTTATTTTTAGCCCCCATGTTAAATTCCCATAGGAAAATCGTTTTTTCGCAATAAAATCAATATTTGATGGAATTTCATCAAAATTTATTTTGGGAAGGGTGACTATTGTGTTATTGATGAAAAAGTACTTACTTTTAAATATTTTTTATATATAATGTGTTTAATGGCCAAATGTTCGTCGGCAGCAAAACGTGGAACAGACAGTAGTATCCTTGATGCTGCTGGTGCACATTTGATCTGAATTTGAAACAGTGAAGATCTGAAGTTGTTTTTGTTCACCGGTGGCAGCAAGTTTTGTTGTTCTGTTGGTTATGGTGCTTACTGTTGTAAACATCCGATATTGAGCTGATTAAACCTGGCTTGAATGATTTGATGTAGAATGAAATCTCAGACATGGAATCTATTTCAAATAGAATCTCATTCATTTCCAAGCTGACATTCAGTTTGTATGCCCCTACCACCGAATGGCGAGGGGAGCATATAGTGTTATCAGTGTTCGTACGTCCCGTCCGTACGTCCTGCTCGGGTAAATTTCTTATAATTTCTGTTTCCTTTCATGTAACTGCTTCATATTCCACACATGCATTCCTCTGATGGTCCTCTATCAGGCTGTGACAAAAATCCACGATCCCTGGGCCCCTGCTAAACCCAAGGTCAAGGTCACATACTTATTGTGTTCCTCTATCATGTTGTGACAAATCCACCATGTTACAGCCTATTGTGTTTTCAAATGTGCCCTCGTTTTCTTTGATTGCCAATGGGGGCCATATTTCTAGTATAAACATGATATGGGACACGCGATTATAGAAATTCTCAAAATTACAGACCACAGCTCAGCCTCGACCAGTCAAGCCTCCTGATGATTTTGTGCATGAGAACTAACTACATGTTCAGCAGTTCTATAATTGTGAACCCAGTCTGACCATATTAGGTAATCATACAGTTTCTTTGTTTACATGTTCAAGCTCCAGTAGCCGATTTCATCAACATTGCAAAGTGTACTTATCTAGCAAAGTATACTTTGAAGGAGTAATCATTTATTTTTCCCGAAATGCATTATTTCATAATTATAGAACTAACGACTGCATATATGTGATGATTAAAAGTATGCAGAATTATTATACTGAATTTATTACATTATCACAGCCAAAATGGCTGTGATAATGTAATCAATTCAGTATAATAAAAATTAATAAATTTATCCTTAAATTGAAAATTTCTCCCTCAAAGTATACTTTGCTAGATAAGTATACTTTGCAATGTTGATGAAATATGCTACAGATAAGCATCCTATTTGTGACGCAGTCTGAGTTGCATACTTTGAATTTACTTTTTCTATGGCAATGGTGTATACAGGTGTGTACATTGCGTAAGTGAAGGTTATAGCAATATGTGGCTTTGACGGGAGAAATGCGGCTCGTGGCCTTTGTGACCAGTGAAGTCACTTTGTGACCAAGATCAGGCTGTACAGTCTTATCAGGGTCTGCATTGTTCGGCATACAGTCAGTGTAACACTTGTCCTGTTTCTAACCACCAGTATAGATCATTATCAGACTACATGAGTGTGGTAGCATACCAGTAGCCGATTTCATCAAAATTGCAATGTATACTTTTCTAGCAAAGTCTACTTTGAGGGAGAAATCATTTATTTTTCCTGAAATGCATTATTTCATATAAAACTAACAACTGCATATATTTGATGATTAAAAGTATGCAGAATTATTATACTGAATTTATTACATTATCACAGCCAAATTGGCTGTGATAATGTAATAAATTCAGTTTAATAAAAATTAATAAATTTATCCTAAAAGTGAAAATTTCTCCCTCAAAGTATACTTTGCTAGAAAAGTATACTTTGCAATTTTGATGAAATCGGCTACTGGAGATAAAATGGCCACAAATCTGTCATAAGTCTCATTTCACCAGTCACAGCCACATATGAGACACGCCATGTGATTTTGTACCTTCAGACATCTGCATAATTTCATTAAATGCGTTTACAAAATTGTGGAAAATATTGTAAATTTTGTAAACGTATTTCATGAAATTATGCAGATGTCCGAAGGTACAAAATCACATAGCATGTCTCATATATGGTCTGTACTCTTAGACGAACATTGCTTATCCATATTTCTGTAAAAATGCTTACACATTGGTTGTGGTTGCATGTGGATATGGGGTCTGCAAAGAAACTCTCTTGATAAATTTAAAATTGTTTTATGTTGCATTCTGGAATCTCTACGTTCTATATAATTCTATAGTGTATGTTGTGTTTGATGATAAATTCAGTCATTTAACTAGTTTCTTAGTTTATGAATGCAAACTTTAATTTGTCAATGTGTATCCATGGTGATGGTTTGAGGTATTTGTGCAATATGTTTGTTTTCTGTGATGTTTTAGAAATCCATTTAAACTATTCCATCTGTTTAGAACGTCATGAATGTGTCTCATTCCACAACCTGTACCATGACTTGTATATAGATCGGTGGTCACAAACATTTTAGGTCTCTCATCAACAGTAACACATGCTCTACATTAGTTGATCTGGGGATGCCGTAAAATAGTTATCCCTTTCAACAATACAGAACAATATGATAATGTTTGCAAACATTGTAGATCCTGATGAACGTGCTAGTAACGAGGCATATCAACAGGATGCGCACCATTTGTGGATATTTTCGTATTTCTAAAAACCATACCCCTTTCTGGTAAATGGAACAGTCTGACAAGCATGAGAGTGTCCATGCCAGTTACTTATAGGAAAGGATTAACCCTTCCTACGCTGTTGACGAAAATTGCCGTCTGCTGTTTTTCATTTTTGCTTTAATTCTTAACAAAAAACTGGTTTTGACAGCACATGAGAATCGTCTCCACTGGAGACGATTCTCATGTGCTGTCAAAACCAGGTTTTTGTCGAGAAATATTGAAAATAAAACATTTCCAGCAGACGACACCATTTAATTCAGCGTAGTAAGGATTAAGCACATATTTGATTCTCATATGCTAAAGCAGGCTGTTTTATTCTGAGTTTTGAGTACAATGTCAGAAAATAATATTAATCAATGGCCCTTGACCCAAGATGCATGGTTTGGTTTCAAGATTAAATTGAATTACCTATATGCTCCGAGCTTATAAAATGTTCTGAGAATATTTTCCAACTTGAAAATGTACGGTACTCGAAATCAAGCAGTTTGATTGGCCGAGACTGAGCCGTCTCGGCCAATCAAACTTCTTGATTTTGAACGTAAAAACTTAGTATATGCTCTGGAAGTTTTAACAGCAGGACCATGAGTTTAAGATACTGGCTTTGAGTTAAACTTTCAAGAACATGCTCAGAATGTTTTCGAATCGTGACCTGTGGAACCGAGACACACTGATTGATGTACAACAGACATGTGGATGACTATATTAAAAGATATTTATTTATCTGTTATCAGCTGTTGTGTTATTTATATTAAATTCCATCTCGTAACACAGTGTAATCTCTCTAAACTGGACACCCTGACCACGACAGTTCTATTTTGATGGATGTGCTGTTAATGTCTATTCATGATCTAAAAACACCAAAACATATCTTGGGAGTGCTTACATTTCTAAATTACAGTGCAACCTCTTTAAATTAGACACTGTAGGGACCTCCAGGGTGTCGATTTAGAAACGTTTCACTCGAGATGATAGGAATTGACGCATATCTCAGTGATGAATCTATGTTAAGAATTTATATCTTAACAATACTGGGATTCACACCTAAGGCAAAGTGATCCAGTGTAGGAAAGGTGCCTGGCATCAGATCATGACACTTTTTCGTTTTTATTTCAATTTTAGTGCTCCCAACATACAGGTGTGTTCCTATCTGTATATGACCTTGTGAAGATTTTATTTGATTTGATGGTGTTTAACGGCCTGTCAACAGCTATGGTCTTTTTAGGCCAGATTAATGGGATTGAATCCCATATTTCACTTGTTGTGATAGGGGGAAAATCCCAAAATCAGAACTGAATATTTACATAAAAAATATATTCAGCCCTGAATTTAAAATAACCTGACCTGGTGCCGGTCCTCGCCACACCAGAGTCACTTAGCCCCACTCTCTAAAAGTAATATGATTATTACTAATTATAATGGGTATAACCGGATCCAACTCTAAAGTAACAAGAAAGCCAAAAAATGTACTTTAGGACCAAACGAGGGCACAGGTGGAAGACTCGGACCTAGGACCCAATACCTTACAGCCAGTATTAAAGGTATAGTGTATGGAAATTGGTGGGTGGGGTAACGTTTTCCAAATAAGCCAAGTATTGGGTCCTAGGTCCGAGTCTTCCTACCTGTGAACCAGGGATGTCGGGATTCTGGTGAGGATGAAACCCATCTTTAAATTTACCCTTCACATTCTCCCAACCAACCGTCCACTTCATCATGTCCATGTAAAGAATACTATTTAACCATTGCTACGCTGAATTAAATGTTGTCGTCTGCTGGAAATGTTTTATTTTCAATATTTCTCGACAAAAACCTGGTTTTGACAGCACATGAGAATCGTCTCCAGTGGAGACGATTCTCGTCTGCTGTCAAAACCAGTTTTTTGTTAAGAATTAAAGCAAAAATGAAAAACAGCAGACGGAAATTTTCGTCAACAGCGTAGGAAGGGTTAATAACCACAGTGGTGAGTTATATGGTGGTTTTGTTACCACGGAGCAGAAGTCAAGTCGGATGAGGTGGCGCACTATTTGCTCTGTTTACAATTCATGAGTAACTTCCCTTAGAACAATTTACTTACAGGGCAGCATCTGCCCTGTAAGTAAATTGTTCTAAGGGAAGTTACTCATGATTCTTATCAGTAATTCAAACATACAAAAGGTAATCACAAATTTGTGTTCACCTGATCTGGTTTGTGTGAAATGTGATATTTCATGTCATCACAATAGCAGCTCGTCTATCCTTTATGTGTAGTGTGGAACACAGGTGGAAGACTCGGACCTAGGACCCAATAATTCATTTGAAATACAGTCTAAAGACTGTAATGTATAGTGTATGAAAGTGGGTGGGTGGGGTGACTTTTTTCAAATGAGCCAATTATTGGATCCTAGGTCCGAGTCTTCCACCTATGTTGTGGATTTTTCATGTTGCGTATCTGGACAAAATGTGACTTCTTGGTGTTTAGAAATTTAGACATTGATAGATCCTGTTCATCTAGACATTTATACAGTCTAATTAGGATTTAAGTGGTTAATTCATTTAACCCTTTTAACACTACAGGTCTCGATCGCGATATTTGCAAAAAATGTAGATCCAGACGAGTCAGCTTGTAACGAGCCAGCTCATCAGGATCTGCACTATTTATCATGTTTATGGATATTTTAAGTTTTTACAAAATTCTTCCTTTTCTAATTAATAAAATGGAATATCCCATTCCAGCTAGGGTTGACGTGATTAAGAGACTCGATTGTCATTTACTGCCAGTAAGACAAATAGTTTAGATCACGATCAGGCTGGTTTGGGTTTACACTGGTTGAAAGGCATTGTGTTACACTTGGCATATCAAATACCTGGGGACTGAACTGGGAGAGGCGCATTGTGCTTTTAGTGGATTGTAAACAAAATAAATTGCATTTTCACAAACCCTAAAGCGTTCAAATGCAGACTGTAAATATGTGTATTGGAAAGTTTCCTTTAACTGTTTAAGTAGTTTTAGCTATAAAAACATTGTTATACATGTAGTATGAGGCTAGGTTATTGAAAAGTGTTGTAAGATTAAAATAATATTTGTTGATAAACATGATAAAGATTGCAAGTCACTGATAACACGAAATCAATGTAAACAAACACATTTTAAAATAAATGTTGAATTACTTTTCAACAAGCTTTGATGCTATGTATGAAAATGTATAAACTACATTATACATGTCATATTGTTCAACATGCTATTGTTCAGTACATTTGATATTTAAGCCAAGCACGAGACACCGTATCACATAAGTGTGGATGTGATTGGAGAATGAGGGCTTTCGTCATCTATCACCAGTAGCCGATTTCATCAAAATTGCAAAGTATACTTATCTAGCAATGAGGGAGTAATCATTTATTTTTCCCGAAATGTCATATAGAACTTAACTACTGCATATATTTGATGATTAAAAGTATGCAGAATTATTATACTGAATGTATTACATTATCACAGCCAAAATGGCTGTGATAATGTAATAAATTCAGTATAATAAAAATTAATAAATTTATCTTTAAATTGAAAATTTCTCCCTCAAAGTACACTTCGCTAGATAAGTATACTTTACAATGTTTGTGAAATAGGCTACAGATCAGTAGCCTATTTCATCAACATTGCAAAGTATACTTTCCTAGCAAAGTATACTTTGAGGGAGAAATTTTCAATATAGGATCAATTTATTAATTTTTATTATACTGAATTTATTACATTATCACAGCCAATTTTGGCTGTGATAATGTAATAAATTCAGTATAATAATTCTGCATAGTTTTAATCATCAAATATATGCAATTGTTAGTTCTGCATGAAATAATGCATTTCGGAAAAATATATGCGGATTGCTCCCTCAAAGTATATTTTGCTAGGAAAGTATACTTTGCAATTTTGATGAAATCGGCTACTGCTCTTTAGCACCGAGTGCCTGGTTTCTCAAAGCCTCAAATCATTAACAAATATGTTTAACTCGCAGAGGTTTTGAGCAACCAGGCTCTAATAAGGGTATATACCAGTTGTTAGAGAAGTCTGCAAAGTTCCACAGAATGGGCAGCAGTGCAAGATCTGATCTGATCTGATCAGTCATATGCCCCAGTTCACCGGCCACAGTTGCAAATAAATGTTTGCACCCATGCTGTAATGGGCATGTTACCAGGCCCGTAGCGGTGAATAAAATAATGCCACGGTGGACTAGAAAAAAACATTCAACCTAGACCCTCAAAATGGTGTTTTCTGCTTCTAGAGCGAAAATAGTGCCAAGGTGTGCCGTGGCTTCGGTGGTGGTGTCTACGGCCATGGTTACTACCGGTACATGAGCAATAATCTCACTATTAACTCTTAATTGAAGGAAACCAATATTGTGAGCTGCTGTTTTTCATAATATTTCTAACAAAACTTGTTTTGACAGCATATGAGAATTTTTAGCCAGGTTTTTTGAAAAAAAATCCAGGCTATTGGATTGGCGAAAGCCGGGCGGGCGGGCGGCGGGCGCCCGGCGGGCTGGCGGCGTCCACAATCAATGTTAAGTTTTCGTGTTTGAGTCCATTTCTTTGTTACTGTACCACCTAGGACCACCAAACTTTCACAGCTTCATAATGAAGGGGTGCCCACCACATATCACTATCCAATATGTTACTTTTTTTTTAACTTCACCCATTTTTTCCGCGCAGTCGACTTAGCCATTTTCAATGTTAAGTTTTCGCGTTTTCGATGTTAAGTTTTCGTTTTTAAGTCCATTTCTTTGGTACTGTACCACCTAGGACCACCAAACTTTCACAGCTTCATAATCAAGGGGTGCCCACCACATATCACTATCCAACATGTTACTTTTTTTTTAACTCGGCCCATTTTTTCCGCGCAGTCGACTTAGCCATTTTCAATGTTAAGTTTTCGTGTTTAGTCCATTTCTTGGTACTGTAACCACACTAGGACCACCCAAACTATTCACACTTCAAAATCAAGGGGTTGCCCACCACATATCACTATCCAACATGTTTAATTTTTGTTTTAACACGGCCCTTTTTTTCCGCGCAGTCGACTTAGCCATTTTCAATGTTAAGTTTTCGCGTTTACAATGTTAAGTTAACCCCCAACCGTGCGGCCCCTGTGCGCAATGTGAAGGTCAAATTACTTTGAATTTATTTGTTAAAGTTTTTTTGTGTACTATATCTCTGCAACTGCTTCACCCATTACCTTGATACTTCACATGGGTGTTTATCATCATTGTCGCACCCGCTTGCGGAAATCGCGATATCGTCGGCATTTTCCCATACGTCCGTCCGTACGTCCGTGTGTGCGGTTAAAGTTTTTTCGTTAAAGTTTTTCCGTCTACTATATCTATTTTTTTAGTGTTTTTTTATGTAATGGCGAACAGTGCAGACACTGATCAGACTGTGCAGATGCACAGGCTGATCTGGATCTACACTGGTAGCTAAACCCATAAGACCCATTCCTGCATTCACAGCCACATATGACCGTGCTGTTGAGCGGATAATTGTAAAATCCCAATCAAGTAAATGCAGCCGATAATATTTAATTCATTGTTGTATAGGTTAACCCTTACTATGCTGAATTAATTTGTTTCATCTGCTGGAAATGCTTTATTTTCAATATTTATTGATATAAACCTGTTTTGACAGCGCATGAGAATCGTCTCCACTGGAGACGATTCTCGATCATGTGCTGCCAAAACAGGTATTTTGTTAAGAATTAAGGCAAAAATGAAAAACAGCAGACGACATTTTTCGTCTCCCGCGTAGTGAGGGTTACCTTGTCTATATAATAATAACTACATATCCATTCTGTGTGGATAATGTGTTGGGACATTATAATTACTGGGACATAAACACAAACTCGTGTATTCAATTACACATGCCTTTCGGCAATATGATGACATTGAATTAAAATAATTAATTTAAAGAAATACACTGAATAGAAAAGCAATGAACATGTTGGCATTGGCAACACATGTTAATAAGTTAATAACGCATAGCAGGGATGGTAACATGTTAAAAAAATCCATAATTATGTTTAGTAACCACCAGAAATTTAGAGAAATAAAAATTGCAATGAAAACCAAAAATGCCACTATAAATGGCCTCTAATAATAGGCATTTTGTGGCAATTTTGATTATATATTTTGTATCTGTGACTTTCTGCTGATATCTAAGCATCATTAGGGAAAGTTTAACCAGCTTACTATCCTTGCAATGTGTTGTTAACCCTTAGACCGCTACACACAACCATTGTCGTCTGCTGTTGCTTTTATATCTTCACTTATTTCTCAATAAAACATGGTTTGACAGCACTTCATAATCATTTCCAATGGAAATGATTATGAAGTGCTGTCAAAGCATGTTGTAAATTATTCTTAAGTGCTGTCAAAGCATGTTATTGATGATAATAATGGAAAATATAAAATAAACAGCAGACGACAAAGAATTAAGATAGCGGTGTAAGGGTTAACCTGTGATTGCAAATGATAAGTTTTTTATTTGTTTTAATTTCAATTTACATGTATAGACGATTTCAAAGCCAATCATGAAAACAGCAAAATTTATAAATTGCAATTATTTGCGGCAGTTATAAACAGTATAATTACTTCAAATGATCCATGGTGATTATAGCTAAGCCAGTTGTGGGGCGGTTTGTGTGTCAATATGTTATTGTGATATTATTAAATGTTAGTTATCAATGAAATAAATATATGACTAAAACTTACATTTGATAGCACACTGACTTCAGGGGCGCCGGAAGCATCATAAGATTGGTCATAAGATTGGTCCGGCGAATCTACTGGGTGCCTTTTTTTGAACTTGACCCATTTTTTCCGCGCAGTCGACTTAGCCATTTTCAATGTTAAGTTTTCGCGTTTACAATGTTAAGTTTTCGTGTTTAAGTCCATTTCTTTGGTACTGTACCACCTAGGACCACCAAACTTTCACAGCTTCATAACCAAGGGGTGCCTACCACATACAACTATCCAACATGTGACCATTTTTTTTACCTTCACCTATTATTATTTCTACGTAATTGACTTAGCCATTTTCAACGTTAACTTTTTAACGTACGTGTGGTTAAAGTTTTTTTGTTAAAGTTTTTTGTTATACTATATCTCTGCAACTGCTTCGCCCATTACCTTGAAACTTCACATGGGTGTTTATCATCATCCATATTTTCATTCTCACCCCCCCCCCCCCCAACTGTGCGGCCCCTGTGTCCAATATCAAGGTCAAATTACTTTGATTTATTTTCTTAAAAGTTTGTTCATGTACTATACCTCTGCAACTGCTTCACCCATTACCTTGATACTTCACATGGGTGTTTATCATCATTGTCGCGCCCGCTTGCGGAAAGCGTGATATCGTCGGAATTTTGGCATACGTCCGTCCGTCCGTCCGTCCGTACGTCCGTGTGTCCGGTTTAAGGTTTTTGGTTAAAGTTTTTCCATCTACTATATCTATTTTTTTAGTGTCCATGCCTCGCCCCAAGGCGCGACATGCAGGCCACGGCCATCTAGTCTACAAAAAGTGGGTATAATTATGTTATCCAAGTGTCTATGCTTGGAAAAAACCTGGCCTTCGTGGCTTTGCCTCGTTTCTTGTTTTATACATGAATTACAAATACATGTATGTTAAAAGTATTGATCCGGCAGTCGCCGGACCTGCCCGACCTGTTCCGACGCCCCTGGACTTTCTATCACAGTAATTGTAGCCTGTTAATAAGGTATATTGTATGTAACACACTGTCATGGGCATATGGTTTTCTCCAACGGCGTGGGATGGGTGTGGACGATTGGAGATGTCCAATCATATTGTGGTGATATCACTAAATATATGAGTAAAACCTCGTACATGTCTAGCGCACTGACCTTGTAACATACATGTAGTAATCAGTAACATGTTAATGGGTGCAGTGGTGTTTTGAGTTACCACCTGTCAAACTCATCCACGTCTTCACACGTAGTATCGTCGGTTGACACTTTGGCACTGCTCTATCGCATCGTTGGTTGACACTTTTGGCACCGCCCTATCGCCACATACAGTTAACCATTCCACGGCATACCGACAGAACATGTCCAACACGTCTATTACCTGTCAACAGTCATTCCACGTGCTATTAGTATTATTAAATATAGTAACATATACCACACGTATCACAAATAGTGTTTCATCATTCACGTTCGAATCCATTACCGTCCTTCCATAACGTAAATGGAATAAGCTTCAGTCTTCCGTCACCATCAAGCCTATTTGCGCACACGTAACTCTTCCAGTACACCTCTGCAAAAACGCCCGTATCGTCCGTAGCAGAAGCTACTAACATTACGGGAGCTTTTACAGAGATACCTGTTGGCAAGCCTACATGATTTCATCCTGAGCGAATGTGCCGCATTGGTGGACGTTATCCTTCCAGAACTCGTGGTACTGGCTGAGTTTGCCGGCGTCTATGAGTTTGTCAATGTCCGCCTCCCGCACTGACCGCTCCATCTCCTCTGTGGGCGTGTACTCCCAGAGCCGCAGTATAGGCCGCTCCTCCGTCAGGTGCAGAACCAGCAGGCACATCCGCAGGTTCTTCGGGTCCGCCAGTCCGTTTTGTATCAGAAGGATTTTACACATAGCTAGTTCAGCGACGTCTAATGGCCGTGGCGTGTCCGAGCCGGTTACTTTTACATTCACGGCAAATGTTTTGCCGTCCTTGTAGGACAACACGTCCACCTGTCCCGCGAGTACGCGGACAAAGTTAGATACCTTCACGTGACCCGTAAGTTTCACGGCGACAGCGTCGAAACTGTCGAACCACGACTCGATCTTACGTTCGAACAGCCGACACAAGTTGCTACAAAATGATGAATGGCTGCCTTCATTTGTATCGTTCAATTGTTTAAATATGTCCTCTGCTCCTTTGTGTTTGAGAAAATCCAACATAGCGGCATAGAACTGCTGCCCCTGGTGCTCGCGTGAGACGTTGCTAAGGAACTCGCTGTAACGGACTTTGTTCTTCTCGTTTTTGTTGAGGTCCAGACGACACGCCTCCTTCCGCTGTAGAAATGGTTCCCAGCGCGACTTCCGGGCCGAGTTGTACGTGCACGTCACGAGATCCTCTCCTGTAGCACAGAACCACAGATTATAAATCAAGTACATGCTAACACGGTGATGTCATAGGTGTACATGTGGTCCAACTACCCGTACATGTAAATGTTTCAGAGCTAGTTGCGTACATGTACATGGAACACAATGCATCATCGATGGCAATGTGTGAAAACGGATGAATGTAATTTACGGGTCAATGGGAGAATGTGCCAATGTAGTTTCACTTGATATTGTCACAAACCATCGTACATTCGAGTCGATGACCGACCAGTGCAAATTAACTTACTACGTTTGCGGCCAGCATGGGCCCAGATCAGCATATGCATTGGCACCGACTGATCGTGATATACGATGTCCATTCGTCCTTCAGTCGATGGAGGTAACATTCTTATCAGGCACCGAGTGAATGTGTAAACCCTACAATTGTTGAAATAGTGATGACAAAAAAGACTTTACAACAGCCCATTTATGTGAGCAGCATATAGTCCCAGATCATCATTCGTATCCGCCTATTTTGATCCGGGACTACGATTTTCGCCATTCGGTCACCGAAAATATTAAATCCAAATTCCAATCTGGAAATGCGCACATTGATCTGTATTTACATAAAGTCATAAAGTTCCTTTTCTCATCCGGTCGACCAAACGTCGTAAGGCCATCGACGGAGACAAAGGGCATCACGACGTAAATTATAACATGCTTACCGAGGCATTCGACGGAGATGAATATTTTCATGGTGGTCAGGTCATAGGTTCGAGACAGCTTCTCCAGTCGCCGTTTCAACTCGTCCTCATACCGTATCATTGTTGACGTCGGCGTCGACATCTTCAGGTTTCGTGTGATAGTCCTCTGTAGTTGTGTACTCCGTGGGGTATCCGATATTCGTTCACTATATGTATTACATTGTATTCTATTGCGTAAGCAAACTCGTGTGTACCTGTCAGCGCCAATTCAAAATCCACTCCACAAAATTTACACTATTATAATTCATTTAAAATTGGAAGCATTAGTCGGTACTTATAACTGTGTGATTATACGCTTAAGTGTACTTTATTCACTGCGAATACAGATATATCCGTTTAACCTCACGCAACACACCTGTGTTTCTAATGAAAATGCCACGCACTATTTGTCACCTGTTTATATATACAGACAAATATCTGGAGTGTCGTATTGATATCCAATATCTGCAGTGTCAATAGCATAAATACACAATAGCGTACATCCAAACATTCCTTCCTACCCAGACCTGGCTTTGAAGACACTGGAACCTTTAGTGTTATCTTGTAGTGTATGAATGCCTCGCTATGCGTGATAAGGCGCTATACAATCGCCGTGCAACTACACCACAACTCGACATAGTAGTTGAATAGCTAGCTGCTTATGAATGTCGTGTATATTATTTATATGAAATACGATATTGATAATTACAAATGGAGTGTGTGTGACTGGACACGAGAACACCGATGTATTGTCTTTTCAACCAGCTCATGCAGACCTACATGTAGTTACACCTGTGTAATAGTATTAGGGTCCGTGTGTTCGCCTTTCTTATGTTGATCAGGAGAGGAGCAACAGTGAGTGACATACAAAAAAAAACGGTTTCTTTCTGTCATGGAGTGTCACAAATATGGCTGTGACTGGAGAAATGGGGCTTATGGATTTTGCGACCAGTGTAGATCCAGATCAGCCTGTGCATCCGCTGATGCCTGTGCCTGTGCAAGTCTGATCTGGATCTGCACTGACGTCCATTCCATCAATGAAGCATTCGTCATGCTTCTAACATGGAATACAGATCGTTATCAGGCTACAGGAGTAAGCCATTTGATCAGAAGCTACACTGGTCACAAATCCCATAAGCCTCATTTCTCCAGTCACAGACACAACTATGAATGAATGTATTGTGGCCTATATACGATGTAATATTCTATTGGTATATGGACTTGTTGAAACCTGGATGGAAAGCATGGACGGAAAGCATATCAATATCTTCATTGTTCGGTATCCAATGCCCCGATATTCCGTGAACTATAACCATGTATTGTTTTGCAGACTCGGTTGTGGCTGTAATTGAAGAATTATGACTTATGGGTTGTACGACCAGTGCAGATCCAGAGCAGCCTGTGCATCCGCACAGTCTGATCAGTATCTGCACTGTTCGCTATTCCATCAATGAAACGGTCATGTTTCTAACATGTCAAGCAATATAAATCGTTATGAGGCTACGGGAGTTTTATATCAGTTTCCATCACAATAACGCTTATACCATGTTCGGGTGTGCATTTACTTGCCAAACACAGAAAAAGAGAAAATATAAAAGTTAAGTGAACTAGCTTGCAAATGTTTATGAATCCGATATGAACATGAGCACATATGTCAGGGTCTTCAACGTTCTCACTATTCTGTCAATAAAATGATTAAGATAACAATTTATAAATTTCTAGTGAGCACACCCTATACGTCCTTCCACCCAGTATTGTGCGTTAATGGTAGCTCTAGGTGTATTATAATCACCGCGATTGGAGAAATGGGTTTTATTCATATCGCCTTTGCGACCTATGTAGACCTATATCAGGCTTAGCGTCTACACTGTTCGCCATTCAGCCAGTGAAATTCCCGTCATACATCTAACAATCACTACCAAGTCATGTATATGACCGCCTGAGAAATGAGTGTACTAACAGATCAGGCGCTACCCTGGACACACATACGATACTCTCCAATTCTCCCGTCACGGTCACATATATCGGCTACACATCCGCAATACGGACATCCACGGATAAAAATGACTACTTTCAACGTTATGTACATCCTGATACACAGGTAGCCAGCTTTTCCACTCGTGGTCTATGGATTGTTTTTGTAATTTTACTTCACATATTGATTGCATATGACGAACAGTGTAGCTCCAGACCAGACTGCGCTGACGCGCAGGCTGGTCTGGAGCTACGCTGGTCGCAAACGTACGGTACGTTTAGTCAAAATATGACCATATAAACCATTCTTTTGAATGAGAATCAATCGATGAACTACACAATTTAAATAAAACATTTTGATCAATTCAATCGATAATGTCGGTTTCATAGTATCAATGGAATGTGGAGAATTTTTCATTCAAAAGGAAATTACTCCGTATAAATCGATGCATTACAAACTGGATTACTCGCTTTCGATATTTCAGAAAGAGAAGATATATTTGTGTCACGAAAAGAACAACATATATATTCGTGCAATAGGTAGAATTATATTTGGGGTTATTCATCGACAGGTCGATACATATATATTTATATTACAATGTATAAACGTTGTTTGTATACAAGAACACACCACCAAAATGTAAGCTTCGCTTATTCTTTGTTTACGCGGAAGCCGACGTACACTCGTGTATTATTTCACGCTATTCAAACGTACGAAGGAATATCCTCTCTAATTTTACCACCCTACCAACAAACCGACCGCCTGTGACACAATGGCATGTTGAAACGAATCGCACACTCGCTGAATACGTTATACAGAGTTAGATGTATAACGTATTCAGCGAGTATTCAGTTTCGGCATGTGGCTCCTTATAGGTTGTATAGAGCATGCATGTGCGGGTATACAACAATGCGCGGTTGTCGTTAAATGAACCCACTAGGAAGGAACAAAGATAAGATTTACGATCGTTTCGTTGCTCTTCCAGAGACCCGTTTCACTAAACTTTGTACGACTAAAATGTTCGTACGTGTAAAACTATAAAACGTGTTCATAGAACACGGATGCCCCACATACCGCTTTGATAATAAACGAGGCAAAATTCCATGTAACAAACGGGGAGATAATCCATGACCAGGGGGTCAAATAAAAAATCCAAATAAACTTTGCGCATCTACTCGTCATAAGGAAGCTATATACCAAGTTTCAGGGGTGTAGCTATTGGGGTTTAAAAGTTTTACTACTTGAGTCAAAATTGGAAAATTCTAAGTCGAAAAGGAGGAGATAATCCATGACCCCGGGGTCGAATCAAACTTTACGCATCTACTCATAAGGAAGCTACATACCAAGTTTCAGTGGTGTAGCTAGTACGGTTTAAAAGTTTTACGACTTACAAGGCAAACATGCCAAATTCCAAGTCGAAAAGGGAGAGATAATCTATTGACCGGGGATCAAATCAAAAATGGAAATAAACTTTGCGCATATACTCATAAGGAAGCTACATACCAAGTTTCAGGTCTGTAGCTAGTACGGTTTTACGACTACATGGTTGGTGACGGACGGACAAGGGTAACACTAAATGCCACCTCCACTATCGTGGTGGGGCATACAAATACATGTACCTGACTTTGATAAGGCTACAAAAAATAAATGTTTAGATTCTCATCCAAATTTTGGGGAAAAATGGGGCGGGTGGGACACTTTCATTTTTTATTTTCAGGCAATACTAACGGCAAGGCGCAGTTGCGTGCAATAGTGTTTTGTAATAACATGTTCATATTGAAGTATTGCTAATCTCGAGGGGGCGGTTTCCTGGGTTGCTGTAGTGGGCTACGTAAAGCACTCAGATACAAAGCTGTGGAAGCGGTATAATACGCGGGCCGCATCATTCTCGTAAATTTTACTAAATGTTTTTTAATTTAAAAAAAAAACAAACAAAAAAAAAACCCTTGGGCGGGCCGTTTTATTAGGGGCGGGCGGGGATGAGAACTGAACATTATTTTTGTGTAGCCTAAGCAAAGTAACATGAAAGAGACCATGCCAGCTACTCCCTGAGGGATGAAAGCGCTAAATAATGAATTATTATGTGTCGCAATGGTGGCCCATCAGGTATTGAAGTATAAATCAAATAGTTCAGTAGTGTGAATATATTGGGTGATGTATGAAGTTGATAAGTGAGTGAGTGAATAGGGTTTAACGTCCGCTTTTCTGACATAGAGGTACAAGCCTCAGGGAGTCTACACGCAGACGGGTCAACGGGGTCGTGTCCCGTATCCACCTGTCCGAGGGGGGTAAATCCCAACTTCAGAACTCAATATTTACAATCTATATATTCAGTCCTGAAATTAGAACAACCTGATCTGGTGCCAGGCCCTCGCCACACACATCTTTATTTATCCCATCCCCTAAAAGTAATAGGATTAGCGCTAATCTTACTTTTATATATGGGGCATAGCCTGACTCAACTCTCACATACAAGAAAGCCAAAAATGTACACGAGGGCCAAATCCGGTATAGTGGGTTCCGGAAAGTATGAACCCAATCGTTAAGCCAGTTTAGTCGCATTTTACGACAAGCAATGGCTACTGCAGCACTATTCTCAGGATCAGTTGATCCCGCCCCGGTGCCTGCACGGGGCCGTGAAGTTGATAAACTTAACCCTTACTACGCTGAATTACGCTGAATTAAATGTTGTCGTCTGCTGGAAATGTTTTATTTTCAATATTTCTCGACAAAAACCTGGTTTCGACAGCACATGAGAATCGTCTCCAATGGAGACGATTATCATGTGCTGTCAAAACCAGTTTTTTGTTAAGAATTAAAGCAAAAATAAAAAACAGCAGACGGCAATTTCCGTCAACAGCGTAGGAAGGGTTAAATCTACTTTGCAGCAATCAAGTCGTATCGACTTACTCAGAGAGTGATATCCATATGAGACACGCCATGCGATTGTGTACCGAAGAACATGTGCGATATCTGAAGAAAAATATTTACAAAAATGTTTCGTAAATTACGTCGAAAGATGACAAAATTTGCATAGCAAATGCGGAAAACACATTTACAGAAAATATCACATTTTCGGCAAATATATACTTAAGGCCAAAAGAAACACCATTTCCTAGTCCTACAATGATCACACAAGATGGGCACTGAATATTGTCAATTCATCGTTGTGATCATTGTAGGCGATCCATTTTATGCTCTGTATAATCAATTGTGTTCTCTTTTACTGCAGTTTTTGAAATGAAGGGTGTTGTTGTCTTTTCATTGTTTACACAGTCTCTTTAAACACGTGCATCTAATGTTTTTGTGCAGTAGTTGCATATTATATTCAGCATTAAACAAGAGTGCCGTAAGTCACAAAATACACCCGTCGAAGATGCAGAAATGTGAAGCTGTCACCAAGGCAAGAAACATTAATGATAATTTGAAACTTTATAGCATTATTTCTTCCTCTCGTTGTGCTAAACATGTATACTAATTTAGGTAGAGATGTGTAAAGTAGAAATTATATAGAATTGGATACAAAAATGTAGAAAAAATGACCAAGTTAAAAAGGTGATATATTTGTTCAAAATATGTTTTCGCCATAAAAAACACTAAGGCGCACATCTTCAATATGTGTAGAAGACGTGTGTAGTTTCAGATCGATCGACTGAACGGTTTCAGAGGAGTTGTATACACAAACTATGTACTCTAAATAGAATTGTATACACAAATGTAGAAAAACTGGCAGAGTTAAAAAGGTGATAATTTTGTTAAAACATGTTTTCGGCATAAAAACACCATGGTGCACATCTTCAATATGTGTAGAAGACGTGTGTATAGTTTCAGATCGATCGAGTGAACGGTTTCAGAGAAGTTGTGTACACAAACGCTGTACCCTGTATAGAATTGTATACAAAAATGTAGAACAAATGGCTAAGTTAAAAAGGTGATATTTTTGTTAAAAAAATAGTTTTTGCCATGAAAACACCAAGGTGTAGAAGACGTGTGTATAGTTTCAGATCGATCGACTGAACGGTTTCAGAGTTGTGTACACAAACTATGCAGTTTTTCTGTCCGCCGCCCGCCCCGCGGTAAAACATAATACGTACAGTTGTTTTTTAAAACGGTCGTATAAAAACAGTTTACATCAGATGTTTAAACCTACTTGTTCACGAAATATAGAACAATTTATATACTGTAGTTTTTTTGGCCTTAAGTATATATTTTAGGAAAAATCGCACATGTTCTTAGGTACAAAATCGCATGGCGTGTCTCATATGTGATGAAATAAATGAAGGCATCAGTGGAAAAAGAGGGCTTCTTCCACTGAAAAATTCAATCGACTGACGAGAACCAGCTACATACCAAATAGCATATGTGTAGCTAGTACGGTTTAAAGGTTTTACGACTTACAAGGCAACATTGCCAAATTCCAAGTTGAAATGGGGGTCTAGTCAAAAATCGAAATAAACTTTACGCATCTACTCATCATAAGGAAGCTACATTCTAGGTTTCAGGTCTGTAGCTAGTACGGTTTAAAAGTTTTACGACTTACAAGGTTGGTGACGGACGGGACGGACGGACAAGGGTAACACTAAATGCCCCCTTCACTATCGTGGTTGGGCATAATTATGATAGTCTGTAACTTTCACATTAACAATCTTTTCTTGCAAACAATTATTGGATTTGCATTTATTGAGCATATGCAGCCTATGCTCAAATGTAAATCTATAAATTGAAATTCTAATCCTAAATGTGCACTTACGAACTTAGTCGTATGAAGTTTAGTGAAACGGGCCCCGGGAATCTATTAGTTTAATATGTATCAATAAAAATACCACGAGTCGTAAGTATTATTTAGAATTATGTAGTAACCAATGTCAACAATCCACGGCATGGGAAAATGTGTGGCTGGGATGGAGGAGTGGTCCGATTGCAGTAGGCCTACAGGGTGCAGGGGCAATATCGACAAATGGAAATGATTCTCAAGTGCCGTCAAACCATGTTTTGCTGAGAAAAATTGAAAATGAACTGACAAAATGTCATTCAGCATTGTAACTAACGGTTAAGGAAAAGAGCAATAGTAAACGAAGGTCGTGTGATTCAGTCGTAATGGTTCATATACAGACTTTTTTAATAAATTAATTTCAAGCCAGCGTAGTAAGCTAAGAACTTAAGTTTATTAAAAATTAAATATGGGAGTATGGCCAGTTTCCTAGCTCCATCCCGAGGAATGATAAGGACATATACTGTAGAAGCAGGATCGGTGTTTCACGGGCCGAATGGCTAACAGTGCAGACCATTGATCACACTGGACGAATGCACAAGCTGATCTGAATCTACAATGGTTGCAAATAAAATAAGTCTCCATTTCTCCAGTTACAAAGTAGAGCCGTAGACAGTGAAATAAGACTGAATATAGCATTTGCAAATTTTAGATATAATCGTTTTGAAGGCAAAATTTAGGCTACTTTGCCAGGTCCTCGCCACACTAGAATCACTTGTGCCCCCTCCCAAAAGCAGTAGGATTAGTAATAATCTTACTACTTTTATAATGGGCAATAACCCAATTCAACTCGGAGTCGAAGATAAAAACGTACAGAGGGCCAAACCAGGCAAATCGTGATTCCTATAAGGAGGAACCCCACCGTTAATTTACACCATCGCGTTCGCCCGACCAACCACCCACTACTTCAGTTTGCACCGATTAGACTTTGGACCTAAATCAGACTGTATGGGATACAGATGCTGATTTCCAGCTACGTCTACAATGTTTGCAAGCATACTTTGTAAATATAACATTGTTGTAGAATGTGCACAAGTCGATGAAATACATGCATCAGGACCGACATCTAAAGACGTACAGGAACAAAATGTGGCAACACATGCAGACTTGAACCTTCGTCTCAGGCAGGTCAAAACTTCACTTGCCTTCAGATTAAATGGATGGCAATTTGACAAGTCACAACATATGCATTTGTGAACTAAGGGAGAGAAGTCGCATAGCCATCACTTGTATAATAGTAATGCCAGAAAGTTAGCAACGGCAAGGCAACTGGTCTGCCGTCCCGTTTTTCATCTGCCTGTGTTGTGTAGCAGACATACTTACGACGATGTCTACATACAAACATCACATAGGGATATGTGCAAGCACACGAACCATGAATGTTATCCCGAAATATATCTCTCCACGAGTATCTCGAATGAAAAGCGATACGGTTCTATGTCCCAGCAACAGCCGAGGTCATGCACAGACGAACATAGGTTCAAAGTCCCAACATTTTAAGATGTCACTGGGCGAAAATCAGCAACAGCTCATTTGAACCTGCGGTCTCTGAGGCGAGCAAAGGTCTACGTGTTCTCCCCCCAATTTTTTGTTATATCAGCTGATATTCACTTGCTTTTGGATAGAATGGTTGAAAACTGCTCTCAAGTCATATACATCGTGAATTTGTGAACGAAGGAAGATAAGTCAAATAGCCATCACTTGTAGTATATAGTAATGTCAGAAAGTAAGCAACGGACAAGGCAACTGGTCTGCCCTCCCGTTTTTCATCTTCCTGTTTTGTGCAGCACAGACATACTTATGACGATGTCTACATTCAAACATCACATAGGGATCTGTGCAAGCACATTACATATTCTTAAATTCGCCACAATAATGTCTTGCGACGATATGTAAATTATGGCTACGGACAGAACGGGTGTAGATTGCAAGTTACTGTTCGCAACTAACAGCGACTATGTAGGCTGATCTGGATCTATAATATAGATTGCCGATATTCAAGACACTTGCTTTCATATTGAATGGTTCCAAATGTTGCACACTTCGCATACATTGTGCATGCGTGAACTAAGGGGGAGAAACCAGCCAGTCATAACTTGTATAATGGTAATGTCAGAAAGTAAGCAACGGACAAGGCAACTGGTCTGCCGTCCCGTTTTTCATCTTCCTGTTTTTGTGTAGCACAGACATACTTATGATGATGTCTACATACAAACATCACATAGGGATCTGTGCAAGCACACGAGTGTTATCCTGAAATGCTTACTCCAGCAGCATCTCGAATGAAAGGCGAAACATTTAACGCAACAGCGAAGAACCTCAGATCGTCTCATAGCGTCATCTAGACGAGTGAAATGAAAATATGTTTTGCCTAGAACCGGGATTGCACCATCACCTTTTAGTGGCACATTTGCATCGTCAAGTTCTACTTGCTTTGAATGTGGAATAATGACATTCTTCATTCGGCCTTGATTAGACCCCGAGTGTGCAGATCCAAATCAGGTTACATGGGTTACACATGGTGAGGTGGAGCTATTTGAAAATGTTGCAAGCCGCCTCGCCAAATACGATATGGTTGCGAAATTTACACAAGTCTGGGTTGTCTGGTTAGCGAAATCGTTAAAGAGCGCGCTTCTCACCAATGCGACCCCGGGTTCGATCCTCGGCTGAGGCAGTATGTGACATGGTATGGTGGTTTCCAGATCGGATAAGTGGGTTTCCTCCGGGTTCTCCGGTTTCCTCCCACATTAATGACCGCCCTTACGCATTAATCTATCTGCGCCAACGAAAGCATCTGTAGAAGTGCGCTCTCGTCCTGGTTTATGATTTTTTTTAAATAAATAAAAAAAATGACATACGCAGATTTAAAAATGCCAACGGATCGGCGACGACAACCGTCAAGGGACGAAAATTAGCAACGCAAGTTCACTTGACCTTTGTCTCCGGCAGGCTGAAACATTGTTCTCCGAAAATCGAGGTTAGCCGTCGGCTTATAGCAGACATCCACTTGCTTTCAGACTAAATGGGCGAAACCTTGCACACGTCGCCGCATACATCGTGCATTTGTGCGGTAAGGGAGACAACCCAATAGCCATCACTTGCAGCATAGTAATGTCAGAAAGTAATCAACGGACAAGGCAACTGGTCTGCCCTCCTGTTTTGTGTAGCACCGACATACTTATGACGATGTCTACATTCAAACACCACATAGGGATCTGTGCAAGCACATTACATATTTTTAAATTCGCCACAATAATGTCTTGCGACGATATGTAAATTATGACTACGGGCGGAACGGGAGTAGATTGCAAGTTACTGTTCGCAACTAACAGCGACTATGTAGGCTGATCTGGATCTACAAAGTAGCAAACACCATTACTCCAGTCGTAATCATACATTTGAGCCACCGAAAGAGAATAGGACTGAACAACATTTCCAACAAGTCTAAATCCTGTAACGATTGGACATTTGCATTTTCGATCTAATCGTTTTGTAGGCCAATTTAAAGCTACTTCAGTTTGCAGTGATTAGACCATGTGGACCCTAATCAGGATGTATGGGACACGCATGTTGATCTCCAGCTACATGTACAATCTTTGAAAACGCTGTACAATAACGTTTCAACGGTTTGCAAACGGAGATGGTTGCAAACTGAGCACATATCGATCGATTTAAAAATGCATACATCGGCCGAGCAATCCTGGACCAAATATTTAAAGATGTCAACGGACGAGAAGCGGCAATACAAGCTTGAACCTTTTGTCTTGCGCATGCTAAAACACAGCCGATATTCAAGACACTAGTAGCTTTCATATTGAATGGTTCCAAATGTTGCACACCTCGCATACATTGTGCATGCGTGAACTAAGGGGGAGAAACCAGCCAGTCATAACTTGTATAATGGTAATGTCAGAAAGTAAGCAACGGACAAGGCAACTGGTCTGCCGTCCCGTTTTTCATCTTCCTGTTTTTGTGTAGCACAGACATACTTATGATGATGTCTACATACAAACATCACATAGGGATCTGTGCAAGCACACGAGTGTTATCCTGAAACGCTTACTCCAGCAGCATCTCGAATGAAAGGTGAAACATTTAACGCAACAGCTAAGAACCTCGGATCGTCTCATAGTGTCATCTAGACGAGTGAAATGAAAATATGTTTTGCCTAGGACCGGGATTGCACCATCACCTTTTAGTGGCACATTTGCATTGTCAAGTTTCAATTGCTTTGAATGTGGAATAATGACATTCTTCATTCGGCTTTGATTATACCCGAGTGTGCAGATCCAAATGAGGTTGCATGGGTTAAACATGGCGAGGTGGAGCTATTTGAAAATGTTGCAAGCCGCCTCGCCAAATACGATATGATTGCGAAATTTGCACAAGTCTGGATTGTCTGGTTAGCGAAATCGTTAAAGAGCGCGCTTCCCACCAATGCGACCCCGCATTAATCTGCGCCAACGAAAGCATCTGCATAAGTGCAACGCAAGTTCACCCCACCTTTGTCTCCGGCAGGCTAAAACATTGTTCTTCGAAAATCGAGGTTAGCCGTCGGCTTATAGCAGACATTCACTTGCTTTCAGACTAAATGTGCAAACAATTGCACACGTCGCATACATCGTGCATTTGTGAAGTAAGGGAGACAACCAAATAGCCATCACTTGTAATATAGTAATGTCAGAAAGTAAGCAACGGACAAGGCAATTGGTCTGCCCTCCCGTTTTTCATCTTCCTCTTTTGTGTAGCACAGACATACGTATGACGATGTCTACATACAAACATCACATAGGGATATGTACAAGCATGCGCAACATGAACGTTATCTTGAAAATCTTTCTTCAGCAGCATATGGAATGAAAAGTTATGGGTAGTGTTTAACGTCCCAGCAACAGCTAAGGTCATACAAAGACGGGGCATTGGTTTAAAGGTCTTGTCCGAGAGACTAGTAGAATAGAAATACTATGAAAGTATGTGTCGTGCCTATGGCGAGCATTGAACACATGCACTCCCACAGTTTGAAGTAACGGACCGAGGTCTATAAATACATTAAATATGCCTAAAAGCATCAATAAATGAACAAAAAAATAAGACCATTTAATCGCACAGACATTTCTATCATTTCTCGGGAAGCCATGTTTTCCAATCACTGTGGGCTTCCCCGATGACGTCATCGCTAAACGTACAGTCGTTGTTACACTACATATGATTGGCCGATAACCGCGGAATGCAAGTCGCCAGCGCGCATATACCGGGAACAAGATAAGAATAGATGGCCGCGGCCTGCATGTCGCGTCTTGTGGCGAGGCATGGACACTAAAAAAAAAGAGATATAGTATAACGAAAAACTTTAACCAAAAAACTTAACCAAAACATTTAACCAGACACACGTACGTACGTATTATGTACGCCAAAGTGCCGACTATATCGCGCTTTCCGCAAGCGGGCGCGACAACAATTTAACAAAAAACTTCAAAGTAATTTGACCTTGACATTGGGCACAGGTGCCGCACGGGAGGGAGGTAGAATGAAAATATAGATCATGATAAACACCCATGTGAAGTTTCAAGGTAATGGGCAAAGCAGTTGCAGAGATATAGTATAACGAAAAACTTTAACCAAAAAACTTGACCAAAAACTTTAACCGGACACACGTACGTACGTACGTACGTACGTCAAAATGCCGACTATATCGCGCTTTCCGCAAGCGGGCGCGCAAGCGGGCGTGCAAGCGGGCGCGACAAAAACAAACCAAAAAGATCATTACAATGAGATGACGTCACACGGAATTCCAGATGAACATAGATTGGAAAACATGGCTTCCCGCGAAATGATAGAAATGTCTGCGCGATTAAATTGTCGTGACGCACAGGACGGGTATAAATGTAGGTTTGATCAAATTTTCGATTGGAAACAATGTTTTCTCTATGCAAAATGTTCCTTTACAGGCCGGGACGATGTAAAAGTGTATTTTTAACCGGATGTTTACTCCTTTCTATAGCAGTATCGGCCTCGGAAATGTGTCCGTTCTTTTCCGACCTAGCAATGATGTTCATTTTTTAAAAACAAAACAATCGATAGCTGAAAACGCGCCGACATAGCGCATCGGGGAATATATCGTTGCGGAATACAAACATTGTCCCAACTTCTGCAATAGGCGACAATGATATAACTCGGTTAAAGTTTCGTGAGAGTCCGTCGTCTCGAGGCCGTCCGGGTTCGGCCTATTAAAAACTTCGTAACCTTCAACAGAAGGAGTAAAAAATTAAAATTAGCTTATTTTTTTTTCTTCATTTATTGATGCTTTTAGGCATATTTAATGTATTTATAGACCTAGGTCCGTTACTTCAACCTGTGTGCACTCCAGTATTTAAGTCCATTTAATGATTATATGTATTATATGATCCCGCATTTAACTTGCACAGTGCTGCATTGGGGAGAAAATTCCAAAACCAGAACGGAATATTTACATAGAAATACAAATTCAGCCCTGAAATTAGAATAACCGTACCTGGTTCCAGTAGCCTATTTCACCAACATTGCAAAGTATATTTAACTAGCAAAGTATACTTTGAGGGAGTAATCATTTATTTTTCACAAAATTCATTATTTCATATGGAACTAACAACTGCATATATTTCATGATTAAAAGTATGCAGAATTATTATACTGAATTTATTACATTATCACAGCCATTTTTTAATGTAATAAATTCAGTACAATAAAAATTAATAAATTTCTCCTGTACTTTGCTAGATAAGTATACTTTGCAATTTTGATGAAATCGGCTACAAGTCTATACCACACCAAAGTCATTTGGCCCTTGGCCTAAAAGTAATAGGATCAGGAATAATTGTATTACTCATTACTAGGGTTAAATAGCAAATATTTAAAACTAAAACGCAAATTTGACCTTGACCTTGGACATGAAGGCTGCATGGATATGTAATGAAAATATGGATGATGATAAGTATACAAAGTCAATCAGACTTACTATGCTTACCGTTAAAATAGTTAATTTTTAACGCAAATCTTAAGGGTGTAAATTTCTAAGTAATTTGACCTTGACCTTAGACATGAAGGCCGCATGGGTGTGGTATGGAATGTAAAGTTGGATGATAAATATATGAAATTTGAACTCAATCATACTTGCCGTTGCAGAGATAATGGGTACTAATGGGTATAACCAGCTATAAAAGCAGCAACACAAGCTTACTTGAACATTCATCTCAAACAGGCCGAAATATATATTTTGAAAAAAAAGTTGACATAAGCCGATTATTCACTTGCGTTCTGATTAAATGGATGAAAACTGCACAAGCCACACACATCCGTGTATTCGTGAACTAATGGAGATCTCAATTGAAACGGACATCACAGTATAATGGTAATGTCAGAAAGTAAGCAACGGACAAGGCAACTGGTCTGCCGTCCCGTTTTTCATCTTCCTGTTTTGTGTAGCACAGACATACTTATGACGATGTCTACATACAAACACCACATAGGGATCTGTGCAAGCACACAAACCATGAATATTATCCCGAAATATATCTCCACGAGTATCTCGAAGGAAGTGATACAGTTCTATGTCCCAGCAACAGCCGAGGTCATACACAGACGAACATCGGTTCAAAGTCCCAACATTTTAAGATGGCAATGGGTGAAAATCAGCAACAGCTCACTTGAACCCGCGGTCTCTGAGGCGAGCAAAGGTATACGTGTTCTCCCCCAATTTTTTGTTATATCAGCTGATATTCACTTGCTTTTGGATAGAATGGTTGAAAACTGCTCACAAGGCATATACATCGTGAATTTGTGAACGAAGGAAGACCAGTCAAATAGCCATCACTTGTAGTATATAGTAATGTCAGAAAGTAAGCAACGGACAAGGCAACTGGTCTGCCCTCCCGTTTTTCATCTTCCTGTTTTGTGTAGCACAGACATACTTATGACGATGTCTACATACAAACATCACATAGGGATCTGTGCAAGCACATTACATATTCTTAAATGTTCGCCCCCAGAATTTCTTGCGATATGCAAATTATGGTATAAATTTTGAGACTGGGACAGAAAAGTCATCAAAGTAGACTGCTTAGTCGACTAACGTGTTCGTGAAATGAGTTTTTTCCCGTTAGTCGACTAACGGCCTGAAGTTTAGCAGACTAACAGAGTTTAGTCGACTAACGGAGGTTCGTGAAATAGGCTACAGATCACGTCCCAGGTGTGAAATTGATTGGGGTTTTACGTCCGTTAAACATCAATGTCAAATATACCAGGGATGCACCTAGGGGTGTCAAACTGGCTGATGGCTGGAATACACAAAGATGACCGAGATGGCCACCCGATGTGCCATATAGGATACAGTAATGAGGTATATTCCATCACATTTATGAAGCAATTATGTTTGAATCATATGACAGGGGTCCATTATGTCATTAATAGATTCATCATTAAGATAAGCATACCCTCCCAAGCGACTGACTGGCATGTTGCGAGTCACTTGTGTGCAATAAGATATGGTGAAATGTCTGGAAGTAAGCAACAGACCAGGCAACACGACTGCCTGCCTGTTTTTCATCTTCCAGTTTCCTGTTGCACAGATAGTGTTATGCAAGGTCTGTATAAAGGTACAAACATTGCACTGGAATCTGTGCTACCCTTAATAAAGGTTGGCATGTATGTGGCTGTGACTTGAGAAATGGGGCTTATGGGATTTAGTCTTATGGTCTTAGTGTCTTATAATAGAGTATAATAGTGGGTATATAAGGCATGTGTTTAATGGTTAGCCAGGTAAAATTGACTCGCGTAAGACTGCCATTTACGGAGGTTATTTACAATGGTGATTTGTGTTAACAAAACAGGCACAAAACTCACACATTTTACGATTTGGTGTAATACAATTGATACGGCTCTATTGTCCTGGCTTTTCTCTGTATGATTAGCTACGTATAACGTATGTTCTACTTTGCATTGGCAGTATCTTGTCAAACTGGCTGATGCCTGGAATACACAAATATGGCCGAGATGGCCACTCGATGTGCCATAGGGTACAGTAATGAGGTATATTCACATTTAGGAAGCAATTAGGTTTGAATCATATGACAGGGGTCCATTATGTCCTTAATAGATTCATGTTAAGATACGCACAGGGATTCCGCTGGCGATCGCCACTTTCGCAATTGGCGATAAAAAATTACAATTTTCGAAAAAAAAAAAAAAAATAAAAAAAAAAAAAAAAATAATAATTTTCTTTTTTTCGAAAATTGTAATTTTTTATCGCCAATTGTTTATTCTTATCCTATTGGTTATTCCTTTTCTTTTATTTTTTTTTAAAGGCGATTTTTTTTCCCCAGCGGAATCCCTGTACGCATACCCTCCCAAGCGACTGACTGGCATGTTGCGAGTCACTTGTGTGCAATAAGATATGGCGAAATGTCTGGAAGTAAGCAACAGACCAGGCAACATGACTGCCTGCCTGTTTTTCATCTTCCAGTTTCCTGTTGCACAGATAGTGTTATGCAAGGTCTGTATAAAGGTACAAACATTGCACTGGAATCTGTGCTACCCTTAATAAAGGTTGGCCATGTATGTGGCTGTGACTGGAGAAAAGGGGCTTATGCAGGGATTCCGCTGGGGAAAATAAACAAGAGGCCCAAATGGGCCTGTATCGCTCACCTAAAAGCCTCCATAGTGGTCATCTTGATTTCACAAAGACTCTTCACTTACAACTTCAAATGTTCCACAGAATTTGTTGGTACCTTCTGATCTAACATATATTGCGAATGTGCATGTGATTTACTGCTATACCTTCGATTTGATATATAAAATGACCATATTCGGTCAAAAATAAAATTTGACCCCTATTTGACCCCTCGGGCCATGACCATTTTTGACCCAGAGGCCACCATATGAACAAATCTGAATCAGTGTTAACTATCCATCATTCATACAAAGTTTCGTCGAAATCGGCCTGGCGGTTTGTGAGAAGATTTTTTTGACAATTTGACCTACTTTTCAACGGCGGATTTGGTGATGACCTCCATTTTAACAAAAATGGACAGGCTTCACCCACAGACCATTACAGTTAAGTTTGGCCAATATCGGCCAAGCAGTTCACAAGAAGAATACGTTTGAAATCTTTAGTAAAAGAACAACTTTTTTACCTTTCGGTGCCCATCTTGGATGACAAAATCATCTGATTTAGACAAAAAATGGTCCAGAGTGATCGACTAGTCGATACCTTCGATTTGATATATTATATGACCATATTCTGGCAAAAATATAATTTGACCCCTAGTTGACCCCTCGGGCCACGCCCATTTTTGACCCAGGGGCCACCATATGAACAAATGTGAAACAGCGCTAACTATCGATCATTCATACCCAGTATTGTCGAAATCGGCCTGGCGGTTCGTGAGAAGATTTTTTAAGAATTTGACCTACTTCTCAACGGCGGCCATCTTGGATTTGGTGATGACCGCCATTTTAACAAAAATGAACAGGCTTCAACCACAGACCATTACAGTTAAGTTTGGCCAATATCGGCCAAGCAGTTTACAAGAAGACGTTTAGTAAATCTTTAGTAAAAGAATGACCATTTGAACTATCGGTGGCCATCTTGGATGACGTAATCATATGATTTAGACAAAAAATGTTCCAGAGTGATTGTCTCGTCGATACCTTCGATTTGATATATTACAGGACTATATTCGGTTAAAAATAAAATTTGACCCCTATGGCGACGCCCATTTTTGACCCACGGGCCACCATATGAACAAATCTGAAACAGCGCTAACTATCGATCATTCATACCAAGTATCGTCGAAATCAGCCTGGCGGTTCGTGAGAAGATTTTTTAAGAATTTGACCTACTTTCCCATGGCGGCCATCTTGGATTGTCGATGACCTCCATTTTAACAAATCTGAAATGGCATCACCCATATATCATCCCTGTGAAGTTTAACCAACATCGGCTCAGCAGTTCGGGAGAAGATGATTGAAAATGTTCACGGACGGACGGACGGACGACGGACACTTTGCCATAACAATAGCTCACATGAGCTTTGCTCAGGTGAGCTAAAAAATCGCCACTTCAAAAAATTGGCGATAAATTTTTATTTTTTTTTTCTCGAAAATTTTAACTATCGCCAATTGTTTATTTTTATCCCAATTGCGAAAGTGGCGATCGCCAGCTGAATCCCTGGCTTATGGGATTTATGACCAGTGTACCTCCTGATCAAATGCACTCGTGTAGCCTGACAATGATCTATAATATTGCTGGTTAGAAGCAGGATGAGTGTTTCACATTACAACAACGTTGCTGGAATTAGGAAATCCATTACAATAAAAGATCAAGTCCTTGAGGAATCTTTATTTCCGGCAGTACACGCAAGAAGCACTAAAACCCATAGGCGTCAATGACTTTCTGGTACTCTTTAATCTTGGGGGCTGCATTTTCTACTGCCTTGGCCCGCAGAACCTACAATGATAACATACAATAGTAACGTCCTTGTATTTGGGTTATCATACAAAAGCTACCAGTGAATATATTGTAAACATATATTTATTCATTTTGGATACAGTTGCTGTTCACTTTGTCAATTTAAATTCTGTCAGAATTTATGGAAGCTTACGTTTGCATACATTATGCAAATATGTTCCACAACAAAAACTAAATGTGCACGTCACAATACAACAAATTGCACAGCGAATAACAAATATTATTTTACTTTGAAAAGTGAAAGTGAATGGGTTTAACGTCCCACCAACAGCTATGGTCATATAGAGACGGGACCACAATTTAAAGGCTCATCCAACAGACCAGTGGGATGGAAATACTATGAAAGTATTTTTAATGCTCAAGGGGAAGGGTCTTTCCTAAGAACAAACCAAAATGATCAAGTTAAAGATTTGATAATGTGCAAAATGTTGTTGCAAGTATCGTCCACCTCAGTTGGTAGTGCATGAATATTGTATCATGTACGAGTCAAAGATCGGTGAAGGGGTATCATCATCGGTGGAAAATACAAGCAGCAAAACAGATCACTTACAGAATCGCATTCATATGTGGCCAACTGGAGAAATGGAGCTTATTGGTTTTGCAACCAGTGTAGATCCAGACCAGCCAGTGCATCCGCAAACTCCAGCAAACAACTTAACCAGACCCATATGACACTCTGCCATAATACACATTTCGACCATCATCGCTAATGCCATGAAAACATTTTTCAACAGATTTTCGTCAGATATTAGATTAAAGGAAAGTGTTTTTAATCGATCGTGTGGCGAATCTACAATATTTTATTTGTCGATAAAATGTTCCAAGGCTCAGGAACGTTTCCGACGCTTTGGTATCTGAGAACCAAAGTACTTTTGGTTGGCCTAAGATACGTGTACACTCATCCTCTCACAATTGCAGTGAAACACGCACATAATGCAGACCAACTTACAGCTTCATGCTTCTTGGCGTCGTAGTATTTCTTTGACTTGACCTTTCTCTTGGCCTCCAGTGTGGAGATGACGTTCTGGTACTTCCAGCCCACTTCGTGACACAGACGGTTCAGATCACAGAACTGTAATACAACAATCAGTCAGTTCATATTCATCAACCTTTTCGACCCTAATGAATGAATTGGGTTTAACATCCCACCAACAGCTATGATCATACAAGGACGGGACCACAGTCTGAAGTCTCATCCGACAGGCCAGTGGGGTGGAAATACTATGTAAGTATTATTCATGTCCTATGGTAGTCTTAACCCTTCCTACGTTGTTGACGGAAATTGCCGTATGCGGTTTTTCATTTTTGCTTTAATTCTCGACAAAAACCTGGTTTTGACAGCACATGAGAATCGTCTCCACTGGAGACGATTCTCATGTGCTGTCAAAACCAGGTTTTTGTCGAGAAATATTGAAAACTAGAAATATGGCCTGTCGGCACACGAATGCCACTGCTGGCAGCCAAAGAAAACGAGGCATATTTGATTATAAGCCATTTACCCGAGCGTTAAGGTTTTGAATTCACCTTGACCCTGGGCTTAGTGGGGGCGGGACGAATGTGGATTTGTCACAGGGCGGTAGAGGACCATTGTAGCAATGCGTGTGTGAAATGTGAAGCAGATCCGAGCAAGGAAACACAAATTATAAGCCATTTAACTGAATGTTAAGGTTTCAAACGCATCAAGTCTGTGACCTTGACCCTGTGCTTAGCGGGGGCAGGACGAATGTGGATTTGTCACAGGGCGGTAGAGGACCATTGGAGCAATGCGTGTGTGAAAGTTAGTGTAGGATTGAGAAACGCGCACGGAGATTTGTCCCAAAGTGGCAAGTAAACAATTAAAGTGGAAAAGGTGAAGGTCAAAGGTGAAGGTCGAAGTAATGGGTGGTGGAGTGTGTAAGGCATGTTCATATGTATCATGTGTATAAATATTTAAGCGATTGACAAAAGTATTGAGAAGTTATTGTAGGATTGAGAAACGTGCACGTAGATTTGTCCCAAAGTGCTAAGCAAACATTTAAAGTAGAAAAGGTGAAGGTCAAAGGTCAAGGTCGAAGTACTGGGTGGTGGAGTGTGTAGGGCATGTTCATATGTATCATGCGTATAAATATTTAAGTGATTGGCAAAAGTATTGAGAAGTTAGTGTAGGATTGAGAAACGTGCACGTAGATTTGTCCCAAAGTGCCAAGCAAACATTTAAAGTGGAAAAGGTCAAGGCCAAAGTACTGGGTAGTGGAGTGTGTAGGGCATGTTCATATGTATCATGTGTATAAATATTTAAGTGATTGGCAAAAGTATTGAGAAGTTAGTGTAGGATTGAGAAACGTGCACATAGATTTGTCCCAAAGTGCCAAGCAAACATTTAAAGTGGAAAAGGTCAAGGCCAAAGGTCAAGGTCAAAGTACTGGGTGGTGGAGTGTGTAGGGCATGTTCATATGTATCATGTGTATAAATATTTAAGCGATTGGCAAAAGTATTGAGAAGTTAGTGTAGGATTGAGAAACGTGCACGTAGATTTGTCCCAAGTGCCAAGCAAACATTTAAAGTGGAAAAGGTCAAGGCCAAAGGTCAAGGTCGAAGTACTGGGTGGTGGAGTGTGTAGGGCATGTTCATATGTATCATGTGTATAAATATTTAAGCAATTGGCAAAAGTATTGAGAAGTTAGTGTAGGATTGAGAAACGTGCACGTAGATTTGTCCCAAAGTGCCAAGCAAACATTTAAAGTGGAAAAGGTCAAGGCCAAAGGTCAAGGTCGAAGTACTGGGGGGTGGAGTGTGTAAGGCATGTTCATATGTATCACGTGTATAAATATTGACATAATATGTGAAGCCATGTAGAAGTTACTAAAGAATATCGTAATATCGGGACGTACGGACGGACGCCGGTAACCCTATATGCCCCCGTACCTTTCGGTAGCGGGGGCATAATAAAACATTTCCAGCAGACAACATTTAATTCAGCGTAGTAAGGGTTAAACTTGCAACCTTCAGTACTGAAGTCCTGTATCCTACCCTGGAGCCACAGCCCATCCCTCCTTTGAACCCTAATTGAATAGGCACTTCCATGTTATTTTTCAGACAATTACATTAATCATAAAGGAGAACTGTTTAAGGAATAAAAAAATACAATCAAATAGTGCAGATCCTGATGAGACGGCTCGGCTCATTTGCATCTACACTGCTTGCAAACATTATGATGTAGTGATGATCATGAAAGGGTTAGCCCTTACAATGCTGAGCTAGTTTGTTTGTTTATTGGTGTTTAACGGCCTATCAACAGCTAACATTTAATGATATTGCTCGATAGTGACAATAATTCTGCCATGGAAGCGGTGTTGCGCCTGCCAAGGCATTTGTTCATAATGTGATCATAGTCATGTGCTAAAGCAAGCACGACTAGTAGGGTCGGTGGGTCAAGGAGTTCTTCCACAGAATGAAATGGGAATAGATTTAATAAGTAACAAGATTTTTTGTGAAAGAAAAAGAAATTTGCGCCAGTGTTATATTGTGGATGCGGACGACAACTAGTCGCACCAATACTTGGCTACATATGTTCACACAGCTGCAAGTTGTAAATGTACAGCCAAATGCGTTCACATTACCTTTCTGGAAGGCTGAAGCCGGAGTACTTTGAGGGCGGATGGTATAACCATCCTCTTCTTTCTGTCGTACGGTGGCGGAATGCCTTCAAACACCTTCAGGCGCATGATGGCGTCCTTGCCACGCGTCGTCCTGTGAGGGAGCATACCTGCAACAAAGTTGGCCATTTACATATTGAATTGAAATCAGAAGTAGTGAGTATCAAAAAGCAATAACAATTTTGTGGTACCTTTATCATGCTGCACAAAACAAACAGACCACAAATGTAGCATATTTTTCTTATTTTCCATAAAAACACATCTTGGTATTTCATTAGAATTGTCTCCAAGGAGACAATTCTAATGAAATGACAAGACAAAGTTTTCATTTTGAAGCAAACTATTCAATAATGGCTGTCTGTTGATGTGTAAACAGTACTATAAAGGTGATTTTATTTTACCCAATTAACATTTTGAAATACCCAATTGCTCAGAAATGATGGAGTGAATATACTCAATTACTAATTCCTTATCTGGAGCACTGTGACTGCTTTCATAAGAAACTTGGTTAAGCCGAGTTTCTTATAAAATAAATAAATGTACTCATTTCATTGAAAAACTTATTATTTTGTGTATTTTTCATCAAAAATACATGTTGTTATCAATCAGTTGGACCGTCTCACATATATTTTCATTTAGCATGTTTAGAAATAAAGAAAATGTTGACACATTTTGATACAGGTTAAATAGTATACAACATGAAATGTGTTAACAAGGTTTAACGGCCTGCGAACAACTTAATATAGCCCCAGATCAGCATGTGCATGCATTCTAATCTTGTCAGAAAATACTTGCAATGATGTACATGTAGTAACCACATCAACAAAACATATAAGATGTTGCTAACAAAAGTCAATGGGTTTAACGACCTCTGTTTCAAGTCTCTTCCGAAAGACCAAAATTCTGCCAACAAACATGTATGATCCTATTAGACAAAGTGGTAGGCCAGGATGGATATCTATCACAAAGACATACAAAACTGACCCGTGTTATCTTGTGAGGGTACAACCTGAATCTGCGAGTCCATCTCAGTTGGTAGTGCATGTTAATAGTTTCATGGCACGGTCAAACCATGGTGAGGGTATCATCACTGATGGACTAGACAACATGAACTTAAATAGTCAGAATTTCCAACAAAATGGAGCGGGATATTAACATAGGCCAGATTAACATAATATGTGGCTGTGACTGGAGAAATGGGTTTATGGTTTTTGTGACCAGTGTAGATCCAGATCAGCCTGTGCATTCAGTCAGATCAATCTACACTGCTTGCCATTCCAATGAAACAACCGTCATGATTCTCAAAAGCAATATAGATTGTTATCAGACTATACAGGACTGTGAGGAGTGTGGTGTTAGATTAAAGGAGCTACACTCTTCACAAATCCCATATGTAAAGTCTGGTCAGGTCCTCCCCTAATCACTAGTGTATTTGTCAGCAGAAACAGGGTTTCATGAAACTAGAACCATTTCCAATAGGAATGATTCTAAACTACTGTCAAACCATGTCTGTATTGTACATGCATCTAGCGATCTAATCAGTATCTACATTGGTCAAGTCCACGAGACGCATTTTGTCCTGCCATATCACATTATGACAACATAAAGTATGGGAGTGTCCATCTCAGTTGGTAGTGCATGTTTATAGTTTCATGGCACAGTCAAACCTTGGTGAAGGTATCATCACTGATGGACTAGACAACATGAATTTAAATATAGTCAGAATGTCCAACAAAATGGAGCGGGATATTAACGTAGGGCCTTTATTTTTTAATTGTTTGTTTTACAAACCCGCCGCCGAAAATTTCGCGTTTTTTTCCCGCCGATCTACAATGCCAGTATTTGGCAGGAAAAAAACATCGGGATTAACGAAATCCATAAAATTGCAATGTTGAGTCAATTGGGCTCAATTAAATCCTGCCATAAACGGGTACTTGGTCACCGCGAGCGAGCGCAGTCCATTTTGAATCAATTTCGGTTTACCGTATCTGTCACAAGGAAATCGTGGCAATAGACACTTTGCCAAGGGAGATCACTCTAGTTCAACATGGTGGCCCTCATGGCCACGATGGCCGAAATTCCATGGTGGGTAAATTTAAAGGTTTTGGAAGGTAATTTAATCATCAGGGCCCGGTTGTTCAAAACACCAGTTAGCTTAACGGACTGTTAAATCCTTAACTGAATGGTTAAAATCTCTGTTAAAACAGAGATTTTAACCATTCAGTTAAGGATTTAACAGTCCGTTAAGCTAACGGATGTTTTGAACAACCGGGCCCAGAGCGACGTTCGCACGTATTCCGGACGAAGGCCATATCGGTGATTTCATTGCCAGCTACTGTTCACCATCTACGCTCGTCCGGAAGGTCGAAGGAATAAATCATGCGGAAAGAGAACCCATCCATCTGCCTACGGAGATGCCGACTTGAGTGAGTGTAGCGAACTGAGTTTGTTTTAGCGGTAGGACCAAATCACGAGGGCATGATTTAAAGATAATCAGCTCATCTTGTTATATATTAACCATATGATACTTTATAAAGCAAGCGAATCAAGTGTAAAATATGGTCAAGAGTTGTGCAAATTACTTTCCGGAGGTGGGTCATCGCATAGGCGACTGTCTCACGATTCAGAGGGCGTTTCCGTGAACATGATTCGATTAGTCAAAGGAAATATGTTATTGTTGTGACATTTATATTGACATCCTTTCTCCATATATGGTAAACAGGCGACTGCTATAATCTACAGCTACTCTACAGAACGCTAGTGGTGTAATTTAATATTAATATATTTCTGTAAACTACAGATTGAAGTGTAAGAAATAGACAAACACACCTACATTTTGTTTTTCTAATTTAATGCGAGTAATTTTTTTTGTCCTCCGAACAGTTTACAACTCGCGACGAAAAAATATATATATTTTTTTTTATTATTATTTTTTTTCCCTCTTACAACACTCCAAAGATTTGTTCGTTCATAAAACAAACAATTAAAAAAGAAAGGCATAGGCCAGATTAACATATATGTGGCTGTGACTGGAGAAATGGGCTTATGGTTTTTGTGACCAGTGTAGATCCAGATCAGCTTGTGCATTCAGTCAGATCAGTATCTACACGACTTGCCATTCCAATGAAACACCCGTCATGATTCTCAAAAGCAATATAGATTGTTATCAGACTATACAGGACTGTGATGAGTGTGGTGTTAGATAAGGAGCTACACTCTTCACAAATCCCATATGTGCAGTCTGGTCAGAGCCTCCCCTAATCACTACAGTGTATTTGTCAGCAGAAACAGGGTTTCATGAAACTAGAACCATTTCCAATAGGAATGATTCTAAACTGCTGTCAAACCATGTCTGTATTGTACATGCATCTGGCGATCTAATCAGTATCTACATTGGTCAAGTCCACGAAAGACGCATCTTGTCCTGCCATATCACATATGACAACATGAAGTATGGGAGTGTCCATCTCAGTTGGTAGTGCATGTTTATAGTTTCATGGCACAGTCAAACCTTGGTGAGGGTATCATCACTGATGGACTCGGACCTCCAGATAAGCTTTGTGTCGAAAGAGTATTTACTGTACCCCTGATTTCAAATTAAATGCGTACTTGATTTTTACTAATGGATTATGGAGCGTCTTCATAATTAAATAGAGAACAAATTATCAAAACATAAAACAAATTTAACCATTCACTTATTTGAGTGTATTATTACTTATTCACTTCTTTATGCTGTACCACACACGACCATAAAATTTACCATCACACAGCAATATTAAGGTAAGATGAAGTTTTTATTACATTAGCTCAACACCAAGCATACTCATCCAGATATACATGTATCTTAAGATTAATAATTATTGTCTGTTTGGTCAAGTTTTGGCACGTATGACATTATGAAGAGCTGCTAGTTGAACAGCATTCGCTAGTGCAGCTATAATGTAACAAATGACATCCATATCGTCACATTTCAATGTTCTTGCGTGATCATCGAAAGAATTATCAAAACATTTTTGTTAACAGCTTCAATACTAGACCTCTATAGCGGTGTTTGCAAACAGTGTATATCCATATGAGCCCTCATCAACTTAACACACATTCTGATCTACAACTATACTGGTGGGAGAAGTTGATCATATCCCTTATCTTTGCCTTGGGGCCCACAGTAAAATTAATACTTAACCCTTTCAACCCTAACGAACTGGAATGGACTGTGATATGCTAATGTTCCGACTAATCCAATGGTCACAAAATGATTTTCAGATTCGTCCATTTATGAAAAGGGGGTATTTGTTGTTCTCAAAAATATGAAAATTACTTTCAAACAGTGCAGATCCTGATGAGAAGGCTCGTTACAAGCCGGCTCATCTGGATCTGCACTGTTTGCATAAACCGATATAGCGGGCTTTCGGGTTCAATGCTGGGAACGAAAAATTGTTGTCTGCCGTTTTATATTTTGCCTTCTTTCTCAATAAATACATGGTTTGACAGCATTTTAGAATCATTTCCATTTTAACGTTCTGTTAAATCATGTTTTTTTTATGAGATATATAAGTCTACATGGTATATGAATATCTGTCTATAAGATCAGACTATGTGAATACAGGTCCCCAGGAATTCAGACTTATTTTCTCATTGATAGCCAGACAGTGAGGTGCCCATCTCAGTTGGTAGTGCATGTGTATGGTTTCATTGCACTGTCAAACCTTGGTGAGGTTATCATCACGGATGGACTAGACGGCATAAAGTGGATGTGACGGGAGAAATTTGCAACCAGTGTAGGTCCATGCATTCAGTCTGATCAGGATCTGTGCTGTTCACCTTACCATTAATGAAAAAAATGTTGCGCTTCTAACAAGCAATATAGATCGTTATCAGGCTATAGAAGTGCTAATTGATCAGGATTTACACTGGTGACTAAATCCCATAAACCACATTTCTCCAGTCACAAACATGGTCAGAATTTCTAGTAGAATGGAACAGTATTTTATTCCAGATTAACAGAACACGAGATGAGCCATGTGGTTTTGTACCGATGGAGATGTGCGATTTTTCATAAAAAAATATTTTACAGAAATTGTGATATTTTCTGTCAATGAGTACACAGCAAATGCGGAATTCTGTTTTCCAGTAGCGACATTGACAGAACATATTTTGCACATCTTCTTAAGTACAAAACCACAGGGTACGTCACATGTGTAGATCAGTTAGATCCTACACTAATCACTAATGCGTAGAAGGCATTTGTGAAGATACAACAAAAAGCTTCACCGGTCTAGTTAATCAGGAGCTACATTTGGTTAAAAGTCGGTGTAAGACACATTTTGTCCTGCCATATCACATACGACAACATGAATTATGGGAGTGTCCATCTCAGTTGGTAGTGCATGTTTATAGTTTCATGGCACAGTCAAACCTTGGTGAGGGTATCATCACAGATGGACAAGAAAGTATTGCAAGTCGGGTGTAAGCTTTGGTGAATCAGTAGGTACCATATGTATATATATCTTGCTTTGGGATATCAGCAAATGGAGCCGGGGTGGCTGAAGTTTTAATGATTTAAATTCCAAGGACACATGATTTTACTGGTTGAGTGAGTGAGTGAGTGAGTGAATAGGGTTTAACGTCCGCTTTTCTGACATAGAGGTACAAGCCTCAGGGAGTCTACACGCAGACGGGTCAACGGGGTCGTGTCCCGTGTCCACCTGTCCAAGAGGGGTAAATCCCAACTTCAGAACTCAATATTTACAATCAAAATATATATTCAGTCCTGAAATTAGAACAACCTGATTTTACTGGTTGAAAATTCTAAATATTTGTTACTTCTCGTCAGATGCTGAGAATAAGCACTGATAAGTCGCAACATCTATATGCTATAGAAATAAAGATAATAGAAGACCAATGTCAGGAAGCTAGTTTGGTAATGAAACCCGGAATTATAATGGCATTAACCCTTTCAACATCACATGATGTGCAAGTAATATAAGTATTGAGAGGTCAATAAACAAACCTTTGACGGACTTGAAGAAGACTTTGCTCGGGGCCCTGAAGTGGAACGGTCCTCTGGCTGGCTTCACATTGCAGCGTAACCGCAGGTACTTGAGATACTTCACTGAAAACGAATAGGTCATAAATGGCACAAGCTATGTGATTTTGTACCCAGGATGTGTGATTTTGTAAATGAAAGTATAATCTGCATTCGCGCTCAACATATCGTCACCTTTCGACATCATTTACATATTTTTCAAGAAAAATTTAGCAGCCTATCAACAGCTAAGGTCATTTAAGGGCTGGTCAATGGGTTTAGTACTAAATCCCATATATTACCTGTACAAGTACATGAACAAATGGGGGGGAAAATCCCAAAATCAGAACTGAATATTTACAATAAAAACAGAGGGCCGCGGCCCGCTTGTCGAGCCCGCCGAGGCATTTGATGGTCTCAGAGTGTATTTATTTGAAGTTTGAATTAAGGGTTGTGGAGATATAAGGTATGTAAAAGCTTTAACGCAAATTTTAAAGTAATTTGACCTTGTTTGTTTATTGGTGTTTAACGGCCTATCAACAGCTATGGTCATGTAAGGCCGGGCAAACAGGTTCGATCCCGTTTTAACCTGCTGCATTGGGGGGGGATTCCAAAATCAGAACTGAATATTTACATCGAGAAACAATATATTCAACCCGACCTGGTGGCAAGTCCATACCACACCAAAGTCACTTGGCCCCTTCCCCTAAAATAGGATTACGAATAATCGTAATACTCACATAAGGGGTATAACCAGATTCAACTGTCACATACAAAATGCCAAAGACGTATGTGAGGGCCAAACCAGGTCTCCAGTCGGAATTCCGGTAAGGATGAACCCCGATCGTTAAATTACCCATCGCTTGCACCCACCTTTCACCCACTAATTTGACCTTGATCTTAGGCATGTGGGCCGCATGGGTGGGCTATAGAATGAAAATATGGATGATGAATAAGAAGTATTGGATGTTGGAAATAAATCAGAGTAAGTGTTGTGGAGATAAAAGGTATGTAAAAACTTTTAACACAAATTTCAAAGTCATTTGACCTTGACCTTTGGCATGTGGACCACATGGGCAGGCTATGGAATGAAAATATGGATGATGAAAAGTATTGGAAGTTGGAAGTAAATTGGAGTCACAATTGTGGAGATACAGAATATGTAAAAACTTTAACGCAGATTTTATAATAACGCAAACTTCTAAGTCATTTAGCCTTGACCTCGGGGCACAGGGGCCTCATGAGTGAGACACAGAATGATTATATGGATTATGCCCAATAAGCATACAAAGTTTCAAGCAAATCTGACTTACGGTTACAGAGATAGTAGGTATGTGAAAACTTTAACGCAAATCTTTACAGAAACTTTAACGCAAACTTCTAAGTCATTTGACCTTGACATAGGGGCACAGGGGCCGCATGAGTGGGACACAGAATGAATATATGGATGATGACCAATAAGCATACAAAGTTTCAAGCAAATCTGACATACGGTTACAGAGATAGTAGGTATGTGAAAACTGTAACGCAAACTTCTAAGTCATTTGACCTTGTGTGGGACACAGCATGAATATATGGATGATGACTCATAAGCATATGAAGTTTCAAGTCAATGTGACTTAGGACTGCAGAGATATAAGGTATTTGAAAACATTAACACAGATTTCGGACGGACGGACATCATTGTGATCACTATGTCTCGCTTTCCGCAAGCGGGCCCGATATAAACTATATATTCAGTCCTGAAATCAGAATAATCTTGATCTGATGTCAGGTCCTCGCCACACTAGAATCACTTGGCCCCCTCCCAAAAGCAGTAGGATCAGTAATAATCGTACTACTTTTATAATGGGCAATAACCCAATTCAACTCCCAGGTAACAAGACAGCCAAAGATAAGAACGTACCCGAGGGCCAAACCAGGCAAATTATGATTCCTATAAGGAGGAACCCCTACCGTTAATTTACGCTGTCGCGTTCACCCTACCACCACCCACTTATATTTTGTCTTCTATATCGATAAAAACGTGGTTTGACAGCACTTTAGTATCATTCCAATTGGAAATGCTTCTACATTGTTGTCAAAGCATGTTTTTGTCAAGAAAAATGGAAAATAAACAGCAGACGTCAGGCTTAACCCTTAGATCGCTACTCACAACAATTGTTGTCTGTTGTTGCATTATTTCCAATGGAAATGATTCTTAAGTGCTATCAAACCATGTTGTAAATTATTCTAAAGTGCTGTCAAACCATGTTTTTGATGATAAAACTGGAAAAGAGAAAATAAACAGCAGACGACAAAAAATTAAGATAGCGGTGTAAGGGTTAAAGGCTGAAAGGAATCGTAGAGAGTGGAATTGTACAATATTGTTACATGTACATGTCATGTAAACATACGTTTGTTTCTGTAGAAGTTTCCAGAGATGTTGATTCCTTCACATCTCACGACAACAACTCGCTGACCTGTAAAACAGCAACACAGAATATGTACACAACAGACTTGTATAGTGGTATTGGCAAACAGTGTAGATCCAGATTAGCCGGCTCGTCAGCTTCCACCATTATGGTGTCACTACTCGAAATATTTCCTTTAAACAAGAGCTGTTTCAGAACTGAACAGCATAGCTCAACCATTGGCAGCCAACAGAATTTTCCAGTAATAATAAAGATTTAGGGGAAATTATATAAATGTTGTATTCAAATCGTGTTTTATGAACTAAAATGAAGTTATTTACTGTAAAACTTATAAGAACTCATCAGAATATTGATTAAGAAAATGTTTTATTAGAATTAATTTATACATCTTGAATTGAAAAAGTTAAATTTTCATTACACGGCAAAAGTTCACGATGACGTTGCTGACGTGAAACCCCTATCAACAACATGATCAACATTTTCAGACCGATATATACAAACAATTTAAAACTTGAATTAAAATATGTTGACAACATAGATTTGGAATTCTGTCTGCCAATTTGTAACAAACAGATGTATGTGTTGCGCACCTATTGTGAATTTAAATTTAAAACAAATGTGAACCGTACCTTGCAATATTGTCTTGGCGACAATTGCTGCTAGTCGTCCCAGCAGATGCCCCCTGGCGTCTATAATGATGGGCTGAAACAAATAAAACAAGACTTCAATAACACCGATTGATGCACCACTTAAGCAGTGTTGATGGTGGATGACCCCGCCTACCACTTTGATAGTAAACGAGGCAAAATTCATTATTCAAAAGTCAAATCAAAAATAGAAATTCACTTCGCGCATTTACACACAATAAGGAAGCTACATATCAAAACTATATTCAGCCCTGAAATCAGAATGATCCTGATCTGATGCCAGGTCCTCGCCACACCAGAATCACTTGGCCCCTCCCAAAAGCAGTAGGATCAGTAATAATCTGACTACTTTTATAATGGGCAATAACCCAATTCAACTCCCAGGTAACTGAAGAGCCAAAGATAAAAACGTACCTGCGGGCCAAACCAGGCAAATCAGGATTCCTATAAGGAGGAACCCATACCGTTAATTTACGCCGTCTCATTCGCCCGACCACCACCCACACAAAGTTTTTTACGCCATGACCATGACCTTTTAACCTACACAACTACGCTTGCGAAAACTTATCACTTGGTTAATTAACTTTTTACAGTTTCTCCTATCTGCCACCGGGGGCATTTGTGTGCCGACATTTTCTTGTTGCCTCTGCAGATCAAAGGTAAAATTACTTTAAGTGTAAACAGTTTACCATACTACTTTTGTGGTTGGAGCTAAGTGATTGAATGGACCTGGCACCAGGATAGGATATTCTAATTTCAGGGCTGAATATTGATTTTTCTGTAAATATTCAGTTCTTGTTTTGGGAATTTCTCTCACTATGGACACATTAAATACGGGAGAGACCCGTTGGCCAAGCCTCAAAAGGCTGTTGATATGCTGTTAAACACAAATAATCAATCAATCAGTGTACGAGAGCCACTGTTGACTAATTATTGGCTAATTAAATGAGAGCGCACTATCTTAGTTAATCCCACACGCCGACCTTGTATGTGGATAGATAAAAAGTTTTTGTAATTCGGCCCATTCATTAGTTCGGCCATTAATACACTGCAGCTCCATTATAACGTGATCGCGTATAGCGCGATCTCCATTATAACGTGGGTCTCTCGTGGATCCCCAAAAAAAGAAAAAAGAAATAAAACAAAGAAAAAAACAAAGAAAAAAAATCATCGGACGTCGTAGTCATCGTGTAATTAGTTGAGTCGTGATTTCTTTATGTTTATTCAAACAACAACATTCAAAGTCCATGAAAGGATTATTATTAGTATGTTAGCGAATGTAATACCTTGAATCAGTTAAAGGCCCTGAACGGCTCTGTATTACAATTTTCCGATTTTTCAAACACAAAAACATGTTTGGCAACTGATTTAGTACACAAAACTAACATATACTGCCTAATAGATACATCTCAAGTCTTGAGATTTACATCTTAATCGCAATGTGAAGACAACAAAAACTTGTTTGTGTACCACGCAAAATGTCAATATTGACAAATTAATTTCCGCAACCCAACGGCTTCAGCTCGGAAGCGAGTCGATAAACTCCGACTATCGGAATTCATCGCCGCGAATCAGGGAGTTGAGCAGTTGACTCGAGCGTCTATCGGAAAATCGATCGGACTTTGAACACGCACCTGCTGTTTGTTTATCAACAAATATTTATATTTTCATCGACTACACTCATTTTTGTACCAAAATGAATGCAAACAGTTTCAAAGTGTGTGTAAATAGAAACCTGTTGGATTTATGTGTGGGAAAACCCAATAGGAGGCCAAATTCGGCAACTTGAGCCGTATAGGGGCTTTAATCATGTTAATAGGGATACAGTGCGACCCCCCTATTGCACGGAAGTCCGGCGACACACGACCTTCCAGGGCTCAACGTTAACTTTTTTTTCCACTAGACCAGTCGGGCTAGTACTTTTAGAAACTACTAGCCCTGACCTAATTTGTACTAGCCCTGACCTAGTGAAGCGTAACTTGCATTAATTTATCAAAGTTTGTATTAAATTATACATGTAATGATGTATAGTTTTTATCAACTAACGTTCCATTGTACTTGTAGGAACTAGGACTCGATTGTACCGATTGTTTGGTACTACATGCATATAAAGCAGATGTCAATGATATCAATTATGAAATATTGAAGCGGACAGTTTTGAAACCTATTCAGTGTGCATTGCAGGAATTTTTAAAGTGGGGCCAGTTGAGTGAGTTGACCCACCTCATCACACAGGCGATTCTAGCGTGTCTTGGATGGTCAATTATTGTTTGTATATACAGTCGAACCTGTGAACAACGACCGGCAAAGGGAAGTGGCTAAAGTGGTCGTTGTTGACAGGTGGTCGTTGTGCCAAAGGTCGAACATTTTCCCGGTTTCACAACAAAGTCGGCCATGTATTTAGCATTCTATTGTAATATATATGCATGCATAGAAAACGTCTTGGCTGTATACTCTTCAACCTGACAATTCGCTATTGCACGATCGTTGAGTGTATCTGCTTTTCATCAATTAAAAATTGCACGAAAATGCCTAAAATAGTCAATTTATTTTGTTTTGTCATCTTGTTGTTAGTGTTCTGAACCCAGCCTCGCTTTGGAAATTATATACAAAGGGGAGTAATTATCTTCACGATAAGTATATCCCTCGGCTTGCTTTGGTGCACCATTTAATAGCTTGTCGTAATTGCATGTAAGTGGTTTAATTTAGCATGACTATTAGTATTTCACATCAGTTGAAATTAATAACGGTCATATAGTCTGTATTAAAACGATAGCCTATGTGGCGCGGCCTGTGAAAACCGCGAGTTTTTTTGTAACAAAAATATTTCATTGAATGCGTCGAGTCGAGTAACCCACACGAGCTAGGTGTCCAAATCAGGAGAGAACACCAGGCTTATTTGCTTTCTGTCCAATGTACTGTATACTATCCTGGTCAAGCCCGAATATTTAAGCAGCCTATGACGAATTGGCAATGTCCGCTGACGTAATTACTGATGTTTTTAATTAGAGATTCGCGAGCATTGTAAACCATGTAAACCATGGGCAGACTACGCGAATCCACTGCCTGGTCTGGTCGCTAATGCAATAAGCCGGGATTTGTCGGAGATCGAGACCCAATTCATATAAACACGTTTGTCGTGTCACTTCAGACTGGTTCCCGGTCGCTAGGAATAACGCTATGCTGCGCATCTAACAGGGTACCAGTCTAGTGTGGACTACGTGACTGATGTCAGCAACCGCGTGTATTGATCTTTGATATGGCCTTGTGCCCTGCGGTGTGAAACTTACACTTGACACGCGCGGTGTGTTTGAAGAGTCTTGTCACTGTAGACGAATCAGCATCGTGTAAACACAGTTTGCCAGCTAATGATCGAGTTTTATGACTGGCGCAGAATTGCATTATGCCTATTGGAATACACGACACGGAATACATATCGGGAATTACCGTTAATGGAGTTATGCAATATTTTGATGAAAGGAAAATCGGCGATTGCGATGTTATTTTTTTTTGCTGACAAAACATGACTTGGTCGCTAATGGTCGCTGTTTGCAGTCAAAAATGCCGCGTGGGAACGAAAATCGCCGGTCGCTGGTCGTTGTTCGTTATTCCAAGGTATTTTAAAGAACAAATTGGACGGGGGGGGTTTTAACTGGCCGTTGTGGACAGGTGGTCGCTATTCACAGGTGGTCGTTAACACAGGTTCGACTGTACATAAAACACCTTTCTAAACAATGTACAAAACAATTCAAAAGTGCCCAGGTGTAAATATAATAATACTTAGAAAGGTACAAAACTCCCATTCGCCACCATTGTAACGAAAACTCACACAATGTAGACAATTGGAACTCGCCTATAAAACGCATTCAGCGTGTCGTAACTGCTGTTTGGGGTGAATTGTCGACATAAAGTTTACAGTTACCAATAAATTAACATAAATCTCAAAGATTTCGAGTGTAAACTGTACTACAAACGCGTCTCACTAACCTAAATCCGCTTTTTAAAATCATACACCTTCGTTTCCTGATTAAAAATGAATGTTAGCCACCATCTTTGAAAATATCGAATCACGTGACACGCACCGATTTGGTTGGCTAATGGAAATGACGTCAGTCTCCAGTAACCAACCAAACCACTGCGTGCACGTGATTAAAATATTTTCAAAGATGGCGGCTAATAGTCATTGAGAATGCGGAAGTGAATGTGTATGATTTTAAAAAGCGAATTTGGGTTAGTGAGACGCGTTTTTAGTACAGTTTACACTCAAAATCTTTGACAGCTATGTTAATGTATTGGTAACTGTAAACTTTACGTCGACAATTCACCCCAAACAGCAGTTACAACACGCTGAATGCATTTTATAGACAAGTTCCAATTGTCTACATTGTGCGAGTTTTCGTTACAATGGTGGCGAATGGGAGTTTTGTACCTTTCTAAGTATTGTTATATTTACACCCGGGCACTTTTGAATTGTTTTGTACATTGTTTAGGAAGGTGTTTTATGTATATACAAACAATAATTGACCATCCAAGACACGCTAGAATCGCCTGTGCCTCATCATACACAAAGTTGGGGACATTTGAAAAACGTATAGGCCATTGTAAATGACAAGAGACAATATAATTAATGGAACTAACCATCAAAGTTTCACGAAACACAGTACTAAGTCATGTTCAAATCGGCTAACATAGTGATCGTGATGATACAGGTATGTGTTTGAATGTAATTAGTGTGTCCAACTACTGGTTATGCAACAATGTAATTTACTAGTTGCATCATTGGAAGGTTTAACCTTCAAGAAACCAGTTGTTTACTTCTGAAAGAGTAATAATAAACTTATAACTACACGAATTAATCATGGAAGTGTCTGGTATGCAGCTAATATTCACATCATTACTGAAAACAAGCCAAAAAACGTCAGCAGCAGGCATTTCCGGTTTGAACATTTCGTGGTTTTTTTTCTTCAATTGGTGACGATTAAATTCATCTTATCCAAGGTGTCAGATCAATGAATAATGATTCATTAAATGGCAAATTCTAATGTCCACTGATTCTGCCTCCCAGCCCAACAAAACAAGAACTTTAAGTGACTTCGAATATTCCATATCAGTTGGAACTCATTTTCAATATGCTCATATCAGGGCACAAGATTTATTAGCGATGTAAAAGCACGTGCTCAGCAGCACATTTGATCCACTGTGTGTAATTGCCGAGTCACTGGCCGATTACATGATCGGCGCAATGAGAATCTAACTCTTTTTTTCTCAAGATAATTGTATGATCAATATGTACGGTACGCTCTGTTTGCGTATATTTCCGACAGCTTCCAATCAAAAATTGCTATTTGGTGAATGAAGCACCATCAACCAATCGTAGATCGTTCTACTTCTTATGTAAATTGGTTTAATCCGGACTTGTTTCTTATGATTTATTTTGGTTCTTTTATCGGGATCCGGTCAAAATTACATCAGAATATAATAATTCCGTGCGGTATTGAGCTTTGCATTGTTGATAATATATGTAAACTGTCCAGCCAAAAAAACTGAACGAACTAGAGACGTACATCAGTGCACACAAAATTTTAAATTCCCTCATTAAATTATCATATTCGATGGTAGCATTGATCCCACTGTTTAAAATGGGTTCGTTTTAGTTTGGGTACGAAATACAGAGGCCTACTACAAATATCATACCCGAAGCCCAGGCAAACAAGTCCGCCTGGAGTTGTAAATAAACTATGTTCGAATTGTCAATCAGCGATCTTTCTTGGAAGTTTTGTTTGTTATTACTAGACAAATACTGTTTTATTTTTGGCAGAGACTGGTCAAATTGGAACATGACCAGTCAGGCTACCGACAATGGTATTCCGGGAAAATTGACACGACCGGACCAAATTTTTACTAGACTCGGTCGGTCGGACGTGCCTTAGTGATGAGCCCCGCCTTCCGTGTTGCTTATCCGAAGCGTGCAATATCCGTGCCAGGGGATATGAATTCCAAATCCGAGATGCCATTACACCCGACACATATTACACAGACGAGATTTGCGTGTTGCTTTGTACAAACAAATCGATAACAAGCCGTGTCAACTAACAGGTGTTTATTGTACGACATCATTCAGCACGAGGCTGTAAACTGTGTGACCTTTAGGCTATGTTTTGAAATGTTACTGATTGGTCAACACGCCTTTTGATGTGCCGCAGACATCGCGAACATGCGACTTTCATCATCGCATCATGGGGCAATCATGCACAACATTCAGAGTCCATGCGGAATTGTCGGTGGGATTATGCACGTATCAACAGCTAATCGTCCGCATGAATAGGCAGGACACGTGACCATTATTTAATATCAATTAATCCTTTTAAGCGTCTGTCTATAGCGAGCACTATACAACGTAATAAGCATGATTTTATAAATAACTCTTATGTTTAATACAAGTTTGTATGTCATAGTCATTATTAATAATTACTTTAACTTCTGTTCAAATGACATGATTTTAAATGGGTCCGTTGCTAATGGAATTCCTGCAATAGTTGGTAACCGAAATGCGGATGATACCAGTACCCGTGCATGTCCCGAAATTTTATAGCGCAATCGAATTTGATCGGGATTTGAAATCTTGGACCCCGACCATCGCGTTATAATGGAGCTGCAGTGTATTCAGTTTGTGAATATTTCAATCAAAACAGCACTATTCAATAACACATTATAATATTGACATGAACATCTTTGCGCAAAAAATAATCGAGCCACTTACTATCAAGTGGTGCATGTATATTATCCGGCTTATGATGTAGGCACAAAAAAAGTTGCTTTTTCTCCCCAAATTTTAAAACTCCAAGGTATGGAATCACATGGTTTCCGAACCCGATTTTCCGACGTGACGTCAGTTTTTTTTTCCAATTTTCTTTAAAATATTCCTAACAAATGGACGGATTTTGTTGATTTGTAGCTCACCAAATACGATGGCATATGTGTTTTATGGGTGCTCTGAAAGTTGTTTACAATAACTTACAACTTTTGCAAAGAATCGAGTACAGTGTATTGCTTACATGCACATGCTCTAGTTTTTATTTACATTTAAGGTAACCGATTTGTCAAAATGACAAAATTTGTTGTGGTATATTTCATAAACATATGCCATTCCATTAGAACGATATTACAGGAAATATACTGTAAACACATCTAAAAAAAAAACATGACGTATCCCACACCATGAACTCCTTAACCAAGATATCTTTATGAAACAACTGCCATTGTTCTGCCTTCTTCAATACCTTTAATGTAATACCAACCACTACCATATTGCATACTTTTTTTCCGTTAAAATATCAAAGTCAAAATCGCCAATTTGCTTTTTTTTTTAGAAAATTTTCGAAATAAAATCAATATATCTTTATGAAACAGCTTCAATTGTTTTGCATGCGTCAATACCTTTAATTTGATACCAAACGCTCCATACTACACATTAAAACAAAAATCGCTAAATTCAAAATCGGCAGAAAATGGTCAGAAACTTTCGAAGTTCTCAAATTTCAAATTTCAAAAATGTAATAACTTCTTAACTAATAAAGATATCTTGATAAAATAACTTGCATTGTACTACATTCCAGAGCTTTAATTTGATTGATATCAAACAATCCATAACAAAAAAAATATTTTTATAAAAACTAGTTTACCATGAATCCTGGAAATTCAAAATGCACTTCACAGGCATTGTTTTTTTTAATGTATTTTCTACCTCAAATACTAGCACATGTATGCCTATTAAACAAGCATGCTTTCCAAATGATTAGATAAATTTACTCTATTCACCATTATTCTCATCTGCAGCTGATTACATTACAGCGATAATGAAACTGGCTTCTGGTTGCCGATCACACACTATGGCCATAGAAACAAAATTTCTACCCTGCACCATACCTCTCGCGAAGGTAGCAATTTAACCCCATCTCTTTAATGCAACGCATGGAAGTGGATTATTTACTTTTGGCCCGGCTCGCTAATTCAGTAATTGTAACACGCGCAGCATTACAATTACTGAATCAGCGAGCCGGGTCCAAGGTACACTAGTACCACTTCCGTTGGTCGAGAAGATGGCGAGTGTCCTACCTTATAGATACTTAATATCAGAGTAAAATTGGATACGATTTAAAGTAGCGATGCTCAAGGGTGTCACATGACCGGTATCTCATGAATATTCATAACTGGAAATTTACAGCCCAGATTTACTCCCGTTTTATTTCGGTCAGATATAGTATATTGACGGTGGAACAGGGAACCAAAATTGCAAGCATGTTGAAGAGAAATGATGTAAGGTCAAGGAAACTGGGAAATCCCACATGAGATCGCTAAATATATACGATTACGAAGATTTTGAAAAACATAATTGCAGAAATAATAGGTATTGCAGACGATTTCACTTCATTTTTTAATATAAACTGACACAGACATATGTATATATTTGATACTAGTAGCCCCGTGCAGGCACCGGGGCGGGATGAACTGATCCTGAGAATAGTGCTGCAGTAGCCATTGCTTGTCGTAAAAGGCGACTAAACTGGCTTAACGATTGGGTTCATACTTTCCGGAACCCACTATACCGGATTTGGCCCTTATGTACATTTTTGGCTTTCTTGTATGTGAGAGTTGAGTCGGGCTATGCCCCATATATAAAAGTAAGATTAGCGCTAATCCTATTACTTTTAGGGGATGGGATAAATGATGCTGGTGTAGCGAGGGCCTGGCACCAGATCAGGTTGTTCTAATTTCAGAACTGAATATATATTTTGATTGTAAATATTGAGTTCTGAAGTTGGGATTTACCCCCCTTGGACAGGTGGATATGGGACTCGACCCCGTTGACCCGTCTGCGTGTAGACTCCCTGAGGCTTGTACCTCTATGTCAGAAAAGCGGACGTTAAACCCTATTCACTCACTCACTCACTTGATACTAGTAAACTTTATTGACACATTCAAGCGGATTCATGCTTTAAAACGATGTGTTTTACCTCGCTATCAAGCCATTCATACACCGGAAGTTGAAATCCAAGATGGCGGACTTGGCAATTCAGTGCCGAGCAGGATAGAAAAAAACATGTATTTTTTAACACTGGAGGCTTTGTAAGTCAAAATCATGAATATTGAAATGTATTAGGATACAAATTACATTATGTGTATATAAATATTATATTGATTTTTATTTAATTAGTAAGTTATGGGACTGTTTCGTCAAGTTCACAATGTATACTACAATGTGGGTGGGGTAATGTTTTGAATACGTTTGGATTTTGTCATATTTAAGGTCAGTTTAAATTATATGGTCTAATAAGTAGGCTTAGAAATCACTACTCTTGACCATTTATACTTGCTATGTAAATATTAAGTTGGGTTAAATGCATTATTATGTTATACAAATTAAATTACTGTGTTTCAAAGTTTGAAACATTGTTGATGTTATAAATATTTTTAAAATAAAAGCTTACGGATAATCATTGAAACTATTAAATAGCTTTAACTAACTTATATAACTACAATCCCACTGTCAATAAAATTAGTTATGCTAATTGTTGGATGTCACGCTATTAAAGTACTATACTTGTCTATATTCATGGTATTTCTTAAAATAGTCTACACGTTTCTTGCACATGGTAACTGGGGCACAACTGCATGATTTCTATCGACAGCAAGTTTATCAAATGCTTTGATGTTTGGTTCCATATATGTTGCCATGACTTTGGATGCTATAAATTGTATTGTATGATCAATTTATTGTATCTGAATATCTTGGGCTGCTTTTTTCTACTTTCTGGACAAGAAATTTTACAAGTCCGTCTGTAGTACCTTACTTTAAAGTAAGATATCTTAGGTTTGAAACAAGATATTTTGACATGTCTTGTGTTTTTTTCAATCTCAAAGACTATAGCTTAACACCAACAAGAAATTATGCTATGTTAAGCAATTTAAAAAAATGGCTGAGCATCGCTATTTAAAGAGCGCTTCGTCATTCATAGCACAAAGTGCCATAGTTCTGTGCGACAAAATCTCAGCAACTTTGTGTTTGTTGTTGTTGCTGAGTTTTGTTCATCGGTATGAAAACCCATTAGCATTTTTGCCATTTCAAAATATGCCACTGCCACCTCCAAAACTTACTCTATTTCATAAAACCATACATCTGAAGTGTTAATGGAAGTATCCTTTCCTGGTAGATGTAGATCTTAATAGAATAAATGATTTAAATTGAAACCGGTGTCTTCAAAACTTCCAGCTCCTGCCATTTTGGATAAATACAAAAAGAAAAATCTAAATTTTAACGAAACGAATTCATTTAGATTTTAAATGAAAGCGCGTGGAAAGCTACTAGTAAGATAACAACAACAATATGAAACAGGCACTACCTACATGTATAACGGGCGACGTTGGTGTATGAAACTAAATTTACAAATTTGTAGCTTTATCATGATGTTATGCTGCATGTATGAATGGTACTGTAGTAGGTTCGCGTGGTGGGGGGAACGAGTACTTCGGTTGTTCAAGGCCGCTTTTAGGGACCTACCATAGGCCGTAATCGTAAGGTTCGTAAAGGCTGACGGTTTATTGATAAGTCAGTAGGATGAAAAAATCCACCCAGAAACGCAATAAACACGTTTCTGGAAGAATAATTTCACCAAACCGTAAGCGTTCGTATATATAAATTGTCGATAGTTTAGCTCAATAGCAATTTATTTACACAAGAAGACAACACGAAATATAATGCGTTAGGGCAAGTAACACGAGTGAGAAAAATGAATATATTATGTGGAAAAGGTATTTTGCGACCGAATAATGAGCGAGTTTGGGGACGAAACCTACCGGGTTCGAGCGAGTGAGCAAGAGAGAGGTCTGAAGTGATGTGATCACTGTATTAGTCAGCAATAAGCTGACCAGGTACATAGCACGAACAGCGCTTATATAGCGGTTTGTAGGATTAACCTATACATGACCCTTGAAACACGAAAGACAATAATTGATTGGTCCATTTTGACCAATCAATTAATTGCGCAATTAATCGCCAATTTGGCAGGTTGTAAAATACCGGAAGTTTTTGAAAATTATTGAGTTATTTTCTCCATCCCTGATGGTCTTTGAGCACATTTTGACTGTGAATATAGCACAGTCCGTGACACAACTGAACAGGTGCGATAAAACCGCACTTGCAATGTTTTCTTGTTTCTGTTAGTCATGTCCACTGATTATCATGGATCGCTTGACTATGTCTTGAAAACAAAATCACAAATTCACAAACAAAGGTGCCTGTGGTGAACGTAAATGTTCAGTGTTAATTGGAATATGTTTGTTTTCCAATTAGTTGAAAGAATGTACATATGATTGCTGATGGTGTAAATTGGCTAATCTACGGAATATGAAAGTTACAGTTCTCTCCATTTTTATGAATATCTATGGTCACAATTAGCTCCGTTCATTATGTGCGTGTGCCTATTTACACCATCACCCTCTGATATAGTTGTGGAAACTGAACACTGATTATGCTCCAGACTACTGTGCAGGAGAATGCTGTGGACCGCACTATAGCTCTACTACTGATCGTACATGTAAATCAGGGTAACATTTTGAGCAACTAATAGATGTACATAGGTACCCATACTGTCAGCATATTTCACTCAAATGTCAATTAATTATGCATATACTTTGCTGTCATGCACATTAGTTTTAAACTGTATGTATTTTACAATTATTACAAACAATCATGAGGAAACTTGTCCAAATGCTTTCCTGTTGGCACAGACAGATACATAAAGGGTGGGAGTGGGCACGAAGCTAGGGTGGGGAGTCACACAGCGGGACTCACGAAGCTGGGGGAGGGGAATAATGTTGGGTTGGAGTCATACAGCGGGAATCACGACTGGGTGTGGGAGTCACCCAGCGGGGCTGGGAGGGGACACGAAGCGATGGTGGGGAGTCACACAGTAGGTGGGCATGAATAATGGGCGGGGGATCAATCAGCAAGGATGGGAGGGTCACAAAGCTAGGGCGGGGAGTCACACAGCAGGGGTGCACGAATCGGGGATCGGGAATCAGACAGCAGGGGTGGGAGGGAGTACACACAACAGCTAGGACTCATGACGATGGGATGGGGATCAGATAACGGGGGTTGGGAGGTGGGCACGAAGTTAGGGTGGGGAGTCACACAGCCGGGGAAAATGTAGGTAGGGTAATGGGATATTGGCATTGTCATATTTACACCCAATATTAATATTCAATAATGCCAGAATCACATTCAAATCATCATATCTAACGATTAACGGACCATGGGTAATATCGTCGGTGAGTAATAGTATAACATTTTAGGGCTTACAAGTTTGCACTCCTATTTATAGGTTTTGCCAGTGATTGGCTAGATTATGTAGAAGGAAAGCTCCGACCAGACACGAGCCAAGACAAGCAGAACCAGCAAAGATGGTGGTTGCATTCAACACATACAGTAAATGTCAACAAACTATTGTGAATTATAACTAACTAAATAAGTTTCCTTGTGTATGAAGACGACAATCATAAACTATTGACAATTGTGAACATTCAGACATGCATCAGAGATCGTGGTAAGTTGTAAAAATTAAATTATTTATTGAAATAATAAAATTGACCATGTAAGCAGAATTTACAAAATATTTATTTTAATAATCAAATGAAACATTTTACTAATCAAATGAAAATATAGCTGTGGGTGTACTGTGGTATTTCTGAAGTTATTATATCAGAACTTTTGGCATGGTACATGTATCAATGTATGCCAGTCATGATAACCCACCGTGACGTGAAAAAACAACAACTACAGTACCATGTCCCATCAGCCTACAGTGTATTGATATGAAGAAAGCGTGCAAAACAATCAATTATCTGCCTCAATCTGAACCTACAAATCATCTTTAGTAAAAGTTGACATGGAACTTCACTTTAGAAATTATTTTCAACTTTATCAATTAATATTTTACAAAACATATTGAAATACCCAATAAACAAAATATGAGGTGTTTTTTTTTTTTAAAATAGGACATTTTAAATACCTAATTTAGTTGTTCACAAGTATAGTGTAGCAGTAAGTACCAACTTTCCAATTCCTTATCTGGAGCACCACAGCATGTGCTGTGTTCGTTGAAAGAACCAACAAGCAAGCAACCAATAAATCCGAATAAAATGTGGTATGTTTCAAACCTACAGTAATACAATGAACAGTTATCACATATTTTTGCCCGTTGATAGGCAGTGCCTATTTTCAAATTACAGTAATATTCATTTCGTTTAAATAATTCGCAAAATACACATGACCTTATTATCTTCACGTGATCAAAATATGTAAATAGCTCGTAAATGGGTGACCTAGATTTGTATTTCTTGTACCTTGCTGTTATAATCCACGTTTTAAGATCAAAATACATGCCGATTTTGCCACGGTAAGCAATAATATTGTTAAATAAGTTTTCTAGAACAGGATTACAAATGGGTTTAGCAATTTGTGGCTAAAATAGTTAAAAAACTTGATGAATACGTTCCGCCCTCGATTCATGGCGGAACTTTGCTAACGGTTTTTGGCCTTTAGGGATAGAACGGTGTGCAAATAAAGAGAATAACAGATTGCAAAAATAGATTTGCAGCCGTTCTATCCACAGGCGATTCTAGCGTGTCTTGGATGGTCAATTATTGTTTGTATGTACATAAAACACCTTTCTAAACAATGTACAAAACAATTCAAAAGTGCCCGGGTGTAAATATAATAATACTTAGAAAGGTACAAAACTCCCATTCGCCACCATTGTAACGAAAACTCACACAATGTAGACAATTGGAACTCGCCTATAAAACGCATTCAGCGTGTCGTAACTGTTGTTTCGGGTGTAAACTGTACTAAAAACGCGTCTTACTAACCTAAATCCGCTTTTTAAAATCATACACCTTCGTTTCCTGATTAAAAATGAATGTTAGCCGCCATCTTTGAAAATATCGAATCACGTGACACGCACTGATTTGGTTGGCTAATGGAAATGACGTCAGTCTCCAGTAACCAACCAAACCACTGCGTGCACGTGATTGAAACATTTTCAAAGATGGCGGCTAATAGTCATTGAGAATGCGGAAGTGAACGTGTATGATTTTAAAAAGCGAATTTAGGTTATTGAGACGCGTTTTTAGTACAGTTTACACTCGAAATCTTTGAGATTTATGTTAATGTATTAGCAACTGTAAAATCTATGCCGAAAAGCCACCCCAAGCAGCGGTTTCGACACGCTGTAATGCGTTGTATAGGCGAGTTCCAATTGTCTACTACGTGTGGCTTTTCGTTACAATGGTGGCGAATGGGAGTTTTGTACCTTTCTAAGTATTATTATATTTACACCCCGGCACTTTTGAATTGTTTTGTACATTGTTTAGAAAGGTGTTTTATGTATATAAAAACAATAATTGACCATCCAAGACACGCTAGAATCGCCTGTGGTTCTATCACATAGAACTAAAAGTGCCAGTGGTAACATAAAATACCCAACACACGGAGAAGCATTAAATGCACTTGTAATTGGATCAAATAGTATAAACATAAAATACCCAACACACGGAGAAGCATTAGATGCACTTGTAATTGGATCAAATAGTATAATTTGACGGAAACTCTTCCCATCGTGCTTTGGAAACTGATGACTACGTCCAACACAAAACAGAGAAAATAACATCAAACAATAAAATAAGGATTGTTCTGTGCGGAGTATATCATCAACCAACGGTTTATACTATCATTGAAATATAAACAAATACATATTTCACAATGAATTAAAGATAAATAAAAAAAATTGCGGAACAAATTGCCACCTTAGTCTGGAAACCCATGTCGGAAAGAAAAGGAAGTCGTTTGGGGCTTACATCCAGAAAGTCACGGAAAGCGGCGGCGATTGGTCTAATATATATCCTGGAAATGTATCCACAAATGCTGCGGTATGATAGGTTAGAACACACCAAACAGTTAAATTTACCCAATAATAAAGCCGAATCCTCCAAATATAGCCATTCTCTCATACATTAACTATTCGGCAGGACCGATTATCTGATGATTTAGCGTGGTTAAACCTTTAACATTGACAAATGCCATATCATGCACGTAACTCAAACACGTAAGGTTCTGCAAACCAAATACACTCTTCACAACCAGCCTTTAACAACAGTGAGTCAAGCAACATATTTAGTGGTAGAGATATCGCATGACTTATCATGTTCCCCACACGTAAACAAGATAACCAGCAAAGCTAGCTAGACTATTGGATTCCTAAAAAGAAATTCCCCGCTTGCTCAACCAGAAAAAAACAGGCAGCATACTGTACACATCATTTGTTAGACCGACCCTGGAGTATAGTGTAGAAAATAGAAGATGTGCAGTGTATGGTGGCCAGATTTGTATCAGGCAACTATGCGAAATCTCTAGGCACAGTGACTAACATTATATCACAATTGAAGTGGGCATCCCTATAGCAGAAGAGACAAGCTTGTCATCTCACCCTCTTCTACAAGATGGTAAACAACCATGTTGCAGTATCACCCTGTGCAGTGTATGGCAGCCATATTTGTATCATGGAATTATGCAAAATCTCCAGGCACGGTGACTAACATTATATCACAATTGAAATAGGCATCCATAGAGCAGAGGAGACAAGCTTGACGTCTCACCCTCTTCTACAAGATGGTAAACAACCATGTTGCAGCGTATCGATCATCCTCCTACTAATTGACACCGTAAACAAGGCATACACGGTTCAGTCATCACATAGCTTTCCAAAAACCACTCTCCACAGTTGATTACCATACGTTTTCCTTTTTCCTCACGGAAAGTTACCGTGTGGAATTACCTCCCGTCATATGCAGTCAGTGCTGACGCAATCCTTGGGTTTAAGTTAGCACTAGCAACATTGACACTTCAATAGGCAACTTGAGGCTCTTTCTTTTAACTGTACTAACAACCTTTTCATCACCATATCATGCACACTTTCATAGGTTTTAGTATAGATAAGTTTGTATTCACTGTGCCTTGTCCACCTAGGTGGATTGAGTAGCTTGGGAGACTTAGCATAGTTTCACTTTTCCAACACCCCACAAATGGCCAAATAATCAATGTGATTGCTTGCCAGTATTGTAAAACAGGTAAAAGAAATATGATGAAAACTACTGCATGTCTGTTCCACGTTTTGCTGCTAAACGTTTGGCTATTAAGGTTGGCCACCACCATTGATTTTTCCTACATAAACTAACAAACTACTACACATTGTGCTAGTCACTGCTGCTTTCATTTCCGGATGGATATTGCGGGACCTATTTTCCCATAACCTGCACCCATTATGCTCTGGATATTCACTAATTAAATATATGTTTAATTATGATTGCAAAAAATACATTCAATCTCCTGTGACCACCCTGGTGGTGGCACAAAATGTAAGCGGCTGGAATTGATTTTTTTGGCGTTTAACGGCCTATCATCAGCCTAGGTCATTTAAGGCTGAGCCTTAATCCCATAACATATGGTTTGAAAATTATGTGAATGAAACATTAACATGCCTGTTAAGTAGATTAGTATCTCATGTCCATGTGCGGTGTACAATAGTAGAAAATAACCCAGATGGTCTTTGCTTGCAGAAACTGGACTATTTAGTGTGGCTAAACCTTAAACACAATAAATCTAAAAAATATTTAAATGTAAGCACATTTTCATCAATAACAGAAAAGTCACTATCCCCAACCATTTTGATATTTGATGAAATTCCATCAAATATCAAAGCACCCTCCCTAAAAGATTATAGTTGATGGAATGCCATCAAATATTGATTGTATATGGAAAATGCATATTTTCTATGGCAATTTAACATGGGGGCTAACAATCGATTTTGTTTTAAATATTTTTTTGAATTTGTGGAGCGATTTTCAAAATCTAATTTTGTTTTCTTAGTTACATCATTTTCAAGCTATCTAGTCAGGTTTCGGAGTCACATTCCATTTTTATTTTTCTACCCCACCGTCGCTCCCATCTTTTTTTCGCAATAAAATCAATATTTGATGGAATGTTTATCAAGTAATTGTTTTGGTGGATGTTGAGTTTTGTTACTGATGAAAAAGTACCGGTAACTACATTTTAATATTTTTTTGTTTGATTGGTTTAATAGTCGAAAGTTCGTGCGCAGCAAAACATGGAACAGACAGTGTGTTAACGTCCACAACCACCCAACATGTTTCTCAAGCAGAATTTGGGAAGTGATATCAGGATTTGCAAACGGACTGTGGTTGTGGCATCAACACATCTGGATTTCTATACCAGACTACGACCACATTGATTCTTTGCATTATTTCGCGTATTCTTACCTAAATGCATCTTGCATTGATGCTATCAGTGTAATTGATATTAGGTTCCGTATTCTATGCAATGGGTTGCTCTATCTAGAGCGATATACTGCAGTCAACGGACGAATTTGTGGATGATGGCATGAAAGTGCACGATATGTTCCTGTAGCTTAATTATATACAACCCATTGAAGTTAAAGATACCGGGCGATCGTTTGAGGTATGTTTTCCTGCTACATTTATTTTTGAAAATCCGTGATATGAATATTATTCTAAGGTTATGGCACCTATTCGATAGCCTTGCTAAAGTCCAACAAGACTGAATGCACTTGTTCACTCGGGTTAAAGACTGTCTGCGGGGTTGTTAGAAGAAGTTGGGATTCACATGACCGATGTTTGCGATGCTGGATATCTTTCTATACGTAGCTGTCATCCATGTGGGTGATGGCATGAAAGTGCACAATGTGTTCCTGTAGCTTAATTACAGCCCATTGAAGTTAAAGATACCGGGCGATCGTTTGAGGTATGTGTTCCTGTCACATTTTTTTTGAAAATCCTGGAGGCGCCGGAGCTGGGGCGGCAGGGGTGGCGGCCGCCGCCCCAATATTTCGGCAAAAAAATAGAATAAAAAAAATCTACAAAACTGTGTATGAGATACCCATTAAAGTTGTATCCTAAATGTAGCAGAATGCAGGAAATGGCATCTAGAATTAAAAAAAATCTGGGAGTGGGTGGGCATGACCCAGACCACAGACCCCCTACCACTCCTACCCCTACCACTCCTTCGCTTCGCTCGGGTCGACATTCGCCTCCCCAATATGTATTTGCTTCCGGCGCCCCTGAATCCGTGATATGAATGATCAGGCCGCCTTCAACGAAATTAGCACATGAATGGCGCATTGATGCAACGGTGCTTGGAAGATAAAGGCCAATATATCAGCCAGTTCATTTTAGCAAGATGCCCGTTTCCTGTGCATGTTGTCTTGTGTGAAAATGCTATAAGTGTATGATATTAGCTTACAACACGTTTTCCGCTTGCTATGCAATGGGTTGCTCTAGAGCGATATACGACACATTCAACGTCACGAATTTGTGGATATGTGGAACAAGGTTTCATATCCAGGCACTAAAATCGCATATACTCATTTGGAAACAAACATTCAAACTACGTCTGTAGTGGTTCAGTTTTACGATTATTCTAAGGTTATGGCACCTTGTCGATAGCCTTGCTAAACAAATGCTAAAGTCCAGATACTCCAGATTCCGGCTGGTATGTTAATGTCACCAGCAACCCATGATGTCGCTTTCTGATGAGATTTACACCACTCCTAAATTACCATATTCAGTGTTTTTGGTTGTTATCAACAGCCTATCAACAGATAAGGTTATTTAAGGCCGGATCAGTGGGTTCAGTACTAAATCCCATATATTACCTGTATAAATGGGGTGGGGAGTCCCAAAATCAGAACTGAATATTTACAATAAAAAACACTATAATCAGCCCTGAAATCAGAATAAGCCAAATCTGATGCCAGGTCCTCGACACACAAGAATCACTTGGTCCCCTCCCAAAAGCAGTATAATCAGTAATAATCTTACTACTTTTATAATGAGCAATAACCCAATTCAACTCCCAGGTAATAAAAGAGCCAAAGATAAATACGTACCTGAGGGCCAACTAGGCAAATCGTGATTCCTATAAGGAGGAACAACTACCGTTGATTTACGCCGTCGCGTTCGCCCGACCAACCACCCACAATATTCTTATTGCACTCTCTATTACAGCCATTTCCCAGTTTGGATTTTTAGACTTCCCGGCAGACCAAGGTCTTGCGCACTGCTGTCAAAATACACCATGTGCATCAGATCCATCATTCATGAATACCTCAAATTATCTGCCTTCACGACAAGACCTGATAAGGAATTTGGCTTAACCTTTGGTGTAGCGCGTTTCTTTCATGTAGAACAGTCTGCTGTACTAAGGAGGACATCACTGTTATTGTCATAATCGCGTACGTAGTATATGACTGCAGCTATCCAATGGATAATAGAAGGCAGGGATGAAATGCCTAGCAAATAGATGCTATACCCTCGAGTTATGGTCCATGAGTCATAACCTGGACAAATACATGCAATGTTATTGGATGACAAGCGGAGAAGTGGGTGCATGAGTGGAAACATGAGACAGCCTAAGAGGGCCGGCCATCAAAGGAATGCATGTCTTAAATAAGAAGTTTTAAAGTGTGAGGAAACAGCAACTTGTAGGAAATAATGACAAGAGATATGTGGATTCAGACGTGTGTCGTGCTACGTACGGACTACACCTATCAGCTCACACAATATACATAACTTTGTTACAATGTCAAGGATTTCAGCAATCGTAATCAAGACAGGACTTCGAAACTCCTACGACAGGGTTTACGGATTCCAGAAATTAAGTAAAATGTTTTCCAAGATTCACCATTGTGTATGGTCTATTGGAGAAGTGATGCTAAACGAGATTGCTCACCCATATTTTACCTTGGAATCCTAATATATATGTGGTGTACGTGTGTGCGTGCGTGGGTGCGTGCGATAGTGAGAAGATTCGAACAATGTATTTCAAGTCCTCTGATATGCTTTTCTTTGTTTTATACGAGTCCTCGAACGAAATTCCATTCCTTCCCTGCTGAGTTTGTTTTCATATCAGTTATCCATTAACTCCGACGGCAGTAGTAAATGTTGACAACATTTGTGGTTGCCTCAGTGTGTTATTGCTTTACAATAAAGAACAATATACCAAATGAGACACATGCACCCACGTGCTTGGCCGTTTCACATTTCCCCGGCAATATATACTTTCACATAATTCCTATTCTAACTAGAGCAGCTGAAGCTGCATCAACGGTTTGAGGCTTGATGTACTGACAAACGTACACTGGCAAAGTGATTAGAAGACATTGCCAATGACGAAAACATATGAAACTCAAAAAAAATTGATGCAATTCCAATGAAATTGAAAATATAAAGTTTTGTATTTTCAGAATCGCTTGACTATCCTAAGCATTTTTCATTATATAACGTTCTACGAAATGTGTACCGTTAACCCCCTAGTCTGACATTGAAGTTGAGACGATTCTAAAGCACTCACAGCATGTCAGTTCGTATATAAAACCAGTGTCTGATACAGCCCACCATACCTGTCTGGCCTCCACCTCGAAGTTTGTCAGCTGTACACACTGTTCTAGGCGGCTAAGTTTATATGCTCGTTCTCAAACTTCAAATGCATGTAGCTCGCGCATTTCAGCAGATAGCTAAAAACTACCAGGGAACTGGAGATAGAGAATTTTATTGGCTTTTTAATGCAAAAAAAATATTTGAAATCGGTTGAATAATAAGGAAGTTATGACCATTTCAATTTTTTTTAAAAACTTCAAATGCCTACAACTCTCTCATTTGGGCAGATAGCCAAAAACTACCAGCGAAACGGAGATAGAGAATCTTGTTGGCTTTTTAATGCAAAAAAAATATTTGAAATCGGTTAGATAATAAAAAAGTTATGACCATTTCAAATTTGAAAAATTGAAAAAAAAACGTCCAAGTTTGAAAGACAATAGAATCAGAACTATTCAAGCCATTGCTCTGAAAAATATCATCTTCTGTGCGGATGAATGTCCCGCGTGACGCTGTCAAAAAATTATGTTGCTGAGATTACTGTACAAATTGGAAACTGTTTTCAAAGACCACCCGTTAAAATAAAATAAAAATCTGAAATTGTTGATTTTTTTCATTTTTCTCAATTTCACATGTCTATAGCTCTCTCATTTGAACAGATAGCCAAACATTGTCAGCGAAGCGAAGATAGAGAATTCTCGCAGCTTTACAATTCAAAAAGAATTTTTGAAATCGGTTGGAAAATAAGGAAGTTATAGGGAATTATATGATATATGACGTCCCTTCCGGTTTCGTAAAAAGTAACGTCATGAGAATTCTGAAAATTGAGTTGTTCTCGTCTCACTGTTGATGCGAATCGGTATACAAAATTTGAAGTCGATCCGACCAGCGGTTTGGGCTGTAGTCTCGACGGCTGAATAAAAAGAATTTGATTCCTCAAACCTTTTGTTTTCGTTGGTTTTTTTTTTTTTTTTTTTTTTTTTTTTTTTATTCAGCCCTTCAGTCTACAGCCCAAACCGCTGGTCGGATCGACTTCAAATTTTGTATACCGATTCGCATCAACAGTGAGACGAGAATAACGCAATTTTCAAAATTCTCTATCTCCGTTTTGCTGGTAGTTTTTGGCTATCTGCCCAAATGAGAGAGTTGTAGGCATTAATTTTTTTAAAAAAAAATTGAAATGGTCATAACTTCCTTATTATTCAACCGATTTCAAATATTTTTTTTGCATTAAAAAGCCAATAAAATTCTCTATCTCCGCATCACTGGTAGTTTTTAGCTATCTGCTCAAATGAGAGAGCTACATGCATTTGAAGTTTTTTTTTTCAATTTTTCAAATTTTAAATGTTCATAACTTTGTTATTATCTAACCGATTTCAAATATTTTTTTTCCATTAAAAAGCAAACAAAATTCTCTATCTCCGCTTCGCTGGTAGTTTTTGGCTATCTGCCCAAATGAGAGAGTTGTAGGCATTTGAAGTTTGGTTCTTTCATTTTTATTCAAGCCCCTGTGGGTTGAATTTAGGTTTGTTTAATGGATTTTCCAGGTCTCGCAGGATCGCGTAGTGATTTTTTTAGCAGCCAACGCACGTTCATAATTTTACCTACGCCATGTTAAAGAATGCGAATGTGAACGGTGCATTATGAACGTTTCACTCATATTTTTCGCCAGCTACATTTTTTTTCGCTACAGTTATATAATTTCTCAAAAAACTTTCTTATTTTATCAAATATTAACTGTCGTGTTGCATAATAATATCTTTTCGCGGGTTATGCTGACCGATACACATACGTCGCTATATACGCCATGAAAAATAGTTCTGATATGAGCTAACATAATTTGTATTGTGTCGTGTAATACATGTGTTGTTATTTTTTCTGCACGACATTTATATTAGAAAATGTTTATCTGATATAATATAATATAAACTGGCATGTATTCATTTGAAGAATTTTTTTTTTCACGCGCAATGATACAACCGCATGTCTCCGTATAGTATTTTCCGACCGCCATTTTATGCCGACCCATTCCATAAACACAAAGAATATGTAAGATTTGTATCGGTTCTATTGTGAATATATCCACATTTATTGTTATATTATAAATAAGTTATCTCATCTTCTATTGCACAATATTTTTTTAATAATCAGCGTGGTGGAAGCTATTTTATTTAATTCATACCAAGAAAACATTATCTGGTAGCCTGCCTGGAATCGAAACTGAAAGTATGATATAAATAGAACACAGCTACTGAGTTCATCTACAGGATACATCGCGAGTTTGATTGGGAACTACAATCGCGGTGCATATCGTAACAAGAAATTTGTGGCACAGATATTATACTACACAGACTAGTGTAAAAGTGAAACTGTTCAGTGAAATCAAAGGAAATAGGCAAGGGGGGAATCCCATATACAACACGCAGAGTGATTTCCCCTAGACGACTCTTCCAAGAGAAATCACTCTGCGTGTTGTTGTTTTTTGTTCTGTCGTGTTTAGTGAATGGATTCTCGCTGTCTACCTTATTCATATACTACTATAAACATATACGTACATTAATAAAATTGTCTGGCACCTGTGGTTAAACATGGTCACATATTATTTAAATAATTAACAATTCATTTCCATGGTTTGCGTGAATATTGTCCAATTATTGATATTATTTACTCTTTTTTTTTCCACTGCAGATCTGGTTTCAGAGAAGAACTTCCCCCCCCCCCCAACATTCCTGTGCATTCAACAAGACTGCATGGGGGAGGTACATGTAGGAGGGAGTAGCGAAGGGTAATTTAACGATTGGTGTTCATCCTTATGGAGTGCCAACGTACATAGTTTGGCCATCATGTACTAACTTTGGCCCCCTGGTACTTGAGAGCTAAATCCTGTTATGCCCCATTAAGAAAGTAATAGCATTAAAAGCTAATCATATTGCTTTTGGGGTGAGCTAAGACTTAAGTGATTCTGGTGCAGCATGGATCTGGCACCAGGCCAGGAGATTCTAATTTCAGGGCTGAATATATATAGTTTATGTGAATATTGAGCTGTGATTTTGGGAATTTCCCTCATTTTATACAGGTTGAATACAGGATAGTCCATCCTGTTGGCCCGGCCTTACATGACCCTGGCTGTTGATAGGCCGTTAAACACCAATAATCAATCAATCAATCAATCCACAGCACTCTATTTCAGGGCAGAATATATAGTTTATGTAAATATTGAGCTCTGATTTTGGGAATTTCCCTTTACTTTTTTTACAGGTTGAATTCAGGACACTCCATCCTGTTGGCCCGGCCTTACATGACCTGGCTGTTGATAGGCCGTTAAACACCAATAATCAATCCATCATCCTTAATGGAATGCTGACTTACATGGTTTGGCCCTCATGTACCAACCATTTCAGCCCCCCTGGTACTTGCGAGCTAATATGCGCAACATGTTACAACAGGATAGATACTCCAACACCTAAAATGACTATTTACACTATTATATAAACCATATTTGAATATATGCCTTTGTTACCAGCAATAAACATTTGTTCTCTTATTTTTGAGGGGGAGGTAGGAGGGAGTAGCGAAGGGTAATTTAGCGATCGGTATTCATCTTGTCGGAATGCCCACTTACATGGTTTGGCCCTCATGTACCAACCATTTCGGCCCCCTGGTACTTGAGAGTTAAATCCTGTTATGCCCCATTAAGAATTTCTGTATATGCAAGGATTATGTTCCTATCCTCAGGAGTATGCTTTCTCATCGGCGAGCATTGCATTTGCCAAAATGGTACAAGAGGGCCGAACCATGTAGGTCGACCATATGGTAAGGATGTCCTACTCAGCAGAAGGCTAGATTGATTGATTGGATCCCTTCTATGACCCAATCAAAATGAATGCAAACCAATTTTTAGCATATTGCTTATCCACACACACGTACTGCGCAGAATTTCTGGACTTTCAGTCCTTTGATTTTATTAGGTTTGAGGAATTTGATTCCTCAAACCTTTTGTTTTCGTTGGTTTTTTTTTTTTTTTTTTTTTTTTTTTTTTTTTATTCAGCCGTTCAGTCTACAGCCCAAACCGCTGGTCGGATCGACTTCAAATTTTGTATACCGATTCGCATCAACAGTGGGACGAGAATAACGCAATTTTCAGAATTCTCATGACGTCACTTTCTACGAAACCGGAAGTGACGTCATATATCATATAATTCCCTATAACTTCCTTATTTTCCAACCGATTTCAAAAATTCTTTTTGAATTGTAAAGCTGCGAGAATTCTCTAGCTTCGCTTCGCTGACAATGTTTGGCTATCTGCTCAAATGAGAGAGCTATAGACATGTGAAATTGAGAAAAATGTAAAAAAATCAACAATTTCAGATTTTTATTTTATTTTATTTTAACGGGTGGTCTTTGAAAACAGTTTCCAATTTGTACAGTAATCTCAGCAACATAATTTTTTGACAGCGTCACGCGGGACATTCATCCGCACAGAAGATGATAATTTTTCAGAGCAATGGCTTGAATAGTTCTGATTCTATTGTCTTTCAAACTTGGACGTTTTTTTTTCAATTTTTCAAATTTGAAATGGTCATAACTTTTTTATTATCTAACCGATTTATTTCAAATATTTTTTTTTGCATTAAAAAGCCAACAAAATTCTCTATCTCCATTTCACTGGTAGTTTTTGGCTATCTGCCAATGAGAGAGTTGTAGGCATTTGAAGTTTTTAAAAAAAAATTGAAATGGTCATAACTTCCTTATTATTCAACCGATTTCAAATATTTTTTTTGCATTAAAAAGCCAATAAAATTCTCTATCTCCAATTCACTGGTAGTTTTTTAGCTATCTGCTCAAATGCGCGAGCTACATGCATTTGAAGTTTGAGAACGAGCATATAAACTTAGCCGCCTAGAACAGTGTGTACAGCTGACAAACTTCGAGGTGGAGGCCAGACAGGTATGGTGGGCTGTATCAGACACTGGTTTTATATACGAACTGACATGCTGTGAGTGCTTTAGAATCGTCTTAACTTCAATGTCAGACTAGGGGGTTAACGGTACACATTTCGTAGAACGTTATATAATGAAAAATGCTTAGAATAGTCAAGCGATTCTGAAAATACAAAACTTTTTTTTTCAATTTCATTGGAATTGCATCAAATTAGGTTTGAGAGTTTTTAGCTATCTGCTCAAATGCGCGAGCTACATTCGCTGGTAGTTTTTGGCTATCTGCCCAAATGAGAGAGTTGTAGGCATTTGAAGTTTGGTTCTTTCATTTTTTTAAATTTGAAATGATCATAACTTTTTTATTATTCAACCGATTTCAAATATTTTTTTTCCATTAAAAAGGCAATAAAATTAAAAAACTCTATCTCCGTATCGCTGGTAGTTTTAGCTATCTGCTCAAATGAGAGAGCTACATGCATTTGAAGTTTTTTTTCTTCAATTTTTCAAATTTTAAATGTTCATAACTTTGTTATCTAACCGATTTTCAAATATTTTTTTTTTTAGTCCATTAAAAAGCCAACAAAATTCTCTATCTCCGCTTCGCTGGTAGTTTTTGGCTATCTGCCCAAATGAGAGAGTTGTAGGCATTTGAAGTTTGGTTCTTTCATTTTTTATTTTCTTTGTTGTTCAACATAATCATGATAATTATACCGATGAAAGCCGAAACAGGCCGAATGCCTGTGGCTGCGGCTAAATCCTTTGATCTTAGCAACGTGTTAAGTTCATGAGGTCACTGTCTAGAGTTGGATGGCACACTTCGCGTGTTAACTCTATGCGACCACTGACCAGCGTTTGTTAAAGGTACATGCCCACGCAGTAGGCACAAAATGTTCTTTATAGGAATTAAATAAGTGTATAATTATGTCACTATTCCACCAGTTCTAAACATTACGAGTGCCCGCTATACAAATATAATCATTTATTAATATCAATTTACTGTTAGCGACGCGCGGCGGTAACAGTCTATTTTGATAATGTGCGTGGACGACGACTTTCACATCACGACTTGCGGTGCGCATGCCCAGTATACTACGCGCGCCAGTCGGCTTCCCAATATGTAAACAAGAATATCAACATGTCGAAACGTCCAGGACGGAAATTGTATGAAACGGCGTCGGCCCAAAAAAAGGCGAAATGTCTGAGGGACAGGCAGTACAGAGAGAGAGATATAGTGGTAATATTGGCGACCAAATCACCAAATGGAACGAGTTACGTGGAGATTTAGATTTGGACTCGAACTTAAACAATTTTCATTTTATATACGAACTGACATGCTGTGAGTGCTTTAGAATCGTCTCAACTTCAATGTCAGACTAGGGGGTTAACGGTACACATTTCGTAGAACGTTATATAATGAAAAATGCTTAGGATAGTCAAGCGATTCTGAAAATACAAAACTTTATTTTTTCAATTTCATTGGAATTGCATCAATTTTTTTTGAGTTTCATATGTTTTCGTCATTGGCAATGTCTTCTAATCACTTTGCCAGTGTACGTTTGTCAGTACATCAAGCCTCAAACCGTTGATGCAGCTTCAGCTGCTCTAGTTAGGTTTGAGGCGGCTTTCAGCTTCGCCGAAAACCTATTGTATTCCTTGGTTTTATTCTGCCGTGATAATTATACCGATGAAAGCCGAAACAGGCCGAATTTTATTTTATTTTAACGGCTGGTCGGATCGACTTCAAATTTTGTATACCGATTCGCATCAACAGTGAGACGAGAATAACTCAATTTTCAGAATTCTCATGACGTCACTTTTTACGAAACCGGAAGTGACGTCATATATCATATAAATTCCCTATAACTTCCTTATTTTCCAACCGATTTCAAAAATTCTTTTGAATTGTAAAGCTGCGAGAATTCTCTATCTTCGCTTCGCTGACAATGTTTGGCTATCTGCTCAAATGAGAGAGCTATAGACATGTGAAATTGAGAAAAATGAAAAAAATCAACAATTTCAGATTTTTATTTTATTTTAACGGGTGGTCTTTGAAAACAGTTTCCAATTTGTACAGTAATCTCAGCAACATAATTTTTTGACAGCGTCACGCGGGACATTCATCCGCACAGAAGATGATATTTTTCAGAGCAATGGCTTAAGAATAGTTCTGATTCTATTGTCTTTCAAACTTGGACGTTTTTTTCAATTTTTCAAATTTGAAATGGTCATAACTTTTTTATTATTTAACCGATTTCAAATATTTTTTTGGCATTAAAAAGCCAACAAAATTCTCTATCTCCGTTTCGCTGGTAGTGTTTGGCTATCTACCCAAATGAGAGAGTTGTAGGCATTTGAAGTTTTTAAAAAAAATTGAAATGGTCATAACTTCCTTATTATTCAACCGATTTCAAATATTTTTTTTGCATTAAAAAGCCAATAATAAAATTCTCTATCTCCGGTTCACTGGTAGTTTTTAGCTATCTGCTCAAATGCGCGAGCTACATTTTTTTTTTTTCAATTTTTCAAATTTTAAATGTTCATAACTTTGTTATTATCTAACCGATTTCAAATATTTTTTTTCCATTAAAAAGCCAACAAAATTCTCTATCTCCGGTTCGCTGGTAGTTTTTAGCTATCTGCTCAAATGCGCGAGCTACATGCATTTGAAGTTGTTTTTTTTCAATTTTTCAAATTTGAAATGTTCATAACTTTGTTATTATCTAACCGATTTCAAATATTTTCTTTCCATTAAAAAGCCAACACAATTCTCTATCTCCGTCTCGCTGGTAGTTTTTGGCTATCTGCCCAAATGAGAGAGTTGTAGGCATTTGAAGTTTAAAAAAAAAATTGAAATGGTCATAACTTCCTTATTATTCAACCGATTTCAAATATTTTTTTGCATTAAAAAGCCAATAAAATTCTCTATCTCCAATTCGCTGGTAGTTTTTAGCTATCTGCTCAAATCGTCTCAACTTCAATGTCAGACTAGGGGGTTAACGGTACACATTTCGTAGAACGTTATATAATGAAAAATGCTTAGGATAGTCAAGCGATTCTGAAAATACAAAACTTTATTTTTTCAATTTCATTGGAATTGCATCAATTTTTTTTGAGTTTCATATGTTTTCGTCATTGGCAATGTCTTCTAATCACTTTGCCAGTGTACGTTTGTCAGTACATCAAGCCTCAAACCGTTGATGCAGCTTCAGCTGCTCTAGTTCTTTTTCTTTTTCTTTGTTTTCTTTTTATTCAGCCGTCGAGACTACAGCCCAAACCGCTGGTCGGATCGACTTCAAATTTTGTATACCGATTCGCATCAACAGTGAGACGAGAATAACGCAATTTTCAGAATTCTCATGACGTCACTTTCTACGAAACCGGAAGTGACGTCATATATCATATAATTCCCTATAACTTCCTTATTTTCCAACCGATTTCAAAAATTCTTTTTGAATTGTAAAGCTGCGAGAATTCTCTATCTTCGCTTCGCTGACAATGTTTGGCTATCTGCTCAAATGAGAGAGCTATAGACATGTGAAATTGAGAAAAATGAAAAAAATCAACAATTTCAGATTTTTATTTTATTTTAACGGGTGGTCTTTGAAAACAGTTTCCAATTTGTACAGTAATCTCAGCAACATAATTTTTTGACAGCGTCACGCGGGACATTCATCCGCACAGAAGATGATATTTTTCAGAGCAATGGCTTGAATAGTTCTGATTCTATTGTCTTTCAAACTTGGACGTTTTTTTTCAATTTTTCAAATTTGAAATGGTCATAACTTTTTTATTATCTAACCGATTTCAAATATTTTATTTTTTGCATTAAAAAGCCAACAAAATTCTCTATCTCCGTTTCCCTGGTAGTTTTTGGCTATCTGCCCAAATGAGAGAGTTGTAGGCATTTGAAGAAAAAAAATTTTAAAAAAAATTGAAATGGTCATAACTTCCTTATTTTTCAACCGATTTCAAATATTTTTTTTGCATTAAAAAAGCCAATAAAATTCTCTATCTCCGTTCACTGGTAGTTTTTTAGCTATCTGCTCAAATGCGCGAGCTACATTTTTTTTTCAATTTTTCAAATTTTAAATGTTCATAACTTTGTTATTATCTAACCGATTCAAATATTTTTTTTTCCATGAAAAAGCCAACAAAATTCTCTATCTCCGCTTCGCTGGTAGTTTTTGGCTATCTGCCCAAATGAGAGAGTTTGTAGGCATTTGAAGTTTGGTTCTTTCATTTTTTTATTTTCTTTGTTGTTCAACATAATCATGATAATTATACCGATGAAAGCCGAAACAGGCCGAATGCATTTTTCAAATTTGAAATGGTCATAACTTTTTTATTATCTAACCGATTTCAAATATTTTTTTTGCATTAAAAAGCCAACAAAATTCTCTATCTCCGTTTCGCTGGTAGTTTTTTGGCTATCTGCCCAAATGAGAGAGTTGTAGGCATTTGAAGTTTTTAAAAAAAAATTGAAATGGTCATAACTTCCTTATTAATTTTCAACGATTTCAAATATTTTTTTTGCATTAAAAAGCAATAAAATTTCTCTACTCCGATTCGCTGGTAGTTTTTAGCTATCTGCTCAAATGCGCGAGCTACATTTTTTTTTCAATTGTATAAAACGGCGTCGGCCAAAAAAAAAGGCGAAATGTCTGAGGGACAGGCAGTACAGAGAGAGAGATATAGTGGTTAATATTGGCGACCAAATCACCAAATGGAACGAGTTACGTGGAGATTTAGATTTGGACTCGAACTTAAACAATTTTCATTTTATATACGAACTGACATGCTGTGAGTGCTTTAGAATCGTCTCAACTTCAATGTCAGACTAGGGGGTTAACGGTACACATTTCGTACAACGTTATATAATGAAAAATGCTTAGGATAGTCAAGCGATTCTGAAAATACAAAACTTTATTTTTTCAATTTCATTGGAATTGCATCAATTTTTTTTAGTTTCATATGTTTTCGTCATTGGCAATGTCTTCTAATCACTTTGCCAGTGTACGTTTGTCAGTACATCAAGCCTCAAACCGTTGATGCAGCTTCAGCTGCTCTAGTTTTCTTTGTTGTTCAACATAATCATGATAATTATACCGATGAAAGCCGAAACAGGCCGAATGCATTTTTCAAATTTGAAATGGTCATAACTTTTTTATTATCTAACCGATTTCAAATATTTTTTTTGCATTAAAAAGCCAACAAAATTCTCTATCTCCCTTTTCCCTGGTAGTTTTTGGCTATCTGCCCAAATGAGAGAGTTGTAGGCATTTGAAGTTATATACGAACTGACATGCTGTGAGTGCTTTAGAATCGTCTCAACTTCAATGTCAGACTAGGGGGTTAACGGTACACATTTCGTAGAACGTTATATAATGAAAAATGCTTAGGATAGTCAAGCGATTCTGAAAATACAAAACTTTATTTTTTCAATTTCATTGGAATTGCATCAATTTTTTTTGAGTTTCATATGTTTTCGTCATTGGCAATGTCTTCTAATCACTTTGCCAGTGTACGTTTGTCAGTACATCAAGCCTCAAACCGTTGATGCAGCTTCAGCTGCTCTAGTTAGGTTTGAGGAATTTGATTCCTCAAACCTTTTGTTTTCGTTGGTTTTTTTTTTTTTTTTTGTTTTTTTTTTTTATTCAGCCCTTCAGTCTACAGCCCAAACCGCTGGTCGGATCGACTTCAAATTTTGTATACCGATTCGCATCAACAGTGAGACGAGAATAACGCAATTTTCAGAATTCTCATGACGTCACTTTTTACGAAACCGGAAGTGACGTCATATATCATATAATTCCCTATAACTTCCTTATTTTCCAACCGATTTCAAAAATTCTTTTTGAATTGTAAAGCTGCGAGAATTCTCTATCTTCGCTTCGTTGACAATGTTTGGCTATCTGCTCAAGAAATGAGAGAGCTATAGACATGTGAAATTGAGAAAAATTAAAAAAATCAACAATTTCAGATTTTTATTTTATTTTAACGGGTGGTCTTTGAAAACAGTTTCCAATTTGTACATTAATCTCAGCAAACAACATAATTTTTTGACAGTCACGCGGGACATTCATCCGCACAGAAGATGATATTTTTCAGAGCAATGGCTTGAATAGTTCTGATTCTATTGTCTTTCAAACTTGGACGTTTGTTTTCAATTTTTCAAATTTGAAATGGTCATAACTTTTTTATTATCTAACCGATTTCAAATATTTTTTTTGCATTAAAAAGCCAACAAAATTCTCTATCTCCGTTTCCCTGGTAGTTTTTGGCTATCTGCCCAAATGAGAGAGTTGTAGGCATTTGAAGTTTTTAAAAAAAATTGAAATTGTCATAACTTCCTTATTATTCAACCGATTTCAAATATTTTTTTTCCATTAAAAAGCCAATAAAATTCTCTATCTCCGCATCACTGGTAGTTTTTAGCTATCTGCTCAAATGAGAGAGCTACATGCATTTGAAGTTTATTTTTTCAATTTTTCAAATTTTAAATGTTCATAACTTTGTTATTATCTAACCGATTTCAAATATTTTTTTTCCATTAAAAAGCCAACAAAATTCTCTATCTGCGCTTCGCTGGTAGTTTTTGGCTATCTGCCCAAATGAGAGAGTTGTAGGCATTTGAAGTTTGGTTCTTTCATTTTTTTATTTTCTTTGTTGTTCAACATAATCATGATAATTATACCGATGAAAGCCGAAACAGGCCGAATGCTTTTTTCAAATTTGAAATGGTCATAACTTTTTTATTATCTAACCGATTTCAAATATTTTTTTTGCATTAAAAAGCCAACAAAATTCTCTATCTCCATTTCGCTGGTAGTTTTTGGCTATCTGCCCAAATGAGAGAGTTGTAGGCATTTGAAGTTATATACGAACTGACATGCTGTGAGTGCTTTAGAATCGTCTCAACTTCAATGTCAGACTAGGGGGTTAACGGTACACATTTCGTAGAACGTTATATAATGAAAAATGCTTAGGATAGTCAAGCGATTCTGAAAATACAAAACTTTATTTTTTCAATTTCATTGGAATTGCATCAATTTTTTTTGAGTTTCATATGTTTTCGTCATTGGCAATGTCTTCTAATCACTTTGCCAGTGTACGTTTGTCAGTACATCAAGCCTCAAACCGTTGATGCAGCTTCAGCTGCTCTAGTTTTTTTTTTTTTTTTTTTTTTTTTTTTTTTTTTTTTTATTCAGCCGTTCAGTCTACAGCCCAAACCGCTGGTCGGATCGACTTCAAATTTTGTATACCGATTCGCATCAACAGTGAGACGAGAATAACGCAATTTTCAGAATTCTCATGACGTCACTTTCTACGAAACCGGAAGTGACGTCATATATCATATAATTCCCTATAACTTCCTTATTTTCCAACGGATTTCAAAAATTCTTTTTGAATTGTAAAGCTGCGAGAATTCTCTATCTTCGCTTCTCTGACAATGTTTGGCTATCTGCTCAAATGAGAGCTATAGACATGTGAAATTGAGAAAAATGAAAAAAATCAACAATTTCAGATTTTTATTTTATTTTAACGGGTGGTCTTTGAAAACAGTTTCCAATTTGTACAGTAATCTCAGCAACATAATTTTTTGACAGCGTCACGCGGGACATTCATCCGCACAGAAGATGATATTTTTCAGAGCAATGGCTTGAATAGTTCTGATTCTATTGTCTTTTCAAACTTGGACGTTTTTTTTCAATTTTTTTTTCAATTTTTCAAATTTGAAATGGTCATAACATTTTTATTATCTAACCGATTTCAAAATATTTTTTTTGCATTAAAAAGCCAACAAAATTCTCTATCTCCGTTTCGCTGGTAGTGTTTGGCTATCTGCCCAAATGAGAGAGTTGTAGGCATTTGAAGTTTTTAAAAAAAATTGAAATGGTCATAACTTCCTTATTATTCAACCGATTTCAAATATTTTTTTTGCATTAAAAAGCCAATAAAATTCTCTATCTCCGGTTCACTTGGTAGTTTTTAGCTATCTGCTCAAATGCGCGAGCTACATTTTTTTTTCAATTTTTCAAATTTTAAATGTGTTCATAAGTTTGTTATTATCTAACCGATTTCAAATATTTTTTTTCCATTAAAAAGCCAACAAAATTCTCTATCTCCGCTTTGCTGGTAGTTTTTGGCTATCTGCCCAAATGAGAGAGTTGTAGGCATTTGAAGTTTGGTTCTTTCATTTTTTTATTTTCTTTGTTGTTCAACATAATCATGATAATTATACCGATGAAAGCCGAAACAGGCCGAATGCATTTTTCAAATTTGAAATGGTCATAACTTTTTTATTATCTAACCGATTTCAAATATTTTTTTTGCATTAAAAAGCCAACAAAATTCTCTATCTCCATTTCGCTGGTAGTTTTTGGCTATCTGCCCAAATGAGAGAGTTGTAGGCATTTGAAGTTTTTAAAAAAAAATTGAAATGGTCATAACTTCCTTATTATTCAACCGATTTCAAATATTTTTTTTGCATTAAAAAGCCAATAAAATTCTCTATCTCCGTTCGCTGGTAGTTTTTAGCTATCTGCTCAAATGCGCGAGCTACATGCATTTGAAGTTTGAGAACGAGCATATAAACTTAGCCGCCTAGAACAGTGTGTACAGCTGACAAACTTCGAGGTGGAGGCCAGACAGGTATGGTGGGCTGTATCAGACACTGGTTTTATATACGAACTGACATGCTGTGAGTGCTTTAGAATCGTCTTAACTTCAATGTCAGACTAGGGGGTTAACGGTACACATTTCGTAGAACGTTATATAATGAAAAATGCTTAGAATAGTCAAGCGATTCTGAAAATACAAAACTTTATTTTTTCAATTTCATTGGAATTGCATCAATTTTTTTTGAGTTTCATATGTTTTCGTCATTGGCAATGTCTTCTAATCACTTTGCCAGTGTACGTTTGTCAGTACATCAAGCCTCAAACCGTTGATGCAGCTTCAGCTGCTCTAGTTTTCTTTGTTGTTCAACATAATCATGATAATTATACCGATGAAAGCCGAAACAGGCCGAATGCTCAACAATTTCAGATTTTTATTTTATTTTAACGGGTGGTCTTTGAAAACAGTTTCCAATTTGTACAGTAATCTCAGCAACATAATTTTTTGACAGCGTCACGCGGGACATTCATCCGCACAGAAGATGATATTTTTCAGAGCAATGGCTTGAATAGTTCTGATTCTATTGTCTTTCAAACTTGGACGTTTTTTTTTCAATTTTTCAAATTTGTGAAATGGTCATAACTTTTTTATTATCTAACCGATTTCAAATATTTTTTTTTGCATTAAAAAGCCAACAAAAATTCTCTATCTCCATTTCGCTGGTAGTTTTTTGGCTATCTGCCCAAATGAGAGAGTTGTAGGCATTTGAAGTTTTTAAAAAAAATGAAATGGTCATAACTTCCTTATTATTCAACCGATTTTCAAATATTTTTTTTGCATTAAAAAAGCAATAAAATTCTCTATCTCCGGTTCCCTGGTAGTTTTTAGCTATCTGCTCAAATGCGCGAGCTACATGCATTTGAAGTTTGAGAACGAGCATATAAACTTAGCCGTCTAGAACAGTGTGTACAGCTGACAAACTTCGAGGTGGAGGCCAGACAGGTATGGTGGGCTGTATCAGACACTGGTTTTATATACGAACTGACATGCTGTGAGTGCTTTAGAATCGTCTCAACTTCAATGTCAGACTAGGGGGTTAACGGTACACATTTCGTAGAACGTTATATAATGAAAAATGCTTAGGATAGTCAAGCGATTCTGAAAATACAAAACTTTATTTTTTCATTTCATTGGAATTGCATCAATTTTTTTTTGAGTTTCATATGTTTTCGTCATTGGCAATGTCTTCTAATCACTTTGCCAGTGTACGTTTGTCAGTACATCAAGCCTCAAACCGTTGATGCAGCTTCAGCTGCTCTAGTTTTCTTTGTTGTTCAACATAATCATGATAATTATACCGATGAAAGCCGAAACAGGCCGAATGCCTGTGGCTGCGGCTAAATCCTTTGATCTTAGCAACGTGTTAAGTTCATGAGGTCACTGTCTAGAGTTGGATGGCACACTTCGCGTGTTAACTCTATGCGACCACTGACCAGCGTTTGTTAAAGGTACATGCCCACGCAGTAGGCACAAAATGTTCTTTATAGGAATTAAATAAGTGTATAATTATGTCACTATTCCACCAGTTCTAAACATTACGAGTGCCCGCTATACAAATATAATCATTTATTAATTATCAATTTACTGTTAGCGACGCGCGGCGGTAACAGTCTATTTTGATAATGTGCGTGGACGACGACTTTCACATCACGGCTTGCGGTGCGCATGCGCAGTATACTACGCGCGCCAGTCGGCTTCCCAATATGTAAACAAGAATATCAACATGTCGAAACGTCCAGGACGGCGTCGGCCAAAAAAAAGGCGAAATGTCTGAGGGACAGGCAGTACAGAGAGAGATATAGTGGTTAATATTGGCGACCAAATCACCAAATGGAAGGAGTTACGTGGAGATTTAGATTTGGACTCGAACTTAAACAATTTTCATTTTATATACGAACTGACATGCTGTGAGTGCTTTAGAATCGTCTCAACTTCAATGTCAGACTAGGGGGTTAACGGTACACATTTCGTAGAACGTTATATAATGAAAAATGCTTAGGATAGTCAAGCTATTCTGAAAATACAAAACTTTATTTTTTCAATTTCATTGGAATTGCATCAATTTCTTTTGAGTTTCATATGTTTTCGTCATTGGCAATGTCTTCTAATCACTTTGCCAGTGTACGTTTGTCAGTACATCAAGCCTCAAACCGTTGATGCAGCTTCAGCTGCTCTAGTTATATTCGGTCCACTACGGCTATCTTCACGATGAAGACAAACTAGAAATGTTTACCACCTGCTGCCGTGCCGACAAATAATTAAATCTCAAGAAAAGAATTAACAAAAAAAAAAGAAAACACGAAAAAGGGGCCACCGGATCGAATGTCGGCCAGATGGCTGATGACTGCCACTCCCAAGTTGGAAATGCCAAATGGCTCACCATTAAGTCATCGGTTTCCTGTACTCCCGTTTCTGTGCAAATCGTCGATGGTGGAGGAAGTATACCCCAACTATCCACGTGTCAGATACGGCTTCGCGGCCGAGTCATGAGGCTGCACACCAGGGTTCACCAAATTCATTCCAGATGAGAGATATTTTTTTCTCAACAGAGCAAGGTATAACAGCGCTGGTTCCACTCACATCATCTGTATCAACGACACAACACAGCCAACATCAATACTCTAATAAAGATCTCTGCAATTGAAGCAACAGCAGGCATGAAAAAGATGATTGAATGCGTAACCATTGACTTCGATAACATCACTATCACAAAAAAACACGTTGACAAACAGAGATATACTCCGTATCGATGTAGGAGATTGTAACGCATACGAGGAGTTGGACCAGTACTCCACCGATACACATGCACTGCATTGGTGACCACACCGGAGATCGAACCGGTGACACTCAGGGGATATAAACAAACTGTCCTTTTCAAGGCGACCACTTCTAGACGCTTAATTTGGTCTGAATTTGTTCTAGGCCACGAATTGTAGCCGGCAAGATTTACCAATTTTAGTGCACATCTGGAGACTGCTAATTTTACTTTGGATGTTCAAAATTATTTTCCAAATTAGTCCTCTTGGGTTCATGCCGGATACGGCAGGTTATTAGCGTCAATTTCCATCCTTAATGATGATAGATTGATTGAGTTTGTTTCTTTGTGTATTGGTGTTTAACGGCTTATCAACAGCTAAGGTCATTTAAGGTCATTTAAGGCCTGTCCAACGGGTTCGATCCCGTATATTTAACCTGGAATGATTGATTATTGGTGTTTAACAACCTATCAACAGTTAATGTCATTTAAGGCCGGGCCAACGGGTTGGACTATCCCGTATTTAACCTCCATCCGTAAATATAAGCTAGTGGTAGTAGCACATAATAACATTTGGTTAGCGTAGCATTAAATAGTGAGCTTAACCATGTTAACATTTATTTTAATTTACAACTGAGCTTTGGCCTCTAATGAATTTCCTACTGCTAACTAGGCTAATTATAGGAAATCACGAACATTTTAATGTAATACTTAAGGTATGTTGGCTGTCTAAGATTGTTAATTATTCGCAAAATGCATAATTCGGTATTCTCATACAATATGCAATAAGCAAATGTCATATTAGACGGCATGATGTTCGTTTAACATTATGAATGTTTAAACAAACATAATGAAAACAAAATGCCATGGTTGTAGACTGTTTGAGAGCTATCATATTTTATAACAGAGCCACATGCAGGCAAAAGATTATCTGCACGAAACACATGGCTTGCTATTCAACACCAACAATCTGATTGTACTTTTATAATTGCTGAATACCCATCAGAATAAAATATAGGACATTTATTTTGGACACAATTGAAAAAAGAAGATTTTTATGATGTCCAAGAGACTCGTACACATACTTCTTGTAAACCACCGAGGCGTTAAACAATATTCAAATTCACAAGGTCCTTGTAAAGCTGAATTTAAGCTTCAGTAATGACACAGTGGTCCACGTGAAAACTAATTGTTTGCTTAATGGCGTTTAACAATCTGTTAACAGCTAATGTCGTTTGAGGCCGAGCAATCCCAGGTAAATAGGATTAATCTCCCTACTCTTAAAATAGGTACATGTATAACCAGATCCTACTCTCGTGTACATGAAAGCAAAAACTATACACAGGAGCCGAACCAGGGATATCGGGATTCCAGTCGGGAAACATTATGCTAATGGCGAACTAGGCCACCTTTTAAAACTTTATCGCATATATGAAGATTTCGGAACGACACGCTGGTGTTATTGTCATTGCTATGTCTCACTATGTCTCCGGTTCACGAAGAAAAAAAAATTGCCAACCAAATGTTTAACTTTTTTATTTTTACAACACAAATATACCATATATTTGACACATGCTCTTGTATGTACATCGGGTTGACACTTATATAAGTTGTGAGTTAATACTGCTGAAAGTATGAATGTGTCAGTAATTCTGTGATTCTATTCAACTTGTACCTTGCATGTCAATAAATAGTGAACACAACACACTATATAGGGCTATTGAATTGTCAGTGCTAAGGACACACATGTACTTCATAGAATTTATAATTTGATAATAGGTTCATAAATGGGATGAGGTATATACATACACAAATTTATGTGAACCGGTTCTTGTTAATGTATACAATGCTGCGCATTGCATTGCCATCTCAAACGTCATAGTACGAGTATGTACTAGACATGGGTCAGTTTTAATTCTTGTGGCGTTTGATACAGACAGAAAATAATGACTATACAAATGAATAAAACTTGGTACAGTATGTTACAAGGACATTGGAGAACATATAGATATTGGATGTTGTCGTCAAACTTATACACAAAGTCTAATATCTGAAGAGTTTGTTAATCTTTTGTTAAACTATTTGAGAAGCTAATTTGTCTGTTTGTTTGTTGGGGTTTAATGGCCTATCAACAGCTAAGGTCATTTAAGGCCGGGTCAATGGGTTTAGTACTAAATCTGATATATTACCTGTACAAGTACATGGACATGTTCAAGTACATGTACAAAAGGGGGTGAAATCCCAAAATCAGAACTGAATATTTACAATAACAAAACTATATATTCAGCCCTAAAATCAGAATAATCCAAATCCGATGCCAGGTCCTCGCCACACCAGAATCACTTGGCCCCTCCCAAAAGCAGTAGGATCAGTAATAATCTTACTACTTTTATAACGGGCAATAACCCAATTCAACTCCCAGGTAACAAAAGAGCCAAAGATAAAAACGTACCTGAAGGCCAAACCAGGCAAATCGTGATTCCTATAAGGAGAAACCCCTACCGTTAATTTACGCCGTCGCCTTTGCCCGACCACCACTAATAATAGCTGTGTAACAGTAAGACACTTTTGTGCGTTAAATATATACCTGTATTACATATAATACATATGTACTGTATCGATTCTAGTGACTTGTATGCAGTTATCTGAATGTATTGTCATCATGTCTACTTGCGAGTAAATACGGCTTACTTATGAAAACACTTACATTACATCTATTAAATAATAGATAATTTTTTTTGGAATTTTATATTTCGAGATTGATGGAAAGTTATAAATGGTTAGATCTCTAACATGTTGCAGTCATAGAATTCTGCACCAACCTTTAGTAGTTCATCTGTAATATTATTTGCGATGTTTGTCAAACGCCCCAAATGGTGAAACTGATCGATGGCTGGTACATACTAAAATAGCAGAGATGGCAACTCTGTATTCATTATACGTATCTTACATCACTATTTAAGTCTTGTGAAGCTATTTCCTTTCAACCAAACAAGGTAATCATTATCACTATAGTCTGTTTCACGAAAGCTGCCCAAATTTTACGGCTATATAAACAATTCAAAAACAATATTTTTTTCGATAGTATTAAATTAAAGGAAAATTTAAGAATGAGCCTTCTTTTTATTTCGTGAAATTTGGTCAAATATTGATTTTATTACGAAAAATTGATTTCTTTATGGGAATTTAACATGGGTGGAAAAGAGGTAGAAGAGTTGTGGGAGGAGTAAAAAAACTATGAAGATGTCTATGGGGATTTAACATGGGGAAATTTTGTTTTCGCAATAAAATCAATATTTGACCAAATTTCACGAAATAAAAAGAAGGCTCATTCTTAAATTTTCCTTTAATTTAATACTATCGAAAAAAATATTGTTTTTGAATTGTTTATATAGCCGTAAAATTTGGGCAGCTTTCGTGAAACAGACAGTAAGCTAGTCTCATCGCTGGCAGCCTCGATAATAACAACTTTAAATAAACACTTTTGACTTACAAAGAAGGTGAACATAAGTCCTCAGTGACCTTGATCTTGGGCGATCGGATGTGGATCATATGCACAACAAAGCACCATCCCTAGACACACATTGTCGCCAAAATATTATCAAAATCGGTGAAGCGGTTCATAATAATAATGTTCTATAAAGTCAGTCCTTAAGCAGACGTTTCTTTTTTTGGTCATTTTATGGTTTATTTTCAGCATGTACATCGTATAAAGTGTTTAAACAAGCTATGTTTAAAAAAATAAAATTAACATGGTATATTAAATAGTGATATTTTAGAGGAAAGTAAAGTAATGAAGACATACAACTAGTAAGCAGCCATTTCTTATGTAGTTATTACATGTAAATACATTTGAAGTGGAATTGCTCTTATAATATTTCTATTGAATGTGGTTTCTCTTTGTTAATGCATGTAAATAACGAGCAGCAAGCAATATGCACTCTTCATTGTAGTTCCGCCAAGTAAAAGAACAAGTGCATTAAAACCACATTGTCATATAATAAACACCATTACCATGGATGTCTGGACTTTTAGTTATATGCTCTTTTACCAACAGTATAGCTAATGCTTATTCACATCAAAGACACTTTAAAGGTACATAACCACTCACTAGGCACAAACTGTTCTTTACATCAGAGACATCATCCGACACATTTTCTGGCAAAATAAACATTCATTCACCATTACCCTATGTATTGATTGGCATTATTATACATTCTATATCAGATGTAAATTTGCACACTGATATCAGGGGCGATAACCGTGTTTCCTTAACATGTTAATGGACATCACAATTTATTCTCTGTATTTATTTTTTGATGCGCAATGATCATACTTTATAATCTGTCGAAAATATTATTTTTTCATGTGACGCATTTAATTAGTATAAATAATTAAAAAATATCATGCCTCATTTGCATATGAAAATAGCCTTACAGTATTTTCACTACTCAATTTTAAAATCAATGCATATTTTCACATTGATGTGAGTAATTTGTATTCCCACTTTTGATAATCAAGGTGTATTCTGCTAAAATAAGTGTGTAAAATATGCCAATACGCACCTTATCTGGAGATCTGTAGTTGGCAATGAAAATAGAATAACCTGACTGGGTACCAAGTCCATACCACACCAAAGTCACTTGGCCACTTCCCGTAAAAGTAATACCGATAGGATTACTCGTATAAGGGGTATAACAAGATTCAACTCTCAAATACAAGAAAGCCAAAGACGTACTTGAGGGCCAAACCAGGCCTCCGGTCAGGATTCTGGTAAGGATGAATCCTGATCGTTAAAATACCCATCGCTTCCAACCACCACAAAAAGACAACTTTACCACATTTGCCTTACAAACAAGGTGAACACAAGTCCTCAGTGACCTTGTTGTTTGTTGAGGTTTAACGGCCTATCAACAGCTAATGTCATTTAAGGCTGGGTCAAACTTGGGTGGTCTGACGTGGGTCGTATGTAAAACAAAGCACCATCCCTAGACACATTGTGGCCAAATATTATCAAAATCAGTGAAGTGGTTCATACATGTAAGTTATTATAGGAATGAATGGCCTTTTTGTGGAATTTATCGGGGTATAAACTTGGAAAAGTCGCGGGAATACTGGACGAAGGCCGGAAGGCCTCGTCCAGTATTCCCGCGACTTTTCCAAGTTTATATCCCCGATAAATTCCACAAAAAGGCCATTCATTCCTTATAATTCCAGCATTTGAAATAAATTCATCAAGAAAATGTGTTTATTTTCCGTTTTCTTAAGAATTATTTTAACTGCGCCTCACGGTTATGGAAAGTAGTTTGGCGTGGGAGTTTACTGGGATATAAATTTTGGACAGACTTGCTACGGGCCAATCAAATGTTAGGGAATTGTGTAAATATTTTTGTGCTGGAATTATTGAAAAATGAAAGGTGTTATGCACGTACATACATGGACTAACGCAATATCCCCTCTTGCCTATTGGGCTTGGGGTACAAGTTCTCACAACATTAGTTACAGCCCTGACCCTGGTATTAGTAATTTACAACAATACAGCAACTGTACAGAAATGTCGATAAATATACAAGTATATGTGCATAGGTACAGTTTTGTTTGTTTGTTTATTGGTGTTTAACGGCCTATCAACAACTACGGTCATGTAAGGCCGGGCAAATAGGTTCGATCCCATTTTAACCTGCTGCATTGTGGGTATATGTTTACAGGAAGTACAAAAAAAACATTGGACAGAAAGGGAGAGGCGGGGAGATAGTGAGAGAAGATTGGGAGAAAAAGTTAACTGTCACAACAAAAATAGAAGCTAATGCATGAAAAACATATACTGCAGTTAAATTCAGTGTACATTATTACGAGATTGTTGAAATTATTGTTTGTTTATTGGTGTTTAACGGCCTATCAACAGCTACGGTCATGTAAGGCCGGGCAAACGGGTTCGATCCCATTTTAACCTGCTGCATTGGAGGGGGAAATTCCAAAATCAGAACTGAATATTTACATCGAGAAAAAATATAATCAGCCCTTAACTTAGAATGTAGCCAATAGGGCTTGCATCCCAAGCTTCCACTGAAGGTGTTACTCAACTTATTTAGTAGTGTTCGTGTACTCTTGTACAGCTGTAAGACTAACAGCATTGCACTCATTGTTTAATTTGGGTATGCCATGCAATAGTATATTCATGTTTAGAGATAAAAATGTCGCAATGACTGGCATAAAATTAGACGTTGTGCATAGTATTTATTACATTCAAAGTTGTAAGTTATATATTGCAAAGATCACAATTAAGATTACTACATTTATGTTGAATTCTTGCATGCACAACAGATAAATATAAATCTCTTTCTAAATAATAGGGTGGTATGTTATACAGCTTATATAGTTGATGAGGACTCAAAGATTTAAGAATCTCCATTGAAGATAGTTCTCATGCGCTGTCAAAGCAGGTTTTCATTGACCAAGAGTGTCAAAGGTCACAATATACACCCGTTGAGGCCTAACCAATATATAAGGGTGATGACTCCATGGAAAAATAAACACTGATGAATATACCCCTCAAAAAGTTTTAACGTAAATAAAAACAAAATACTAAAAAAAACACAAGAAAATGTGGCCTATCGGCACACGAATGCCCCTGGTGGCAGATTGGAGAAACTGAGACAAAGAGTTAATTAAGCAAAAGTGAGAAATATTCATAAGCACAGTTATGAAGGTCAAGGTCATATTAGGGGCACCATGGATGTGTGGTATTTGTCTACAAGTATGATCTATTGAAATATTAAAGTAATCCATCACGGGATAAAAAAGTTATTACATAATTGAGAAACTCCGGCAAACTTCTTAATGTGTGAAAAAATTCAAAGTTGTCAAAATGAAAAGGTCACGGTCATGTTAAGGGCAGGATGGATGTGTGACATTTGTCCACAAGTATGATGTATTGAACTATTAAAGTAATCCATTAAGGGATATAGAAGTTATGGCATTATTGAGAAACTCTGGTAAAGTTGTGAAGGTCAAAAGGTCATATTAAGGACAGCATGGATGTGTGGTATTTGTGCATAAGTTTTATGTATTGAACTATTATAGTGATCCTTCAAGGGATATAGAAGATATGACAGAATTGAGAAACTCCAGCGAACGTCTTAATGTGTGAACAGTTCAAAGTTGTGAAGGTAAAAAGTCAACGTCATATTAAGGGCGGCATGGATCTGTGGAATTTCCCCACAAGTAAGCTGTATTGAAATACACACCCATATTGGGGTAATCTATCAAGGGATATAGAAGTTAAGACAGAATTGAGAAACTCTGGCGAACTTCTTAATGTGTAAAAAAAAGTTTGAAGTAGTTACAAAAGGTCAAGTTCATATTAAGGGCAGCATGGATGTGTGGCATTTGTCCACAAGTATGCTGTGTTGAAATATTTAAGAAATCCATTTGAGGGATATAGATGTTATGACAGAGATGAGAAACTCTAGCGAACTTCTTAATGTATGAATAAGTTCAAATTGTGAAGGTCAAAAGGTCATAGTGAGATTAAGGGCAGCATGGATATGTGGCATTTGTCCACAGGTATGCTGTGTTGAAATAATTAAGCAATCTTTCAAGTGATATAGAAGATATGACCTAATTGAGAAACTCTGGCGTATTTCTTAATGTGACCGGACACACGGACAGATTCATGGACACACAGTCCAAACACTATATGCCTCCGGCTCAACTGAGACCGGGGGCATAAATACATTACCATGAATTTGACTTTGAACACAGTGAGCGACACGGGTGGGCTATGCAAGGAACATATTGATGATGAAAAATAAGCATATGAAGTTTCAAGGCAATCCCAGTGAGGCTTGCAGAGATAAAAGGTAGTAAAAACCTTTCACACAAATTTTTAAGTGATTTGACCATGACCATGTACAAAAGAGTTGATTGCGTGGGCAATAAAAAGTAAATATGGATGATGACAAATAAGTAGATGAAGTTTCAAGTTAATCCTAATAGGGTTGCAAAGCTATAACATATATCATTTTTTGTTTTTGGCTCGCATGTGTGGGATATAGAATGAAAATATGGATAACAACAAATATGTATATATGCTGTAAGAATGAAGTTTCAAGCCAATCCGACTTAGGGTTGCAGAGATATTACAGATAAGACTTCAATGCAAATTTTGCAAAACTTTAAAGACAATTTTAAAATGTGGATGGTGATAAACAGGAAAATTAAATTTCAAGTCAATCAGACTTAAGGTTGAATAAATAATAGGTAGTCAAAAACATTAACACAAATTATTCCAAAACGTTAAAACCAGTAATTTGACATTGAACTTGGGCATGTGGGCCACATTGGTGGTCTATGGAATGAAACTATGGATGGTGATAAACAGCTTACGAAATATTTACTTCAGTGTTGTATAATGATGAAGGCAAATAGCCTTCATCATTATACAACATTGAAGTAAAGTATCATCATATTCCTAGTATATGTATGACGAATACAGTCATGTAATATGTCAGATCTTTATTGTTGTACAGAAAATAAAATTCATCAATACCATAAACATCATTAACACCATAAACATCATCAACAATAATACAATATCACAATGATTGTAATACTCAAATACATCTAACATCTAATCATTTTCAATAGGAATAATGTTTTGAATCTTTATAAATACTTTAGCATCCAAGTTACCATTTATTAAGAATGGCGAGTTGTCTGCACACAGACTTTTCAATGCAATGACATTTTCTTCATACAGCGAATACGATTGTTGTGTGAATGTGTGAGACTTGGTGTATGTGAATGCCACATAGCGCACTCCATTTTTCACTCCATAGATGATCAGAGTAATGGTTGTTGCCATCTCTGGCAGGGACTTGGATCCATCAATACGTCTGATGTTCAACGTCGTACTCTCTGTCTGCCTTCCTATGTGATGGCCATACAAGGTGAAAGTCGTGTAATGACCTTTTGGCCAGAATGACACCTCAAAATGGGTAACATGCTTCTGTTTGATTGGCTTCACCTGCGATACAAACTGAAGCGGGATTGAAAATCGTCGATGCAGCTTACTGTCTATCTTGCCTACCGATGGGTAATTCAGCAGAGAGACATCATTACACAAACCATACACATCTGATGTGTAGTTACGAAACTGCTCAATGCCGGGCTTCATTTCCACCTGATCAAACAACAGGGAGTGGTGCCTGTATGCCAAATGTAACTTCTCAGAAAATATTGCACCATGGTTGTTACACAACGTTGATTCCTCAATTTTCAATAGATCCTTTGGTGAAATCATTGTGAAACGCAACAATGGTACGATGTCTCTCAAATTCTCCACCAGATAAGGTGAATTGTGTTCACTTGTCAGCCATTTTTCTAACTGTATCCACAACTCGTACTCGCTCTGTACAACGACGTCGCAGCTATTCAAGAACTCCATGATCTCCTGTTTGGTCACCTCAACCCAGTCAGACGCCTTTAATATAATGTCAAAATTGGACAGAATAAACTTGGAACATTGGTCAACTAGTAGACTGTTTCCCGTCATCTTTGCATACTGATACCAAGAGAGTGTGCGGTTAGTGTCTGGTGATTCGACGATGTGTCGCGTCATGTATTCGACGCAGGACTGGCGCAGGACGGGTATACTGTACTTGTCAGCCAGCAGTAGGATGGGCAGCACGTTGTCAGTCGTGAGGTTGACGATGCCGCTGTATATATACCTGCAAATACAACATATGTCGCTGTGACTGGGGTCAAAGCCATTTGTGGCCAGCCTAGATCCTGATTTGTCAGCACTCTGCAGCCTGTTAAGTTACTTTACTGAAGCTTAACACCTCTTTCATTGACTGAATAGCGAGCAGTGCAGATCGTGATCAGACTGCATAGACTGATATATGTCTCCACTGTTGTGTAATTACAGTTACATATGGAGGATGATCTGACAAAAAAGGGGCTTATTTGGGCTGCAAGCTGAGAAAATGGACCTTATAACATTTGCAAAAATTGAAGATCCATACCAATATGTACATTCTCATAATTGCATTTGGGTCTAATCCTTTTGCTGATTTTATTAAGTTCACGTTATTGACAATATAGTAAACGGCATCGGTCCAGCTCAGACAGTAACAAACTAGGATGGTCATAAGGTGGGGTGCATTTCAATTTTGACAAGTGCTTATCCTGAACAGTCTACACACTCATACAGCCTGAAAATAATTTAATTTGTGTTGTAGGATCAATTTATGTTTCACAAACTGTATGGCGAACATCATAGACTGATCAAATTGGTACAATTATGGCTTTAGCTTGTGTTAATTCTGAATAACTGCATCACTACTACACCCTGATTTATTAACATTCAACATGCGTGAAAGCAAATCAAGGATTATTCACAGCCTGCAGGGCCAAAATATGAATGAAAATGGAAATTTCCGACCTACAAGAAAATGTGGCCTGTCAGCACACAAATGCCAGGGATTCCGCTGGCGATCGCCACTTTCGCAATTGGCGATAAAAATAAACAATTGCCGATAAACTAGATGGCCGCGGCCTGCATGTCGCGCCTTGTGGCGAGGCATGGACACTAAAAAAAAAGATATAGTATAACGAAAAACTTTAACCAAAAAACTAAACCAAACAAGAGGGCCATGATGGCCCTAATTCGCTCACCTGACTCCATGAACACCAGAGGAGAATGTGACATTGAGTTCATGTGTTTTAAAAAAATTGTGCTATTTTTAGATGGCGGTCATCTTGGATTAAGCGATGACTCTCATTTTACAAAATCTGAAAATGCTTCACCCAGCATCGGCCATGTGGTTCCTGAGAAAAAGACGTTAAAAATCTTGAATAAATGGACCTTTTGGTGGCCATCATGGATGACATAATCATCCGATTCCGACAAATATTGCACCAGAGTGATCGCCTCATTGATACCTTCAATTTGATATATGACATGACCATATTCGGTCAAATATAAAATTTGACCCTACTTTGGCCCCATGGGCCACGCCCATTTTTGACCCTGGGGTCACCATTTTAACAACTTTCAAAGAGCAATGTACATCGATCATTCCTACCAAGTTTCGTCGAAATCCGGCTAGCGGTTCATGAGAAGATTTTTAAGAATTTATGCTATTTTTAGACGGCGGCCATCTTGGATTAGCGATGACCTCCATTTTAACAAATCTGAAAAGGCTTCACCCATGGACCATAACTTTTAAGTTTGGCTACCATGGGCCAAGCGGTTCATGTGAAGAAGAATTTTGAAATCTCTAATAAAAGAACGACCTTTTGACATTTCGGCGGCCATCTTGGATGACATAACAATCCGATTTCGACAAAAAATGTACCAGAGTGATCGCCTCATTGATACCTTCGATTTGATATATAACATGACCATATTCGGTCAAAAATAAAATTTGACCCCATGGGCCACGCCCATTTTTGACCCCGGGGTCACCATTTTAACAAATTTGAAAGAGCATTGTACATCGATCATTCCTACCAAGTTTCGTCGAAATCCGGCTAGCGGTTCATGAGAAGATTTTTTAAGAATTTATGCTATTTTTAGACGGCGGCCATCTTGGATTAGCGATGACCTCCATTTTAACAAATCTGAAAAGGCTTCACACATGGACCATAACTTTTAAGTTTGGCTACCATGGGCCAAGCGGTTCATGTGAAGAAGAATTTTGAAATCTCTAATAAAAGAACGACCTTTTGACCTTTCGGCGGCCATCTTGGATGACATAACAATCCGATTTCGACAAAAAATGCACCAGAGTGATCGCCTCATTGATACCTTCAATTTGATATATGAAATGACCATATTCGGTCAAAAATAAAATTTGACATCAATTTGACCCCACGGGCAACGCCCATTTTTGACCCTGGGGTCACCATTTTAACAACTTTGAAAGAGCAATGTACATCGATCATTCCTACCAAGTTTTGTCGAAATCCGGTTGGCGGTTCTTGAGAAGAAGATTTTTTAAGAATTTGTGATATTTTTAGACGGCGGCCATCTTGGATTACGTAATGACGTCATTTTAACAATTTTGTAATCCCCCTACCTAAGGACCATGACCATGAAGTTTGGTGACTATAGTCCCAATGGTTACCGAGGAGAAGACGTTTGAAAATGTTCACGGACGACGACGGACGACGGACACATTGCGGTAACAATAGCTCACATGAGCTTCGCTCAGGTGAGCTAAAAACTTAACCAAAAACTTTAACCAAAAAACTTAACCAAAAACTTCAAAGTAATTTGACCTTGACATTGGGCACAGGGGCAGCACGGGAGGGGGGTAGAATGAAAATATAGATGATGATAAACACCTATGTGAAGTTTCAAGGTAATGGGCAAAGCAGTTGCAGAGATATAGTATAACAAAAAACTTTAACCAAAAAACTTAACCAAAAACCTTAACCAAAAACTTTAACCAAAAAACTTAACCAAAAAACTTAACCAAAAACTTTAACCAAAGAACTTAACCAAAAACTTCAAAGTAATTTGACCTTGACATTGGGCACAGGGGCCGCACAGGAGGGGGGTAGAATGAAAATATAGATGATGATAAACTACCCATATGAAGTTTCAAGGTTTAATAAAAGGGCAATGCATTGCAAAGATGTAGTACAACGAAAAACTTTAACCAAAAAACTTAAGTAATTTGACCTTGACATTGGGCACAGGGGCGGCCGCACAGGAGGGGGTGGTAGAATGAAAATATAGATGATGTTAAACACAATTTGGAAGTTTTCAAGGTATGGGAATGCAGTTGCAAAGATATATAGTATAATGAAAAACTTAACCAAAAAAACTTAACCAAAAAACTTAACCAAAAACTTTAACCAAAGAACTTAACCAAAAACTTTAACCAAAAAACTTAACCAAAAACTTAACCAAAAACTTCAAAGTAATTTGACCTTGACATTGGGCACAGGGGCCGCACAGGAGGGGGTAGAATGAAAATATAGATGATGATAAACACCCATATGAAGTTTCAAGGTAATGGGCAAAGCAGTTGTAGAGATATAGTATAACGAAAAACAAATTTAACCAAAAAACTTAACAAAAAACAAAAAATTAACCAAAAACATTAACCAAAAAACTTAACCAAAAACTTCAAAGTAATTTGACCTTGACATTGGGCACAGGGGCCGCACGGGATGGGGGTAGAATGAAAATATAGATGATGATAAACACCCATGTGAAGTTTCAAGGTAATGGGCAAAGCAGTTGCAGAGATATAGTATAACGAAAAACTTTAACCAAAAAACTTAACCAAAAAACAAAAAACTTAACCAAAAACTTTAACCAAAGAATTTAACCAAAAACTTTAACCAAAAAACTTAACCAAACAACTTAACCAAAAAACTTAACCAAAAACTTTAACCAAAGAACTTAACCAAAAACTTTAACCAAAAAACTTAACCTTACAGCTTAACCAAAAACTTTAACCGGACACACGTACGTACGTATGTACGTACGCCAAACGGCCGACTATATCGCGCTTTCCGCAAGTGGGCGCGACAAAAACTATATATTCAATCCTGAAATCAGAATAATCCTGATTTGATGCCAGGTCCTTGCCACACCAGAATCACTTGGCCCCCTCCCAAAAGCAGTAGGATCAGTAATAATCTTACTACTTTTATAATGGGCAATAACCCAATTCAACTCCCATGTAACAAAAGAGCCAAAGATAAAAACTTACCTTGAGGGCCAAACCAGGCAAATTGTAATTCCAATAAGGAGGAACCCCTACCATTAATTTACGCCGTCACGTTCGCCCAACCAACCAACCACAATAAGCATAGTGTATTTCTAACACATACCGGAGAAAATCTGAGAAGACTGGGACACACTCCTCCTCTTCGGTGAGTGATATTTCTGGCTGGTGTGATTCCCGCCATCTCTCCTCACTCAGCATCGCCCTGGGGACACACAGGGCGAGAATCATAATGTTATTTAACTTAAGCACTGAAATTACAATAAAACAGAGTCAATAATGAAAGACAGTGACGTTACCCGGCGCCATGCACCTTTATTACACCAGATCACTAGGCCCCAGATGTGAATCACTAAGATTCACCAATAAAGGTACATGCCCAGTCAGTAGGCACAAAATGTTCTTTATAGGAATTAAATAAGCGTATAATTGCGTCACTATTCCACCACTATTCTAAAGATTATGAGTGCCCACAACACAGATATAATCATTTAGTAATACATACATATGTATTTATTTTACCGATAGTGACTCACGGTGGTATCAGGCTATTTTCATATGCAAATGAGGCATGATATATTTTAATTATTTATGCCGATTAAATGCGTCACCTGAAAAAATCAGATTTTTCGACAAATTATAAAGTACATGTATGATCATTGCACACCAAAAATTAAATACAGATACAGTATTAATATCTTAACATTTGCCAGAAAATGCCAGAATATACAAAACTATATGTCTCCCTATATTCTAACCTACCGAGTGGGCATGTACCTTTAACTATAACCCATTACATGCGGAATACGCCTTTACGGGTATGATTTTTAAAAGATATTTTATTTTTGTTATTTCTCAAATGGTGGTCATGACATTATATTTATGATTTTCCCAAATGAAATGTGCATATCCTCAGTATGAAATGGGTTAAGGTACGAGTCCTTAAGGATGGATTAATTCTTCAGATACGCATATCATACTATACAGAAACATGTAAGGCCGATGGTGTAAGATTTCATTCCATATTGCATATGAGAATTTTCAAAATTGATTGCGAATAATTGCAATGTATTTTGTAAATGACTTTTGAAAAGTTGACAAAACATTTAGTGCATTATGAGTGAGCCCCACGTAGTGGAGCGAGTACGCTAAGGGGGGTCCGGGGGCATGCTCCGTCTGAAATTTTGTAAACCTACAAGGCCTGAAATGCACTATCCTGCATTTTAAGTCATTTAAATTCGGATTTCAACGGTGATAAATTCAGGGCGGATACAGAAATAATTGCAGGGGTGGGGGGTCTGTAATTACAATTCGGCATAGCCGACCTCCGGAAACGCGAAATTGTAAAGTTTGGGGGGGGGGGTCTGGGGGTCCTCCCCCAGGAAATTTTTAAATGCCAAATCGCCGCAGATGCGATTTCCTGACACCTAGGCCACGAAAAAAGTCATCCAACTATTCGAGTATTGTAGATTTTTTTATTATTTTTTTTGCCGGGAGCAGGGGTGGGGGGGGGTCCGGACCCCCTGGACCCCACCCCCTGTATCCGCGGCTGAAATTGTGACATTTTCATGCAAATTACCTGTATATTAATGCATTTCAAGATTTGTTGAGATTACTGTTTGAAAAATAGCGGACCTCTGCGAATTTAGGTGGGTGCGTACGCACCTGTCGGTCGCACCCCCCCTGCATACGGGCCTGACATGTACATGGATATTGATAAGACAATCTCCTACATTGACACTTATCTCTTAACACACATCCTATGTTTACAATTCCACAAGACAGCACAAGCTGATAAATTTTTAAAGCACGTGCAGACTGCATTCCACATTATCTCTGAAATATTTGCCAATTTTAAACATCATTTTATGAAATGTATTTTATTTAAAAATCAAACAAGACATACAAAGAGAAAAATGGCAATAATAAACTATTAAATAGATCTGAGATTATAAGGTTTGATCATGTCCAGCCGTGTGCAAACGTTTGCTGTGGCCCGAGGGAACGTTTGAACCCCAAGGCCGCGGGTTGAAACAGTTCCCTCGGGCCACAGCAAACATTTGCACATGGCTGGACATGATCAAACGTTATTGTTACATTTCCAACAAAAAACTGATGTAATTTGAGCATTATATTCAGTAATTTTAGTACTTTTGTAAATCGTCCCATTCACGTAGATAATTTTCGGTATGCATATTCCGGGGCCGCGTCATGAACGTCATGAAGTAGTGACGTCATGAAGGCACTTCCGCGTAATGACGTCATGAAGGCACTTCCATCACACGCGGCCCCGGAATGAGCATTGCCTAAAGTCATGTGCAAACAGCACGCGCTATTTGTTTGCATATATGTGCAAACAACGGAAACCATGTAACAATATATGGATTGAAGAGCTGAGATGACATTGACATCCACTGTAGACAAAGATTGACGCTCGTTACCAGCCTTCCAAGTACATGTTACATAGTCAGTCAATTTGATAATAGTGCCCAGTACAACGGTATCGGCTAATAACAGCGTTTTTTTTCGCTATATAATTGGGGCATATAAAAGGCACCTTCACATTTTTTGCAAACATCATGCTACATTGTAGTTTTTCACAATTTTGTCCAAAATCTTGTGCTTTTCTTGCAATTTATGCAATTATTTCACATTTTCCCCATTTTTTTCCACAATTTTGGCGAAAATGACCACCCGTACGCCTTCATCAGTGCCAACGAAAGCATTTGTATAAGTGCTCTCACGCTTGTTTGTAATCGTTGTAAAATAAATAAAGTTTAAACTTTGTTTTTTAAGGCTTTCCAAACAAGTTCAAATGTCATTATCATGCCCATATTTACCCTTTCACGCCTATGTAACTGGAATTTTCATATGTGCATTTTTCAACCAATCAAATCATTACAAAATGATTTTCAGACTAGTCCATTTATGAACAAGAAATGCGTCTGTTGAACGCGGATGCCACCTGCAGCATATTTGAGAAACTGTGACAAAGTGGTTAACCGAAAAGTGTGACGGACGGACGGACGACGGACGGTCCAAACACTATATGCCACCCGTTTCTTCGAAACCCGGTGGCATAAAAAGGGGTGTTTTTGCTCTCAAAAATATGAAAATTACATGTACTTGCAAAAAGTACAGATCCTGATGAGACGGCTTGTAATGATCCGGCTCATCTGGATCTACATTTTTTGCCAATACCAGTATATAGGCCTGTAGTGTTGAATTATCAACTATTGTGTGTTACAGTTGATATTTTTTACTGGGAGTACACGAAGGCGATGGAGAACAACTATCACAAGGATCTTGCCCTCTTTCACCATTCACCCCTACATAACTGGAACCAATTGCAACCAATCCAATCATAACAAAATTAGTCCATTTATGAAAAGGGGCTGTTTTTGTTCTCAAAAATATGAAAATTACTTGCAAAAAGTGCAGATCCTGATGAGACGGCTCGTCACACTTAAAAACACAAATATTTCAAACCTTTAACGCAAATTTCGAAGTAATCTGACCTTGACCTTGGACATGAAGGCCATACCACACCCCCATGTGGTATGGAATGAAAATATGGATGATGATAAGGAAGTAGATGTATATGTTTGAGGTCAATCTGAGTTACTGTTACAGAGATAATGCGTACCAGAAAACTTTAACGCAAATGGGATGGACAGACGAACAAATGACGGAATGACAAAAACTATATACCCCTTGACATACTTCGTAATGGGTCCCAAATGTGGCTGTGACTGGTGAAATGGGGCTTATGGCCTTTGTGGCCAGTGTAGTTCGAGACCTACCTGCACAGCCTGATCAGTGACTACACTGCTCACCATTTAGTCGGTGAAACACCTCAGTCTTGCATCTAACAATGCATAGATCATTATCAGGCTACAAGAGTACGCTAGCCGACCAAAAGCTAGACTGGTCTCAAATACCATAAGCCCCATTTCTCAAGTCATGGTCTCAAATATAGACATACTCAAACACTTCACTACAGGTGATGAGCATGAACTTGTGTGCAAAGAAATGTTCGTCTCCCACTCGTAGGATGATGTCACTGAACAGCTCCGAATTGTATAGCATCGCAAATCTGGCCACGAAGCTCTCGTCATTGTGCACAATCTCCAGTGTGGGATCATCTGGAAAATAGAATGTTGCGACAATATATGGATATCTGATACAAGGGATACAAACAATGTACGGAAGCCATCAAAATATGACATAGAGGTTGAATAGTGATGTTAAACAGTAATCATGAAACAGTATTTGACTGAATGCAGTAGATCCAAACAACTTTATACTTTGAGGGAGTAATCATTTATTTTTCCCGAAATGCATTATGTCATATAGAACTAACAACTGCATATATGTGATGATTAAAAGCATGCAGAATTATTATACTGAATTTATTACATTATCACAGCCAAATTGGCTGTGATAATGTAATAAATTCAATATAATAAAAATTAATAAATTTATCCTAAAATTGAAAATTTCTCCCTCAAAGTATACTTTGCTAGATAAGTATACTTTGCAATGTTGGTGAAATAGGCTACAGATTTGTTCAATCATTACCTCGGCACTGCACATCGGTTTATCATGATACTTTGTGGTCTTATTTTGTTGAGGCTGTGCACAGCTGACATTTTACATGGAACCATTCAACTGTAACTATGTATGGACCGGAAATAGTGAAACCATACTTGGCCAACTTACATGTGCTTATTCAATATCAATCAACTTGATGTTTATAGCATCCGCTCAAATGTTTTGTTTTAAACGTAGATTTGATAGAAAAAAAATTGTTTAGAAATATTGATGTGCTTGTTTAAAAACTGTACGGTTTCTTGTCGCCGAGTATACATGCATTTAATATTCTGGATAACCACGCAAAATATTTGAATTCCGCCAGGGAAGCAGTGTCGTGCCTGCCGAGGCATTTGACCGTAACATGATCATGGGCATGTGCTAAAGTAAGCTTCACAAAAACTGTCAGAGAAGGTGCATGCTTAAAACACGAAAAGGTCATGGTTGAAGAAAATTACCACAACCAGGTGAAGGTCAAAATGGTCAAGGTCATGTTAATGGTGGCATGAGTGTGTTCCAAATGCTTATATGTATCAACTTTCCAAACATTGAAGCAATCCATCAAGTAACATTAATGTTATAAGATGAAGAAGAAACTTGTACAAACTTTTTGACGCAAAAAATGACTAAGTGTTTCTGCAAAAATGTGAAAGTACAAAAGGTCAAGGTCATGTTAATTGCGGCATGAGTGTGTTCCAAATGCTTACATGTATGAAGTGTCCAAACATTGAAGCAATCCGTTAAGTATTATTAAAGTTATACTATGATGAAGAAGCTTGTAGAAACTTTTTGATGCAAAAAAAATGGCTAAGTGTTTCCGCAAAAATGTGAAGGTAAAAAAGGTCAAGGTTATGTTAATGGCGGCATGAGTGTGTTCCAAATGCTCACATGTATCATTGTCCAAATATTGAAGCAATCAGTCAAGCAATATTAAAAGTTATACAATGATGACGAAGCTTGTACAAACTTTTGAACATTTCAGACAACGACGGAAAAAGCGGCGACTATAATCGCGCCTTCTGCTATGCAGTCGCGACAATAAATTTATACCATGCCATAAAACGTGATCTGTCAATGTATCAGATCATTTGCTACATCAAGATTGCATTTTAGTGATACACATAGATCAGATATGATCAGAGCTGAGAATTAATTACAAGCATTTTGAGTGGTCATACACAATATTGAATGCATGGAAATTGTTCTAAAATTTAATATTTCATGAAAGAGCAAAATGACAACGAAAACAATGAGTTTATTTGGGATTCTGGTAAGGTTAAATCCTGATTGTTAAATTACCCATCGCATGCTGCCACCTGTGAAAACCCTGGGTATACTCGCATACTAAATATGGACGAAAAGTGAAACAGAACGCGAATGGGTTTAACGACCCAGCAACAGCTAAGGCCATATAGAGACGGGACCATAGTTTAAAGCCTCATCTGACAGACTAGTGGGATCGAAATACTATGCAAGTATTTTTTATTCCTAGGGTGAGGATTGAAATCACAACCTCCAGGTATTGGAGTTGTCTGCCATATCCTCTTGGCCACGGCCCATCCCTAAATATGGAAGAAAGCAGAATAGGAACATTCACTAGTTAGTTTAACTCATGTATATGTCTTAGCCAAATACATGTATATGTTCTTCTTAAAATATGAACTTGATGTTCCGAGCCTAATTGGCTAAAACGCAAACTGCTTAATTTTTAGCACAGAATTAACTTTATTTGTGTCAATTATTTATAGATATTTGTGACCAACTTGGCACCATGTACCTGCCCTATTCTGTGTTGAATCATCAGGATCCAGTGAAGACCGTGCTTGACTTGCCATTCTCTTATTTCCTCCAAATGGCTCTGCTGCAACATACAAGATTGAGGATTAAAGCTTGATATGTAGCATTCATAAATGTATAATTCCAGCACAAAAATATTTACACAGTTCCCTAACATTTGATTGGCCCGTAGCAAGTATCTGTCCAAAATTTATATCCCACTAAACTCCCACGCCAAACTACTTTCCGTAACCGGGAGGTGCAGTTAAAATCATTCTTAAGAAAACGGAAAATAAACACATTTTCTTGATGAATTTATTTCAAATTCTGGAATTATAAGGAATGAATGGCCTTTTTGTGGAATTTATCGGGGATATAAACTTGGAAAAGTCGCGGGAATACTGGACGAGGCCTTCCGGCCTTCGTCCAGTATTCCCGCGACTTTTCCAAGTTTATACCCCAATAAATTCCACAAAAAGGCCATTCATTCCTATAGTATGTGACTGGAGAACTGGGGCTTACCGGATTTGCGATAAAGCTGGAGGGTAGCGGAAGTGATTGGGCCATAGTGCTATGTCTAAATACTTAATAGTGTTGTCTTCACTGCCAATATTAATATTGCAAAGTATGAATGTGAACGTCCAGCTGATTATCACTAAATTTTAGTGCGCAAAATGGAAGCCTTATCTCATAAATATATACCATTAGCTGTAGTGTAGTGGTATACAGCAACCCATTGCCTATAAAGCAGAAAACGTGCAACTGCTGTTGACACAAACTGTATCTAACAATCTGACAATGACATAGCTTATCAATATCAAAATAATTATGATGGAGTGTCTAGTTTTTGTGGTATAAACATTTAAACAACTGACAGTTGTTAGAAAACATAGTTTTTCAGTTTATATTTAATTTAATTACCGGTAGGATAACGAAAATTTGATTCGATGTTGCATGCATTAAAAATGTGCATAACCACATGAAAACCTTATTATGACATGTTGTAACCCATTTAATAAATGTGATATGACACACGTGTAATAACACCTGCAGCGAATTTGATTGGCTGGCCGCATCACCTAAATTACATATTCATATTATGCGCCAACGTTATGGAAAACGAACAAAACCAAGATTTTCCAAATGACGTCCCTAATGGCGCGACAAAGCAATGATGTTTTGAAGTGTCCATAACTCAGTAAAATCAATACAATTGTTAAGGACCCGTTCTATAGATGATCATCGTTTGACTCAAAGATAATTGCTTCGTAAATGTGATAGAATATATGTATAATATATATGTGAATACTGCCTCGTTACTGTATCAAATACGGCACATGGAATGGCCAAGTCGGCCAACTTTGTGTGTTCCAGCCATTGGCCAATTTCACCTTTTCTGCCGTTTGACAAAGAACTCAAAATGTGAAGTAGAACATATGATATGATGTGGCTAATCACATGTAGAAAAGCCAGGAGAAGGGACTCCTATCAATTATATTACACCAAACTGTAAAATATGTCAGTTTTCTGGACAGGTTTGTGCCCGTGTTTTTAAAAACATGAACCACCATTATAAGTAGCCTCATACACAGAAAATAGTACAGTGTATCTCTTTTACCTGGCCAACCACACAACACATACCATATAAACCCACTACTGTACTCTCTTATTAGCTATCAAATCCAGTGACATGTAAGCAGTTACCCGAGTGTATTGCCCGTGTCTACTCACCTACTATGCGAGTAGATATGGCTTTACCTATGGGTAACGTGCACATTAACAGTAGGCTATGCATTAGATTGAAAAAATTATTTTAAGATTGAGGGGAGGAATTCTCAGATATCTCTTCTTTTGTATAGTTTGCTGGCATAATATTTATAGCTTGCCGTTGTCATATTTGTCTATTATGTATTGCACCAAATTTTATTTGGTTGACTGTCATATTATTTGCTGTATGTGTCAAATGCACGAAGTGGTGAAACTGTACGGTGGCTTGTAAATACAAAGATGGCGGAGATGGAAACTCAATGTTCCTTATAGTATACATTAACAAGGCAATATTCACACGTTATATTCATATATCACATCACTATTATGAAGCAATTATCATTGAAGTCAAGTCTATGACCTAATTCCTTAAACTGTGCTCCAGTTAGGTAATATGAAGTGTTTGCAAAGAACGGGAACCTATAATATGGCATATTTGTAAGATATTCATTACTAGTATTAACACTATTTTTCTTGGTGGATCTTTTCAACTCGATGCGAAAATAGTCAATGGCGTCTTCTGACTGAAGCGTATCCGATAACTCAAACTCGTTTCCATTTGATACTATATTTATGAAACTTGTCAGCAATTGTATGCAGCTCGCCACATGGCTCGGTGCATAAATTGTGCTTCACTAGTTCACTAGTTTCATAAATATCATATCAAATGGAAACTCTTTTGAGATCCTCTATGTATCACTTGTTGAACAGCGATATGCTGGTCTGTACAAGACGGACACATATAAAAACATGTTACATTATGTATTTCTTGAACAGCGCTATGCTGGTCTGTACAAGACGGACACATATAAAACATGTTACATGCCCTATATCTTAACAATTACTGGTACTGTTTTCCCATCATCCAGCTTATTTCATTTGTTTATTTGGAGATTAAATTTGGATACAGCTGGACATCAGAATTGGTCATCTGGGAGATCTAAAGAAAGGAGATTAGGAGAAAATATGGGAAAACCTCCCATGTAAGCCTGACAAGCCATCCAATATAGAACGTAAATATAGAACAATAAAGGACAAAAAAAAAGGAAATCTCACAAAACTTGGTGTGCTCTTGTCTGTTTAAAATACTAGCCAGTCTATGTGAAAATGTGAAGTAGCTATACCATCATATAATTAAACAAGAAACAAGGCAAAGCCACGAAGGCCAGGTTTTTTCCAAGCATGGACACTTGGATAACATAATTATACCCACTTTTTGTAGACTAGATGGCCGTGGCCTGCATGTCGCGCCTTGGGGCGAGGCATGGACACTAAAAAAATAGATATAGTAGATGGAAAAAGTTTAAGGAAAAAACATTAACCGGACACACGGACGTACGGACGGACGGACGTATGCCAAAATGCTGACGATATCGCGCTTTCCGCAAGCGGGTGCGACAATGATGATAAACACCCATGTGAAGTATCAAGGTAATGGGTGAAGCAGTTGCAGAGATATAGTACACGAAAAAACATTAACAAATAAATTCAAAGTAATTTGACCTTGACATTGCGCACAGGGGCCGCACGGTTGGGGGTTAGAGTGAAAATATGGACGATGATAAACACCCATGTGAAGTTTCAAGGTAATGAGCGAAGCAGTTGCAGAGATATAGTATAACAAAAAAGTTTTAACCAAAAAATTTAACCAGACGTACGTTAAAAAGTTAACGTTGAAAATGGCTAAGTCAATTATGTAGAAATAATAGGTGAAGGTAAAAAAATGGTCACATGTTGGATAGTTGTATGTGGTAGGCACCCCTTGGTTATGAAGCTGTGAAAGTTTGGTGGTCCTAGGTGGTACAGTACCAAAGAAATGGACTTAAACACGAAAACTTAACATTGTAAACGCGAATAGTTAACATTGAAAATGGCTAAGTCGACTGCGCGGAAAAAATGGGTCAAGTTAAAAACAAGAAACGAGGCAAAGCCACGAAGGCCAGGTTTTTTCCAAGCATAGACACTTGGATAACATAATTATACCCACTTTTTGTAGACTAGATGGCCGTGGCCTGCATGTCGCGCCTTGGGGCGAGGCATGGACACTAAAAAAATAGATATAGTAGATGGAAAAACTTTAACCAAAAAACTTTAACCGGACACACGGACGAACGGACGGACGTATGCCAAAATGCCGACGATATCGCGCTTTCCGCAAGCAGGTGCGACAATGATGATAAACACCCAATGTGAAGTATCAAGGATTGGGTGAAGCAGTTGCAGAGATATAGTACACAAAAAAAAACTTTAACAAAAAAATTCAAAGTAATTTGACCTTGACATTGGGCACAGGATCGCGCTTTCCGCAAGCAGGTGCGACAATGATGATAAACACCCATGTGAAGTATCAAGGTATTGGGTGAAGCAGTTGCAGAGATATAGTACACAAAAAAACTTCAACAAAAAAATTCAAAGTAATTGACCTTGACATTGGGCACAGGATCGCGCTTTCCGCAAGCAGGTGCGACAATGATGATAAACACCCATGTGAAGTATCAAGGTATTGGGTGAAGCAGTTGCAGAGATATAGTAACACGAAAAAAACTTAACAAAATTCAAAGTAATTTGAACTTGACATAGGGCACAGGATCGCAGCTTTCCGCAAGCAGGTGCGACAAGATGATAAACACCCATGTGAAGTATCAAGGTATTGGGTGAAGCAGTTGCAGAGATATAGTACACGAAAAAACTTTAACAAAAAAATTCAAAGTAATTTGAACTTGACATAGGGCACAGGATCGCGCTTTCCGCAAGCAGGTGCGACAATGATGATAAACACCCATGTGAAGTATCAAGGTATTGGGTGAAGCAGTTGCAGAGATATAGTACACGAAAAAACTTTAACAAAAAATTCAAAGTAATTTGACCTTGACATTGGGCACAGGATCACGCTTTCCGCAAGCAGGTGCAACAATGATGATAAACACCCATGTGAAGTATCAAGGTATTGGGTGAAGCAGTTGCAGAGATATAGTACAACAAAATACTTTAACAAAAAAATTCAAAGTAATTTGACCTTGACATTGGGCACAGGATCGCGCTTTCCGCAAGCAGGTGCGACAATGATGATAAACACCCATGTGAAGTATCAAGGGATTGGGTGAAGCAGTTGCAGAGATATAGTACACAAAAAAACTTTAACAAAAAAATTCAAAGTAATTTGACCTTGACATTGGGCACAGGATCGCGCTTTCCGCAAGCAGGTGCGACAATGATGATAAACACTCATGTGAAGTATCAAGGTATTGGGTGAAGCAGTTGCAGAGATATAGTACACGAAAAAACTTTAACAAAAAAATTCAAAGTAATTTGACCTTGACATTGGGCACAGGATCACGCTTTCCGCAAGCAGGTGCAACAATGATGATAAACACCCATGTGAAGTATCAAGGTATTGGTGAAGCAGTTGCAGAGATATAGTACACGAAAATACTTTAACAAAAAAAATAAAAAAATTCAAAGTAATTTGACCTTGACATTGGGCACAGGATCGCGCTTTCCGCAAGCAGGTGCGACAATGATGATAAACACCCATGTGAAGTATCAAGGTATTGGGTGAAGCAGTTGCAGAGATATAGTACACGAAAAAACTTCAACAAAAAAATTCAAAGTAATTTGACCTTGACATTGGGCACAGGATCGAGCTTTCCGCAAGCAGTGCGACAATGATGATACACCCATGTGTATCAAGGTATTGGTGAAGCAGTTGCAGAGATATAGTACACAAAAAAACTTTAACAAAAAAATTCAAAGTAATTTGACCTTGACATTGGGCACAGGATCGCGCTTTCCGCAAGCAGATGCGACAATGATGATAAACACCCATGTGAAGTATCAAGGTATTGGGTGAAGCATTGCAGAGATATAGTACAACGAAAAAACTTTAACAAAAAAATTCAAAGTAATTTGACCTTGACATTGGGCACAGGATCACGCTTTCCGCAAGCAGGTGCAACAATGATGATAAACACCCATGTGAAATATCAAGGTATTGGGTGAAGCAGTTGCAGAGATATAGTACACGAAAATACTTTAACAAAAAAATTCAAAGTAATTTGAACCTTGACATTGGGCACAGGATCGCGCTTTCCGCAAGCAGGTGCGACAATGATGAACACCCAGTGAAGTATCAAAGTATTGGTGAAGCAGTTGCAGAGATATAGTACACAAAAAAACTTTAACAAAAAAATTCAAAGTAATTTGACCTTGACATTGGGCACAGGATCGCGCTTTCCGCAAGCAGGTGCGACAATGATGATAAACACCCATGTGAAGTATCAAGGTATTGGGTGAAGCAGTTGCAGAGATATAGTACAACGAAAAAACTCAACAAAAAAATTCAAAGTAATTTGACCTTGACATTGGGCACAGGATCGCGCTTTCCGCAAGCAGTGCGACAATGATGATAAACACCCATGTAAAGTATCAAGGTATTGGGTGAAGCAGTTGCAGAGATATAGTACAACGAAAAAACTTTAACAAAAAAATTCAAAGTAATTTGACCTTGACATTGCACAGATCGCGCTTTTCCGCAAGCAGGTGCGACAATGATGATAAACACCCATGTGAAGTATCAAGGTATTGGGTGAAGCAGTTGCAGAGATATAGTACACGAAAATACTTTAACAAAAAAATTCAAAGTAATTTGACCTTGCATTGGCACAGGATCGCGCTTTCCGCAAGCAGGTGCGACAATGATGATAAACACCCATGTGAAGTATCAAGTATTGGGTGAAGCAGTTGCAGAGATATAGTACACAAAAAACTTTAACAAAAAAATTCAAAGTAATTTGAACTTGACATAGGGCACAGGATCGCGCTTTCCGCAAGCAGGTGCGACAATGATGATAAACAACCCATGTGAAGTATCAAGGTATTGGGTGAAGCAGTTGCAGAGATATAGTACACGAAAAAACTTTAACAAAAAAAATCAAAGTAATTTGAACTTGACATGGGCACAGGATCGCGCTTTCCGCAAGCAGGTGCGACAATGATGATAAACACCCATGTGAAGTATCAAGGTATTGGGTGAAGCAGTTGCAGAGATATAGTACACGAAAAAACTTTAACAAAAAAATTCAAAGTAATGACCTTGACATTGGGCACAGGATCACGCTTTCCGCAAGCAGGTGCAACAATGATGTAAACACCCATGTGAAATATCAAGGTATTGGTGAAGCAGTTGCAGAGATATAGTACACGAAAATACTTTAACAAAAAAATTCAAAGTAAATTTGACCTTGACATTGGGCACAGGATCGCGCTTTCCGCAAGCAGGTGCGACAATGATGATAAACACCCATGTGAAGTATCAAGGTATTGTGTGAAGCAGTTGCGAGATATAGTACACAAAAAAACTTTAACAAAAAAATTCAAAGTAATTTGACTTGACATTGGGCACAGGATCGCGCTTTCCGCAAGCAGGTGCGACAATGATGATAAACACCCATGTGAAGTATCAAGGTATTGGGTGAAGCAGTTGCAGAGATATAGTACACGAAAAAACTTCAACAAAAAAATTCAAAGTAATTTGACCTTGACATTGGGCACAGGATCGCGCTTTCCGCAAGCAGGTGCGACAATGATGATAAACACCCATGTGAAGTATCAAGGTATTGGTGAAGCAGTTGCAGAGATATAGTACACGAAAAAAGAAAAAACTTTAACAAAAAAATTCAAAGTAATTTGAACTTGACATAGGGCACAGGATCGCGCTTTCCGCAAGCAGGTGCGACAATGATGATAAACACCCATGTGAAGTATCAAGGTATTGGGTGAAGCAGTTGCAGAGATATATACACGAAAAAACTTTAACAAAAAAATTAAAAGTAATTTGAACTTGACATAGGGCACAGGATCGCGCTTTCCGCAAGCAGGTGCGACAATGATGATAAACACCCATGTGAAGTATCAAGGTATTGGGTGAAGCAGTTGCAGAGATATAGTACACGAAAAAACTTTAACAAAAAAATTCAAAGTAATTTGACCTTGACATTGGGCACAGGATCACGCTTTCCGCAAGCAGGTGCAACAATGATGATAAACACCCATGTGAAGTATCAAGGTATTGGGTGAAGCAGTTGCAGAGATATACATGTAGTACACGAAAATACTTTAACAAAAAAATTCAAAGTAATTTGACCTTGACATTGGGCACAGGATCGCGCTTTCCGCAAGCAGGTGCGACAATGATGATAAACACCCATGTGAAGTATCAAGGTATTGGGTGAAGCAGTTGCAGAGATATAGTACACAAAAAAACTTTAACAAAAAATTCAAAGTAATTTGACCTTGACATTGGGCACAGGATCGCGCTTTCCGCAAGCAGGTGCGACAATGATGATAAACACCCATGTGAAGTAACAAGGTATTGGGTGAAGCAGTTGCAGAGATATAGTACACAAAAAAACTTTAACAAAAAAATTCAAAGTAATTTAGACCTTGACATTGGGCACACGGATCGCGCTTTCCGCAAGCAGGTGCGACAATGATGATAAACACCCATGAAGTATCAAGTATTGGTGAAGCAGTTGCAGAGATATAGTACACGAAAAAACTTTAACAAAAAAATTCAAAGTAATTTGAACTTGACATAGGGCACAGGATCGCGCTTATTTCCGCAAGCAGGTGCGACAATGATGATAAACACCCATGTGAAGTATCAAGGTATTGGGTGAAGCAGTTGCAGAGAATATAGTACACGAAAAAACTTTAACAAAAAAAATCAAAGTAATTTGAACTTGACATAGGGCACAGGATCGCGCTTCCGCAAGCAGGTGCGACAATGATGATAAACACCCATGTGAAGTATCAAGGTATTGGGTGAGCAGTTGCAGAGATATAGTACACGAAAAAACTTAACAAAAAAATTCAAAGTAATTTGACCTTGACATTGGGCACAGGATCGCGCTTTCCGCAAGCAGGTGCGACAATGATGATAAACACCCATGTGAAGTATCAAGGTATTGGGTGAAGCAGTTGCAGAGATATAGTACACAAAAAAACTTTAACAAAAAAAAAAAAAATTCAAAGTAATTTGACCTTGACATTGGGCACAGGATCGCGCTTTCCGCAAGCAGATGCACAATGATGATGAAACACATGGATGGACCCACCCTGTGAAGTATGGAAAAAAAACAATTGGATGGATAAAACAACCCAGGGTGTGAATGTATCAAGGTATTGTTGAAGCAGTTTGGGCAGAGATATAGTACACGAAAAAAACTTTTTAACAAAAAAATCAAAGTAATTTGAAGCTTGACATAGGGCACAGGATGCGCGTGTTTCCCGCAAGCAGGTGCGACAACTGATGATAAACCATGTCCCAGTTGAAGTATCAAGGTAATTGGGTTGAATTGCGAGTGCAGAGAATATAGTACACGAAAAAAAACTTTAACAAAAAAATTCAAACAAGTAATTTGACCTTGACATTGGGCACAGGATCACGCTTTCCGCAAGCGAGGTGAAGCAATCAATGATGATAAACACCCATGAATGACGTATCTAAGGTATTGGGTGAAGCAGTATTTTGCAGAGATAGTACACGTAACATTTCGAAAATTTACTTTTGAAAAAACTTTAACAAAAAAATTCAAAGTAATTTGACCTTGACTTGGGCACAAGGAATTCGCGCTTTCCGACAAGCAGGTGCGACCCAATGATGATAAACACCCATGTGAAGTATCAAGGTATTGGGTTGAAGCAGTTGCAGAGATATAGTACACGAAAAAAACTTTAACAAAAAAAAATCAAGAAAGTAATTTGACCTTGACATTGGGCACAGGGGCCGCACGGTTGGGGGTTAGAATGAAAATATGGATGATGATAAACACCCATGTGAAGTTTCAAGGTAATGAGCGAAGCAGTTGCAGAGATATAGTATAACGAAAAAGTTTTAACCAAAAAATTTTAAGCAGACGTACGTTAAAAAGTTAACGTTGAAAATGGCTAAGTCAATTACATAGAAATAATAGGTGAAGGTAAAAAAATGGTCACATGTTGGATAGTTGTATGTGGTAGGCACCCCTTGGTTATGAAGCTGTGAAAGTTTGGTGGTCCTAGGTGGTACAATACCAAAGAAATGGACTTAAACACGAAAACTTAACATTGTAAACGCGAAAACTTAACATTGAAAATGGCTAAGTCGACTGCGCGGAAAAAATGGGTGAAGTTAAAAAAAAAAGTAACATGTTGGATAGTGATATGTGGTGGGTACCCCTTGATTATGAAGCTGTGAAAGTTTGGTGGTCCTAGGTGGTACAGTACCAAAGAAATGGACTCAAACACGAAAACTTAACATTGTAAACGCGAAAACTTAACATTAAAAATGGCTAAGTCGACTACGCGGAAAAAAGGGGAAGTTAAAAAAAAATAACAGTTGGATGTGATATGTGCACGTGGATATGAAGGCCTGTGAGCTGTGATTGTTGTGCTGGGTGATTCGGTGGATATGAGTTGCACTGATTATGAAAAAAAAAGCTGTGAGTTTGTGCTAGTTGGTACAGTAACAAAGAAATGGACTCAAACACGAAAACTTAACATTGATTGTGGACGCCGCCGCCGCCTGCCCGCCCGGCTTTCGCCAATCCAATAGCCTGGATTTTTTTTCAAAAAACCTGGCTAAAAATCTAAATATAGGAAGAAATATTCATAATATATAAATTGTTTTATTACTATCAGTCCAATGAGTTTGGAGTGAACTTTAGGGAGGATATCGCATATCTACCCAGGTTGGTCAGATTACCGGCAATATGTAAACCAGTATAGCCCGGATCATAATAGATATTTACCCAGGATAGTGGGACTACCGGAAATATATACACCAGTGTAGTCCCTGATCATAATGGACATTTACCATGTGTTTTAATGCACCAGAAATCCCGCCTTTCTCCCAGAGTTACCTTCACTATTGTAAAACCATATAAGTTCTAAAAGCTTAAATACATAATTATAATTTGTATTTTACAATTCATGACAAGTATATACTAGTGTTGGTATAATTCCGTATGGCATTGCTTTTGAATGTTCGCATCAATGTTGCATCAACGAGTGCGTCAGTTACTGCACACAGATACTTTATGGGAGCTAAGCACCTGGAAAGTGTCAATAAATTTGCTAATTCGTCCCGAGTTTTCATTGGCTATTGGTCATCAGGGCCGTACGCAGGAATAAATTTAGGGGGGTGCGTTATCGACGGCGCGAAGGGCTAAACATTGTTTTTTTGCACATTCATGGACAGACCTTGGCAGATTAACCATTTCACCCCTAAATAACTGGAATGGATTTTGATATGTTAATTTTGCAACCCATTCCAATCATCACAAAATGATTTTCAGACCAGTCCATTTGTGAACATGAGGTGTTTTTGTTCTCAAAGTTATGAAAATTACTTGCAAAAAGTGCAGATCCTGATGAGACGGCTCGTCGTGTATGGAAGGGGATATCCGCCACTACATTGCATGCTGCTTCATGACAATGCAGTCGACCATTGTTACAAGTCATCCTGCACTGCGGCTACTCGTTACTGCTTAATGACAACTCCATCGTGCATTATTACATTTCACATTGCATACCTCGATTGGCTATTTGACATTGTTACACGTCATCCTGCATATTGGCTATACAATACTGCTTAATGACAACTCCATCTTGCATTATTACATTGCATATTGCATACCTCGATTGACTATATGAATTCCGCCGAATGACGCCTGCAAGCACACAGAATGGCCCATGTCAGAATATGAAATGGCCGAATGAGGGATGCCAGCATCGCAGTAAGCAGTAGGCCGAATGAAACGCACTCTTGTTGTCATAATGGGAACGCCTCCATTATGACGCCAGGTGGCGCTTCAAAATAAGTACAGTAGATGTTTTTTCTTGTGGTCTTTTGTCACTGTGCCACCGCGGACATAATGTATTTAAAGTGGTCGATCACCGCGGGCATAGCCTACCTGTCCCCCGCGATCACTGTTTCAGGCAGTGGGATCGCGGTGACAGCATCCTCGGTCACTGTGATTTACTGCCCGAACGTTATCACGGTGATTCGCCGTGGTCGTTCACGGGGGATCACCGCAATTGCGTATCTACCTGTATAAATGCATGTACGCGAAGGTACAGTACTTTAGCAAAATAAAACATTTTTGTTTGTATGAGAAACGATGAATTAAGTGAGCGCGTGCGTGTGTATGGTTACGTGTGCATTCGCGCTTTGATGTAGCTAAAGTCGAACATAATGCTATATCACTATTCTATATGTACACGAGCTATGGTGTTAACTGCTTAGACACAATGCCAGGATGACATGTAATAATGTCAAATAGCCAATCGAGGTATGCAATGTGAAATGTAATAATGCACGATGGAGTTGTCATTAAGCAGTAACGAGTAGCCGCAGTGCAGGATGACATGTAACAATGGTCGACTGCATTGTCATGAAGCAGCATACAATGTAGTGGCGGATATCCCCTTCCATACGTCACGAACCGGCTCATCTGGATCTACACTTTTTGCCAATACCACTATACAGGCCTGTGGTGTTGAACGGGTTAAGGGGGATGCGTACCCACCCGTCGCACCCCCTCTGCGTACGGGCCTGGTCATCTCACAATGAATGAGGCACAGTGAAGGAAAAATTGACAATGTTCTGTTGTTTATGATCTTAATCATATTAAAGTGCATATATCATGTATTTTAATGGCGGATGCAGAGCATCATGGTAGGTTCGTAAACCAATTTACCTAAATGGCAAAATTGACTTGTGTTTAGTCCAAACACTGGATTTGATGGCATTTTAAAGGACTTAATGTATGCCAAGTCATGCTTAGTTTCATCATCTGAAGTAATACACATCTATATAAAATTACAAAAAAAATATGATTGTGACTGTGAGTCCGAAAACTCCGACTACCCAGATAACGAGATTTTCCGTACTCAGTTCTGCTTGGACTTATGATTTAAGGTGATACACATGTCCACATGTTGAACAACATTCTTTGAAAAAGTCTGATGTCTTTAACTGAGGAAGTATTAATGATTTATTATTAATTGCCAATTATTATTGTTGTTGTTGTTGTTGTTGTTGTTCATGATAAGGATAATATTTCCGCGCTGTCTTTTTCTCGGGTCATGTTTAGGGATGTATTTATGAACTATAAATGAACCAACATGGAATAACCATATTAACAGTAACATATTGACAATATCACATAAAAGGGCAAATCAATCGCTATTGTATGCTTTCTCAGAAGCAGTGTTTTGACAAACTGGGAGAGATACAATAGCTAACAAGATACACAAGGAGACACATGAACCCACATAAAGAAGAAACTAAAGATAGGCGCGAAATCCATTGTCAATGTTGATGCAGTCCGTAACAGAAATATTCAAGTGCAATAAAACCGATTATGCAATGTGTGTTTTTCTAGTAGGACTTCGTGTTCAGTGCGTATCACTGAGATATTGATTTTGTCGTGTAATGTCAGTCAATTGGGAATTGCATATCATGACCAAGACTGTTATGAATATACTTGAGACATACCTTGAGTCGAGAAGAAAAATTGAAACATTTTTAGAGATATACTTGGTAGTAACGTAATCTCGGTGGTCTCTACTCTCGTCCTTTCAATCAAACTGACCGACACGTTTGCTACGTATAACGTAGTCAATACCGTTGCTATCTTACGTAATAATACTTCAACGTCACTTCAATAGCATGTCAATTGAGGCAACGGACAAGTGTGCCATGCTGCGACATAATTGTTCATTGTATACATATGTGTATTTTTAAATAATTACTGATCAACTGCATATACATTGGCTGTTATCCACGTGACCGAAAAGTATAAGTAACAAGCAAACAGAAGAATCATGTCCCGGTCTGCTGTGGGTGTGCCGGTGATGCGGCTCCGGCTCGGCCTGCACTATTGCTCCTTCTATGTGGGCGTTGGGTGTTGCCCATGTCACGTGGATCCGTCTCTGCTTGGTCTGTCTTGCCTTGTCCAACCCTCTAATAGCATCAGCAGGTAATATAACAATGTAACGGCTGAGTCTCCATATATCATGTGCACGCACACTCGGCCCTTGTCACGGTCTGACATATCGGTATTGTGCAATAGGAGAATGAACTAACTAGGTTAAACTCACCACTTCATCGTCTCCTTCATTTAATGCACATATTTCGACTGTATCGCATATATTAGTAAATTCGGAAACAAATGGGCCAACGACCATTGGCCTGATAATTTACGTGCTCATGCCCGGTATGGAAGGCCTTCGAGCCATTTCCCATCCTTAAATATAATGAAAAAAAGAATAATTGTATTGTCATATACGTCTTTCACAGTCGTACGTACATTGTGAGTTTGCGCGTGTGTGTAACCAGCTGGTGGCGTAGCCTTACGCGTAGATAAGGCATACGCCTCGCAAATGGGAGGTTGACTGTTGGGGCCTCCACTAGTGTAGATATAGCCGGCTGGTGAGCCGCCAGCTATATAGTTACATTCCCCTGAACAAAAGTCGGGGGTTCTACACGTATATACATTTGACCATGTCCCACCGCTGCCGTGACCACCGTGTCCGCTACCGCTTGTCGCTACTGTCTCAGACCCTGTTTTGTCCGGAGCACAACTTGAAAACCCATTGAACACACTTTGGAATATGTTTGTGAAATTTTACACATATATATAGGTCTCAACGGACAGTATGCTCAATATGTTTGTAAGGTGAATTAGTGTGCGTAGAAAAATAAAGTAAGTTAATTGAAAATTGTTTTCTGTGTGGGGCTGGAAAAGTGTATTTGTGAAATGATTTCACTATTTCTGAAACCTCGTTTAGAGTTGCTTGCTCTTGCATCATTGCAAATAGTGTTGCCCATAAAGATAGTGCAACCAAAATCAACAATGCAAATGTTGGGCATATCATGCCAGTTCTAGTGGAGAAAAAGAAGGTGGTTACCACCCGTTTCGAAACATGCTTCTGGTCCGGCATATCGGAACGAGATTGCCTAACATGTTCATTGACATATCTCGCGGAATGCGTTTGTAAGAAAGATCGCACCCAAAAATAGGTACATGGAATAATTAAAAAAATAATAATAGTGAATGAGCTGTCCGATCTTTTAGTGTTTTATTGTATTTAAAATATTGTCTCGTGCGATTACTATTTTTTTCTTCTGCTTTTGTGTCCGATACATAATCATATTTTGAATCATTATTTTTAGACATAAGCTATGTCAACGGGTCTGTGGGGAAGGGTTGGGTGGGATTCACATACTCTTGTGACAAGCGTCAGTTTCTAGTTAAATAAAATTTACCAATACAAAATGTAATTGCCTTAGTAACCTCCCTGATGCATGCCGTATATAATAGGGAAGTACTGCTGTCCAAAACCAGTGTGTCACGTAAGTGAAAATTTACTTGGCATTACTACACGAATAACAAACAATTTAGCAACTTTAATTTAAGTACTGCGTTTATTATAGTTTACTACAATTATATGTTTTTAGTTTAACAGTTTGAATAGGATTTCCCAGGCTGGCCATTCTAGAGGATTACAACGGGCTTCAATTCGTATCTGATTTAACTATACTCCCAGTTTGTGGTTCTGGATGTTAATATTATGATTTCCCAATTTTATTACGGTGTCTTACGGTATCCGACGTCGATGATGGTAATTAAGCTTCTGAATCTTAAGACGTATCTTATTGCTTGTCTGGTTTGTGTCTGGTATGCGCACTGATAACAATTTGGTGCAACTTAATATTTATGTTTTTCATGCATTATTTAGTCGGCTTTTGAACTAGTTGACGTTTTCTGATCTTACTACTTTTTTCTGGTGGGCCGTTCCAGTCTTATACAATTTTTTAAAAATAAAATAACACTTCCTGGCAGTTATACCATGTCTTGTCTTTGGTATATTTTGCAGTTGTGTCCTCTGGTAGTTGTCGTTGATATAGGTGTTATTCTTTGACTAGTAGTTGGCGCGTAACATATAAGCCATGATAATGAACAGACGGTGCAGATGCGCAGACTTATCGTGGACAACACTCTCAAATAGCATATGTATTATTTCTCATGTTACCATCACATATAAACTGGAAGCTATCGGGGACGGGGTTGTTATCCTGTTCGCTGAACCCCATGTCCACCCACCCCTCACAAGCATGGCATTTGCGGCAAGTGTTGGCCCAGCCTGGGACGAATGATGAAATAATATGTTATTGTCCCTGACCCAGCTGATCACGAATATCTGCGCTCTTCACCATGTAGCAAATGAATCACATATAAAGCATCCAGCAAGCAGTGTATATTCTGTTCCAGCAATAGCAAGCAGACCATGAGCTATACGGGACACAAAATGATATAAACTTTTTTAACTTTAGGCAAGATATCTCTATATCATAGACCGTATTTTCGCTTATTCACGCGCTGACCGTGGAATAGACACAAATTCACGTGACATTGATTTGTTGAGTAATCTCCCATTGCGGAAGTTGATTGTCAAACGTCACTTCAGACAACAAATTAATAAACTTGAACTTTTGACTTTTTGAGCACGTTTCCGTTTTCATCATGTCAAGTGAAACATCACAACCTAATGCAGACAATAGGAGAAATCAGGTAAGTTATATTATTGCTTTGTATCATTCACATCTGACCACCGTTTCTGTCATTGTTACAGCCTTTCAAATCGTCCCCAAGTCAACTCGTCCTCAACATGTTTATTTGATAAGCCACTGGTCCCACACCCCGGGCGAGTTTACTTTATTTATGCAAGTAGGAATCGAAATTCAGCAGACATAGCGGCAGATAAGCCACAGACACAGGCAACATTGAATATTACCACACCCAGTTAAATATTTACAATGTCAATGATTACAGTAGCGTAACCATTTGTCGGGATAACCCCCGCATCAGGAATTTTCATAAACCGCATTTGTCACTAATCACGGAATATTTCACTGTCAGTTTCCCAGACATTTTGTTTGCAGAAGACACCTATTTGTCAAATGGAGAAAAATGTTCCACATCGCCCTTGGTCATGTACGGTTTTAATCAAATTTGTTAGAATACCTTCACAATGTTATATTTCAGCTATTCCCACTTTTTCCATTCATAAACATCATTATTCAAAAAGATTTACAAAGCATGTTTCTGTCAGTCTATGTCACTGGATTCTTTAGCCATTTTGAGAAGTCAAGGTCATGTAAACACAGACTGGTCATCTGGTGGCTGTCAAATTACCAGAATAGAGCTTCTCATTATACTGGGGGGTCTTATATGAAAAACAATAAAAAACTAACACATAATTATATTTGATTGCACAGATGTAGATATAAACTCTGTGTTTTTAGTACAATTTATTGTTCTGTTGATTATAAAATGCTCAGAATAATATGCTACAGTTTGTAGATTGTTATAATCTTGCTGTTGGTATAAATCCCGCCTGTAGTGTGCACCATAATGAATATGGTAAAATACTCAAAAAAATAGCATATACCACAACTGAAAATTAATATTGTCATTTATGACTGGCATAGGAAATGGTGGAAAATTGTTTACTGTACACTCCTCTGATAATTTAGATAACCATTTTTTACACTGACCCAATGGTGCGCCGCAATACAAGATGAGTATAACCCAACAACAAAAATCCAGACTCTAAGGTCAGTCTATTTTCTACAAGCACCTGGATGATAGGTTAACAAAATGAACGACATGGAAACAAGCGCGACTTTTAGATAAATCTGGTTTCACAGCACTTTTACGAAGCCTCTGTTTGCTTACGAAGGCTTATTATCCAGAACCTAGGTATATCCACTGTATTGACTTGCTCAAAATAATACGACAAAATTACTCGTGATGGTGTGAAGCATTATGAAGAGATAGTTAGATAGCCTTGAATACAATGGACTTACTACAGCAGACATTTTTGCTCCACAGGTTCACGAAACTGACCTTTTTATAAATGCTAATCAACACTACATGTATGTGTCCAATTATGATTGGTCAAGTGATTCACGGGTGATTTTTAAGGGGCCTTCCTATTTACCGACACTCCTGAGGTCACCTTCACTTCAATAGTTCGCTTTTTGCCGCTATTGTAGAAGTTACTTTTTGTATTTCTTTGGTCGTCAATTACAGGTAATTCACAGTTACTAGTCTGGTTATGTCAGGTCGATAAAATTCAATGAATGTCCATTTGAATGTATTTCGCTGCAACAGGTATAATTAGGGTTCTGTTAATTGTTGATCTAGGTCAAACTAATATGGAATAATCTTGCTATAGTCCATTAATTATATTCTGTAGTTACGCTGAGAGTGTTATAAAGATATTATGTTTGTTGTCATGTTTTCTATCAAAGATAAACATATGTATCATAGGTCATGCTCCCGGTCATAATTCACATGTGTGCGAAGTACCTTGATTATTATTACATTCTGTATCTTTCTGATCCGCTGGTTGACAAAATTGCCTTTACAATATTTGAGCTTTGTAGCCCCAGATTGGGATGCGCATACATGTATGTGCATCTGACGAGGTGCTGAGCTGTTTGTTGTTCAATAAAGCTGGGTTTATTATAACCATACTATTGGCGCCAGTCTAGTCTTAGCTAGATCAGCCTGCTCGAATGAGCAGCCTGATCAGGTGCTACTCTGTTTTTTTTTAAATCGTAAGTACATGTACAATGGATGCAGCATTTTTCACATTTATAATTCTGAGAATGACATGAATGTGCGGTTTGTCATAAACTGCAATAAATTGGAAGCTGCTAATGTCCTACATCTATGATAAATGCAGTCAAACTGTGGAAATAATCAAAATCAGTCGTTGTGAGATGTTTTTTCATGCATAGGATGGAAATCAGTTCAAACGCAATTTGTCTGATTAATTACAGCCTCTACGCTGGTGGATTGGGCCAGTAGCCGATTTCATCAACATTGCAAAGTATACTCATCTAGCAAAGTATACTTTGAGGGAGAAATTTTCAATTTAAGAATAAATATATTAATTTATGTCGCGCCTGCTTTAGCAGAGGCGCGACTATAGTCGGCGCTTTTTCCGCCGCCGTCCGCATTGTCCGGTTTTTTGTAAGGCAAATGCGTTAAAGTTATTGTTTTTACACAATATCTCTTTAACCGCTTGGCAGACTTTCATAATATTTCACATTAATGTTTGTCTAGGTATGGTGCTTCATTACGCACACCTCCACATCAAAATTCTCAAGGTCAAGGTCATTTATTTACTTTTAATGTTCACCGGTTTTGTAACAGAAATGCGTTAAAGTTATTGTTTTTTCACAATATCTCTTTAACCCCTTGCCACACTTTGATAATATTTCACATCAATCTTTGTCTAGGGATGATGCTTCATTATGCACACACCCACATCCAAATTCTCAAGGTCAATGTCATTTATTTACTTTTAATGTTAACGGTCAAATGCCTCGGCAGGCACGACACCGCTTCCGTGGCGGAATTCTTGTTATTATACTGAATTTATTACATCATCACAGCCATTTTGGCTGTGATAATGTAATAAATTCAGTATAATAATTCTGCATACTTATCATCAAATATATGCAGTGGTTAGTTGTATATGAAATAATGCATTTCAGGAAAAATAAATGATTACTCCCTCAAAGTATACTTTGCTAGATAAGTATACTTTGCAATTTTGATGAAATTGGCAACTGGTGTTGTGCTGATTGGTCATGGCAGCTTTTCTTTCTCATCGTCTCACCTTCAGGATTAACCCATTTCATGCTGAGGATATGTTATTTTGTTTGTGAAAAATTCTAAATATTTTCTTTATATATGTGCTTAGAAGTATATGTCATGACCACCATTTGAACCATCTCATCGAGACGGTTCAAATGAGTGGTCACAACATATACTTCTCTAAAATGCGCCTAAACCCAGGAAATGGGATGTAGATATCAAAAATATTCCGGAGGGCAACCGTAACTATGCACGGGCTGGAAATGTTAAAACCATACTTGGCCAACTCACATGTATTTATTCAATATCAATTGGCATACTGTTTATTGTACTTAATAGCTTCCTTTAAAAATCTTTTAGATATATTGGTGTGCTGTTTTAAAAACTGTACGGTTTCTATTGTCGCTGAGTATATTTCTGATTTATAGACATGTACAAATAATAAAACAGAAAATAATAAACTGTGTATGACAGTAGTAATATCTGTAATACTCAATCAATAAATTAATAATAATGTTGTAATTTAAATCAAGCTGAAATACGAAAATAAAAACAACTCTTGTCAGTTTGCAGTAATACTCAGTGATACTCAGAGCTCCAGATAAGTTTTGTGTCTAAAGCGTACTACACCCCCTGATTTCAAAATCATTGCGTATTTTACTTTTATAAATGGATTATTAATTTTCTTCATTACTAAATAGGGAACAAATGATAAAGAAATATAACAATTTAAACATTCACTTACCGGTATTTGAGCTGCAAAAAGCAAACACTGTTCACTTTTTGCAGCTCAACTGAGTGAAATTTCAACTTTATGACAGTATTTTCACAACTCAATTTGAAAATCAATGCGTATTTTCACATTGCTATGCATATTTTTTACTCCCACTTTCGATAATCAATGCGTATTCAGGTAAAATAAGTGTGTAAAATACGCCAATACGCAGCTTATCTGGAGCTTGAATACTGTGGTGAAGTGATCCATCACCTTCAGGCATTGTACAGTGAATATGGTAGTTTCATGATTAATTGAAGCTTATTTTTAGTACATTTGGTATTGCTCCCCATATATATCAGGCTATGACTGGAGAAATGGGGCTTATGAGAATTGTCACCAGTGTAGCTCCTCCTATTTCATCAACATTGCAAAGTATACTTTACTAGCAAAGTATACTTTGAGGGAGTAATCATTTATTTTTCCTGAAATGCATTATTTCATATAGAACTAACAAATGCATATATTTTATGATTAAAAGTATGCAGAAGTATTATACTGAATTTATTACATTATCACAGCCAGAATGGCTATGATAATTTTACTAAATTCAGTATAATAAAAATTAATAAATTTATTATAAAATTTCTCCCTCAAAGTATACATTGATAGCTAAGTATACTTTGCAATGTTGATGAAATCGGCTACTGATCCAATAGCATACTTCTGTAGCCTGATAATGATCTATATTGCTACTTAGAAAAGTACAATTTGTGTTTCATTGATGGACTAGCGAACAGTGCAGATCCTGATCACACTGTGCTGATGCACCGGCTGATCTGGATCTATACTGGTCGCAATACCCATAAGCCCCATTCAATTCCATTCAAATGTGATGCATCTGCAGAGTCTGATCAGGATCTGCACTATTCGCCAATCCATCAATGAAACACTTGTCATGCTTCTAGCAAGTGATGTAGATCCTTATCAGGCTACTACAGGAGTGTGCTATTTGATCAGGAGCTACACTGGTCACACGTTCCAAAAGCGCCTTTTCGCCACCCACAGCCACATATATAATAATAACTGTTAACTACAATATATTTTACCGCCAGGTGGCATAGACCTGGCACCAGGTCAGGTTATACTAATTTCAGTGCTGAATTTATTTTTCGATGTAAATATTCTGTTCTGATTTTTACCCCCAATGCAGCAGGTTACATATGGGATTGAAACCTTTGGCCCGGCCTTAAAATACCTTAGCTGTTGATAGGCCGTTAAACACCAATCAATCAATTTACCGCCAGGTGATGGTGGGTGACCTGCCCGGTGACTTCCTGCGTGTGGGCACGCCAACCCAGCAGCAGCAGTCGATGGCCGATGAACGTGTCGCCCATATCCTGCAGGCACAACAACAGGCGGGCTTCGGGGCCATTCCCGCCAATGTCAAGGGCAAACTCAGCATCAGTCTTGTGCAGGTATATATACCCTGGCCCAGTTGCCCAAAGCCTCTGTTTGCTTAACAGACTGTTAAATCCTTAACAATGTTAGTGCTAGTGAATATGCATCTACATCGGACCTGGGAGGTTAAAGGTTCGAACCTCTACTTTGCTGGTCATTGATAAGCTGCATTGCTTCCTGGATGAATAAGTAATGTTTTGCTTTGGAATAGTAAACAGTGCGTCTTCACTGCCCGCAGAGGCAAGAAATCCTGTTTTATCAGATAATGTCCAATGTCATTAGTCATTGCAAATTGGGTCCACCAAAAAGACATTTTGTCAGTGTATATACCACTAATTTCAACATGACCAAATGAACAATGGCAATACTTGTAAATGTTCCATATCCATCTTTTGCATATCTTCAATTTCATATCTTCAATCTGTCAATTTGTCGGAAATGTCATTAATGCTTAAATGACTTCCATGCAATCAACAAGGTGCATGTCACGTGGTTATAACAACAACAGTGGCTGAATGTGTTGAAATCTTTCCCACTACAAAGTTAGTATTATTTGATATTTTCCTTAATATGAAACGGATTTTGATGAAATATGCCGCAGCAAACGCGTCTTCATGAGCTGCATTTGGTCGTCCAGGGAGTTCGGCACAGACTTCTGTGGTAGACACGGAAATTGATTCTTCGCAAAAATGACAGAAGTTTGGGCCAAAGTACAGAGACCACCAAATGCAGCTTAACAAGACGCGTTTGATGCGCCATATTTCATCAAAATCCGTTCCGTAATAAGGACAATATAAAAGAATACGTACTTTGAATCGGATGGATTCTGGAAGTTTCAGTACTTGTTGTTGTTGTTAGTACCACATAATCATACACCTTGATCAATGTACATGTATATCCTGGGCCTGTGGTAAAAAAGGTTTTCCTTACTTGACTCGGAACCATGCTGAACTTAAAAATTATACTTTCTGAGTTCTTGTACAATAGGACCTGGGGCCCGTTTCACTAAACTTCGTACGACTAAAATGTTCGTAAGTGCAAAATTATGATTGTCTGTAAATTTCACATTAGCAATGTTTTCGTGTAAACAATTATTGGATTTACATTTATTGAGCATAGGCTGCATATGCAGCCTATGCTCAATAAATGTAAATCCATCAATTGAGCTTTCCAGATGATCCTAAATTTGCACTTACGAACATTTTAGTCTTACGAAGTTTAGTGAAACGGACCCCTGAACCCTTGATTATAATACTATTGAGAGCACTGTATCATGCAAGCTGAGTTTGATGTTCGGTTAAATCTGGTTATAATGAGGTCAATTGGACTTTCATGAGAACCTCAATATAAGCATGGGTTCAATATACCGTATTTATTATAATAAACACCCCCAGGGCTATGCAATTTGTGGGATCAAAACGTGTAAAATAGATCAAAATATGTTATTTTCACATACATTTTGTCTTAAATGGCTTTTGTATGTGAAAATAACATATTTAGAATGAAAATATGGGGGGTGGGGTCGGGGGGCTACTATTAGAGAGGGGGCTACTATTAGAATAAATACGATATAATGCTTTGACTGCACATTGATTATTATGGTTCGGTATTTACGTAAGCAATTAAAGACACTCACTGTAGTCGTCCAGTTGTTCCAGTTACCGGTAATTGTCCACATTTAATTTGTCACTTTAATAGTGATTGACGTGCAAACAATGCAAAAACTGGTCAATGTGAGTGTGAATGTGTTTGTCAAGTTACTGATACGGCAAAATGTCCGACATTGATGTACATGTAGGTATTTTTAATTACGGTAAATCAATAATTTTGGAACATAAAACATACTCGAAGTGGACCTCTTTATTAGCATTGTTTGTTATATCAGTGAGATATTTAATATAAGTGAGTTGAGCACCCCAGCATGTCTCTGTGTTTTTTACCATCAGACCCCAATCTACACAGGCTGATATGTATCTGCACTGGTCATAAACACACCATATTTATTATAATAGTAGCCCCCTCTCTAATAGTTGTCCCCCTCCCATATTTGCATTCTAAACATTGTTTTAAATGGCTTTTTGTATGTGAAAATAACATATTTTGATTCTATTTTCCACGTTTTGTTGATCCCACGAATTACATAGCCCCGGGGTCGTTTATTAGAATAAATATGACATTTGTTGCTGTAACTGAGGAAATGATGCTTATGACATTTTCGACCCTTGTCGTCAGCACCCAGATTAGACAGCATGTCTGCGCAGGCTGATCAGGAACACCTATCATGCTTCTAACAAACAGTATAGATCAGTGTGAGGCTGCAGGAGTGTGCTAGCAGATCTGGAGCTATATTGGCCTCAAAACCCATAAGCCCCATTCTCCAGTCACATTTGATTTGAACCATTTTGCCTTTGATAGGAGTCGTAGTATAGCACATTCAGCTGGGGGCCGTTTCACTAAACTTCCTACGACTAAAATGTTCGTAAGTGCAAAATTATTATAGTCTGTAAATTTCACATTAACAATGTTTTCTTGTAAACAATTGTTGGATTTACATTTATTGAGCTCAATAAATGTAAATCCATCAATTGAAATTTACAGACAATCCTAAATTTGCACTTACGAATATTTTAGTCGTACGAATGTTAGTGAAACGGGTCCCTGGTGAGTATTATCTGCACAATATGCATTTTCATGGTCTCTGCATGATCATGGTATACCTGACTTACAAGTGCTGAGAATAATGTATAACTTCTTTGATTTAGGACATGTTGGTACACATGTAGTTTTCAATCGGTATGTTTGGGTCAAGATTGGTCACTGAGATACATGTATTATTAACCCATTACATTCGGAATACATAATATTTATATATAATATAATATTTTGAATTTCTTATTTCTCAATGAAAGTATATGTTGTGACCACTCATTTGAACCGTCTACATGAATTTTTCACAAATAAAATGACATATCCTCAGAATGAAATTGGTTCGAATTGAGCCCAGAACATTATATCATCTATGCATTGGTGAATCAACATCAAACTATGTGCTCTGATTAAATGGGGTTATAAATTATATAACGCTTTCAACACTAAATAACTGGAATGGACTTTGAGATGTTAATTTTCCGACCAATTCAATTGTCACAAAATTATTTTCAGATTAGTCCATTTATGAAATCGGTGTATTTTTGTTCTGAAAAAAAAATGAAAAGTGCAGATCCTGATGAGACGGCTCGTCACGAGCCGGCTCATCTGGATCTACACTGTTTGCAAACACCTCTATAGAGGTCTGTAGTGTTGAAAGGGTTGACCAGATCATGCTAATTTGTGACTGACCACATTACATGGATGCACACTCTTGTCGGGTCTCCACTGCCACTTGTCAATACATGAATAGGCCAGATTTTGTCACTACATGACAGACACAGAAACACATGACAGACACAGAAACACATGACAGACTGAGGTTTCATTAACTTTCTTCGGGGTTAAATTTCATCATTGCACACCAAAATACATATTCGTCAGGCCGTAAATTCATCTAGCAAAATTGCTAAAATTGCACTGTCGGTGTCATATCGGAGTACATGTATATCAGCTTACTCATCTTCTTTACAGGTTATCTTTAATGTTGACATATACACTTACTGCAGCATTAAGTGTTAGTAAAGGTCATTCATAATTGCTATTGTACACCACATGTTAGTTCAGTTTGTTAAGCAAAGTTTCCTGGTAGTTGCATCAACATAGATCCATGAAATAATGAAACATTATATTAGTCGATATCAAATATCTGTTGGCTAGTGTACTAGCAAGTGGTCGGGATTGGCAACATTTGATCCAGTAATCTTCGCAGTTTGTTTGTTGCTCGATTTAAGGGTCTCACTTGGCTCTTAGTTCTTGCATACCTGTGGATCAAGCCGCTATATACATGTATGGCACACCTGGGTAGAACCAAATACAATTGTATTTCATAAACCCCAGTGCCGAGATCGAGGATCAAACCCGGGCCGCCAGAGTGACAGTCGGAGCTCATAACCTCTCGGCTACAATTCCACTCTTGTAAACTTCACATTGGTCACTGTGGGGTTTCAACCCAGGTACATACAACTCACGTACTGACTGATATGACATTTGGCACCAATGTAGATCCTGATCATGCTGCAGATCACTTTATTTGATCAGTACCATTCCTCTCACTTGATGTAGAATGTTCTTTTGCCGACTGCAGGGCCGTAGGCCGTAGCTACGTTGAGGCGAACCGGCCTCGGTAGAAATTTGGCCGATTTATTTTTTATGATGCGGGTCGTGCTACGCGCTCCCACTGGATACACGTTTCATAAGATTTGCCTCGGTAGATTTTTACCTCTGATCTGGCACTGCACTGGTCTCAGTGTATTAATAGGTATTTCTACGAATAGCTCAGAACTAATATTATATTGACACAACTGTCTGTGTGATTCATCAGTTCATTATCAGCCACATGATTATTTGATGGCCTGTGTATAGTAATGAAAGCACAATTATCTAATAGCATAGAGACATTTATAACCACTGATAAACTCAAATCTATAGTCTCTTAAGTATGCATGGCATGTACTTGTTTCATTCTATCTTTGAAAAATTAAATGATGTCCAGACAGTTAACCCTTAGACCGCTATCTAATTTTTTTTGTCGTCTGCTGTTCATTTTCTATTTTCAATTTTTATCATCAAAAACATGCTTTGACAGCCCTTTAGAATAATTTACAACATGCTTTGACAGCACTTCAGAATCATTTCCATTGGAAATGATTCTGAAGTGCTGTCAAAACATGTTTTTATTGAGAAATAAGGCAAGATTATATAAAAGCAACAGCAGACGACAATTGTTGTGAGTAGCGGTCTAAGCGTTAATAGTGTTTACAATAATTCAGACTGCCAACTGTCCCTGCCTTTGATTGGCTATGCTGGTGGCAAAATGTGATACGCATTTCTTGTCTGCATTTGCTGACTCATTTGTTGTTATCGTGCTAGTACAGCGAGCACTGTCATAATGTAAACAGGCAGCAGGCAACTATCGCAGTGGTGATCACAATTCTCCAGTTCATGGCCAGACTTATCGTATCTATTCTAATAGTAGCCCCCTTCCCATATGTTATTTTCACATACAAAAGCCATACAAAAATGGCTTTAAAAATGGCTTTTGTGTGTGAAAATAACATATTTTGATCCTATTTTCCATGTTTTGATCCCCACGAATTGCATAGACCCGAGGCCGTTTATTAGAATAAATATTGTATATGTAGAAATGAGGCTTATGAGATGTGTGACCAGTGTAGATCCTGATCAAATAGACACTTCCTGTAATCTGATAATGATATATTGGCTTGTTAGAAGCATGACGTGTCTTTCATTAATGGAATGGTGAACAGTGCAGATCCTGATCAGATCATGCAGATGCATTGACTAATCTGGAGTAAAACCCCTGAACCCCAAGCCTCCATTCACAGCCATATATAATAATTAATACAGATACAGTGTAAGTGATGACTTGGGACAAACTCTTATAGGAATGAATGGCCTTTTTGTGGAATTTATCGGGGTATAAACTTGGAAAAGTCGCGGGAATACTGGACGAAGGCCGGAAGGCCTCGTCCAGTATTCCCGCGACTTTTCCAAGTTTATATCCCCGATAAATTCCACAAAAAGGCCATTCATTCCTTATAATTCCAGCATTTGAAATAAATTCATCAAGGAAATGTGTTTATTTTCCGGTTTTTTTTAAGAATTATTTTAACTGCACCTCACGGTTACGGAAAGTAGTTCGGCGTGCGAGTTTACTGGGATGTAAATTTTGGACAGAGACTTGCTACTGGCCAATCAAATGTTAAGGAATTGTGTAAATATTTTTGTGCTGGAATTATTACTTGATGCATTTTCGGTTCAAATGAGTAGTTACAACATATACTTTCATTGAGAAATAACAAAAACAAAAATAAAATATTTAATAAAGTTCATGCCCGTAAAGGTGTATTCCGAAAGGAATGGGTTAACAAATCTTACCATTTCCCAGTCTGATTAGCTTGATATCAATAGACACTAGCCTGGTATTCTGGGGCCCGTTTCACTAAACTTCTCGACTAAAATGTTTGTAAGTGCAAACTTATGATAGCCTGTAAATTTCACATTAGCAATATTTTCTTGTAAACAATTATTGGATTTACATTTATTGAGCATAGGCTGCATATGCATGCTCAATAAATGTAAATCCATCAATTTAAATTTACAGACGATCCTAAATTTGCACTTACGAACTTCTTAGTCATACGAAGCTTAGTGAAACGGGCCCCTGTTTATCAGGTAACATTTTATGTAATAAAAAGTACAATGGGCATTTCATTGAAAATAATACAAATTTATATACATATGTTGCATCATCACATTGATTTCATTCGATACTTCAAATGAAATAGTTCATCGAGTGGAATTTTAGCTGAGAGGTTACTACCTTTGGCGGCCCGGCTTCGATCCTCGATCCCGGCACTGGAGTTTATGAAATACAATTGTCTTTCCCACTCCAGCTGGTTCTACCCAGGTGTGCCATATAGCAGCTTGATCTGCGGACTCTTCAATCGAGCAACAACAACAACAGTGATATAGTTCAACCAAAGAAATATCAGTAAAATCAGTTTCTCAATATGGGTTGACCATGTCAGAATCAGTGCCTGATACAGCATGTGTTATCACACAGGGTGCATTTGGTGGAGGTACCTGGGAACTTTGTACGACTAAAATGTTCGTAAGTGCAAAAGTATGATAGTCTGTAAAATTAACCTTCACAATGTTTTCCTGTAAACAATTGTTGGATTTACATTTATTGAGCATAGGCTGCATATGCAGCCTATGCTCAATAAATGTAAATCCATCAATTGAAATTTCCAGACGATTCTAAATTTTCACCTACGAACATTTTAGTCGAAGGAAGTTTAGTGAAACGGCCCCCTGATAAATGGAACCTCTACTATTGTGTAGCAGATAATACTTATACACATACTTTATATGTTCCATAAACAATGGGCGAGGGGAGACCTTGAATATCGTTAGTGACGTTTGCTGTTGACACAATTTGGCCCTGTATGTTGTGTTTCTCTTTTCACTCCCAATATTCACATACCCATATATACTGTATGTATGTACTTAATTCTAGTAATTATTGTATCTTTCATGATTACCTATAATTACTAATTTTGTCCATAATGCGTACATAATTAAATAATCACCCCATGTAATATGTGACGATATGGTTAACACCTACAATACACAGTCAATAATACCAGTCCATAGATTTTGCTCAGTCTGACTAGCCTTGCTGTATACCGTATAAGGCCATCCATAATAATATCTCCGTTTCCTGTAACCCGACCGACTCGCTAAAAACGGTGCGACCCAATTTTTTTTATTGCAATTTCGTTTATCATTTTTTTATTATTCTTTTTTTTTTTTTTTTTACTTATTTAGTGCTACAGTGGGTTAAAAGGGTTAATATAATCTCTGGCCCTAAATTGCTTACATGTTCCTACAACAACACATACAGCAATTGACATACTTTTATTGCAAGACTTGCAATATTGAATTTAAAAATTATTAATATTAAAAAGGTACAATATTTTAACACTTGCATTGCAAGTGTTAAAATATTGTACCTTTTTAATATTAATAATTTTTAAATTCAATATTGCAAGTCTTGCAATAAAAGTATGTCAATTGCTGTATGTGTTGTTGTAGGAACATGTAAGCAATTTAGGGCCAGAGATTATATTAACCCTTTTAACCCACTGTAGCACTAAATAAGTAAAAAAAAAAAAAAAAAGAATAATAAAAAAATGATAAACGAAATTGCAATAAAAAAAATTGGGTCGCACCGTTTTTAGCGAGTCGGTCGGGTTACAGGAAACGGAGATATTATTATGGATGGCCTTATACGGTATACAGCAAGGCTAGTCAGACTGAGCAAAATCTATGGACTGGTATTATTGACTGTGTATTGTAGGTGTTAACCATATCGTCACATATTACATGGGGTGATTATTTAATTATGTACGCATTATGGACAAAATTAGTAATTATAGGTAATCATGAAAGATACAATAATTACTAGAATTAAGTACATACATACAGTATATATGGGTATGTGAATATTGGGAGTGAAAAGAGAAACACAACATACAGGGCCAAATTGTGTCAACAGCAAACGTCACTAACGATATTCAAGGTCTCCCCTCGCCCATTGTTTATGGAACATATAAAGTATGTGTATAAGTATTATCTGCTACACAATAGTAGAGGTTCCATTTATCAGGGGGCCGTTTCACTAAACTTCCTTCGACTAAAATGTTCGTAGGTGAAAATTTAGAATCGTCTGGAAATTTCAATTGATGGATTTACATTTATTGAGCATAGGCTGCATATGCAGCCTATGCTCAATAAATGTAAATCCATCAATTGAAATTTCCAGACGATTCTAAATTTTCACCTACGAACATTTTAGTCGAAGGAAGTTTAGTGAAACGGCCCCCTGATAAATGGAACCTCTACTATTGTGTAGCAGATAATACTTATACACATACTTTATATGTTCCATAAACAATGGGCGAGGGGAGACCTTGAATATCGTTAGTGACGTTTGCTGTTGACACAATTTGGCCCTGTATGTTGTGTTTCTCTTTTCACTCCCAATATTCACATACCCATATATACTGTATGTATGTACTTAATTCTAGTAATTATTGTATCTTTCATGATTACCTATAATTACTAATTTTGTCCATAATGCGTACATAATTAAATAATCACCCCATGTAATATGTGACGATATGGTTAACACCTACAATACACAGTCAATAATACCAGTCCATAGATTTTGCTCAGTCTGACTAGCCTTGCTGTATACCGTATAAGGCCATCCATAATAATATCTCCGTTTCCTGTAACCCGACCGACTCGCTAAAAACGGTGCGACCCAATTTTTTTTATTGCAATTTCGTTTATCATTTTTTTCTTTTTTTTTTTTTTTTTACTTATTTAGTGCTACAGTGGGTTAAAAGGGTTAATATAATCTCTGGCCCTAAATTGCTTACATGTTCCTACAACAACACATACAGCAATTGACATACTTTTATTGCAAGACTTGCAATATTGAATTTAAAAATTATTAATATTAAAAAGGTACAATATTTTAACACTTGCAATGCAAGTGTTAAAATATTGTACCTTTTTAATATTAATAATTATTAAATTCAATATGTCATGTGACAGAAAAAAAAAGAAATTGCCTACCGACCGACCCACTTCTAAAATTCTGGGTCGGGTTACAGGAAACAAACAATTTTTTAAGGACGGCCTAAGAAATGTCAACCTCCAAGGCTGCATGGTGCTCGTTCTTTCAGATGGAGAGTTAGGACTTAACTCTTTGCACGATAGCGGTGAAAATAACAGCCAAAAAATTACGCGTTTCTTATTTCTCTCTGTAAATAATCATGATATTTATAGCTAGAAATAAAAGAAAATATGATGAATTTACGTCCGCTATTTTTGAACTATTTATTATAGCCCACACATTTCCCAGCATGCAAAGAGTTAAGGTAGCATTCTTATGTGTCTGGTTTAAAGAGAATCAGAACATGTTACAGATGACTGGTCTCCAATACTTAAGGGCTTACACTTCTGGTTCCTTTCATAGAATGTCTGGACATTTCACACATGAAATTCTCTGATGGTCCTCCTTCATGATGCGACCTATCCATCTGTCATGCAAGTCCAAAAGTTAAGGTCACAGATTTAGTGTGCAGAGCTCCAGATAAGTTTTGTATCTAAAGAGTATTATACCCCCAGATTTCAAATTCAATGCATATTTTTCTTTTACAAATGTATTATTGATTTTCTTCCATATGAAATAGGGAAGAAATGATAAAAAATAAAACAAATTTAAAAATTCACTTATTTGAGCTGCAAAAAGCAAACATTAGCTGTTTTTAATTTTATTAATAACTTTATTACATTATTTTCACTACTCAATTTGAAAATCAATGCATATTTTCACATTTCTGTGAATATTTTGTACTCCCACATTTGAAAACCAATGCATACTCTGCTAAAATAAGTGTGTAAAATACGCCAATATGTTTGAACTATTTTATGTTCTCAAAAAAGGTTATTTTTAAGCCTTATCAGTAATACATGTACAGCCCATTTTGTCCCAGTAAATTATAAATGATTTTGCACATTTTCAGGCGAAGTTAATCAAGAATTACGGCCTGACCAAGATGGACCCATACTGCCGGGTGCGAGTCGGCCATTCTGTGTTTGAAACACCAACAGCCTACAACGGGGCCAAAACCCCACACTGGGGCAAAGAGGTCCACTGGTATGTTTAAATATTTGTAGCTGTAATTGGAGAAATGGGGCTAATGGAATTTGTGACCAGTGGAGCTCTTGATCAGATAGCATACTCCTGTAGCCTGAGAACAATCTATATTGCTTGTCAGAAGCATGGCAGGCGTTTCATTGATGGAATGGCAAACAGTGCAGATCCGGATCAGACTGTGCGGATGCACAGGCTGATCTGGATCTACACTGGTCACAAAGCTCATAAGCCCCATTTATCCAGTCACAGCCACATATTAGGAACCACACGTAATTAAATGCATTCTGGGATTCACACCTGTAGCCTATTTCACCAACATTGCAAGTATACTTTAATATCTAGCAAAGTATACTTTGAGGGAGAAATTTTCATAGTTTTATTATACTGAATTTATTACATTATCAAAGCCATTTTGGCTGTTATAATGTAATAAATTCAGAATAATAATTCTGCATACTTTTAATCATCAAATGTATGCAGTCGCTAGTTCTATATGAAATAATGCATTTCGGGGAAAATAAATGATTACTCCTTCAAAGTATACTTTGTTAGATACGTGTACTTTGCTACTGTGATTTACTGCTGGCAGTATACCTGTATTTTAATTTGAGTACATTCAACTCCGTATATAGCCTTGCTATTGAACGGATGTACCGGTAATGTGACATTCAATATGTCAATTAATCTAATTCAACTGTATGACTACTAAGACATATTTGCATACTTTATCTTCATGGGGAAAACATTTATTTGGCTACACTGGCCTCAAATATTACAAGGCCTATGTTTTCAGTTATTTTGAAATGCCACAAAAAGGGACGGGTTTCGCCCTGTCTGTCCGTCTGTATGTCTGTCTGTCCATCCGTCTGTCCGTCTGTTTATTTTTTGAAAGTTTTGTAAGAGTTTCTCAAATCACCTATAATTTCTGTTTGCCTTCTGTTTGCATTACTTAGTAACTATACATGTTACTACAATTACCCTCGCTACTGATCGTATGTCCGACCGTCTGTCTGTTTATTTATTGGAAAGTTTTTGTAAGAGTTTCTCGAATCACCTATAATTTCTGTTTGCCTTCAGCTAATATCTAGATATAGCACACATGCATTATTAAGTAACTATACATCATTCCACATTAATACAATTACCCTCGCTACTGATCGTACGTCCGTCAGTCTGTCTGTTTATTTATTTGAAAGGTTTTGTAAAAGTTTCTCAAATCATCTATAATTTCTGTTTGCCGTCAGCTAATATTTTCATATTGCACACATGCATTACTTAGTAACAATACATCCTTCCACATTACTACAATTACCCTCGCTACTGATCGTATATCTGTCCGTCTGTCTGTTTATTTATTTTAAAGTTTTTGTAACAGTTTCTCAAATAAGTGCGTCGACAGGCAACATTTTCTACCGTCTGTTCCATGTTTTTCTGCCAACAAACTTTTGGCTATTAAACACATTAAATTAAAAAAATAATTTCATGAAATTCTATCAAATTTTTATTTTATTGCGAAAAAACGATTTTCCTATGGGAATTCAACAGGGGGGGGGGGGCTAAAAATAGATTTTTTTAAGTAATTTTTTATTTGTGGACCGATTTTCAAAATCTAATTTTTGTTTTCTTATTTACATAATTCCCAAGCTATTTAGCCAGGTTCCGGAGTCAATTTCCAAAATCTTTCATTTTTCGACCCTCCTGGTCAGCATCCTCCTCCTTTTTGCCCCATGTTTTTCGCAATAAATTCAATATTTTATGGAATTTCATAAAGATTTTGTTTTTGTCGGAGGGTTACTTTTTTGTTATTGATGAAAAAGTACTGACATTTAAATATGTTTTAGATTTAATTTGTTTAATAGACAACAGTTTGTCGGTAGCCATGTAATAAATGAATGTTCCAGATTGCCAAAGAGCAATGTATGACCTGACTGTAGAAATGAGTCAGCTGATCAGGTACACATTTGCACATTAAACCTCATTTGTGGCTGTGACTGGAGAAATGAGGCTTATCGGAGTTGTGACAAGTGTAGCTCTTGCTCAAATAGCATGATAACGATCTACACTCCTGTAGCCTGAGAACAATCTATTTGCTTGTTAGAAGCATGTAGGGTGTTTCAGTGATGGAATGGCGAACAGTGCAGATCCTGATCAAACTGCGGCTACACAGGCTGATCTGGATCTACACTGGTCGCAAAACCCATAAACTGCATTTCTCCAGTCAAAGTCACATTTTATCATTAGTGTATCAGGCATAAAATTACATTAATACAATATATACCTTTACACCATATCTCCCATTGCAAAATATATTTATAGAGATCCGGTCCTATGCTGTATTTCAGTGTTTATTTCTAACTGAATAGCACAAAAATTTAGTTTTGCGAACAGAGTAGACCCAGATCAGACTGCACATATGTGCAGTCTGATCCGAGTCTACACTGTTTGCAATAAACTTAATAAGTGGGAAAATACGAAACTGGCAAATAATGCAGCCCTGGATCAGATTGCACAGATATGTAGGATGATCTGGATCAACACTAGACAAAATCACTATACATGTAATTGCTTCTTTTCATACCAACTCGTGATACATTCTCCCTTTTTAAAGCCCTAAACTACATAATTTGTACCAGATTTCTATAAATAGATTCAACAGGAGATAACTAGCTGCCATCCCTCATTGTTTCACATTGACCCTGTATGCTGTATATTGCAGCTATCTCCCCCATGGTGTGGAAAACATGTATGTGGAGATATTTGATGAGGTAGGTTACAACTGGGCCACTCACAGAGAAAAGGGACCTTATCACATTTGTGGCTGTAACTGGAGAAATGGGGCTTATGCTATTTGTGATCAGTGTAGCTCCGGATCAAATAGCGCAGTCTTGTAGCCTAATAATGAGTTATTGCTTGTTAGAAGCATAACAGGGGTTTCCTTGATGGTATGGCAAACAGTGTAGATCCTGATCAGACTGTGCAGACTGATCTGGATCTACACTGGTCGCAAAACCCATAAGCACCATGTCTCCAGTCAGAGCGAAATGTGTGGTCATTCAATGTGAGATTGATCAAAACTTTATTATGAGACATGAATGATAAACTAAAGGCTCTGATCAGCTACGCTGACCACGTCCTCTGTTTTCTCAGGATGGGGCCCTATACTACGTTCCCACGAAATAACAATTTGTTCCCTCAATTTAACAATTCGTTCCCACGAAATAACAATTTGTTTCCACTGGAACAAATTGTTAATTTGCGGGAACAAATTGTTATATCGTGGGAACGAATTGTTAATTCGAGGGAACAAATTGTTATATCATGGGAACAAATTGTTAATTTGAGGGAACGAATTGTCATTTCGTGGGAACAAATTGTTAATTCGAGGGAACAAATTGTTATATCATGGGAACAAATTGTTAATTCGAGGGAACCAATTGTTAAATTGAGGGAACAAATTGTTATTTTGTGGGAACAAATTAATAAAAAAAATCCATGTCCCCTGCGGGGCTCCGTACTATACAGCATTGAGTCTGACCAGACTGCCCCCCAGATGTCCCTTTAAGTTTCACATTTTCATGCCAACCTAATTTTGGTCATTATTTAAACACATTAAATCACAAAAATATCCAATAATTTTAGAATTTGTGGACTAAGTTTAACCCTTACTACGCTGAATTAAATGTTGTCGTCTGCTGGAAATGTTTTATTTTCAATATTTCTTGAGAAAAACCTGGTTTTGACAGCACATGAGAATCGTCTCCAGTGGAGACGATTCTCATGTGCTGTCTAAACCAGTTTTTTGGTAAGAATTAAAGCAAAAATGAAAAACAGCAGACGGCAATTTCCGTCAACAGCGGAGGAAGGGTTAAACATCTATTTTCAACAACTTGTCTAGTCCGATTTTGTAGTCACTTTCCAATTTATTTATTTTTTTGACCCTGCTCGTCACTCTCCAGCTCTTTTTTGTGCCATATTAAATTCCAAGAATTTTTTTCGGTGTTTTTCTTTGCAATAATTTCAATATTTGATGGAATTTCATCAAATAAAAAAGATTGGAGAGTGTGAATTTTTATTATTGATGGAAATGTACCAAAAGTAAGTCCACCGAAAAATGAATGAGAAAATGATTTTGTTCACTGTTGACAACTTCGTGGTGTGGGCATACCAGGGATTCCGCTGGGGAAAATAAAAAATTGCCACTTCAATAAAAAAAAGAAAAAAAAATTCAAAAAAAAAAGAAAGGAATAACCAATAGGATAAAAATAAACAATTGGCGATATAAAATTACAATTTTCGAAAAGAAAAAAAAAATGACATCGGATGACAAATAATTTAATTCTATTAAACCATTACACATATTTCCATGTAGCGTTCTTTCACCGTGGACGACCGTGTGGCGTGGGCGTACGTGGTGATCCCACCGTCGGCCCTGAACGGGGAGACGGTAGACGAATGGTTCCCTCTCAGTGGCAAACAGGGTGACGAGAAGGAGGGAATGCTGAACTTGATTCTCACATTCACGGTACGTTAGGCCGTACAAAGTTGTTTCTCTGTTCAGTGTCCGCGTGCGTGTAGTTTTTGAGAGTGGTTCTGTGAAAAAAACAACTGTATGCTATTTGACACTATTTACTGGTGAAGTAATATTATTGGGGATGTGTGTACATTTTATATCCGTTCATGAATTTACACTTAATAAGTTTAATTAGAGTATGTTCTTCTTATATTTTGGTTTGGTAGTGGAAATTTATGCTAAAAACATTCTCAACCCTTTGCAGACTACATTCGTTTTTTTTCTTCAAAACCTGGTTTGTTTTTACCTGATACGTAGGTAGGTTTTGGCCATTGGGTGGACGTTTAACAGAGAAAAATAATGACATGGCCTTACTGCTGAACGCAGGCACACAAACTGTTTGAGTCCCTGCTGTAATGCAGAGCTCTCTGATATAAAATTCAATGCATATTTTCACACTTGCCACTATCTCCACAACCCAGTCGGATAGGCTTGGAACTTCACCTGTCTCTTTATCACCATCTATATTGTCACTCTGAGCCCAGCCATGTGGCCCCTGGGCCCACGGTCAAATTACTTTGAAATTTGTGTTACAGTTTTTGTAAAATCATCATTAATGTTTTAAGTACCCAATATCTCCACAACTTGATTGACTCTAACCATATGCATAAATACTGGGCCAACATATCACATATTTGATGGTCCCATTCTGGGACCATCAAATATGTGATATGTTGGCCGCGGTCATCTAGATTTTGCAAGTACTAGAGTGCATGTACTAAATTTATCAAACGTATTTCCGATATATAGTAGGCACTACATGGTGTTCATTTGTTACATCACAGTATTTTATTTTTGCAAGTAATTTACTAAATTTATAAAATGTGTTTTTAATATAAAGTAGGTATTCGATGATGTTCTTTTGTAAAATCATAGTCTACTTTCTTCGATTACCACCTTCAACTGGTGTGAATATCTGTAATTAATGGAATGGACCTGTCTGCCCTTGTATTGTAGCCTGTGGAGAACCTACCCCCCACCTTCCAGCCCCCCACCTTCCAGCGCCCCGTCTATATGCAACAGATGCAACAGCCCATGTTGTATAATACATACCAACAACCAGGTAAGCCCTTCTGTATACACCTGGGGGCCGTTTCACTAAACTTCTTACGACTAAAATGTTTGTAAGTGCAAATTTAGGATCGTCTTGAAATTTCAATTGATGGATTTACATTTATTGAACATAGGCTGCATATGCATGCTCAATAAATGTAAATCTTATAATTGTTTACAAGAAACTATCATAATTTTGCACTTATGAACAATTTAGTCATACGAAGTTTAGTGAAAAGCACTCCTGGGGGCCGCAAATTTAGAATCGTCTGCAAATTTCAATTGATGGATTTACATTTATTGAGCATAGGCTGCATATGCAGCCTATGCTCAATAAATGTAAATCCAACAATTATTTACAAGAAAACATTGTTAATGTGAAATTTACAGACTATCATAATTTTGCACTTACAAACATTTTAGTCGTAGGAAGTTTAGTGAAACGGGCCCCTGGGGTCCATGTCACTAAACTTCTTACAATAAAAATGTTTGTACAAAGAAATGTATTAATTTGCTTCAGATTGAAGTGGTTAACTAACATTTTGCACCTACTTGCACACATCACTTACATGTGAATACATCCTCGAAAGGTTTCCAACATCGGCTGCCCTTGCTGATGTTATTTTGATATTATATTTTGCACTACTGTTTGTTTTGCAAAAACTATATTTTTTTCGATAATATTAAATTTTAGCAAAATTGAAGAATGAGTCTTCTTTTTGTTTCGTGAAATTTTGTCAAATATTGATTTTATTGCGAAAAGTTAGTTCTCTATGGGAATTTAACATGGGGAAAAAATAAGTGGAGAACCTGGAGGAGGACTCAAAAAACATGAAACCTAGCTAGATAGCTTGGAAATGATGTAACTAAGAAAACAAAAATTAGATTTTGAAAATCGGTTCACTATAAAATCAATATTTGACCAAATTTCACGAAATACAAAGAAGGCTCATTATTAATTTTTGATTTAATTTAATATTATCAAAACAATTATTGTTTTTGCATTGTTTATATGGCTGTAAGATTTGGGCAGCTTTAGTGAAACAGACAATAATATGAACTTCTTAGTTTTACGAAGTTTAGTGAAATGTGCCCTGGCACTGGTACCCTGGCAATGGTCAGTGATCTCACTGCTTCAGTAGCACCTAGTGATGGGCCGTGGCCTACTGTCTGTTCCTTGTTTTGCTGCCGATGAACGTTTGGCTATTAAACACATTAAATCTGAAAAATATTTAAAAGTAAATACTTTATTATCATTAACAAAAAGTCACCCTCCACAAAAAAAAAAAGATTTGATGAAATTCCATCAAATATTGATTTTATTTCGAAAAAACGATTTTCCTATGGGAATTTTACATAGGGGCTAAAAATAGATTTTTTTAAAATATTATTTTTATTTGTGGACCAATTTTCAAAATATAACTTTTGTTTTCTTAGTTAAATAATTTTCAAGCTATCTTGTCAGGTTTCGGAGTCGATTTCCAAAAAATTTAGTTTTTTGATCCTGGAAATGTTTTGGAAATCGACTTCTCATTTTAAATTCCCATAGGAGGGTGGGTGACTTTTTTGTTATTGATGAAAAAGTACTTAGATACTTTTTAGATTTAATGTGTTTAATGGCCAAATGTTCGTCAGCAGCAAAATGTGGAACAGACAGTAGGGTATGGCATTGAACTTCGATATCGGAGGTTGTCAGTTCAATCCTCACCCTTGGCGAGAAAAATACTTACATTGTATTTCCATTCCACTAGTCTGTAGGATGAGTCTTTAAACTGTGGTCCCGTCTCTCTATGACCTTAGCTGTTGCTGGGACATTAAACCCATTCACTTTCAATAACACCTGGGTTCATAATTATAAAACACTGTTAATGAACATGAACTAAGTCAAGCGGTTTGATTTGATATATAAGTCAGCAAAACAATGTAGTGTGTAGTGTTTGAGCGAGCCTGAAGCCAGGGCATTTGTTGCACCCTCTTATCTGCCTTCAATATAGGAATGAATGGCCTTTTTGTGGAATTTATCGGGGTATAAACTTGGAAAAGTCGCGGGAATACTGGACGAAGGCCGGAAGGCCTCGTCCAGTATTCCCGCGACTTTTCCAAGTTTATATCCCCGATAAATTCCACAAAAAGGCCATTCATTCCTTATAATTCCAGCATTTGAAATAAATTCATCAAGAAAATGTGTTTATTTTCCGTTTTCTTAAGAATTATTTTAACTGCGCCTCACGGTTACGGAAAGTAGTTCGGCATGGGAGTTTACTGGGATATAAATGTTGGACAGATACTTGCTACGGGCCAATCAAATGTTAGGGAATTGTGTAAAAAAATTTGTGCTGGAATTATTACGATGTATAACCTATAAATAGATGGGTGGGTGGAGTAACCTTTTTGGGAAATGGCCATTTTCTAGGACTTAAGTCTGAGTCTTCCACCTGTGGGCTTGCATACATTATGTACATATACATGTATAATGAATTCTGTATAGTGATGTGTTTCAACAGGTAAATGGTTATAGTCTGTTGCAAATCTGCCCAAATTCTACAGCTATATACTATGCAAAAAACATTATGGGGGGGGGGGCATTATGTTTTAACCCTGTCCATACATGCATCCGTGTGTGCATCAATCCGTAAAGCAAATGCATTTATGTTTTCAATAACTCCCTTCACCAACTTCAATAATATTTGGTCACAATGTCTGTCTATGGATTAGCTTCGTAATAATGATGCCCTTTTACTATCAAGGCTGCAGGTGGTGGCATCCGTGTTCTATGAACACATTTTATAGTTTATAACATGGGTGGATATGTAGAACTTTCTACATTTTCACCCATGTTATAAAAAAACATTGTTTTTGCATTGTTATTACTAGTATGTAACTGTAGAATTCGGGCAGGTTTCACGAAACAGAAAGTAACCATCTACCTGTAGCCTATTTCACCAACATTGCAAAGTATACTTTCCGAGGGAGAAATTTTCACTTTTTTGAAAAATTTATTAATTTTTATTATACTGAATTTATTACATTATCACAGCCAATTTGGCTGTGATAATGTAATAAATTCAGTATAATAATTCTGCATACTTTTAATCATGAAATATATGCATTTGTTAGTTCTATATGAAATAATGCATTTCAGGAAAAATAAATGATTACTCCCTCAAAGTATACTTTGCTAGTAAAGTATACTTTGCAATGTTGATGAAATAGGCTACTGGCCACTGTTTGCAGTGTACGCCGGGATGCAGATACAGCCGCAACAACTACAACAACTACAACAACAACAACAACAACAAGTGTCCCAGGTGCGGCCAGGGCCCCAGTTCAGCGAGGACGACTTCAACCAGGTCAAGGAAATGTTCCCCAACATGGAGGACGAGATCATTAAGTCCGTGTTTGCCGCAAACTCCGGAAACAAAGACTCGACGATAAACTCTCTGTTGCAGATGAGCGCGGACTGATGTGTTGTTTTATTTGTGATTACATTATGATTGTGTTTATTCTGTATATACATGATTAGATTGTCAATAACAATACCTGGGGTCCGTTTCACTAAACTTTGTACGACTGAAATGTTCGTAAGTGCAAATTTATGATCGTCTGGAAATTTCAATTGATGGATTTACATTTATTGAGCATAGGCTGCCTATGCAGCCTATGCTCAATAAATGTAAATCCATCAATTGTTTACATGACAACATTATTAATGTGAAATTTACAGACTATCATGATTTTGTACTTGCGCGAACATTTTAGTCGTACAAAGTTTAGAGAAATGGTGCCCAAATAATGATGCGCCATGACAAAATGGAGCTTTTTATCATCCGCATTGTATAGACACTAGTGACAGAAAATAATTATCATATTTAGGTTACATTTTCATTTAAAACCTACGCCTAACGTTTTGTATCATTTGAATTAAATACCGGAGCTTTTCATCACCTGTGGGTTGGCAGTTTAGTCCGTTGATCATTGCTGGTGTATTTAGGGAGCTAGCATGGTTCAGTGGTTAAGACATTGTGCTTTGGGCCCAGTGGTCCGAGTTTGAATCTTGATAGGAAACCTTATTTAATCATTTTGGCATGCCCTTGGGCAAGACACTTTCATCCTAATAGAGTATTTTCAGTGGGAGACTTAACCCATAGACGGCTACTCGCACCAATTGTCGTCTGCTGTTGCTTTTATAACTTGCCTTATTTCTCAATGTAAAAAACATGTTTTGACAGCACTTCAGAATCATTTCCAATGGAAATGATTCTGAAGTGCTGTCAAAGCATGTTGTAAATTATTCTAAGGCCAGTTTGTTTTTATTTGTTGGTTTACAGATCCGCCGACCCGATTTTTTGACAATGTGGAAAAAAATAAAAAATTTAATTTCCGATTTTTTTTTTTTTAGATTTGTTTACCTCCGATCCAAAAAATAATAAAAAACAAATAAAAAAATAAATATTTTTTTTTTGCTGTGCCGAGAAAAGTAAGTGGCGGAAATCGGATCTTAGCAGCAGCGACAACAAGAACAACCTGTGAATGGACGATTCGATATATCTCCGTTTCTCAAACTGGCCATAGCATCTACATAAGTTGCTTATTAAACTGCTTCAATATTTCCATACTTCATTCATTTGCATGTATGCTACACCTGCCTTGCCATACTACATATGACCTTCACCCTTTGACTTAACACTTTTGGTTCACCCGTTTGTCACAGTTTCTTCAATATGCTGCTGGTGGCATCTGCATTTGGCACTTTTTTTATTTTTTTTATTTTTATTTCCCCGACCGACCCAACCCTGTGCCAAAAAGATTAAAAAAAATTGAAAAAACTTTTTTTTATTTTTATTTTTTTCCGACCGACCGACCAGATTTCGCGGAAAAAAAATCCGTAAACCAAGAAATAAAAAAAAACTGGCCTAAAGTGCTGTAAAAGCATTTGATGATAAAAATGGAAAATAAACAGCAGACGACAACAAAAATAAGATAGTGGTAAGGGTTAAAACAAAGTTCTGTGTGTCAGATTTCAAGAATATCAGAATGTGAAACAACCAGAGAGGACTATTCGACAATAAAGTTAGAGTTAGGCCACGTGTGGGCCAGTTCTCTCTGTATCAACATCGTTCTCCTCTTTCTTGGAGCTATTCACAGGCCATTAACACTGACAATACTGAATTAAATGTTGTCGTCTGCTGTTTATTTATATTTTCCATATTTCTCAGCTAAAACATGACTTGATAGCACTTTAGAATCATTTCCAATGAAAATGATTCTAAAGTGCTGTCAAACCAGGTTTTTATTGAGACAGAAGACGAAATATAAGACAACAATTTTCGTTTCCCACATTCTATGGGTTAAACAACCATCCAAAATCCTTGTGAGGAAACAATTCACCAAGACAATCTGAACTATAGAAATGCATTAACTGATCAGTGACTAAACTGCTGAAAAAAAAAAAACAAAAAAAAAACAACATTTTGTCATGGCGGATCACATACATGAACCAGTCGGTGTGGAATTCACCATTACCACATGAACTATTACATGTGGACAACCGATAAGACTAAGTGTCTAAAAAATAATATTTATTATATACCTACCCATGAAATACATAGTTATACGATGTAAATAAAAGTCACATGTTCTCATCGATGAAATAAACAACTTCCGGTGAAAATAAGACTACTTCCGCTATCTATATTCATAACGTGCATCTGCAGTGCCGGACTGCAAATACACATTCATTACCGTATACAGTCTAAAAAACTGCTAATTTCCATGGAGCGGTATATAATAAATAGAATATTCATATTTTTGCAACAAATATGACATATATGTTCATCGAGTGGTGTGAAATGTCCATATTTCACGAGTGAAATATGGACATTTCAAACCATTCGATGAACCTGTGTCATATTCGTTGCAAAAATATGAATATCCTCTATTTATTGTTCAATTTTTTTCTTGAAAGTACATGTATGTTATTACCACTCTGACATGTTTCAAATAATGGTGGTCAAAACAAGACATTTCTGTCTCGAGGATATTTTATTTTTTATTAGAAAAAGGATATCATCATCATGAAATGGGTTATTATTATTCCATAGATGATCGTGTTGTGCATGTTTCTGACAGGACAACAACAGTATGAAGATGGATGTAGAAAAAGTGTCACCAATGTCTTCAAATGTGCTATAGTGAATTCCTCAAAGGCCAGAGCTCATAAATTTGTTATATTCACATCTACTGCTGGTTAATACTTACAAAACAATAAATTTGTACTCCACAATTTGTATTTCGCAGACTATATGGAACAGCTACTGCTTTGTATAATCAGTGTAAGGCTTTCAATTTTCACATACAACTCTCCATTCAGTAGGTGGACAGAAGTAATTTCCCGAAAGTTAAAATCCCATAGACTTACATGTATTTCCATCTTTGCTCTCAATATGTAGCTCAGTATATACTTTACCAACTTGAATGAAATATAAAGTGTTTGAAAGAAAATAGATTTATGCAGAATATTAATGTTTTGGTTACTGATTAGCACAAGCAGTTCAATAGATACATGCTTTTAAATATGGCGTAATTATTTAACCCGTAGCAAGTCTCTGTCCAAAATTTATATCCCAGTAAACTCCCACGCCGAACTACTTTCCGTGACCGTGAGGCGCAGTTAAAATAATTCTTAAGAAAACGGAAAATAAACACATTTTCTTGATGACTGTGTTCCAAATGCTGGAATTATAAGGAATGAATGGCCTTTTTGTGGAATTTATCGGGGATATAAACTTGGAAAAGTCGCGGGGTACTGGACGAGGCCTTCCGGCCTTCGTCCAGTATTCCCGCGACTTTTCCAAGTTTATACCCCGATAAATTCCACAAAAAGGCCATTCATTCCTATAATGAATCAAATTCAGCGCAAATCTATTGGCTACTCAATGCTTTTTATTTCATTACATTGTGTACTTTATATTTGGAGTAACATGCTCACAAGCACAGTTACAACACATGTAAGTCTATAGGATTCCAATAGGTGGGAAATTACTTCTGTCGAACATCTGTATATTCAATGTATTATGCCACAACATTGTTTTTCAATAGTGTCCTACTTACCAAGTTTTACGATGAAAGTAGATAATATCTGTCGGGTCAATTGTCAGGTCTGAAGGGTAAGTAGCTAGAACAAATAATCATTTGTGGCTGTGACTGGACAAATGTGGCTGATGGGATTTGTGACCAGTGTAGCTCCTGATAAAATAGCACACTCCTGTAGCCTGATAACAATCTATATTACTTGTTAGAAGCATGACAGGTGTTTCATTGATGGAATGGCGAACAGTGCGGATCCTGATCAGACTGTGCGGATGCACAGGCTGATCTGGATCTACACTGGTCGCAAAACCCGTAAGCCCCATTTCTCCAGTCACAGTCACATTTTAGAATGTGACATTTGGTGGCATCATATTTCATGGAATATATTGAACCATTCTGTTCATAGGCTAGTCTTATAAATCACAAGTAACTTCCCTTAGTGCAACTTCCAGGGCATCTTTGATGTTAGAATTGTTGGAATTTCTCTGTTTGACGTCACGTTGCTTTGTGTAAATGGCAGAATTTGTCGGTATGATGCCCAGTTACTTAGTTTAAACTAAGCACCATGACGTCATCAAACTTACAATCTCCGCGAGTGGCAAATGTGTAGAGTGGTACTATTGTAGAAGTACATGTTTCGCATTAATGTATCCAATTGTTATTTGCCTATTTCATATTTGTTTTTAAAATCAAACTAGGGAAGTGTAGCGTGCGCATGAATAGTGACACATATTTCCTGCACGATGAATAGAGTTTTGAATCCATGACGTCGTAGACATATTTTGCATATCTAGTTCTGTGAGATTGTATTGCATTTCCAAAATGTATTTAATGTATAAAATAAGGTGTGGATTCAAATAAATTGTCATTCATGTACATTATATTATTTACAATGTAAGTTTACGCAGTTGTATAAATGATGTTTCCTAGAAATGTGCACCGGTTGAAGTAACGGAACGAGGTCTATAAATACTTTAAATATGCCTAAAAGCATCCATAAATGAAAAAAAAATAAGGTAAAAAGATTAAAAAAAAATTTAGCTTATTTTTTTTTCATTTTGCTCCCCTAAGTGTTATAGAGGGAGTTTTCTGTTTAGCTTATTTTTTGTTTGTTTATGGATGCTTTACTTATAGACATTCTGTTAACAAGTTATTGTTTTTACATAAAATGTAATATTACCGTTTAGTATATTTATAGATTTTATCTTCGGCAAGAGGAATGATTGGGCCACGATCATGGTCGAAAGTACTGGCAAATCATATTTTTGATGAGAAAAATGGAAAATAAACAGCAGACGACAAAATGTAACACATACATGTAGTAAGGGTTAATTTCTAGCTATATAGAGTATGATTCGCCTGCGAGCACTCCTGCAGTGTGATAGTGATCCACATTGTTTATTGGATGTTTAACCCTTCCTACACTGTTGACGGAAATGGCCGTCTGCTGTTTTTCATTTTTGCTTTAATTCTTAACAAAAAAACGGTTTTGACAGCACATGAGAATCGTCTCCACTGGAGAGGATTCTCATGTGCTGTCGAAACCAGGTTTTTGTTGAGAAATATTGAAAATAAAACATTTCCAGCAGACGACAACATTTAATTCAGCGTAGTAAGGGTTAACTGGAGGATTCGCTGAAAGAATGGCAAAGGGTCAATCTAACTTAGCGCTACTTGTACCTGCAGTAGCCACTTGGCTATCTTTGGCATTTTGTAAGTGACAGTTGAATCTGGTTATACCCCTTATGTGAGTATTATCATTATTCGTTTGTTTGTTCGATCATCGGCAGGTGCAGTATGTGAGATGGTATGGTGGTTGCCAGATCGGACAAGTAGGTTTCCTCCGGGTACTCCGGTTTCTCCCACATTAACAATTGCCCCCTTAGCCTTCATCTGTGCCAACGAAAGCATTTATATAAGTGCTCTCGCGCTTGTTTGTAATCGTTGTAAATAAATACAGTTTCAACTAAAATCCTATTTAATACCAAATGCTTTAGACAATGCTGGCCAGACTGGTAGTGCAAACTACTGGCTACCAAGGCAATATACCCAGTGTGGTCAGATCATGATTCAATTATTCTTCATCTGGTTGTCCCACACAATCTATCTACTTGTATAGGAAACATGAATTGTTTGATTCCCACATTCTAACGTTACATTGCTGTTATACAGTGAAACCTCTCAAAACCGGACACCCTGGGAGGTCCCCATGGTGTCCGGTTTAGAGATGTTCCACTGTAAGTCAGGCATATGACCATTTTGATATGTATGTACGTGCTTTGCAATTATGAACATATGTTAACATCCGAGATAAATGACCAAGAAACCCCATAAAAAATAGGATCACAGATGTTGTCTTGGTGTTCGGTTTAGAGGTTCCACTGTCTCAATATTGTAAAATTTATCTGTTTCTCGTCTGACAGTCAATTAAATGTTTCGGTGGAAGAGGTCCTCTTTTTCCACTGACCCCTTCATTTATTTTGTCACATATGAGACACGCCCTGCGATTTTGTACCTAAGAACATATGCTATTTTTCATAAAATATATTTACATAAATTGTGATATTTTCTGTAAATGTCGTCGAAATATAACAAAATTTTCATAGCAAATGCGGAATAGTATTGCTATGCAAATGTTGAAATCTTTCAACATAATTTACGAAAAATATCGTAAATTTTGTAAATATTTTTTTATTCGACCCCCGGGTCATGGATTATCTCCCCTTTTGGACTTGGAATTTTGCCTTGTTTATTATCAAAGCGGTATGTGGGGCATCCTTGTTCTATGAACACATTTTCTAGTTTTAAGAGAAAACATGGAAATTTTCACAAATGGTAGAAATACTGACAAGATGATTTATTACAAGCTAGCTTCTCAGGCTCAGCATTCTTTGGAAACATGGAGATAGTCTGTGCTGTAGAAAGGGTTGATCATTTGCTCTTCTGTCTTGATAGGCTGTAACACATCATTCCATTGTGTATTCTGCTCTAAGTGTGTGACGTTCCTGCTTATTGTTTGAATGGAAACTGCATTTTATGATACATACATGTACAATGTATAATGTATACATGATACAAGTATTCCCATAAAATATCAATATAACATTGTTCACGTCTTATTTGAGCCATTGTCAAACAAACCAGTAGCCGATTTCATCAAAATTGCAAAGTACATATAGTACCGCCGATTTGTGAATACTTTTCACGAAATTGCGCACTTCGTGTCACAAGCATGAAATTTGGCACGATGATAAAACATGATGCACTGAATATTTTTGGATATGGACGCAATCGAAAAACGTCAAGATGGCGGCCATATTCAAAATGGCCGCCAAGCTGTATAGTCTGTCGATATAGGCTCTTCTAATGTAAAATTTCCTTTGAGATAAAGTCCTGAAAATTTCACAAAATGGTAAATTTGAATCGTAGCATTGGAAACAAAATCCGAAAAATCAATAAAAAAGCAAGATGGCCGCGAAATCCAAGATGGCCGCCTAGTAATAGACATTTTTCGGTAAAATTGCTCCATATTTTAACATTTTCATTGGAAAGCGAGCCGATTGTGTGCCTAATTTTTAACCCTACGTATTCACAGTCAATGACGCTTTTATGTATACATTCGCCATTGATTTAATGCATCTTGCAGACCGTGTATGGCATTATCAAAGTACAATGTACATGCATGTGGTAGCGAAATTAAGACATAGCTTGATACAAGCACATAAGCCCATTGTTCATGGATACGCTAACTTGACGTATAGTATGTCGTTGGAAGCTGTTTTAACACCGCTGCGTGACCGGCCGGCCGCCCACAATACCCCCCCCCCTCCCCCCCCCCCCACCCCCCCCCCCCCCCGCGAGTATGTAGTTAGTTATCTTTTGTCGGCCGCCCACCATATCGTCGGCCGCCCACACGAATCGCTGATTTGGTATCTCCGGGGTGTACATGTATTTCAAATAAATCAATTGCAGCGTACGAGGTATAAAACACAGCGTTGTTATTCTCGACAACAATCAGTTAGAACGTAATGAGTACAGAAAAAGCACAGTGTTGTTAATACTGACACCAATCTGACAGGTATGACGTCAGCGTAAAAATATCACTACCAGAGACCTACACGAGTATAATGCCTGTTATATTACGTGAGAAAGAGCCATATGTACCTGAGGGTCATGATCCTTAAGCGAAGAGTGTGCAAGCATGACGGTATGTTTGAAACAGCAGTATGAGTGGCTAGACCATACGAAAAATGTATGTCAACTGGCAGGTGCTGACCAGGACATGACTGTTTCATGGGCCGCATACCAATCGTCTGAAACAGAGAAGCACACTGCATGCGGTGAGATACCTGTGGACATTAGTGTTCTGTTGCCCCTATTTCAAGAACAGGCGAAGTCACCTGCCATGATACGTCATGCAATGGATGTGATATGCCGCGCCACAGAGTTTCTTAACCCCGGCCAAATGCCTGTCATGGCTTGTGATCAGCCACTGTATGCTGTCGCCAAAATCATACAATGGAATTGGCCAGATACGCATGGGGAAGGTCGATATTTGATCATGTTTGATGGCCTGCACATAGAAATGGCCGCACTGAAAACACTTGGAGACTGGCTACAAGATAGTGGATGGACTGCTGCTATTGCAGATGCAAACATTGCATCTTCTGGCTCCGCAGATTCATTTATCAAAGCAGTACATGTGACGCGAACCCGACATGCACACCAAGTAACAGCAAGCAGTTTGCACATATTGATGAACGAAGCATACAAGAAGTACATGTCCGACTTGACAACGGAGGAACATCCGCTAACATTTGATGAATGGAGAGCGAAACGAGCTGCAAAGAGTCCACAGTTTCTGTACTGGTCCATTACACTTGATTTCGAGCTGACTGTGTTGGTGTTTGTTCAGTCCATTCGCAGTGGCAATTTTCATTTGTACAGAGAAGCATTAACCAAACTGATACCCTGGTTCTTTGCGCTGGACCATACGCACTATTCACGATGGCTCCCAGTCCACCTTCGTGACATGATGTATCTCCCCAAATCGCACCCAAGTTTGGTAAAGGAGTTTGAAGCGGGACACTTCGTTGTTCACAAGTCACGCAGATCATTTTCTGCCATAGCCATCGACCACGCTCACGAGCAAAACAACAAATGTGTTAAGGGTGATTCGGCTGAGAATTCGGCTGAGCTTCTGAGGTGGATGGTATCAGGACCAGAGATGGCCAGAGTGGTCGGTGAGTGAGTTTCAAGCATCTCTAGAACATGTCAAACCCGATCAGAGCCACGGTCCCAATCTACACCATCACGAACAAGTAAAGTGCACTCAGACAGCATTTCAAAGACAGGTGACTGCGCTTTGTTCTGTGATAGAGTAAATGGGCAATCCATTCATGGATGACAGTTGCGATCTTTTAGTACTAGATACGCGAGACATAGTGTTATTCAGAAGTCATAAAACACAGTCCGGAACATTCAACAGGAAGGAACAAAGCAATTCCAGAGTTTCTTCGACAGTCGTCTTGACAAAAGATCTACGTCACTGTTTCAGCCAATCACGAGAAACAAATTCGCGCTGCTTGGCTCTCTACCGACACGAACTGTATCAAAAGAATAAAAGCAACAGCTTATGTCCCTGAAAAAGAACTGTTCCTTGTTCTCGCAATTATACATCGCATGTCAGGTCCGCGGTGGTGACCATGATGAGTTTTTTAGTCATGAGAACCAGGCATGTCCACCATCCATTTCACAACTTGGACAATTACGCACTGGGCACGAAGTCTGATCTTGTACACTGTTTGGAAACACTGGTTGATGCCGAAGAAGATACACCTGGGGTTGAAGCCCCTTACTTCTGGATGGCCGCGTGTTGTACACATGTTGAAGCCCGGTGCTGCGAAGACAATTTCAATCATACGCACATGATGTATTCGTAAAGTATGTCAACTCACAGCTGCAGCATGTTAGGAGAATCGACATTATCTGGGATTCCTACAACCCCGACAGTTTTGAAAGCGACGGCACGTGCAAAACGAGGAAGTGGCACCCGACGGCGAGTCCATCCGGACAATACATTACCTGGCAATTGGGACTCATTCCTGAAAACTATCTGAGAACAAGACAGAACTCTTCAAGTATCTGGCAGATGTGTCCATTGACGATCGGAAATCGCGATAAGCAAGTTATTTCCACTTATGGAGATTCTGTACTGTGTAACCATGATAGAGATATTCGCAATTTGTCGCCATGTACACAAGAAGAAGCCGACACTAGACTACTGCTGCATGCAGCGGATTGCGTCCGGTATGGGTACAAGCGTGTGATGCTTAGAACAGTAGACACCGATGTTATTGTGTTGGCAACAGCCATGTTTCGAAAATTGGCTGCTAAGGAACTGTGGATAGATATGGTGTCGAAAGAAGTTTAGGTACATTCCTATTCATGGTATAGCTGACGCTTTGGGACATGATAAAATGTAAAGCGCTACCAGTTTTCCATGCGTTTACTGGTTGTGACCAGACGTCATCCTTTGCCGGAAGAGGAAAGAGAACTGCATGGGAAACGTGGAAGCTTGACAATGAGGTCACAGGCGCATTCATGGCAATGAGTAATGTCCCTACCATAGACATGGTAGACCAGCAGATGCCATCCATTGAGCGTTTTGTCGTATTGTTGTATGACAGAACAAGTACGTGCATGACGGTGAATGAAACTCGCAAAGACTTGTTCACTAAGAAGGAAGGGTGATGGACGCTATTCCACCAACCGCTGTCGCGTTGTATGAACATGCTAAGAGGGCGATTTATCAGGCGGGTCATTGCTGGGGACAAACACTATCACCATGTCCCGTGCTTCCATCTCCATCGGAATGGGGTTGGACCCGACTGAGTGCACTGGTATGGGAACCAGTTTGGACCACACTTCCTGAAGCATCAAAGGGGTGGTGTGCCACCAACTCATCAAATGTGGTTGTCAGCCTGCCAAAGGGTGCAGTGGGCATTGTAAGTGTGTCAAGGCATGTCTGAAATGCACAGCTCTCTGCAAATGTGGCGGTGACTGTGAACGTGAGTAATCAATCTGATAGACGACTGTAGAGAAAACAAGCTGATCCCACAAAACACTTTTACTTTACAATGTAAAGACGACTTTCAGAGTTAGAATCGAGGACAACTACATCAAGGTACTTTACTCCGTGACATTGGTAATTTGTGGTCCAAAAATACAACGCAGCAGAAAATAAACGTCGAAAAGTAATAATTTTATGAAACTTCCGAGTGTGGCGGCCATCTTTAAATGAGTGTCATCTTGAATAATTTCAAGCTGTTCTACATATTAAATCATATGTAGACCCAGTGTTATCATTTTTACCAGAACAAACCATTGCACTTTGACCACTTGTTTGTCTCATGAAAATTCATAACTAAATGCCGTAAAATAATCATATTTTGGCGGCCATCTTTAAAATTCTCCGCCATGTTGAATGTTGTCCATATCACATATCATCATAAAATAATCTGCAATCAGAACTATGTCGTTTATAATTATTTGCTAGCTGAAACTCTCGAAAAAACACATTAATAAGAAATATATGTAAGAAAGAAGTGAGATGGCGGCCATCTTGAAAATGGCGGCCATTTTGAGTTTTTTTTTGCTTGCGTCCATATCACAAAATGATCAGTATATTAAACTCTACCAGTATGCAAAGTTTCATACTTGTGCCAGAAAGTGCGCAATTTTCGCACAAATCGGCGGTACTAATATACTTTTCTAGCAAAATACACTTTGAGGGAATAATCATTTATTTTTCCCAAAATGGCTGTGATAATGTAATAAATTCAGTATAATAAAAATTAATAAATTTATCCTTAAATTGAAAATTTCTCAAAGTATACTTTACTAGATAAGTATACTTTGCAATGTTGGTGAAATAGGCTACAGAACACTGTGTCAATTTACGCGCATAGTAGACGCTACAGGCCTTAGGTATTTGTCATACGAGACACGCCATGTGATTATGTACCTAAGAACATGTGCGATTTTTCATGAAAAATATTTGCAAAATTTACAATATTTTCCATAAATGACGTCGAAAGTTGACGAAATTTTCATGTTTGCTATGAAAATTTTGTCATCTCTCGATGTCATTTACAGAAAATATCACAGTTTATGTAAATATATTTCATGAAAGATCGCACATGTTGTTAGGTACAAAATCGCATGGTGTGTCTCATATTTGAGGCCTGATTTTGGTACTACAGAGCTACAAAATGTTAGGTTTGTTCCGATGTGATGTGCCAATGGGAAAACTCAGCTACTATATCTTGGAAACAATTGTAACACCAGTTAAGCCTGCATAACGAGTCTGATCAATTTACGTGGTTCAACCATTTAAGCAGTCAACAATTTATACCATTTTGAATAAGCAATATACATACATATGATAGATGATGCACATACGTATACTGGTACTATTAACAGGGGCGGATCCAGCATTTGAGGGTGGGGGTTGATTGTCCGGGAGTAATTGCAAGTTACCGTTCTCAACTATGGGGTTGACCTATTTTCGAGATCTTCGAAATGCACTTTCCTGTGTTTGACGGCATTTAAATTCACTCCAACTGTGGAACCCCCCTTCCAGATCCGCCCCTCATTAAAACTGCAGCAATCAGCTGATTGTGAGCAATGGTGACAAATCCTCAATTTTTATTGGAGGCCAATGGTTGCCGTGAATGAACAATGTCAACACGTGCCCCGTGTTTTCTACCTTCTGGAAGCAGCACTGCACATTGCACTTGTTTATGATCAGTCTGGACTGGTATTGGACACCAAGCCATTTGATTTTGTACCCCAAGAAGATGTGCGATTTTTCATGAAAACTATATTTACAGAAACTGTGATATTTTCTGTAAATGGCATTAAAAATTTTCATAGCAAATGCGGAATTTTGAACATTTTGTCAACTTCCGGTGTCATTTAAGGAAAATATAAATATTGTATATTTCATGAGATATCGCACATCATATCACAGGCAATTGAACTGCTCTCCGCTAAGGATTAGATTTATTGGCATTGGGGGAAAAATCCCAAAATTCAGACCAGAATATTTACATAATTATATACCATGTCCATACCACAACAGTCACTTGGCCCTTTCCCTTAAAAGTAATAGTATGAAGAATAGTCATATTATTATTTTAAGGAGTAGAACCAAAATCAACTCGGGGATGAATCCTGATCGTTAAATTAACCATCGCATGCTCCCAACCAACCACCACACCGCTAGGGATGAACCCAATCGTTAAATTTACCCATCACATAATCCCAGCCAGCCGCCCACATTGACGACAGTAAGGCTATTTCAGCCAGTGATTGGTGAACAGTATAGGCTCTGATCAGACAGTGCAGATGTGCAGTCTGATAAGGGGTTATGTTCATCATTCAAGCAACTGTTTAACCCTTAGGCTGCTATCTTATTTTTGTTGTCGTCTGCTGTTTATTTTCCATTTTTATCATCAAAAACATGCTTTGACAGCACTTTAGAATAATTTACAACATGGTTTGACTGCACTTCAGATGGAAATGATTCTGAAGTGCTGTCAAACCATGTTTTTATTGAGCAATAAGGCACAATATAAAAGCAACAGCAGACGACAATTGTTGTGAGTAGCGGTCTAAGGGTTAATATTTACGCCTTCCATAATTCATAATGGAGACGCCATTCAGCCCAGTACATTACATTAGGCCCACGACGTCACGGTAGGTTGTTGATTGGTTAAAATTTGTTCGACGGCATTAATATCAATGACATTGTCAATAATGGAATGCTATCGACTCGACCGGCAACATCACTGTTCCACGGGTTGTGATAAAATACTGTGATATGAAAAACATTTGGTCTGTTTAAAGTTTGCGACACTTTAAACATACCAAATGTTAGTCGTACCACAGTAAATGCAACCCACGGTTTTATGCCCCCCCCCCCCAAATGCAGCAGGTTGAATACGGGATCAAACCCATATGCTGGCTGTAAATGATCATAGCTGTTGATAGACCGTTGAACAACAATAAACAAACAAATTGACTGCGGAAGTTAAGCAGGGGAAATATTCACAAACAGAAACTCCATTTCCACTTGTCTGTCTTTATTTGGTAAAAACAATAATGTATGTATACACTGCACATCTTCAACACACTGTTACAGATTAACCCTTACAATGTTGAAATAAATTTTGTTTATTTTTGGGTTTTTTTTCACCAAAAACATGGTTCGACAACACTAGAATCATTTCCACTGGAAATGATTCTGAAGTGTTGTCAAACCATGTTTTTATCGAGAAAAAAGATCAAATACAAACAACAGCAGACGAAAATTTGTGTCTCCCACATTGTAAGGATTAATGCAGGGAATTCAAAGACTAGATATTAAGCCCTAGTACCATGCTGGATACATTGGTGGAGACATTGCACCACATATGCATGACGTGCAAGAAACATCTGCAATAGGTTAGGTAAATTATGCAGTGTTTGCACGGCGAAAACTGGTTACATTTCAAGCAATTTTCTAGGACTGAAAAGTACATTTTCAAGTACTTACCCTGGTAAAAATGTTAGTAGTATTAACCCTTTCAACACCAAGTAACTTAATAGGATGTTCCATGCCAATGTTTCACGCTATTTCATTAATTTTGTTCATTCAAATTATCCCATTCTTCTAGAAGGGTAATCTGTACGACGTTTAAAATTATTAACAAACAGTGGAGATCCTGATGAGACGGCTCGTTACGAGCTGGCTCATCTGGATCTGCACTGTTTGCAAACATTGTCTCTATAGAGGTCTGTGGTGTTGAAAGGGTTAAAGACCGATAACTCTGGACAACTTAATTTGCATGCAGACTTGTTTGTCCCAAGTAGATTAACAATTTTTGTGTTTATAAAAACATGAAAATAAGTTGTATTTTGTGATATTTATTATTGGATTTTCTGTAGAAAATATTCGCAATGAGCTGGACTATTACGAATCAAAAGCTTTTCTAGGCCTCTGACACCACAAGTACGTTTGAAGTTAAAACTTATTTTAAATGGGCAGGTATTGATTTTCTTCAAGCACTTTGCATTTTTGTGTGAACTCTGGCATATATATTTTTCACGATGCGAAAACTCTGCCCTATGGAAGATCGACTACTGAATATACATGAAATGGTTGCCGGTTGTTTGCTATTAGCAAGGTGCATGATCACGTGGTTACAACAGCAATGGCTGAAAGTGTTGAAAGCGCACATACATACCGGTATATCGTTTTTGCAAAGAATCAATTTCTGTGTCAGTAGACACGGAAATCGATTCTCGCAAAAACGACAGAAATTTGGGCCAAAGTACCGAGACCACCAAATGCAGCTTAACAAGACGCGTTTAATGCGCCATATTTCATCAATACGTACTTTGAATCGGAGGGCTTCTGGAAGTTTCAGTACTTGTTGTTTTAACCACGTGATCATACACCTTGATTAGGATCAATACACTCTTCAAATGTACTGACCTGGGACTACACGAATATATTATCCAATATCCCTAATACATGTGCTAAGGTGAACATTATAGGTTCTAATCAGATCAGATAGGTAGTTGCAAAATGATAATACTGTACCAGCTGTGGAAATAAGGTTTCCCTCTAATGACAAGTTGAATTTAAAATTAAATTAGTAACAATTAATTTGAAGAAGAAAAAATTTCAGGCGACTTGTATAGTAGAATTGGTTCAGGAAAATGAATACCATACAAATCTCCATTTAAGTTTAATATTAATTAGGCGTAAAAAAATAAAATTGTTTCCACTATAAACCCGACCGACCCTATTTTTCCCCGCCGACCCTACACTTTTTTTCGTCATATCGGTAATTGTTTTGATAACATTTCGTCATATCGGTAATTGTTTTGATAAAAACAGTATATTTTCACTAACCCATACTGTAGTGGGTAACATACCCAGTACAAAAAGTGTGTCGTGAATGGGAAAAAAAATTTGAGAAAAAAAAAGTTTCGCCTACCTACCTACTCTATTTTTTTTCCAGGTGTTAGCGGAAACAAACAAATTTTTTTTTTGGCCGTACTAAAATATTTCATCACTTTCTGCATATATCTGAATGTCTGGATATAGAATGGTTAATTGTTTCAGTGACCTTGTAGAGGTCAAGGTCATGAGATTGGTGGCATGACAGTAACTTTCAAGTTCAAATATTCTGCACACTATACAATACCAATAGCCCATGACTAGAGAGGACAGTTCAGGAACATTTAGCCTACAACATGCTGAATACTCCTCCAACGCGGGTAAACAAAAATATGCTGAATATTTTCTTCACATTTTTTTGTTTCTTCTCCAAAATATATGAAGTCTTGACAAGACGGTTCAAATGAGTGGAACAACAAGTACTTTGGAGGAGAAATTTTATAAGAAAAAATTGAGAAAAAAAATTTGTGCATCAGGGAATAATTTTTATTTTTTGCGCAAAAAACTATGCAGTCTCAGCATGTAATGGGTTAATTAACTGGTATAATATCATAGCTGATTAGGACAATGGTTTGATATAAATATAGAAGTTCACACATGACATGACACATAAATGTTACATAGTTACACACATTTCATAAAACTAATTTAAATGCTGATGCAACATTGCATAAGCCATATTCACATGTACCACAAACATCTGCTCAAACGGGTCGTTGTCGATTCAGCATTACATCAGACTTCTAAACCAAGCCTGTCAATACATGTAAATTATTGAATCTGAAACTTTGTTTTCTGGAAACACAACTGCCTTTTATGTTAACCCTTACAATACCGAATCAAATTTAGTTTCCATTTTTATCAACAAAAACATGTTTGGCAGCACTTTAGAATCATTTCCAATGGAAATGATTCTAAAGTGATGCCAAACATGTTTTTATTAAGAAGACACAATATGAAACAAAAGTAGACAATGACTATTTCCCGCATACTAAAGGTTAAGCATATTTTCAACTGTCTTGAAAACTTGATGAAATGACATGATGCTAATACTGTCTGTGTGAGGTCACACATATACATGTACATGTATCTACAACAAAGACATATTAAGTACACAATCTCATGTGGTATGTATTGCTTCATGTGTCGCCTGCCTGCTGTTTTGTCTGCTTCACGTTGTAGTCTCGCAGGGCAGCCTTGATAGCGTCCTCAGCCAGCACTGAAATTGGAAATGGAAGGGTTTAACCCTGTCACCATGGGCGGATTCAGGGGGGGGGGGGGCGGACCCGGCGTGCACCCCTCCCCCCCCTAAAATTCGATGAGTAAAGATTTTTGACAAGTTACAAGGCACGTTTCATGCCAAGTGCCATGTATTCCATGCATTTTTCCGCTCGGTCGACTATTTTGCAATACTTGACTATATTATCGAACGAGCTTAGCTCGTTCAATATAGTCAAGTATTGCAAAATAGTTACGCCCCCCTAACCCGAAATCCTGGATCCGCGCCTGGTCACCACTAAGTAACTGGAAAGGATTTTGATATGTTCATTTTTTATATGTTTGTCACGAGCCGGCTCATCTGGATCTACACTGTTTACCAATACACTATACAGGTATGTGATGTTGAAAGGGTTAAATGTCTTGGAAACGGCTACGGTCGTATAGAAACGGGACTTGGTGGCCATTTAAAACTGAATGTGAAAGGGTTTAACGTCCCTGCAACAAGGTCATATAGAGAGATGTGGACTCGGTTTTAGGTTTCATCTGAAAGACGAGTGCAATGGAAATACTGTGAAAGTATTTTTAATGCCTAGAGCGGGAATGAACCCACAACCTCAGTAGCCTATTTCATCAACATTGCAAAGTATACTTTAGTAGCAAAGTATACTTTGAGGGAGAAATTTTCAATTTTATGATAAATTTATTAATTTTTATTATACTGAATTTATTACATTATCACAGCCAATTTGGCTGTGATAATGTAATAAATTCAGTATAATAATTCTGCATACTTTTAATCATGAACTATATACATTTGTTAGTTCTATATGAAATAATGCATTTCCGGAAAAATAAATGATTACTCCCTCAAAGTATACTTTGCTAGTAAAGTATACTTTGCAATGTTGATGAAATAGGCTACTGGTATTGAAGTCCAATGCTTCAACTGCTAAACCACAACCCATCTGGCAAAGAAATGGAGCAACAAGATATGTAATTATGCCAGGGCTGTAGCTATTATTGAATGTTACAATGTACATAATTAAGTAATTCTGTAGGAAGCTATTTATTGATTGAACAATGTATTAACCCATAATGATATATATTCTAATAAATGCACCCGGGGCTATGCAATTCGTGGGGATCAAAATATGTTATTTTCACATACAAAAGTCATCTAAAGCAATGTTTTAAATGTCTCTTGTATGTGAAAATAACATAGTTACATATAGAATGCAAATATGGGAGAGGGGTTACTATTAGAGAGGGGGCTACTACTATTAGAATAAATGCGGTACCACCAATATCAGTGTTGTAGGAAGGCCTCAAATCCATGAAGACAATTTCAGGGCCTTTTCTGTAGGAAACCTCTTAACCGGACGCACGGATGGACAGACTGTCCAAACACTACATGCCTCCCGAGACCAGGGGCATACAATTACAAATACTTTCATAATTCCTTATCAGAACTATAACCACTATTAGTGTAGACTTTCACAATTCCTTGTACAGTGGAACCTCACTAAACCAGACACCAATAAAACACATGTGATCTCATTTTTGATGAGTTTCTTGGGTCATTTATCTCAGGTGATAATGCCTGTTCATGATCGTATAGCACACAACTATGGCTCAGAATGACCAAATGCCTGATTTATAATGAAACCTCTTTAAGCTGGACACCCTGGGGAGGTCCCCAGGGTGTCCAGCTTAAAGAGGTTTCACTGTATGCCTAAAAGTAAAATTGAATGTAGACGCTTCCTTGACTCAGAAGGGTGAACGTTACCAACTTACTTGAACAATGTAGTTTAACTGGTGGAAGGGAAAGCTCTTTAGCGATATCAGAGTTCTTGATGGACGAGGCTTCATCCAGCTGAGAGAACAAAAATACGGTGGGTTTATTGCCATCTCATGCACTAAAATGGTTCACCGTCTACTGAACTAACATCTTGGTTATTGTATTTGCTACCAGTATAAACAAATATATGTATTGGCAATTTGTGTCAATTTAGAATATTCGAATGCAGCAGTTATAATAGTTCATAATTCCAGCACAAAAATATTTACACAATTCCCTAACATTTGATTGGCCCGTAGCAAGTCTCTGTCCAGAATTAATATCCCAGTAAACTCCCACACCGAACTACTTTCCGTAACCGTGAGGTGCAGTTAAAATAATTCTTAAGAAAACGGAAAATAAACACATTTTCATGATGAATTTATTTCAAATGCTGGAATTATAAGGAATGAATGGCTTTTTTGTTGAATTTATCGGGGATATAAACTTGGAAAAGTCGCAGGAATACTGGACGAGGCCTTAAAACATTACAATTTGCGAGAAAAAAATAATCTTTTTTTCCCCAAAATTATTTTTTTTTTTTTTTTCGAAAATTGTAATTTTTTATCGCTTCGTCCAGTATTCCCGCGACTGTTCCAAGTTTATACCCCGATAAATTCCATAAAAAGGCCATTCATTCCTATAATACATCCTAGTATCATTAGGATTGACCGTATTACCAGCTTACTGGAATTTACAAGTACACGCTGATCCAGCAAATATAATACACATGTACATATAATGCCGTAAGTCCCAATATGTTCCTGTCAAACATATGTAAGGCAATTACAGTGTCACAAATTGAAACACAAGATCTTTATGATGGCAAGTCGTTGAAGCAAGCTGAAGTAGGTGACGGTGACAACAAGGTCAAACAGTATGCATGATGTTTCTGGCATACACGTATATCAATTACAAATGTCAATTTAGATGATTATTACATGTAGCTGCAAATTCGGTGTTATAGCGGCTGAAAAACACTTTTCCATGTTAACTATTCTATTAATCAAAACAGGGGTAATCTTAAAAATAATGACAAAAAACTCGTAACCAGTCGTCTCCTCAGGATCTACAGTGTTTGCAAATATTGGCTTTAAGGTCCGACTCTGTAGGGTTTAACGGGTTAAATACATGGGCACAAGGCACTGTAAATGTGCTATGGTTTATACACTATACATAACTACAGTCTGCATAATGCATCTAAAATGCAAGACACACACGCTGCCAGTCAATCTGGCTGCAGCAGCGATTAGCTAGGTACTCACGTTTTTCCCCTTCACCCACTCCGTGACCAGGGAGCTGGAGGCGATGGCCGAGCCACAGCCGAATGTCTTGAACTTCGCCTCCACAATCTTACCATTCTCGTCCACACGCACCTGAAAGAACGAGACGCCATAGTTAAGTCATCGTTCATATGCATCTCGGATGGCATTAAAATTTTGAAATTACACATAATAGTGAATATGCACTTAAAACAAAACTTAATGTTTGCAAAACATGGATATGCCCCCATGGCATATTGGAGTCTAGCTGGAGAAACTCTTACATACAAACTTTTTTCAGACGTAAATGTACATGTACGGATGGAACCTTAAGAGCAACGCAATATGCCCCCCCCCCTTGCTATCGCATAGGGAGCATAATGAGAAAAAAGGCAATACCATTTTACATTTGGTTCAATATTTGCAAAACATTAAACTTATTCACATACGGTAATTCCTGAAGTATTAGTATCCAAAATGTTCATTTCAGAAACAATAGTAGCCAAATGGCTAGCCTATTTCAGTAGCCAAATGGCTACTGCAGCTACCAGTAGCGCCAACCTAGATACATGTATAAGGAGATAATCCGTGAAATTTAGCAAGTTGATTGTCGATCCTACATCAGACAAGCTAGTTGCGAACGGCAACTCTTGCAATTTACTCTTGTACCGTCCGTAGCCAGGCTATGGATGATACAGGAGTAGATTGCAGGAGTTACTGTTTGCAAAATACTTGGCTACGGACGGTACTGTTCGCAACTAACCTGGCTACGGACGGTACGGGAGTATATTGCAAGAGTTACTGTTCGCAACTAACCATTTTCCACAAATGGGATATTACTACGTTCGTTACCAGAGCCGGGTAGCCGCAGATAATACCACATTGCCAGTGGGAGGTCGTGGGTTTCAGTCCCAGACTGGGTATGCATTTTTCTCGTCATGTGACACATGCTCATATATACTGTCATTTCGGCTAATTCTGCACATCGGCTAATGCACAATTCACGTCAAATTTAGCCATGTGTACGTCGTAATAAACTATGTGGATTTTGGAATAAACAAGCTGATTAATTGCTACACTGTGGCACTATTTTACCACATTCCGATAGTTTGGTAAAAAGTTATTCCGAATACAATCAACATGTGTAACATCGTCAGACCCTGCTGATGGAATAGCTGTCTTATTTACTAAATTAACTGTTAAACAAAGAAACTAACTTGCCATGATGTCTCTGGATAGTTTTGCTTCAAGTTTAATTCCAATTTTGCTATGCTGATCCAGTATGATGCTCGCCATTTTGTTTACACTACCAGATGCGCAGCATTAGCCGAAACAAATGTGACGTTGCAAACACGCATGTGATATCATACATCACACAATTTACGTCACTTACTGACGTCAGAATGTTATGACATTTTACCTGCACAAACGTTTTTGAACTGCGTTGAATATTCAGGAAAGTTTTACAGAATATGGAGATGGTAATGCCATATAAATGTGTTTGGAAAGCCTTAGGTGCGCAGAATTAGCCGACACCATTGTACATCATGAACATTTAGTTCTTGATTTTAGACAATGCAATACAGCTTTTGGTATATTGGAAAAGTGGCTGTGACTGGAGAAATAGGGCTTATGGGTTTTGCAATCAGTGTAGATCCAGATTAACCTATGTGGATATCCAGAGCAGCCTGTGCATGCGCACAGTCTGATCAGGATCTGCACTATTCACCATTCCATCCATGAAACACATGTCATGCTTCTAACAAACATATAGACCATTATTAAGCTACAGGAGTGCTCTATTTGATCAGGAGCTACACTGGTCACAAATCCCAGAACTTGGCAGAAGCCCATTTCCCTAGTCACAGCCACAAATACCTGAAGTTTCATGACATCACCACAAGCAGGCGCCCCAACAAGTCCCGTGCCAACATTCTTGTCGTTCTTGTCCATGGACCCGACATTACGCGGGTTCTCGTAGTGATCAATCACCTGCAACATATCATATTGTCATACATTGTAGTAAACTAATGTCAACGCCCTGCAGGTTTTTTTTCTATATTTTAGTGTGTGAAGTGTAAATGCTATTACACACATTTTTACTGTGTAGCGATATAGTGCAACCCGTTGCATATAAAGCAGAAAACTTGCAGCTAGCCCGAGGACAGTATTAATTTTTATTCTGCTGGGGGTGGGGGGGGGTGGGGGGGGGGGGGGGGGGGGGGGGGGGGGGTCTTCTGTCAAGTTACACCATCACCAATTTCTATTTACAATTGCATAAAATATCTATCAGCTACATGCAATAACTAATAGTATCATGCATATGAACTAGAACATGGTGTTATTTATAGGTTGTTGTTATTCAGTACATGTCCTTGACCTTTGATTGAACCCAACAACAGGCAACATAATTTTAGAAAAAAGGTAATGTGCCAAACAACTTGTTCTTCTAATCAATATTTATACATGTTTTGATCACATAAATCATGGAAATACACGAATCATTGCTATATAACAAACTTACATTTTTGTGATAGAGCGCAGCGGGAGCCGACAATTGCCTTTCAACTGGAGAAACTGCCTGCCTCAAGTTTCGTAGGAGTGCCATTTTAGCCGTATTACAAATAAATAAGATTCATACGCGAAATAAAATAATTCATTTACATGGTACAAGTTTACGTATTAGCAGCAGTTCAATATACATAGTAATTATATTACCAAATAAATAGTGAAATATTGCTTATCTTGTTATTATGCGAAAGTTTATTTATTCAATGTAAGATATCCGGTACATATACTGCGTATGAATCTCATTGTTGACATTTTAGAAAATAACAACAACAACAACTTGTAGAAATGTCATTGGCAAGCTCGATTTTATTGACGATTAAATCCAATTCTGTTCCGTGTCATCAACTAGAAGTGTTACCTACAGACACTGTAGATGACGTTAAATATAAAATATCCAAACAAACCAAATTTAATCGTGATGGACTCGAAGTTATATTCGCCGGAAAAGTGCTGCAAAATGACCAGCATATCCAGGTGTGAAAAGTAGTCCGGTATAACCAGTATTCGTCACATCTCTATATTACATAATGTTGAGTCGCCAATGTGTAGCAAGAGCTTGTCAGGTCTTTGAGTAATATACCAGAATAATATACTCTGCCAAACAACGATGGGTTCAGATGGGCCACTACCATTTATTTTCCTATTTACAAATTACAACAAATTTGGCCATTAATAATCATGCATTAATGGCATTATTCTGGAAGTCAGCGTGACTTATCAATAGTCACGTGACCCGATATGTTTGGGGAAAATCGATACATTTTGCTCAATTTTTTTTTTTTTTATGCCAGATTATTTCACATTTAGAACTATGAAAATACTAAATGGTGAGAAGAATATGTTTAAATGATCGTCTATTTAACATTATAAATCTGCATTTAAATTTGATTTACCAATTATAATTTAGTTGTTTGAAGCGTTTAAAAAGGATTAAATTATATAAGAAACCAGGCGCGGATACAGGGTGGGGGGGGAGTCTGGACCCCCCCCTGCTCCCGGCAAAAAAAAAAAAAAAGTATCTACAATACTCGAATAGTTGGATGACTTTTCGTGGCCTAGGTGTCAGGAAATCGCATCTGCGGCGCTGGCATCTAAAAATTTCCTGGGGGAGGACCCCCCCTACTTTAAGATTTCGCGCTCGCGAAGGTCGGCATAGCCAACTTGTAATTACAGACGCCCCCCCCCCCCCCCCTCAATTATTTCTGTATCCGCGCCTGGAAACCGGTCAGATTTGCCCCTGCGCTCCTCGCCGGGGAAGAAATTTAATTATAACATGCAGGTGCGCGAAATATACGAAATCCGACTTCCAGAATATGATACTGGAAATTATTCCAGACACTGATGCAGCCAAATACATTGTGTTCGTCGATTTTGACTCAAATTCACTGGCAGTTGTGTTACAGAGACTATCGCTATAATCATTCATTTTCAAATTTGTAACCTGAAACGTTATAAATGCAAATTTTCAAACACTGTAGATCCTGATGAAATAGCTCATAATGTCTCATCAGTGTCGCCAGTATTTGTCAGTGTATTTTCAGATTTTCAAAAAAGAATTAACTCGTTTCTCACATTCTGATTAGTACATTTAGTCCCACAAATAGAACAGCAGCTGCTATATCTGTTCTACTTTTTATAACTCTTATATCTCCATATAGACAGGCGCGGATACAGAAATAATTGCAAGAGGGGGTCTGTAATTACAAGTCGGCTTAGCCGACCTCCGCGAGCGCGAAATTGTAAAGTCCTCCCCCAGGAAATTTTTAAATGCCAGATCGCCGCAGATGCGATTTCCGGACACATAGGCCACGAAAAAAGTCATCCAACTATTCGAGTAGTGTAGATTTTCTTTCTTTTTTTTGCCGGGAGCAGGGGTGGGGTGGGGGGTCCGGAGCCCCCTCCCCCCCCCCTGTATCCGCGCCGGATAGAACCTTTCAATCTTCACAAATTTTGACTTACATATTGGTTATTACATATGTAGATTTAACGTTGGCACTGGCTGGATGACCTTGAATGTCAGGACCGACTATTTAAGTCCCCATCTGATAGGACTAGGCTAGTACTAAGTTAAATTGTCTTGCCCAAGGACATGCCGAATCGGCAATTCGCAGCAGTCGAGGTGGGAATCAAACCCGGGGACTCCCGATCCGCATTCCGACGCTCTACCTACGTATACTGAGCTAATCCGGCCACCTTAATTATTATAATACATTTGGCAAATGCACTTTATATTTACTTTATCAAAATTGCACGCATCGCGTTGCCATGGTGATTTTGACGTCACTGGGTCGAAAAAAAAACCCAACATGTGTACATAATGCTATAAAACTGCTGTAAAATGGTACTAAACCACTTTCCTGCTGCAACATAAATTGCATTTAGTAGATTAAAACTATCATAGAGTAATAAAATATAAGTAATTATATACATTCACCGTTTACATTCAGCATTATATGCTGCAAGTTTGTCTCAAGTTTGCTAAAAATACGAAATTGCCGAGATCTGTGTCACTTTGAACATTCAGTTACCCAGTCTTGCACGTGTAGGATGTTTGCTGGTGACATTTATCAACTTATCTGTGTTGATATTTGATTTTAATGGCATTGGACATGTATCTAACATGTATTTATGAATTTACTCTGTTCAGTATACCATTTATATCACTCTTTCAATGAAAATAATGGATATGGTACAGATCTTCAACTGTTCCATGACGTTCGCAGCAATGGAAGTTCCAGAGTATGACCTATAGTGATGTCGTATAATCATAATGACGTCAAAATGTGTGCAGTAAGCAATATGTATCCTTCAAATAGCAGACATCCTCCAATATGTTTTGTCAAAATTTATAAAGATTCAAACAGTATGTCAAAAGATATGTGGGTTACAAAAGGTGTCCACGTTGTTTTGGGCCACCCTGTACATAATACATACAAACATTCCTGTGTCCAGCCCTCAATGATAGCACTGAACATTGGCCTTCATTTCTTTTCAGGATTTGAGGATTGGCAATCACAGTGTACTACACGTATTCAGTGCGACAGAGAATGCCATTCCACCATTGGTAGATGTTCGGTCATCTGATGTACCTGGCACAGGAGCTGCGAGGACTCCAGGTAACTGGGTTGGATGCCTTACATACAAAAAATTTCATTAACAAATATTTTGGAATCACCCCCTCCAAACACTGATGGTATCATGTTTTCTGATTTTTATAATGAAAATGATTATACAAGCAGGTCTCCAGATAAAGAATTAGTAATTGAGTATTTTCACTCCATCATATCTGAAGCCCAACCCTTCCAGCGGTCCTATAATTCCTATATTTTTCAGACTTTTTCAAAATGTCCTATAATATCCTATATTTTGGGCAAACTTCCTATAATTCCTATATATTTTTTGGGTAAGCAAAAGGTTGCTTTTTCTTTGGTTAAAATAGAACTTTTTTGTTAAATTTGTTGCACTAAATTCATCATGCAATTTAAAGGACAGTATTTATTAATGTGATGTTGACATCATTTCAACAAAATTAATTTATGTAGTACCATGATGTGTGCCAATTCATTCTTAATTGTTTTTCAAAAATCCCTTTTTTAATGTAATAAGTTAAGGTAAATGACTTATTTGCACAAATAAATGATTTGTGGTGGAACGCGGCTGGCTAGAAGGGGTGTTGGGAGGCCAGATATAGTGTCCTATATTTTTTTGAAAAAAATCCTATATTGTTTTTCACTGCTGGAAGGGCTGAATTGGGTATTTCAATATTTTAATTGGGTTAAATAAAATCACACTACTGTTTACACATCAACAGACAGCAAGTATTGAATAGTTTGCTTCGAAATGAAAATATGTCTTGGCATTTCATTAGAATTGTCTCCTTGGAGACAATTCTAATGAAATACCAAGATGTGTTTTCATGGAAAATAAGAAAAATTGTGGTCTGTTTATTGTTTTCTGTAGCATGCTCTAAAGGCATTACAAATTTGTTATTGCTTTTTGATACTCGCTACTTCTGATTTCAATTGATTTTTTTGGCAATTTTAATTGGGTATTTACGCAAATACGCAGCTTATCTGGAGCACTGATACAAGTATGTTTGTAAGTACATGTATGAGTTTTTTGGCAAATCATTGGAACTTTTTGTTCATTTCAATGCAAAATGGTGAATTTCGACAAGTGGTCAGAGAGTCTGACATCAATATTGATAAAATAAATGTTTGCCACTTCCAACATAAGTCTAAAAATAGAGTGAATGCTCAGAATTTTATAATCACAAGCCATGATCTGTTACCAGATAATCTACGTTTCTTATAACCATAACTGGCTGTGACTTGAGAAATGCGGCTTATGTGTTTTGCGACCTGTGCAGATCCAGATCAGCCTGTGCATCTGCACAGTCTGATCAAGATCTGCACTGTTCAACATTCCATCAAGAAAACACCTGTCATGCTTCTAACAAGCAATATAGGCTGTTATTAGACTACAGGAGTGTGATATTTGATCAGGAGCTACACTGGTCACAAATCCCATAAGCCCCATTTCTCTAGTCACAGCCACATATTAGCTGTGTCAGTATACCACGTGTAGTACCGTAATAACCCTATATATTCGGACACAATTTGCTTTGGGAAACCCCTATTAAATAGGGGTTTCCCAAAGCAAATTGTATCCAAATACATTATTATTGTGATTAACCCAGTACTGTCATACTATCCCTAAACATTGGCACAATCTATGTTATGGGGAAACCATATATTTTATGTGTTTACCCATAGTTAATGGTGTCCGAATATTTAGGGTTATTATGGTATAATTGCAGCATACAAATATTTACACAATTCCCTAACATTTGATTGGTCCGTTGCAAGTCTCCGTCCAAAATTTATATCCCAGTAAACTCCATGCCGAACTACTTTCCGTAACCGTCAGGCGCAGTTAAAATAATTCTTAAGAAAACGGAAAATAAACACATTTTCTTGATGAATTTATTTCAAATGCTGGAATTATAAGGAATGAATGGCCTTTTTGTGGAATTTATCGGGGATATAAACTTGGAAAAGTCGCGGGAATACTGGACGAGGCCTTCCGGCCCTCGTCCAGTATTCCCGCGACTTTTCCAAGTTTATACCCCGATAAATTCCACAAAAAGGCCATTCATTCCTATAATCTTGTTTCTCTTTCAGTGGCTGGCCAGTTTTCCTACTATGTGTACTGTAAGCCCTGTGGCAGTCTACAGCCTGGCAAACTGCGGGTGCACTGTAAGGCCTGTCAGGAAGCCGGAATCATCATAGAGAAAGTGGGTAGTCCAGATAAGCTTGGATTCCAAAGAGCATCATACCCCCTGTTTTCAAATACATTGCATGTTTATTTTTGCAAATGGATTATTGAATTTTATCACATGTTTTTCGATAACAAATAGTGAATATATGAGCAAGAAAAAACGAAGTTGAACATTCAATTATTTGAGCTGCAAAAATGCAAACACTGTTTGTTTAGGCATGCTAGATGCAGATCAGCCTGTGCATCCGCACAGTCTGATCTGGATCTGCACTGTTTGTCGTTCTATATATTAAACACCTGTCATGCTTCTAACAAGCAATATATATTGTTATCAGCCTACATGAGTCTGCTATGTGATCAAGAGCTACACTGGTCAGAAATCCAACAAGCCCCATTTTTTCCATCACAGCCACGTATCCATATGCATATAATTCCAGCACAAAAATATTTACACAGTTCCCTAACATTTGATTGGCCCGTAGCAAGTCTCTGTCCAAAATTTATATCCCAGTAAACTCGCATGCCAAACTACTTTCCGTAACCGTGAGGCGCAGTTAAAATAATTCTTAAGAAAACGGAAAATAAACACATTTTCTTGATGAATTTATTTCAAATGCTGGAATTATAAGGAATGAATGGCCTTTTTGTTGAATTTATCGGGGATATAAACTTGGAAAAGTCGCGGGAATACTGGACGAGGCCTTCCGGCCTTCATCCAGTATTCCCGCCAGCTTTTCCAATTTTATACCCCGATAAATTCCACAAAAAGGCCATTCATTCCTATAGTATATTGGATTTACATCCCCCAGGACCCGGGTAGCTGGGATGATGTTCTGGTACCAGACAGGATTCACGGCAATTGTACAGTCTGCCAGCAGAGGCAGCCCGCTGTAAGTAACAAAGGCTAATGTGCCCTGAACTGCATCATGCCTTAGGGGCATACAACATTAAATACAATTTGTTTCATCATGTGTAAATTGAATTTGTATCAAGCTAAAGTTTGTATCTTTGCTTTCTTGTAGTCCCATATGTGAGGTTATGCTGTACAAATACAATAATTAGCCATTCTTTAGATAAGGCATTTACTTGTACAATGACAAGTTTCGTGCACCTACAGTAATTGAAGGATCAGTATTAAATAACTATAAACTATATACATAACAATTCACAAAAATGTGCACACAGTCATAGCTGGTATAGTTGGTTGTGGTTGTCTGGTTTGCGATATCGATCGGTAACGAGCACACTTCTTATCAATGCCACCTGGGTTTGATACTTGACCGTGGTATGTGAAGTGCTCTCTCGCTTGTTTGTAATCGTTATATATAAATAAAGTTTAGAAAAAAATCAATGGTGTGTACGTGTACAGTGAGTGCATGTGAAATATGGTAGCATTAGAGAACCACATTGATGTGAGAAGCACATTCATACGCAACAGGTGCGGTAGGTCCGGCCACTGCCGGATCAACAATTTTAACATATTTGTAATTCATATAAAAAAAAAGGAATGTAAATATTTTTTCTGCAATTTTGCTCAATTCTCATTAGAAGTGTATGTTGTTACCACTCAGTTGAACCGTCTCGGCGGTTCAACTGAGTGGTAACAACATACACTTTGGGTGGGTAGCGGGGGCACCCAGTAGATTTGCCGGACCCATTTTATGATGCTTCCGGCGCCCCTGCACTAACATAGCCTACAGGGGTGTTGGAACAGGTCCGGCCACTGCCGGATCAACAATTTTAACATATTTGTAATTCATGTATAAAAAAACGGAGTGTAAATATTTTTCTGCATTTTTTCTCATTTCGCATCAAAAGTGTATGTTGTTACCATTCAGTTGAACCGTCTCGGCGAGACGGTTCAACTGAGTGGTAACAACATACACTTTGGGTGGGTAGCGGGGGCACCCAGTAGATTCGCCGGACCAATCTTATGATGCTTCTGGCGCCCCTGTGCAAGCTTTTATTATGCCCCCTATGCAGTAGCAAGTGTTACTCTTGAGGTTACGTATGTCCGTGTACATTTACGTCAAAAAGTTTGTAAGAGTTGAAACGTTTGTAAGAGTTTCTCCAACATGTAATATCTTCAATTTTGCGCAACACTTGAATCACCTGAACATTTGTCACACACACGCGCCACCATTAAAGGTACATGCTCACTCAGTAGGCACAAAATGTTCTTTATAGGAATAGGAATTAAATAAGTGTATAATTATGTCACTATTCCACCTGTTCTAAAAATTACCCCACATATTGATTGGCATTATTATACATTTTATATTAGACGTAAATTTCCACACTAATATCAGGGGCGATAACCGTGTTTTCTTAAAATGTTAACAGTCATTACTATTTATTCACTGTATTTATTTTTTGATGTGCAATCATCATACTATATAATCTGTCGAAAACATTATTGTTTCATGTGATGCATTTAATTAGTATAAATAATTAAAAAATATCGTGCCTCATTTGAATATGAAAATAGCCCGATACCACCGCACATCACTATCAGTAAAATAAACATTACTAAATGATTATACCTGTATAGCGGGCACGCGTAATCTTCAGAACTATAGTGGAAGAGTGACACAATTATACGCTCATTTAATTCCGATAAAGAACATTTTGTGCCTACTGAGTGGTCATGTACCTTTAACACGACCTTGACCTTTGTCACCTTTGCCATTTTGTAAGAGTTTCTCCAGTTAGAGTCAAGTATGCCACTGGGGCATATACTTGTTTTAAAAACACAATGTCTAGTTATCGTACATATTTTAGTAAAATGTGTCCCTGGGCTCCAGAGCCTGCACTATTCTGTTTGTCAAGAATAGCTCACAGTCGGCTACAATGAGATGGAGTGATATGGTGTATAGTAACTGTATACAGTATTGCCACCTGGCGCCAATAGCCAATTTCATCAACATTGCAAAGTATACTTATCTAGCAAAGTATACATTGAGGGAGTAGTCATTTATTTTACCGCAAATGCATGATTTCATACATACGACTGCATATATTTGATGATTAAAAGTATGCAGAATTATTATACTGAATTTATTACATTATCACAGCCATTTTGGCTGTGATAATGTAATAAATTCAGTATAATAAAAATTAATAAATTTATCCTTAAATTGAAAATTTATCCCTCAAAGTATACTTTGCTAGGAAAGTATACTTTGCAATTTTGATGAATTCGGCTACAGGAGACTTAGATGTCCTTTAATACATTGTTTGCTAATGGGAGTGTCTGTGTGTCTTCGCGATGAATCCATCCCTAAGGATTCATATTTGAACCCTTAGACCGCTACTCACAACAATTGTCATCTGCTGTTGCTTTTATATCTTGCCCTATTTCTCAATTGTAGCGTGTAGCGGTCTAAGGGTTAATATGTATTGTCATCCAATGGCATTTATCATCATTGAACCATGACTGTTTCAGCAATTTTACTTCAAGTGTGGCAGCCACGACAGCAGCGACTCCTCGGTGCCCCTGAAACATGTGAAGGGTAACAGCAATGAGGTGGAGTGCATCACCTGCACCCTCGTCAGGTACATGTACCACTGGCGATCCGCACCGGTGTAAAATGTTTCATGTCGAAAAATGCAACTGTTTTCTGATGAGATGCCACTCCGATCTATTTAGAGCTATCACATTAATGCATTTTTTCTAGTAACCGGTGCAAATTCCTTGCGCCGGTTACTAGACGAAAATGTGTTTATACAGTACCTTCTGCATGTAGCTTAATGGGAATTAGTCAAGAATCCGGCGCTTGTGTTGATGTGAAATATCAACATAAATGCATTTTTTGTCTAATAACCGGTGCAAATTTCTTGTGCTGATTACTAGATGAAAATGTGTTTATGCAGTATCTTCTGCATGTAGCTGAATGGGAATTAGTCAAGAATCAGGCACTTGTGTCGATGTGAACTACTTTTGAGTGCAGCACCAGTGTGTACATGAGATTGAACAATAAAACAAATCAACAGAAAGCTCAGAACTATGACATGGGCTACAGTCTCTGCATAGAATAATCAGGGGCGGCAGGCCCCGTCACTAGACTTTATATGACTAATTAGTTTGTGAGTGCAAAATTGATATTACAATAATTTTACTATGACAGCCGATGTTTTTGCGAGTATGTGTAGGTAGAAAATGATAGCATTAGGGAACCACATTAATGTGAGAAGCAAATTCATGAAAATTGTTGTGCAAACATTTTTGTCGTACAAAATTTAGTTGGGCCAGGTCATATGATACTGTTTTTGTAAGACATGATATCAATGTGTTTAGTGTCGGGCCCACCAGGTTCATATAATCATTTGAGTCGAGCCATATGAGATTAATTATCCCTGCAAAATTAAAACAAAATACACATTTAGGTTCTCTGATACATGTATTTTATATTCATGGAAAATGCATACCGGTATCACGTATGTTGTATTGAACTTTATTGCTTACTGGTGACAAAGAAAATATTCCCCTTTGAATATAAAAAAAATATAGGGACAAATTTCAAAGGAAATTCCTCCGCCTCCACACACAAGTCTGGGCCTGTGTTTATAAACCAGACTGCTTGATTGGCTGAGCATCAAGCATCCTGGCTTCAAGCTTGAGAACAGAGTACATACTCAGAAAGTTTTAAAAGCACATAACTGAAAATTCTACACCACTACAATAAACTTCCAAGGCTACAGTATACACCGGGCGCCTACATTCACAATTTCAGCCCATTGATCATGGTGTTCCCCTGCCCAGACAAACACTTGATGTGTATCGAGTGTTTCATTATGTACAGCAACACTTGCCTCGACAGTCGCCGCTTCATACAGGATGCCACAGTTGGCTATTCCCTGCCATGCCCAGGTATGGCCGCAATATTTGGATGTGTATGTTGTACATGCTTTGAGTGTTTATCAGGTATTAAACTCACTATGCATTGGCTGAATACACAGTCACCACTTCATACAGGCCGATCCAAGCATCGGCTACTCCCTGCCCTGTCCTGAAGTAGTCATCTGCCTGTTTTACAGTGGAACCTCTATAAACCGGACACCCTGGGGACATCCCCAGGGTGTCCGGTTTATAGAGGTTCCACTGTACATCATTTTGGTGTTTATCAGGTAAAAATAATCACATTGACCGCATACATGCTGACTTGATAACAGAAATGTTGTTCCAGGCATTGGTGTTGTTGCAACATATCTGAATTTGAAAACGTATTTCTCTGAGGTTTCATTGTACCTCATTTCGATTTTTGTCAGGTAACTCGCTATGCATTGACTGAATACACGCTGACGTGATAACAAAATGCTGTATCAGGAATTGACAGTGTAGCAGTGTATCATGTACAATGTCAACAAAATGAATACGGTTTGTTTCATTAACCTACCACATCTAACATACTATTTTACTATTATTTTCTTCTTCATCTAAATTGCTTGGCCCTAAATGATACTCTTTTGTGTTGATGGGCCGTTAAGCACCATTCCATTCCATTAACATAGCAATAAGATTAATTTGTTTTGTTTTACAGTTGGTTGTGAAAACTCACTTATAGAAGAAAGTCATCACTTCTGTTTACTGGGAAAAGAACAGGTTGGTAGCTGAAAATTATTCCATAAATTATCTCAGAAAATAATTATAGGATATGAGTTATATCCTATAATTATTTTCTGAGATAATATCATATGACTATTACATGTAACTGTTGTACCTGTTGTGTCTTGCTTTTGTGGTAGCAGTTTGTAGCCTTATTTCCTCGTGAGCAAAGATCCAACTTTTTATACATGAGAACACTATCTGCTGCTCATATAAAATGACTCTTCATGAACAAAAAAAGAAGGTAATTCTCATGTTCTGCCAAAGCATGCTTTTTTTTGTTAAAATATTATTAAACAAGATACAACAATGTCTTTGCCTTTAAATGTTAAAATAGTTTGTGTTATGACTGGTTTACCTGTAGCCTATTTCATCAACATTGCAAAGTATACTTTAGTAGCAAAGTATACTTTGAGGGAGAAATTTTCAATTTTATGATAAATTTATTAATTTTTATTATACTGAATTTATTACATTATCACAGCCATTATGGCTGTGATAATGTAATAAATTCAGTATAATAATTCTGCATACTTTTAATCATCAAATATACATTAAATATACCATATTTCATCATAAAATGATTGTCAAAATTGTAATAAACACACACGCATATATTTGTAATCCAAGGAGAAGAATTCTCATAAGCGCTGCGAGCTTGTTTCTGATCCTTATTCACAGTTACTTTATATGTATTTTGATGTATACATGGACACTGTTTGAAATTAATATTGTTTGAACTATATTTGCAGCATATTTTATCATATGTCAAAATTACAATGAACACACATGCATGTTTGCAGTATGAGCGTTATAAAGATTTTGCGGCGGAGGAGTGTCTGCTGCAGACGGGCGGGGTCATGTGTCCACAGGCGGGCTGTGGGGAGGGCATGCTTCTGGATGCCCACTCCACCCACACCACCAACATACAGTGTGCCACCTGCCAGGTACTGTTGTACAAGCATGTCATGTGGCACGTGCAACCAGATTACACATAAAACAAATAGTAACATATCTAGGAGGATGGCTGTTTTTCACACCATGCACTTTACATTTCACAAACTGCAGTGACTCCTACTTTTAACAAAATGTGGCTAAATTGGTTGTACTAAATGTATGGGATGGGCTGTGGCCTAGGGGATATGGCATTGGACATCAATACCGGATGGAGGTTGTGAGTTCAATACTCGCCTTAGGTTTGAAAAATACTTACATAGTATTTCCATCCCACTGGTCTGTCGGATGAGATTTTAAATCATTGTCCAATCTCTATATGACCTTCACTGTTGCTGGGACATTAAACCCACTCACTTTCACTTTTTTGGACTAAATGGTGTTTGGGTTTGATAAACACCTGGCATCAGATCAGTATCTTGTACATTCAGTGAGCATTTGCAGTTTCCGGGTTCACAGATGCATACGTATAACGACATGAGATCAGAGGTATATCATAGACGATCATGCACTGCCCTTAAATCTGTATCTGGGGGCCGTTTCACTAAACTTTGTACGACTAAAATGTTCGTAAGTGCAAATTTAGGATCGTCTGGAAATTTCAATTGATGGATTTACATTTATTGGGCATAGGCTGCATGCAGCCTATGCTCAATAAATGTAAATCCAATAATTGTTTACAAGAAAACATTGTTAATGTGAAATTTAAAGACTATAATAATATTGCACTTACACACATTTTAGTCACAAAGTTTAGTGAAACGGCCCCCAGGTGTGATTGACACATGTATGAAACAACTGAAAAATACAGTGAGAACTTCTTGAATTTACATCATTAGTTTGTGCATTAACGCATCTGAAAAAATACAACAGATCTGATTGAATACAACCAGCATTATAAATGGACCTCCAGCGGAGAAAAGGGACCTTAGAACGGTGGCTTCCTGCAGATCCAGATCATAATCATACTCTTATACAACTTTATCAAAAACATAGTAGGAAACATCGATTTATTTTTATTAATTTGTTCCCACGAAATAACAATTCTTTCCCTCAATTTAACAATTTGTTCCTTCGAATTAACAATTCATTCCCACAAAATGACAATTCGTTCCTTCAATTTAACAATTTGTTCCCTCGAATTAACAATTTGTTCCCACGAATTAACTATTTGTTCCCGTGGGAACGAATTGTTAATTTGAGGGAACAAATTGTCAATTTGTGGGAACGAATTGTTAATTTGTGGGAACGTATTGTTAAATTGAGGGAGGGAACAAATTGTCAATTTGAGGGAACAAATTGTTATTTTGTGGGAACGTATTAATAAAAACAAGAATTCTACGTCCCCAACGGGGCTCCGTATGTTTGACTATTCTGTCATTGCCAGCACGAGTTTTGCCGCAACTGTCGATCAGCGAGTCATCCGGGGGATTGTCGGCAGACTAGCAGGCATGAGGTCGATGCGGAGGTAAATGGGAAACGACGGTTTCATTTATTCAGGAACTTGAGTGTTGTGCTGATGAAAAATGGGACTGGATCAGAAAACAATAGTATTTTCTATTGGGCCCCTTGTACATTCTCTCAGTGGGATTGGCATCTAATCGTTTTACTGCTGACAGTAAGCCTACTTCACTCGTTGAATAGGGAACAGCGCAGACCCTGATCAGACCATACATCCACACTGGCTTGTCTGGGGTTATGCTGGTCACACATGTTGTTATAAGGGCCAAACTAGACCACTGTTGGACAATAAGTGCAAATTTGGACCACTGGCTGACAAATGGGACCTTAAAGTATTTGCAACTTCTGTAGATTCTGTGCAGTCACAGATTTGATTAGGATCTAAAGTTTTGCTTGTAACCCTTAGACCACTACACAGTCGTCTGCTGTTGCTTTATCTTGCTTTATTTCTCAATAAAAATATATTTTGACAGCACTTCAGAATCATTTCCAATGCTGTCAAAGCATGTTGTAAATTATTCTAAAGTGCTGTCAAAGCATGTTTTTGATGATAAAAAAATTAATATAGGGGTCTAAGGGTTAAGTATACTTCAGGACAGAATTACACAGGCACTGTTTGGTTATTGGTGTTTAACGGCCTATCAACAGCTAAGGTCATGTAAGGCCGGGCAAACGGGTTCGATCGCGTTTTAACCTGCTGCATTGGGGGGTAAATCCCAAAATAAGAACAGAATATTTACATCAAGAAAAAATATATTCAGCCCTGAAATTAGAATAACCTGACCTGGTGCCAGGTCCATACCACACGAAAGTCACTTGGCACCTTCCCCTAAAATAGGATTACGAATAATCGTAATACTCACATAAGGGGTATAACCAGATTCAACTGTCACATACAAAATGCCAAAGACGTATGTGAGGGCCAAACCAGGTCTCCAGTCGGAATTCCGGTAAGGATGAACCCTGATCGTTAAATTACCCATCACATTCTCCCACCTGCCACCCACGACATAGGCACGGATCAATCTCTGCCAGTAAGGTTTAATCTGGGGCTCAGCTGATTGCAAAGTTTGTAAGTATTTTGTATAGCTGAAAATGAATTTCTTACTCAATTACTTGATTAAAAATCATCATCAACACATCATCACTCTGATCAATGAATCACATGATGAATAAATTCGGCATTGAGATATCAATTAGTGCAGTACGTGTACGTGTACCTGTAGCATGCAATCATTAAAACTATTCACAGTCTGATCTTTGAATAATTTGAAACCAGTTGATCAGTAGCCTATTTCATAAAAATTACAAAGTATACTTATCTTGCTATTAACCCTTTGACCGCTACTCACAACAATTGTCGTCTTCTGTTGCTTTTATATCTTGCTTTATTTCTCAATCAAAATATGGTTTGACAGCACTTCAGAATCATTTCCAATGGATGTCAAAGCATGTTGTAAATTATTCTAAAGTGCTGTCAAAGCATGTTTTTGATGATAAAAATGGAAAATAGAAAATAAACAGCAGACGACAACAAAAATTAAGATAGCGGTCTAAGGGTTAAAGTACACTTTGAGGGAGAAATTTTCAATTTCAGGATAAATAAATTAATTTTTATTATACTGAATTTATTACATTATCACAGCCATTTTGGCTGTGATCATGTAATAAATTCAGTATAATCATTCTGCATACTTTTATCATCAAATATATACAGTCTTTAGTTCTATATTAAATAATGCTTTCTGGGAAAATAAATGATTACTCCCTGAAAGTACACTTTGCTAGGTAAGTAAGCTTTGCAATTTTAATGAAATAGGCTACAGGAGTATGACATAAGAAAACGATAAGAAACCATCATTTTGTCATGATGTTTCTCGTATCATTGACTTTTGTATCAATCATCTAAATATAAGAACCCTAAAGATTTTGATTTGGATTTTACGTTGCAAATTTGCTTTGGGAAACCACTATAAAAGGAAAATTGTATCCAAACACTAGTACATTGTTATTGTTATAAACCTGTAAGTCCTTAGGACCATACTAATACTCAATATTTGCACACTCTTTGTTGTGGGAAACCAAATGATTATATGTGTTTCCAAGAGTGAATTGTGTCCAAATATTTAGGGTTATTACGGTAATCACTGATGTCAGTCGGTGTGTCTGTTGCAGTTATGGGAGGTGGACGCCGACAGGGCCGTGCGGTCACGCTGGGAATCCCAGTCCATGGAAACCATTCAACACATTACGAAACCCTGCCCACAGTGTAAAACTCGCACGGAAAAATCAGGTAGATACGTGTACAGTGGAACCTCTCTAAAACAGACACCCAGACAATGTCAATGTGATTGATTTGATTGGTTTCACTGTCATTTGTCTACATTGGTAATGTATATTCATGGTTGCAATGTACATATGTATGTATTGGAGTGTTCATATGCCTGAATTACAGTGAAAACTCTCTAAACCAGACACCCTGCGAAACTCCCAGGATGTCCGTTTTAGAGAGGTTCCACTGTATCGGTATACCTTTACTGCAAGTTCATAATGCAAACTTCATTGTTAGAACTAAAACAGAGACACTGAGTTCACTAATGTACAGTATCGTGCCATAAGTGATATTTCAAAAACCAAGATGGCTGACACGCCAATTTTGCAAAAGATGAAGTTTTGATGAATACAGGAGTGTAATTGTGTAATATCGGATCTTACTATTTTAGTATATATATGTTTCATGTAAGAACATTATGAATTTGTCTTTGTCCTTACTAAGAATTTTGAATCGTTACACCATTATAACACCATTAATGAGCCACAACAGTGTCATACATTCTCATCAAGAATATTTATACACTCCTAGCATTTAAATTTTCATCTACAACTGCCAACGTGTCAACATATCATTAAACTAACCTTGGTGGGGACACACAGCATAGCCACCAACCTTCAAAGTAATAGCTACTCACTTCCGTAGACATAGCTACATATCACGCTCCATTGACAGCCGTGGATATGTTTCAGGTGGCTGTATGCACATGTTCTGTACGCGGTGTAAGCTGGAGTGGTGCTGGGTGTGCGAGGCCGAGTGGAACCGAGAATGCCAGGGCGACCACTGGTTCGGATAAACTTAGACATAGCTACAAGTCACTTTTGTTGATAGATTCAGTTTATCAGGGCCCGGTTGCTCAAAGCTTCTGTTAGATTAACAGACTGTTAAATCCTTAGCATTGCTAAGGATTTAACAGTCTGTTAAGCTAACAGAGGTTTTGAGCAACCGGGCCCAGACTATTTACTAGATTAATACAGCTACATAGCACTTACTTTGGTTGATAGATGATGATTCAACTGTGAAAATGTCAGGGTGATCACTGGTTCGGATAAACCTTGTTATGTATAGAGGATCTCAAACGAGTTTCCATTTCATATGATATATCCAATATGTTTCAGTGAGCAGACACCATTGACTATTTGCGCATCCAGTTGAAAATATCCACAGAGAAAATAGTTTTAATCCTTTCAATACAATTATTATAAATATGTCATATAACAGGTTCCTGTAAAATGCAAAAATAGTATTGACTGGATATCAAAAATGTTTCACGGCACCGTGTTTCACGGCACATACGCACTGTGTTGACGGGATAAAACAGGTTCCTGTTCTTTGTAAACACTTCATACTACCAAACGGGAACTCATTCTGACAATTACAGTAATTTTAATGAGTCCTGGACACTTCCAATGACGTCTAAAACATGATGACGTCAGCATCAAAACATCATTGCTTTGTCGCGCCATTACGGACGTCATTTGGAATGTTTCTATTTTATTCATTTGACATAACGTTGGCGCATAATACAAATATGTAATTAGGGTGATGCGGCCAGCCAATCAAATGCGCTACAGGTGTAATTACACGTGTGTCGTAACACATTTATGAAATGGGTTAAAACACAGGATGACAAGGATTTCGTGTGATAAATACAGTTACAAATTTATATATCGACACTTAACTCTTTGCATGCTAGCGACGAAAATATCCGCCAAACAAATTAGGACTATATGTTTTATTTCTCTCTGTAAATATGTCTTGGCATTTCATTAGAATTGAGTCCTCAGGACTCAATTCTAATGAAATTTCAAGAGATATTCATGATATTTACAAGGAGAAATAAAAGAAAATATGATGAATTTTTGTCCGCTAGTTTTGAACTATTTATAGCTCACAAGTTTCTGTTGAAAGATTGAGTCTATTAGAACTATTGACTAGATACAGGGATGAGAACCACATTCAACAAAAAAGTCTGAAATCGTCTGATCTTGCAAATGTATAATATTTGAGCAGATGTGGAACATTTTGAAATGTCACATTATGTAAAAGTCTGATTATCAGCATAAAAGAGGAAAATTCTCATGCATGTAGATAATAAATCAACTGCTGAAAATGATTTTATAACTATTATTCCATTTATAAGAAATGTGGTGAAGCAATCTGATAGTCCTTTACATTCGGAGCCCCGTGCAGGCACCGGGGCGGGATCAACTGATCCTGAGAATAGTGCTGCAGTAGCCATTGCTTGTCGTAAAAGGCGACTAAACTGGCTTAACGATTGGGTTCATACTTTCCGGAACCCACTATACCGGATTTGGCCCTCATGTACATTTTTGGCTTTCTTGTATGTGAGAGTTGAGTCGGGCTATGCCCCATATATAAAAGTAAGATTAGCGCTAATCCTATTACTTTTAGGGGATGGGATAAATGATGCTGGTGTGGCGAGGGCCTGGCACCAGATCAGGTTGTTCTAATTTCAGGACTGAATATATATTTTGATTGTAAATATTGAGTTCTGAAGTTGGGATTTACCCCCCTTGGACAGGTGGATATGGGACTCGACCCCGTTGACCCGTCTGCGTGTAGACTCCCTGAGGCTTGTACCTCTATGTCAGAAAAGCGGACGTTAAACCCTATTCACTCACTCACTCACTTTACATTCGGAATACATTCGGTTAACCCGTAGACCGCTACTCACAACAATTGTCGTCTGCTGTTGCTTTTATATCTTGCCTTATTTCTTAATAAAAACATGTTTTGACAGCACTTCAGAATCATTTCCAATGTTTCTCAATGCAAGTATATACCGGTATTGTGACCATTTATTTGAACCGCCTCGATGAGTTGGTCACAATATATACATCCAGTGTCAAAATGAAACAAAGATATAAATACCCTCTCTATATACATAGGACACAATGTGACAAAATCAGTGTCGCACATGTGCAGCCTGATAATGATCACCAGAGCTCCAGATAAGGTGGGTATTTGCTTAAATACCCAATTAAAATTGCGAAAAACCCAATTGAAATCAGAAGTAACGAGTATCAAAAAGCAATGGAAAAAATGTGGTACCTTTATCATGCTGCAGAAAACAATAAACAGCCCACAAATATAGCATCTTTTTCCATGAAAACACGTCTTGGTATTTCATAAGAATTGTCTCAAAGCAAACTATTCAATAATTGCGGTCTGCTGATGTGTAAACAGTAGTGTGATTTTATTTTACCCAATTAAAATTTTGAAATACCCAATTGCTTCAGAAATGATGGAGTAACAATACTCAATTACTAATTCCTTATCTGGAGCCCTGAATTACTACATGATATATAGGTTTTTGATGGTCATATATCAAACAGTGTATAACATTATTAGGCAGAATGCAAGGCTGTTGCGGGAATGCATTGAGGGCAATGTAGTATTGGTTTGTCAAATCATATAAGTCTTATTAGATATGGCCTCGCATTATAATTATATTACTATTCTGTTTCAATATTTTCAGTCCACTTGTTGGTGTTGTATTTATGTCCCCAGCTCGGTAGAGCCCAGAGGCATCTAGTGTTTGGACTGTTTGTCCATCCGTGCGTGTGTCCGGTTAAGAGGATTGCTGTAGCCGATTTCATCAAAATTGCAAAGTATACTTATCTAGCAAAGTATACTTTGAGGGAGTAATCATTTATTTTCCCCGAAATGTGTTATTTCATATAGAACTAACGACTGCATATATTTGATAATTAAAAGTATGCAGAATTATTATACTGAATTTATTACATTATCACAGCCAAAATGGCTGTGATAATGTAATAACATCAGTATAATAACAAGAAACGAGGCAAAGCCACGAAGGCCAGGTTTTTTCCAAGCATAGACACTTGGATAACATAATTATACCCACTTTTTGTAGACTAGATGGCCGTGGCCTGCATGTCGCACCTGCGAGGCATGGACACTAAAAAAATAGATATAGTAGATGGAAAAACTTTAACGAAAAAACTTTAACCGGACACGGACGGAAGGACGGACATATTCCAAAATGCCGACGATATCGTGCTTTCCGCAAGCGGGTGCGACAATGATGATAAACACCCATGTGAAGTATCAAGGTAATGGGCGAAGCAGTTGCAGAGATATAGTACAACGAAAAAGTTTTAACCAAAAAACTTTAACCAGACGTACTTTAAAAAGTTAACGTTGAAAATGGCTAAGTCAATTACGTAGAAATAATAGGTGAAGGTAAAAAAATGGTCACATGTTGGATAGTTGTATGTGGTAGGCACCCCTTGGTTATGAAGCTGTGAAAATTTGGTGGTCCTAGGTGGTACAGTACCAAAGAAATGGACTTAAACACGAAAACTTAACATTGTAAACGCGAAAACTTAACATTGAAAATGGCTAAGTCGACTGCGCGGAAAAAATGAGTGAAGTTAAAAAAAAAGTAACATGTTGGATAGTGATATGTGGTGGGCACCCCTTGATTATGAAGCTGTGAAAGTTTGGTGGTCCTAGGTGGTACAGTACCAAAGAAATGGACTTAAACACGAAAACTTAACATTGTAAACGCGAAAACTTAACATTGAAAATGGCTAAGTCGACTGCGCGGAAAAAATGGGTGAAGTTAAAAAAAAAAGTAACATGTTGGATAGTGATATGTGGTGGGCACCCTTTGATTATGAAGCTGTGAAAGTTTGGTGGTCCTAGGTGGTACAGTAACAAAGAAATGGACTCCAACACGAAAACTTAACATTGAAAATGGCTAAGTCGACTACGTGGAAAAAATGGGTCAAGTTAAAAAAAAAGTAACATGTTGGATAGTGATATGTGGTGGGCACCCTTTGATTATGAAGTTGTGAAAGTTTGGTGGTCCTAGGTGGTACAGTAACAAAGAAATGGACTCAAACACGAAAACTTAACATTGATTGTGGATGCCGCCCGCCCGCCGCCCGCCCGCCCTGCTTTCGCCAATCCAATAGCCTGGATTTTTTTTCAAAAAACCTGGCTAAAAATTAATAAATTTATCCTATAAATTGAAAATTTCTCCCTCAAAGTATACTTTGCTAGATAGGTATACTTTGCAATGTTGGTGAAATAGGCTACTGGAGTTTCTCCAATCTTCCACCAGGGCAGAAGTGCCGACACATCTCATTTTTTTTTTCAATTTTACTGGCATAACGGCTATCGTGATATGCTGGCTGTGGCCATCTTGTTATTTACTACCTAGTTGTTATTCATAAAATTTGAGTACCGGTAGATGATAATAAATTTATTGACATTAAATAATAGTCGTCTATTTATTGGTCCATACATATTAATCAAGCTTACCAGTGTGCTGGTGGTTACCATAGTTAACACCTACACTGCTGAATTCAATTTTCTTGTCTGCTGTTGTGCTTTATTTTCCATTTTTCTTATCAAATAGAATCATTCTAAAGTGCTGGCAAACCATGTTTTGTTGCGAATAAAGACAAAATATTATACAACAGCAGATGGCATTTTTTTGTTTCCCACGTTCTATGGGTCGTGACAACAGATTAGTAAAAAGCAGTTTCCGCAATAAAATCCATATTTGATGGAATTTCATGAAATAATATCAAATGGGGAGTGTTGCTTTTTTATTATTGATGAAAAAGTACTCGATACATTTAATTTTTTTTAAGATTGAATGTGTTTAATAGCCAAACTTTGGTCGGCAGCAAAATGTGAAACAGACAGTAGTGACATCACATCTGACAGCAAAAACAGCGTCTCTTGTCAGGGAATGTATGTATAAGCTTCACATTTCTCAACGACAAGGCAAATTCATGCTTTGATATAAGCATGATAAATTTCTTATCTTATTCTTACAAAGGCAAAATATCTGTGTCCGACAAATTTTTAAGTACAGTGAAACCTCTCTAAACCGGACACCCTGGGAATCTCCCAGGGTGTCCGGTTTAGAGATGTTCCACTGTAAATCAGACCCGACTATTCTGATATTTGCGTGCTTTGCAATCATGAACATACATTAACATCCGAAATAAATGGCCAAGAAAAACCCATTAAAAATAAGATCACATATCGATGGTCTAGTAGTAACATAAGGTCGTAAGTGCTATGCTTTAGCATAGCAGTTACGACCTTATGTTACTAGACCATCGATATGTTGTTTTGGTGATCGGTATAGGGAGGTTCCACTGCACCTTTATATGTCGGGAAATAACTATTACTATAACAGCATATAGTTTGGACGGAATTTCATTTATTAATAAATCACAAGTTTTCTATACAATAATCTGCACAAATGTGCTGCCATAACAGAAAGGGGCTTATTGGGTTTGTGATCAGTGCAGCCACAGATCTGATCAGGAGCTACACAGGTCACTATTGAGTTGAGCAAACATTCCTGATGCATAAAATGTGAGTTTCAGATGTGACTAAAGCAACATGGATGGGCTAGTTGATCAGGACCTACATTGGTGTAAAACTTGATAAGCCACATTTTGTTATGGCACTATCCAAAACTGCTAACTAAACAGGCAAGACATGTTTACAGTGAAATAAGAAAAATACTCCTCATTTGTTCACTGTTATTTTCACCGCTATCATGCAAACAGTAACTGGCCCGTTCTATCCCTGATCATTATTTGATTCAAACATAATTGTATCTATAACATTCTCTTATTACTGTATCCTATACGGCACATGGGAGTTGCCATCTCGACCATCTTAGCAGTGTTTTATCTAGAATTATTACTAGTCAATATTACCATTACGAAAGTCACTCTATGGAAAAATTATAATATTTCAAAATTTTAGAGAGTAAAATCTGAAAAATGTGGGTATTTGACTTGTGATGCGGAGGTAGATAAAACCCTGTCTTAGTATGTACAAGCCATCTGCCAGTTTTACCTCTTGTGCAGTTTGACAGAGAATGGAATGGCAAGTAGAACATGTGATACAATGCATGTAGCCATCGTCAAAGAACACCGCCATATAAGGTGGACTTTAGAGATTCCACATACAGTGAAACATTGGGTGTAAATATTTGGTTTAATATGTCTAGTTCATGATTCGGTATGGCCATTCTGTTGACATGAATTGTTAGACTGACAATCTTGAAGTTTTATCAGAATGGCCAAGGGCATTTTGGCATTACAAGTACAATTAACAGGGATTCTCTTTTTTGTAGAAAACATTGACATTTTCATGTGGGAAAATGTTCTCCTCGCTCTGGTCACAACAATGCATACCAGGGCTTGTGCTTATTAACCCTTACTACGCTGAATAAAAGTTTGTCATCTGCTGGAAATGTTTTATTTTCAATATAACTCCACTGGAGACAATTATCATGTGCTGTCAAAACAGGTTTTTTATGCCACCGGTCTCGAAGAGCCGGGTGGCATATTGTTTTTGGACCGTCCGTCCGTCCGTCCGTCTGTCTGTCCATCCATCCATCCATCCATCCATCCATCACACTTTTCGGTTAACCACTTTGTCACAGTTTCTCAAATATGCTGCAGGTGGCATCCGCGTTCGACAGACGCATTTCTTGTTTGTTATTAAGAATTAAGGCAAACATGAAAAACAGCAGACAACAATTTTCATCTCCCGCATAGTAAGGGTTCAACTTGCTGGACATGTATTAAAACAAGAGCATCATTATTATGAGGATAATCCCCATTGCTGGTAGCTTTGATTATAAAATAAACATAAGTGATCTTGATCTTGGGTGTTCAGATGTGGGTTGTAGGCGAAACAAAGCACAATTCCTAGACATACATTGTGGCCAAATATGATTGAAATCGGTGAAGGGGTTATTAAGTAGTTATTGAGAAAGGTTATTAAGTAGTTATTGAGAAAAGAAGAAAAAAACGCATTTGCCTTTCAAATAAGGAGAACAGAAGTCCTCAGTGACCTTGACCTTGGGTGTTCAGACATGGGGTGTATGCGAAACAAAGCAACATCCACAGACACACATTGAGGCCAAATATTATTAAAAATGGCGAAAGGAAGGTGTTACTAACATGCACGCACACACATGGACTAATGCTATATCCTTTCTTGCCTTGGGCAGTTTGACTGGTAGAGTGAGTGAGTGAGTGAATAGGGTTTAACGTCCGCTTTTCTGACATAGAGGTACAAGCCTCAGGGAGTCTACACGCAGACGGGTCAACGGGGTCGAGTCCCATATCCACCTGTCCAAGGGGGGTAAATCCCAACTTCAGAACTCAATATTTACAATCAAAATATATATTCAGTCCTGAAATTAGAACAACCTGATCTGGTGCCAGGCCCTCGCCACACCAGCATCATTTATCCCATCCCCTAAAAGTAATAGGATTAGCGCTAATCTTACTTTTATATATGAGGCATAGCCCGACTCAACTCTCACATACAAGAAAGCCAAAAATGTACATGAGGGCCAAATCCGGTATAGTGGGTTCCGGAAAGTATGAACCCAATCATTAAGCCAGTTTAGTCGCCTTTTACGACAAGCAATGGCTACTGCAGCACTATTCTCAGGATCAGTTGATCCCGCCCCGGTGCCTGCACGGGGCTGACTGGTAGAGATTGCTTGATTGATTGAGACAGGTCTGCCTCGACCAATCAAGCATCCTGCTTTTGACAATGAGATAGAGAATACCAGGCTACTGTCTTTGGATATCAAGTTTATCAGGCAAGGCTAGGAAATGCGTAGGAATTCCGAGGCTTGCCGAGGAAATCCTACCGTTTCTGAGCCGAGCCTGATAAACTTGTTATCAAAATACACTAGCCTGGTATTCTATTTATCAAGTAACGTTTTATGCTCGAAAATGACCACAGATGACATCGTTATCTATGGACAGAACGCGGACTTGTTTACGTGGAAATATTGTTTCATTCGGTAACGTCACGTGACGTTATCCGACCAATGGAACGTCAGTTTTCACTTCGTTGTAACCCGGATGTTTGTATCAGATCAATGCCTGATACAACAATATGTTATCAGTCAGTACGTATTCAGTCAATACAGGGTAGGTTACCTGATAAATTGGAGCACATGATTGATCAGGAAGTTTTATAGTCACAGCCCAGATTACAGTTAATAACTTAATGTAGTCATATTTCTGAAATAACACTGCTACAACAATCACCACTAAACCCAAATTGCAAGTTTTCTTGCTTCAACTATATCTTGTTTTCTTGATTTGACTACAGCTAAATTGCACAAAAACTCATACATGAATGTGACCCACCATGCAAAAATGGAACGGTGTATTTCGTAACCCTTACAATGCTAAGTTAGATTTTGTCTAAGCATGGTTTTTGTTAGGAAATTATTAAAACTGAAAAAAAGCAGAAGACAATATTTGGTTCCTGTCTTTTAACCCTTAGTGTGTGGGAAAAGTAAATAGTCGTCTGCTGTTATTTTATTATTTGTCTTCTTTCTTGATAAAAACATGGTTTGACATCAATTTAGAATCATTTCCAAATGATTCTAAATTGTTGTCAAATCATGTTTTTGATGAGAAAAATGTAAACTAAAAAATAAACAGCAGGCGATAAAATTTAATTTGGCATTGTAAGGGTTAATCAGCTTAGCTAGTTATGTAACCTCACAAATATGTAAATGCTTTGTAGCAGCCTCAACAATTCCTGCAAATAATGTACACCCGGATAGGAATGTACAGCTAGGGCTCCAGTGGTCTCAATGTCCATACGCCCATTTTGTCATGGCAGGCAACATACAGTCACACACAGAAGGTCCACAAAAAGTTGACAGATCCATTCTACCAATCAACAAGCAGGGATTTTCAAAACAGAAAATAGATGGTAACCATTTCAGATCATTATACAGTGTTTGTATAGAAATTATTAGAATTCTACTGTCTGTTCCACGTTGCACATTAAATCTAAAAAATATTTAAATGTAAGTACTTTTTCATCAATAACAAAAAAGTCACCCTCCCCAAAAAATTGTTTGATGAAATTCCATGAAATATTTATTTTATTGTGAAAAAACAATTTTCCTATCGGAATTTAACATGGGGAGTCAATTTCCAAAATTTTTCATTTTATGATCCTGAAGGATCAAAAAACGAAAACATTTGGAAATTGACACCGAAACCTGGCGAGATAACTTGAAAATGATGTAATTTAGAAAACAAGTTAGATTTTGAAAATCGGTCCACAAATAAAAAAAATATTTAAAAAAATCTATTTTTAGCCCCCCATGTTAAATTCCTATATGAAAATCGTTTTTTCGCAATAAAATCAATATTTGATGGAATTTCATCAATAAATGTTTTTGGGGGAGGGTGACTTTTTTCTTATTGATAAAAAGATACTTACTTTTAAATATTTTTTAGATTTAATGTGTTTAACAGCCAAAAGTTCGTCGGCAGAAAAACGTGGAACAGACGGTAGTTAGTTTGTCAAGCATTCCGATTTACATAGTGAACTTCCGAGACCGAGTGACTTCACAATGGCTGGAATGTTTTGTTTTTTTAACCCTTACTACGCTGAATTAAATGTTGTCGTCTGCTGGAAATGTTTTATTTTCAATATTTCTCGACAAAAACCTGGTTTTGACAGCACATGAGAATCGTCTCCAGTGGAGACGATTCTCATGTGCTGTCAAAACCAGTTTTTTGTTAAGAATTAAAGCAAAATGAACAAGAGGGCCATGATGGCCCTAATTCGCTCACCTGACTCCATGAACACCAGAGGAGAATGTGACATTGAGTTCATGTGTTTTAAAAAAATTGTGCTATTTTTAGATATTTTTGGATTAAGCGATGACTCTCATTTTACCAAATCTGAAAATGCTTCACCCAAGGATCTTAACTTCCTATGAAGTTTTGCCAGCATCGGCCATGTGGTTCCTGAGAAAAAGACGTTCAAAATCTTGAATAAATGGACCTTTTGGAGGCCATCATGGATGACATAATCATCCGATTCCGACAAATATTGCACCAGAGCAATTGCCTCATTTGACCCCAATTTGACCCCAATTTGACCCCACGGGACACGCCCATTTTTGACCCCGGGGTCACCATTTTCACAACTTTGAAAGAGCATTGTAAATCGATCATTCCTACCAAGTTTAGTCAAAATCCAGCCAGCGGTTCATGAGAAGAGTGAGTGAGTGAATAGGGTTTAACGTCCGCTTTTCTGACATAGAGGTTCATGAGAAGAAGATTTTTTAAGAATTTATGCTATTTTTAGACGGCGGCCATCTTGGATTAGCGATGACCTTCATTTTAACAAATCTGAAAAGGCTTCACCCATGGACCATCACAATTTTTTGTTTGGCTACCATGGGCCAAGCGGTTCATGTGAAGAAGAATTTTGAAATCTCTAATAAAAGAACGACCTTTTGACATTTCGGCGGCCATCTTGGATGACATAACAATCCGATTTCGACAAAAAATGTACCAGTGTGATCGACTCATTGATACCTTCGTTTTGATATATAACATGACCATATTCGGTCAAAAATAAAATTTGACCCCACGGGCCACGCCCATTTTGGACTCCGGGGTCACCATTTTAACAACTTTGAAAGAGCATTGTACATCGATCATTCCTACCAAGTTTCGTCGAAATCCGGCTAGCGGTTCATGAGAATAAGATTTTTTAAGAATTGATGCTATTTTTCGTCAGCGGCCATCTTGGATTAGCGATGACCTCCATTTTAACAAATCTGAAAAGACTTCACCCATGGACCATAACTTTTAAGTTTGGCAACCATGGGCCAAGCGGTTCATGTAAAGAAGAATTTTGAAATCTCTAATAAAAGAACGACCTTTTGACCTTTCGGCGGCCATCTTGGATGACATAACCATCCGAATTCGACAAAAAATGCACCAGAGTGATCGCCTCATTGATAGCTTCAATTTGATATATGACATGACCATATTCGGTAAAAAATAAAATTTGACCCCAATTTGACCCCACGGGCCACGCCCATTTTTGACCCCGGGGTCATCATTTTAACAACTTTGAAAGAGCATTGTACATTGATCATTCCTACCACGTTTTGTTGAAATCCGGTTGGCAGTTCTTGAGAAGAAGATTTTTGAAGAATTTGTGCTATTTTTAGACGGCGGCCATCTTGGATTACGTAATGACGTCATTTTAACAATTTTGTAATCCCCCTACCTAAGGACCATGACCATGAAGTTTGGTCACTATAGGCCCAATGGTTACCGAGGAGAAGACGTTTGAAAATGTTCACGGACGACCACGGACGACGGACGTCCGTGGTTGACCACGGACGACGGACACATTGCGGTAACAATAGCTCACATGAGCTTCGCTACGGTGAGCTAAAAACAGCAGACGGCAACAGTGTAGGAAGGGTTAAAAGCATTTCTTGAGTCTGATCACGCCATCAGCTGACTGACATTCATCCACTGCAGTCGCAAAACAATTCAATTTTAATTAGACTACTGTAATAACTCTAAATATGTTCACCCCTAAACATTATGACGTCATGATTGTTGTCGACGATCACGTCATACAATTCAACGCAATTTATAACCATCGGTCAATGTGCCCACCCCAAATTGACATTCATTGTATCACATACATGTACAGTACATTACAGGTTGAGTAATAAAACAGTTATTTCATGGTCATTCGGAGAACAGTCAAAACATATTGCTCCTCGGTGCTGTGGACGACCGATGCACTATTGCCCTCGGCCTTTGGCCTCTGTGGGCAATAGTGCCTCGGGTCGTCCACAGCACCGAGAGGTAATAGTTTGGACTGTTCCCTGAACATATGAACCAGGGGGCCGTTTCACTATAAAACTTTGTACGACTAAAATGTTCGTAAGTGCAAAATTATGATAGTCTGTAAATCTCACATTACCGGTAACTATGTTTTCTTGTAAATAATTACTGGATTTACATTTATTGAGCATAGGCTACATATGCAGCCTATGCTCAATAAAGGATTTACATTTATTGAGCATAGGCTGCATATGCAGCCTATGCTCAATAAATGTAAATACATAAATTGAAATTTACAGACGATCTTAAATTTGAACTTACAAACGTTTTAGTCGTAAGAAGTTTAGTGAAACGGGCCCCAGCTCTTGCAAGGTTTGCATGTTCACCCATCAATCATAGACACATGTCTTTTAACCCCTTCACCCCTAAGTAACTGGAATGGAATTTGATACGTTAATTTTTCAACCAATACAATGGTCTATTTCTAAAACGGGGGTGGTTTTTTTCGCCAAAAAAATGTGAAAATTTATAGTTGCAAAAAGTGCAGATCCTGATGAGACGGCTCGTCACGAGCCGGCTCATCTGGATCTACACTTTTTGCCAATACCTCTATACAGCCTGTGGTGTTGAAAGGGTTAAATGGACAAATGTCTTAAATACATCAGCAGTATCACTAACTTAAAGCAAACTAATGACAAACGTATAGTAAACATTAGTTGGCATTCATTTACAGGTATATTTTTACAACTTTCCTCATGTATATTGAATGATAAACATAAATAGTCGCTTGTTACTGCTATGTAGCTTGAAATTGCGTGATCCATTCAGCATGCAAGTCTGACATAGTAAATCATGTGCCAGTGGCTACTTTACATTCATTGGGTCACATGAGCGGCTAATTTTAGATATGAACTCACCGTCGATTGAAAAATCTATATTACCATAATAACCGTAAGAGTGTCCCAATAGTTATGATGAAGTATAATTGTACTGTTTTATCACCATAATGATGTATTTGGATGCAATTTGCTTTGGGAAACCCCTATCAAATAGGCGGTTCCCCAAAGCAAATGGTGTTTGAATACTTAGGGTTATATTGCGGTATTTAATTTTTTTTTAATACGGTAGTCTTTGAAAAGATATAGTCGACTATAATAGTCAACTATGTCTTTTCAAAGACCATTTGAACTATCGTAGACATAAACTATTGCTTTTAAAATATGGATATACTGGACTGGAGAAACTGTTACAAACTTTTTTACTTTTCGTCGTAAATGTACATAGGTGGACATACGTACGGACGGACGTACATACGGAACCTCAAGAGCAACCCAATATGCCCCCCTTGCTATTGCATAGGGGGCATAAAAAGTTACCATTTACATTGTTTTATTAGATAATTTATGCAAATGTATTTCCTCCACTCCTGAATTTCATTAAAGTTGTAGAAATATACCTTTAGGTTACATCATACCATTTTGTTAAATGCCTTAACATATACATTATTAGTACTATGTACAGATGTACCTGTAAATAAGGTCAAATATACTAAAAGATATGACATTGCAACATGAAGAAAATCCCCATCATCGGCAGCTTCCGGTACAAATTAAACATAACAATCTGGGCCCGGTTGCTCAACACCTCTGTTAGCTTAACAGACTGTTAAATCCTTAGCAATTATGCTGTTAAGCTAACAGAAGCTTTGAGCAACCGGGCCCAGATAAACTCCACCTTGGCTGTTGGGACGTGATGGGATGGGGGAATTAGGTGGGTATGAGAAACAAGGCAAATTGGTACCAAATATTATTATCAAAATTTTTCAAGGGATTAAAATATTTTAGTGAGTGATTGATTGGATTGATTGATTGACATGTTATGTCTGCATGTACATGCACTATTGTTGTATCTCCTGCCTATCGATGAGGGGATAATAATGGACGGACATGACAAAAATATATCACAGAAAGCTGCTATGTACTTCACATAGACAAGGTGATATGTAATAGTATAATGGTTATTTTGATGATAAAATTTAAATTTTACAAGCACTGTTCAGCTTCAATACCATAACAAGAAATGTGGCCTGTCGGCACACGAATGCCCCCGGTGGCAGATTGGAGAAACTGTGGCAAAGTTAATTAACCAAAGTGATAAGTATTCACAAGCACATTTATGAAGGTCTAAAGGTCAAGGTCATATTAAGGGCAGTGTTGACGTGTGGTATTTTTCCACAAGTATGACAGAATTGAGAGACTCCGGCAAACTTCTTAATGTGGGAAAAAGTTCAAAGTTGTCAAGGTCAATGTCATATTAAGGGCAGCATGGATGTGTGGCATTTGTCCACATGTATACTGTGTTGAAATATTTAAGTAATACTTCAAGGGATATAGAACACGAGGAAACACAGTCCAAACACTTTGTTCTGTTCTACCTAGTACAATGAAAACTCTAAACCAGACACCCTGGTAGGATTCTAGGGTGTCCGGCTTAAGAGCGTTTTCACTGTAGATCAGACATTTGATCATTCTGAGCCATAGTTGTATGCTATGCAATCACGAACAGACATTATCACCCGAGATCACCAAAAAAAACTCATCACAAAGTAAGATCACACGTATTTTCTTGGTGTCCAGTTTAGAAAGGTTCCACTGTAGTTATTTTGACTGCTAGCAGATTCCCAGACTGCATGTCTGTAATGGCACAATATTTATGGCAGTATCCTTCAATGGTGGTTCATGTTGTTAAAAACACAGGCACAAACCTGTCCAGAAAACGAGACATATTTTACAGTTTGGTGTAATATAATGGATAGGAGTCCGTTCTCCTGGCTTTTCTACATTGTATGACAAGTTCTACTTCACATTTTGAGTTCTTTGTCAAACAACAGAACAGGTGAAACTGGCTGATGGCTGGAACACACAGAGATGGCCGACTTGGCCACTCCATATGCCGTATACGATACAGTAACGAGGCAGTATTCACATATATGTTATACAAACATTCTATCACATTTACGAAGCAATTATCTTTCAATCAAACGATGATCATGTACAGAACAGGTCCTTAAGATGATTAACAACCATGATAGAAAAGTTAAATTAGTAACTGGCTACTCGTATTTGTTTGTTCTGGTATTAAAATGCTGACCATCACAGACTGAGTACTTGGAAATTGTTGAGCTACATTCTCAAAGAATGATCATAAACGATGATAATGTTATAAATAACTTACCGAGACTGAAATTCAGGTCACTGGTGCCAGTAGCCAATGGTTAAGCTAAATTTCCATCATTTGCAATACACATCAGCAAGAAAAGGCAGTAGCACAAGCAAGCATTGATACAGAAAGCATATGTTAACCCATTACATTCTGAAGACATATATTTTCATTTAATCATTTTACTGACACAAATTTTATAAGTATTTGTTTCTTATTTTCTTGCAAAAACATATGTTGTGACCATCATTTGAACCGTCTCGTCGAAAAATGTCCACTGACTTGTCATAGGGGCATAATAAATTTGAATGCAACAAAGTGAGTAACATGAGAAGGGTGTCAGTTTTCCATTCCTCACGATTTAAGGTGAAAGGAAGATATTTTCAAAACTTATCAATACTAGCAGTGTTAAAGAATGCAGAATAAAATCAATAATTATTATTTAAACTATAACCTTTCATCTTAATACTATTAAACATATATTCACCACATCCAGCAGCAATTTAAGGTTAAGATTATGTTATTTGATCTTGTAGCAACCAAAAATCACATACTTATGCATTCTTGAACAAGAACACCGAATGTTAGAAAAAATATATACGATAATAGAATACATACTAATGAGAAAAAAACAACAATAAAAAGTTCAGCTATCTGACCTTGACATTGTGGACAGGGTCAGCATAGGTGTTCCACAGAATGTAACTATGGATAAATATGCATATGAAGTTTCAAATCAATCTTTACTGTGATTACAGATGTACAAGTCATTTTAAAACCTTTAATTGCAAATACAGTGTAGATGGAATGAGAGAGACAGTGCCATACCATAACAATACATCATGTTTTTCAAACTGGCCTACAGACAGCATTTTAGAGTAAAGCAATTAGCAAACAACACATACATGTCATTGTCAACTAGTTGAAAAGTACTGATTGAATTGGGCTTTACAACACAATTTACAACTAGGATCGCCAGTAAGTAAGTGCTAACGGAATACGCCTCTGTCTGTGACGGTACCTTGTGACAAGCGGGTAAGGTAAAAGTTATTGTTATTTCTACAGATGGACAGACAATCTGACTCGAGTATACACACCTGACTGCCAGAGCTACAACTGCACTTATATTGCGGTGAACAGTGCAAATTCATCACTGAATGTATTGACTCGGATCTAACACCAACATACATGTAGCTATATGGTTCTGGTGATTTGTTAATGAAGTGATTTTATACCAGTAGTGTCACTGTATGGTAAGTGTACCTTTCTGATATTTATGGTTTTTTTTATTAACCCTTTCAACACCACAGACCTCTATAGAGACAATGTTTGCAAACAGTGCAGATCCTGATGAGCCGGCTCGTAACGAGCCGTCTCATCAGGATCTCCACTGTTTGTTAATAGTTATCAAATTTGAAAAAATTACCATTTCTGAAGAATGGAATAGCCTGAAAATTTGAATGGACCAATGAAATAGCATGAAACAGTGGCATGGAACAGCCCATTAAGTTACTTGGTGTTGAAAGGGTTAAAACCTATTTAAAAGTAAAATTCAATACGTAAATGCTAACTGCATCAATAAACCATGTACATATGATAGCTCTGTGACTATATTGGACCTTTCAACCGTAACAGCAATGTATTCATTAATGTTCGGATAGTCGACACATTTCTCTGCTATACATACATACAAGTATTTGCATGTACAGAGATAATGAGAAAGGTAAAACAATTAAACTGGAAAATGATGCCACATATCCACCACCAGTAGAATCAAAATAATATACTATTACCCACAACCCATCTTCTGGCTTTGTTTGAAAGGAAAGTTTGAATGAACAAGCAAAGCCAAAACATTCATGTTGAAACAAAGGCAGCTCAGGAGGCAAGGACCGCAAGTTGCTTTCAGCTTTCTTTTGGTTTTGACATAATAATTAAGTTAACAATTCCATCAACAGAACATTATAATGAGAAAACTGCCTTAGCCACATATCTGCAGGTTTACAAAAAAATCAAAGATCTTGGGATTTCAAATTTCCCTGACATTTCCCTGACATTTGCTAAAATTTCAAATTTCCCTGACAAAAATCAAAATTCCTTGACATTTCCCTGACCTTGAATTTCCCTGATTTTTCCCTGACGCGTGGGAACCCTGAACAGTGCAGATCCTGCTCAGACTGTGTGGATGCACAGTCTGATCTGGATCTACACTGGTCGCAAAACCCATAAGCCCCATTTCTCCAGTCACAGCCACAGAAAATCGAGCACATGGGATTTGTGGCCAGTGTAGACACAGATCAGCCTGCACATCCACGAAATCTGATCAATGACTGCACTATTCAACATTCAGTTGGTCAAACACCCACCTTGCTTCAAACAAAAAGTACCAATCATTATCAGGCTACAGGAGAGTGCTAGCTAGACTGGCCGCAAATGTTGTAAGCCCCGTTTATCCAGTCACAGCCATATACAGTTGAACCTGTGTTAACGACCACCTGGGAATAGTGACCACCTGTCCACAACGGCCAGTTAAAAACCCCCGTCCAATTTTGTTCTTTAAAAGACCTTGGAATAACGACCACCCCCGAACTGCGACCAGCGACCAGCAATTTTCATTCCCACACTGCATTTTTGTATGTGAACAGCGACCATGTCATGTTTTTGTCGGCAAAAAAAAATAGCACCACAATCGCTATTTTCCTTTCATCAAAATCTGGTCGCTATCATCTGAATTAGTCGTCAATTACATTCGCATTCTTTTGAAAACATTTACCTTGCCCGATATGGTCGGTGTCATTTTGGCGACATTAAACATTTTCCATGAACTCCATTAATGGTAATTCCCGATATGTATTCCGTGTCGTGTATTCCAATAGGCATAATGCAATTCCGCGCAAGTCATAAAACTCCATCATTAGCTGGCAAACTGTGTTTACACGATGCTGATTCATCTGCATGTGCAGTGACAAGACTAAGACTTCAAACACACCGCGCTTGTCAAGTGTAAATTTCACACCGCGGGGCACAAGGCCATATCAAAGATCAATACACGCGGTTGCTGACGTCGTCAGTCACGTAGTCCACACTTGACTGGTACCCTGTCGGATGCGCAGCCTAGCGTTAATACAAACGACCGGGAACCAGTCTAAAGTGACATGACAAACGTGTTTATATGAATTGGGTCTCAATTTCCGACAAATCCCGGCTTATTGCATTAGCGGCCAGACCAGGCAGTGGATTCGCGTAGTCTGCCCATGGTCTACAATGCTCGCGAATCTCTAATTAAAAACATCAGTAATTACGTCAGCGGACATTGTCAATTCGTCATAGGCTGCTTAAATATTCGGGCTTGACCAGGATAGTATACATTGGACAGAAAGCAAATAAGCCTGGTGTTCTCTCCTGATTTGGACACCTATCTCGTGTGGGTTACTCGACTTGACACATTCAATGAAATATTTTTGTTACAAAAAAACTCGCGGTTTTCACAGGCCACGCCACATAGGCTATCGTTTTAATAAAGACAATATGACCGTTATTAATTTCAACTGATGGTGTGAAATTGAGAATAAGAAAACAAAATACTAATGGTCATGCTAATTAAACCACTTACATGTAATTACGACAAGCTATTAAATGGTGCACCAAAGCAAGCCGCGGGATATACTTATCGTGAAGATAATTACTCCCCTTTGTATATAATTTCCAAAGCGAGGCTGGGTTCAGAACACTAACAACAAGATGACAAAACAAAATAAATTGACTATTTTTGCCATTTTCATGCAATTTTTAATTGATGAAAACAGATACACTCCACGATCCTGCAATAGCGAATCGTCAGGTGGAAGTGTATACAGCCAAGACATTTTCTATGCATGCATATAGATTACAATAGAATGCTAAATACATGGCCGACTGTTGTGAAACCGGGAAAATGTTGGACCCTTGGAAAAACGACCACCTTGTCAACAACGACCACTTTGGCCACTTCCCTTTGCCGGTCGTTGTTCACAGGTTCGACTGTATTGCTAATATCATAAAGCTATCTAAAACCTCTATCATAAAATCATACAGGCATTTATGGCATTTGCGACCAGTGTAGTCCCAGATCAGCCTGCGCACCTGCGCAGTCCGATCTGTGACTACACTGTCATTCAGGCTACAGCAGTATGCCATCAAATCAGGAGCTTGACATACCACAATGCCACAATCCCAATTTCTCCAGACACATATGTGAATGTGATTGGAGAAATCGGGCTTAAGGGTTTTGCGACCAGTGTAGATCCGGATCAGCCTGTGCATCCGCACAGTCTGATCAGGATCTGCACTGTTCACCATTTCATCAATGAAACACCCGTCATGCTTCTAATAAGGAACATACATTGTTATCCGGCTACAGGAATGTACTACACTGGTCACAGACCCCATAAGCCCAATGTCTTCAGGCACAGCCACATATCACTAATATCACAAGGCCACCTAAAACCGCTATCATAATATCACACACGCCCTCGATTCTCCTGACCCTGAACTTTTCTTATCCTTATAACTCTTTATTGCCTTCTGCACACTGTTCATTCCCTTTGCTTGCATCACCACTGCCGACAATCTTGTCTGTGTGTTCTCCGCCTTAGATACCTCCGATGTCGCTGGAAACAGATCCAAAAGGTCTTTCATTGGCCGGAGAAGTTTTGATTTATCAACATTGAGCTCGTCAATGTCTCTCCCACTCTTTAAAGCTTCCTGTTCTTCCTCTATGAGTTCCTGAGAATCACTTATGAGTTTATTGACAATCTCATCAGACAGTGGATGCTTGGTAACCACCAAAGCGGAAAATTCAAACTTCACGCTGTTAACTGAAATGAGAAATAAAATGGAATTGAATTCTGTGTCCAGCTGGAAAAACTGGCAACATAAAACTTTTGTAAACATAAACATGTAGTCTGACAGATCTATTGTTCAAAATCAAGCAGCATAGTTGGTGTAAGAGGAGAAATAGAATTTGACGGCATATTTTGTTTGTCAAACATAATTATATACTACAATAGATGAAAACTTATCTTGTATAATCACAGATGAAAACTTATCTTGTATAATCACAGATGAAAACTTATCTTGTATAATCACAGATAAGCTCATATGTGAATGTGACTGGAGAAATTAGGCTTATGGCTCTTTGTGACCAGAGTAGACATCGGTAAGCTTGCACAGCAGCACAGTCTGGTAATGGTCTGCACTGTTCAGTAGCAGCAATGATCCTTACCAGGCTGCACGAGTACGCTAATCAAACACAATGGATCATGCAAGAGACCAGTCTTAGGTTACCAGACTTGGAAAATCACAAGTGACTTCTCTTAGAACAACTTCTGGGGCATCATTGACTTTAGAATTGGTGGATTTTGTCAGTTTGACGTCATGTTGCTTAGTTTAACCCTTACTACGCTGAATTAAATTTTGTCGTCTGCTGGAAATGTTTTATTTTCAATATTTCTCAATAAAAACATGTTTTGGCAGCGCATGAGAATCATCTCCACCGGAGATGATTCTCATGCGCTGTCAAAACATTTTTTTTTGTTAAGAATTAAGGTAAAAATGAAAAACAATTTTCGTTTCCCGCGTAGTGAGGGTTAAACTAAGTCAAACCGACACATCTGTGCCATTTCTAATGTCAAGGATGCCTCAGATGTTATTTTAAGGAAAGTTGCTTGTGAGTTCCCAAGTTGGATAATCAATTAATAAGACTGGTCTACATGGTGTACGAGGGTCATCCCAGAATTAGTGAGACAAGTTTCATAACTTTTTTTTTTATTTAATATATAAAAATGTTTTGAACCAGTTGCAACCCAATTACATGCAGTATTCTACAAAATAGCGACGTCTCGATTTACGTTTATGACATCACACAACGTGACGTCATGTCATGTGATGTTATTAATGTCGCAATGGCCGCATTCACAGATGACGAACAGCAAGCGTACATTAGAATAAAATTTTACCATGAAACGATGGCAGATAATATAAATATTGTAAACTGTTTGTGGTGAGCAAGTCATTGGATGAGCTACAATGTTCCGATGTTGTGTCAAGCAAGGACAGGATTCTGTGAAGAATGAGCATCGGTCAGGAAGTAAAACTGAGGTAACAATTTATGTTGGAACAGTTAAGGAATTTATAGACCCTGATTGATGATACACTTGTAAAAATATTGCCACAGACCTAAGAATCAGTCGGGGGAACTGTTCATATGATTCTGTGCAGACATCTTGCTATGAGAAAGTTTGCCGTTCGATGGTTGTCGCAGAAGGACAATCGTTTCGGATGAAAACAAGGAAACATTAAGATGGTGATGATCTGTGATCTGTGAGTACGATATGAAAGAAATATTAATTGTGCATCAAGTTCCAATTGAAAGAACTGTTAATCAGGAGTACTACAAACTATGAGATCAGCCATGCTCAAAAAGCAAACAGCTTCTTAACGACATGCCTTGCATACTTCACTACTGAGTCGCAGTGCATGGAGTGACAGGGTCGACGTCTTGTTAGCGTCATACAGGTGGCAAGTGCGACCTCGTCCACCAAACTCTCCTGATATAAGTTATCCAGACTACGACTTACTTGCCCAACTTAAAGAACCACTTAGCAGTGTCCGTTTCGATGACTTAAACAAGTTAGAAAATGTCAATGTCCACACAGGTGAGATATTTGAATGTGTGTTGCCTAGCAACCTGTGTTGCCAATCTGCCAAATCGCTGGAAGTCTGTGATTGAAAATAAGGGATGTTACTCTGAATGAATGTAGTCGAGTCATTTTGATCAGGATCTGCACTGGTCGCCATTCCATCAATCAAACACCCGTCATGCATCTAACAAGCAATGTAGATCGTTTTCAGGCTACAGGTTTTGCGCTATTTGATCAGGGTATACACTGGTCACAAATCCCATAAGCCCCATTTCTCCAGTCACAGCCACATATAATCTCATGTGTCTCATTAATTAATGGATACCCCTCGTACCCGGTATATAGATTTCAGTCACCATCTATGTATAATTCCAGCATAAACATATTTACACAATTCCCTAACATTTGATTGGCTCGTAGCAAGTCTCTGTCCAAAATTTATATCCCAGTAAACTCCCACGGCGAACTACTTTCCGTAACCGTGAGGCGCAGTTAAAATAATTCTTAAGAAAACACATTTTCTTGATGAATTTATTTGAAATGCTGGAATTATAAGGAATGAATGGCCTTTTTGTGGAATTTATCAGGGTAATAAACTTCGAAAATTCGCGGGAATACTGGTCGAGGCCTTCCAGCCTTCGTCCAGTATTCCCGCGACTTTTCCAAGTTTATACCCCGATAAATTCCACAAAAAGGCCATTCATTCCTATAATGAGTCCGCTGTTACCTTCTGTGGGAAGTAGGACCAGTGGAAACAAGCCACCCGGTGGTTCGTACAGGACGCGAGTCAGCGCAATGTCACGGTTGATGGTGAGATAACAGATAACAAGCCTCTCCATCTTCTCCTCCTCCGATTTGGGGACCAGCATCCCCCACCCCACCAAGTCGCCCACCGACACAGACTGCTCGGCTGGAGGAAACAATTACAGGTGAGTTGTAACTCAGACCTATGGTTATAGACCTGGGGCCCGTTTCACTCAACTTTGTACGACTGAAATGTTTGTAAGTGCAAAATTATGATAGTCTGTAAATTGCACATTAACAATGTTTTCTTGTAAACAATTATTTGATTTACATTTATTGAGCATAGGCTGGATATGCAGCCCCTATGTCCGCATGTACTCTGAAAATTTCTCAACTTTTGATACCATTTACGGAAAATATTGTAAAGTTTGTAAACGTATTTCATGAAATTACGCAGATGTCCGAAAGTACAAAATCACATGGCGTGTCTCATATTATTTACACTCACCATCCCCTACAGGCCAGAAGCGGAGGTAGTCGATCTTGAAGTTGGACCGCCCTTCCATGTTTTCCTGGGAGCACGCGGCCGACAGCGCCAGCACTGGTGGAGGTACACCTGTGTCCCCACCAAACTTGTTCACTATCTTTATCTCAAAGTGGTTGAAATCTGAAATACAGGATAGTCAGCTCATCATGGGAAAACATGCTCAGTTGGATATCAATAGATGTAGAGAGAAACTGAGATTGTTGCTGAATTAGCAGTAAGTTGTATTGTCTAGGAGTTGAGCACATATTTCATACATGTCAAATGTGTGACTACAATATATACTTTGATACACAAATGTGTCTGTGACTGGAGAAATGGGGCTTTGCGACCAGCGCAGATCCAGATCAGCCTGATCCGCACAGTCTGATCAGGATCTGCACTGTCTAGCATTTCATCAAGGAAAAACCCATTATGCTTCAAACAAGCAATATAGATCATTATCAGAGGCCACAGGCATGTGCTATTTGATCAGTAGCTACATTGGTCACAAATCCCATTTTTCCACACCCACAAATAACAGAAATATTTGTTTTAAGTCAGAAAACTGGTGTATGCACGGCATGAATTTGGTTAAATACATTATCCATGTAAACAGGCGATTGAACTTACTCACATTCTCCAATTAGATGGATTCAACTGACAATTATAATTGTATAGGCAATGTAGTCAGCCCACTGTCCAGGCCCGTACGCAGAGGGGGTGCGACGGGTGCGTACGCACCCCCCTTAACCTGTTCAACACCACAGGCCTGTATAGTGGCAGGGCTGTACAAATTGGCACGCCCGACGCCCGGGACAAGTCGGTTTTAATCTCGGGCAAGTGCCTCTATGCTGGAATTTAGTCCCGGGCAAGTCACTATTTTCTGTTAGAACGTCCCGCCACAAGCCCGTTTTTTGGAACCGGACTGTCATAAACTGAATCCCAAAACTGACCACTTTATCGATCGATAACGCTGCGGGCGTCCTGGCGATTCGCAGCTACTGTGTTACACAGTACCTGTGTATCGCAATAAAGTGATATAGCAATCTACAGCGACCCTGATTATATTAATTTAATCGAATTTGAAAGTAAATAGCGAATTAGCAAAAATATTCTGCGGCGATCGATGGTTATTGATTTATTTTATGTATGTTAACGTTTTCGTCTCACTGCGTCGACAGGCCAAGAGAAAAAAAGTGAAATTGAATGGGATGGACATACTATGAAGGTATGTTTGATTCCCAATGCGATGTTTGAACCCACAACCTCCAGATTGGAAGTCGGTGTTCTAAGCCCTAGGTCACAACCCATACCTTATAAACGAAGGAAAGAAATGCTCCTAACGAGCGACCATACATACTTAGAATAACAGCTGATGTAACGCGCAGTAAACTGAAAAGGCCTACGTGACAATTGACATTTACGTTCCAACAAGATTTTCACGGTGTGTAATCGATCGTATTTCCTCGCCATCATATGAAACCCGACTCGAGAAACACAAATTAAGTTGTGGATTTCTGAATTTGTCAATTGTTTGTACGGTCTAAGAAAGTAAACAAATGTGACAATTCTTTTTACAAAGTATTAGAATCGTCTAAGGAGACAATTCTCATGTGTTGCCAAAACATGTTTTATTAAGACATCGGACAAATGTGAAAAGAAAACCTGAATAATTGATATTTCTTTACAAAAACATATTTTGACAACATTTGAGAATCGTCTTAGGAAACGATTCTCATGTGCTGCCAAATCTTGGTTTTATAAAAAAAATCAAACAAATGTGAAATTCCACAAGCTAATGTGTAATTATCAATTCATCGGCTATGCGATGACGTGAGCGACTACATAGCGTAGTTTTGGTATGTTTGTTTCCACAGAATTCTAAAGGTCAGTCACACTTTGCACGTGAAACTGGATTAGCGACTGATGATTGTAAACACCATCAGGTGTGCAGCTAGACCGAAAATGATATGTCGCAAATGTGCTAATTGGGGATGGGTGGGTACGGCCATATTTCTTTTTTTGTTACAATCTCGCGTTTTTGCGATCTCGATCTCGCCTTCCACTTTTGGAAATACGATTTGCCCATGCATGCATGCATGCGTGTTGGATTTGCGTTCTACGTACGTACATGCATATAAAGCATGCTAGTTCGAATTGCATTCTACGTACGTACGTACATGTAATGTATGCGCAAAACTCAATTTCAACACGCATGCATTCTACACACACATATTACAGGCCCGTAGCCAGACCTGTTTGAAGGGGGGGGGTCGTTTCGAAGGCCCAAGGGGCCTGAGGTATCTAGGGGGTCCGGCGGCATGCCCCCCCCCCCCCCCCCCCCCGGGAAAATTTGAAATATAGGTGGGTGGTCTGAAATGCAATTTCCTGCATTCTCCGCAACAGCCGAGTTTCTAACTGTGACCTTTCATACCCGATTTTTTTTTCCTGAAAAATTGGACCTCGAGGCTGGGCGTGTGGGGGGGGGGGGGGGGGGGCGTCGTCCGACCGTCCGACACCCCCCCCCAGGCTACGAGCCTGCATAATGACTTGAACAAACGTATTTCCAAAAGCGGAAGGCGACATTGTGAAAAGGCCGAGGCGAAAACGCGACATCGCGGTCTCGAAAACGCGAGATAGCCAGGCGAAAACGCGAGAATGAATACAATAGAATCTCACGTTTTCGCCTCGCGATTTGGTTTTTGATTTTCACGATCTTGTGTATAGGTCGACGATGCGATACAGTAGCCTAACCAATAACACGTATCGAAATATGTTGTTTTTTTTGCTCAATAAACGTGTATTGGCAGCACATTAGAATCGTCTCCTAAGACGAGTATCATTTTTTGTCAAATTATGTTTTTGTTGTAATCAAGAAATATAGATGTTTGTCCACATGTGTTCTATTTCTTAATAAAAACGTAAAAATGTTTTTGCAGCACATGAGAATCGTCTCCTAAGACAATGTTTACGTGTCCTATTAGGGACATGTGGCAACCTCGCGTTTTCGAGCTTTGGAGACGAAAACGCGAAATTCTATCATATTCAATCTCGCGTTTTGCAAACACGTCGCACATGCACATGATGCATGAGCAAAACTAATCCGAATTTTTCAAAAGCGAAAGGCGAGATCGCGAAAACGCGAGACGATTCTCACTATTTTAGGAAACGATTTTTATGTTTTATTATTGTCGATAAATGTGTTTTGAGTATGCACTTGTCGCAACGTTATGTCCGCGGTGGCACAGTGACAAAAGACCACAAGAATAAATATGTACTATACAATGTGTATTATTATAGATATTTAATATAATATGTATATGTGCCAAGTGCTCAATTGTATTATATTTAACAACTATGATAATAGTTTTTGTTTTGGGACAGTTTCGTATAGAAATCTTACGAGGACAAGTCACTTTTTCAAAATTACTTGCCCTGAAAATTATATTTTCCGGGACAAATCCGGGCAAGTCACTTTTGTCAAGTCACTTGTCCGGGACAAGTGGCTAAAAAATCAATTTGTACAGCCCTGAGTGGTATTGTAAAAAAGTGTAGATCCAGATGAGCCGGCTCGTAAAGAGCCGTCTCATCAGGATCTGCACTTTTTGCAAGCAATTTTCATAATTTTGAGAACAAAAACACCTCATGTTCATAAATGGACTGGTCTGAAAATCATTGTTTGATGATTGGAATGGGTTGCAAAATTAACATATCAAAGTCTGTCAAACAATGTTTATCCCTTTGCGCCGTCGATAACGCACCCCCCTAAATTAATTCCTGCATACGGGCCTGCTGTCTAATGGTGGAATGGGGGAAGTTTAATCGCTGGTTATTAACTGTGTCATCCATGTACTCACTGTCAGTTAGAGGGTAGGGGCACTGCAGTGCGGTGGGTTTTAGGTGGTCCGGCACGGTCACTGTGTGCGTGTCCGAGTCCAACTGGCAATCCTCCGGCTTACACCAGTCACGCAGGTTTGGCTGGTAGAGAGAACAGAATCAACATGTGCTAGTGCTGGCTTCATGACTGGTGAGCATGCACACCAAATTTTAGCTTCACCCTACTATCTGTTCCATGTTTTTCTGTCGACCTACTTTTGGTCTCAAACACATTCAATACCAATGCTGAAGAACCTGTTCATGAATAATAAAAACAGTCAACATCACCAAGAACATTTAATGTACAAAATTGCATAAAATATTGATTTTATTGCTAAAAACAATTTATGTATGGGATTTTAACAGAGGGGTGAAAAGGTTTTTAAATAATTTTCAAATTTGTGGATACATAATTTTTTTTTATTTCAAAGATTATTCCACTCTAATTAGCCAGGTTTTGGAGTCAAATAATATGACATAATTATATCATAAATGACAATAAACCCCAGAAGGTGTCCGGTCCAGATAGTGTCTTCAGTAACTCTAATAAATGAAATGCTGATTTCATAAAGTGCTAAAATCATAAATGTATGTTTTTGTATTAGTCTCCTCAATAAAAATGACAGCAGCACTTACAATGGAGAAGTTTGGCCCTGTAGATATCCTGTTCTGCCAGTAGACGTACAGTTCCACATCGTAGCCATTGCCACACAGCGATATAGTGGGCAGTAACTCTGTCGGATCTGTGATGGCAAGGTAGCGAGTGCCGACTGGGTGGTCATTCTTGATAAACAGCACCACAGATAGCTCCGGACCGAATGATAGCACTTCTAAAGCTATTGTGTCACCTGAAGTATAAGACAGAACATATGAGACACGCCATGTGATTTTGTACCTTCGGACATATGTGTAAGGTTTATTTGAGACACGCCATGTGATTTTGTACCTTCGGACATATGCGTAATGTTTATATGAGACACGCCATGTGATTTTGTACCTTCGGACATATGTGTAAGGTTTATTTGAGACACGCCATGTGATTTTGTACCTTCGGACATATGCGTAATGTTTATATGAGACACGCCATGTGATTTTGTACCTTCGGACATATGTGTAAGGTTTATTTGAGACACGCCATGTGATTGTGTACCTTCCAACATCTGCATAATTTCATTAAATACGATTACAAAATTTACAATATTTTTCATAAATAAAGTAAAAAATTGACACACTTTTCAGAGTATATGATTTTGACTCCATTTACAGAAAATATTGTAAATTACGCAGATGTCCAAAGGTACACAATCACATGACGTGTCTCATATAAACATGGTTCAATGAAACCTTTTGATTATGTACAGAGCAACCTCGCTACAACAGCCACCCACATGAAGACACAAAACTGGCTGTTGCAGAGATGGCGGTATTAGGGACGTTAATATATAGGGACTTGTCCAATTGGGATATAAAATAATGGGTGATAGTTGTAGACAGGTAGCCATTTATGGAGGTTTTACTGTAATTTTTTATATTAAATCTTTTTTTGTAATTTATTTTTACTGTATTTTGCTTCTCATGCTGAAAATCAGGAAGTTTGATTGGCCAAGACAGTCTTGGTCAATCAAACTGCCTTATTTTGAGTACAGAAATATGCTCAAAAGGTTAAAAACTACGGGACCTGGCAACAATGTGTAATATTCTCCCAGAGATGAGGTTACAAACGTAACAATTAGTTCTGAAATAGACTACCGGTATCTGTTTACTGTCATTCTTCTTCACAACATGTTGTTGATATTTTTTAGCATAGTTTCAACTAAAGAGATATGTTAATAGAATAAGCAATAAAATTAATGCAAATTACCGAATAATGTCTCAACATTTGAAAACCATCACATAGAATCTTTATTCTAATACAAAATATTAGAGGATCTATAATAGAAGCCCCCTCTCATATTTTCAGTAAAAATATGTTATTTTTATACATACCGTGATATATGTAACACAAAATGGCATCGCTAAACAAAGCTTATCCCCTCGCTGGCAGCCTTGATAATAATAATAAATGAGTTATTGAAAAATGAAAGGTGTTACTAACGTAGGTACACGTACGTACATGGACTAACGCTATATCCACTCTTGCCTATATATCGGCAAGGGATAATAACTACCATCAACATTTGCAAGTTTTGTGCAATTATAATGCATAAACAACTTCAAATATTCACAGCCCTCAGTATTGTTCATCAAAATAAATACAGTATTTTGTAACTGTAAATGGTTTGTACCTTCGTTAAACCTCTCGCCTTCTATAGTGCTGTTGTATCGTTCGTTGTAATACATTTTCCCATCCCTGGACACCCAACCAGTGGATGGCTTCAACTTGCCCGGGTGTTTGTTCAGGGGGAAACTGGAGGCCGCGACTCCTAAACTCACGACTGAATCTTCATCTGCAATGTGTAATATTACATGATGAACTTGGCCCTCAAGCTCAAAATCAGTAGCCTATTTCACCAACATTGCAAAGTATACTTTTCTAGCTTTGAGGGAGAAATTTTCAATTAAAGGATAAATTTATTAATTTTTATTACACTGAATTTATTACATTATCACAGCCAATTTGGCTGTGATAATGTAATAAATTCAGTATATAATAATTCCGCATATTTTTAATCATCAAATATATGCAGTCGTTAGTTCTATATGAAATAATGTATTTCAGGAAAAATAAATGATTACTCCCTCAAAGTATACTTTGCTAGGAAAGTATACTTTGCAATTTTGATGAAATCGGCTACAGGAATTTTGATTGATTGATGCTGAGCTGATCAACTATCCCATTCTGACTACAGAATATGAATCTATCTACGTTTCTAACAAGGTGGTTATGGCATTTATGTGAGCCCATCATGGCATATCCGTGACATCAATGTGGACACATACATTGTGATCAATGCTTTCTTCACAGTGGACTAAATAGAAAACAAGAAAATTGTTCATAGAACGCGGCTGCCCCACATATCGCTTTAATAGTAAACAAGTCAAAATTAACAAGTCCAGAAGGGGGAGATAATCCATGGATCAGTGTCAAAGCAAAAATAGAAATTCACACCATAAAGAAGCTACATACCAAGCATCAAGCCTCCAGCTATTACGGTTTAGAAGTTTTACAAGTTACAAGGCAAAATGGTGAAATTCTAAGACGAAAAGAGAGAGATAATCCATGACCCGGGGGTCTAATCAAAAATCAAAATAAACTTTGCGCACATACTCTCATAAGGAAGCTACATACTAAGTTTCAGGTCTGTAGCTAGTTACGGTTTATACGAGATACAAGGAAAAATTTAGAAATTCTAAGTCGAAAAGCGGGAGATAATTCATGACCCAGGGGTCAAATAAAAAATCAAATAAAACTTTGCGCATCTACTCCTCATAAGGAAGCTACATACCAAGATTCAGGTGTGTAGCTATTAGGGTTTAAAAGTTTTACGATTTACAAGCCAAAATTGGAAAATTCTAAGTCAGAAAGGGGGAGATAATCCATGACCTGGGGAACGAATAAAAAATCGAAATAAACTTTGCGCATCTACTATTCATAAGGAAGCTATATACCAACTTTCAGGCACTAAATGCCCCCTCCACTGCCGTGGTGGGGCATAAAATGGTTTCACTAAAACAATGGCGAACAGGGGTAAACAGATTACACAGCATGGATACACAGGCTTCTAACATAGTAATTATAAGGCCATAAAAAGTACTTTGGTCCTCGGATATCACAGCATTAGAAAAATCCTACGTTCAGGGCATTTTATCATTATAGGAATGAATGGCCTTTTTGTGGAATTTATCGGGGTATAAACTTGGAAAAGTCGCGGGAATACTGGACGAAGGCCGGAAGGCCTCGTCCAGTATTCCCGCGACTTTTCCAAGTTCATATCCCCGATAAATTCCACAAAAAGGCCATTCATTCCTTATAATTCAAGCATTTGAAATCAATTCATCAAGAAAATATGTTTATTTTCCATTTTCTTAAGAATTATTTTAACTGCGCCTCACGGTTATGGAAAGTAGTTCGGCGTGGGAGTTTACTGGGATATAATCTTTGGACAGAGTCTTGCTACGGGCCAATCAAATGTTAGGGAATCGTATCAATATTTTTGTTTTGGAATTATGAACAAATAAAAACATATTGTAAATTTGCCACATGATCGATCAAAAACACTACCCTACAAAAATATATTATCATCATGTCTGATAAAAATCTGGTGATTTTTCATGTCAAAAGAGGTTATATTAGCTTTAGTAAGCATATATTTGAACCACATGTGATGAATCTGGCGACTTAAAAACAAAATTCAGAGACAAAGATCATGTACAAAAAATGTATTTAAAAAAAAACTTCCCGCCAGCGCAACATTCCACAAACCCCATGTCTGAGAACCAAACTACATTTTTTAAGACCCAACACATACTGAGTTTGACAATCTCAGCACAGAAGAAGCGGCGTGTGGGTGTGAGTGGCTGCTGGAACTGTATAACATGGATCTTCTTCCGAGCGGCGGACAGCCTCACGATGCACGCGCTCGCCCCCGGGTCTACCTCCAGATCACCCGACTTCCGGAACATCGACATATGCAGCTCTGTAAGGTACAGTTTGGTGATGGATAATGGGTTTATTGGTTTTATTGCCAAAAAAATGTTTTTCTATGGGAAACCTGACTAGATAGCTTGGAAATGATGTAACTAAGAAAACAAAATTTATATTTTGAAAATTGATCCACAAATCCTCAAAAGTAATTTGACCTTGGACATGAAGGCCTCATTTGTGTGGTATGGAATGAAAATATGGATGATGATAAGGAAGTATATCAAGTTTGAAGTCAATCTGATTTACCGTTGCAGAGATAATGGGTACCCGAAAACTTTAACACAACTCTTATTTTCTAAGTAATTTGACCTCGACCTTGGACAGGAAGGCCACATGGGTGTGGTATAGAATGAAAATATGGTTAATGATAAGGACGTATATGAAGTTTTAAATCAATCTGATTTACCGTTGCAGAGATAATGGGTACCCGAAGACATTAATGTAACAGGAAGAGAAAAATATGCACCCACCCGGGACTCGAACCCGGCATCTCCCGCTTACACGGTGGTCACTCTACCGACTGAGCTAACCGGACACGGACATATATCTTCTCTCCTGAGTTACTAGATCCGTACCGTGACCTACACCCCCACCAAATTGAAATTCATCCTCAAATTACATATTTCTTGGGAACAATGATTATCTGTGTGACAATCTCGGAGTATATATATCAGTCATGGTCCCCTCATTGGGCGCCAAATGTAACAGGAAGAGAAAAATATGCACCCGACCTGGGACTCGAACACGCCACCTCCCGCTTACAAGGTGGTCGCTCTACTTACTAAGCTCACCGTGCACAGACACATATATTCTCTCCCGAGTTACTAGATCCATACAGTGACATTAACACAAATGGGTAACAGAAAACTTTAACGCAAATATTACGGACGCAAATTTTCTAAGTAATTTGACCTTGACCTATGGTGTATGACCTATGGTGTATATGGAAGTTTTAATCCGACTTACAGTTGCAGAGATGAAACCGAAAACTTTAATAAAAATCCTACGAATGGACGAACTAACGGACCGACCGACCGACCGACCGACCGACCGACCGACCGAATGACAAAAAATATATACCACTCGACATGCTGGGAGTATAATAAGGGGTTGCGCAGTCTGACCTGCGTCTTCACTGGTCAGTATAATTATGACACATGAATCGGCGTACCACGGGCCATGAAGTCTTCCATGAACAAAGCCATGGCCTCCTCATAATTCTCCCTATACAGGTTGTCCAGCAGGGCAGTCGTCCCCTCGTCTCCCAGTCCTCGGTTAGACTCAACGTCGATCCGCACCTGCGATGCTGAAACACGGAGCAATATTGGGCTTTCTTGCAATATGGGGATAATTCACTCGCACAATAGAAATCTGATACCCGCGATGCTGAAACACAGAGCTATAAAGGGCTTATTGCAATATGGGGACAACTCACTCACACAATAGGAATCTGATACCCGCGACGCTGAAACACGGAGCAATTGTGGTGTGTCACGACATAATGGTCTTATTGCAATACGGGGAATACATCACTCACACAGTAAGAATCTGACATGTGCTGATGAACTTGGTCAATAAAAAGTCTATGGATCTGCTTTGACTGATATAGTTTGCTTTAAGTGTCTCCCAGTGTCTCGACGTCGATCCGCACTCGCGATGCCGACACATGGAGAAATATTGGGCTTGGTATAATTAAAATGTTTGCACAAAGATATCCATGAATTTGTTTCTCACATTAACATGGTTAGCTAGTACTACAAATGCATAAAATTACACATCGGTCAATGGGTAAACATGAAAGATCAGTTGAAATGCATTACCTCCCTGGAATACAACAATCATGACAGACCAGTAATGACCTCCCCTGAATACAACAATCATGACAGACAAGTAATTACATCCCCTGAATACAACAATCATGACAGACGAGAAAGTACCTCCACTGAATACAACAATCATGACAGACCAGTAATTACTTCCCCAGAATACAACAATCATGACAGCCACCAGTAGTTACCTCCCCTACAGAGGATGACGAGTGGGTAGAATCCGCCTGGCGGTTGTAGCATCTGCTTGAAGAAGACGATCTGCATGTCAATGGTGACAAAACACAGCACGAGCTGCTGGTCGCGGTCGCTGAACGTCGACTTGCGCACCTCATCCGGGTTGTAGTGGATGCCAAACCCGATCCTCTCCCCCGGCTTTACCTTCAACTCTGTGGGAAATAACGTGTTTGTTTAACTCCTTAAAGGCAGGATACAATTACAGTAGAATGATATTTTCAAGAAAGAATTCACCAGTTTCTTTATTTCTTCACGAATATATATGTTGTTGCCACTCATTTGAACCGTCTTGAAAAGACGGTTCAAATGAGTGGCAACAACATATACTTGTGAGGATAAATAATAAATTGTTTAACAATTTTTTTTTAATTTATCCTCAGATTGCAATGGGTTAACCCTTTCAAACCTACAGGCCATAAAAAACAACATGTTAAAACACTGTAGATCCAGATCTGCAGCATTTGTCAGTATTGTTCAATTCTAAATAAATCTACATTTTTTCATTAATATGCCAAAAATTAGCATGGAAAAGAAAATGAGGGATATCTACGGGTGAAATGATTTTTATCCCGTCAATACAGTGCGTATGTGCCGTGAAACACGGTGACGTGAAACACTATTGAAAGTTTTGGAATTGTGAAACACTCTAATCTTGAAAAGCATTAGGCTGATGGGCAATTGGTACCATTCATTACCAATCGCATATCTACCCCAGCGGAGGCTCAAGTCTTCGACCTCCCAACTGTGAAACAGATGCCTAAGTAACACTTTCAACCCTAGATAGCTATTTCAACCCTAGATAGCTATTTCATAGCTATTTCAACCCTAGATAGCTATTTCCAAATATCCACAAATGCTGCAGATTCTGATCAGCCGACTTGAAGCGAGCCGTTTTTACAGAATATCCCCCTTTACTGCATAATGGAATAGCCTAAAATTTACATGAAATAGTCTAAGTCAGTTAGTTAGGGGTGAAAGGGTTAACCTTTATACCAGGGCTCCAGATAAGGAATTAGTAATTGAGTATTGTTACTCCATCATTTCTGAAGCAATTGGGTATTTCAAAATTTTAATTGTGTAAAATTAATCACACTACTGTTTACACATCAACAGGCAGCAATTATTGAATAGTTTGTTTCGAAATGAAAACATATCTTGGCATTTCATTAGAGACAATTCTAATGAAATACCAAGATGTGTTTTCATGGAAAAATAAGAAAAATATGCTATATTTGTGGTCTGTTTATTGTTTTCTGCAGAATGATAAAGGTACCACAATGGTTCTCATTGCTTTTTGATACTCACTACTTCTGATTTCAATTGGGTTTTTGGCAATTTGAATTGGGTATTTACGCAAATAGACAGCTTATCTGGAGCTCTGCTATACCATAGACCGGGCCCAGTGGGCCGCCAGTTGATTCAAAGTGCTTTCTGATCAGTGTAGATCCTGATTATCATATGTGCCTGCGACAGGAGAAATGGGAATTATGGGTTTGTGACCAGTGAAGATCCAGATCAGCCTTGCAGATGCACAGTCTGATCAGGATATGCACTGTTTGCCATTCTATCAATGAACACCCATCTAACAAACAATATAGACCATGATCAGGGTAACAGGAGTTTTCGTATTGATCTGTAGCCGATTTCATCAAAATTGCAAAGTATACTTATCTAGCAAAGTACACTTTGAGGGAGTAATCATTTATTTTTCCCAAAATGCATTATTTAATATAGAACTAACGACTGCATATATTTGATGATTAAAAGTATGCGGAATTATTATACTGAATGTATTACATTATCACAGCCAAAATGTAATAAATTCAGTATAATAACAAGAAACGAGGCAAAGCCACGAAGGCCAGGTTTTTTCCAAGCATAGACACTTGGATAACATAATTATACCCACTTTTTGTAGACTAGATGGACGTGGCCTGCATGTCGCGCCTTGGGGCGAGGCATGGACACTAAAAAAATAGATATACATGTAGTAGATGGAAAAACTTTAACCAAAAAACTTTAACCGGACACACGGACGAACGGACGGACGTATGCCAAAATGCCGACGATATCGCGCTTTCCGCAAGCAGGTGCGACAATGATGATAAACACCCTTGTGAAGTATCAAGGTATTGGGTGAAGCAGTTGCAGAGATATAGTACACGAAAAAACTTTAACAAAATAATTCAAAGTAATTTGACCTTGACATTGGGCACAGGGGCTGCACGGTTGGGGGGTAGAATGAAAATATGGATGATGATAAACACCCATGTGAAGTTTCAAGGTAATGGGCGAAGCAGTTGCAGAGATATAGTATAACAAAAAAGTTTTAACCAAAAAACTTTAACCAGACGTACGTTAAAAAGTTAACGTTGAAAATGGCTAAGTCAATTACGTAGAAATAATAGGTGAAGGTAAAAAAATGGTCACATGTTGGATAGTTGTATGTGGTAGGCACCCCTTGGTTATGAAGCTGTGAAAGTTTGGTGGTCCTAGGTGGTACAGTACCAAAGAAATGGACTTAAACACGAAAACTTAACATTGTAAACGCGAAAACTTAACATTGAAAATGGGTAAGTCGACTGCGCGGAAAAAATGGGTCAAGTTAAAAAAAAAGTAACATGTTGGATAGTGATATGTAGTGGGCACCCCTTGATTATGAAGCTGTGAAAGTTTGATGGTCCTAGGTGGAACAGTACCAAAGAAATGGACTTAAACACGAAAACTTAACATTGTAAACGCGAAAACTTAACATTGAAAATGGCTAAGTCGAATGCGTGGAAAAAATGGGTCAAGTTAAAAAAAAAGTAACATGTTGGATAGTGATATGTGGTGGGCACCCCTTGATTATGAAGCTGTGAAAGTTTGGTGGTCCTAGGTGGTACAGTAACAAAGAAATGGACTCAAACACGAAAACTTAACATTGATTGTGGACGCCGCCCGCCCGCCCGCCCGCCCGGCTTTCGCCAATCCAATAGCCTGGATTTTTTTTCAAAAAACCTGGCTAAAAATTAATAAATTAATCCTTATATTGAAAATTTCTCCCTCAAAGTATACTTTGCTAGATAAGTATACTTTGCAATGTTGGTGAAATAGGCTACAGGAGCTACACTGGTCACAAATCCCACAAGCCCAATTTCTCCAGTTGCAGCCACATATATACTCGTACATTCAATGGATAGAAATTGTACAGTTCTATTGGTCGAGACTGATCTGTACTCAAACTAAATCCATCAAACTGCTTGATACTAGAAATGCTCAGTGATCTCATCATATACCCAAAGGATACAGTTGCAATACAAGCATAATAATTGCAGCACAAAAATATTTACACAATTCCCTAACATTTGATTGGCCCGTAGCAAGTCTCTGTCCAAAATTTATATCCCAGTAAACTCCCACGCCGAACTACTTCCCGTAACCGTGAGGCGCAGTTAAAATAATTCTTAAGAAAATGGAAAATAAACACATTTTCTTCATGAATTTATTTCAAATGCTGGAATTATAAGGAATGAATAGCCTTTTTGTGGAATTTATCGGGGATATAAACTTGGAAAAGTCGCGGCCTTCGTCCAGTATTCCCGCGACTTTTCCAAGTTTATACCCCGATAAATTCGACAAAAAGGCCATTCATTCCTATAATGCATGCAGTTGGTAACTACTTCAGATTTTTACAAGGGATTAATATAGAGTTATCTCTAATATGTGGCTGTGTCTGGAGAAATGGGGCGACTGGGATTTTTGACCAGTGTAGTTCCCAATCAAATAGCACACTCCTGTAGCTTAGCAACGATCAATAGTGCTTGTTAGAAGCATGATGGGTGTTTCATTGATGGAATGGCGAACAATGCAGATCCTGATCAGACTGTGCAGATGCACAGTCTGATCTGGATCTACACTCGTCGCAGTTCTCCATTTCTCCAGTCATAGCCACATACCAGTGCCTGCCCTACATGTACGTACCTTTGCCATCAGCCTTCCAGCGGAAGTAGTCACGAAGTAGGGGGCAGGTGGGCGAGGGTTTGAGGGGGCTACACGTGGCCAGGCCTACTGCGGGGCTCTCACCGCTTGACGACGTGCCATGGACAATCACTTCATAGTGCACCATCTCTGGAAACAGATTATGGCAATGATGTAAACAGATGTCAGATAATTGTGTGAAACACAGTTGAGACACGCCATGAGATTTTGTACCTTCGGACATCTGCATAATTTCATTAAATACGTTCACAAAATTTAGAATATTTTCCGTAAATGGCGTCAAAAGTTGACAAAATTTTGTCAACTTTTGACTTAATTTATGAAAAATAATCTAAATTTTGTAAACGTATTTAATGAAATTACACAGATGTCCGAAGGTACAAAATCCTATGGCGTGTCTCAATTGTATGACATTGCTCTGCTAATGCTCATAATCAGCCTAAATGTTCATGGCAGTCCATAACAACATGTAACAATGTTTCTGACCTCATTAAAGAGGATATGGCAGGTAAACCAAACAATATGTTTTCATAATAACACAGTAAAACAAGATCGTGTCAATGAAATAAAATCCGGTGCTAGCTAATTATATTGGCGAAAAAACTAATTTCCTTTCCGGAACAGTTTTCTATTTGACATTTTATTCCATTGACCGCCTATTGCCTCCTTTAATGACTGTTACTTATATTTCCACTGTACTTTCTGTGGGCTTCAAAAATATAACTAAACATATGGTATACTACAGCGACATTATTAATTTGCCAATCAACAACATTGCAAAAAGGTATGTGGGATTAATAGATTTACCGAACCATAAAAAATTGATGGGGTAGAAATTTAACATTTTACGGCATGAAACGTGTAATGACGATGTATAAGATGGTATGAAGCACACACTTACCTCTGTTCAGTGGGGTGGGGCTCTGTATTGTGACCTCCATCAGGGTCTTGTCATAGCTGAATGTGTTCTTCGCCATCTCATAAAGAATACCCGGCTCCTTGATCCAGTTCAGCATGTTCCTCTGGGACAGACATACAACATGGGGGCAAAGGTGCATGGCAACATTGTTGGAGCAGATGAATAGTTGAACCTGAACTATGCTGTTCCTCTGGGACAGACATACAACATGGGGACAAAGGTGGCAACATTGTTGGAGCAGATGAATAGTTGAACCTGAAACTATGCGTTCCTCTGGGACAGACATACAACATGGGGACAAAGTTGGCAACATTGTTGCTGCTTGAATGATGGCTGAGCTATGCTCCGTTTCCTCTTGCGACTGACATAACATGGGGACAAAGGTGGAGCATTGTTGGAGCGTGAATAGTTGAACTGACTAGCTGTTCCTCTGGGACAGACTAACATGGGGAAAGGTGGCAGCATTGTTGGGCAGATGAATAGTTGAACCTGACTATCTGTTCCTCTGGGACGACATACAACATGGGGACAAAGGTGGCGCATTGTTGGAGCAGATGAATAGTTGAACCTGACTATGCTGTTCCTCTGGGACAGACATAACAATACAAAGGTGGGCAGCATTGTTGGAGCAGATGAATAGTTGAACCTGAAGTATGTGTCTGGGACAGATAACACTATTGACAAGGTTGAAGCATGTGGGAGCAGGGGAAAGGATGTGGAACCTGGGACTATGCTGTTCCTCTGGGACAGAATACACATGGGGACAAAGGTGGGGGCAACAATTGTGGAGCAGAGAATGTTGGAACTGATGCTGTTCTCTGGGACAGAACATAAACAACAGACAGGTTGCCAACATTGTGGGAGCAGATGGATTGTTGAACCTGAGCTATGTGTTCCTCTGGGACAGCATATCATACACTATGTGAACCAATAGTGGCTGGGACATAGTTGGAGCTTGATGAATAGTTGAACCTGAGCTATGCTGTTCCTCTGGGACAGACATACAACATGGGGGCAATGGTGGCAGCATTGTTGGAGCAGATGAATAGTTGAACAACTGAGCTATGACTGCTAACATGGGGACAAGGAGGACCATTACACATGAATAGTGGCCAACATTGTTGGGAGCAGATGGAACCATTGTTGAACATGAGTTGATGCTGTTCCTCTGGGACATACATACACCATGGGGGCAATGGTGGCAGCATTGTTGGAGCAGATGAATAGTTGAACCTGAGCTATGCTGTTCCTCTGGGACAGACATACAACATGGGGGCAATGGTGGCAACATTGTTGGAGCAGATGAATAGTTGAACCTGAGCTATGCTGTTCCTCTGACAACATACATTGGGGGAAGGTGGCAATTGTTGGAGCAGATGAATGGTTGAACCTGAGCTATGCTGTTCCTCTGGGACATACATACAACATGGGGACAAAGGTGGCAGCATTGTTGGAGCAGATGAATAGTTGAACCTGAACTATGCTGTTCCTCTGGGACATACATACAACATGGGGGCAATGGTGGCAGCATTGTTGGAGCAGATGAATAGTTGAACCTGAACTATGCTGTCTGGGACTTACATACAACATGGGGCAAAGGCAGCATTGTTGGAGCGTGAATAGTTGAACTGAACATGCTGTTCCTCTGGGAGATAACATGGGGACAAAGGTTGGCAGCATTGTTGGAGCAGATGAATAGTTGAACCTGAACTATGCTGTTCCTCTGGGACATACATACAACATGGGGGACAAGGTGGCAGCATTGTTGGAGCAGATGAATAGTTGAACCTGAACTATGCTGTTCCTCTGGGACAGACATACAACATGGGGACAATGGTGGCAAGCATTGTTGGAGCAGATGAATAGTTGAACCTGACTATGCTGTTCCTCTGGGACAGACATACAACATGGGGACAATGGTGGCAGCATTGTTGGAGCAGATGAATAGTTGAACCTGAAGCTATGCTGTTCCTCTGGGACAGACATACAACATGGGGACAAAGGTGGCAGCATTGTTGGAGCAGATGAATAGTTGAACCTGAACTATGCTGTTCCTCTGGGACGACATACAGGGGCATGGAGGACAGGTGGCAGCATTGTTGGGAGGCAGATGAATAGTTGAACTGAAATATGCTGTTCCTGGGACATACATACACAGGGACAAGGTGGCAAAGCATTGTTGGAGCAGATGAATGGTTGAACTGAGTATGCTGTTCCTCTGGGACAGACATACACATGGGTGGCAATGGTGGCAATGGTGCAGCATTGTTGGAGCAGATGAATTAGTTGAACCTGTGCTATGCTGTTCCTCTGGGACATACATACAACATGACATGGTGCATGAGCATGTGGAGCAGCATGAATAGTTGAACCTGAGCTATGCTGTTCCTCTGGGACAGACATACAACATGGGGACAAAGGTGGCAGCATTGTTGGAGCAGATGAATAGTTGAACCTGAACTATGCTGTTCCTCTGGGACAGACATACAACATAGGGACAAAGGTGGCAACATTGTTGGAGCAGATGAATGGTTGAACCTGAGCTATGCTGTTCCTCTGGGACAGACATACACCATGGGGGCAATGGTGGCAATGGTGGCAGCATTGTTGGAGCAGATGAATAGTTGAACCTGAGCTATGCTGTTCCTCTGTGACAGATATACAACATGGGGACAAAGGTGGCAACATTGTTGGAGCAGATGAATGGTTGAACCTGAGCTATGCTGTTCCTCTGGGACAGACATACAACATGGGGACAAAGGTGGCAACATTGTTGGAGCAGATGAATGGTTGAACCTGAGCTATGCTGTTCCTCTGGGACAGACATACAACATGGGGGCAATGGTGGCAACATTGTTGGAGCAGATGAATAGTTGAACCTGAGCTATGCTGTTCCTCTGGGACAGACATACAACATGGGGGTTATTATGATAACATTTTCCGAGCACATAATTTAATATTCCAAAACAATGCTCTAAATCAAGCAGTTTAAATAATAACCAGAGCTGTGCAGCAAGTTTTGTTTGTTTGTTTGCTGGACTTTAATGGCCTATCAACAGCTACGGTCATTTCAGGCCGGGTCAATGGGGCTTAGTAATAAATCCCATATATTACAAATGGGGGGAAATCCCAAGATCAGAATTGAATATTTATTTACAATAAAAAAAACTAAAAATTATGTTCAGCCCTGAAATCAGAATAATCATGATCTGATGCCAGGTCCTCGCCACACCAGAATCACTTGACCCCCTCCCAAAAGTAGTAGCATAAGTAATAATCTTACTAATTTTATAATGGGCAATAACCAAATTCAACTCCCAGGTAACAAAAGAGCCAAAGATAAAAACGTACCTGAGGGCCAAATCCTCTAAGGAGGAGTCCCTACCATTAATTTACGCCGTTGAGTTCGCCCGACTAACGAACGACCCACCTGTGCAGCAAGGTCAAATACAATTGACTCCTACCTGACTTGCTATCAAAAATCATATTCAATAACACATAATTTGTACACGAGAAAAACTACTATTAAATTACCTCGTCAAATTTTGGGATGCCCATAGCCGCCTGTGGCCACATGATTCCAAGGTCAATCGGCCCGTGCTCCAGGCAGATGGTCGGCAGGTACTGACAGTGGTCACTCTCAAACAAGTACCTGCAATAAGTTCATGGTCTTCAAGTTGGGGACATGAGTATACAAGGCCGTTGGCTAACAAAAGGTGCATAATGATATTTAGGATCAGCATAGCCCCAGATCAGCCTGCGCGTCCGCGCAGTCTGATCTGGGGTTATGCTGCTCTCTGTTCAGTGACTGCTATATAAAATCAATTGGATTCTAAACCTACTGATTGAGTGTGCAAGAGGACCAAAAGCTCCAGTCCTGTACGTGGCATATGGTACATTTTACCATCTGGTGGCTCACACATGCTCTTCAATCTGAGAATTAACAAATAACCTACAAAGCATATACAGTTGAACCTGTGCTAAAGACCACCTCAGAATATTAATTACCTGCCTATAGCAGCCACACTGCTGTTTTCCCAATTATTCAATTACTACATACAGGGCTCCAGATAAGGAATTAGTAATTGAGTATTGTCACTCCATCTTGTCTGTCAGAAGCAATTGGGTATTTCAAAATTGTAATTGTGTAAAATAGACTCACACTACTGTTTACACATCAGTAGACTGCACTTATTGAATAGTTTGCTTCTAAATGAAAACACATTTTGGTATTTCATTAGAATTGTCTCTCTAATGAACTACCAAGATGTGTTTTCATGGAAAAATAAGAAAATATGCTATATTTCTGGTTTGTTTATTGTTTTCTGTAGCATGATAAAGATACCTGGTGCACAAATTTTGCATTGCTTATTGATACTCACTACTTCTGATTTCAATTGGGTTTTTGGCAATTTTAATTGGGTATTTACGCAAATACGCAGCTTATCTGGAGCTGTGCTACATAAATTAACCTATAAACAAAGATCACCAAAGACCAAATTTTTATCTTCCCATAGCTGAAATTTATTCACAGGTTTGACTGTAAATTGACTGTCGACTGCAAAAGATTTTAACCCGGCTGATATCGACCGATGAGACACCATACAAAATACTATACAGTCCAAAATACATGTACGGCTGTGACTGGAGAAATGAGACTTATGACTTATGACTTATTTGAAACCATTCTAGATTTTAGTTCACTATCTCATCATACCTGCAGCATGATAAGGGTCTTTATTATATACCTAACCATGAAATACATAGTTATACAATGTAAATAAAAGTCATATGTTCTCATCGATGAAATAAACAACTTCCGGTGAAAATACGACTACTTCCGCTATCTATATTCATAACGCGCATCTGCAGTGACGGACTGCAAATAGGCTGCAAATACACATTCATTACTGTATACAGTCTAAAAAACTGCTAATTTCCGTGGAGCGGTATATAATAAATAGAATATTCATATTTTTGCAACAAATATGACATATATGTTCATCTCGTGGTGTGAAATGTCCATATTTCACGAGTGAAATATGGACAGTTCACACCACGAGATGAACATATATGTCATATTCGTTGCAAAAATATGAATATCCTCTATACATTGTTAGTTAGAAACATGCCTGGTATTTCACTGATTGAACAGCAGACAGTACAGACCATGATCAGACTGCATAGAAGTGCAAGCTGATCCGGGTCTATGCTAGTCTGAAATGCCACTAGAGCTATCACAGGAGTGAGCGTAATACCCCCACAAACATCCTTTTCATACATGAACAAATTGAATATCAGAATGAGTGTCAAAGGTCGGAATCAACATTTCATGTCATTTTTTATCTTTGACCTCTAAGTGTGACCTTGAACATGGACTAGGCACGTGGGTATTGAATGTGACACATCGCCTCATCAAGGTAATCATTTGTGGCAAATAATTTGAAAATCCATTCATTAGTTTAGAAGATATAGAGCAGAAACGTAATTTGACCTTAGACCTCTAAGTGAAACAAGTCCAGGGGCCCGTTTCACAAAACTTCCCACGACTAAAATGTTCGTAAGTGCAAAATTATGATAGTCTGTAAATTTCACATTAACAATGTGTTCTTGTAAATGATTATTGGATCTACATTTATTGAGCATAGGCTGCATATGCAGCCTATGCTCAATACATGTAAATCCATTAATTGATATTTCCAGACGATCCTAAATTTGCACTTACGAACATTTCAGTCGTAAGAAGTTTAGTGAACCGGCTCCCTGGTTCCTTCTAACAAAATCAACATTACTCTTGTGGATTTCACAGCACAAAACATTATAGGAATGAATGGCCTTTTTGTGAAATTTATCGGGGTATAAATTTGGAAAAGTCGCGGGAATACTGGACGAAGGCCGGAAGGCCTCGTCCAGTATTCCCACGACTTTTCCAAGTTTATATCCCCGATAAATTCCACAAAAAGGCCATTCATTCCTTATAATTCCAGCATTTGAAATAAATTCATCAAGAAAATGTGTTTATTTTCCGTTTTCTTAAGAATTATTTTAACTGCGCCTCACGGTTACGGAAAGTAGTTTGGCATGGGAGTTTACTGGGATATAAATCTTGGACAGAGACTTGCTAGGGGCCAATCAAATGTTAGGGAATTGTGTAAATATTTTTGTGCTGGAATTATTACCTGATAAATAGAATACCATTCTATTGTCATTTGATATCAAGTTTATCTAGCGTGGCTCGGAAACAGTAAGAATGTCATGGCGAGTCTTGGAATTCCGATGCATTTCCTAGACTGATAATCTTGATATAAAAAGACACTGGACCCCCGTTTGAAAAGGGATCTTACAACATTTACGACCAGCATAGCCCCAGATCAGACTTACACTCACACTTGCGCAGTCTGATCTGGAGCTATGCTGGTCACCATTCAGGCATATTTATATATCTGGATAACAAGTTTTGCTTGATCGGCAGTAAGTTAACAATGATCAGGATCTACACTGGTCATATATGTGGCTGTGACTGGAGAAATTTGGCTCATGGGATTTGTGACCAGTAGCAACTAGATTTGTCAGTAAGCGAGGCTTACGGAATACCCCCGTGTGGGCCCAGGTATCCCAAAATATGTAGATTTTTTCAAAGTCTGTGGGCCCGTAACCTTGACCTTAGGATCAGCAGAAGTCGGACGGTCATGGATTTGTCACAGAATGATAGTAGACCCTTAGAGGAATGCATGTGTGAAATATTAAGAATGTTCGATGAAAGGAATTGAAGTTATAACATATTTCTCTGATGTTAAGGTTTGTGAAGAGACCAAATATTTGACCTTGACCTTGGGATCAGCGGGGGTTGGACGGTCGTGGATTTGGCACAGCATGATAGTAGAGCCTTACAGGACTGCAAGTGAGAAATATTAAGCATTTTAGATGAAGGAAATAGAAACTACACCATTTGGACCGGATTTCTATCAATAAATTCAACGCGAGATAACTAGCTACAATCCCTCATTGTAATTTGGGCCGTTTGTCTCCAGATGCGTCATATATAGCTGTGAATGGAGAAATGTGGTAACCGCACAGTCTGATCAGGATCTGCACTGTTCACTATTCCATCAATGCAACACCCATCATGCTTCTAACAAGCAATATAGGTTGTTCGTTATCAGGTTACAGGAGTGTGCCATTTGATCAGGAGTTACACTGGTCACAAATATCATAGGCCCCATTTCTCCAGTCACAGCCACATAATGATTTCGGGCACATATTAGATAGCGACAAGGAAGAGTTGTTAGGCCCTATTCATTTAAGCCAATAACGGCTCGCTGAAATACAATTGTGTGTGTGACGGGGCTTATGGGACTTATGACCAGTGTAGCTCCTGATCAATAGCACGATAACCATCTATATTGATTGTTAGAAGCATGACAGGTGTTTCATTGATAGAAGGGTAAACAGTGCAGATCCTGAGTGTGCGACCAGTGTAGATTCAGAGATGCACAGGCTGATCTGAATCTACACATGTCGCAAAACCAATAAGCCCCATTTCTCCAATGACAGCCACATATATAGACGAGTTTAAACATGGAGTTATTCAGTCTTATCTGTTCGGTGCGAGGACATTATATGTATTAACACACTGTAATGAAATTACACAGATCCAAAATACATTTTCATATTGTTCTGAAAGTTTGACCAATTACAACCATGACCAGTGCCGACGACGGAATGTCATCCCTGTACAATATGTCGGACGCTGTCATGCACAACTGTGAGCCGTGTGGACACGCTGAAGTGGTGAAAGAAGCCACCGACTACTGCTGTGAGTGCGACGAATACTTGTGTGAAATCTGTACAAACACGCATCGGGGTTCGAAGCTATCCAAAGGACACAAAGTAGTGTCCATGTGGGACATATTGGCGACGGGAGGTCCCGCTATTTTTACGGCCAAAATAACATCCTGTGAGAATCATGGAAATAAAGAAATCAAATGGTATTGTGAAGATCATGGCGACATGTTTTGTGCTGGCTGTAAGTTTGCCAGACATCAACGTTGCAAACTAACTCGGGTGTCAGACATGGATGAAACGTCCACACATATACAGCAACTCTCTGAAATCGAGAGAGACATTTGTGTAATGAAGACCCAAATTGACGCGATAAAGAAAACTAGCGAACAATGTGGTGTAGATATTAAAACTATCGCAGTATCCTGTGAGGTAGACGTTAAGAAATGTAAGAAGAAGATAGTCGCTTGGGCGGAGCACATTGAAAAGAAAATGTTAGTCGAGATTCGCAAAGCATCATCGTGTGCTTTAGACACCGCCTCCGAACACCAGAGGGGCTGTGACAGTCTCAGTGAACAAGCCAAAGAAGTGAAAAAAGTTGCCGCTGATGCTAAATTTCTTGACAAATCGCGACGCATAGTGGCTACGCACCAATTGTCAAAGATACTGACGAACATGAAGGAAACTGCTGGTGGAATAGCCAGAGAGCAGTTTAAGTTCAGCATGGAGTTTAAGACCAACAGTGCTATAATTGAGTTACTAGACAGTATTAGCCAGATCGGGACTCTAGACGTGAACTGTAGGAAGTCTCCAATGAGATCTGACTGCGGGGACAGTAAAGCGAGATCATTCCGCGACATGTTGGTGGTGGCGTCCGCGGAGGTGAAGGTTCCTCCCGGCCGGGTATCGGGGTTGGCGTTTCTGCCAGATGGCCGCCTCGTACTGGTACAGTATGAAACTGCCAAAGTCCTACTGCTGGATAGGGACATGGCCGTGAAGTCCGAGTTGGGGCTGCAACCACATCCCTGGGACGTGGCCGTCACTGGCAACACCGAGGTGACCGTCACTGTGCCGGGGAAGAAGACGCTCCAGTTCATCACCGTCAGGACCGCCGGACTCCAGCTCAGCAGGATAATCACCACGGACAGGTATTGTTGGGGTGTTTATGTCTATAATAGCCATATATATGTCTCCGTACACGACAATCCAGGCAATGGCTGTGTGAACGTTATGGATATGGCCGGCGTCGTCAGTCACCGGATCGCCGTGGACGCGGGCGGCCATGGTGTATTACAGAGTCCATACTATGTAGCTGCCTGTAGGAGCAGAGTATATGTGTCGGATCGGGACGCTGGTGTCATATCGTGCTACACTCCGGCTGGGGCCGAGATGTACCAGGTGAAGGACAGGACCATGGAGCAACCATGTGGTATACTGCCGGACGCCGAGGGAAATCTGCTGGTGTGCTGGACTGGTTCTCACGAAGTCCACCTTCTGACACCTGACGGCTCCCGGTGCAGGGTCATCGCCTCCTCACGTGACGGCGTGAAATACCCGCGGACTATTTCATACAGAGGCAGTGACGACACGTCGGTTGTCGCCGGTGACAGTACACACTTTGTCACGAAACTTAAGGTGAAATTTGACTGAATACAATTAAGCTTTCTACGATTAAACTAACTACGATTAAATGAATGGTATCGCAGTTTTCCCAGTGAATACGATTCGTACGTCGCAAGAGAATATCAATCGAGTGTGTTTCAATATCAACTTTACCAGGCAAGGCTAGGAAATGAGTAGGAATCCCGAGGATTGCCAAGGAATTCCTACCATTTTCTAGCCAATCCTGATAAACGTGGTGTCCAGAGTACAATAACCTGTTATTCTGTTTATCAGGTACATTGCATGCTAGACATGCTAGAAGCAAATATATAAAGAATACCCGGCTAGTATCTATTTATATCAAGTTTATCAGGCAAGGCTAGGAAACACGTAGGAATTACTACCGTTACTGAGCCGAGCCTGAAGAATTTGATATCGAAAGACACTAGCATGGTATTCTATTTATTCGGTAACGGTTTTGGCTACATAATGAGCAATTATGACATCGTTTTTCGTTGACAAGAACGCGGACTTGTTTCTGTGCCGTCATTCCACATTCAATTTGTTGTAACCCGGATATTCGTAAAGGTCAATGCCTGATACAGCAATATACTATCAGTCAGTACGTATTTGGCCAATACTAATTACCGTAGATTGGTCAGTAAGCGAGGCTTACGGAATACCCCCCGCGTGGGCCCAGGTACTCCTAAAATATGTAAAAATTTCCAAGTGTGTGGGCTTGTGACCTTGACTCTGGGCTTAGCGGGAGCGGCATGAACGTGAATTTGTCACAGGGTGGTACAGGTCCATTGGAGCAATGCATGTGTGAATTGTGAAGCAGATCCGAGCAAGGAAATAGAAGTTATAACCGATTTCTTGTAAAGAGACTAAGTATGTGACCTTGACCTCAACATCAGTGAGAATTTGTCACAGCATCATAGTAGAGCCTTAGAGGAATGCATGCATGAAATATTAAGAATTTTCGATGAAAGAAATAGAAGTTATAACATATTGCTCTGATGTTAATTTTTGTAAAGAGACTAAGTATGTGAACTTGACCTTGGGATCAGCGGGGGTTAGACGGTCGTAGATTTGTCACAGCATGATAGTACAACCTTAGAGGAATGCACAAGTGAAATATTAAGAATTTTCAATAAAGGAAATAGAAGTTATAACTTATTTCTCTGATGTTAAGTTTTGTAAGTATTTGACCTGCACCTTGGGATCAGCGGGGGTTGGACGGTCGTGGATTTGGCACAGCATGGTAGTAGAGCCTTACAGGAATGCATGTGTGAAATATTAAGCATTTTAGATGAAGGAAATAGAAGTTATAACAATATTTCTCTGATGTTAAGTTTATGGACGCACAGACACACGGACGCACGTCAGTGCGGACACACGGACGCACGGACGGACAACCTGACTCCAGTATACCCCCACAACTCGTTGCGGGGGGTATAAATATCACACTCCTGTCACAGGTGGAAGACTCGGACCTATGACACCAAAAAAATGCCTATTAAAAAAAATCCCATTACCCCACCCACTTGGTCTCGTACAGTACTATACGTTAATTCGTATAGTACTGTACGAGACCAAGTGGGTGGGGTAATGGGATTTTTTTTAATAGGCATTTTTTTGGTGTCATAGGTCCGAGTCTTCCACCTGTGACTCCTGTAGGCTGAAAATGATCTATGCTACTTAGAAAAATGACGGGTGTTTCATTGATGGAATGGCAAACTGTGCAGATCCTGATCAGGCTGTGCAGATGCTGGTCGCAAAACCCCTAAGCCCCATTTCTCAGTCACATGTGTCCAGCAGACCTTATTATCAGCAAATGGCTACAAATATTTCAGAAATGGCCATTTTGGCTACTGTAATTTTCGTAAATTATTTGAAAAAGTGCTATGTTTTATCAATATTGGCGTAAATGTAAAATTGATTGTATTTTTTGCATGCTAACAATTCAATTTGGCTACTAATTTCAAAATCCTAGAACCAACCTAGCTAATGTATACATTGTCAGTCCTAGGGGCGTATCCAGCTTACCTCGTTGCCACGGGTACTCCATTTTTGAGAAACATGACAGTGGACATTGAATCACCAAAATCTGTAATCAGCACACCGATTATGTCCCCTGGAAAGATATGCTTACATTAGCGAAACATGTAATTTCTGTGATTTACATTTTTATTTTACATTATACCTGGAAATGTAACATATCCTAATTTGAACTTCAGAGGAAGAACAAATAATAAAAAAAATATTTTTTAAAGGTACTGTATTCCAGATATGCAATATGTGATCCTTCATATTATGAATGGCAAATTATCTATACAGACCAAATGCACAGGTGGAAAACTCGGACCTATGACACCAAAAAAATGCCTATTAAACAATCCCATTACCCCACCCACTTGGTCTCGTACATTACCATCTTCTATTTATAGAAAGGTGGGTAAGAATATGGCTATTATAGAAAGAGCCCTCTCTTTTCCGATTCGCGCAAACACAATAAACATCGATTAAATGTATAAAATATGTCTCTGGCAATCGATAAAGGTATTAGGTGTGTGAATATACTCACTTCAAATCGCTGTTTCAAGCATTTATTGAGTTATTCGCGTTTTGATTACCCCATCCAAAGCGAAAGTTGCGTGTACAATCTCACACAGAATCGGAGGCCGTCCGGCGTGGATTATCGGTCATATTTGGCCGATAGCTGATCGCCAGCTCAAACTAATGACGTGCACCATGACCATATACATTAGAAACTCCAACCATACAACGTTCGTCCAATTCCGATTGTTCACCGATCTAAAAAACACTTTTTTGTCTAATTTCGTTCATTATCTGGAACCGGGTCAATGCACCATCTTCCATAATACAACCGGAAGCATCTATGTAAAGAACATCTCTGATTGGCTAAATCTAAACTGTGATGACGTCATTCACCCTATTTCGGGATTCCGGAAGACATAATCTGATGTACGTGAATCATGAATGAAAGTAGAAAAAATGTGTTTTTTAGATCGGTGAACGATTACAATTGGACGAACTTTGTATGGTTGGAGTTGCTAATGTATATGGTCATGGTGCACGACTTTAGTTTGAGCTGGCGATCAGTTATTGGTCAAATATGACCGATAATCCACGCCGGACGGCCTCCGATTCTGTGTGAGATTCTTTCGTACACGCAAATTTCGCTTTGGATGGGGTATACAAAATGTGAATAACTGAATAAATGCTGGAAACAGCGATTTGAAGTGAATATATTCACACACCGAATACCTTTATTGATTGCCAGAGACAGAAGTCATACATTTAATCGATGTTTATTGTGTTTGTGCGAGCCGGAAAAGAGAGGGCTCTTTCTATAATAGCCACATTTATACTCACCTTTATAAATAGAATATGGTACTGTACGAGACCAAGTGGGTGGGGTAATGGGATTTTTTTAATAGGCATTTCTTTTGTGTCGTAGGTACGAGTCTTCCACCTGTGACCAAATGCAGGATTCCATCATATCAGATATGAATGGGTCTATTTTGTATTTTAACCCTTACTACGCTGAATTAAATTTTGTCGTCTGCTGAAAATGTTTTATTTTCAATATTTCTCGATATAAACCTGTTTTGACAGCACATGAGAATCGTCTCCACTGGAGACGATTCTCATGTGCTGCCAAAACAGGTTTTTTGTTAAGAATTAAGGCAAAAATGAAAAACAGCAGACGGCAATTTCCGTCAACTGCGTAGGAAGGGTTAAACATATGTAGCTGTCACTGGAGTTTTGTGACCAGGGTACAATATACATGTACAATGTTTGTCATTCAATCAATCAAATGCCCAGCATGCTTCTGACAAGCAATATAGATCGTTATCAGGCTACAGGAGTATGCTATTTGATCAGGAGCTATACTGGTCACACATCCCAATAGCCTAACTTCTCCAGTCACAGCCACATATACTACAGCAGACTGTAATAATCAGGGGGGATAATTGGGTAATACCGTTTGGCTATACATGTACCATATTTAATCTAATAGTAGCCCCCCTCTAATAGTAGCCCCTCCCCCCCCCACTCCCATATTTGCATTCTAAATATGTTATTTTGGCTTTGTATGTGAAAAGAACATATTTTTATCCTACTTTTTGATCCCCACGGATTGCATAGCCCTGAGGGGGTCAAATCTCCAGATATGTTTTGTTTTCCATTGCTGTGAGTATTTTGTACTCCCACTTTTGATAATCAATGCGTATTCAGCTAAAATAAGTGCGTCAAATATTCCAATATGCACCTTACATGTATTTGGAGCTCTGGGGTGTTTATTAGAATAAATATGGTATATGTAATGGTAAGGGCAATAGTACAAGAACTAGTGTCCAAAAACATTTCAGGATTTTTTAAGGTTATTCATCGGTACATCTGGGTTCAAATTAGATGGCCTTGGTCAGCATATAAAATGTAAATGCTTGCATTTAACGACGGCACTGGCTCAATGACCTTGCATGTCGTCTCCCAAGAAGGGGAGAAAGGAAGGAGGTCAATACAGAGGAAACCGGCCACAGAGGGCCTAGCTCTTATTAGAATAGTCCCCTCTGGTTCTTTAAAGTGCCCAGGATCTCCTTCAAATCTGATACATGGGACTGCCGTTTAAAGTCCCCATTTGAAAGGACTAGTAGAGCAGGAAATACAAAGTATCTCAGAAATACTGACGAACTAGAACTGAACCCTGAATCGAAACCGGGTCGCCAACGTGGCAGTCCGACGGTGTTACCCCTCTGCCAAGGTCAGCTCTTTGGCCAGCATATCACACCCGCTGAGGTATTTGATGGTCCCAGTGTGTATGTATGTGCTTATAGAGTCAATCAGGTTGTGGAGATACTGGGTACTTAAAATTTGACATTGACCCTGTGCTTTGGTGGTGATCTATAGAATGTAAATATGGATGGTGATAAAGGTGTGTGAAGTGTCAAGTCAATCAGACTTAGGGTGGTGGAGATATTTGGAACTTAAAAAACTAAAATGATGGACCCATGTACACATGCCAATAGCACGGACTATATTGCGCACACGGCAAGCGGCCATGATAAAAAGTGATATCTGTACGTATATTCTAAGTACAGCTGAAATCCAGAGACTCATCTACATATGTGGCTGTGACTGGAGAAATGGTGCTTATGGGTTTTGCGACCAGTGTAGATCCAGATCAGCCTGTGCATCCTCACAGTCTGATCAGGATCTGCACTGTCCGCCATTCCATCAATGAAACATCTTTCATGCATCTAACAAGCAACATAGCTCGTTACCAGGCTACAGGAGAGTGCTATTTGAACAGGAGCTACACTGGTCACAAATCCCATAATCCCCATTACTCTAGTCACAGACATGTATAACTGAGACCCATAGCTTTTAAACGTTTATCAGACTACTCAGTGTAGTTCCTCATCAAATAGCTTGTTAGAAGCATAATGGGTGGTTCATTGACGGAATGGCGAACAGTGCAAATCCTGATCAGACTGTGCGGGACGCACAGTCTGATCTGGATCTACACTGGTTGCAAAACCCATAAGACCAATTTTTCCAGTCACAGCAACATAACATATCTGCTGATACAAATATTTGTGTTGTGCATCATTAAATAATTACATAATATAGCACTGTGTACACACTGTGGTAATATGAGAGTATTTACCGATATAGAACTTTTCACCCTTGGTGTTGGCAATTTCGCTGTGTGATGTGAAACACTTCCCGGTGTCGCTATGGTAACCGACTGTGTTGTTCCAGTGGCCGGGGTGAGCGTCATTGTCAATGTTGTGTCCCGCGATTCCAAGGGTGATCTTGCTCTGTTGTGCTGAAAAAGTGAAATTGAATGGATTTAACATCCCAGCAACAGCTATTACGGTCATATAGAGACGGGACCACAGTTTATAGTCTCATCCGACAGACCAGTGGGATGGAAATACTATGTTAGTATATTTCAAGCCTAGGGTGAGGATTGAACTTAGCTTAGAAAATCTGAGCTATGCAGATGACTTTTATTTGTACATCTGTCTTTTATATTATCTGTATCTTCATAGCTGAGACCCAGCAATAATAAAATATAGTCACAATAACAGCCTGTTCTGTCCTGGCATTTAGTGACGAGTGAACGGCTTAATACTTCGCAGTTAAGATAAAAAAAACTTGCATAGACCACTAATAAACATGTAAATATACCTACTTTGGAATATCCTTTTATTCCTGTTTTATTTGCAAAACGGGGCTGTTATTGTGACCATATTTCATAATGACCCGGTCTCAGTTACGGTATAAAGATACAGATAATATAAAAAAAAGACAGATGAAATAGTAAAAGTCCCTTGTATAGCTGAGATTATCTAAGCTAGATTGAACTCACAACCTCCAGTATTGAAGTCCAAATTGCAATGTCATATACCCTAGACCACGGCCCATCCCTGGTGCTGAAATCAAGATTGATTGCATTGGGTCTAATGTCCAATCAACAGAAACGTTTATACACCACACAGGTGCGCAACGGTTATATCCAGGAACTGCCTGTTGACTGATTGAAATATTTTTTTGTGACTGAACTGCGAACAGTGCAGACCCAGATCAGCCTGCGCCTCCGCGCAGTCTGATCTGGGTCTGCACTGTTAGCAGTTCAGTCACAAAAAAACAGGCCATACATGTACGTCTCATTTCTCTAGTCGCAGCCACATATACAGCCACGGATACCAGTTGGCGTGACCTAGTGGATAAGGCATACACCTCACAGCTGGGAGGTCAACGGTTCGAGTCTCCTCTTGGGCCGATATGGTCTGTTGGTGAGCCGCCAGCTAGTTAAATTTAATGGTTCCAATTAACTTTCTGCCGGGTGCCTGGCATAAAGGATATGAATTTGGAAGTACTGATTGTTCGATAGAGTGTCTCATAGTCAAAACATGGCTGGCCCTTTCAATAGGGATGACACAAATTGCAAAGTCGATATCCATTGAATCCACAAAATCCTGATCTGGTACCAGGTACCCCCTTGCCACACCCAACAAATTGCTTAGACCACGTATAGCGACCTTTTATGACAAGCATGGAAAACCGCAAGTTTATTTTTTGGAATCAGAAGCAGCAGGTGGTAGATTTCAAATGTGATGTGCCGATATGAAAAGAGGCTTGTTGAGTTTTTGACCAGCAAACTTCCTGCAGATACAAAGTTATTTGTATGGACCATCAAATAAACAATTTAATGCAAATGTTGAAATTAAATATTATGTTTATGTGTTACAGATGAATGGAAAAACAGATGGACGACCAGGTGAAAAGCTAAAACTATATACCCCTCAGCATACTTTGTAAGCCAGGGGTATAATAAGTCCCCTTTTGTCATGGCAAGTCACAATTACTGTACATGATACAATTATAAACTTGAAGAATAACTTGGGTATTTTAAAATTTTAATTGTGTAAAATAAAATCACACTACCGTTTACACATCGACAGACAGCAGTTGTTGAATAGTTTGCTTCAAAATGAAAACATGGCTTGGCATTTCATTAGAATCGTCTCCTTGGAGATAATTCTAATGAAATACCAAGATGTGTTTTCATGAAAAATAAGAAAAATATGCTATATATGTGGTCTGTATATTGTTTTCTGTGACGATTGTACATGTAGCTAATGATTAGCGAGCACAACCATGCCACCAGATAAGGATCTATATTGTAAGCTTATTTGTTCACTATATCTTAATGCCATTGTTTCAATAATGGTGTATAGAAAAATGTCTCGTTCAAATCTGATTTTGTTGTTTCAATATATGACGTCACATGCCACAAAAAACTTTTGTGGTATTTGTGGCCAGTGTAGCAGCAATTCAAGGATTCAAAGTTTGATCAGGAACTGTTGATTCAAGGAAACCTAATAGATCCATGTAGCAAAATAGTTGACGTTACATGCTCCATATGCCTCTGAGGATGTGTCATAATCGAAATAATACAATTAAATTAACTGTATAAACCCATTATTCTGAAGATACACACCAGTTTACAGACAGATAATTTCAAATATTTTCTTTATCTCTCGTCGGAAATATATACTGTGACCACTATTTGAACCGTCTTATTATGACGGTTCTAATGAGTGGTCACAACACATACTTTCATTGAGAAATAAGAAAACTAGAAAAGAAAATATTTTCAAATTACATACACCGAAAATAGTATTCTTACTGTAATGTATGAATAATTAAATTTGTTGGCTTGTCATTGAGTGATTATTACAGTCACATAGAGTCCCAGGACTCCAGATAAGCTGTGTATTTGCTTAAATACCCAATTAAAATTGCCAAAAACCTCATTGAAATCAGAAGTAGCGAGTATCAAAAAGCAATAAAAAAAATTGTGGTACCTTTATCATGCTGCAGAAAACAATAAACAGACCACAAATAAAGAATATTTTATTATTTTCCATGAAAACACATCTTGGTATTTCATTAGAATTGTCTCCAAGGAGACAATTCTAATGAAATTCCAAGTCATGTTTTCATTTCGAAGCAAACTATTCAATAATTGCGGTCTGTGGATGTGTAAAAAGTAGTGTGATTTTATTTGACCCAATTCAAATTTTGAAATACCCAATTGCTTCAGAAATGATGGAGCGACAATACTCAATTACTAATTCCTTATCTGGAGCCCTGGAATCCCATGTAGCTCACTAGCATTTACTATCCGACTGTACATGCTTGTTATCCCATGGAACAAACTTTCTGTTTCTAATTGGTTCCATTGACTGTGGTTACAACTGTTATACAGTAGTCCTTTAGCAATCTGATACTAGAAACATGAATATTTGTGTTTCTATTTTTTGGGCTGCATAGGGTGTGGTTAAAACAACCAGTAGCAGCGGTAACTGATATCATGCAGAGCTCCAGTTAAGGTGCGTAATTTGGAGGTAAATTTCTTATTTCTCCATCAAAAATGGCAAGTTGGGAGTGCTTTAGAATCGTCTCAATGAGACGATTCTAAAGCACTCCCAACTTGCCATTTTTGATGAAGAAATAACAAAATTTCACCCCAAGTTCGTCAAATTACGCACCTTAACTGGAGCTCTGATCATGGTTGACCATTTGCAATCAAATACTAGAAACATAAATATTGGTGTTTCTATTCAGAGCTCTAGATAATCTGAGTATTGGCGTATTTTACTCACTTATTTTAGCAGAATACGCATTGATTATCAAAAGTGGGAGTATAAAATACACACAGCATTGTGAAATTACACATTGATTTTCAAATTAGAGTAGTGAAAATACTGTAATAAAGTTTAGAATTTACTTAGTTGAGCTGCAAAAAGCAAACTGTTTTATTTTGTATCATTTGTTCCCTATATAATAAGGAAGACACTCAATAATACATTTGATAAAGTCAAATACACATTGAATTTGAAATATGGGGATATAACACTCTTTAGATACAAAACTTATCTGGAGCTCTGTCTAGACTAATAAGTGAGCAGCAGGTGTATGATAAGCTGAATTGATGGGTTGTATCTCACTTTCCCAACATTTTGATTTTTGGGCTGTCTAGACTGTCTCACTTTCCCAACATTCAACTTTCACACCTTTGCCTTACCTGTGTGGTAAGTATACTGCTGGGCTTAAAGTTGCGTTACACACTTGTTTAATAATAAATTATTACTTTTAACAGGTGATCAGTATCAGACAAGATGAAGCACACACCCACTACTTTAATTGATCAGCCACGTGGAATCCATTTCAGATTTCACAATGTTTGTGAAATTGAAATGGGTGCCACTTAGCTGATAGTAGTTAACTAATTCCTTGACAAATGTCCGAGGCCAAAATGTTGGAATGTTGCTTTTATATCTTGCCTTATTTCTCAATAAAAACATGGTTTGACAGCGCTTCAGAATCATTTCCAATGGATATGATTCTGAAGTGCTGTCAAAGCATGTTGTAAATTATTCTAAAGTACTGTCAAAGCATGTTTTTGATGATAACAAGAATTCCGCGGAATCAAATGTCTCGCCTTGTCCAGCCAGTAAGTATACCAGCCTGACATGACGTTGTTTACATGCTTTGTTTATATAAACATTGGTGTATAAATAAACATGGAATTCCTGTAGGTATTTCCCTGTTTATTATGGCGCGTCGCTATAGTCATGATCGATATATTGCGATTGACAAAACAGTTTCTCATACTGGAGCAGTGGGTAAACTGGCGGCCAACGGTGGCACTTGATTTTAATTTTGCACTGCATGCGTTCGATCCTCACTTTGACCATTATATATATATATTGTTTTTTTTTAAATATTGTTTTTGTGTTTTCTTTTTCTTTTTAATGCATCTTTATTACATGTAACAACAATTGACATGGTAATTATGAACCACATGCATCCACGTTTATTTATTTATTTGTTTATTATCTGAAGTGAGAGGTTTATTTTTCGAGATGGTGTTCTCCGTAGCATATTTGAATTTGTAGCGAGTCGAGGTGGACTTTCACAATAACACACGCATGTGCAGAATGCATTTCACAATGATTAGGTTAAAAGTGAAGTGTTTTATAATGTTGTGTAAAAGTAAATGCACGACTGTTTCGGGATGTGTGCGTTACCTCTGGCGCCAAAATAGTAAAAGCGAGAGAAAAATGTATGCCTTTGGCAGGATTCGAACTCACGACCGTCCGATCACCAAACAGCAGATCTACCCACTAGAGCACTAAACGATGTAACTATCATTAGCAATTATATCGAATGTTAATGCGTTTGCACTGGTATACAAACACCATGTCTACAAGATATGACGTAAACTATTTAAAAATAGCACATGTTTACAATAATATTTACAATAATAATGCGCCAGCTCAAAGCGGTACACCTCTACTTACAAAGGGCCCTGATTTGAGCAAAGAAGTACGGATGTTCTTTCGTCAGCGGGTGTTTATACTGCAGGAAGTTGCTGGTCTCGGAAAATTTCTTCAACTGGACACTGCTGATCTGTCCTGGCATCGGCTGATTGTCATCAAACAGGATATCTCCTGCACACCTGAATAGTCCCGTCATTCTCGGACTCCTGGGGGCCGTTTCACTAAACTTTGTACGACTAAAATGTTCGTAAGTGCAAAATTATGATAGTCTGTAAAATTCACTTTAGCAATGTTTTCTTGTACACAAGTGTTGGATTTACATTTATTGAGCATAGGCTGCATATGCTCAATAAATGTAAATCCATCAGCTGACAAGGACAATATAAATGGTAAATGACATAAACAATGGTACTATGGGCTTTCAGCAAAGAGTAAGCAGCATAGCGGTGCAGATATAAGCCTGTCTGTGCACTCAATCAACTATTAATTGATTAACCCTCTACTGGACCTAAAATACTAAATTATATTGCATTGGCTATGTTATTTATTATGTCCACATAACAAATTTTCACTTCAAGAAGGTTAATCTTACAATGGAAATAATGCCATGATCAACAAGGCATTTGATAGCTATGTTGCAAATACCAGACGTTTCTAAGTCATCAAATTTTGACCTCAAGCTTGGGCATTCAAGTCACATGGTTTGCATGGCTATGAAACAAAATTATAGATGATGATAAACAAGTGTCTGAAATTTTAACTAGAAATGTGGCCTATAGACACATTTGAAAACAAGGAAACAGAAATTATAAGCCATTTACCCGAGCGTTAGGTTTCGAGCGTTAAGTCTGTGACCTTGACCCTGGGCTTAGCAGGGCGGGACAAATGTGGATTTGTCACAGGGCGGTAGAGGACCATTGGAGCAATGCGTGTGTGAAATGTGAAGCAGATCCGAGCAAGGAAACAGAAATTATGAGCGTTAAGGTTTCGGGACGGATGTACACCGGTCACACTATATGCCCCCCTCACCATTCGGTGGCGGGGGCATAATAAATAAATTAAAATATGAGGCGTACGATAGCAGATGATGTTGTTCAAGTTTGGTGTTTGTAGCATATATGGCGCCATATAGGTTAGACTAGAAATGTGGCCTGTCGGCACACGAATGCCCCCGCTGGCAACCAAAGAAAACGAGACACATTTGAAAACAAGGAAACAGAAATTATAAGCCATTTACCCGAGCGTTAAGGTTTCGAACACACCAAGTCTGTGACCTTGACCCTGGGCTTAGCGGGGGCGGGACGAATGTGGATTTGTCACAGGGCGGTAGAGGACCATTGGAGCAATGCGTGTGTGAAATGTGAAGCAGATCCGAGCAAGGAAACAGAAATTATAAGCCATTTACCCAGCGTTAAGGTTTCGAACGAACCAAGTCTGTGACCTTGACCCTGGCCTTAACGGGGGAGGGACGAATGTGGATTTGTCACAGGGCGGTAGAGGACCATTGGAGCAATGCGTGTGTGAAATGTGAAGCAGATCCATTTACCCGAGCATTAAGGTTTCGGGACGGATGGACGTGACATACTATATGCCCCCCCTCACGATTCGGTGGCGGGGCATAATAATCTCAGCTATACAGATCCGATGTATTTTACTATTTTATCCGTCTTTTATATTTTCTGAATGCTTCTAACTGAGACACAATAACAACCGATTCTCAGTGAATCTGTCCTCGTGTTTTACGATGTGGTCTGACGAGCGAGATGAAAAAAGTATACGTACGTTGGTTTATGGATGATTTTCTAAGTTTAAGACCGCAAAATGCACGGATAGAATTCTGGAAGTCGGAGTGACGCACTAGTCACGTGACCCGATATGTTTGGGGGTAAGTCAATACATTTTGCTCTAAATACATAATCTTTTGCCAGAATATTTCACATTTAGAACTACAAACATACTAAATGGTGATAAGAATATTTTTTAATGGCCATTTAGCATTATAAATCTGTATTTAAATTTGATTTAGCGATTGCAATTTAGTTGATTAAAGCGTTCAAAAATAATTAAATTATGTAGGAAACGGGTCAGATTTCCCCTTGCGCTCCTCGACAGGGGAGATAATTATAGATTGTAGGTGCGATTGTAGGTGCGCAAAATGGACGAAGTCCAACTTCCAGAATCACACTTTAAATAGTAAAAGCTACTAAAACAAAAGGCATCCATATATCTATCTATCTTCCTATACTGTCAAAAAAGTATGTAAAGTAGAGGGTTAATAAGATAAAAGTAAAAACAGAGCTGAGAACCTAGGGTGAGGGACAGCCAGGTTGAACTGTTCTATTGAGGGTAATGTTGGAACCCCTATTGGGAAGGAGTTCCATACTGATATTGTAAGAGGAAAGAAGGAAAATTTATAATAGTCTTTCGTGGCAGTTGGTAAGCGGTATAGGAGACTAAGGAGAGGGTGTGAATGTCGCATTTGCCTGGGATTTAGGGACAGATATGAATTGCTAGGTATGGCAACAAGGTCATTTGTGATTTTGTACAGCATAGACAATCGGTTGTCGGTTGTCAATGCGTCGGAATGGGAGAGACTGCCACTCTAGGACTTTTAGCATTTCAGTAACACTAGAGGTGCGGTCAAAGTTGCGCATGGTCCAGCGAGCTGCGCTCCTTTGAATGATGTCGAGCTGGTAGATTGCAGTATCTGTATATGGTGACCAGACGGAGGAACAGTATTCGAGCTGGGGTCGGACAAGGGTCTTATAGGCTGTTGATTTTTGTTTTTCAGAGTGAACTTTTATGTTACGTTTGAGAAATCCTAGTGTCTGATTTGCTTATTTGCTGGTTCGTGTGATGTGATTGTTCCAGGACATATCTGAGGAAATTTCTACCCCAAGATATTTTGCAGAGGTGACTGATTCGAGTACAGTGTTATGTAGATTGTATGTGGATAGCTAAGATTATCTAAGATAGGCGATTTGACAAATTTTAATGAGATCAATGATAAAATAGCTGGATGCCTGCGATGTCGGCCTTTACCCACAACACTGCCTCATGTATGCCACAAATCTGCCATATACGTATTGGCATATTTTACACAATTATTTTAGCTGAATACGCATTGATTATCAAAAGTGGGAGTACACAATACGCATAGCAATGAGAAAATACGCATTGATTTTTAAATTGAGTAGTGAAAATACAGTCATAAAGTTGAAAATTCACTTAGTTGAGCTGCAAAAAGCAAACAGTGTTTGCTTTTTGCAGCTCAAATAAGTAAATCTTTAAATTTGTTATATTTTTTATCATGTTTTCCCTATTTAGTAATGAAGAAAATCGATAATCCATTTGTAAAAGTAAAATACGCAATGATTTTGAAATCAGGGGGTGTAGAACGCATTAGACATAAAACTTATCTGGAGCTCTGATACTGCCTACTGGCACCTGTTGTCTACTGGTTTCGAAACCAATATCTATAATCTACTTCAATGCTTTTAAATATAGAATATTTTAAGACTGACAACTGTGAAATATAATTGTTACCTATGACTATGACAATCGTATCTTGGAATTCGCCTTCATTAAACCATTTTTTCAAAATGATGAATAACGTTGTTGTTGCTAAAATAAAATGCAGTTTACATCCGGAAGTTTACAACGGCAAGCATTCGGATACCTTTGCAGTCCCAAACTACGTAAATAGGTTTTCTTGTACGGAATGGAGATTATACTCTCTCTCTCTCTCTCTCTCTCTCTCCTTCTCTCTCTCTCTCTCTCTCTCTCTCTCTCTCTCTCTCTCTCTCTCTCGAATGTACTGTATGGACTACATGCTCTTGATAGTCGACGGCTACATGGGAAATCACGTGATTATAAAACAGGTAGGCATCGCATATGATAGAAATGTTCACACCATGGACTAAGATTCATTAATATAATAGGTTTCCGTCATATTGACGTAGACGTTCTATGACGTCGTTCAGAATAGATATGTTTCATCTATCACATTGGCGTATGAGGTAATAACACAAATGTCTTTCTTTGGGTGGTCGTCCTTATATGTGCACTTAACTCGTCCTTGGAATGGACGACGTCCACTCCAGGCAGAGTCCCCGCTGTTACACGGAATGGTGTCGTGGACCCCAGAATCGATTGGTTCATGCTCTTTCTTCACAGGCTATGCCGCAAAAGTGACGTCACTGGCTGGGACTACAAAACATCAACGGCGTTTTTACCAGAGTGTAACTCGTGTTAAAGTCTCAGTAGTGCGCATGAAACCAGTAGTGATTGCATGGCAATAGTATTCAACCTGAACATGAAATTAAATTCACCAGTTGGAAGAAAGGGGCTAACTAAATACATAGGTCGGAGAATGCGATAAATCACATTAATTAACAGCAGTGATATATAGCGTTATTTTACAACAAACAATATATATTCGTAGCCGTACACGTGTATATCGGCGTTAATCAAAGTTAGTCAAATATGTTGACACTTGATGCATGCGATGTGAGCGTTTGGAACACACTCATGCCCCCATTAACATGACATTGACATTTTCTACCTTCACATTTTTGCGGAAACACTTAGACATTTGTAAAGTTTCTGCATCATCATATAACTTTAATATTACTTGATCGATTGCTTCAATATTTGAACACTTGATACATGTGAGCATTTGGAACACTCGTATGCCCCAATTAAAGGTACATGCCCACTCAGTAGGCACAACATGTTCTTTATAGGAATTAAATAAGCGTATAATTGTGTCATTATTCCACCAGTTACAAATGCTCTCTATACAAATATAATCATTTAGTAATACTTATTTTACTGACAGTGTCTCGCGGAGGTATCAGGATATTTTCAAATGCAAATGGGGCATGACATTTTTTAATTATTTATACTAATTAAATGCATTTTAGGGAAACACGGTTATCACCCCTGATATCAGTGTGGAAATTTACGTCCGATATAAACTATATAATAATGACAATCGATACGTGGGTTAATGGTATATAGCGGGCACTCGTAATTTTTAGAACTAGTGGAATAGTGACACAATTATACACTTATTTACTTCCTAAAAAGAACTGTGTATGTCTACTGAGTGGGCTTCATCATATAACTTTAATATTACTTGATGGACTGCTTCAATACTTGGACACTATATACATGTAAGCATTTGGAACACATATGCTGCCATTAACATGACCTTGGCCTTTTTGACCTTCACATAGCCTTTTTTGGCGTCAAAATGTGTCCATGCATCACTATTTGGTGAAAACATTATAAATTTCCAATGTAAATGATTCTGAAGTGCTGTCAAAGCAGGTTGTAAATTATTATAAAGTGCGTGCTGTCAAAGCATGTTTTTGATGATAACAAATGGAAAATAGAAAATAAACAGCAGACGACAACAAAATTAAGATAGCGGTCTAATTAAGGGTTAACTATTTCCAGCACTCATGTGTACGAATGAAAAAAAATAATTCAATTCTCGAAGTCGGACTTCGTCCATTTCACGAACCTGCAAGTTATAATTTATATCTCCCATGTCGTGGGGAGCAGGGGGAAATCTGACCTATTTTCCTAAATATTTAATCATTTTTGAATGCTTAATTATAACATCTAATTCTGGATTGTTTGAGAAAGTTTAAATGCAAATTTATATTGTTGGATAGTAAATAAAAAATATTCTTTTGATTGTTTAGTATTTAAATTTATCCCATCAACACAGTGCGTATGTGCCATGAAACACGGTGCTGTGAAACATTTTTTATATCCTGTCAATACGACCTAATCACTGCGTATGAATATGTGCGGTGGCTGAGATTATTTTGTTTGCATTTTAAATCCATTAATAGGTGTTGACGGTATAAATAGAATAGTAGGTTAGTGCCGTAAATGGGAAAATATCTGGCGCGGCTCGGAAACGGGATGTGCTCGACAGAGCCTCGCCCATCCCGTTTCCTAAGCCTTGCCATATATATTTTCCCATTCACGGCACTAACCTACTATTCTCGATTAGTCTAACAATGATATTTTCCGCTGCGAATATGATATATCCTAGAGTTCCCCCAAGTTAAGATGGCAGAATTTGTTTTACGTGATCTTTTTACGTAACGCCGACTTCCAGAATGCATTATACTTTGTTTATAACTGCTTCAATTTTAATTTTTTTATTTGATAAACTAATGTCTATATGATACTTGTTTCTTGGTAGATATAATATATACATCTTGAATAATTTTCCCATCGTGTAGGAGGATATAGGGCTGCAAAAGTCATCCGTCTGTATGTCCGTCATGTTTTCCATTCTACGTATCTACCGTATGAACGATTGGCTTGGAACGTCATGTGCATGTTATTCTCATCGTCCAATCCATGTTTCCATTCTCCGTGCCACCCGTGCCCCTCATGTGCCCAAGTGCAAGGTCAAATAACATTGCAATTTATGGTTCAGTAGATGCGTGCCCGTTTATCCATTCCCCTATAATTTTTATATGAGTTTCTTGGTCTTTTATCTCAGGTGATAATGCATGTTCGTGATCGTATAGCACACAACTATGGCACAAGTGATTCTAGCGTGTCTTGGATGGTCAATTATTGTTTGTATATACATGAAACACCTTTCTAAACAATGTACAAAACAATTCAAATGCGCACGGATCTGAATATGATGTAATTGTGACATCATCTTCAGACCCAGGGGCATTTGAATTGTTTTGTACATTATTTAGAAAGGTGTTTCATTTATATACAAACAATAATTGACTATCCAAGACACGCTAGTATCACCTGTGAACTATGGCTCAGAATGATCAAATGCATACTTTACAGTGAAACCTATCTAAGCCGGAAACCCTGGGAACCGCCCAGTGTGTCAGGTTTAGAGAGGTTTCACTGTACTATAATTTATTATATACCATATGAACATATATAGGGTTCCATTCTAGACACTTGTTAAATTGATCGTAATATTTAAGTTGAATTTGTGAGCACTGTGAGGTGTTTCCGAGGTAAGAAACATTGTGTTAAGCGAAATCCATGAAATCATATACACAGATCGAAGCCTCGAACCTAGGACCCAATACTTGGCTCATTTGAAAAACGGTCCCCACCCCACCCACCCATTTCCATACACTATATACATTAATTACAGCATTTCCAAGGTAAGAAACAGCTTCGCAAAAATGCCGTATTTTCGGGCTCTCTCAAACACATTTCAATTTTTTTACTGACGTATGTCTCTGGTAATCGATAAATGTCTTAGGTCTTCAAATATATTCACTTCAAGCATCTGCTTTTAGCATTTCGTTAGTTACGGGCAAATTAGCTACCACAGACAAGGCGATAATTGTATGTCCGAATAAATGTCACACATTTTTATGGGCTATGGGGATTTAACATGGGAACATGGTTTTTTCGCAAATAAAATCAATATTAGACCAAATTTCACAAAATAAAAATATAAAGTCTTATTCTTAAATTTGATAAAAATAATATTATAAGCGAAAAAAAACATTGTTTTTGCATTTTTATATAGCTGTAAAATTTGGGCAGGTTTCGTGAACCAGACAGAAGTATTTGTAAACATTGAATTATGGCCTATGGCGCTGAAATGGTTAAAACAAATGGGTTCATTATGAATACAAATTAATATTGTCGCAACAAATATTGTTTTTGTATTTTTATATAGCTGTAAAAGGGCATGTTTCGTGAAACAGACAGTAATGTTTGTAAACATTGAAATATGGTCTATGGCGCTGAAAGGGTTAATACAAATGTGTTCATTATTTTCGTCACGGGTGTCCGTTCGATTGTCTGTCAGTACGTCCATCCATCCGCCCGTCACGTTATTTGTAAGAAATGGAAACTTAGTTTCGTAATTTATGGTTCATGCTCTGGTGGTAGTACTTTCAGTACATTGATTAATACTAATTACAACATTTGTATAATGCTTGAACTATTCCATTAAAGGTACATGCCCACTCAGTATGCACAAAATGTTCTTTATATCAGATACATCTGAGACATTTTCTGGCAAAATAAACATTAATTCATCATCACCGCGCGTCACTATCAATAAAATAAATGTTACTAAATTATTATTTCTTTATAGCGGGCACCCGTAATATTCAGAACTGGTGGAATAGTGACATAAGTATACACTTATTTCATTCTCATAAATAACAGTTTGTGCCTACTGAGTGGGCATGTACCTTTAATGACAACATGTGGATTTTCTTTATAGGTAAATACTACTGACAAATGCTGCAGATCCTGATGAGACGGCTCGAAACGAGCCGGCTCATCTAGATCTACAGTATTTACAGAAGTCGGCTTTCTGGCCTCTATTAATGTTTCGAAGTCAGAAAGTGGGCGTATATATGCGGATGAATCGGACGCATTTATTTTGTGGTACACAAGTAATTACGAGGATCGGCTGGAAACTTTAGAAGCAGTTCGCCGGACAAGCAATGGTGTGTTATGAATCAAAGTACTGAAAGTACTGAACAGATGGTACTACAAGATTAAACTAGATTGATTGATTGATTGATTGTTGGTGTTGCAGTTTCATTAACCCTTAAAGGTACATGCCCACTCAGTAGGTACAAAATGTTCTTTACATCAGAGACATCATCTGAGACTTGTCCTGGCAAAATAAACATTCATGCGCCATTATCCCACGTACTGATTGGCATTATTATACATTTTATATCAGACGTAAATTTACACACTGATATCAGGGGCGATAACCGTGTTTGCTTAAAATGTTAACGGACATTACTATTTAATCTCTGTATTTATTTTATGATGTGCAATCATCATACTTTAAAATCTGTCAAAAATATTATTTTTTCAGGTGTAAATACAGATTCCAGATATCTATGATCATTATAGATATATTAAAAACTGATTGAAGCGCAATACTTACAAGAATTCCGCCACGGAAGCGGTGTCGCGCCTTAAAATGCCTTGTCGGTACATCGCCATGTTTACTTCTGTTTTGTGAATTAAATAGTTGGCACCGGATCGAGTATATTAAAACATACAAATGACGTCATTGGGCAAACCGCTGACAAAATTATCAATGTATGGAAGCCCAAACTTGTTAGAATTGTTTTTCTTCGTATTTTCAGTACTTGCATTACTACGGGTATTAATATACGCTGGATGTGTTATACTGTCATTAATTTGTTCCCTGACTGTAATTTATCACTTTAAATACTGACTTATGGACCTCCTTCCCTGAACGTAGAATTGACACTCATGTTGGCGTGTATTGGCCACCATAGACAAATGTCAATCAGGCCTAATTCGGGAATGTCACTAAAATCCGCTGTAAATCCATCGATATAATGAGGATTAAACATCAGTTAGACCCACACGTGCGAGATTTGTTTCGCACAGGTGTCGGGTGAGTTTAAAAATAGACTGTCGGAAGGTCAAACTTGATGTCGTTTGTGTGTTAAACGCGTCGCGTATTTCGGAGAGTATTCGGAGGGGAGTTAACTCTGCCGAAAACTATATATATATAGCCTGTTACTAAATTTAGCGATGACCGCACGATTTGTGCCGCAAATGGGGGCAAATCACGCGCAATAAAATAATCCGATGTATTTTTGTACGTAGAACATCCGTTGTTGATATTGTGCAGTGCAAGTAGTTTTTCATAATATTATTTTCAATTAGCGGTTGCGTATGACAGTTAAACGTTGAGTAACACAATGCATTTTGTTGTTATGCATGGTTACTCCAATATATCACTACGGACCATCGCATCGAGGGGGGTCTCCATGGGGCGTGGCTAACTGTCGGAGGCGATCGCATGTGTGAACATGACAATTGGTCCGGATATATAGGTCGTTTATAAATACAGTGTGAAGAGGATCAGCTCAAAACTGAAGAAGTAGTTTGTTATACAAACAATGTGTGACGGCCGGACGGACAGACTTGAGAGCATTATCATGTCATCGTACTGCCGTCCAGGTGGGGAATATATCACGTATACATCTCAGCAAATATCCTAACCATCACTCATTTGAGAAAGGTTATTAATATTCATCAGCAATTCATTATGTAACCTATATAAATTAGCGGGATTTATGGCACGTCGTTTTACTATTTATTCCAAATCAAGATATCTACTAAACTTTATCAGATATCTTATATACTATATGAGATATCTTATATAGTTTATAAGATATCTTATATAAAATATATATATAAGATATCTACTAAAGTATATAAGATATCGTATATACTATATAAGATAATCTCATATATATATAAGATATCTGATAAAGTTTAGTAGATATCTTATATACTTTAGTAGATATCTTATATACAATTGTATATAATATATCTTATAAACTATGTAAGATATATTATATATTTTATGAGATATCTTATATGTTATATAAGATATCTTATATATTTTACTAGATATCTTATATAGTTTAGTAGATATCTTATAAAGGAACTTATATAAGATATCTACTAAACTATATAAGATATCTTATAAAAAGTAGGAAATACTGAGTGCTCCCTTTGATGCCGCACGAAATTGACTAATTGATTAAAATTTGAATTTCAACCAATGACAACTCTACAGAAATAATTCGCAGATATAGCCAGGATAGTGTCTACACTGTTCACACACACACACACGCACGCGCGTGCGCGCGCGCGCACGCGCACCAACACACGCGCACGCACGCACGCACGCACGCACACATATGATCAGGGTCTACACGGGTCACATGTACATACAATGATCGTACCTGCTTATTCGGATCTACGCTGGTCATTCACATAGACGGACGAACGGTATACACCCATAGAAGGACAGGGTATACGCTGTTCGTACCTGCTGGCGTTACCTATGATGATCAGGGTTTACACTATCGCACCAGTCTCGATCTACACCGTTCATACATATACCCGTGCTAAGGTCTGCACTCACCATTCAGGGTATACGATGGTCGACCTGGGACGGCGGTCTGAGCATCCGGTTGATCATGATCTACACTGTTTACTGTTTCCCACCCGCCACCCTTATATAAGGTGGGAGTACGTTTATTAATGGAGGGCGGAGGAGGGTGGAGGGTGGAGGGTGGGAAACAGTAAACAGTGTAGATCATGATCAACCGGATTCTCAGACCGCCGTCCCAGGCGACCATCGTATACCCTGAATGGTGAGTGTAGACCCTAGCAAGGGTATTTGTATGCACAGTGTAGAAAATTGCTGCGGCGCTAAATTATTGGGGAGAATGCATTATTTTGTAATTTAATTAAACTTTCCTAAAAATATATAAAATATCTTATATAGTTTAGTAGATATCTTATTTAAATAATTAATGTAGATATCTACTAAGCTATATAAGATGTCTTCTATACTATATAAGATATCTACTAAAATATATAAGATATCTACTAAAGTTTAGTAGATATCTTATATATTTTAGTAGATATCTTATATAAAATTGTATATGAGATATCTTATAAACTTTAGTAGATATCTTATATATTATATAAGATATCTTCTAAATTATATAAGATATCTACTAAATTTTATGAGATATCTTATATACTTTAGTAGATATCTGATATAAAATTGTATATAAGATATCTACTAAAGTATATAAGATATCTTATAAACTTTATGAGATATCTCATATAGTTTATAAGATATCTACTATAGTTTATAAGATATCTACTAAAGTTTAGTAGATATCTAATATAAATGTTTTTTAATTAAGATATCTTATTTATTTAGTAGATATCTTATATAATATATTAAATATCTACTAAAGTTTATGAGATATCTTGTTTTGGGAATAAATAGTAAAACGGCGTGCCATACTTTCCCGTGTTTTACGGCATTTAAATTCAGACTCCAACTGGTGGTATTAAACTGTGATATATGTAAACTTCGTGTAAAACAAATAATAAAAAAATAAAGGCCCTACAATTGCTTAATTTTGAAGCAAGAAGAAAGAAGAAAGAAACTAAACTGTAAAAAAAGATTGACCCCGACGTGATTTGAACACGCAACCTTCTGATCTGGAGTCAGACGCGCTACCGTTGCGCCACGAGGTCACATGATATTTTGATTTGAAAGTTATTTATATATAGCTTTAACTATAATTGACATTACACGCTCAATTCGCTAATGTTTTTAATGGTCGCAACTATTTAAATACACTTAGAACTCAATCTCATTTTATTCATACATTTATTTAACATAAAATGATTCCTATTTTTAAAAAATGCTATTTATAAATTATTATACGAATTGAGGACCTTGTGAAAAATATTGTATTCATACACACGATAACTTTTTCCAATAAACTACCAACATTTACGGTAACACAACGTGCGCCATTGATCTTATTGATCTTATTGATCTAGCTATAGCTAAGATCCAATATCTCTGTAGCAAATCCGACGTACAAGTCACAATTAATTAACAATTATAATAAAGGATTTGTTTATGCTAAAATGCTAGTATTATATATTTTAAATATTAATGGCACTGCATGGGTCTCAGCTATATGGTAGATGAAACAGATTAGGAAACAATAGTTTACTTGTAGATTTGTATCGTATTTCTGGACCAAAATGTACCTGAATCGCCTGAATAAAATATCGCGTATTGGCCAATGGCATAAAAAAAAATTCAATACTGAAAAATAACTAGCATTTGCAACATTGGTTATTTTGTTCAGTCTTATACACATGTTTTGCAATTGATGGTTATGTATTTTATTTAATAATCTATAACTAGAACGTTTTTGAATATGGTATACTATGATCGTATTTCACAACAACACAAAATAAATTTCACCATGTTTCTTTACTGGTACATGAATATGGCAAATTCCAAAGTATGTCTAACCAAATTATCTCCCATGTATCACAGTTTCTGATGGTAAGTAAGTACTTGAATATAAGGGCGGATTCACGTAAGGGAAAACCAGGCGTCGCCCCGCCCCCCCCCCCCCCCCCCCCCCACCCCTAAAATTTGGCGAGTAAAGATAGTTTTGCTCTAAAATGCTCCAGAACGCAGCAAAATGGGGTGTAGATATCAAAAAGATTCCGGATGGCATACCGCCGGACGCACCTAGCAGTCTCCAGGGCTCCGCTCGGTGGACGAACAAACGGTGCTAGTTCGAAAATATAGTAATTAAACTATTTCAATTAAGAAGTCCCAATACACATTTTGACTATTGTCGGAATAACTTTTTATCAAACTATCGGAATGTGATAAAATTGTGCCACAGTGTAGCAATTAATCAGCTTGTTTACTCCGAAATCCACATATTTTATTATGACATACGCCAGGCTAAATTAAACGTGAATTGCGCATTAGCCGATGCGCAGAATTAGCCGAAATGACAGTACCATCTGAGACACAGCCACTTTAAAGTTAACATCTGATTTACGGTAATTGCACACTTGAACATCGTGCAAATAGATTCACATGAATTCTGAAGAAAAAAAATAGCTCTACTTGATGAAGTAACCGGTGCAACGTTGTTTTGGTAAAAGATGGAGACATTATTAGAACAACAACGACGTTATCATGAAGAGCGAGAGCGTCTCATGGACGCTATGACAAAGGAATCATTGAACACAGTAAAACAGGTACGTTATTTACTTTCACTGATTTTGAAATACCGATAAATAGCACAGTGACATTGGTTTTCGTGCTTTATTTAGTTTCGACTACTAGTACTAACGGTCACCCTAAACACCACAAAGGCTGGAAAAGGCTACAAAGGCTGTTCGAAGTTTCTTGTACGTCCGTTAGCGGATATTTATACCATACATTGTCATTGGATTGACTGAATTAGTTTGCCGTGTTATACGTCCCGTTCATCTCCTGCTGATAGTTTAATTTTAAATTCCAAAATAAACAGTTTACTGCCATTAATTGACGTAATTACGTTAATTACAAATACAGCACAGTGGAAGGAAAATGTTCGTGGAATAAACTGTGCTAAATACTAAGAGTCAGGGGACCAAAGCTCGCGGGAGATCAGTCCTCGCGGTATATATCATACGATCCTCTAACTTCGATAGCCACACAGATTCGAGACCATTTTTATTTTCTCGTTCTATCGCGAGATTTACGGGTTACGTCACTTCCATTACACTTGTGCGTTCAACCGAAGCCAAATGAAAGGTCACAAATGCCAAGTTAGAAAAATGCGATTTAAACAGGACTAATACATTGCCAAACAACACAACACACCTAAATGTTGTGTTTTCCACTAATCCCATTAACCCCCTCCATTAAAATCCGGATTTCGATAGGAAAACTTACACATAAATGAGTTCGCTTGAACCCGTATGTTGTTTACATGTTTATCAATGGAGGTCACGTAATATTTGTAGGTAGAAAGGCACTAATAATGTAGGAATGGTCCCGGGTGGTTTCGCCCTAAAACGTGTTCGCCCCCTATACTGGTTCGCCCTTATCCCGGTTCGCCCCCATCGGACCCGGGTGGTTTCGCCCCTAATTTTATATATAAAGAAGAAGACTGAACATTTTATTTGAAAACATGACAAATGATTAAATCTACTTAGATACAAAATATTATCCTGTCACGTTAGCCACGATTGCATATAACTTATATGAAATCGTGTTACCAGCTGGCACCACGTGGAGGTGTGACAGGTATGATGCACATGGAATAAGTATGACGTTTATTTTCATGTGTATCATATAAGCCAGCCAAAATAATGGCCCTGAAAAGGGCCGTTTAATACAAGAAAGATTTAATATAAAACATGTATAATGGAACAAACCTGCGGAGTATCTCAATACGGCGGCTGCCGCGGGGTGGCCCATTTCTGACGGAACGATACAATATATAATAAAAACAAACCTGCGGAGTATCTCAATGCGGCGGTGCCGCGGTGGCCTTTCTGACGGACGATACAATATATAATGAGAAAATAAAACCTGCGGAGTAACGCGATGCGGCGGTGCGACGGTGGCACGGTCTGACGGACGATACAATATAATAAACAAACCTGCGGAGTATCTCATTGCGGCGGTGGCGAACTTATACATTTACCTGTAACACAAACCTGCTGAGAATCTCACTGCAACGGTGCGGCGGTGGCACGGTCTGACGGACGATACAGATGACTGCAACGGCGGAGGAAGGTAGCGGTGCGGGAAGTGTGACTATATTAATCATGATCATGTTCAACAAAACTGGTCTCAGAGGAAATATACAGCGTTTTCCCAAGAACACGCTTATCTACACACTTCCTGTCACTTAAGATAATCCGTGCTAACACAGCTTAATTGGTGCGGCGATCGTCTTTCATACAATACTGAAGCCACAGGTATTTATGGCGGTGACATGCCAAACTGTACTTTGTAGATGATTAGCGCCGTTATGGTAATATGCACCTTACCGATGTGTTGACCAGCGTACACCATTGTCAATACAGCAACAACTATCGGACCATGGTAGCTCCTGCTCTAAATAGTATCACATAACGGCAACTGGTTCAGTAACTGTGTCGACCATAACAATTTTAATGATATGGCATAGCTAATACAATACATTACATTTTTGGGGGGATGTGGGCGGGATTCAATATAATAGAACAACTAAAAGGAGGGATTCAATAAGTCAACAATTCCATGCATACACACGCAGCTAATTAATAACAATTCGTTAACTTTTTCAATACACGCACACATTTTTTTAACGCAGGGGTACGTTAAAACACCGCTAAGTCATCTCATATATATTTATGAGACGTACTGCAACGTCTAAAATACCCGCACGCTGTTTTTATTTATTGACTCAAAATATTATCAATTTATTATAAAGTTTTCTTCTCTATAATAATCTTCGAAAAATCTTCTCTGTGTCTTGACATTGGTCCCGGGTTCGGTGTCTATGACTGGTTTAACGATCCTTCTAATCTGAAAATAAAATTTCAAGTATCAATTATTCAGATATACCATCATACTATATATTCCCACATTATACTACCATACACTACCATACACTACCGCATTTACGACTAGGGCGAAACCACTCAGGGCGAAACCACCTGGGGCGAACACGTATTAGGGGCGAAACCACCCAACACCGTAGGAATATGGATTTTCATTCAGTCACCACCTTAACCTATTTTTTTTTAAATTGTCACTTTTAAGTTCGTCCACATCAGTCCAATACCTCCATTTATCAGCAGATATATGCAATCTGGTCTCTGTTTTTGTTATTCCCATTGTGGACGAGTACCACATGCAGAAGGGATTGAAATGTCTTCCTCCAAAAATAGACATTACCACTTTAAAAAAGTATTAAAACCAACAAGCTGAAAGTTCATATTGTTTAATTTGTTTAATCTAGCAAATTATATTTTCCAAGTTGGCAATCGTTTGTCTAATCATTTAAGTTCGAAACAATATGTATCGTGACCCCTGAATGCAATGGTACATTATGCAGACACAATTTGTGGTGTTTTCGAACCGGGCACCTGCACCGGAAGAGCATATGACGTCATAGGGTCAGAGTCGCGACCTTTTTCACGTACGCTGGAGGCGGCCATTTGTAGACGAGCGTGTTTTGAAAGTAAACAATTGCATTTCTCCGTGCTTTTGAAGCCAGTAAACGCAATATATATACAGATAATTGCATTATATTTGCATGTAACTAATAAAAAAAGGTTTATACTCTTATTATTTATTACGCATGTTGTTTAATATCGTTAGAGTCTCGAATTATGAGCAGTCCAGGATATGATTTGTGATCGTTTTCCCTAAATACATTTAAAAACTAGAAAAAGTCGATGGCGCGCCATCGCAATATACCCACTTTCCCCAAATGCTAAGTCCGAAAGGGGGAGGTAATCCATGATGGAGGGTCGGATAAAAAATCCGAATTCACTTTGCACATCAGCACATCAAAACGAAGCTACGAACCAAATATCAGACGCGTAGGTATTAAGGTGAAAAAGTTTTTCGACCTACGAGGAAAAATAGTGAAATTCTAAGTCCGAAAGGGGGAGATAATCCATGATGGAAGGTCCGATCAAAAATCGGAATTCACTTTGCACATCATAACGAAGCTACATATCAAATATCAGAAATGTAGGTATTAAGGTGAGAAAGTTTTTCGACTTACAATGAAAAATAGGGAAATTCCGAGTCCAAAAGGGGGAGATAATCCATGATGGAGGGTCGGATCAAAAATCCGAATTCACTTTGCGCATCTGCACATGATAACGAAGCTACATACCAAATATCAGGCGCGTAGGTATGAAGGTGAAAAAGTTTTTCGAGTTACAAGGAAAAAATGGGAAATTGTGAGTCCGAAAGGGGGAGATAATCCATGATGGAGGGTCGGATCAAAAATCCGAATTCACTTTGCGCATCTGCACATCATAAAGAAGCTACATACCAAATATCAGGAGTGTAGGTATGAAGGTGAAAAAGTTTTTCGAGTTACAAGGAAAAAATGGGAAATTGTGAGTCCGAAAGGGGGAGATAATCCATGATGGAGGGTCGGATCAACAATCCGAATTCACTTTGCGCATCAGCACATGATAACGAAGCTACATACCAAATATCAAACGCGTAGGTATGAAGGTGAAAAAGTTTTTCGAGTTACGAGGAAAAAATGGGAAATTCTGAGTCCGAAAGAGATAATCCATGATGGAGGGTCGGATCAAAAATCCAAATTCACTTTGCGCATCTGCACATGATAACGAAGCTACATACCAAATATCAGGCGCGTAGGTATGAAGGTGAAAAAGTTTTTCGAGTTATGAGGAAAAAATGGGAAATTCTGAGTCCGAAAGGGGGAGATAATCCATGATGGAGGGTCGGATCAAAAATCCAAATTCACTTTGCGCATCTGCACATGATAACGAAGCTACATACCAAATATCAGGCGCGTAGGTATGAAGGTGAAAAAGTTTTTCGAGTTACAAGAAACGTGACGGACGTACGGACGGACGTACGGACGTACGGACGGACGGACACCCGTGACGAAAACAATATACCCGTTTTTTTTTACAAAAAAAGTGGGTATAAAAACAGCTGGTCCCGTGTTTGTTTGTTTGTACCCAAGTCAAGCTCATGTTTGACGCATATAACCGGAAGCAAACGCTTTTTGATCCACTTTGACAGCAGACGAAAGGTAAACAAAGACCCGGAAGCCAACAGAAAGTTCCACTTTAAAAGTTATTTTTGAAGTGAATTAGGTAACTTCTCATTAATAATTGGTGGATACTAGATACAAAATTCAACTACTCATATAAAATCAGTAAATACCCTCAATCATTTTAAATCTCACTTTCTTCGCATCCTGTCAAAATGTAGATCTGTCATTGTAAGTTCGATAAGAGTTATTGTTCCTGATTATAAAAAGGATAGTTGTGAGGTGTCCGGTAAAACAATGGTTACTTGTTTGTATAAATCGTTCACAAACATGTATAAGACGACTGATATACAGATTTAATAGTTGTGTTTAATGTTATCTGTTTGACATTTAGTGTTCTGAACTGACATGATCAGACTGATGATCTACCATATTGAGAAATTTTGCTTGAACTAAGACTGAGGACTTCAATTAACAGGTGTGTATTGTATTGTTAATATATTTTATATTATGTCATTGTCTGATAGTATTAGAAATGATTTCCTTTCATTTTCCCCTCCAAAAAATATGTAACTGCCGTAGAAAAACGGGTAGAAAAACCGTGGTTCGGTTACCACGAGGATAGATCCTCTAGAATTGAAAATGACCACATCCGTGGCAGGAAACAATGGCAGCTCCGCAAGTCACGTGATCACTAAATACACAGAAAAAAACATGGCGTTTGCCACTGGAGATCCAGGTCATTGATTTTAGTTAGTAAACATATCATAAACAATTTTTATGTAGGTTTAAATCGTTACGATAGTAGGAAAATACCGCGAGCTTTGGTCCCCTCACTCTATGGGTTATTTGACGGGAACATGTCAGCTAGCGTAAATGTCATTTAAAACTAGTTACACATTTATTCGCCAGTGTAAATAAAAGATTTTGCTTCCGCAATTTGAGGAAATATTCGTTGCAGAGCCGTACATAGCGCTCATAAACATATTTGTTATGACCGTGTGGATACCCATTTTCAAGGTAGATAACTAGCTGATGTCTCAAAATTCGGTATTCGTCCTATGTTCACGTAATGTATTGATACATACAGCATGTTTAAATGAATGTCGTTGATTGATCATTGACTTATATTAATAATAATGCAATAATGCAATAAGTATAATCGGTGTTTAGCTGCACCTGTTAAAAGATATGTTAATAGGTGTTAATCACTCCAATTCCGCGCGGCCGATCGGCGCAGGTGCGCGTTTAGACAATTTACCAAAACACGTATATTTGTGGTGGATTATTGTATTAAAATGATTAAAATTCATAAAATGATCATAACACATAATAGTTCAGTCAATTCAGTGAAAATGCATGTCAAAAAATCCGCTAACGTACGTACAAGCAACAGCCTTTGTAGCCTTTGTGGCCTTTTCCAGCCTTTGGGGTGTTTAGGGTGACCCTTGTATATACATGAAGAAACACCTTTCTAAACAATGTACAAAACAATTAAAATGCGCCCGGGTGTAAATATAATAGTATGGTCATGACGCCAGTTTTTGGGGTAGTCGGAGTTTTCGGGGTATTCACATATTTTGTAATTTGTAGACATGTGTGCAGCCGCGATGTGCTTTACGTCACGTAATTAAAATAAGCATGACATTACCTATAGTAAGTTCTTAAAAAATGCCACCAAATCCAGTGTTTGGACCAAATACTGGTATGTTTTGCCATTTAGGTCATTTTGTTCACTAACCTACCGTGATTTTCGTGATTTTATGCGTCCGCCATTAATCTGCTCTTTAATATTGTTAAAATCATAATCAAGAGAAAAGTTTCAAGTTTTCCTTCACTGTGCCTCATTCATCTGCGTGATGATCTTATAGCCAATGAAAACTCGGGACGAATTAGCAAATTTATTGACACTTTCGGAACATACCCCGAAAACTCCAACCATAAGTCAATGTTCAAGATGGCTGACTCATGTGTTGCTAAACGAGCTGACGCAAATTTTAATCTAACAACAATCTTATTGTGAAGGCAAGAAACATTGAAAGAAATTTTTATCATTCTATTGAACCAACAATTTAGCTCATATGTTATGTTTGATAAAAACCGCTAGTTGATGAACTTGTTAATACCCCGAAAACTAGACCCACCATCATACTTAGAAAGGTACAAATTACAAAAACTCCCATTCGCCACTATTGACACAAAAAGCCACGCGATGTAGTCATCTGGAACTCGCTATACAACGCATTACAGCGTGTCGTAACTTCTGTTTGGGGTGGGTTTTCGGCATAGATTTTACAGTTGCTAATACATTAACATAAATCTCAAAGATTTTGAGCGTAAACTGCACTAAAAACACTTCTCACTAACCTAAATTCGATTTTTAAAATCAAACATGTTCAATGACTATTAGCCGCCATCTTTGAAAATATTTAAATCACGTGCATGCAGTGGTTTGGTTGGTTACTGGAGACTGACGTCATTTCCATTAGCCAACCAAATCAGTGTGTGTCACGTGATTCAATATTTTTAAAGATGGCGTCCAACATTCATTTTTAATCAGGAAATGAATGTGTTTGATTTTAAAAATCAAATTTCTCGCAGATTTGAACAATAGTAAACAGGGTTCAATTTTAGTAGTCGCTTTTTTCCGCACAAGTCACCCTATGTGTCCGGCAAGGAGAAGTGCACTTCACCTTAAAAAATCTCGCAAAATATCGGAAATTCTAAAAAAAAGCTGGAACCAAATTTTTTCAGGTAATCCCATTTCCCACCCAGTGACCTAAATCTCGCTAATTGCAGGCCTGCCAAACTGTTTACGACACCCGAATGTTTGACCAAACATTCATCACATCTGACAAACAAACACATGCAAGCACGCGTTTTAACGGGCGCCAGATGCAAGTCGTTTCTGGGTCGGGCTAGTAAAAATTATAAACTGGGTCGCCCGGTGACAAACAAATTTCGTAGTTGTCTACACACATTTTTGTCAGCTTATGACGCTTTGTGTGATACCATTTTCGAAATAAAAATAGCATCCAATCGTTAGCTACGATGTGGGTATACCGACTCGAGGCGCCACATGACGAACCTAGTCGTGGCCTACACAGCGGATGCGGAAGGCCCATGATTGCAACTTTCTTTTTCGCCGAAAAGTGTGAAAGAATTAAATACGAAATCGATATATTCTAATGAAATCTTTTGATGCCGAAAACAAGTATTGTTTATTACATTACTAACTGTTTATTTCAACCAAATATGGCTAACTCTATTGTCAGAAAACATGAAAAAGTCTGTAAATATCACGGACAATTTCAGCAATTTCGTACCTACGTAGTTTCGTCCTTTTGCAACTTTTTCCAATCGATATGTCAACTTTTTTAACCCTATTTTTATGATAATTATACCCCCCGCAACGAGTTGTGGGGGGGGTATACTGGAGTCAGGTTGTCCGGCCGTCTGTCCGTCCGTCCGTGCGTCTGTAAACTTAACATCAGAGAAATATTGTTATAACTTCCATTTCCTTCATCTAAAATGCTTGATATTTCACACATGCATCTCGAGGTCAACGTCACATACATACCGTATAACCTCGAATTAACGCCCCCCTCCTAATAAACGCCCCCCCCCACCCCCCAATAAAAAAAAACCAATGACCGCCAATTTCAAACACAAATAATCCTTAAATCCTTATTTGTGTTTGAAATTGGCGGTCCTTGGTAATTTTCTTTTTCTTTTTTCTTTTTTCTTTTTTCTTTTTTCTTTTTTCTTTTTTTTATTCTAGCTAATAAACCCCCCCCCCCCCTCCCTTTTTGTAAAATGTAACGCCTCCGGGGGCGTTAATTCGAGGTTATACGGGGTAGTCTCTTTACAAAACTTAACATCAGAGAAATCGGTTATAACTTCTATTTCCTTGCTCGAATCTGCTTCACATTTCACACACTCATTGCTCCAATGGACCTCTACCACCCTGTGACAAATTCACGTTCATGCTGCTCGCGCTAATCCCAGAGTCAAGGTAACAAGCTCACACACTTGGAAATTTTTACATATTTTAGGGGTACCTGGGCCCACGCAGGGGGTATTCCGTAAGCCTCGCTTACTGACCAATCTAGTTCAGTTTGGTATTAACTAAATATACAGAATTTATGCACATCCAAGTTCATAAACGATATTTATGTACACAGTTAAAGAGGTTCAAATGGGTGGTAACAACATATACTTTTGAGATGAAATAAAGATTTTTTTTTCAAATTCTACAATCTATTTTCAAATTCTACAACAATCAACTACATTTGCTTCGCAGTCCCCCCAGCCCCACCTCCCACCCCCCACCCCCACCCCAATAATGTGTCTTTTTTATTTCTCAATGAAAGTATATGTTGTTAATGCTCACTTAAACCGTCTCGACGAGGTGGCTCAACATGTTGATGCCTCTACCCCTCTAATAGATATGCTTTTGAAAACATAGAGTTAATGCAGATGCCTTGATAACAAATACGCAATAAAAAAATCTGAAAACCCAATTAAAATTGAAAGCCATGCGTACCAAAACCCAATTAAAACATCGAGTAATCAATTGGCTTGAAAATATATGCGTACTGATAATTTTACAAGGACAGTTTTCAATAAAATTATTGAAAAATGCCAAAGATGTCGATGGGAAAATCAGCCACAAAATCACCGTTAGCCTATCTGTCATATTTGGTTACAATAAGTGTCTATATCGATGATGCAACTACAGGCCACACTCACTTACTCGAATTAGAAGGGAGATAAAAAAATACTTTGAGTTAACCGTAGTTTGACGTATCCGTAGTACGCAACCTGTCGGACAACAAACTATTTTATTGACAGTTAGAACCAAATGATTACTTGCTGATGTAGCCTTGAGTAGTAAATATGATTTATTTTAGCAATTAAATGTACATGGATACATGTTAAATGTTGTTTCTAAGACAAATCATATTTAAACACTTTCGGTTTGTTTACAAATACACATATGCATGTCTGTGTGTAATTAATAGATAACCCGGATGTGGCACACGTGACATGCGCATGTAGCGATATGTACATATTCAGTTCACCAATGAAATAAATAATAACAAGAACATAATATTTTATGAATTATTTTAATAAATTATACACAGAAACAACACAAAACAACAAGAAATACTGATTTGTAACACTATTATAAGTGATTATTTCTGACCAGACTTGATTGTACAAACTAATAATGTTTAGAACATAAAACTCGCCCATTCAATGTTTCGTCCCTATACTGTATAATCTGACTCCACACCAGTTTTGATTGTTGCACTGTATGTAATTACAGTTTTAAATTAAACACAAAAGCATTTAATGCCAGTCCAATTCAAATAGTTGTCACCACTTAATGATCACCGACGGTCATTTCGGGAGTCCTGTTTAATCAGTGTCAACGCAAACACCTTTAACTACGGTCTGAATACCCGACTTTGATCAGGTAAACTGCAGGTGACAAACTTCTACTTACCTCCGCAAATTGACATTTCGACTTAACGAGTGTGAAATACAGTAGATTTACGTTTTCGGGACCTAAATATACCTTCGAATAAACGGAAAATTTGAGTTATCGAAATTTGACTTAACCGAACTTAGTTATAGAAAATAATAGGATTTTAAACGGGACCGTGCTAGTAATTCGACGTAACCGGTGATTTTGACGTAAGCGACTTTGAGTAAACGAGCGTAGCCTGTATACATATAATAAGCGTCTATGGATGTTTTATAAATAGGATACGCACGGTCCCTGTTTTTTAGCAGATTACACGGTGACGGTATTGGTGAAAAGCACTTCATATGAATTTCCGGTTAGTCGATTACGATTGATAATGGCGATTCCTTTTTGTAATTCGCCATTTAATACACACAGTGTTCGCAGGTGACGACGCGTAAGTAATTGCTTTGAGATGTGAACAAAATAAGGATATGGCCGACTCGACCCTGGTCCGAAACGTTTGTGATGCGAAACGTCCGAGTTCGTGCAAATAGACTAAGTTTTTTTTCATTCGGATATACTTTGGATGTTATTGTTTAACATTTGACAGACTGCGGTAAATATGTCTTCAACAAAACGTGCAGAAAAAAGACGCAGCAAAGGCCCCAATTAAACATAATTTCTAATTAGTTTTCAACGTATTTAATGTTTTGTGTAGCCATGTTTATTGCACATTTTGATACCAGAATTGGAAAATACCCTATTCAATTTTACACAATGGGGTAACGGTTGTAAGGTACCCAATTGATAATTGAAAATACCCAATTGAAAAAAATATCATGGAGTAAAAATACTCAATCAATAAATCCTTATTAGAGCCCTGGTTAACCCATTACAGACGGGATACACTTTTAGTGGTATGAACCTTTTGAGAGAAAAATATCCCTAGTTTCTTTATATCCTTTCGAAAGTATATGTTGTTACCACTCATTTGAACCGTCTCAACGAGACGGTTCAAATGAGTGGTAACAACATATACCTTTATCGATGAATGAACAAAATAATGAGATTTTTTCAACAAAAATCGGAGTATCCTCAGCATGAAATGGGTTAATGTATACAGTTACGCGATAACTATAAGTAAGAGTAAAAATCAGGGAAAATATGATTTTGATGGCGGACGCAGAAAATCACGGTAGGTTCGTGAACAAAATGACAAAAATTACAAGTATTTAGTCCAAACACTGGATTTGGTGGCATTTTTAAAGGACTTAATGTATGTCAAGTCGTGCTATTTTAATCATGTAAAGCACGTACTTATGTAATTATGTCATTATTAAATCATGTAATTATGTAAAGCACATCGCAGCTGCACACATGTCTATAAATTACAAAATATGTGAATACCCAGACATCTCCGACAACCCCGAAAAATGGCATCTCGACCATAGCAGTCCGTCCACTACTAGTAGTTGTGAATGTAGCTTGCAATCTACTCCCATACCATACATACCGGTAGGCAGAGTTACGATTCCACTCATAGACATTCTCTGCAGAACTTAAGCAATTAATTGTGAAAGTTTTTTTTTATTTTTGAACTGCATCAACAGGTTGAGTAACTTTTTCCTCTATCTAAATCCTTAAAACAGATTTTAAATGCATCTTCTTCACGCGCACTGTTTACAAATTTAAAATTGTGATCTTTTTGACGTGTAAGGTATTCTAAGGCGACTGGAGAAACTAAGGTGATTGGAGAAACTGGGCTTCTGTGTTTTTGTCCAGATGCAGTTCAGCCTGTACATCCAGTCTGATCAGGATCTACACTGTTTGCCATTCCATCAATGAAACACCTTTCATGCTTCTAACAAGCACATTAGATCATTATCAGGCTGCTATTTGAGCTACACTGGTCACAAATCTCATAAGCCCCACTTCTTCTGTCACTGCCACATTATTAGATCATGGTTTCATGCAAGATTTCAATTATGACAAACCACAGGAACTGCAAACAGTTGTAATTGGCACATATTGTAATGACACTCACACAGTCCTTTGATTTCTTTTAGGGCAGAGAACAGATAAATGCTGACCACAGACAGAGGATGCTGCTGGATGTAAGTTTGTTATGCCACTTGTCTCGGTAGAGCCGGGAAGCATATAGTGTTTGGACTGTGTGTCTGGTTAAGAAGTTTGTCAGAGTTTCTCCAATCTGCAAATGTGGGCTTTTCAAAAATCATTTTAGTGCCTGCATGTTTAACCTTGTAAGTTGTAAAACGTTTAAACCGTACTAGCCACAGACCTGAAACTTGGTATGTAGCTTCCTTATGATGAGTAGATATTATGAAAAGTTTATTTTGATTTTTGATTCGACCCTCGGGTCATGGATTATCTCCACCTTTTTTACTTAGAATTTTCCAATTTTGGCTTGTAAAACTTTTAAACCCTAATAGCTACAGACCTGAAACCTGGTATGTTCTGTAGCTTCCTTATGATGAGTAGATGCGCAAAGTTTATTTTGATTTTTGATTCGACCCCCTGGTTATGGATTATCTCCCCTTTTTTACTTAGAATTTGGCAATTTTGCCTTGTAGCTTGTTTTTAGCTCGCCTGCACGAAGTGCATAAGACCTTATGGCATACCCCCGGCGTCGGCGTCGTCAACAAACTTAAAGTTGGGTAAATGTCTTATAACTTCTGTTTCCTTTCATGGAACACCTTGTTATTTCATACATGCATTCCTCAGACGACCCTCTATCATGCTGTAGCAAATCCATGACCCACCACCCAACCCTTATCCCAGGGTCAAGGTCACAAACTTAGCTCATTCACAAACTTAACGTTGGGGTAAATGTCTTATAACTTCTGTTTCCTTCCATGGAACACCTTGTTATTTCATACATGCATTCCTCAGATGACCCTCTATCATTCTGTAGCAAATCCATGACCCACCACCCAACCCTTACCCCAGGGTCAAGGTTACAAACTTAGCATGTTCATAAACTTAACTTTGGGGTAAATGTTGTGTAACTTCTGTTTATTTATAGCGAATGTCTTCATATTTCATACATGCATTCATCTGATGACCCTCTATCATGCTGTAGCAAATCCACGATCCACCACCCAACCCTTACCCCAAGGTCAAGGTCACAAACTTAGCATGTTCATAAACTTAACGTTGGGGTAAATGTTTTGTAACTTCTGTTTATTTACAGGGAACGCCTTCATATTTCATACATGGATTCATCTGATGATACTCTATCGTGCTATAGAAAATCCATGACCCACCGCCCATCCCTTACACCAAGGTCAAGGTCACAAACTTAGCACATTCATAAACTTAACGTTGGGGTAAATGTCTTATAACATTTGTTTCTTTCATGGAACGCCTTGATATTTCATACATGCATTCCTCAGATGACACTCTATCATGCTGTAGCAAATCCACGACTCACCATCCAACTCTTACCCCAAGGTCAAGGTCACAAACCTAGCACATTCATAAACTTAACGTTGGGGTAAATGTTGTGTAACTTCTGTTTCTTTACAGGGAATACCTTCATATTTCATAAATGCATTCATCGGATGATACTCTATCGTACTATAGCAAATCCATGACCCACCTCCCACCCCTTTCCCCAAGGTCAATGTCACAAACGTAGCACATTCATAAACTTAATGTTGGGGTAAATGTCTTATAACATCTGTTTCCTTTCATGGAACGCCTTGATATTTCATACATGCATTCATCTGATGATATTATATTGTGCTATAGCAAATCCATGACCCACCCCTTACCCCAAGGTCAAGGTCACAAACTTAGCACATTCATAAACTTAACGTTGGGGTAAATGTCTTGTAACATCTGTTTCCTTTCTTGAAACGCCTTGATATTTCATACATGCATTCATCTGATGATACCTGGGGACTTATGTTCACCTTGTTTGTAAGGCAAATGCATAAGTTTTTAATGTTTTCTCAATTACTCCTTCACCAATTTCAATACTATTTGCTCACAATGTCTGTCTAAGGATGTTGCTTTGTTTCACATACGACCCACGTCCGAACACCCAAGGTCAAGGTCACAGAGGACTGATGTTTACCGTCTTTGTAAGGCAAATACATTTAAATTTATTCCCAATAATTTCTGTTTCTTTTTGTTTATCTGCTTCATATTTCATACAAAGTTTATTTTTTATTTCACCCCAGGGTCATGGATTATCTCCTCCTTTTCGACTTAGAATTTGGCAATTTTGCCTCGTAACTTGTAAGACTTTTAAACCGTAATAGCTAGACCTGAAACTTGGTATGTAGCTTCCTTGTGATGAGTACTAGATGTGCGAAGTTTATTTAAATTTATGATTCGGCCCACGGGCCATGGATTATCTCCCTTTTGGACTTGAAATTTTGCCTCATTTACTATCAAATCGATATGTGGGGCATCCGTGTTCTATGAACACATTTTCTGGTTATATCTGAATTTGTATTACCGGTATAGTGTTGAAGTATCATATATCTCTACAGTTCTCATTGCGATTGATTTGCAGGTTCACATACTTCTTTATCATCATCCATACATTGTATTTTCCCGAAGTTTTTGTAAAAATCTAATGTTTCTCATTACTTTATATGTCTGCAAGCGTGTTACAATGGCATCAAACTTCATGTTCTTCACTGCCATGATGGTAGTGAAGAACATTAAGTTTGATGCCATTGTGCCATCCATACTTAAATTTTCTACAACATGTGGCATGCCTGCCAAAGATCAAGGTCAAATCAATATCCATTTTGTCCTCTTTTCGCCTGCTACTCCTTGTACATGTACATGTATATAAATGTACCATAATAAGCTTTTAACCCTTTGCATTCTGTTTACTATGCCATTTTACTAAAGGAAAATTTCAAATAATTTCTTTCTCGTCATCAGAAGTCTTATCGTATACTTCTGATGAGAAGAAAGAAATTATTTGAAATTTTCTATTTCTCTGACAACTGATTTGAACCGTCGATATGAGACGGTTCGAATGACTGATCACAACATAAATTATAATATGCTGTGATCAGTCATTCGAACGTCTCATATCGACGGTTCTATATGTTGTGATCAGTCATTCGAGTCGTCTCATATCGACGGTTCAAATCAGTTGTCACTTCATATATTTTCTTTAAGAAATCAGAAAAATAGAAAATTCAAAATTTCATATATTTTTTTTATTTCTTATCAGAAGTATATGCTGTGACCACTCATTTGAATCATCTCATATTGACGAAATCAGAAAAATATTCGAGTTTCAAATTTGATATTTCTAATTGCGCATTCCAAATGCAATGGGTTGGGTTAACAGATTACCTGGTATTTCCAGAGGTATATGGATTGCACCACCGAACTAGGGGACCTGTATGAAGACAAAGATGGGTGAGTTAACAACTTTAGACCATAAAAAAGTATGTTGGTTGTCAGATATCGCCGCGTCAGAAAAAATCCCTGCACATGAGGCATTTTATCGTCCTGGACACATAAAAACATACTGTAAATTGTATGTATTTGACCTTGCTGTTGATGTAAAAACCACATTCAGTCAGTCAATGAACAGAGACGGGTTGATATACATGTATACATGAAGTCTAGCGGTCGATCATTGGACACCAATACCAGTAGCCTATTTCACAAACAATGCAAAGTATACTTTGAGGGAGAAATTTTCAATTTAAGGATAAATTTATTATACTGAATGTATTACATTATCACAGCCATTTTATCACAGCCATTTTGGCTGTGATAATGTAATACATTCAGTATAATAATTCTGTATACTTTTAATCATCAAATATATGCAGTCGTTAGTTCTATATGAAATAATGCATTTCAGGAAAAATAAATGATTACTCCCTCAAAGTATACTTTGCTAGATAAGTATACTTTGCAATTTTTATGAAATCGGCTACTGAGGTCATGGATTCAATGCCCATCCCATAAAAAAGTAAATTTTCATCCTACTGATTTCAGATACGTAGAGCACGGGAAATGAAAAGTGTCGTCTGCTGTTGTTTAATATTTTGTCTTTATTCTCAATAAAATCATGGTTTGGCAGCACTTTAGATTTCCATTTCCATAAAGTGCTGCCAAACTTTGTTTTTTGTTATAAAAATGGAAATTAAAAAATAATCAGCAGACGGCAAAATTTAAGTCAGCACTGTAAGTGTTAAACCCAGGTTCTGTCTGTATACATCACCACAGCTGTAAACACTTTCACTTTTCTTCGATCCATGTACTACATGTACAAATGGCGGTTATTATGTGGAAAACAACTCAGCTTGGGCTTTGTACGACAAAAATGTTTGATAAATTTTGTAAGTTTACTGTACTTCACACTTCAATGTAATTCACTAATGCTACCATATTCCGCCTTCACTGTACATGCATAGGTCATTATTAAGAATAATTCCACCAAACACTCCTTAAGCCTTTCAACCCCATATGCCATATTTACAAATACTGTAGATCCAGATGAGCCGACGAGCCGTCGGTGTAGAAAATACATCTTAAAATACAGGCAAATACTACAGATCCTGATGAGACGGCTCGTTACGAGCCGTCTCATCAGGATCTGCAGTATTTGCCTGTATTTTAAGATGTCTTTTCTACACACCCTTTTTGGATGAATGAAATAGTTCAATCATTGGAACAGAACAGTCTGTATCAGATATTTAGGGATCAAAGGGTTAAAATAGACTGCAAATGTGAATTCTGTGGGACTGGTAGATTTCAGCTCTGCACTTACATGTACAAACGAAGGAGCCCGTGTTGTGTTACAGACTGAGGAAGGAGGAGGTGCAGGCCCTGTACGGCCCCAATGAGTTCCAGGAGTTCTACTCCAGGCTCAAGTCCATGAAAGACTTCCACCGGAAACATCCAAATGAGGTATTTACTTACATGATCATGAGGGAGAATTTCAATCACAATTTCGCCGTATGAAAGCAAGCAAAGAATAGTTGGGCCCTCGGTCGAGAGATTGGACCTTACGGATTGTGTGACCAGCACATGAGCTACACTGAACAAAAGGAATGTGTGGTTACACAGTCTCAGGTCTACACTGTTTGCCATTCAGTAACTGCCATTCAGTAACAATAGCTGCTTGGCTGACTGCCATGAGCAAACAAATCAACTCTAACCTGTCTGAGGGATGGGCCGTGGTCTATGGGATATGGCATTGGAAAGTAACTGGTGCGTTAAGGACCTGGCACCAGTAGCCGATTTCATCAAAATTGCAAAGTATACTTATCTGGCAAAGTATACTTTGAGGGAGTAATCATTAATGTTTCCGGAATTGCATTATGTCATATAGAACTATTGACTGAATATATTTGATGATTAAAAGTATGCAGAATTATTATACTGAATTTATTACATTATCACAGCCAAAATGGCTGTGATAATGTAATAAATTCAGTATAATAAAAATTAATATATTTATCTTTAAATTGAAAATTTCTCCCTCAAAGTATACGTTGCTAGATAAGTATACTTGGCAATGTTGGTGAAATAGGCACCAAGTCAGGTTATTCTAATTTCTGATTTTGAGATTCCCCTCCCAGGATTTGACCCTGTTAACCAAGAACAGGCCTTTAAACACCATTACATCAAATCAAATATAATGGAAGAGCTTGCTTGCATGAAGACAATACACTACCCAATAGTCAACAGGGCTCCGGATAAGGAATTAGTAATTGAGTATTGTCACTCCATCATTTCTGAAGCAATTGGGTATTTCCAAATTTTAATTGTGTAAAATAGAATCACATTACTGTTTACACATCAGCAGACCGCACTTATTGAATAGTTTGCTTCTAAATGAAAACAGATCTTGGTATTTCATTAGAATTGTCTTCTTGGAGACAATTCTAATGAAATACCAAGATGTGTTTTCATGGAAAAATAAGAAAATATGCTATATTTGTGGTCTGTTTATTGTTTTCTGTAGCATGATAAAGATACCACAAATTTTTCATTGCTTTTCCAGCTCGCCGTTGAGAAGTAGGTCAAATTCTTAAAAAATCTTCTTCTCACGAACCGCCAGGCCGATTTCGACGATACTGGGTATGAATGATCGATAGTTAGTGCTGTTTCAGATTTGTTCATATGGTGGCCCCTGGGTCAAAAATGGGCGACGCCCGAGGGGTCAAATAGGGGTAAATTTTATTTTTAACCGAATATAGTCGTATAATATATCAAATCGAAGGTATTGACGAGACGATCACTCTGGAGAATTTTTTGTCTAAATCAGATGATTACGTCATCCAAGATGGCCACTGATAGTTCAAAAGGTCATTCTTTTACTAAATATTTCAAACGTCTTTTTCTTGTGAACTGCTTGGCCGATATTGGCCAAACTTAACTGTAAAGATCTGTGGGTGAAACCTGTTCATTTTTGTTAAAATGGAGGTCATCACCAAATCCAAGATGGCCGCCGTTGAGAAGTAGGTCAAATTGTCAAAAAATCTTCTTCTCACAAACCTCCAGGCCGATATCGACGAAAATTTTTCATTGCTTTTTGATACTCACTAATTCTGATTTCAATTGGGTTTTTGGCAATTTTAATTGGGTATTTACGCAAATACGCACCTTATCTGGAGCTCTGGTCAATATGGGATGTTATCCAGTGTTCATGTTTCTTAGCTGTGCTTTTTTAGCTCACCTGAGCAAAGCTCATGTGAGCTATTGTTATGGCAAAGTGTCCGTCGTCCGTCGTCCGTCCGTGAACATTTTCAATCATCTTCTTCTCCCGAACTGCTGAGCCGATATTGGTTAAACTTCACAAGGATGATATATGGGTGATGCCATTTCAGATTTGTTAAAATGGAGGTCATCGACAATCCAAGATGGCCGCCATGGAAAAGTAGGTCAAATTCTTAAAAAATCTTCTTCTCACGAACCGCCAGGCCGATTTCGACGATACTTGGTATGAATGATTGATAGTTAGCGCTGTTTCAGATTTGTTCATATGGTGGCCCGTGGGTCAAAAATGGGCGTCGCCCGAGGGGTCAAATAGGGGTCAAATTTTATTTTTAACCGAATATAGTCATGTAATATATCAAATCGAAGGTATTGACGAGACAATCACTCTGGAACATTTTTTGTCTAAATCATATGATTACGTCATCCAAGATGGCCACCGATTGTTCAAATGGTCATTCTTTTACTAAAGATTTCAAACGTCTTTTTCTTGTAAACTGCTTGGCCGATATTGGCCAAACTTAACTGTAATGGTCTGTGGTTGAAGCCTGTTCATTTATTTTTGTTAAAATGGAGGTCATCACCAAATCCAAAATGGCCGGCAGCCGTTGAGAAGTAGGTCAAATTCTTAAAAAATCTTCTTCTCACGAACCGCCAGGCCGATTTCGACGATACTGGGTGATGAATGATCGATAGTTAGTGCTGTTTCAGATTTGTTCATATGGTGGCCCCTGGGTCAAAAATGGGCGACGCCCGAGGGGTCAAATAGGGTAAATTTTATTTTTAACCGAATATAGTCGTATAATATATCAAATCGAAGGTATTGACGAGACGATCACTCTGGAGAATTTTTTGTCTAAATCAGATGATTACGTCATCCAAGATGGCCACTGATAGTTCAAAAGGTCATTCTTTTACTAAATATTTCAAACGTCTTTTTCTTGTGAACTGCTTGGCCGATATTGGCCAAACTTAACTGTAAAGATCTGTGGGTGAAACCTGTTCATTTTTGTTAAAATGGAGGTCATCACCAAATCCAAGATGGCCGCCGTTGAGAAGTAGGTCAAATTGTCAAAAAATCTTCTTCTCACAAACCTCCAGGCCGATATCGACGAAACTTGGTAAGAATGATTGATAGTTACCGCTGTTTCAGATTTGTTCATATGGTGGCCCCTGGGTCAAAAATGGGCGTGGCCCGAGGGGTCAAATAAGGGTCAAGTTTTATTTTTGACCGAATATGGTCATTTTATATATCAAATCGAAGGTATAGCAGTAAATCACATGCACATTCGCAATATATGTTAGATCAGAAGGTACCAACAAATTCTGTGGAACATTTGAAGTTGTAAGTGAAGAGTCTTTGTGAAATCAAGATGACCACTATGGAGGCTTTTAGGTGAGCGATACAGGCCCATTTGGGCCTCTTGTTTCTGTAGCAACACAATCATGTGCATGTGATCAGTCTGTGTTCGTTTCAGATCAGCGTCCCGATGTCTATAGAATTCGACGAGCTCACAAAATTAAGGGAAAATGTAGATGACAACACAAGTAAGATGTCTATCCATTAGAATGTTCTGTACCATATATGTTTGATTGAAATTTCATGTAAGGCTTAACCATTTCACCCCTAAGTAACTGGAATGGATTTTGATATGTTGATTTTGCAACCAATCCAATCATCACAAAATGATTTTCAGGGTGTTTTTGTTCTCAAAAATATGAAAATTACTTGCAAAAAGTGCAGATCCTGATGAGACGGCTCGTCACGAGCCGGGCTCGAGCCATCTGATCTGGATCTACACTTTTTGCCAATACCATTATATAGGCCTGTGGTGTTGAAAGGGTTAATCTGGCTGAAATACCTTCCAAGTAGAGAGGAAAAATAATAATAAACATGTGGTTGTGACTGGAGAAATTGGGCTTATGGGTTTTGCAATTAGTGTAGATCCATATCAGCCTGTGCCTGATCAAAAAGCATACTCGTGTAACCCCATGATCTATATTGCTTGTTAGAACCGTGACGGGGGTTTCCTTGCTGAAACAGTGCAGATCCTGATCAGACTGTGCAGACCTACGCTGGTTGCAAAACCCATAAGCCACAGCCACATATGACTACATGACATCAGAACCAAATTGTTATGAATAATAAGTGAACTAAACAAAATCAAAGTTGATTTTACCTTAACTAGCTGGGATAGTCAACCCTTTCACCTTTCAAATTATCACCATAACCATTGCAAGTGACTAGTTATTATGCTGCTGCAACTATAGTTGTTAGGGGACGGGTCTTATTAATGTGTTTACCCTTCCGTGCATCTGTGTTCATCTGTCGGTAGACAATTTTCATTTCCGTGTATTAATTAGACCTACCATATATCTGATCTTCGCGATACTTCACATGTGCATTCATATAAACCATGGGTAGAACCCTGTTGAATGTGGGTTTCATCTTGTCTTTTGTGCTAAACATATACATTTTATTGCACATTAATTTTGTATCTGTGCTATAACTCGTATCAACCATGTGAATAACACTATTGAATGTGGACCTCATCCCCCCAAGGTCACGGTCACAGGTGCTTGATTGCTGTTATATCTTATTGCTGTTATACCCCCACTCTGTTATAGTGCGTTCATAGACTTAACATTGGGGGAAATTTATTTTAATTTTTGTGTCCTTTCACACAGCTTCTTGATATTCGTTTAAACTAAACCACCACTAGGCAGCATGCTTCATTGTCTTCTGACAAGTCTTGTTGTAATTCTTAAAAGATTACTTAAAATTACTTGAATGTTAGTGGGTAGGGCAACAGACATGAAGCCAATCAGTTAATGGTGTATCCTCTATTACTGTACTATTGCAGATATGGTAGAGTTCTCGGACGAGGAAGGCTATGGGAAGTACCTCGACCTCCATGAATGCTATACCACGTTTGTTAACCTCAAAGGAATGGAGGTATGCTACAATCATATCGCAATTGAATTCGGAGATAACCATGACAAGTTCTGCTTTTGGTCAAATCCCATGCAATTGCATTTAGCTGCAACATTGTATTTAGCTGTAACATTCAGCCTTAAATGACCTTAGCTGTTGATAAGCCGTTAAACACCAATAAATCATTAGCTGTAACATTATTACTTAACGGTAATAAATATTGTTTGTTTAACGTAATTGAATGGGTCAGTTATGTTTCAAGGGGTCAGTGGAAGAAGGGGGCTAAGTCCATTAGCCCCCTTCTTCCACTGACCCCTTCATTTTCGTGGATAGTGAAACATAACAGTCGCAATTCCTTCGTCATAGACTGCATAAACAACAATTTCAGATGTACGTTTAAATTTCACAAATCCCCGGATATGTTACTCATTTCTTTTCCAAATTCAACAACCTCTTCCTCACATTGACCCTGTGTCATTTGGATGACGTGGACCTACTTGTTTTGGCAGTATGCAGGGTTCCCACTTGTCCTTAAATTCCTGCAAAGTCATGGAATTTGGGAAAATTGTATTCAAGGACCTGTTGTTAAAAGGACAAATTTGAGTCTTGAAAACATTGTGTATGCCATTTTGTGACCGACTTCAGTTTGAAGTAGCTTTTGCAGGGAAAAATGGTAATGTATCGGAGCTCCAGATAAGTTCTGTATCTAAAGAGTACTATACCCCCATATTTCAAATTTAATGCATATTCTACTTTTACAAATGTATTATTAATGTTCTTCCTTATTAAATAGGGAAAAAATGATAAAAAATTATTATTTTTTTTAAAAATTCACTTATTTTAGCTGCAAAAAGCAAACCCTGTCACAGCTCAACTAAGTAAAATTTCAACTTTATTACAGTATTTTCGCTACTCAATTTGAGAATCAATGCATATTTTCACATTGCTATGAGTGTTTTGTACCCCAACTTTGCATAATTGAGTATTATGCTAAAATAAGTCGGCGATTCCGCTGGCGATCGCCACTTTCGCAATTGGCGATAAAAATAAACAATTGGCGATAAAAAATTACAATTTTCGAAGAAAAAAAAACACACTTTTTTTTGGATTTTATCTTCTTTTTTTTAAGTGGCGATTTTTTTTTTCCCCAGCGGAATCCCTGTAAGTGCGGGAAATACCGGTACGCCAATACGCACCTTATCTGGAGCTCTGAATGTATCATTGATGGCTTTGTCTTTGTAGAAAATTGACTACATTAAATACCTGGAGACCTTTGACCAGCTATTTGATATTCCCAAAGACCGAAAGAATGCTTCGTATAAAGAGTAAGTATGAATGGAATTGTCGTTCTGTAATTTCATTACTGGTATGGATTGGTGGACCAAACAAAAATAATGTGCCGAATTACGAAGTCATGGTTTGTGAATAAATCGACTCTCAACACACAGTCAAAATATATATGTAACCCGCGTTGACAAAAATTGAAATATAGATTTGTGACTAGTGGGGCTACAAAACGTGGTTTGGGGGACTCATTTCTTCCTGTTGTGAGAACTTAACCTGTATGCAGTCATGTTGGCTGACAACAAGATACATGTATATCTGTGGCTGTGACTGGACTGGTGTTCTGTTGATGGAATGGCAAACAGTGCAAATCCTGATCAGACTGCAAATGCACATGCTGATCTGGATTGACACTGGTTGCAAAACCCATAAGCCCCATTTATCCACTCGCAGCCACATTTGAGACAAGCCATGTGATTTTGCACCTAAGACGTGCAGTTTTTCATGTAAAATATTTAAAAATTATGATATTCTCCATAAATGACTTTGAAAGTTGACGAAAATGAAGTTCCCATTTGCCTTGAAAGTTTCGTCGGCTTTCGATGTTGGTCATTTACAGTAAATATCACAGTTTCTGTAAATATTTTTCGTGAAAAATTGCACATCTTCTTGGGTGCAAAATCACATATGTTTCTGTTGTGGATGTTGCCTGTTGTACAACATTCTAGGTATTTTTTTATTTGTCTAATAGGTGTAGCTCCTGACCACCTGTCATGAATATAAGACTACTATACAGTGATGCATGTTTTATATGATCTCGCACAAACACATGATGAAATCCCAGACTAGCTCACTACATATGCAGAACTGGTTCTAGACTGGTCACAAATGGCATAAATTCTCGGTCACATAAACATATACATTATAATTTAACTTACTATGGTGGAACCTCTCTAAACCGGACACCAAAGAAACACCTGTGATCTTATTTTTGAAGAGTTTCTTGGTCATTTATCTTGACAGGTGATAATGTCTTCGTTATTGCATAGCACACAACCATTACTCAGAATGATAAAATGCCTGATTTACAGTGAAACCTCTAAGCATGAAACCATGGGATCTCCCAGGGTGTCCGGCTTAGAGAGGTTTCATTGTAGTAAGTATCGACTGATTGAAGATTTTGCTTTCAGATATATGCAGTTCCTTCTGGGCTATATGGAGGATTATACACACAGAATAAAGCCGCTTCTTGACATAAACCAGGTATCCATTTCACCCCGTGTCGGATTCAATGAGAAAAATTTAGTTTATATTGTCTTTGTAACAAGGCTAGGATGGGTTGATAGAGCATTCAATACCGGAAGTCATGGGTTTAGTTTTCAGCAAGAAAACTACTTTCATACTCTGTCATAATAGATGGGGGTGGGCAGTGAAAGAGTTAAAGTTGTTCCATTATTTGCCGACAACTATTATATAGTGGCTACCGATCATTGTCGTGTAACTAACGATGTCACATACAATGTTTTAGGGCGATATGTACGGTGGCCAATAAATTGTTTTCGTGAAAACCTGTTTTGACAGCACATGAGAATCGTCTCCATTGGAGACGATTCTCATGCGCTGTCAAAACAAGTTTTCACGAAAACAATTTACGGCCAACTGTTCATAATAAACGACCATAGTCTGTCCATCCCACAGATGTTTCCATCTGTTATGATGACCTTTGCTGTTGCTGAAATGTTGAACCCGTTCACTGGTGCAACAAGGGCAGTCTGAGATCGGCCTATGCATCTGTACAATTACATCTTTATTGGAAATGGCAACAAATATAGGATGCAGCTTCTTGATTATTCAGGTGTGCTATTTTCTCCCATTATGTACATTCAATAAGTAATCCATTACAGCACATTACAATTACATGGTCAATTACTCCCTTGCGTTCTGTTCTGATCAGATCTGTATCTTGTTGATTCCGAGTTAAATTTTCTGGTGTTTCGCTTGTTTGACAGTACTTAAACATATATACGATCACTGTCCAACCCGATGCATATTACAGATTCGGCAAGTTTTGTAACACTGATATAATCAAAATACCGTTAGGACTATAATTATTGGCCTTTGGATAAAAATGGTGTACAATATGAGACATGTCATGTAATTGTGTACATAAGAACATGTGCGATTTTTAATGAAATATATTTACAGAAATTGTGATATTTTCTGTAAATGACGTCAAAAGATGACAACATTTTCATAGCAAATGGGAACTTATATTTCGTTGAAAGATGACGAAATATTCATAATAAATGCGGTATGGAATTTGCTGAGAAAATTTTGCCAACTTTCGACATCATTTACGGAATACATCGTAAATTTTGTAAATATTTTTCTTTGGGTATAAAATCACATGGCATGCCTCACTACTGGTTATGATGTTTGCATTTACAACTGAGAAGTGTGGTTTGTGTATTAGCTCTGTGATGCATTAGTAACTAATTGTCCACTTGTGTTCCAGGAAATGGAGACGGTCAATAACGAATTTGAGGCCCACTTCACAGACGGGCATTTTCCGGGCTGGCCGGTACGTATAGTTTACAGGTTCACATATCGATGGTCTAGTAACATAAGGTCGTAACTGCTATGCTTTAGCATAGCAGTTACGACCTTCTGTTACTAGACCATCGATATGTGGCTGTGACTGGAGAAATCGGGCTTATAGGTTGTAGATCCAGATCAAGATCAGACTCGTCAATATCAATGAAATACCTGTCATGGTTCTAATAAGCATTACAGACCGTTACCAGGCTACAGGAGTGTTGTTATTTGGTCAGGATATATACACTGGTCATAGATCCGAACAGTTTAGGATGCAAGCTTGTGTTAGAGAAATTGGTAAAAAGCTCAATATTTGGTCATCAAGCCTATGAAAGGTATTTTTTATCGCACCTGCTTTAGCAGAAGGCGCAACTATAGTCGCCGCTTTTTTCCGTCGTCGTCCGAACTGTCAAAAAGTTTGTACAATCTTCGTCATCATGGTATAACTTTACTATTACTTGACGGATTGCTTCAATATTTGGATACTTCATACATGAGAGCATTAGGAACACATTAATGCCGCTATTTACATGACCTTTACCTTTTTTACCGTTAGCCATTTTTTTGTGTCAAAAAGTTTGTACAAGTTTCTTTATCATGGTATAACTTTAATGTTACTTCACAGATTACTTCAATATTTGGACACTTGATATATATGAGCATTTGGAATACAATCAGGTCACCATTAACATGACTTTGACCTTTTTTACCTTGTCATCTTTTAGGAAACATTTAGCGATTTTTTTTCATGATATGATATAACTTTAATATTACGTAACGGATTGCTTCAATATTTGGACACTACATGTAAGCATTTGGAACAGACTCGTGCCGCCATTAACTTGACCGTCACATGTTTGTGGAAACACATAGCCATTTTTTTATGTCAAAATGTTTCTTCAACCATGACCTTTTCATGTTTTAAGCATGCACTTCTCTGATGCTTACTTAAGCACATACAAATATATCAGGAAACACCCCCTTTTTTTAGGCCTCATGTATCAATTTGTATTCAATATCAGGCAGATTGTTTGGCACATCCTCGGCCTCAACCAATCAAACATCTCAGCCACAAAACAATCAAATATCTCCTCATCAACAAATCAAATATCTTGGCCTCAACTAATCAAATATCTAGCCTCAACCAATAAAATAGTTATGCCTCAACCAAGCAAACATCTCGGCCTCAACCAATCAAACATCTCAGCCTCAACCAATAAACATCTCAGCCTCAACCAATCAAACATCTCAGCCTCAACCAATCAAATAGTTAAGCCTTAACCAATCAAACATCTCAGCCTCAACCAATCAAATAGTTAAGCCTCAACCAATCAAACATATCAGCCTCAACCAATCAAATAGTTATGCCTCAACCAATCAAACATCTCGGCATCAACCAATCAAACATCTCAGCCTCAACCAATCAAACATCTCAGCCTCAGTCAATCAAATATTTCAGTCTCAACCAATCAAATATCTCAGCCTCAACCAATCAAACATCTCAACCTCAACCAATCAAACGTCTCGGCCTCAACCAATCAGATATTTCAGCCTCATCCAATCAAATATCTAAGCCTCGACCAATCAAATAGTTAAGCCTCAACCAATCAAACATCTCGGCCTCAACCAATCAAATAGTTAAGCCTCAACCAATCAAACATCTCAGCATCAACCAATCAAATATCTCGGCCTCAACCAATCAAACATCTCAGCCTCAATCAATCAAATATTTCAGCCTCAACCAATCAAACATCTCTGCCTCAACCAATCAAACATCTCAACCAATGAATCGTCTCAGCCTCAACTAATGAAATATCTCTGCTTCAACCAATCAAATATCTCGGCCTCATCCAATCAAACATCTCAACCAATGAATCGTCTCAGCCTCAACCAATGAAATATCTCTGCTTCAACCAATCAAATATCTCGGCCTCATCCAATCAAACGTCTCGGCCTCGACCAATCAAACATCATTCTCAACCAATCAAACATCTCAGCCTCAACCAAGCAGGTAGCTCCGCATCAACCAATCAAACATCTTTAATTCAAGCATGAGAATGGAGTACCTGCTCAGACATTTCAATATGTAAGCACCGTCCCTCTATACATTATCCCCCGTTACATGAAACAATTAACTCTTTCAACACTACAGACCTCTATAGCGGTGCATGCAAACAATGTAGATCCAGATGATCCGGCTCATGATGAGCTGTCTCATGATGAGCCGTCTCATCAGGATCTCCACTATTTGCAAGTAATTTTAATATTTTAAGAAGAAATGAACACCCACTTTTATAAATGGGCTAGTATGAAAATCATTTTGTAACAATTTCGTTGGTCGGAAAATAACATGTCACAGTCCATTCTAGTTATTTAGGGTTGATGCACAGTGTTGTGTTTGCCTTGCAGAAAGAAGCCCTGGGAGCCCTCGCCCATACAGGCGCCCATTTAGATCTGTCTGCCTTCTCGTCCTGGGAGGTTAGTATATAGCTACACACTATACCCGTTAGGGTTTTCAATAGTGACCCTTGTGGCATTTTGCACAGCTGAAATTTGCTGCACAGGGGTCAAATTTGCTATATAAAACCTACTAAATTTGTATTTTGCACATAAATCGGGCTTTATTTGCCATTAATCCTGGAGGCTTATGAAATCACTGCCTGTCTGGGCACATCTGGGGGCCGTTTCACTAAACTTCTTAAGACTAAAATGTTTGTAAGCGCAAATTTAGAATCGTCTGCAAATTTCAATTGATAGATTTACATTTATTGAGCATAGGCTGCATATGCAGCCTATGCTCAATAAATGTAAATCCAACAATTATTTACAAGAAAACAGTGTTAATGTGAAATTTACAGACTATCATAATTTTGCACTTACGAACATTTTAGTCGTAGGAAGTTTAGTGAAACGGCCCCCAGGGTCGGCAACTTTACTATTTTTACGAAAATCATATTCCAGAGTGAAAGCCAGTAGTAGCAAAATGTACTGTATATGTAATCGTTGAAATATAACTGCTAGACCTGGATCATAAAACTGCTATTGAGAAATGTATATTTCCAGGAGTTGGCATCCCTTGGCTTGGATCGTCTCAAGTCAGCTCTGATGGCCCTGGGGTTAAAGTGTGGAGGGTAAGTCTTCCATGATTCATCTACCATGTCGTCTTTACGTATACATAGCCACACTATTTTCACTATTTACTCTTCTGCAAAAACTTAGTACAATTATTGTTTATCCAGATCAACCTGCACTAATAGGATCTGACGATTCTAATAAAAATCCACGTGTAAACATTTTTGTCGCGCCCGCTTGTGGACAGCGTGATATAGTCGGCATATTGGCATACGTACATCCGTCCTTCAGTACGGGTTAAAGTTTTTCAGTATACTATCAAAGCTTCGGCGGGCGTGACATGCGGGTCGAGGCCATCTAGTTGTAAAACACTAGTAAGTCGAGTAGGTAATAAGGGCTTTTCCAGAATTTTTGGTATGGTGGTGTTGGACGGCACCTGATTTAAATTTGAATGGGTGGTGGGGTGTTCCAACAAATGAATTTTGTGCATGGTGGGGTTTTCCAAAAATTGAATTGTGTGCATCGTGGGTCTATCTTCCTAGGGTGAAATAAATCAAGGTGGCTATTTAGCAGGTGAAATAAATAAAATAAATATGGGGGTCAGAATAAATAAATAAAAAAAGGTAGTTTTCGTCGTATTTGCTTTAAATCGTCCCCGGGTCCGAGTTGACGTAGGCCGACTTGAGGGTATCTTTTTTCGGAATTACGGTGGTTTCGCTTTCGCTACCTGCGTGTTCGCTATCTGTACATTTCGCACCTCATACACGTTCGTGGGTACCGAAACCTCCTTAGGGAAAGGTGCGAAACCTCTAGGCGAGAAACTGCAGGGTAGCGAATCTTTCTGTTTGCGCAAGCGCACTATCGTCAAAGCAGCCAATGTACAAAAAGTGGACGTGCCGCGAGGTGGCGAATTGCGGCGAATCACTGTTACTACTTCAGGCCCGTAGCAAGGGGGTGGGGAGGGCGGATCGGAGCGGTCGGAACGCCCCCCCCCCCCCCCCCCCCCCCCCCCCCCCCCCCCCCCCCCCCCCCCCCCCCCCCCCCCCCCCCACCCCCCCCCCCCCCCCCCCCCCCCCCCCCGCCCAGCCTCGAGTTCACTTTTTAGACCCCCCTAGATACCTCAGGCCCCTTGGGCCTTCGAAACGACCCCCCCCCCCCCCCCCCTTCAAACAGGTCTGGCTACGGGCCTATACTTTGTACATCGACACAATGACTCGGCAATATGCGACGAATCACAGTGTTACTACTTTGTACATCAACAAAATGACTCGGCAATATGTGACGAATCACTGTGTTACTACTTTGTACATCGACACAATGACTCGGCAATATGTGACGAATCACTGTGTTACTACTTTGTACATCAACAAAATGACTCGGCAATATGTGACGAATCACTGTGTTACTACTTTGTACATCGACACAATGACTCGGCAATATGTGACGAATCACTGTGTTATTACTTTGTACATCAACAAAATGACTCGGCAATATGTGACGAATCACTGTGTTATTACTTTGTACATCGACACAATGACTCGGCAATATGTGACGAATCACTGTGTTACTACTTTGTACATCAACAAAATGACTCGGCAATATGTGACGAATCACTGTGTTATTACTTTGTACATCAACAAAATGACTCGGCAATATGTGACGAATCACTGTGTTATTACTCAACAAAATGACTCGGCAATATGTGACGAATCACTGTGTTATTACTTTGTACATCAACAAAATGACTCGGCAATATGTGACGAATCACTGTGTTACTACTTTGTACATCAACAAAATGACTCGGCAATATGTGACGAATCACTGTGTTACTACTTTGTACATCATGTGATTGAATGGAGTTGACCGTACATTCCATCACGACATTTCATTTTGTTTACTCGCCGCGAACGAACGTAAATTTTACTCCTCGGACCGGGGACGATATAAATCAAATAACGACGAAAACTTTTGAGTTGGTCGAAGCATATAATCAACGAATAATAACGGGACCGATGCGATTTCTAATTACCTCGCACTTTCCATTTACCGATATATTGGCAATATACATGTATTTAAAATAATTTTGATAATAAATAATTATGGGGGTTGGGGGTCAAAGAAATAATTCAATTGTATGGGTGGTGGGGGCAATACAATAATTAATACATATGGGTGGTGTGGCAAGGGAAAATTAATAATTATGGGGGTTGGGGCAAACAAAAACAATTAAATTGTGTGGGTGGTGGGGTGAAGCAATAATTCAAAAGTGTGGGTGGTGGGGTATGAAAATAATTTGTTTGTATGGGTGGTGGGTAAAAAAAAACTGCCTTCCAACCCCCCCATACCATTAATTCTGGAAAAGCTCTAAGCCATTTACTGCAGTATATTTAATTGTATCGGAATGCACTGTAAATATGGACTCCAACTGACAAGAGAGACCTTAATATGACATTTGTAACAATTTTACATAATCCTCCTTCACACTCTCACAATCAGATTTAAGATCAACTAGGATATATAATGACTATTTGGAGAACAGCATAGACCCTGATCAGCATGCGCGTATGTGCAGGCTGATCAGTGGCTCTATTGGTTGTGAACATCACAATTTCCATTTGATCAGTCCGAGGCCCATAAGACCCACAATGTAGACATTCTCCACATGCTTGTATTGGCAGGACTCTGGAAGAGCGAGCCATGAGACTGTTCAGCACCAAGGGGAAGAATCTGGAGGACTTGGACCCAGCCATGTTTGCTAAATCAAAGCCAGGCCGTGCAGGCAAAACCAGGTTTGAACAAATGTTTACTTGGACTCTTCCACCCCTAGTGATCTGTCGTAGATGTTTCCATGTTAGTTTCAGGATGTTTTGTCAAACAAGGATAGTGGTAATTTTGTAAAAGTAAGTAAATATTTGCATATAATTCCAGCACAAAAATATTTACACAATTCTCTAACATTTGATTGGTCCATAGCAGGTCTCTGTCCAAAATTTATATCCCAGTAAACTCCCACGCCAAACTACTTTCCATAACCGTGAGGCGCAGTTAAAATAATCCTTAAGAAAACGGAAAATAAACACATTTTCTAGATGAATTTATTTCAAATGCTGGATATTTTCCATTTATTCAACCAAGTGAGAAGATTATTGTGAAATACACTGCCGCTCCATTATAATGCGATGGTCGGGGTCCAAGATTTCAAATCGCGATCGGATTATAAAATTTCGGGACATGCACGGATACTGGTATCATCGCATTTCGGTTACCAACTATTGCGGGAATTCCATTAGCAACGGACCCATATAAAATCATGTTATTTGAACAGAAGTAGTTAAAGTAATTATTAATAATGACTATGACATACAAACTTGTATTAATGTATTAAACATATGAGTTATTTATATAATCATGCTTATTACGTTGTATAGTGCTCGTGATAGACAGACGCTTATTACAATGTATACTGCTCGCGATCAACAGGCGCTTAAAAGGATTAATTGATAATAAATAATGGTCACGTGTCCTGCCTATTCATGCGGACGATTAGCTGTTGATACGTGCATCTCAGGATGTGGGGTCACGTGATCTGTTGTTTACACTGCAACAGTCATATTGATGAATGAAATTTACGATTTACGTGAGACATCATGATTGCCGTGGGCTGCAGTGTAAACAATAGACCACATGATCCCATACCCAGATAATGCTGAATGTATTATTTCAGATTGCGCACAAACACCAGTCTATTTATAGAACGCTAAATATTACACCTGTCACAATTATGAAAAATCAATACACAATGTACTGGGAGTAAAATAGAGAAAGGCGACCGAACACGCAACCATTTATTAGCGACAATTATGTGTTAACACGGATATAGGTCTCATAACATTGACATTACTTGGTGACAAAAAGTGGTAGTTATCTTGTATTTAAATGTGGGAACTGGTTCAAGAACCTTCTAAACCCGGTATGACATGCGCGGTAGTTGTACTTTGATGACTGTCACAAACATCGTGTTTCTTCTTTTTTCTCTATTTTTTTAAATATTTTTTTGGGATCCACGAGAGACCCGCGTTATAATGGAGATCGCGCTATACGCGATCGCGTTATAATGGAGCTGCAGTGTATTGCGAAAGTGATTGGGTCCTCTCACTAAAGAAAGATGAGCATAGCGATACAAGTTTGTTTAGCATAGAACCCGATCACGAGCGCATTATTACAAGTTTTTGCATGAAATAGACTTTCACACTGTGATGACACGGTGTAATAAAAACCATAATACACTACTGTCTTTTCCACGTTTTGCTGCCGACAAATTTTTGGCTCAACTCATTCCACCCTAGCGCCCTGATAACGCGTCGCTCTAGCAGTGCTCCGATTCCCGCGTGCCACGATATGGGATCGGTATTTATCTTATTCCAGTCACCGAGGGCCACAAATTTGAGGCTCGATAAAACTAGCTTTCACTCCCGCACGCCACGATGTCGTCGCATTTGATAGGTTGTTTCGAGCCGCAATATCTGGGATTCCTGCCTGTCAGCCAATCAGATTTCGCGTTATATATACCATAGAATGATTTTGTAAACAAAGGGCGCTTGAATTGAACGAATTATCCCACGTGTTTAGAAGTTATTTACAGTTAAAGTGCATCAAACATTGGTAAATTATGGCAAATCGACGACTTGATCTCGATCAAGTTTCTGTGAATGTGTTACCTTATAATGGATGTTACAAAAATAGTGTAATTATAAAGAAACTGGTGTTTATAACAATATTTGTGAACATAGTTAAGTGGATTATTTGTCAGGAAATGGATTTGGAATTAATGTGTACATGATGTATACATGTACTGTACGTACAAAATCATTTATCAAGTAAGTCAATCTTAATTATCCGCATGCAAAATCAGTGCTCAAGATGCACAGCGTATTTGGATAGTGTGTAAAAACATGGTAAATTCTAAATAAAAAATTGCAGATTGTCGGTTTTATGGAGAAATATGTAAAATGTCAATATGCTGCTTATCTGATACCCTGCAGCACTGTTTTCTTCATATTTCATCATGACACATGTACATTGGGAGTTCTTTAGAACAGTTTCATAAACATGATAAGGCCTTTCTAAAAATGTGCAGATTGTATGTTTTATGGAGATATATGAAACTGTAGTCAATATAGGCTGCTTATCTGGTGCCCCGCACCACAGTTTTCAATATATTAACCAGTAAATTGAAAGTTCTTTCGGATCGTCTCATAAGACAATTCAAAAAATAATTCTAACAGGACTCCACAGCTTGTATGTTTTATGTAAATATGCTGCTTATCTGGTGCAAATGGAACAAGTATTGACTTATTTATGACAAAAATAATACCATTGTTTAGCAAATTTTTAATTCTACATGTGTGCAGAATTTCATGTTTATTGATATTTATTCATAGGAATTATAAGCTATTGTTGTAACACACCTAGTTGTTGAGTTTCACACTTGAATTATTTTCTCAATACGTCCCAGGGATACAGGGCTGATAAGCCCACTGCTGCTGCTAGGAGGTAGCCTAGCAGATACCTGTAGGATGGAATTGGCTAGCAGGGGCTAGGGTGGAATGAGTTAAGCACATTAAATCTAAAAAATATTTAATTGTAGGTACTTTTTAATCGATAACAAAAAAGTCACCCTCCCCAAAAATAATTATTTGATGAAATTCCATCAAATATTGATTTTCTTGCGAAAAAAACGATTTCCCTATGGGAATTTAACATGAGGGCTAAAAAATAGATTTTTTTAAAATATTTTTTTTTATTTGTGGACCGATTTTAAAAATCTAACTTGTTTTCTTAGTTATATCATTTTCAAGCTATCTCGCCAGGTTTCGGAGTCAATTTCCAAAATGTTTTGTTTTTTGATAAAACAAAATGTTTTGTAAATTGACTATTCTTGTTAAATTCCTATAGGAAGATCGTTTTTTCGCAATAAAATCAATATTTGATGGAATTTCATTAAATAATTTTTTTTGGGGAGGGTGACTTTTTTGTTATTGATGAAAAAGTATTTGCTTTTAAATGTTTTTTAAATTTAATGTGTTTAATGGCCAAATGTTCGTCGGCAGCAAAATGTGGAACAGACAGTAGTGTAATAAATATGCAAATGAGGCTGGTACAGAAAACACGCTAGGTGGTGTTTACAGCTTCAGCGTATTGTGCTGTGCTTATGCAATAAATAAAACATTTGTGTTGATTTAATATAAGATTTATTAAACTTGTTGACCGATTTCATAAGAAACTCGACATAGCCTCGTTTCTTATGAAATCAGTAAACTCGTTTAATAAATATATCAAAACATCACTCATGTAAGATCCTCCTCTATATAATCTGCTCGCCTGATTAAATAATAATTTTCTTGCAATTCATAGGTGATATTTTTTACAAACAAAGCAAATCAATCATAAACTATGGCCAAGAGTTGTGTGAATTAATTTCTGGAGGCCGGCCGTAGTAATGGTTGTATCCGAGAAACTCATTTCATTGGTTGAAAGACACAGATCATTGTGATTCCTGGTGTCATTTCTCCATATGAGACTAGCCATGCGATTTTGTACCTTCTGATAACTGCGTTATTTCATGAAATACATTTACAAAATTTAACAAATTTTCCATAAATGAAGTCAAATGTTGACAAAAAAATTCAGAGTACCTGCAGACTTCTGAAACAATTACGGAAATTATCCCATTTTTAGCCAGGTTTTTTGAAAAAAAAATCCAGGCTATTGGATTGGCGAAAGCCGGGCGGGCGGGCTGGCGGGCGGCGTCCACAATCACCAAACTTTCACAGCTTCATAATCAAGGGGTGCCCACCACATATCACTATCCAACATGTTACTTTTTTTTTAACTTGACCCATTTTTTCCGCGCAATCGACTTAGCCATTTTCAATGTTAAGTTTTCGCGTTTTCAATGTTAAGTTTTCGTGTTTAAGTCCATTTCTTTGGTATTGTACCACCTAGGACCACCAAACTTTCACAGCTTCATAATCAAGGGGTGCCCACCACATATCACTATCCAACATGTTACTTTTTTAGCCAGGTTTTTTGAAAAAAAATCCAGGCTATTGGATTGGCGAAAGCCGGGCGGCGGGCGGCGGGCGGCGGGCGGGCGGCGTCCACAATCAATGTTAAGTTTTCGTGTTTGAGTCCATTTCTTTGTTACTGTACCACCTAGGACCACCAAACTTTTCACAGCTTCATAATCAAGGGGTGCCCACCACATATCACTACCAACATGTTACTTTTTTTTAACTTCACCCATTTTTTCCGCGTAATCGACTTAGCCATTTTCAATGTTAAGTTTTCGCGTTTACAATGTTAAGTTTTCGTGTTTAAGTCAATTTCTTTCGTACTGTACCACCTAGGACCACCAAACTTTCACAGCTTCATAATCAAGGGGTACCCACCACATATCACTATCCAACATGTTACTTTTTTTTTTAACTTCACCCATTTTTTCCGCGCAGTCGACTTAGCCATTTTCAATGTTAAGTTTTCGCGTTTACAATGTTAAGTTTTCGTGTTTAAGTCAATTTCTTTGGTACTGTACCACCTAGGACCACCAAACTTTCACAGCTTCATAACCAAGGGGTGCCTACCACATACAACTATCCAACATGTGACCATTTTTTTTACCTTCACCTATTATTTCTACGTAATTGACTTAGCCATTTTCAACGTTAACTTTTTAACGTACGTCTGGTTAGAGTTTTTTGGTTAAAACTTTTTCGTTATACTATATCTCTGCAACTGCTTCGCCCATTACCTTGAAACTTCACATGGGTGTTTATCATCATCCATATTTTCATTCTAACCCGTGCGGCCCCTGTGCCCAATGTCAAGGTCAAATTACTTTGATTTTTTTTGTTAAAGTTTTTTCGTGTACTATATCTCTGCAACTGCTTCACCCAATACCTTGATACATTCACATGGGTGTTTATCATCATTGTCGCACCTGCTTGCTGAAAGCGCGATCCTGTGCCCAATGTCAAGGTCAAATTACTTTGAATCTTTTTCTTAAAGTTTTTTCGTGTACTATATCTCTGCAACTGCTTCACCCAATACCTTGATACTTCACATGGGTGTTTATCATCATTGTCGCACCTGCTTGCGGAAAGCGCGATCCTGTGCCCAATGTCAAGGTCAAATTACTTTGAATTTTTTTGTTGTTAAAGTTTTTTCGTGTACTATATCTCTGCAACTGCTTCACCCAATACCTTGATACTTCACATGGGTGCTTATCATCATTGTCGCACCTGCTTGCGGAAAGCGCGATCCTGTGCCCAATGTCAAGGTCAAATTACTTTGAATTTTTTTGTTAAAGTTTTTTCGTGTACTATATCTCTGCAACTGCTTCACCCAATACCTTGATACTTCACATGGGTGTTTATCATCATTGTCGCACCTGCTTGCTGAAAGCGCGATCCTGTGCCCAATGTCAAGGTCAAATTACTTTGAATCTTTTTCTTAAAGTTTTTTCGTGTACTATATCTCTGCAACTGCTTCACCCAATACCTTGATACTTCACATGGGTGTTTATCATCATTGTCGCACCTGCTTGCGGAAAGCGCGATCCTGTGCCCAATGTCAAGGTCAAATTACTTTGAATTTTTTTTGTTAAAGTTTTTTCGTGTACTATATCTCTGCAACTGCTTCACCCAATACCTTGATACTTTCACATGGGTGCTTATCATCATTGTCGCACCTGCTTGCGGAAAGCGCGATCCTGTGCCCAATGTCAAGGTCAAATTACTTTGAATTTTTTTGTTAAAGTTTTTTTCGTGTACTATATCTCTGCAACTGCTTCACCCAATACCTTGATACTTCACATGGGTGTTTATCATCATTGTTGCACCTGCTTGCGGAAAGCGCGATCCTGTGCCCAATGTCAAGGTCAAATTACTTTGAATTTTTTTGTTAAAGTTTTTTTCGTGTACTATATCTCTGCAACTGCTTCACCCAATACCTTGATACTTCACATGGGTGTTTTATCATCATTGTTGCACCTGCTTGCGGAAAGCGCGATCCTGTGCCCTATGTCAAGTTCAAATTACTTTGAATTTTTTTGTTAAAGTTTTTTCATGTACTATATCTCTGCAACTGCTTCACCCAATACCTTGATACTTCACATGGGTGTTTATCATCATTGTCGCACCTGCTTGCGGAAAGCGCGATCCTGTGCCCAATGTCAAGGTCAAATTACTTTGAATCTTTTTCTTAAAGTTTTTTCGTGTACTATATCTCTGCAACTGCTTCACCCAATACCTTGATACTTCACATGGGTGTTTATCATCATTGTCGCACCTGCTTGCGGAAAGCGCGATCCTGTGCCCAATGTCAAGGTCAAATTACTTTGAATCTTTTTCTTAAAGTTTTTTCGTGTACTATATCTCTGCAACTGCTTCACCCAATACCTTGATACTTCACATGGGTGTTTATCATCATTGTCGCACCTGCTTGCGGAAAGCGCGATCCTGTGCCCAATGTGAAGGTCAAATTACTTTGAATTTTTTTGTTAAAGTTGTTTTTTCGTGTACTATATCTCTGCAACTGCTTCACCCAATACCTTGATACTTCACATGGGTGTTTATCATCATTGTTGCACCTGCTTGCGGAAAGCGCGATCCTGTGCCCAATGTCAAGGTCAAATTACTTTGAATTTTTTGTTTTTTTGTTAAAGTTTTTTCGTGTACTATATCTCTGCAACTGCTTCACCCAATACCTTGATACTTCACATGGGTGTTTATCATCATTGTTGCACCTGCTTGCGGAAAGCGCGATCCTGTGCCCTATGTCAAGTTCAAATTACTTTGAATTTATTTGTTAAAGTTTTTTCGTGTACTATATCTCTGCAACTGCTTCACCCAATACCTTGATACTTCACATGGGTGTTTATCATCATTGTCACACCTGCTTGCGGAAAGCGCGATATCGTCAGCATTTTGGCATACGTCCGTCCGTTCGTCCGTACGTCCGGTTAAAGTTTTTTGGTTAAAGTTTTTCCATCTACTATATCTATTTTTTTAGTGTCCATGCCTCGCCCCAAGGGGCGACATGCAGGCCACGGCCATCTAGTCTACAAAAAGTGTGTATAATTATGTTATCCAAGTGTCTATGCTTGGAAAAAACCTGGCCTTCGTGGCTTTGCCTCGTTTCTTGTTTTTAACTTGACCCATTTTTTCCGCGCAGTCGACTTAGCCATTTCAATGTTAACTTTTCGCGTTTACAATGTTAAGTTTTCGTGTTTAAGTCCATTTCTTTGGTACTGTACCACACGTCGGCATTTTGGCATACGTCCGTCCTTCCGTACGTCCGTGTGTCCGGTTAAAGTTTTTTCGTTAAAGTTTTTCCATCTACTATATCTATTTTTTTAGTGTCCATGCCTCGCCCCAAGGTGTGACATGCAGGCCACGGCCATCTAGTCTACAAAAAGTGGGTATAATTATGTTATCCAAGTGTCCATGCTTGGAAAAAACCTGGCCTTCGTGGCTTTGCCTCGTTTCTTGTTTTTAACTTGACCCATTTTTTCCGCGCAGTCGACTTAGCCATTTTCAATGTTAACTTTTTGCGTTTACAATGTTAAGTTTTCATGTTTAAGTCCATTTCTTTGGTACTGTACCACCTAGGACCACCAAACTTTCACAGCTTCATAACCAAGGGGTGCCTACCACATACAACTATCCAATATGTGACCATTTATTTACCTTCACCTATTATTTCTACGTAATTGACTTAGCCATTTTCAACGTTAACTTTTTAACGTACGTCTGGTTAAATTTTTTGGTTAAAACTTTTTTGTTATACTATATCTCTGCAACTGCTTCGCCCATTACCTTGAAACTTCATATGGGTGTTTATCATCGTCCATATTTTCACTCTAACCCCCAACCGTGCAGCCCCTGTGCGCAATGTCAAGGTCAAATTACTTTGAATTTATTTGTTAAAGTTTTTTCGTGTACTATATCTCTGCAACTGCTTCACCCATTACCTTGATACTTCACATGGGTGTTTATCATCATTGTCGCACCCGCTTGCAGAAAGCGCGATATCGTCGGCATTTTGGCATACATCCGTCCGTCCGTACGTCCGTGTGTCCGGTTAAAGTTTTTTCGTTAAAGTTTTTCCATCTACTATATCTATTTTTTTAGTGTCCATGCCTCACCCCAAGGCGCGACATGCAGGCCACGGCCATCTAGTCTACAAAAAGTTGGTATAATTATGTTATCCAAGTGTCCATGCTTGAAAAAAACCTGGCCTTCGTGGCTTTGCCTCGTTTCTTGTCTATAAATATATTTCATGAAATATCACAGATGTCCATAGTTACAAAATTACATGGCGTGTCTCGTATATGTTGTAAACTACTGCCGCTCTCCAGAAACAAGTGATGTAATTCACCGCTATTCATATCACCAGGGACACAGAGAAGCACCGGGAGATCGCCACGTTGGAGGCCCAGGTGTACCGGTTTGCGGAGATACTGAGCGAACAACGGGCGGCCACGCGGGAGAACGTCACGCGGAAACAGGCTCGTACTGGCGAGGAGCGGGAGGAATCAGACGATGAGGGAGGACAGGACGACAGCGACAACGATGATGATGATGTCCCGTACAATCCCAAAAACCTCCCACTCGGCTGGGACGGAAAGGTCGGTGTTTAGCCCTTCCAACCCTGAATAACTGGAATGGACTGTGATATGTTAATTTAAGGCCCAATCCAATCGTCACAAAACGATTTTCAGACTAGTCCATTTATAAGAAGGATTTTCATACTCGGTCTCGGCCAATCAAACTGACTGATTTTGAGTACGAATTTGGAGAGCATGCACAGGAAGTTTTAGAATCACAGGCCCTCGACTCCTGATTTTGGTGATTTGTGTTCAATCATCTCTTAGGTCAGGAATCGGTAAATAGCCCGACTGAGTTATAATTATTTTCAGAGAGCTGATCTTTTACAATGTACCAGTCATACATTCCAATTTTGTCTTTCTTTGTCATGCAAATGTTATTGTTTGAAAAGTCCAAGCTAACGTATATTTTTTTACCAGTATATTAGAAAATTATACACCATATCTTCACTATGTACGAGATGTGTGTTTCAAGTGCAATTATCCAATCATTACTGATGATGGCCTGGGTGACCCATAGCTGTTTGATGTGTTTTCAGGCAGTTGGTTTATTGATGTTTTGTATAATTGTTTGAAAATACTTGGATGAGCCGTGGCCTAATATGGCATTGGACTTCAATACCGAAGGTTGTGAGTTCAATCCTCACCCTAGGCGTGAACAATATTGACACAGTATTACCATCCTACTGGTCTGTTGCATGAGACAGTGAACTGTGGTCCCGTCTCTACATGACCTGAGATGTTGCTGAGACATTAAACCCATTCACTTTCACTTTCCACTATGATATATGACACATAGCTATCGTAAGGGATTTCAGTCAATTGGTTATTAACCCTTAGACCGCTACTCACAACAATTGTCGTCTGCTGTTGCTTTTATATCTTGCCTTATTTCTCAATAAAAACATGGTTTGACAGCACTTCAGAATCATTTCCAACGGAAATGATTCTGAAGTGCTGTCAAAGCATGTTGTAAATTATTCTAAAGTGCTGTCAAAGCATGTTTTGATGATAAAAATGGAAAATAGAAAATAAACAGCAGACGACAAAAAAAATAAGATAGCGGTGTAAGGGTTAAATGATATTTTGTACACTTGTTAACTTGACCATGTTAACATTGACATTCTGCAATGACATGTATTATTATCTTTTCCTTTCAGCCTATACCTTATTGGCTGTACAAGCTGCATGGTTTAAATATCAGCTACACGTGTGAAATATGCGGAAACGTCACTTACAAGGGTCCAAAGGCTTTCCAGAGACATTTTGCTGTAAGTTCTTTCAACTTTTCACTCATGAATATCTGATGTTGACTGTTCCATTGTAATGTTTGGAATATTTGACTCTTCCTTTGATCAGTAGCCTATTTCACCAACATTGCAAAGTCTACTTTTCTAGCAAAGTATACTTTGAGGGAGTAATAATTTATTTTTCCCGAATTGCTTTATTTCATATAGAACTAACAACTGCGCATATTTGATGATTAAAAGTATGCAGAATTATTATACTGAATTTATTACATTATCACAGCCATTTTGGCTGTGATAATGTAATAAATTCAGTGTAATAAAAAATAATAAATTTCTCCCTCAAAGTATACTTTGCTACTTTGCAATGTTGGTGAAATAGGCTACTGGAAAGGGAATTTTCCTTTAAAACCTGAAATGTATCGTGAAATCTGCATATTCTGATGCATTTAATGCTTGGACTGTGTGTGTTTCCGTGGGTTCAGTTTAGAAGTTTGCCGGAGTTTCTCCAATCTGCCACCGGGGGCAATAGTGTGCCGACAGGCCACATTTTCTTATTTATAATAATTTCATTTCCACTGTATTGGATGAATAGTCTGCAATTGTTTGAACATTTTGTTTTGTTTGTGTAAGTTTTAATAATTTGCGATAGTCGACACATTGGTGTACATACGTACATGGTTTTGGTTAAAAAAAATTCGGTACACTATCAAAGCCTCGACGGGCGCGACATGCGGGCCGTGGCCATCTATAGTCTGTTTCACGAAACCTGCCCAAATTTTATGGCTATATAAACAATGCAAAAACAATTTTTTTTTTGATAATATTAAATTATAGCAAAATTTAAGAATGAGCCTACTTTTTATTTTGTGAAATTTGGTCAAATATTGATTTTATTGCGAAAAAACAATTTCCCCATGTTAAATCCCTATAGACATCTTCACGGAAGTCTATGGGGATTTAACATGGGGAAATATTTTAGAATTTCAGAAATACTGGACCGATTTTTAAAATTTAACTTTTGTTTTCTTAGATCATTTCCAAGCCATCTAGCCAGGTTTCGGAGTCAATTTCCAATTTTTATAGTTTTTTGACTCCTCCCACACGTGGCCATCTAGTTATTAAACTTATTGAATAGTTGTTATATAGACATTTTGAAAAATATTTCAATGTCGAGGTATTTCCCTTTTATGAATGCATGTAATTGTATCCAGGTATCAAGCGTAATGTAGTAATGCATCTTCATTACCTTCACAGGAATGGCGACATGCCCACGGTATGAGGTGTCTCGGTATTCCAAACACAGCTCACTTCGCAAATGTCACATCTATAGAAGACGCTCTAGCACGTGAGTATATATGAAATAGGTTATTCTTCCCAATATGTCAACGTTTCTGAACATGTATTGGTAATCTCAGTTTTCGCTATCAAGCAGTTTGACTGGCCGAGTCTGAGCTGTATAATTTATCCTTAAATTTGAAAATTTCTCCCTCAAAATGCAATGTTGGTGAAATATGCTAGAGGTCATACAATCATACATATCCTCTCAATCTTAGACTGGATTATGTGTGTGTATATACAGGATAATCACTCACCTGTGTCTTTTTATTGCAGTATGGCAGAAACTGAAACAGCACAAGGAAACAGAAAGGTGGAAGCCAGAATTAGAGGTCAGTTATTTTGTTGGTTAATTGAACAAATCTCTGGCCGTGACTGGAGAAATGGGGCTTATGGGTTTTGCGACCAATGCAGATCCAGATCAGCCACTGATCGTCATTGCATCATTGAAACACCCGCCATGCTTCTAACAAGCAATATAGATTGCTATCAGGCTATAGAAGTGTGCTATTTGATCAGGAGCTAGACTGGTCACAAATCCCATAAACCCCATTTCTCCAGTCACAAACAAATAATGCCAACCGATAACAAATTGATGTACCTGACGTCACTGTATAAATGATGTATTGTAAACAAATTTCATTGTATAAAATGTTGACAGGCTTCGCTGGGAAATGGTGGTAATTTGCTGGTGAGCATCGCAATTTATATGCGTGGAGGATGTACCTCTCAAAAACAAATTTCTAAATATTTTGCCCTTGACCTTGAGCACAGATGTCAAATGGGTGGGCTATATAATGAAATTATGGATGATGACAAATAAGCATATGCAAATTTCAAGTCAATCTGTCCTTACAATTTTGGAAATAGTAGTTACCATAAATCTGTAATGCAAATCTCGGACAGTCCGATACGTGGACAGACAGATAACAGATGTAGAGACATGTTGGCGACTAAACCTTGGATCCACTTTGCTTACATAGTTTGCTGTTTTCCATGTTGCAGGAGGAGTTTGAAGATTCGCTGGGCAATGTGGTCACCAAGAAAACGTATGAAGACATGATGCGACAGGGACTTCTCTAGTACCTGTGTACTGGTCGTTTTGACTTCATGGGGCTGCTTGTGTTGGGTGCAATGGCAAACTTGGAACTATGGAGGGTTTGACTAGTGTAGCTCCTGATCCACTAGCACACACTATAAAACAAATTCTGATTTCAAACTTCATTGACTACAAACACATTTGGCTCATTATACCCCCACAAACAAAGTTTGTTGGGGGGTATATAGGAGTCAGCTTGTCGGTCGGTCGGTCGGTCGGTCGGTCTGTTGGAAATTCCTTTCCGCTCTATATCTTCTACACCGATGCATGGATTATCAAATGGCTTGGCACAAATGTTTCTCATGATGAGAAGGTGTGTCTCGATCAATAACCACGCACCTACGTCCAAGGTCAAGGTCACAGTTGAAGGTCAAAGGTCAAACCTATCGAAATTCCCTTCCGCTCTATCTTCTACACCGATGCATGGATTATCAAATGGCTTGGCACAAATGTTTCTCATGATGAGAAGTGTCGCGATCAATAACCACGCACCTACGTCCAAGGTCAAGGTCACAGTTGAAGGTCGAAGGTCAAACCTATCGAAATTCCCTTCCGCTCTATATTTTCTACACCGATGCATGGATTATCAAATGGCTTTGCACAAATGTTTCTCATGATGAGAAGGTGTGTCGCGATTAATAACCATGCACCTACGTCCAAGGTCAAGGTCACAGTTGAAGGTCAAAGGTCAAACCTATTGAAATTCCCTTCTGCTCTATATCTTCTACACCGATGCATGGATTATCAAATGGCTTGGCACAATCGTTTCTCATGATGAGAAGGTGTGTCGCGATCAATAACCACGCACCTACGTCCAAGGTCAGGGTCACAGTTGAAGGTCAAAGGTCAAACCTAGTGAAATTCCCTTCTGCTCTATATCTTCTACACCGATGCATGGATTATCAAATGGCTTGGCACAAATGTTTCTCATGATGAGAAGGTGTGTCGCAATCAATAACCACGCACCTACGTCCAAGGTTAAGGTCGCAGTTGAAGGTCAAAGGTCAAACCTATTGAAATTCCCTTCCGCTCTATATCTTCTACACCGATGCATGGATTATCACACTATGCCCAGGGTGAAGGTCACAGACTTGATGCGTAATGCTCGGCTAAATGGCTTATAATCAAAAATGCCTCGTTTTCTTTGGCTGCCAGTGGGGGTATTCGTGTGCCGACAGGCCACATTTCTAGTTATACTTATATGCGACTGTGACATGGAACTTCTTTGAAGAAGAAATGGTGGTGGTTGTGCCATTTATGGTTATTCTAGCTCCCAGTCTGCTAGTACATAGCGGCAGCTCAATATGTGCTGTTTGATCTGAGTCTACACTTGTCACAAGGAACAAAAGCACAATTTCTTCAGTCATAATTGCCAGGAGGAATAAAAACTTGAGCCAAGTGTGCATTATGTCTACATTTGCCATGTTTCTTCTGACAGCGTTCGCACAATTCTATTGAATACAAAGCTGGCATATTGTCTGGAGAAATGAGATATATATGTACAGGGGTCATACCAGTTATTCTGACAATCAGTTTATTGGAAAAATGAACATACCTGTTAATTAAGCGCATTCTTTTGATCCGATATTGCACGCAGATGCTTGCTGTTTCCATGCCAGTGTGAAGAATATATCGCCATGGTAAACATTTTAGTAAAATGTGCTGAAAACATTCCCCAACTCTGTCCACAAGTTGTTTACAACGTCAAAAGTCGCGCTCGGGCTCAATCGAGTGCACCCATTATGTCGTTGCAGAGCTGTTCTACAAATACAATAAATTCTATAACTACGGTGTTTTCCAAGAAGCGACTCACGATTGTTTTTTCTGCAGAACTACACAATGCTGTTTACACTGGTTTACATGCGATAAAATTACGATTTCAAGCCGAGAATATAAGTTACAAGACGATTATACGTTTGTCCGGATAACTGATTGTCGTCCGGATAACTGATTGTCGATGTTAATTTTGGGGCAATCTTACGACTGATGAACTGAATTTTAAGTGAGAAAGATGGCACATTTTGCTAAATTGTTTACATGCGTTGAGAAAGCAAGAACCGAGGATTGTTCTGTGAAAATGTTATGCTATATTAAGAAGGAAATTGTAAAAAAAAACTAAAGAAATTGTAAAAAAAAACTGCCAATTTTGTCCGATAATCTGGAGGATCCCTGTGCTCCAATATGATGCAACTGATATAAAGGCTACAGTATGTTACCATTGTGCATCTGCAAGCTAAACAGTGGCTACACATCTGACATTTGATCACTGAAGCAATTTCAATGCCAGCAATAAAACCACATGTTTAATTATGTCTGTGACTGGAGAAATGGCGCTTTAGGATTATGCAACCAGTGCAGCCCCAGATCAGCCTGCGCATTCGCGCAGTCTGATCAGGGCCTGCACTGTTTGCTATTCAGTCAATGAAACACCTGTAATGCTTCTAATTTATAGTTTTGATCCTCATAGGGCTTTAAGAGTGCGCTAGAAGAACAGAATATCCACAAATGCCATAGGCCCCATTTCTCCAGTCACGGCCACAAGTATGTTTTAACCGAGTATGTGTATGTGACCAGGATCTACACTGTTTGAGAATGTTCCATGTTCAGTTTTTGCCACACGGCGACAAAAATACGAGTTGTTTTTAACACTTAATACTGATGACTAAAATTCAGTGTTAATGCATATGAGAAGGAATAGGATTGCAGTCTGGTCTGCACTGGTCGTACAGGAGATAAACCCAGTTTTGTGAAAGCATGGATCACATCCAAGTTGAGGGTGGAACCTTGTAGGACTACAGTGGCAGTTGACCAGTAGCCGATTTCACCAACATTGCAAAGTATACTTATCTAGCAAAGTATACTTTGAGGGAGAAATTTTCAATTTTATGATAAATTTATTAATTTTTATTATACTGAATTTATTACATTATCACAGCCAATTTGGCTGTGATAATGTAATAAATTCAGTATAATAATTCTGCATACTTTTAATCATCAAATATATGCAGTGATTAGTTCTGTATGAAATAATGCATTTCGGGAAAAATAAATGATTGCTTCCTCAAAGTATACTTTGCTAGAAAAGTATACTTTGCAATGTTGATGAAATAGACTACTGGATCTAAACTGGTTGAAAAACATGTTCATCCACATCATATATAGTGAAAGTCATGATCATGCTGTAATTGTGTAATAAACTAGTTACACCTACATTTATTTGTTTCCCTTGTGTGTTGTTAAACAAACAGTATACATGTTTCTTGGTCACTAGGCGATCGCCGAGGAGTCTCAGAAAGTAGATAACGGTCACCAGAATAATTCAAAATTAACACGTACATCGATGTTATACTAGTGAAAAGTAAGATTGACTGCACAAAATTTTTACAAAAAATGTACCATGATAATAAAAGGCAAAAAAAGGCTTGTTTCGAGCCATCTCGTCTGGATCTACATCATTTGCAAACATTGGCATAGAAGTCTGCAGTGTTGAAAGGGTTAAGGTTATATAAAACTGGAATACAAACCCTATAATGGTAGCTAGAATAAAGACGTCCGACGCAATATTTAGCTATAATTCCAGCACAATTCCCTAACATTTGATTGGCCCGTAGCAAGTCTCTGTCCAAAATTTATATCCCAGTAAACTACTACGCCAAACTTCTTTCCGTAACCGTGATGCGCAGTTAAATAATTCTTAAGAAAACGGAAAATAAACACATTTTATTGATGAATTTATTTCAAATGCTGGAATTATAAGGAATGAATGGCCTTTTTTGTGGAATTTATCGGGGATATAAACTTGGAAAAGTCGCGGGAATACTGGACGAGGCCTTCCGGCCTTCGTCCAGTATTCCCGCGACTTTTCCAAGTTTATACCCCGATAAATTCCACAAAAAGGCCATTCATTCTTATAATAAACTACAATAGTGCTGACTGGGGCATTGATGTTGATCTGATGTAGGATAATGGAAGACGAAATTTGCAAATAATTAAAAATAAATAACTATTAATCAAAATTGTATGCACTTATTTTTATAGCAGAATACACATTGATTATCAAAGGTGGGAGTACAAAATACTCGCAGCAATGCGAAAATGCGCATTGATTTTCAAATTGGGTAGTGAAAATACTGTAATAAAATTGAAAATTTACTTGGTTGAGCTACAAAATTTGTTTTATTTTTTTATCATTGTTCCTTATTTAATAAGAAAATCAATAATACATTTGTAAAAGTAAAATATGCATTGAATTTTGAAATCTGCGGGTATAATACTCTTTACATATAAAACTTATCTGGAGCTATGTTAAGATTATGAAACTGCCAAAGTACAATATACTCTTGTTTTTGGGGCTTTTCTCGAGTCACTGAAGTGGAAAATTTAGGTAGGTCCAGATCAATGGAAGATTGTTTCATAGTAGTTTCTGATGGTGGCTGATAGTGGCTGCAGACTTCAGCAGTATTGATGATTGATTCTCGCCAAACACTTGCACCAGAGAAAATAATCAAATACATTTAAGGGCAAATGTTGACTGGAGAAATGGGGCTTATGGGTTTAACGACCAGTGTAGATCCAGTGTAAGGGCCGACCCGGCGCGCGCCCCCCTACAATTCGCCGAGTAAAGATTTTGTACAAGTTACAAGGCACGTTTCATGCCAAGTGCCATGTATTCCATGCAAAAATCATGTCTAAACATACTGTGACAGTGTCAATAGTTTTGCTCCAAAATGCGCCAGAACGCAGGAAATGCGATGTAGATTTGCAAAATGTTCCGGGTGGGAATGCCCCCGGACCCCCTAGCACTATCTCGACTATTTTGCAATACTTGACTATATTATCGAACGAGCATAGCTCGTAGCTCGTTCGATAATATAGTCAAGTATTGCAAACTAGTACGCCCCCCCCCCCAACCCGAAATCCTGGATCCGCGCCTGAGTAGTATGTGATGGCAAATGCACCACACTGGTTCATCGTGGTATGAATACAAGTATGTTGGTGACAGACCTGACTACAAATATTACAACACCTCGCGAGAATTATGTTGAGGTGTGCTATCGGTGCAGAATTAGTAAACATTATTTGTAAAGGTACATGCCCACTCAGTAGTCACAATATGTTCTTTATATCAGACATCATCTGGGACATTTTCTGGCAAAATAAACATTAATTCACCATTACACCGCGTATTGATTTGCGTTATTAATTTATACATTTTATAGCAGACGTAAATTTCCACAGTGATATCAGGGGCGATAACCGTGTTTCATTAAAATGTTAACGGACATTACTATTTATGCTCTTTATTTATTTTTATACGACCGTTTTTAAAAAACGGTACGTATTATGTTTTACCGCTGGGCGGGCGGGCTGCTGACAGAAAAAGTGCATAGTTCGTGTAAAAACTCCATTTTTTCTACATTTTTCTATACAATTCTATGTACGGTACAGAGTTTGTGTACACAACTCCTCCGAAACCGTTCAGTCGATCGATTTGAAACTATACACACGTCTTCTACACATATTGAAGATGTGCACCTTGGTGTTTTTATGCCGAAACATTATTTTTTAACAAAAATATCGCCTTTTTAACTTAGCCATTTTTTCTACATTTTTCTATACAATTCTATATACGGTACAGAGTTTGTGTACACAACTCCTCCGAAACCGCGTTCAGTCGATCGTTCTGAAACTATACACACGTCTTCTACACATATTGAAGATGTGCACCTTGGTGTTCCTATGCCGAAAAAATATTATTATTTTTTTTAAATATATCACCTTTTTAACTTAGCCATTTTTTCTACATTATTGTATCCAATTCCCTATCATTTCTACTTTACACTCTACTTTTCTATCTCTGCCTAAATTAGTATACATGTTTAGCGCAACGAGATGAAGAAGTAATGCTATAGACTTTCAAATTCTCATTAATGTTTCTTGCTTTGGTGACAGCTTCACATTTCTGCATCTTCGCTGTCTGGCCCATATTCGACGGGCGTATTTTGTGACTTGCGACACTCTTGTTTGATTTGCAATGATCATACTTTATAATTTGTCGAAAATATTATGTTTCAGGTGACGCAATTAACGAGTATAAATAATAAAAAATAGCATGTCTCATTAGCATATGAAAATAGCCTGATACCACCGCGGGTCACTATCAATAAAATATATATTACTAAATGATGATATCTGTATAGCGGGCACTCGTAATTATTAGAAATGGTGGAATAGTGACACAATTATACACTTGTTTAATTCCTATAAAGAACAGTTTGTGCCTACTGAGTGGACTGTTAAAGTTCCGAGTAGGACAATGTGACAGAAATATAATATACGTGTTTCCAGTTTAGGGCATGGAGTGGGAGGTGCTGCGGACCGCCAACTTGAAGGAGTCCAGAGTTGGCAGCATTTCAGTGCTTGCAGGCAATCTATTCCATTGTACTATGGCGAGAGGGAAGAATGAATATTTATAATGATCGCCAGTAGTGTGGATTTGTCTGAAGGCAAGAGGGTGCGTATGTTTGTTTGTTCTCATGGGGTGCGCAACGTATGACGGCATTTGTACAGCAACAAGTCCGTGTACGATTCGGTAAACAAGGCACATTCTGGCGTCCGATCTCCGATCTTCAAGTCAACGTCCACCAAGACCATTTTGCATACCCGTTAGGCTTGAATGAGGGGAGTATAGTCACTTAGAACTCAGCGTGGTATGACAATGGTTTTGTCTGACTGCAATGAAGATATAGAAACTTGATAACAACTTTATAGCGAAGAACAAAACGGCAATGTCATGTGAAGGCCACTTGTTGCGTAGTGACAGTGGTATAAATGTGATGCACGCACACCGTAGAGTGCAAAAACTGATCAATAACTGACCGGCGTCCATCGTATTAAATTGAATAACTGTGCTGCTTAAGTATGACGCTGACAGACGGACGAACAACACTATATCGTCATACACCCGGGGTTTTGTTTTTATTGGGCGTATTTAGGATAGTAACACTGAATTATATCGAGTAAATTAAAGTGACCAATTTAACTATGAAAGCTACAGGATTTACGGGGACGTACCGCAGAAAGAGACGCAGACAGTCATTGTCTTGTCCAGTTGCATATGTCGTCACATTCTTTTTGTAGCCATTTTGCATATCTGTTCATTAGTAAAACACATCCAGTTCAATTCCTGCACACGCTCCATGGCCATGTCATTAAAACCACAGATAATGCAACATAACTAGGTGTGTATATCAACTCAGATCTCAGCTGGAATCCGCACATCCAGAAGTCGGTCAACAATGCAAATAAGATGGGAGGCTTTCTACACGGAAACATCCAAGCTAGACATGAATGCAAACTGTGTATACACACACACATTTATACTGCCTCGGCTTGAATATTCTTCATCGGTATGGAGTCCAGCCACTAAGCAAAGCAGATATGATGTGATAACACAGTTAATTAGATCACGTTCGTCCGTATGTATGATCGATACTCTTCTCGTACATGCGGACGAACCGTTGTCTAACTGTGGCATAATCCGATTTCCACTTTACCACTCATATGGGTAACAAATAGCCCTACTAGACGTGTAAACGCTTGCATTTTCGAAAGAAAAATGTGTTCGTTACAGGAGGGAATTCATGGATATATAGAAATTGATAACGATATTCATGGATTATGAACACATGCATGCATGGACCTTACTATTTATTCGGCTACTACTGCCAACCTTTTACTATAATGATGGTGCTGCTTATATGAATATGATCTGAATGTATACGACGTATGGCCTTCCAGCACTTGCACGTCGGAAGAGAGTACTGTACAAGTGACCTTGCAGCGCGGTCTTGAAGCTCGGAGTTGAAGTGGCACACACTACATTGTTTTCCAAACGGTTTCAATATTTTGTTGTTGTTTTTTTAGGTGGGAGGAATGACTGTGCTGCTGTTTTAAATATTTTTTTTAATGTGCGACTAGCTGCACGTTTTCCGCTTTATATGCAATACGTTGCTCTATACCGCGCTATACCGTCAACAGTAACATCTTGTGGAATAAGGTTTCGCGCACTAAATTACTGCAATAATCTGAAGGGCGTTGGAGTTTGTACTTCGCTATATTGTAGTTGAGAGACAATTCTGCAATATGAGATAAAAAATATTATCATAAACTCACGTAATCAAGTTTGTAATAGCAGATGTATTAGGTCACCTCCTCACGAATGATTAATGGATGAACAACAGTCGCTGCAGGCCGGGTAATAATGTCAATTTATTCATGAACTACGTGTGTAGAGGTATATTTATGAATTATTATACTTACCTCATACGTATATCACTTGCGCGAAGTTTTTCAAGATACAATCAGTATAAAAGATGATTATTATGTAGTATTGATTCATTAGAAATGCAATGTATAAACTGGTTAGTGAAGTATTCTATCTAGGATGTGCAAAAGTCGTACGAGATTTAGTGAAGTGAAAAAAAAAAACGTTGTCATAACATCGTCGTGACTTAATTATGACGTCGCTGATCGACTGTTTTCATTCCAGTATGAGACAGACGGAGTCGACTACACTGCCTTTCAGGTAAATGATGGCTGGCACTACCGGATGAACCACCGCGCAGGCCAGACGGAACTGGACATCTACCGGCTGATTCCACTCCAGCGACGCGAGGCGGAGCTGGTCGACGTGAACGTCTGACATGGCGGAGGACATCCGGTGAGACGAACGGACGGGCTCGTCACGCCTCGACACTCGTCTATAGGAGGCATGGACGCAGTCTACACGACGTCCTTCCTCCACCGATGTGCCCATCTGTACTGTCCGTCGAATCCCGCCACCGCCGCACCGTCGCAGTGAGATACACCAGGTACAATTAATGGTGTTGGCTAATTCTGCTAGCCTAAGAGTTACTCCTAAGGCATTCCAAATTTTTTTAAATGTCATTAATATTCCCATATTCAGTCAAAATTCCTTGAGTATTCAACGAAGTTCAAATAAGCATGTGCATGTAAAATGTCTAAACGTTCTTACGTCAGTAAGTGATGTAAATTGTGCGATGTATGACATCACATGCGTGTTTACAACGTCACATTTTGTTCTGCTAATGCTGCGCATCTGGTAGTGTAAACAAAAATGGCGAACAGCATACTGGATCAGCATAGCATAATTGGCATTAAACTTGAAGCAGAACTATCCAGTGTCATCATGACAGGTATAGTTTCTTAATTGAACAGTTAATTTAGTAAATAAGACAGCTATTTCATCAGCAGGGTCTGATGATTTTATACATTTGGACTATATTCTGAATAACATTTTACCAAACTATATTGGAATGTGATCAAATTAATCAGCTTGCTCATTCCAAAATCCACATATTTAATTATGACGTACGCAAGGATAAATTTTACGTGAATTGCGCATTAGCCGATGCGCAGAATTAGCCGAAATGACAGTACCCAGAGAAAATTAAACGGCCCTTTTCAGGCAGGGCCAATATTTTGGCTGGCTTATATGATGCTCATAAAATATAATATCAAAGTAAATTAATGAACATGTATAACTAATGCTTATTTAATGTGCATCATACCGGTCACACCTCCACGTGGTGCCAACAGTAACAAAATTTCATATATTTTATATTATACCTATATGAAATCGTGGCTAACGTGACAGGATATATTGTACCCGAATAATATTAATTAAATACGTTACTTTTTTAATTGTTTGTCATCGTGTTACTTTTTTTTTCATTTGTTACAATATGCATAATTTTGCATACTCATGTACATTATATGGGCCGCGCTCTGTGAAAACCAGCCTTAATGACAACATTTTCGATTTTCACTTTTTTACATTTTCTGATGCGGACATCTTTCAAAAACAATGTTCTGAAAAGAAAATGCAATTATGTTTCATTGTTTTTGTTTTATCTCACTTTTTGTAGCACCGTGTGAATCACGCACGGAAAAAAACGTAACGTCATCGAGAAAATGACGTTATTGAAACGGCGACGTTTGTAGAATGCAACTCAACAGCCTACAGTACTTTGCTGATAAGTTACAGGCCCGTATGTATAGCGGTGTGTAAAATAATGCCACGGCAGCCTTTTAAGCGGGAAAAATTCCACTAATTAGACCCTCAAAATCACATTTCCTACATTCTAAAGTCACCGTCGGAGCATGGATTATGCTTACATTTAAATACATACCTCCCCCCCCCCCCCCCCCCCCCCACCCCCCCCCCCCCCCCGTGTACCGATGGAAGATATTGTTAGGGTTATTCTTTCTGCGGGATACCCGTCTCGATCCTGTATGGATTTACTGCCGGTACTGATTTATTTTTGTAAGTTTTCTTCAAATTTTATGTTCGCATTTATCAACCGTACTATGCAAATTCCTTCATACATTTGTTATTTTCATGACTGATGTCCGCGCGACAGCATACGCATTTATTTAGCAAACGGAATGCATAATTAGTTGCTAAATCGAAAGTGCTCAACATAACATTCAGAGCAAAATCATCCATTTATACTGTGTATTTTTTATATTTGTGTGGGTTTGAATTTTTTATAATGGGTTTACCATTTTAAAAAAAAAATATTTTCATAAACCTGCAATATGTATACATCAATGTCGGGAAAATGTGGAGATGTGAGGGAGGGAAAGGACTCGGAATGGGGGGGGGGGGGGGGGGGGCGCGAAACGCCACAGGAAAGTGTTGCGTGATAACATCCAGGGTATAACAAAGCCAGCTATCCGTCGTTTGGCTCGCCGAGGTGAATTGAATTTGAAGCCTGATCTACGAAGAGACCCGTGGTGTCCTCAAGGTTTTCCTCGAGAATGTAATCCGTGATGCAATCACTCACACCGAACACGCCAAGGGGAAGACTGTAACCGCCCTAATACACTAAATTTGACCCGATCACAAGATTTCGTTAGAATGAGGCCCCACACCCTGCGACATTTGTTTAGAAGCGTGTAATCTGCAAATCTGGAATGTGTGTGTATTTGCTTTCTATTATTTACACGCCTCCGACTAGAACAGCCCTTTGATTAAAAAAAAAACAAAGCACACAGACGTACAAGTAAATTGACAAAGTCGGACCTCTTAAATGTATAAATTGTTAAGACCTGTGCATCTGTGCAGTCTGATCAGTGACTGCAATGATTGCAAATATACTTGTAAAATTGCTATACATTCATATAACCATATTTACAAGTGGTCATTTTAAAGAATATTTACATTGCTATCAAACGGCAATCGTACGGCTGATTCAATGTGATATTTGTGTAAGGTACATATGTAAGTGGTAGCAGATACATATATTACAAATCGGTGGTCGCCAGACAGGATAAGTTTGTTTTCTTTGAGTATTCCGGTTTCACCCCAAAATAGAAACATACAGACGCCTCCGTCTACGCCCCTCAATTGTTCCCGCGTTTACTTGTAATTGTTGTATAACTAATTATAAATAAAGTTTAAAAGAAATATTCTCAATATGATTACATAATACTGATTTTGTGATGTGTTATCTAGAAAATACCGGTCGTGTGGTTATTTAGTTTAAAATGTCGGGGCACAAGTCGTCCATATATATTATAAAAATCATTTGTAATATGCCCATTTGTATAAAAAATAATCGACAAAATCACTACACTGTACGTGTTTCCTTGAAGGAAACCGAAAAAACAGACAACTTTCTGGACCACTATCATGACTATGAAAACAACTGTACAATTCTGCCACGCGTATCCAACATTAAAGTATTTGTGAGCCACAATTAGTAAAGCGTAAGGCTATAAATAAGACAACTTATTGCAATGACGCAACGATTGCAAGTGTCAAAATCCGACGTGACGTTGGTAAATTTAAGCGTAACTTTTCGACGTCATTTTCAGGCGTTCATGACGTTGTCATTAAGGCTGGTTTTCACAGAGCGCGGACCATATATATTTACAGGGGCGAAATGACACGAGGCACGGGGGGCGAACGGGATTATGGGCGAAACGACCTAGTACCCCTTACACAATCAAGTCCAGCTGCTGTCATGGCTGAACAGATGCTCGTCTCGGAAGAAAGTAAATCAACAGAAACAAGAACAATGGAGACTTCTGATGTGGAAGAAGAAATATTTGAAGTTGAAAGAATTATTGGAAAAACAAAGATAAAAGTAAAGAAGCCATAAAACATAGTAGTGTCTCGAATTTTCCCCCAACAAACTTTCGCAAACTTTTTTGAGAACTTTTGCCCTTTATCCACAGGTGTCAGGTTGAAGTCACAGGCACTTTGTGGTATGAACGAGAAAGCCTCTGTAAATAATACCCAATTGTATTCTGATAATATGAAATAGGCACTACCTATGACGGGCGACGTTATTATACAAAGGCGGATTCAGGGTGGGGGGGGGGGGGGGGGGACGGCCCGCGCGTCCCACCCCCCTAAAATTTGTCGAGTAAAGATTTTTTTACAAGTTACAAGGCACGTTTCTACGTTCGTGTTGTGAATTTATTTGGGTTTTTATTGCTCCAAAATGCGCCAGAACGCAGGAAATGCGATGTAGATTTCAAAAAAATTCCGGGGGGGGAATTGTCTTGCATTCCCCCCCAGACCCCCTAGCACGTTCGATAATATAGTCAAGTATTGCAAAATAGTTATGCCCCCCCCATAACCCGAAATCCTGGATCCACGCCTGGTATATGAAACTAAATTTACCAATGGCAATTGATAGCTTTACCATGATGTTAGTATGCTATAAACGGTACCGTAGTATATTGTAGTATTGCAGAGCTACTTCCCGCAACTACCACAGTGTTACAACTTCTCTATTATAATTAAATGGTGTCATTGTCGCACTTCTCTTATTTGAACCAGTGATACAATTTAGATATTTCCTTTTCATATAGTCCCTATTCTCATGGATCCGTGCCCCTAAGCACATGAAGTCATATTGTGTGTTATATTCTGATTAATTCCTGAAAATGTATACATCAACATAAAGTTCAAACACTTGACTATGCGTGCACATAAGGAATTCACGAAAATTGTTGTTTATGCAAGTCTTAGAGTCCCTAGTAATAATCCACCCAAGTTGCCTAATTGATCTTCAAGCTTCTAATCAGGTTCGTGCCCTGCAATATTTTGCACATTTGAGTGACATTCCTTGATCACTCGTACAATAAAGAAGTGTTGCTGCCTAGATGAATCAAATTTAAATATGGTGAAGTCCAGATTCACCAAGAAATCAACATATATCACATTTTCTTCATCATTTGCGAACAGACCCTCTTCAGATTAAGGAAGTATGTAGAAAAATCACAAAATAGGTGGTAAATCACAATTGTATGTAACTGTAACTTAAAAAACCGTGGGATACAACTTAAAATACCTTTTTAAAATAATTTTCAATTAACACTATTCTTAGAATATGCTTATTCACTTGTTTTCTAGGGACACGAATCAATGAGAAGGCATGAATCAATGAGAATTGGGGCTATAGTACATTAATAGCCTAGGCATAATGGAGCGCGTGGTCGAGCGGTCTGAGGCGGACTGCTGATCTTACGGTCGTGGGTTCGAGCCTCATCGGAGGCGTGCATTGTGTCCTTGAGCAAGACACTTTATCCACACTGCTTCAGTCCACCCAGCTGTAAATGGGTACCGGCTAAATACCGGGAACATCGATTGTATTTGATTGTATGTACATGAATAAAAATATGATCCACTGGTGATAAGCCTCAGTATTGAGGGTATACCAGTATACTGGCCAAAGCAAAGCATTATAGAAACTGTATTATTACATTTACGGTCATTTTAAGAAAAAATAACAAGGCTAAGAATCTTCAGTGATATTATTCCCAATTTTCGCACTCTCCGTCGTCATTGAGCACGACTGTCACTTCGAGAGTTATACACATTTTGCCCATTTTTGGTATGAATTGTGTTAAGTTTTCCATTTAATTTTGATTAACCTAGTGCTGTGTCAGATGTGTTTGTATCCTGGACTACAGCAACAGGTACACTAGACGTACACTTGCAATGCATACTTTGTTCTGGTCGTGTTCCTCAATTATCCCAGATCGCTTGACTATGTCTTGTATTTTTAAACTCGCATCAGCGAAGTTAAGTGCAGCGTGGCGGCTATAGAAATTCTCCAAGTGTGTCCTTCCAGTGATGCTATTATTTTGTCGAACCCTGGTGGTCTGTGAGCACATTTTGACTAATTTTATGCCACCGGGTTTTCTAAGAAACAGGTGGCATATAGTGTTTGGACCGTCTGTCTGTCTGTCCGTCTGTCACACTTTTCGGTTAACCACTTTGTCACAGTTTCTCAAATATGCTGCAGGTGGCATCCGCGTTCGACAGGCGCATTTCTTGTTTGTATTAGTTTTGTCCTTTTTACATACAGCCTTCACTTCAGCTGTTGGTAAGATGTACTTGTGTCATGGACTGTGAATACAGCACAGGCCGTGACACAACCGAACAGGCGCAATAAAACAGTTGCAATGCATACTTGTTTCTGTTAGTCATGTTCACAGAGTATCATGGACCGCTTGACTTTGTCTTGTAAACAAAATCACAACATGTGTGGTTTCTATCTAATGATATTGAGAGATATAGTGTGCGCCTATCTAATGATGTTGAAAGATAGAGAGAGAAATATTATGGTTTCTATCTAATGATGTTGAGAGAAGGTGGGTGGGGGTGCGAGGGAGAGATATATTGTGGTTCCTAGGTAATGATAGAGAAAGAGACACACAGAGAGACATAGAAAGACAGAGAGCGAGAGAGAGACAGACAGACATAAAGATAGAGAGAGAGAATGACAGAAAGAGAGAGGGACAGATTGGGAGAGAGAAGTCAGACAGAGAGAAGACAGACATACAGAGAGAGAGAGAGAGAGACACACACACACAGACAGAGACAGACATGGATGTGGGAGAGAGACAGAACTACAGAGATAAAGAGAGACACAGACAGAGACAGACATGGATGTGGGAGAGATAGAAAGAGAGACAGACAGACAGACAGAGACATGGGTGTGGGAGAGAGAAAGGTGTGTTAAAATAAATACGGCATAATGAAACTCCATTTCGTTGCAAATTGTTTTTCTTTTTTTTTCCATAAAATATTCCAATGCGCATTTAAGGCATTTGTACTCCGATCATTTAAACCGTACTCGGACGGCCTCGAGACAACGGACTCTCACAAAACAGTCAACTGATTTATATCATTTCTGCCGATTGCAGAAGTTAGACAAATGTTAGCCCTCCGCAACGATATATTCCCTGATGCGCTATGTCAACACGTTTTCGAGCTAGAGATTATTTTGTTCAACAAAATTCCGCATTCCGTAATACTTCGGTAACATTTTTCGGGCCTATACTGCTACATGTATATGACAGCACAAACATCTGCTTCAAACTACACTTTTACGTCGTCCGGGTCTGTTAAGAAACAGTTTGCATCGAAACAGCATTGTTTCCAATCGAACATTTGATCAAACCTACATTTATACCAGTCCAATGACTCGTGACAGACAATTCAATCGCACCAACATTTCTTGGGAAGCCATATTGTCTTAATTGTTGATGGGTTTTCCCGATGACGTCATCGCTAAGCGTTTGGTTATTTGAGATTCGTGGAGTGTCACGCGTAAGCGTCATGTTACACTGACTGGTTACCAGCCAGTCACCTGTTTCCCTTATAAGCGAAGCTATGAAACGGTACCAGCTGACGCGTCACCGGGAAAGTCAAAGAAATAAATGTGCCCGATGTCTTCTTACTAGAGACAAATGCAGAACTTTGTTGGAACAAAATAATCCATAGCTCGAAAATGCGTTGACATAGCGCATCGGAGAATACATCATTGCGGAGGGCTAACATTTGCCTAACTTGTGCAATAGGTGAACATGATATAAATCGGTTAATTGTTTCGTGGGAGTCCGTTGTCTCGAGGCCCGTCCAAGTATGGCCTATGAACAACATAGGAACCTTGGTAATGTGTATAACAGGGATTAAAAAAAAGTTTAACTTACTTTTTTTCACTTATTGATACTTTTATGTATATTTAATGTATTTATAGGCCTTGGTCTGTTACTTCAACCTGTGCCTTTATCCAGTTCGCCCCAGTCCTGACCCTGATTTCTACTCCGATTCTGGATCTGGGTTAATTGTTTTCACAAGACCAGCAATTAGTGATGCTATCTTTTCAGCGGTCTCTACAAAGAAAACGACCACAATTCTTCCCAATAAAATTAATTTATGGGATTTTACAGGTGGGCTAAAAGTATGTGACCTAATTTACAAATTGTCACATGGGTGGGTTACAGAATTAAAATATGGATGATTACCAATAAGTATATTAAGTTTCAGGTCAATCCGACTTTCAATACAGTTCGAGAGATAGTACCGGTAGGTAGCTAATTGCACATATTCCGCTTTATAGACAACAGGTTGCTCTCTTCGCTACACCACGCTGCATAGTAAAAATGTGTAATAGCATTTACAATTCGCGCACTAAAATATAGAAAAAACCTGCAGGGCGTTGAAATTCTTACTTCGCTATATTGTTAGTGAGATAGACTGTGCTCTCTCCGGGAGATTCATGTCATGTGACATATATTTATAATTATCGGGTCAAAATTTTGAGGCCCAAGACGGTTCTCTCTTAACGTGATATGGATTGTTTTTGTATATAGTTAGAGATGGCATCTTCATATTTTGGCGACATGTTGAACTTGCATTTAACATGCCGCATTTTACACGGATGGGAATCAAGATGTGTGCAGGTGCGCGTTTTGGGTATGTGGAGAGCAAAATCGTGTGTTTTCACCCCAACTCGGGTATTGTATTCATCATAACTTTCTTATTATTTCACCGATTTTTGTCTCGCCCACGAAGCGGAAAGTGAGACATAGGTTTCGCTTTTCCGGAGTCGTCGGCGTCGTCGTCGTCATCATTCAATGTTAAGTTTTCGTGTTGCGGTCATTACTTCAACACCTTATCAGCTACAGTCATCAAACTTTATACATACCTTTACTATGATATGTAGATGAATATAGGACTATTAGAAAAAATTCCGGGCTCCAGGGTCAAGGTCAAACTCTATTTCTTTCTATGCTACAAACTGAACATTAATGCATGAAGACCCGTTTTCTCGTGCGCTCTGTACACCTTACCTGTAGAGAGAACAATAGCCTTCTCCAGTTGAACACTTCTGCATGTGCAAGCATGTGCAAATTTCCAGCTTGACCACTAAATGTCCAGCTAAATTATTACAGGTAATAAATTTATACAGGTAAATTATTATACCCGGATATTACATTTCCGTAATCTGTGTTGACAATATTGTGGCAATATGTGGACCTGTGCAGATATGATATGTAGATACATATAGGACTATTATAAAAATTCTGGGCTCCAGTAGCGAGCATTATTTTTTTGTTAATTTTTAGCCTTTTTTTGGGGGGAAAAAAATCATTTTAAACTCTTTTTTTTTACTTTTTTTCCATTTTCAGCCAGGTTTTTTTTGGGGAAAAATCCACGCTATTGGATTGGCGAAAGCCAGGCGGGCGGGCGGCGTCCATAATCAATGTTAAGTTTTCGTGTTTCAGTCCATTTCTTTGTTACTGTAGTGTAACACATAGCACCAACAAACTTTCACAGCTTCATAACCAAGGGGTGCCCACCACATATCACTATCCAACATGTTACCTTTTTGAACTTGACCCATTTTTCCGCGCAGTCGATGTTAACTATTCGCGTTTACAATGTTAAGTTTTCGTGTTTAAGTCCATTTCTTTGGTACTGTACCACCTAGGACCACCAAACTTTCACAGCTTCATAACCAAGGGGTGCCTACCACATACAACTATCCAACATGTGACCATTTTTTTACCTTCACCTATTATTTCTACGTAATTGACTTAGCCATTTTCAACGTTAACTTTTTAACGTACGTCTGGTTAGAGTTTTTTGGTTAAACTTTTTCGTTATACTATATCTCCTGCACTTCTTCGCCCCATTACCTTGAAAACTTCACATGGGTGTTTATCATCATCCATATTTTCATTCTAATCCCCAACCGTGCGGCCCCTGTGCCCAATGTCAAGGTCAAATTACTTTGAATTTTTTTGTTAAAGTTTTTTCGTGTACTATATCTCTGCAACTGCTTCACCCAATACCTTGATGCTTCACATGGGTGTTTATCATCATTGTCGCACCTGCTTGCGGAAAGCGCGATCCTGTGCCCAATGTCAAGGTCAAATTACTTTGAATTTTTTTGTTAAAATTTTTCGTGTACTATATCTCTGCAACTGCTTCACCCAATACCTTGATACTTCACATGGGTGTTTATCATCATTGTCGCACCTGCTTGCGGAAAGCGCGATCCTGTGCTCAATGTCAAGGTCAAATTAGTTTGAATTTTTTTGTTAAAGTTTTTTTGTGTACTATATCTCTGCAACTGCTTCACCCAATACCTTGATACTTCACATGGGTGTTTATCATCATTGTCGCACCTGCTTGCGGAAAGCGCGATCCTGTGCCCAATGTCAAGGTCAAATTACTTTGAATTTTTTTGTTAAAGTATTTTTTCGTAAGTACTATATCTCTGCAACTGCTTCACCCAATACCTTGATACTTCACATGCGTGTTTATCATCATTGTCGCACCTGCTTGCGGAAAGCGCGATCCTGTGCCCTATGTCAAGTTCAAATTACTTTGAATTTTTTTGTTAAAGTTTTTTTAAAGTGTGTACTATATCTCTGCAACTGCTTCACCCAATACTTTGATACTTCACATGGGTGTTTATCATCATTGTCACTCCTGCTTGCGGAAAGCGCGATATCGTCGGCATTTTGGCATACGTCCGTCCGTTCGTCCGTGTGTCCGGTTAAAGTTTTTTGGTTAAAGTTTTTCCATCTACTATATCTATTTTTTTAGTGTCCATGCCTCGCCCCAAGGCGCGACATGCAGGCCACGGCCATCTAGTCTGCAAAAAGTGGGTATAATTATGTTATCCAAGTGTCTATGCTTGGAAAAAACCTGGCCTTCGTGGTTTTGCCTCGTTTCTTGTTGTCTAGTAGCATAAGGTCGTAAGTGCTATATACCGACTATTATCATATACTAAAACAATTATTGACTAGTGAGCCATAGAATATAATCTGATATTCTATGGCTCACTAGTCAATAATTGTATAATATGTTCGGACCAGTGAAAATTGTTTTCTGGCCCAGGCTTGAGGTCAAGGCGGCGGGACAAGGCGAGACATTTGATTCCGCGGAATCCTTGTAATCAAATAAAGCGCACAAAATGTACAAAAGTGGTGTCTAGTAGCATCGATTTCTGGCAATTTCCCGATATTTCCAGCCAATTTACCAAACACTTCGGCAAAGTTTGAAAATAACTTGCAAATTGACTTTTGCACACAAAATATGTGTCACATTTTGCATTCAGTTTATCTTAAATGTACGTGGTCTCGGATCTCATCTGTGAAATAGATAAGTAAAAAGGATTACACTGCAGCTCCATTATAACGCGATGGTCGCGGTCCAAGATTTCAAATCGCGATCGAATCCGATCGCGTTATAAAATTTCGGGACATGCACGGGTACTGGTGTCCTCCACATTTCTGTTACCAACTATTGCGGGAATTCCATTAGCAATGGACCCATATAAAATCATGTCATTTGAACAGAAGTTAAAGTATCGTCCGTGCGTCCGTAAACTCAACATCAGAGAAATATTGTTATGACTTCTATTTCCTTCATCTAAAATGCTTGATATTTCACACATGCATTCCTGTAAGGCTCTACTACCATGCTGTGCCAAATCCACGACCGTCCAACCCCCGCAGATCCCAAGGTCAAGGTCAAATACTTAGTCTGTAAACTTAACATCAGAGAAATATTGTTATAACTTCTATTTCCTTCATCTAAAATGCTTAATATTTCACACATGCATTCCTGTAAGGCTCTACTACCATGCTGTGCCAAATCCACGACCGTCCAACCCCCGCAGATCCCAAGGTCAAGGTCAAATACTTTACAATACTTTACAAAACTTAACATCAGAGAAATATTGTTATAACTTCTATTTCCTTCATATAAAATGCTTAATATATTTTCACACATGCATTCCTGTAATGAGCTCTACTACCATGCTGTGCAAATCCACGACCATCCAACCCCCGCTGATACCAAGGTCAAGGTCAAATACTTAGTCTCTTTACAAAACTTAACATCAGAGAAATATTGTAACTTCTATTTCCTTATCTAATGCTTAATATTTCACACATGCATTCCTGTAAGGCTCTACTACCATGGCTGTGCCAAATCCACGACCGTCCAACCCCGCTGATCCCAAGGTCAAGGTCAAATACTTAGTCTTCTTTACAAAACTTAACATCAGAGAAATATATATTCTTTATTTCCTTCATCTAAAATGCTTAATATTTCACACATGCATTCCTGTAAGGCTCTACTACCATGCTGTGCCAAATCCACGACCGTCCAACCCCCGCTGATCCAAGGTCAAGGTCAAATACTTAGTCTCTTTACAAAACTTAACATCAGAGAAATATTGTTATAACTTCTATTTCCTTCATCTAAAATGCTTAATATTTCACACATGCATTCCTGTAAGGCTCTACTACCATGCTGTGCCAAATCCACGACCGTCCAACCCCCGCTGATCCCAAGGTCAAGGTCAAATACTTAGTCTCTTTACAAAACTTAACATCAGAGAAATATTGTTCTAACTTCTATTTCCTTCATCTAAAATTCTTAATATTTCACACATGCACTCCTGTAAGGCTCTAATACCATGCTGTGCCAAATCCATGACCGTCCAACCCCCGCTGATCCCAATGTCAAGATTAAATACTTAGTCCCTTTACAAAACTTAACATCAGAGAAATAAGTTATAACTTCTATTTCCTTCATTGAAAATTCTTATTATTTCATATGCTGTGACAAATCCCCGCTGATCTCGAGGTCAACGTCACATACATACCGTATAACCTCGAATTAACGCCCCCCTCCTAATAAACGCCCCCCCCCCCCCCCCCCCCCCCCCCCCCCCCCAAAAAATAAAAATAAATAAAAGATTTACCAATGGCCGCCAATTTCAAACACAAATAATCCTTAAATCCTTATTTGTGTTTGAAATTGGCGGTCCTTGGTAATTTTTTTTTTTTTTCTTTTTTTTTTTTTTTCTTTTTTTTTTTTTACTGGCTAATAAACGCCTCCCCTTTTGTAAAATGTAACGCCTCCGGGGGCGTTAATTCGAGGTTATACGGTTGTCTCTTTACATCAGAGAAATCGGTTATAACTTCTATTTCCTTGCTCGGATCTGCTTCACATTTCACACACTCATTGCTCCAATGGACCTCTACCACCCTGTGACAAATTCACGTTCATGCCGCTCGCGCTAATCCCAGAGTCAAGGTCACAAGCCCACACACTTGGAAATTTTTACATATTTTAGGGGTACCTGGGCTCACGCGGGAGGTATTCCGTAAGCCTCGCTTACTGACCAATCTAGTTATTTCAGGCATGGGAAATTTCCGGATTAATCCGGAAATCCGGATTTTAGGTCCCAGGGACCACTTTTGTGAATCTTGTAAATCCGTTGAGAATGGCGATAAAAAATTACAATTTTCGGGAAAATTTTTTTTTTTTTTTTTTAAATGGCAAATCTTTTATTTTCCCCAGCGGAATCCCTGTTATACATGTACTGACTTGTTGCAAGTATTATTTTAAATTGAAATGGATTATGTTGCTAATTTTTCCTAATTATAGCATATTTTTTCAGGGGAAAATGTGATCTATTTAATGCTAAATATACCTCGGAATGAAGCACAGGGCATCTTGAATTGAAAAAAAATTCTGGAGGGGGGCATGCCCTCAGACCACCCTAGCAAATCGCAGCGCAATCCGCTGCTCAAATAAATTTTCAGGATTGGGGATAGTGTTCCACTCCCATGCCTGTTATTTGTAAATATTACACCTGTCACAATTATGAAAAATCAATACACAATGTACTGGGAGTAAAGTAGAGAAAGGCGACCGAACACGCAACCATTTATTAGCGACAATTATGTGTTAACACGGATATATGTCTCATAACATTGACATTACTTGGTGACAAAAAGCGGTACATTTACGTGACTGGAGAAATGGTGCTCATGGGATTTGTGACCAGTGTAGCTTCTGATCAGGCGTTACATTGGTGGTATGGTGAACAACGACGTCCGACAAATATTTTGTTATTTTTTCTTTTGTTTTCTTCTTTTTTCTCTATGTTTTAAATAATTTTTTTTGGGAACCACGAGATACCTGCGTTATAATGGAGATCGCGCTATACGCGATCGTGTTATAATGGAGCTGCAGTGTAGTAGATTTATAACATATTTATGAACCCAATTGCACCTATCAGTCGCCTGAACCAAACTATAATACTGAACAACAACTAGTGTTGCCTTTACTAGTCTTTGTACAATCGATTGGTCCTAATTTTTGTCGAGCCTGCTTGCGGAAAGCGAGACAAGCGAGACATAGTGATCACAATGATGTCCGTCCGTGCGTCCGTCCGTCTGTCCATCAATTGCCTCGGCGGGCTCGACATGCGGTATTTCAATTAATTCATCAGCTGGTGTCTAGAATGGAAATGTAATTGTATATACATGTATTGTCATTTCACAACCTTATGTTTGGTAAATTATTCTTTCTGGTACAAAAAGAGCGGAAATTGCAAAAATGCATGCCCTTTTTGCTACAGGCTGTATACATCAATATTAACACAAACTCCTGGAATTGATAAACTGAACTGAACTACATGTATATAGACGCCAGCCACATTGAACGTAAAAAGAAAAGAAAACTAAATGACCAAACCGGGTACGAAATGGTATGGTTAGGAATTGACCAGGTACAAACTACATTATAAATTTATTATTCTAGTTTAAAATAAATAAATTTGTATATTATAAACATTACATTTTCATAACATTACAATTAAGTAATTAAGATTTAAAATACATTGAAAATTTCAGTTGTACTTGTTTTTTTCTTTTTTTAGCTCACCTGAGCGAAGCTCATGTGAGCTATTGTTACCGCAATGTGTCCGTCGTCTGTCGACCGTCCGTGAACATTTTCAAACGTCTTCTCCTCGGTAACCATTGGGCCTATAGTCACCAAACTTCATGGTCATGGTTCTTAGGTAGGGGGATTACAAAATTGTTAAAATGACGTCAATACGTAAATCAAGATGGCCGCCATCTAAAAATAGCACAAATTCTTCAAAAATCTTCTTCTCAAGAACCGCCAACCGGATTTCGACAAAACTTGGTAGGAATGATCGATGTACAATGCTCTTTCCAAGTTGTTAAAATGGTGACCCCGGGGTCAAAAATGGGCGTGGCCCGTGGGGTAAAATTTTATTTTTGACCGAATATGGTCATGTTATATATCAAATCGAAGGTATCAACGAGGCGATCACGAGGCATTTTTTGTCGAATTTGGATGTTATGTCATCCAAGATGGCCGCCAAAAGGTCGTTCTTTTATTAGAGATTTAGAGATTTCAAAATTCTTCTCCACATGAACCCAGGGTTGGCAATTTCCCGGGAAATAAGAGTATTTCCCAGGACGGCGGGATATACTGGGAAATACCGGGAAATATGAATCTTGGTGGTCTTTTTAATTCCAAAATATCAAGATGAGTCTCTGTATTCCCCTATATCTACTATGGTTTATATCTGTGTAGACTGATAAGCCTACAGGTAAAACATGCTGCAATAAAAAAAGAAATAATAAGTTTATTTAGAGAAAAAAAAAATATTATTTTCTAGACAATTTTCTTCCCTATATACAAGTCTATGTAGTATTTGCCAACTGTCTATTTTATTGTATATGAGAACACCCCTCATTACTATAGTAACCTGCCACTAATAAAAGCTGCTTTTGGAATTTTGAGAAAATCCCTGTTGATAACAGGGATAATCCATGTACATTGTAAGTGTAATTGTTTTACAACTTGACATGACCATATACAGACCACCTGGGTTCTTATTATACAGTACGACACTAAAGGTGTGAGAGAAGGCTGACAATTAACAGCCTGTTGTCATAGTCTAATGGTTTATTAAAGTCTCATCAATGTACATGCAAATAAGTAGACATTAGTAGGCATTTGGCTAATTTTAACGATTTTAGGTACTGTATCTCATACGTACCATCGTGGCCCATAGTCTTCACGTTAAATAAATGTCATAATAATAATGCAAATAAAGTAATACAAAGCATAAAACAACAGTACATTGTCAGTCATATAAGACTTGTAAGAGACTATGTGTATGCACATCATGCATGCTAAGATCATTTATTCTCATTTCTTGATACCGAATATTAGTGTGGGAGAAGGTTGACAATTAACAGCCTGTTGTCAAAACATAGTCTGATCATGATGACGTTATCCTTGTGAATTGTATCTAGCAGACACTCAGATGCTTCCTAAAAAATGAAGAAGTAATTTACAAAAAAATAATACAACCAAAATATAAATGTCATGGTTGCCAAATATTCCACCTGATGAGTACCCCTAGTTGAGAATGAAACAGATCTATACATTGTAATTAACCCCTATATCTAATTATTAAGTTGTTGACTGTTTAATTAACTATTACTGAGCTTAAAACTTAATTTAAATAACTTTAATTATCAAATAAGAACATCAAAATTCATATTTCCCGGTATTTCCCGGTATTTCCCACTTTGGGGAATTCCCGCCCCCGGTATTTCCTGGCCAACCCTGCATGAACCGCTTGGCCCATGGTAGCCAAACTTAAAAGTTATGGTCCATGGGTGAAGCCTTTTCAGATTTGTTAAAATCGCTAATCCAACATGGCCACCGTCTAAAAATAGCACAAATTCTTTAAAAATCTTCTTCTCATGAACCGCCAGCCGGATTTCGACGAAACTTAGTAGAAATGATCGATTTACAATGCTCTTTCAAAGTTGTTAAAATGGTGACCAAGGGGTCAAAAATGGGCGTGGCCCGTGGGGTCAAATTGGGGTCAAATTTTATTTTTGACCGAATATGCTCATGTCATATATCAAATTGAAGGTATCGATGAGGCGACTGCTCTGATGCAATATTTGTCGGAATCGGATGATTATGTCATCCATGATGGCCGCCAAAAGGTCCATTTATTCGAGATTTTGAACGTCTTTTTCACAGGAACCACATGGCCGATGCTGGCCAAACTTCATAGTAAGTTAAGATCCTTGGGTGAAGCATTTTCAGATTTGGTAAAATGAGTCATCGCTTAATCCAAGAGGATTAAAAAATAGCACAATTTATTTAAAACACATAATTTATGAACTCAATGTCACATTCTCCTCTGGTGTTCATGGAGTCAGGTGTGTGAATTAGGGCCATCATGGCCCTCTTGTTAATGATTTGTTGAATATTTCACATAATGGTAAGTATAGCTGTTCCGCACACTCCTTTAGAATAATGGGTGGCTATTATCTGGACCACAACCCTTCGATATATATAAGTTTCTCAGCTGTTTAAGAAGTTTATCTTGTGAAACATTGGTATCACTAATTCTATCTACACCTGCTATTTTCGGTTGAAAAGTAGGGAGGTCTGCGTTTTCTGCCTTTTACGTTGTCTAAGCTCAAAAGCTTCCTTTCTCTGACTTTGCGTAAGATCTGTAGCCTATTTCACCAACATTGCAAAGTATACTTATCTAGCAAAGTATACTTTGAGGGAGAAATTTTCAGTTTTAGGATAAATTTATTAATTTTTATTATACTGAATTTATTACATTATCACAGCCAGTTTGGCTGTGATAATGTAATACATTCAATATAATAATTCTGCATACTTTCACTCATCAAATATATGCAGTTGTTAGTTCTATATGAAATAATGAATTTCGGGAAAAATAAATGAGTACTCGCTCAAAGTATACTTTGCTAGAAAAGTATACTTTGCAATGTTGGTGAAATCGGCTACTGGAGAGAAATAAACTGAAGAAAAGTCATTTGATTGTTTCAGGTTTCTGCAACTGTTCATTATTCTCCTCTTTGTCTCAAAATCCTTCACGGTAAATCTAATCGGCCGTGATCTGTATGTGTTTTCCTAATCTATCCACTTTCTCGGCGTCGACATATAAATGTAGCTCATCATTTAACATTTTCATAACTCTATTGTAGTCATAATTCCTCTTTTCCTCGGATAACTTACTTTCACTTTCCTTTAAATTATGGACTATAATGTTCAACTTCCTTATTTCCAATTCCTGCTCCTCGCGTCATTCTTCACGTAGCACTTCTCTGAGCAGGTCTTTATTAGCCACACTTCTCAGATCCCCGGTTCTTGCATCATGATAAGTTTCCTTATCTTCTATAGCTGAAAGCTTCTTTTCGAAGTCCGACAGCTTTGTTTCAATTCATGACACCTTGTTAATCAGGTTTAATACCCCTGGCAACAATTTTTTACAGTGAACAAAGAATGCTCTCTTCCTTCCCTATTTCGTTAAAAATGGATTGTTTTGTCATGATTGCTTACTCTTGTAAAGTTGCATTTTCATGTGGAATTTTAAAAAACAGTGATAAAGTATCAAATTTACATATTTTTTAAATTAAATAACTTCTGGGTTATTCAATATGCATGTAAATAGTAGTAGTGAAATATTTTAAACTTTTATTCTTTATAGAAAAATAAAATCATTTTATTGACAAAATTCATGAATATCTGAGAAAAAAACACCTGTTGTTTTTTTTTGGTAAAAAATTGTATTGAAATCAACAATGTAATGCTGATGTATGTTTGTAAATGTAAAGTAGGGTTCAATCCAAGTGTTTATACAGTTAGATACTGTATATTTTTTGTTTTATTGACAAATATAAAATACCAATAAACAAATATCAGCCATCACGACCCAACTTGATTGGGTCAGTGATGTTCTCGACTAGTAGGTAGCGAAAACTATAGCACAAATCTCTCTAACAGACAAATAAACAGACGGACAGGGTGGTGACTATATTGTACATATTTTTAGCTCGACTATTCGAAGAATAAGTAGAGCTTATGTTATCACCCCGGCGTCGGCGTCACCGTCACGCCTTGGTTAAGGTTTTTAGTCAAGCTTGTATATGGAATACTACTGGCCCTACACCCACCATACTTGGACAACTTCATCTCCTAGTGATGTACATCAACAACCCCTGATCTATATTTGACCTTGACCTACATTTCCTCTTGAATTACTTAGTTAATTCCCCTTTTGGTTAAGGTTTTTTTTTTAGTCAACCTTGGTTTAAGGTTTTAGTCCAGCTTGTACATGGAATACTAATTGTGCATACAGACACCATACTTGGACAACTTTTTCTCATAGATGTACATCAATAACCCACATATTTTCTATATTTCACCTTGACCTACATTTCCTCTTGAATTACTTAGTTAATTCCCCTTGGTTAAGGTTTTTAGTCAAGCTTATATATGGAATACTCCTGGCCCTACACCCAACATACTTGGACAACTTTATCTCCTAGGGATGTACATCAGTAACCCCTCATCTATATTTGACCTTGACCTACATTTCCTCTTGAATTACTTAGTTAATTCCCCTTGATTAAGGTTTTTAGTCAACCTTGTAGATGGAATACTCCTGGCCCTACACCAACCATACTTGGACAACGTTATCTCCTAGTGATGTACATCAACAACCCCTGACCTATATTTGACCTTCACCTACATTTAACCTTGAATTACCTAGTTAATTCCCCTTGGTTAAGGTTTTTAGTCAACCTTGGTTAAGGTTTTTAGTCAAGCTTGTACATGGAATACTAGTGTGCATACAGACACCATACTTGGACAACCTTTTCTCATAGGGATCTACATCAATAACCCCTGATCTATATTTGACCTTGACCTACATTTCCTCTTCAATTACTTTGTTAACTCTCCTTGGTTAAGGTTTTTAGTCAAGCTTGTATATGGAATACTCCTGGCCCTACACCCACCATACTTGCACAACTTTATCTCCTAGTGATGTACATCAACAACCCCTGACCTATATTTGACTTTGACCTACATTTAACCTTGAATTACTTAGTTAATTCCCATTGGTTAAGGTTTTTAGTCAACCTTGGTTAAAGGTTTTTAGTCAAGCTTGTACATGGAATACTAGTGTGCATACAGACACCATACTTGGACAACCTTTTCTCATACGGATGTACATCAATAACCCCTGATCTATATTTGACCTTCACCTACATTTCCTCTTGAATTACTTAGTTAATTCCCCTTGGTTAAGGTTTTTAGTCAAGCTTGTATATGGAATATTCCTGGCCCTACACCCACCATATTTGGACAACTTCATCTCCTAGTGATGTACATCAACAACCACTGACCTATATTTGACCTTCACCTACATTTAACCTTGAATTACTTAGTTAATTCCCCTTGGTTAAGGTTTTTAGTCTACCTTGGTTAAGGTTTTTAGTCAAGCTTGTACATGGAATACTATGGTGCATACAGACACCATACTTGGACAACTTTTTCTCATAGGGATGTACATCAATAACCCCTGATCTATATTTCACCTTGACCTACATTTCCTCTTGAATTACTTAGTTAATTCCCCTTGGTTATGGTTTTTAGTCAAGCTTGTATATGGAATACTCCTGGCCCTACACCCACCATACTTGGACAACTTCATCTCCTAGTGATGTACATCAACAACCCCTGACCTATATTTGACCTTGACCTACATTTAACCTTGAATTACATAGTTAATTCCCCTTGGTTAAGGTTTTTAGTCAACCTTGGTTTAGGTTTTTAGTCAAGCTTGTACATGGAATACTAGTGTGCATACAGACACCATACTTGGACAACCTTTTCTCATAGGGATGTACATCAATAACCCCTGATCTGTATTTGACATTGACATACATTTCCTCTTCAATTACTTAGTTAATTCCCCTTGTTTAAGGTTTTTAGTCTAGCTTGTATATGGAATATTCCTGGCCCTACACCCACCATACTTGGATAACTTCATCTCCTAGTGATGTACATCAACAACCACTTGACCTATATTTGACCTTGAACCTACATTTAACTTTGAATTTACTTACTTAATTCCCCTTGGTTAAGGTTTATTTTTAGTCAAGCTTGTACATGGAATCTATTGTGCATTACTAACACCATACTTGGACAACCTTTTCTCATAGCGATGTACATCAATAACCAACCCCTGATCTATATTTGACCTTCACCTACATTTCCTCTTGAATTAACTTACTTAATTCTCCTTGGTTAAGGTTTTTAGTCAAGCTTGTAGATGCAATACTCCTGGCCCTACACCAACCATACTTGGACAACTTCATCTCCTAGTGATGTACATCAATAATCCCTGACCTATATTTGACTTTGACCTACTTTTATCCTTGGATTACTTTCTTATTTCCCCTTGGTTAAGGTTTTTAGTCAAGCTTTTATATGGAATATTCCTGGGCCTACAGAAACCATACTTGGAAAACTTCATCTCCTAGTGATGTACATCAATAACCCCTGACCTATATCTGACATTGACCTACATTTAACCTTGAATTACTTACTTAATTTCCCTTCGTTAAGGTTTTTAGTCAACCTTGGTTAAGGTTTTTATGCAGGCCGCGGCCACATTGACCTACATTTAACCTTGAATTACATAGTTAATTCCCCTTGGTTAAGGTTTTTAGTCAACCTTGGTTAAGGTTTTTAGTCAAGCTTGTACATGGAATACTAGTGTGCATACAGACACCATACTTGGACAACCTTTTCTCATAGGGATGTACATCAATAACCCCTGATCTATATTTGACATTGACCTACATTTCCTCTTCAATTACTTAGTTAATTCCCCTTGTTTAAGGTTTTTAGTCTAGCTTGTATATGGAATATTCCTGGCCGTACACCCACCATATTTGGACAACTTCATTCTCCTAGTGATGTACATCAACAACCACTGACCTATATTTGACCTTGACCTACATTTAACTTTGAATTACTTACTTAATTCCCCTTGGTTAAGGTTTTTTAATCAAGCTTGTACATGGAATACTATTGTGCATACTAACACCATACTTGGACAACCTTTTCTCATAGCGATGTACATCAATAACCCCTGATCTATATTTGCCCTTCACCTACATTTCCTCTTGAATTACTTACTTAATTCTCCTTGGTTAAGGTTTTTAGTCAAGCTTGTAGATGCAATACTCCTGGCCCTACACCAACCATACTTGGACAACTTCATCTCCGAGTGATGTACATCAATAATCCCTGACCTATATTTGACCTTGACCTACTTTTATCCTTGGATTACTTTCTTATTTCCCCTTGGTTAAGGTTTTTAGTCAAGCTTGTATATGGAATATTCCTGGGCCTACAGCAACCATACTTGGAAAACTTCATCTCCAAGTGATGTACATCAATAACCCCTAACCTATATCTGACATTGACCTACATTTAACCTTGAATTGCTTACTTAATTTCCCTTCGTTAAGGTTTTTAGTCAACCTTGGTTAAGGTTTTTATGCAGGCCGCGGCCACATTGACCTACATTTAACCTTGAATTACATAGTTAATTCCCCTTGGTTAAGGTTTTTAGTCAACCTTGGTTAAGGTTTTTAGTCAAGCTTGTACATGGAATACTAGTGTGCATACAGACACCATACTTGGACAACCTTTTCTCATAGGGATGTACATCAATAACTCCTGATCTATATTTGACATTGACCTACATTTCCTCTTCAATTACTTAGTTAATTCCCCTTGTTTAAGGTTTTTAGTCTAGCTTGTATATGGAATATTCCTGGCCGTACACCCACCATATTTGGACAACTTCATCTCCTAGTGATGTACATCAACAACCACTGACCTATATTTGACCTTGACCTACATTTAACTTTGAATTACTTACTTAATTCCCCTTGGTTAAGGTTTTTAATCAAGCTTGTACATGGAATACTATTGTGCATACTAACACCATACTTGGACAACCTTTTCTCATAGCGATGTACATCAATAACCCCTGATCTATATTTGACCTTCACCTACATTTCCTCTTGAATTACTTACTTAATTCTCCTTGGTTAAGGTTTTTAGTCAAGCTTGTAGATGCAATACTCCTGGCCCTACACCAACCATACTTGGACAACTTCATCTCCTAGTGATGTACATCAATAATCCCTGACCTATATTTGACCTTGACCTACTTTTATCCTTGGATTACTTTCTTATTTCCCCTTGGTTAAGGTTTTTAGTCAAGCTTGTATATGGAATATTCCTGGGCCTACAGCAACCATACTTGGAAAACTTCATCTCCAAGTGATATACATCAATAACCCCTAACCTATATCTGACATTGACCTACATTTAACCTTGAATTACTTACTTAATTTCCCTTCGTTAAGGTTTTTAGTCAACCTTGGTTAAGGTTTTTATGCAGGCCGCGGTCACATTTACCTACATTTAACCTTGAATTACTTACTTAATTTCCCTTGGTTAAGGTTTTTACTCAACCTTGGTTAAGGTTTTTATGCACGTCGCGGCCACCTTGTTTGTCAAGCTATGTGTACATCGACAACCCTCGTAGTCAAACTATGCTGTTCTCCTACAGCTCTTGTTTATACAGGGGTACATAAAGAAGTTACTAATTCCTGATTACATATAAGGCACACAATCCGCACCTTTTCACAAGTGTACATTTGTAACTGCTATTATGCATGGGTTACATGCTATATGTATTTGGTTACACAGTGTACATGTACATGGGAGGTTGTTCTAGAACGCTTTACTGCAGTCAACAGTATGCACACAATAAGCACACATTCGCCGACTAAAAAATTGCATATAATCATTTGAAAATACACATTCAAACTTTGATATACTGTTATTCAGATGAAATACAACACGATGAAACAAGCTGTTAAAAAAAAGGTTAAATGATATTGTTACATGAATGTCGTTGTTTGACACCGCTCTACAGTTTACTAAATTTTGACCTACATGCATCAGGTTTAGGTATGCACTTCGGTTGCACACATTTTTAGCTCGCCTGCACAAAGTGCAGAAGAGCTTATGGCATACCCCGGACGTCGACGTCGGCGTCCACAAACTTAACGTTGGGTAAATGTCTTATAACTTCTGTTTCCTTTCATGGAACACCTTGTTATTTCATACATGCATTCCTCAAATGACCCTCTATCATGCTGTAGCAAATCCATGACCCACCACCCTTACCCCAAGGTCAAGGTCACAAAACTTAGCAAATTCATAAACTTAACGTTTGGGTAAATGTCTTATAACATCTGTTTCCTTTCATGGAACACCTTGATATTTCATACATGCATTCCTCAGATGACCCTCTATCATGCTGTAGCAAATCCACGACCCACCACCCAACCCTTACACCCCCCCCCCCAAGGTCAAGGTCAGAAACTTAGCATGTTCATAAACTTAACGTTGGGGTAAATGTTGTGTAACTTCTGTATATTTACAGGGAATGCCTTTATATTTCATACATGTATTCATCTGATGACCCTCTATCATGCTGTAGCAAATCCACGATCTACCACCCAACCCTTACCCCAAGGTCAAGGTCACAAACTTAGCATGTTCATAAACTTAACGTTGTGGTAAATGTTGTGTAACTTCTGTTTCTTTACAGGGAACACCTTGATATTTCATACATGCATTCATCTGATGATACTCCATCATGCTATAGCAAATCCATGACCCACCCCCACTCCTTTCTCCAAGGTCAAGGTCACAAACTTAGCACATTCATAAACTTAACGTTGGGGTAAATGTCTTATAACATCTGTATCCTCATGGAACGCCTTGATATTTCATACATGCATTCATCTGATGATACTCTATCATGCTATGGCAAATCCATCCACCGCCCACCCCTTACCCCAGGGTCAAGGTCACAAACTTAGCATATTCATAAACTTAAAGTTGGGGTAAATGTCTTATAACATTTGTTTCCTTTCATGGAACACCTTGATATTTCATACATGCATTCCTCAGATGACCCTCTATCATGCTGTAGCAAATCTACAACCAACCGCCCAACCCTTACCCCAAGGTCAAGGTCATAAACTTAGCATGTTCATAAACTGAACGTTGGGGTAAATGTTGTGTAACTTCTGTTTCTTTACAGGGAACACTTTGATATTTAATACATGCATTCATCTGATGATCCTCTATTGTGCTACAGCAAATCCATGACCCACCCCTTTCCCCAATGTGAAGGTCACAAACTTAGCACATTCATACATGCATTCCTCATGTGAATAGCTATCATGCTGTAGAAAATCATCAACTTAGTGCGTTCATAAACTTAACGTTGGGTTAAATTTGGTTTTACTTCTGTTTTCAGGGAGCTCATTGATATTTCATACATGCATTCATCTTAATATGCTATATTATGCTATAGCAAACCCACGACCCACCTTGCACCACTGACCCCAATGTCAAGGTCCACCGCACGCCCCTTAACCCAAGGTCAATTATATATAATATTCATGTTTTTTTATGCAACTGTGCCAAGTTTGAGTGAAGGCGAGCTTTGTTGTCTTCTGACAACTCTTGTTGGGTCAAATTGTAGCAGTAGTAGGGTGTGAGGGAGTACGATGGGCAAGGTGTAGCATGTAGCATGACCTACTTTTTTTCCCGCCAAAATTCAAAAATTCGAATTAACCGCAAAAAATAGACTTTCTGGGATTTCCCGCCAAAAATTCAAATTAACTGCAAAATTTGATTGGATGCGCCGCCGTACCCACCAAAATTCAAATTTGATTGAACGCGTACCCGCCAAAATTTAAACAACGAGTGCTTTTTGAACGGATGCTCCGCCAAAATTCAAATTTTCTCCCGCCAATATTTAAACGAGCGTTTTTGATCTCCGCCAAGATGCCCCTGCCAACGCTTCGGGGCTCGTTTTACTGTCGAAACTTTCGTTAAAAAACCCGCCCCCCTCTCCAAAAGCGTAGCTCCCCGAAAGTAAAAAGGCGAGACAATGCCGAAACGCGTAGCCGCCAAAAATGGTGACGTTGGAGCGTGTTGAGACTCGTTCGAGGGGTTCTCTTCATATATTGCCCGTTATCTTCCAAATGTTGTACGTAGATGCCTATAGTCTGGCTCTATAATTCTGTCTAAAAACAAAAAAAAATGAAATCCAAATTGGCCACCACGCTCGCTCACCGATGAACGAGATGTTTAAATAAATTTCGTAGATTGTTTTCATTTGGTGATTACCGTAAATTCGAGAATAATGACTAGATGTCAAACATAACGAAGAATATTTTTTTTAACTTCTTTTCGACGTCATTTTTGGAAAAATCTTCATTTGACCTCGGATCTTCCTGAAAAGTGTTTTTTTGGACTCAGTGACCTCGATTCACTATAAAATACATACCCACACATTATCACCATTTTTTTGGATAAATGGTGATAAATGGTGATAAATGTTTACTATTTTTGCTCCGATTTCGATGAAAATTTCACACTTTGTGGCAAATCGCAAATTTTTCCATTCTAGAAATCTCTAAATTTTGATAGAATGTGTATGTACATGATAGCTACGTCGTGTTCCGAATTAATATTTCAAAGTCAATGTCACCAATGTTATCAAGGCTTAACGCAGATACGCTCAAGCGGATCATTTCGGATTTATGAACTATCAACATGTGCCAATAATGGTCATGACGTCGCTATTCAGAGGTACGTGCAGTCAGGAGTCGATAAGGAACAGTAAGGAGTGGGTGAGGAGTCGATAAGGAACAGTGAAGAACAGTGAGGAGTCACTAAGGAACAGTGAGGAATCACTAAGGAACAGTGAGGAGTCACTAAGGAACAGTGAGGTCACTAAGGAACAGTGAGGAGTCACTAAGGAACAGTGAGGTCACTAAGGAACAGTGAGGAGTTGGTGAGGAACAATGAAGAGTCAATGGGGAACAGTCAGGAGGGGTGAGGAGGCATGAAGAGGCAATGATTATGCGATTGCAAGAGTGTAAGATCGTATACACGGAACATATAACGCCCACAAACAATAATACATATCTATTTATTCATGAAATAGGCAACTTGTTGATATGCTAGCTAATAATAATATCCAAGTGGTACACACACTCATCAATGCTCTGGAAAATCCATTTACAGATTAACACGAAAATCTATATCATTTAAACTGTTTAGTATCCAGCTCCATATCTCTCCACTGGGGCCCTCTGGTGAGGAGTTAAACAAAACACAATGATGTGTACAGATAATCCATTTATACATTCGCATAATAAACTCTATCCAGTTTGATATATTTTAGCGTCTCTGTCCATCGGTGACGCCGTCCTCTTTCTACTCTTTCTTTCCAGTTCGCTTCTCGCCATTTCCACTTGCTGCTGCGCCAGGTAAACTAGGGAGATTGCGGGCGTCTTAATGCCTGTCCCTCCTCCTCCGCTTTGTGAGTCTTCCGTATCCATGCATTCGTCTTCTTCCAGTTCCGGCGCTTCGTAACATTTCAAGATGCGATCGAACAAGTACTTCCTCTTACTGGTGGCGGACTTCCAGGCTTCCTCATCATCGAAATCTTCGTCCATTTTGAGATCGGAAACAGTTTTCTTTATTGTCGTATAGACGGGTTCTTTACGCAGCGCGTTAAACCATAACATTTTGTTCACAAAACTGTTCATCAGCGCCTTTCTGTATATTTCTTGCATTTGTTCATATACGTGCTCACGGGCATCGGACTGATCGCCAGCACTCTGCGTGTATTTTTCAACCCGCTCCTCAAACTCTGTTTGACATTGTTCGAACGCCTCTTCCACGAGTAAATTCCAGGAATCCTCCTCGTGCTCGTCAGAGGTTTCACTTGAACTTCCTTCATCCGATTCATTATCCGATACGGCTACGCTTTCGTCATTGTTATGCATGGTCTTCTTATGCCTCAACATGTTGTCTCGCCTTTTAAATTCGTTGGAACAAATATCGCATGTGAACATCTTGAAGTCTTTCCACTGAATGAGGAGGAGTGAGGAGTTACGGTGTTATATAGTGGAGTGACATAACAGAACATTCATTTCAAGCGCTTTAGTTTTAGGCAGGTATAGCCTATCTACAAGCGTTTCTGATTAAACGATGCACACGACAAAATCCCACTAGAGGGTAAGAATAATAGATTTGCGGATGTTGTCTCGCCTTTTAAAGTCTTTTTGGAGAGGTACGCTTCTTTGAACGAGTCTCAACGCGTTCCAACAAATATACGTCACCGTTTGTTGTCGGAGCTACCTGAAAGTGGTTTTTCGGATTCAGTGAGCGATTTCCCACAAAGTGTGAAATTTTCATCAAAATCGGAGCAAAAATAGTAAACATTTATCACCATTTATCCAAAAAAATGGTGGTAATGTGTGAGTATGTATTTTATAGTGAATCGAGTCTGAAAAACAACAACAGCGCTAGCGTGGTGGCCAATTCCATTTTTTTTTTTTTTTTTTTTTTTTTTTTTTTTTTAGACAGAACTATAGAGCCAGACTATAGGCATCTACGTACAACATTTGGAAGATAACAGGCAATATATGAAGAGAACCCCTCGAACGAGTCTCAACACGCTCCAACGTCACCGTTTTTGGCGGCTACGCGTTTCGGCGTTGTCTCGCCTTTTTACTTTCGGGGAGCTACGCTTTTGGAGAGGGGGCGGGTTTTTTAACGAAAGTTTCGACAGTAAAACGCGTTGGCAGGGGCATCTTGGCGGGAGAAAATTTGAATTTTGGCGGAGCATCTGTTCAAAAAGCACTCGTTGTTTAAATTTTGCCAGGTACGGCGGCGCATCCAATCAAATTTGAATTTTGGCGGGTACGGCGGTGCATCCAATCAAATTTGGCAGTTAATTTGAATTTTTGGCGGGAAATCCCAGAAAGTCTGTTTTTGGCAGTTAATTCAAATTTTTGAATTTTGGCGGGAAAAAAAGTAGGTCATGCTACATGCTACACCTTGCCCATCGTAATCAGAGGCAATTATTATAGGCTACTGGTTAGTGATATCGGTAGCGAGCACACTTCTTATCAATGCAGCCCGGGTTTGATATTTGACCGTGGCATGTGAAGTGCTCTCTCTCTGAACTTAACATCAGAGAAATAAGGTCAAGGTCACATACTTAGTTTCTTTACAAAACTTAACATCAGAGAAATATGTTATAACTTCTATTTCTTTCATCAAAAATTCTTAATATTTCATGCATGCATTCCTCTAAGGCTCTACTATCATGCTGTGACAAATTCCCACTGATCTCGAGGTCAAGGTTTACATACCTAGTCTCTTTACGAAACTTAACATCAGAGAAATCGGTTATAACTTCTATTTCCTTGCTCGGATCTGCTTCACATTTCACACACGCATCGCTCCAATGGACCTCTACCACCCTGTGACAAATTCACGTTTGTGCTGCCCCCGCTAAGCCCAGAGTCAAGGTCACAAGCCCACACACTTGGAACATTTTTACATATTTAGGGGTAACTGGGCCGACACAGGGGGTATTCCGTAAGCCTCGCTTACTGACCAATCTAGTTTTAACTGAATGTGGATTGATTTTAAAAAGTGGGAGTACAAATTATGCATACTTAATACCCAAGTATGTGAAGTTGCATTTTTTGCTCATTTATTCCATAATAATTTTATATTGAAAAAACGTGTGATAAATTCAATAATCCACTTGCAGAAATAAACTATGCATTGGATTTGAAATCATTGTGTGTAATACATGTACATTGTACTCTTTGGACACAAAGCAAAGTGGCGCGTCACAACATAGCAAAGTACTACGTCGGCAATATAGAATTAGACGCCACCGAGGACGCCATCCACGAATTCCTGACACTGTGTGACGTCAAATGCACACATTTAACTTTGTTCAATAGCCGCAACCAGGACGCGTTATCCGCACATCTGGCTATATGGGAAGAACATAGCCATTTAGTGGAAGATCCTGACTTCTGGCCAGAAGGAGTGTCGTGCAGAAAGTGGGTCACGCGACCGCCGACAAAACGTGGTCGTAACAGAGGCAACCGTTACAATGGCAGTTACAACGAGTATTAGCCTAATGACATGGAACGCTACCGGGATTATGACAGGCATTCCATATTTAGATTCCGAACTTGAACGACACAATATAGATATTTGCGGACTGTCGGAACATTGGCTTTTGCCTGAAACTATGTCGGTTCTAGACAGCTTTAATGCTAACTACAAATCACACGTTGTTACGACCCGCGACGCAAGCTGTCTTAACAATAGACGTGTAGGTAAAGGCGGCGTGGCATTTGTGTGGCATCGGCGCGTGGATAAAATGGTCAAAATAATCGATATTGACGATGATAGGATCGCAGTCTTGAAGTTAGTGTTGACCCACGACCAAACATATACTTTATACAAGTGTACCTACCCACGACAAGATATCCAATAGCCACATATAAGGAATATGTGGACAAGTTGTGCGATTTGAACGTGGCGTACACGTCGGACGGCCAGGTTATGGTACTTGGCGACTTTCATGGCCGTTTTGTGGATACTGCTGCTAAGCAAGAGTGTCGGACTCGCGATAGTTACCTGACAAATGCCTTCAAACATTGCAATATGACAGCGGTAACACGTCTCGCCCTGTGCACGTGTCCAAACCACACATTCATTCCATATAACGACGGAATGCCGAGTTTCATAGATCACATAGTGGCACATGAGAACTTTATATCCAACGTTCAACAGTGTAAAATAATGGACGATGCACCACTTAACTTGTCACGACATTACCCCATAGTATGTTCTTTAAATATCCAGACTAAAACAGTCAGTTCAAGTCACGTGATGCATGATCACACAACATATGACTGGAAAAATAGGTCACAAGTATACAATTACACGTGTACACTGGATACGCTCCTGTGTGAACAAACATTAAACCACGAAGATATAGAGCAGTCATATACACACATTGTGAACAGTATCAGTTCAGCATCTGAATCGTGCTTACAAAAACGTTCATACAAGCCATATATTAAACCATACTGGACAAAAGAATTGAATGAACTACACAATAAAATGAAAACACAACGCAACATATGGGTACGTGATGGAAGGCCCAGACACGCCAACGCCATTTCATACACAAACTATAAAACATCCAAACGTATTTTCAGAAAAAAACTCCGTTCTGAAGCAAATGAATATCAACGCACGGAATATGAAAAAATCGACAAGTTATCGGAAATCGACCAGAATCAATTCTGGAAATTTGTCAAATCCAAACGTGCAAACAAACGCATAAACCCTGGTAATGAATTGAAGTTTGGATCCAGCATTACAACAGACCCAGATGAAATTGCTGCAGGCTGGTGTAGTTATTTCAACCGGTTATACTCACCAAGCGATGATACCTGCTTTTCCGAGACAAACAGACACTTTGTGACAAATAAAGTACATAACATATTACAACATGACAACGCAAGCGTACACAGCGAGAATGCTGAACTCACATATACTATAACTGTGGACGAGTTATCTACCCTGATACGTACATTACCGCTCAGAAAGGCCGCAAGCCTAGACCACGTGACATATGAACACCTGCGATATGGAGGTCCCCGTCTACTCGAATGTCTCGTCAATTTGTTTGAACAATTATTACGACAAGAGCGCGTGCCAGACTCATTCAAAGATGGACTAATTATAACTTTGCATAAAGGTCATGGCAAATCACTAACTGACCCAAATAGTTATAGAGCCATTTCTCTTACCCCCGTCATTTCAAAACTTTACGAGAAAATGCTCCTGAGTCGACTTGAAGGTAAACGCTTCATACAGAAACTTCATCCGCTCCAACATGGGTTCCAGAAAAACAAAAATTGCAAAATGGTATCCTTCATACTACAAGAGTGTATCGACTATTGCCGTGAAAGAGGCAGTGAACTGTATACCTGCTTCCTGGATGCTGAGAAAGCGTTCGACTGCGTGTGGATTGACGGCCTGTTATGTAAACTATACGACCTCGGCATATGCGGCAAAGATCTCCGCGTATTTTCGAACTTGTACAAGAACATGCGAAGCAAAGTGTTATGACAAGGTGTGTTATCCGAGTGGGTAACTGTACAACAAGGCACCAGACAAGGTGGGATAACTTCCCCTTTCTTGTATGCCGTCTTTATAAACGATCTGTTAAATCTCCTAGATGTATCTCGAGACGGATTAACCATTGGTGACATGTCCTACAGCGCCCCCACACAGGCTGACGATATCGCGCTGCTCTCGCTGACCAAACGCGGCCTCGATCGCATGCTGGACATATGTAGGCAATACAGCTCAATGTGGCGGTTCCGCTATAATCCGCTGAAGAGCGCTGTTATTGTATTTGGTGAATCATGGCGCAATTATTCCAAACAAACGAGACAATGGCGTTACGGACCAACTACAATTCGCGAAACAACCAAATATAAACACCTCGGAATAGTACAATCAAAATACCTAATACGCCCCGGGAATATCGACTCGGTAGTGCAGACGGCTCGGGGTACATTCCTTTCACTGGCGAACACGAGCATCCATCGTGACGGACTCAATCCGATTACTGCACTCAAGCTCTACAAGACAATTGTACTTCCGCGCGCTCTATTTGGGTGCGAATTGTGGAACTCAATCTCGACCGCAAATTTGCAAAAACTGGAAACAGTACACCATTTTTGTATTAAGGTATCTCAGTCATTTCCAACTCAAACAAGAACTGCGTGTGCCCTGGGTATGATAGGTTCTTCAACACTGGAGTCGTATATTGACATGCAGAAGTTGAACTTTTTTGGAATGTTGTGTAGGTGCGACAATACACATATCGTGAAATATCTATTTATTCACAGACTTTATCAGTTCACAATGAACAGTGCGCATGTGCAGTATGGTTTTATTCCAGACATGATTCGAGTATTACAGAAACATAACTTGACTGATAATCTAGATTTGTTCAAAATAAACAGTGAGACTCCCTCGAAACATGCCTGGAAAGAACAATGTAAGGGCGCCACTAGCTTGGCGGATGTTGCGCGATGGAGGTCGAGCATGGTAAATGACTTGCAATTTACAAGATTTGGAAACATTCAAATATCTTTAACACCATCAAATTTGTGGTATGCAGCACTGAAACATCCGTCAAGGTTGCGCGCTTGTACATTTGCTGCAAAGCTATGTTACAGTTAGAATCAACCGTTCTGATCCTGATAGCCCCAGGATATGTAGTAAATGTTGGGCCGATTTTGATGACGAACTCGTTCATTTACTACGCGAGTGTAATTACGCTGCCGTTAGAATAGTGTTGTGCCAATTTTGGCAGTATACCAAGGAGAAATTTGGTAGGCGGCTATATGAATACTTATCGAACAATGACACTGAAACATTGATTATACACGTGTTAGGAGGAAAACACGACATGATTATGAACTTTATGGTGGAAGACGAATATTTTCTGTTCTTAACAGAATGTGCACGCACACTGTGTCGTATATATTCAGCCTAACGATCACTGATCAGAGAGCATTTCGCAAGGCCCATGTGCGACAATGTTTATTGGGTTGAGAATGTCTTCAGCTGCATTTCCATCGCACAGTTGCTTTGAAAATGAAGCTATTGATATGAAATTTGATAATTGTTTATCCATGTATTGTTGTTTAATTCAAATTATGTACTCTCCTAGCATTGGAGGAAATAAAGTTATACATACATATCAGTAGCCTATTTCACCAACATTGCAAAGTATACATTGACGGAGAAATTTTCAATTTTAGGATAAATTTATTAATATTTATTATACTGAATTTATTACATTATCACAGCCATTTTGGCTGTGATAATGTAATACATTCAGTATAATAATTCTGCATACTTTTAATCGTCAAATATATGCAGTCGTTAGTTCTATATGAAATAATACATTTCAGGAAAAATAAATGATTACTCCCTCAAAGTATACTTTGCTAGAAAAGTATACTTTGCAAGGTTTATGAAATCGGCTACTGATGATGATCTGGAGCTATGCATATGTGTATCATTGGATCCGGATACTTTCTGGTCATAATTGAAATAAGCCCACTTTTGTCTGATCAGAGTCTAGTGATCCCACTGTGCGTTTGTGCTGGTGGTACATTGTTCACAGGATTAAGTTGCACTGCATAATATTTCTAGTTTTATTGAGAATTATTCACAGATTACCAGTAACAATCAATCATTTTGATATGATGTTGCTTGAACAAAACATGATGTGTGACTGTAAACTGGAGAAATAGGTTTATGGACTTTGCAACCAGTGTAGACTTGGACCAGTCCGAAATAACCATGTTAGCTGCACCAATGTACATTGGATCTGATGGCGCCAACAATGTACTCCAGTCTGGGAAAGGTGACATTGCCAATTGTGCAACGTATAGTCCCATATCAGCCTGGGTCCATTATTCAGTCACATCTGTGCCCACATTGGTAATCTTTCAGTCTCTGACTTGGATTTAGTGCTGTCGAAAAAACCCATATGTTCTGTTTACAGCTGTGCGAATGTACAGGATGGTCAACACCTAACCTTCTTAACCCGTAAAATGCGGGAACCGAAAATGTCGTCTGCTGATGTTTCATCTTTTGTATTCTTTCTCAGTAAAAATCTGGTTTGACAGCACTTTAGAATAATTTCTGTCAAAGCATGTTCTTCATGAGTATAAAGGCAAATAAAACATAAAAAGGCAGCTGACAAAATCTAATTCAGCATTGTAAGGGTTAAAAATGCAATTCTGACATCTGATGATATATTGCTTTGACTGGAGAATTGGGGATTATGGGTTTTGCGACCAGTGTAGATCCATACCAGCCTGTGCATCTGCACAGTCTTATCAGGATTTTCACTGTTCGCCATTCCATCAATAAAACACCCGTCATGATTCTAACAATCAATATATACATGTAGATCATTACCAGGCTACAGGAGTGTGCTATTTGATCAGGAGCTACACAGCCATGTATAAACTTAAATTGTGTAATTCTCCATATAATTTTTTTGTCACGCCCGCTTGCGGAAAGCGCGATATAGTCGGCACTTTGACGTACGTATGTACGTACGTACATACGTGTGTCCGGTTAAAGTTTTTGGTTAAATTGTTTGGTTAAGTTTTTTGGTTAAAGTTTTTGTTTGAGTTCTTTGGTTAAAGTTTTTGGTTAAGTTTTTTGGTTAAGTTTTTTGGTTAAGTTTTTCGTTATACTATATCTTTTTTTTTAGTGTCCGTGCCTCGCCACAAGGCGCGACATGCAGGTCGCGGCCATCTAGTTTAATTTTTTATCTTTCATTTTTCTAATCAAAAGCATACTTTGCTTTGACAGCACTTTATAATCATTTCCAATGGAAATTATTCTAAAGTGCTGTCAAGTCATGTTTTTATTGAGAAAGATGAAAAACTATGAAACAACAGCAAACGACAATGTTTCCCACTTCCTAAGGGTTAAGACGACACTCTGAATTGTTTGCAGTTATATTCAGCCCAGCAGGGAAACATTGATGGGTGAATAATGCACTTTATCTCGTAGGCTAGTAGCTGTTCCCAAACAAGGCTGTCTGAATGCTAAAACCCGAGTGCATAACTTCATTTCAGAAGATAGCTTAGGGCCAGTAGCAGGCGCGGATACAGGGGGGGGGTCCAGGGGGTCCGGACCCCCCCCACCCCCCCCCCCCCGGCAGAAGAAAATCTACAATACTTGAATAGTTGGATGACTTTTCATGGCCTAGGTGTCAGGAAATCGCATCTGCGGCGATCTGGCATTTACAAATTTCCTGGGGGAGGACCCCCAGACCCCTCCCCCCCGACTTTACGATTTCGCACTTGCGGAGGTTGGCTATGCCGCATTGTAATTACAGACCCCCCCTTGCAATTATTTCTGTATCCGCGCCTGAGTAGCTGCAGTAAACATTGAGCTTTTGCTCAAGATTATCTGGCTTAAAGATCAGATGTTCACTGAGGAACAGATCATGACTATTGATCCCTGAACTCTGTTGTATGAGACTGGAGAAATGGGGTTTATGACACTGTTGACCAGTCTAACTTCTGCTGTCTGATTAGACATAAATACATTCAATGTTTGTTGAGAGTTGAAAGATGGTGTTCTGATTGAATGGCGAACAATTCTGGCACATATCAGACTGTGTGGATGCCCAGGGTGCTCTGGGACTATGCTGGTCGGAAAGAACACAGGCCCTATTTCTCGTGTTACATCCATATTTCAAGCAATTTGACTGAATTCATGTTCACCCAGTTTGCTAGAAATATGGGCTTGTAAAAATGTAAATTTGGCTGAAATTTTATTAAGGTTGGCATTTCCTTAAAAGGGTATACCAGATATTTGAATGTGGCATATATTGGTTTATGTATAGTCTTTGCTTGGACTGTGGTTGCTTTACGTTGGTTTGTGTGCAATATGGGGAATGCTGTTTTGTTCATGATTAGGATTAGTGTAAACAATTATCAGATTGAGCAATTGTCAACGTTACCCATTTACCTGATGTAATTTAATGAGGCCGCTGTAACTGGAAACGTCTTTCTGGTGCATTATCTGTTATCATTATAATCTTTGTTTCGGATCATTATATTTTACAATTACCGGTATACAAAAGCGATACAAAATGCACTTCGGACTAATCCATGTTACATAATAGGGTTGTTTGGAATACTGTGGGATTGTTTTGGTGGGAGTTACTGGATGCTAGTATACATGTGTTGATGAGTTTAGAATTTGTTTGACCCAATTGAACCACAGGTTGAAGTAACGGACCAAGGTCTATACCTACTTGTACATTAAATATGCCTAAAAGCATCCATAAATTTTTATTTTTTTTCTCCGTCTATAATCACATATTATAGAGGGAGTAAAAAAAACATTGTTCGCTTATTTTTTTTCACTTATGGTTGCCTTTAGGCATATTTAATGTATTTATAGACCTCGGTCTGTTACTTTAACCTGTGAATTGAACTGCATGTAAATGGTGTATGTAGTGCTGGGGGCCGTTTCAGTAAACTTCTTACGACTAAAATGTTCGTAAGTGCATATTTAGGATCATCTGGAAATATCAATTGATGGATTTACATTGATTGAGCATAGGCTGCATATGCAGCCTATGCTCAATAAATGTAAATCCAACAATTATTTACAAGACAACATTTTAATGTGAAATTTACAGAATATCATAATTTTGCACTTACGAACATTTTAGTCGTAGGAAGTTTAGTGAAACGGCCCTCTGGTTCTGTTCTAAGGCAGCTAATCCCAATCACACTGATATATGTCTGATACCGGTATTGTTGAGGCACTAAAGGCAGCTACTAAGGCGATTGGACAATGGGGACGTAAAACAAAGGACATCAGGAGATGGGTGCAGGTAGGACAGTTATTAAAGGAAAACCGCAGCAATTTATAATGTTCTGATTTATAACTGGCAATGCGGGTACATGATTTGTGGTGGGTGGCAAGTGGGAGCACACGATGGGTAATTTAACGATCGGGGTTCATCCTTACTGGAATCCCGACTGGAGACCTGGTTTGGCCCTCACATACGTCTTTGGCATTTTGTATGTGACAGTTGAATCTGGTTATACCCCTTATGTGAGTATTACGATATTCATAATCCTATTTTAGGGGAAGGGGCCAAGTGGCTGGTGTGGTATGGACCTGGCACCAGGTCAGGTTATTCTAATTTCAGGGCTGAATATATTTGTTCTCGATGTAAATATTCCGTTCTGATTTTGGGATTTTCCCCCCAATGCAGCAGGTTAAAATGGGATCGAACCCGTTTGCCCGGCCTTACATGACCTTAGCTGTTGATAGGCCGTTAAACACTAATAAACAAACAAACAAACATGATTTGTGGTTGTGACTGGAGAAATACATTGTAATGTCAACATCATTACCACTATCTATGACTTCAGACCAATCATAGATACATGTAGATTTGAGTACCTAATTGGGCAGGGATTCCGCTGGCGATCGCCACTTTCGCAATTGGCGATAAAAATAAACAATTGATTTTTTGTTCAAAAATAATTTTTTATCGCCAATTGTTGTTTATTTTTTGAAGTGGCGATTTTTTTATTTTCCCCAGCGGAATCCCTAATTGGGTAACACGTGAATAATGATATCTCAACCCATGTTGGTATAGTGAGATTAGGCTGTTATCAGTTAACCCTTTCACCACTAAATAACTGCAATGGACTTTGATATGTTAATTTTGCAACCAATCTAATCGTCACAAAATGATTTTCAGACTAGTCCATTTATGAAAAGGCAGGGCCTGAAAATAGCACTGGTCCGAGGTCCTGGACCTGCAAATTTTAATGTCGGACCTTTGTATTTTACAAGTAAAAATTCCACCGGACCTGATAAAATTGAAATTGCGATCATCATTAGTGGCGATGCTAAATCCGTTCTGATTATCGTCTTATAAGATAATTTTTGGTGACATTTTCAAGTATTTACACATGGTGTGACGAGTCATTTAGTATGAAACAGACACATATTTCTACGTTTTTCCTACGAATATCTTCTCGGACCTTCCAAAAAATTCATCGGACCTTTCACTTTTTTCCTTGTTAGGCCCCGGACCTACTGGTAAAAGCTGCTATTTTCAGGCCCTGGAAGGGGATTTTTTTTCTCAAAAATAAGAAAATTACTTGCAAAAAGTGCAGATCCTGATGAGACGGCTCGTTACGAGCCGGCTCATCCGGATCTACACATTTTGCCAATACCACTGTACAGGCCTGTAGTTTTGAAAGGGTTAAATGTCGAACTACTAGTATGTATTTCCACAGATTTGTAAGTATAAAGTGAAAGTGAACATTTGCAAACAATACTGGTGGGCTGCCAGATTCCGCCACTTTTTACAAGATTATTTTCCGATTTTTGCGATTGACAAGTCGGTTAGAATAAAATAAACTTGGACCATATAATCTGGCGGTAGTTTGCATTATATGTGCAAAAAGAAATACTGAAACAGACTATAGTGCGTAATCTAGGTCGGGCCATAATTGTTGACGTAAACAACGCATGGAAATGCACAAGTTTCCGCCAGCCCACTTATTTCTGTAGTAAAACTGCCATCATGATGTTTGCTGATTTGTAATTACAGAAAATGTTGAAATGTAACTAACCGAAGTCGCTGAAATGTTGTTGGCAATTGGGTCACCAGTTCAGCCTATGTTCTCCTCTTGTAATGGACTGCCAGTACAGTTTTGTTTGCGCATGCGTGATTTGGAGGGTCTCAATGGAATTTTAAATGTATTGTACATTTCATTATAATGAGAAAACAGTTGATCAAACTCTGAAACACACTATAGAATGAATGATGTCATACAAATTTGCAAGAGAACAGTCTGTTGGTAACGCAACAAAACTCCATGATGGATTTGGACGATTTTGACTGGCATTGTTTTATCAAAAGTTGGGCAATGTCTTAACTCTTTGCATGCTAGCGGCGAAAATATCCGCCAAACGAATTATGAGTATATGATTTACTTCTCTCTGTAAATATGTCTTGAAATTTCTTAGAATTGTGTCCTCCGGACACAATTCTAATGAAATTCCAAGACATATTCATGACATTTATAAGGAGAAATAAAAGAAAATATAATGAATTGTCATCTGCTATTTTTTAACTATTTATAGCCCACAAATTTCCCAGCATGCATTGTGGCATCTTCTCTTGATGAGAGATGATGAGTCTTTGATGTTACAAACTCCGTACATGACAACATGCGGAAACACAAGAGATCCCCCCACCACCCGCGATATCTAGAAAAAGTTCCAGCTGTTGTGTTCTTTTCATGTAAACAACGTGTTCACCTTAGTTCATAATCATACAAGCGGGAATATTAGCGTCTACATTAAACTTACTAAACTTACGGTTATATTTATCAATTCGTTTATCGAACAAGAACTATGAGCTGCCGTTTATATTTTGACAATCAGTCCTATTTAATGAGGAAATCGAAAAAATCGGCTAAATATTCGGGTCGAAACTACTTTTTTATCCGATTTTAATAAACTTAGTATGTAGACACATTTACGTTCAAACTGCTCTTCAAATATGCTATTTACACTCACCTAAGGTCATATACTAAGGACTTAGAGCGAAAAAACGACTCATGTATTATTAGTATTTTAAAACACCCGAGCAGTGGGATAATTGATAAAAAAAAAATGAAAATTTCGGCCGAACATGTCGAGTGAAAATAGGTTTTTGCGAATAACGTTTTTATTATTCCAAATTGAATCGGGATCCCTATATGTAAAATCATCTACACAACGAGACGGATCCTTTGCCGTTTTCTTTTGAGAATCGGTCCAAAGGTTAATGATAAAATCATGAAAAAACAGTTAAAATTCTAGCTGAAAACATTTGTTTTTTGCGAATAACTTTTATTATTCCAAATTGAATCGAGAGCCTTAATTAGTATTTCTGTGCTGCCGAAAATAAAATATATGTATGCGCCCAGGCTACCCACTTTTTGTCGCGCCCGCGAAAGCGGAAAGCGAGACATATGTTTTGCTTTTCCGGAGTCGGCGGCGGTGGCGGCGGTGGCGGCGGTGGCGGCGGTCATTACTTCAACACCTTATCAGCTACAGTCATCAAACTTTATACATACCTTTACTATGATATGTAGATGAATATAGGACTATTCTCGGGGCCCCAGGATGAAGGTCAAGGCCCCAGGGTCAAGGTTCCTGTGTCGAACAGAAGAATTCTCTAGATGCAGAGCATAATGCAATAGTATGAAAAAAATATCACTATCTGGACTCTTTAGCCTTATGTAGTCATATCCATGTTCAATGCCATACATCGCATACAGTATTATCCTCGTATCTGTCTCTTCCTGTGTAGATTTCAGACTTTCTATCTCTGTTGAGTTAACATGTCCAGCTTCACACTTCAGTTGATATGCTGTTCCATCGCATATTAATGTGACATTGCGGTTGTGAATTTTGGTAGCAAATACATCTGTGTTCCAAACCTTTAACATGACCTGAACTACCTGACAAAAGAAGTTGACAATATGCCAGTTCCATCTAGCCAAACAACACTGGATATTGAAGACGGTAATGCGTGCTTCCATTATTTAAAGACTGTTCCAGGAAATTTCAAACAAATCGGTGAAAAGGTGTTTGATATGATGTCGAGAAAATCCGATGTAATGTTCAGTACTGACATGTATAAAGCAGACTCTGTTTAAGTCAATGGAAAGAGCAAGAAGGGGGAGCGGAGAAAAGCTCATAATTAAAGGTGAAAGCACGAAGAAACCAGAAAACTGGAAAATATTTCTTGCAAATGATGAAAACAAACAGCAGTTAGTTCAGGTCATGTTAAAGGTTTGGAACACTGTTCGCCATTCCATCAATGAAACACCCGGTCGTGCTTCTAACCAGTAATATAGATCATTATCAGGCTCCATGGATGTGCTGTTTGATCAAGAGCTGCACTGGCCAGAAATCCTATAAGCCCCATTTCTCCAGCACAGCCACATAATTATGATGATTGCTCAACGTACGAGGACTGACCATTGTCATGTGATATCGTATGAAAAATATTTACAAAATTTATGATATTTTCCGTAAATGACGAAGTATTTTATAGCAAATGCGGAATATGTTTGCTTTGAAAATTTTGTCAATGTTCGACATAACTTACAAAAACATTTCATGAAAATTACACATGTTCTTAGGTACAAAATCACATGGCGTGTCTCAATTTAATGGGGAGATTTCTTACATTTTAAGGGACATCATTGGCATTATAAGGTGGGAAAATGTCCAGACAAAACACTGGTGAATTGGGTTAACTCTTTCACAGTGTTTTGATACATTAATTTTGCAACCAATTGTCACAAAATGATTTTCAGACTAGTCCATTTATGAAAAGGGGGTGTTTTTGTTCTAAAAAATATGAAAATTACTTGCAAAAAGTGTAGATCCTGATGAGACTGCTCGTCACAAGCCGGCTCATCTGGATCTACACTTTTTGCCAATACCACTATACAGGCATTAAGCAGTTGTATATGATGATTGCTCATTGCTAGAACTGACCATCGCCATGTTTGTGTACAGGGTGCGACGATGTACAAGGTGCGCTGGAAGGGGTATGGGCCGGCGGACGACACGTGGGAGCCGCGGGACAACCTAGACACGTGTCACGATCTCATAGACGACTACCTGCACAAACAGTCGGAACTCGTCAGCAGGAAACACGAGGACAAGCAGAATGAATAAAGGTAAACCGTTTGATAATCTCTGTTAAATGTGGACAATCCCTGTACAGTGGGTAACTCCCTGGGTAAAAATTGTGGAACACCCTGTACAATGGTATCCCATTCCTTGGTAAATGTACACCCTGTACAGTGGTAACTCCCTGTAAATGGTTACCCAACCCATGGTAAGCATAATACCCGTACAGTTTATCCCTCGGTATGTAAATGTGACATCCTGGTACAAGTGGTAACTCTGTAAATGTAAGACACCCTGTACATGGGAAATAACTCTGTAAATGTGACACCCTGTACAGTGTATCTCTGGTAAAAAGTTGACACCCTGTACAAGTGTATCATCTGTAAATAGGTACACGGCCTGTAAAGTGGTATATCTGTAACAAAGGACACCCCTGTAAACAGTGGTATTTCTGTAAACATGACCCTACCCTGTAACAGTGGGTATTTCCTGGTAAAACGTGGAACACCCTTTACAGTGGTATATCTGTAAACAGACACCCTTCAAAAGTGGTAATACCCTCTGGTAAACGTGACACCCCTGTACAGTTGGTATAATTCTGGGTAAAATGTACACCCTGTACAAAGGTAATAAATCCCTGTTAAACGGTGAAACACCCGACAGTGGAAAACTGTAAACGTGAACACCAAACATGTACAAGAGGTAAACTGAAACGTGACAACCCTGTACAAAGGGTTTAAACTCACCCTGTAAATGGTGACAAACCCTGCAACCCATTTGGTAACAATGGTAAAAGTGTGACACCCCTGTACATTTGGTATCTCTGTAAATGTTGACATCCCTGTAACAGTGGTATCTTCTGTAAACGTGACACCCTGTACATGGATCTCAGAAAATAGGACACCCTGTAAAAGTGGTATATCTTTAAACCGGAACCCACCCTTACTGTGGTATTTCCTGTAAACAGGACACCCTGGTACAGTGGTAAATCTGTAAACAGGACACCCCTGACCATGGTTATATCTGTAAAACAGGACACGGCATTACAGTGGTATCTCTGTAAACAGGAACACCTTTACAGTGATATATCTTTAAACCAGGACACCCTGTACAGTGGTATCTCGTAAACAGACACCCTGGTACATGGTATCTCTGTAAACGTTACACCCTGTACAAGGGGTAAAACTCTGTAAACGTGGACACCGCTTACAGTGGTATCTCTGTAAAACAGGACACCATGGTACATGGTATCTCTGTAAACAGGACACCCAGTACAATTGGTATCTCTGTAAACAGGACACCCTGTACAGTGGTATCTCTGTAAACAGGACACCCAGTACAGTGTACTCGTAAACAGACCACTCTGTACAGGTTATTTACTGTAAAACAGGCACCCAGTACAGTGGAATATCTGTAAACAGGACACCCAGTACAGTTGGTATCTCTGTAAACGTGACACCCCTGTACAGTGGGATCGCTGTAAACGTGACACGCTGTACAGTGGTATCTCTGTAAAACACACCCTAAACCCGTACAAGGGTGTGGTATCTCTGTAAAACAGGACACCTTGTACAGTGGTATCTCTGGTAAAACAGGACACCTGTACATTTGGTATCTCTGTAAACAGGTGGACACCCTGTACAGTGGTATCTCTGTAAAGGAAAACGGACACCCTGTTACAGTGGTATCTCTGTAAACGTGACACCCTGTACGTGGTATCTCTGTAAACGTACAGTGGTATCTCTGTAAAAAAACACACCCTGTACAGTGGTATCTGTAAACAGGACACCCTGTACAGTGGTATCTCTGTAAACAGGACACCCTGTACAGTGGTATATCTGTAAACAGGACACCCTGTACAGTGGTATCTCTGTAAACAGGACACCTTGTACAGTGGTATATCTGTAAACGCGACACCCTGTACAGTGGTATCTCTATAAACAGGACACCTTGTACAGTGGTATATCTGTAAACGCGACACCCTGTACAGTGGTATCTCTGTAAACAGGACACCTTGTACAGTGGTATCTCTGTAAACAGGACACCCTGTAACAGTGGTATCTCTGTAAACAGGACACCCTGTACAGTGATATCTCTGTAAACAGAACACCCTGTACAGTTTTATCTCTGTAAATGGGAAACCCTGTACAGTGGTATCTCTGTAAACAGGACACCCTGTACAGTTGTATCTCTGTAAGTGTATCTATGTAACAGTGGACACCTGTACATGGTATATCTGTAAACGGGGACACGCTTGTACATGGTATTTCTGTAAACAGGACACCCTGTACAGTGGTATCTCTGTAAACAGGACACCCTGTACAGTGGTATCTCTGTAAACGTGACACCCTGTACAGTGGTATCTCTGTAAACGTACAGTGGTATCTCTGTAAACAGGACACCCTGTACAGTGGTATCTCTGTAAACAGGACACCCTGTACAGTGGTATATCTGTAAACAGGACACCCTGTACAGTGGTATCTCTATAAACAGGACACCTTGTACAGTGGTATATCTGTAAACGCGACACCCTGTACAGTGGTATCTCTATAAACAGGACACCTTGTACAGTGGTATATCTGTAAACGCGACACCCTGTACAGTGGTATCTCTGTAAACAGGACACCTTGTACAGTGGTATCTCTGTAAACAGGACACCCTGTACAGTGGTATCTCTGTAAACAGGACACCCTGTACAGTGATATCTCTGTAAACAGAACACCCTGTACAGTTTTATCTCTGTAAATGGGAAACCCTGTACAGTGGTATCTCTGTAAACAGGACACCCTGTACAGTTGTATCTCTGTAAGTGTATCTATGTAAACGTGACACCCTGTACTATGGTATCTCTGTAAACGGGACACGCTGTACATTGGTATTTCTGTAAACAGGACACCCTGTACAGTGGTATCTCTGTAAACAGGACACCCTGTACAGTGGTATCTCTGTAAACGTGACACCCTGTACAGTGGTATCTCTGTAAACGTACAGTGGTATCTCTGTAAACAGGACACCCTGTACAGTGGTATCTCTGTAAACAGGACACCCTGTACAGTGGTATCTCTGTAAACAGGACACCCTGTACAGTGGTATATCTGTAAACAGGACACCCTGTACAGTGGTATCTCTATAAACAGGACACCTTGTACAGTGGTATATCTGTAAACGCGACACCCTGTACAGTGGTATCTCTGTAAACAGGACACCTTGTACAGTGGTATCTCTGTAAACAGGACACCCTGTACAGTGGTATCTCTGTAAAACAGGACTCGGCCCTGTACAGTGGATATCTGCTGTAAAAATGACACCCTTGTAACACCCTTGTACAGTTTTATCTCTGTCAAATGGGTAAACCCCATGTACAGTGGTATATCTCTGTGTAAACGAGAACACCCCTGTACAGTTGGTATCTCTGTAACGTGTATCTATGTAAAACGTGTACACCCTGTACTATGGTATCTCTGTAAACGGGACACGCTGTCCCTGTACATTGGTATTTCTGTAAACAGGGACACCTGTACAGTGGTATCTCTTGTAAACGTGACACCCTGTACAGTGGTATCTCTGTAAACAGGACACCTGTACAGTGGTATCTCTGTTACAAACAGGACACCCTGTACGAGTGGTATCTCTGTAAATGGGAAATTTTCAGGGACCTGTACGTGTATCTCTGTAAAAAGGGACAAACGCTGTACAGTGGTATCTCTAAATAAACAGGGAACACGCTGTACAGGTGGTAGGGCTCTGTAAACGGGGACTGACATGTACAGTGGTATCTCTGTAAACAGGACACGCTGTACAGTGGTATCTATGTAAACGGGACACGCTGTACAGTGGTATCTCTGTAAATGTGACACCCTGTACAGTGGTATATTGTAAACTCGTGACAACCCTGTACAGTGGTATATCTGTAAACGTGGACACCCTGTACAGTGGTATATCTGTAAACGTGACACCCTGTACAGTGGTATATCTGTAAACGTGACACTCTGTACAGTGGTATCTCTGTAAACGTGACACCCTGTACAGTGGTATCTCTGTAAACGTGACACCCTGTACAGTGGTATATCTGTAAACGTGACACCCTGTACAGTGGTAAATCTCTGTAAACGTGACCTCCTTGTACAGTCGGTATATCTGTTAAACAGGACGCTGTACAGTGGTATCTCTGTAAAACAGGGACACCTGTACAGTGGTATCTCTGTAAACAGGACACCCTGTACAGTGGTATATCTGTAAACAGGACACTCTGTACAGTGGTATCTCTGTAAACAGGACACCCTGTACAGTGGTATCTCTGTAAACAGGACACCCTGTACAGTGGTATCTCTGTAAACAGGACACGCTGTACAGTGGTATCTATGTAAACAGGACACGCTGTACAGTGGTATCTATGTAAACAGGACACGCTGTACAGTGGTATCTATGTAAACAGGACACGCTGTACAGTGGTATCTATGTAAACAGGACACGCTGTACAGTGGTATCTATGTAAACGTGACACCCTGTACAGTGGTATCTCTGTAAACAGGACACTCTGTACAGTGGTATCTCTGTAAACAGGACACCCTGTACAGTGGTATCAATACAGTAAACAGGACACCCTGTACAGTGTAGGTATATCTTGTAAACAGGACACCTGTACAGTGGTATATCTGTAAACAGGACACCCTGTACAGTGGTATCTCTGTAAACAGGACACCCTGTACAGTGGTATATCTGTAAACAGGACACCCCTACCCTACAGTGGTATATCTGTAAACAGGACACCGCCCTGTACAAAGTGGTATATCTGTAAACGGGACACCCTGTACAGTGGTAATACTCTGTAAACACGGGACACCCTGTAACAGTGGTATCTCTGTAAACAGGACACACTTGTACAGTGGGTATCTCTGTAAACGGGACACCCCTGTTACAGTGGTATCATCTGTAAACTAGGACACTCTGTACAGTGGTATCTCTGTACAAACAGGACACACTGTACAGTGGTATCTATGTAAACGGGACATCCTGTACAGTGGTATCTCTGTAAACGGGACACCCTGTACAGTGGTATCTCTGTAAACAGGACACCTTGTACAGTGGTATCTCTGTAAACATGGTGGTGGACACCCTGTACAGTGGTATCTCTGTAAACAGGACACCCTGTACAGTGGTATCTATGTAAACAGGACACGTGGCTGTACAGTGGTTAATTTCGTATCTATGTTAAACAGGTACAGGACGCTGTACAGTGGTATCAATGTAAACGTGACACCCACCCTGTATTCAGTGGTATCTCTGTAAACATGGACACTCTGTACAGTGGTATCTCTGTAAATCAGGACATCCTGTACAGTGGTATCTCTGTAAACAGGACACCCCCTGTACAGTGGTATACTCTGTAAACATGGACAGCCTGTACAATGGTATTCTCTGTACAAACAGACACCCTGTACAGTGGTAATCTCTGTAAACAGGACACCTGTACAGTGGTATCTCTGTAACACAGGACATTCTTGTACAGTGATTATCTCTGTAAAGGCAGACACCTGTACACGTGGTTTCTCTGTAAACAGACACGCTGTACAGTGGTATCTCTGTAATACAGACACCCTGTAAACGGGGGGGGGGGGGGGGATGTATGGCTCTGTAAACAGGACACCCGTACAATGGATTATCTCTGTAAACAGAACACCCTTACAAAGTTTATCTCTGTAAATGGGAAACCCTTACAGTGTATCTCTGTAACAGGACACCCTGTACAGTTGTATCTCTGTAAGTGTATCTATGTAAAAACGTGACACCCTGTACTATGGTATCTCTGTTAACGGGACACGCTTACATGGTATTTCTGTAAACAGGACACCCTGTACAGTGTATCATCTGTAAACAGGACACACACCTGTACAGTGGTACTCTGTAAACGTGACACCCAGTACAGTGTATCTCTGTAAACGTACAGTGTATCTCTGTAAACAGGGACACCCTGTAAACATGGTATCTCTGTAAACAGGACAAACCCTGTACAGTGGTATCTCTGTAAACAGGACAAACACCCTGTACAGTGGTAATCTGTAAACAGACAAACCGCTGACAGTGGTATCTCTATAAACAGACACCTTGTACAGTGTATAACTGTAAACGCGACACCCTGTACAGTGGTATCTCTTAAACAGACACCTTGTACAGTGGTATCTCTGTAAACAGACACCCCTAGTACAGTGGTATCTCTGTAAACAGGACACCCTGTACAGTGATATCTCTGTAAACAGAACACCTTGTACAGTTTTATCTCTGTAAATGGGAAACCCTGTCAGTGGTATCTCTGTAAACAAACAACCCTGTACAGATGTATCTCTGTAAGTTATCTATGTAAACGTGACACCCAGTACATATGGTATCTCTGTAAACGGACCACTGCTGTACATTGGTATTCTGTAAACGGACTCCCTTACAGGGTATCCACTGGTCAAACGTGACACCCGTAACAGTGTATCTCTGTAAACAGGACACCCTTGTACAGTGGTATCTCTGTACACAGGACACCCTTACAGTGGTATCTCTGTAAACAGGACACCCTGTATATCTCTGTAAACAGGACACGCTGTACAGTGGTATCTCTGTAAACAGGACACGCTGTACAGTGGTATCTCTGTAAACGGGACACCCTGTACAGTGGTATCTCTGTAAACAGGACACGCTGTACAGTGGTATCTATGTAAACGGGACACGCTGCTACAGTGGTATTCTCTGGGTAAATGTGGACACCCTGTACAGTGGTATATCTGTAAACGTGACCTAACTACCAAGTGGTATATCTGTAAACGTGACACCCTGTACAGTGGTATATCTGTAAACGTGACACCCTGTACAGTGGTATATCTGTAAACGTGACACCCTGTACAGTGGTATCTCTGTAAACGTGACACCCTGTACAGTGGTATCTCTGTAAACGTGACACCCTGTACAGTGGTATACTCTGTAAACGTGACACCCTGTACAGTGGTATCTCTGTAAACGTGACACCTTGTACAGTGGTATATCTGTAAAACAGGACACGCTGTTAACAGTGGTTATCTCTGTAAACAGGACCCTGCCCTACAGTGGTATCTCTGTAAACAGGACACCCTGTACAGTGGTATATCTGTAAACAGGACCACTCTGTACAGTGGTATCTCTGTAAAGAGGCACCCTGTTACAGTGGTATCTCTTGTAAACAGGACACCCTGTACAGTGGTATCTCTGTAAATCAGGACACGCTGTACAGTGGTATCTATGTAAACAAAAGGAACACGCTGTACAGTGGTATCTATTGTAAACAGGACACGCTGTACAGTGGTATCTATGTAAACAGGACACGCTGTACAGTGGTATCTATGTAAACAGGACACGCTGTACAGTGGTATCTATGTAAACGTGACACCCTGTACAGTGGTATCTCTGTAAACAGGACACTCTGTACAGTGGTATCTCTGTAAACAGGACACCCTGTACAGTGGTATCTCTGTAAACAGGACACCCTGTACAGTGGTATATCTGTAAACAGGACACCCTGTACAGTGGTATATCTGTAAACAGGACACCCTGTACAGTGGTATCTCTGTAAACAGGGACACCCTGTACAGTAGGTATATCTGGTAACAGGACACCCTGTACAGTGGTCTTTATCTGTAAATCAGGACACCCTGTACAGTGGTATATCTGTAAACGGGACACCCTGTACAGTGGTATATCTGTAAACGGGACACCCTGTACAGTGGTATCTCTGTAAACAGGACACCTTGTACAGTGGTATCTCTGTAAACGGGACACCCTGTACAGTGGTATCTCTGTAAACAGGACACTCTGTACAGTGGTATCTCTGTAAACAGGACACACTGTACAGTGGTATCTATGTAAACGGGACATCCTGTACAGTGGTATCTCTGTAAACGGGACACCCTGTACAGTGGTATCTCTGTAAACAGGACACCTTGTACAGTGGTATCTCTGTAAACAGGACACCCTGTACAGTGGTATCTCTGTAAACAGGACACCCTGTACAGTGGTATCTATGTAAACAGGACACGCTGTACAGTGGTTTTATGGTAAAAGGGACAGTCTAGTGTATCTAGGTAAACGTGGACACTGTACAGTGGTATCTATGTAAACAGGACACTCCTGTACAGTGGTTATCTCTGTAAACAGGACATCTGTACAGTGGTATCTCTGTAAACAGGCACCCTGTACAGTGGTACTCTGTAAAACAGGACAGCTGTTACAATGGTATCTCTGTAAACAGGACACCCTGTACAGTGGTATCTCTGTAAACGGACCAGCCTTGTACAAGTGGTATCTCTGTAAACAGGACACCCCTTGTACAGTGGATATCCTGTAAAACAGGACACCTGATACAGTTGGTTTTCTTGTAAACGGACACGCTTTGTACAGTGGTATCTCTGTAAACAGGACCCTGTACCAATGGTATCTCTGAAACGGCACCCTGTTAATTGGTATCTTCTGTAAACAGGACACCCTGTACAATGGTATCTCTGGTCAAAATGGGACACCCTGTAAACAGTTGGTTATCTCTGTAAACTGGTCACCCTACAGTGGTACGTAAACGGAAACGCTGTAAACGTGGTATCTCTGGTAACCCTGGTGACCCTACAGATGGTATCTCTGTAAACAGGACACCCTTGTACAAGTGGTATCTATGTAAAACAGGACACCCTGTACAAGTGGTATCTCTGTAAACAGGACACCCTGTACAGTGGATATATCTGTAAACAGGCACCTTGTTACAGTGGTTTATCTGTAAAACACCAAACCCTGGACAGTTGGGTTATCGCTGTAAACAGGACAACTGGTACTAGGTGGTAAATCTCTGTAAAACGGACACCCTGTACAGTGGTATCTCTGTAAACAGGACATCTTGTACGTGGTATCTGTAAACAGGACACTCTGTACAGTGGTTATTCTGTAAACAGGACACCCTTTACAGTGGTATCTCTGTAAAACAGGACACCCTGTACAGTTGTATCTCTGGTAAGTGTATCAATGTAAACGTGGAACCCTGGTACTATGGTTTTATCTCTTGTAACGGGACACGCTGGTACATTGGTATCTGTAAATTCAGGACATTTCCTTGTACAGTGGTATCTCTGTAATCAGGAAACACCTCTGTACAGTGGTTTATCTTGTAAACAGGACACCCTTTACAAGGTGGTATCCCTCTGGTAAACAAAAGGGAACCCTGTACAGGTTGTATCTTGTAAGTGGGGGGCGTATCTATTGTAAACGTGACCAACCTGTACCTATGTGACCCTGTACTTTGGGTCTCGTAAAACGGGACACGCTGTACATTGGTATTTCTGTAAACGGGACATCCTGTACAGTGGTATCTCTGTAAACGTGACACCCTGTACAGTGGTATCTCTGTAAACGGGACACGCTGTACATTGGTATTTCTGTAAACGGGACATCCTGTACAGTGGTATCTCTGTAAACGGGACACGCTGTACAGTGGTATTTCTCTAAACGGGACATCCTGTACTAGGCGCCCATTTCGGTAAGCTTTGTACGATAAAATGGTTTTGTACGATGATTTCTATGAATTTGCTTCTCACAGTGATGTGTTTCTCTAATGCTACCATTTTGTACCAACGGGTTCATGTCATTAATTTATTATGTAGCACATCCACAAAATATTTTCCAAAATCGGCTGTCCGAACAACTGTTGTTGTGGATTTCAATTTTGCACTTACCGGTACAAACTTCTTAGTCGTACAAAGTTTAGTGAAACGGGCCCCAGCGTTCAAGATAGTCCTGCAAACAGGGAGAAGTTTTTGCAATTATTTGGGGAAGTATTACTTGAACAGAAATTTTCTGTTTTATATAGTTAAAAACTTCTCCTTCAACACAAAATAGGGAGAAGTGGCACCACTTAGGTAGACAACATCACCATGTAACTTGATCCCTGCTGTTCACTGGAATGTCTGTAAACGGGCCACCCTGTACAGTGGAACCTGTCTACAACGGACCTTCCGGGAGTTACTCGGGGCTGATTACTGTGGAACCTCTATAAACCTGACACCCTGTATAGTGGAACACATCTATATTGGGCACCTTGTATCGTGGAACCTCTCTAAATTGGAAACATTGGGAGGTTCCTCAGGGCGAATTACAGAGGAACCTCTCCAAACCAGGGGCCCGTTTCACTAAACTTTGTACGACTAAAATGTTTGTAAGTGCAAAATTATGATAGTCTATAAATTTCACATTAACAATGTTATTTTGTAAACAATTATTGGATTTACATTTATTGAGCATAGGCTGTCTTTGCAGCCTATGCTCAATAAATGTAAATCCATCATTGAAATTTACAGACGATCCTAAATTTGCACTTACATGTACGAACATTTTAGTGGTACAAAGTTTAGTTTAGCTTCCTTTGTAATTTTGGTATATGAGCCCTCTAGAACAAATTTGCAATCATGAAACTCCGTAAAACTTTTAAACCGCGATACGTGTACATGTACATGTACATCCCTACTTGGTTTGTACTTGGTATGCGTCTTGCTATTCACATACCCACCTTCCGCGGGTAATAAATTATCTCACTTTCAGCCTTGAAACTTATAAAAGCTTTCAACCATACTTGGTTTGTAGCTTCCTTGTGGTGCATATATCTGCAAATTGTATTTCTATTTTTTTCCTTTGCCTTAACTTCATTGATTATCTCCCATTTTTCAGACATTTTCTCAAATGAGCTGTTTTTACTATCAAATTAAAGGTACATGCCCACTCAGTAGGCACACAATGTTCTTATATGAATTAAATAAGTGTATAATTGTGTCACTATTCCACCAAAAGAATACGAGTGCCCGCTATACAGATATAATCATTTAGCACATGTAATATTAATGTTACTGATAGTGATGTGCGGTAGTATCAGGCTAATTGTATCCCCCCGGACTTCGTCGGGGGATACTATGGGTTTGACACCATACCGTTTTTTACTCAAGCTTGTACATGGAATACTATTGTGCATACAGACACCATACTTGGACAACCAATAACCCCTGATCTATATTTGATCTTGACCTACATTTCCTCTTGAATTACTTACTTAATTCTCTTTGGTTAAGGTTTTTAGTCAAGCTTGTAGATGGAATACTCATGGCCCTACACCAACCATACTTGGACAACTTCATCTCCTAGTGATGTACATCAACAACCCCTGACCTATATTTGACCTTGACCTACATTTAACCTTAAATTACTTACTTAATTCCCCTTGGTTAAGGTTTTTACTCAACCTTGGTTAATTAAGGTTTTTAGTCAAGCTTGTAGATGGAATACTATTGTGCATACAGACACCATATTTGGATAACTTTTTCTCATAGGGATGTACATCAATAACCCCTGACCTTTCTTTTACCTTCACCTACATTTAACCTTGAATTACTTGGTTAATGTTTATAGTCAAGCTTGTATATGGAATAATTCTGGGCCTACATCAACCATACTTGGACAACTTCATCTCCTAGTGATGTACATCAATAATCCCTGACCTATATTTGACCTTGACCTACTTTTATCCTTGGATTACTTAGTTATCTCCCCTTGGTTACGGTTTTTACTCAAGCTTGTGTATGGAATACTCCTGGGCCTACAGCAACCATACTTGGAAAACTTGATCTCCTAGTGATGTACATCAATAAACCCTGACCTATATCTGACATTGACCTACATTTAACCTTGAATTACTTACTTAATTTCCCTTGGTTAATGTTTTTAGTCAACCTTGGTTAAGGTTTTTATGCAGGCCGCAGCCACCTTCTTTGTCAAGCTATGTGTACATCGACAACCCTCGTAGTCGAGCTATGCTGTTCTCCTACAGCTCTTGTTTGTTTCGCGCACTCTACAAACTGGACATTAATGCATGAAGACCCGTTTTCTCGTGTGCTCTGTACACCTACTTGTAGAGAGAACAATAGCCTTCTCTGGTTGAACAATAGTGACTGGGAGAACCATTCACCTGTGCATGTGCTAGCATGTGCAAATGTCCAGACTGACCACTTACAGGTAATTGTGAACGATCACAATTGGACGAACTTTGTATGGTTGGAGTTGCTAATGTATATGGTCATGGTGCACGACTTTAGTTGGAGCTGGCGATCAGTTATTGGTCAAATATGACCGATAATCCACGCCGGACAGCCTCCGATTATGTGTGAGATTCTTTCGTACACGCAAATTTCGCTTTGGATGGGGTATACAAAATGCGAATAACTGAATAAATGCTAGAAACAGCGATTTGAAGTGAATATATTCACACACCTAATACCTTTATCGATTGCCAGCGACATAAATCATACATTTAATCGATGTGTATTGTGTTTGTGCGAGTCGGAAACGAGAGGGCTCTTTCTATAATGGCCACAATGTTATCCACCTTTCTTTATAGAAGATGGTACTGTACGAGACCAAGTGGGTGGGGTAATGGGATTTTTTTAATAGGCATTTTGTTGGTGTCATAGGACCACCTGTGGTCAATAATTGTATAATATGTTTAGGCCAGTGAAAATTGCTTTCGGGCCCAGGCTCGAGGTCAAGGCGGGACAAGGCGAAACATTTCCGCGGAATTCTTATTTTTAATTTTTAAACTTTTTTTCCATTTTTTTTTTCAAATTCTTTTTCAATTTTTGTCTAGTGGCATAAGATCGTAAGTGCTATATACAGACTATTATCATATAATAAAACAATTATTGACTAGTGAGCCATAAAATACAATTTGATATTCTTTGGCTCATTAGTCAATAATTGTATAATATGTTCTGGCCAGTGAAAATTGCTTTCGGGCCCAGGCTCGAGGTCAAGGTGGGACAAGGCGAGGCATTTGATTCCGCGGAATTCTTGTTTACTTATCTCCCTTTGTTGTTTCATGCACTGATTTCGTGTCCGGAGCATAACTCGAACACCCTTTGAAATATTTTCATTAAACCTCACACATGCATAGACCACGACCCAAAGGTGTGTCGCGCGCAAGAATGACAACTCTTGCATCATTATTTTTTTTTACTTATCTCCCTTTGTTGTTTCATGCACTGATTTTGTGTCCGGAGCATAACTCGAACACCCTTTGGAATATTTTTTATTAAACTTCACACATGCATAGAAGACGACCCAAAGGTGTGTCGCGCGCAAGAATGACAACTCTTGTGTTGTTAATTTCTTAGTTATCTCCCTTTGTTGTTTCGTGCACTGATTTCGTGTCCGGAGCATAACTCGAACACCCTTTAGAATATTTTCATGATACTTCACACATGCATAGACCACGACCCTAAAGGTGAGTCACGTAAGAATGACAACTCTTGCATCGCTAATTTTTTAGTTATCTCCCTTTGTTTTTCTGCGCACTGATTTTGTCTCAGGAGCATAACTCGAACACCCTTTTTTCAAACTACTTGTGTGTCTGGGGAGGGGGATACACATGCACTTGTCGACAAGCGTCCATTTCTAGTTTCATATGCAAATGAGGCATGCTATTTTTTTTAATTATTTATACTAATTAAATGCGTCGCCTGAAAAAATAATATTTCAAACCTATTATAAAGTGTGATCATTCCACCTCAAAAAATAAATTCAGATAATAAATAGTATTGTCCGTTAACATTTTATGGAAACACGGTTATCGCCCCTAATATCAGTGTGAAAATTTACTTTAATAATGCAAATCAATATGTGCGGTAATGGTGAATGAATGTTTATTTTGCCAGAAAATGTCTCAGATGATGTCTCTGATATAAAGAGCATTTTATGCCTACTGAGTGGGCATGCACCTTTAATATGAACACATGTTTTATTGTTAATCCTTATGGATAGCACTTTTTAAATTACATCAGTATTAGAACAAGCACCACTAGGTATGTTTCATTATCTTATGACAGCTCTTATTAAAGTCAATAATTCTATTTTCATTTCTTATACCTTTGCAGGTGCCAGCAAAACCTACACAGCTATCCAGTTCTGAGGATGACTCTACAGCCACATTCAAGAACAGTTTTTATGATGACTTGGAAGCTGGTCGAATCAATCTCTTTGAAAGTGACATGTATTCAAAAGTGAAAGGCCGCGCCTGTAGGCCGTCTTGTCTGAAAGACACAGATAGCGACGTGTCATCAGCCAATGAGAAGAAAGGAAAGAAGAGAACATTGAGTAACCCTGAGAAAGGCACGGAGAAGACAAAATGCCCAGCCAAGAATATGAAATCAAAAAGTACATCAAAGGTTATGAAAAAACATGTGTCAAAATTAAAGTCAAATACTGGTAAACGGTGTTCTCAGAAAATTGATTTCAAACAGGGTGAATTAACCGATCCTGAAAATGTTAGCAAACGAGTGAATAAAAGCAAACATGTAGCAGTGTTCACATCAGACAGTGAGACGGACTCCGAAGACAAATTGCCTGCTGTTCTAGTCTCTGCCAAAGATAAACATGAGAAGATGTCAGCCATGTCCGAATGCTCCACGGCTACAATAAACTACAGTCTGATTGATGATGATAATGCTGAGAACTCCTGTCATGGAATACCAGCAGTTAAATGGCCAGACTTTTCTAATTCTGCTGGGAGGAGTAGTATGCTAGATGGCAGTGCACTACTTACAAATTACACATCTGCTATGGCTAAGGGTAAAACCAGTGACATTCTTGCAACTCGGAAACCAGTTAAGGAGACAAGTGAAGGGTTGTTTGATGGTGATGCTAAGCAGTTAAAATCTGATGGTCTGTGTTACCAAAAACATCTTGACAATAAGTTGCACACACTGGACCATAATTCTAATTTAACAGGGTTCGTAACTGGAGATTTGAGTGGACATAAACAAGAAGGTAAGTGACATATGAGATACGCCATGTGATTTTGTACCTTCGGACATCTGCGTAATTTCATTAAATACAATGTACATTTACAAAATTTACGATATTTTTCATAAATAAAGTCAAAAGTTGACAAAATATTTCAGAGTACGAGGGGTGTTCCATCGTTTTGTCATCTTCTATCACATACATAGCTCCAGATAAGCTGCGTATTTGCGTAAATACCCAATTAAAATTGCTAAAAACCCAATTGAAATCAGAAGTAGCGAGTATCAAAAAGCAATACAAAATTTGTGGTACCTTTATCATGCTGCAGAAAACAATAAACAGACCACAAATATAGCATACTTTTTCTTATTTTCAATGAAAACACATCTTGGTATTTCATTAGAATTGTCTCCAAGGAGACAATTCTAATGAAATGCCAAGATATGTTTTCTTTTTGAAGCAAACTATTCAATAATTGCTGTCTGTTGATGTGTAAACAGTAGTGTGATTTTATTTTACCCAATCAAAATTTTGAAATACCCAATTTCTTCAGAAATGATGGAGTGACAATACTCAATTCCTTATCTGGAGCCCTGATCGCATATCAACAAACTTTGGATATCTTGTAGCCTGGCCAATTGTTTCCCATTCGTCCCTGACAAAGTATGGAAATAATGTTTATGGCTCATGTTGCAGTTGCTATGGTAACGTCGTGTTTTGGATGCGGCCCTAGTAACGTTATTTTGAATGCATATTTTTTAAAGAAGGCGGAATGAGAAGTGCTGGTGTTTCCGTGTTGCTGAGTCATATAAATTTACTGATAAAAATAGCGACATTATTTAACGTTTCTTATGCGACAACATATTTGAAAAATGTGACGTCATGTCCAGATATGACGTAGTTTGACGACTGTCTGCTCTGTCTATATGAGAACATGCAGGAAGAACCAAGATGTGCTATTAAATTGTTCATCTAAACGCATACATCAAGACGAGATGTTGATGAGAGATTTATATGGTAAAAGCGAACCATCTGGTGACAATTTACTAGCGATTAGTCGGATAGACAGTGGACGGTAAGGCACGAATGCTAGGCCAGACATGTACGTCCAAAAGGGACGTCGTCAGATGTTGCGACCCGAAGTAACAGTCTGGGTCCACGGATCATTGTGCGTGAACTGTCAGATCAGTTGAACTCACTACCGACACACTCCATAGTGTGATTAAACAGATTTAAATGTGAGGAGACATAGAGATAGATGGATCCCAATGATGCTGTATCCTGGAGTCAGGTCATCCGTGCGTGCGTCCGGCCGTCTCTAAACTTAGCATCAGTCAAATGTGTTATAACTTCTATTTCCTTCATCGAAAGTTCTTAATATTTCCCGCATGCATTCCTCTAAGGTTCTACTATCATGCTGTGACAGATCCACGGCCGTCCAACCCCCGCTGATCCCAAGGCAAGGTCACATACTTAGTATCTTTACAAAACTTATCATCAGAGAAATATGTTATATAACTTCTATTTCCTTCACCTAAAATTCTTAATATTTATACCACCGGCATCCGAAGTATGTCAAGTGGTATATAGTTTTATTGTCCGTCTGTCCATGTTAAGGTTTTTGGGTACCCATTATCTCTGCAACAGTAAGTCGTATTGACCTCAAACTTCAAATACTTCCTTATTATCATCCATATTTTCATTCCATACCACACTCCTGCGGCCTTCATGTCAAAGGTCAAGGTCAAATTACTTTTAAAGTTTTTTAAATATTTGCGTTTTATTTGTCGGTCCAGGCCAGGGGTATTCGTGAGCAGGGCTTCTAAAATTTCAGAATGCCAATCAGTCCAGACGTAATACTGTCAGCCATTGTCGGTCGGCCATTGTCGGAGCAGACCCCCCCCCCCTATTACAAACTTTAACTGAAATTTCGAAGTTCAAACAAAGTACTAGAAATAATGGGATAAATGTTGTATTGGGATAAATAAATCGTGTTTATAAACAAGTCGACAAAATTGTGTATGCACCGGGTCACGTGGTGTGCCTAAATAGCGCAAAGACGGAAAAAATGCGAAACGACAGAGACGAATTGTGATGCCGATTGATTGCAGGTAAATATTTGGTAGACTAAAATAAATTAAAATTTTACAAATCTGTTTCTTGTTTCGTTTTTTATTTATTTATTGTTGAGGTGTGTGTCGTGTTTTAAATACAATTGCGTTGTACTGCAGCTAGCCACATCAATTTAATTTAATTACGTGTTAAACAATTAATTTGTACAATTGAATTAACATTCAGTGTTTCTTTAACCCTCAGATCGAGTTCAAAGTACATCGGCGGTGTGATTTAGAACTTCAATTGATCCCTAATCCCTGATCCCTAATGAGTCACGCTTTTAACACGACAGACGTACCTTGTTGTTTATCAAAATGTTTGCGAATTGTAGATCACGTGAGCCTGCTCATCAGGATCTGTGGCATTCCTACGTACATTTTATATACACAAAAATGACCCCTAATACAGCGTAATGTAACAGTTCCTAACTCAATATGGAATAGCCCGGGCTGATAGTCCGTGTCAGTTACTTGGCGTTAAATATTACGAACACAGATCAACACAGTGCATCATCTGCATGGTTTCTTTATTTTATTTTAACATCATCAGAAATGGCGAGTCTAGGAACTCTCGTATCTTTACGCTGAAGCCAGTCTATTTAAGTCACTAATCTGCTATACACCTGTCCCACGCGTGTGTTAAGAAAAATCGATACTAGGAGAAACTGAATATACAGCGAGTTGTTGCACTGGTTTAACACGGATATGGCCCGCGGATATGTATCATAAAATGGACATTACTTGGTGGTCAAAAACGGTAAATTTACAAGGTTTATAGCGAAATAGCAGCCGACTGGCAATTTTTCTCGGACCGATTTTTAAGACTAGTTTTCAAATCTCAATCGGTCTGAGAGTTAAAAAATCGGTCCAGAACCGGAAAACTGAAATTTTTAGAAGCCCTGTACGTGAGCCCCCGTTCACTTTCTCTAGTTCATGCATGCATGCCTCTAAGGGTCTATCATGCTGTGACAATTCCATGACTGTCCAACCCCACTGATCCGAAGGTCATGGTCACATTCTTAGTGTCTTTACAAAACTTAACATCAGCGAAATATGTTATAACTTCTATTTCCTTCATCGAAAAGTCTTAATATTTCATGCATGCATTCCTCTAAGGGTCTACTTTCATGCTGTGACAAATCCATGACTGTCCAACTCCGCTGATCCCATGGTCAAGATCACAGGCCCACAGATTATACATATTTAGGGGTACCTGTGCCCACTCTGGGGGGTATTCCATAAGCCTCGCTTACTGACAAATCTAGTTTTGCTTCGATACTGAGCCATGGCTTATCTCCCCCTTTTAGACTTGGAATTTTGCCTCGTTTACTATCAAATCTATATGTGGGGCATCCGTGTTCTATGACCACATTTTCTAGTTTCATCATTAATTCATTATTAACCATGTCACATGATGGCTTCTGGCCAGCAATACCAAATGTAATGTGTATACTTTTGTCAAATTATACATGCTGCATAGTGTATACAATGTGTATGTATCTAGTATTTGGTTTAAAATGCCTCGTCTATGTCTCCTTCCAGAAAATGATGGCCACAAGTCATTAGGAAAGAAAAAACACCATCATAAGCATAACTCAGATAAATCCCACCGGTCTTTATCGTCAAGCCGTCTTCCTTCGTCCCACACGGCAAGTACTGACCCCGTGAAGGTGAAGGATGACAAGGGCGATACACACCACAAGGCCCGGGATGAGCGGGGGGATTCACACCACAGATCCTCACACAAGGATGATCACGGACATCGACATCGCCATAGGAGCAAGGAGAAGAAATCGAGCAGTGGCAAACGCAAGAGCAGCTGTTCTTCCCGTGCTGGATCTACGGAGAGGACTACAGAATCTGACAGCATCTACGGGAAAATGCCAAAACTTGTGCCAGAAGTGTCGGCAACTACAGAATGTCAAATGTCGAGACTTTCTATTGATAACAAAGTGCCTATGTGTAAAAATGAGAGCAGTCATGGCTGTGATACTGATAACCAAAATAGGAAACAAACACATGATAGACAAACATTAGCGACAGATACACATTTGAGCTTCCAAAGACCTGTGAATAAACCCGAAAGCTTTCACTCTAGAAGTCGACATATATCTCTGGATCACACTAAGCTGGGAGCCAGTCGGACCTGCACACAATCGCTAGCTGTGGTGAAACCGGAGTTGGACAACCTCCGGGACGGTGGGATTGCCTCCCCGGCGCGTGATACCAGTCGCAGTCCAGCGAGGAAAGGTGCGTCCCAGTCGATGGAGGACGTGCTCCGGAAGTCTGGCCTGCCAACTGTGCCGAGTATAAAACACGAAAAAAGTATGCTTTAATCTGGATTTCATGTTTTCTTCTCCCACTTTACTGGAAAGTGAGACGTAGCTTCACAATTCATGTGGCGCCATTTTGCGATATTGACCTACTTAACCCTTAGACCACTACACACAACAATTGTCGTCTGCTGTTGCTTTTATATATTGCCTTATTTCTCAATAAAAACATGATTTGACAGCACTTCAGAATCATTTCCAATGGAAATGGTTCTTAAGTGCTGTCAAAGCATGTTGTAAATTATTGTAAATTGTTGTAAAGTGCTGTCAAAGCATGTTTTTGATGATACAAATGGAAAATAGAAAATAAACAACAGACGACAACCTCCTTATCAGGGATTCCGCTGGCGATCGCCACTTTCGCATTTGGCGATAAAAATAAACAATTGGCGATCAAAAATTACAATTTTCGAAACAAAATACAAAATATATATATATTTTTTTTTTTTTTCCGAAAATTGTAATTTTTTATCGCCAATTGTTTGGTGTTTTTTTGAAGTAATTTTTTTATTTTCCCCAGTGGAATCCCAATTTCTTGTTGAATGTTGCGATGAAAAATCGTCTCATTCCTATAATGTGATGATAACTGCGTCTTATAATATATGAATCTACTTAGTATGATAATTCTACACATCTATTCCTAAATCTTATCAGAGATGTTAATAAATCAAATACCGTATCTATTCTAATAAACGCTCCCGGGGCTATGCAATCCGTGTGGATCAAAAAGTGGAAAGTAGGATCAAAAATGTTATTTTCACAGACAAAAGCCATTTAAAATTGTGAAAATAACATCTTTAAAATGCAAATATGGGAGGGGGACTACTACTAGAGAGGGGGCTACTATTAGAATAAATACGGTACTCCACTCTCTTCTGAGTTGAAATATTATTTTAGCCAAGATCTGACAAAAATGGGTGTATTGCCTTAACCCTTTCAACACCACAGGCCTGTATAGTGGTATTGGCAAAACGTGTAGATTCAGATGAGCCGGCATTTCAACAGGTTCTGCACTTTTTAAGTAATTTTCATATTTTTGAGAACAAAAACCCTCAGTTTTCATAAATAGACTAGTCTGACAATCATTTTGTGATGATTTGATTAGTTGCAAAATTAACATATCAATATCCATTCCAGTTACTCAGGGGAGAAAGGGTTAATGGGCACACGCTGTGCACTGACTGCTGGAGTATGTAAGTGCATCCGGATCTACAATGGTCAGAAAGGAAACACGCCCGGTTTTGACAGACCGCTACCCACATGTCGTATACAGTGGAACCTCTCTAAACCAGACACCAAGAAAACATCTGTGATCTTATTTTGTATGCGTTTCTTGGTACTTTATCTGAGATTATAATGTCTGTTCGTGATCGCATAGCACACAACTATAGCTCAGAATGATCAAATACCTGATTTACAGTGAAACCTCTCTAAGCCGGACACCCTGGGGACCTCCCAGGGTGTCCGGTTTAGAGAGGTTTCACTGTATTTGGTTTTGCACAATGTGTATAACCGATGTCTGTCCGTGTTTGCAGCGAGTGACCCCCTGGACATTGAGTTGGATGACGCCGACTGGCAGCTGTTTGAGCAGGAAGTCAGGCTCGAACCCATCACCATCACCAACCGTAAGTGCACAGTGTGCAATACTAGTTCTACCCAGGCAAAGGATGGGTTGTGGTTTAGGGGTTAGAACTCCTGACTTCCAATTTGGGGGTTGTGGGTTGAAACCTCGTATTGGGCATCAAAAATACTTTCATAGTATTTCCATCACACTGGTCTGTCGGAGGAGGCTGTAAACTGTGGTCCCGTCTCTATATGACCTAGCTGTTGCTGGGACATTAAACCCTTTCACTTTCTACCCAGGCAACCGTCTAGGCATTGATTGCTATATGGCAATAAAATAAATGCAAGTCATACAAATACATGTGGTTAAAACAGTAATGTGTAAATTGGTGTAAAGAGGATTCATGCGACATGTTGTCTCGATAATAGCACCCTGCAACAGCATGCTATATAGATCAACAAGGATTATTTATAATGGTATGACGAGATTTTGACAGTAATTGATACTGTGTGCATTTGCATGCATATCCTGTCACTGTCACTGTTCCACTTTTCACTGTCATTGACGTTCTCTTGTTCCGGATGATTTGCCTGTACAATACTGCCATCCTCTTTGTGACTGTGACTGGAGAAATGGTGCTTATGGGTTTTGCGACCAGTGTAGATCCAGATCAGCCTGTGCATCCGCACAGTCTGATCAGGATCTGCACTGTTCGTCGTTCCATCAGTGAAACACCAGTCATGCTTCTAACGAGCAATATAAATTGTTATCAGGCCACAATAGTCTGCTATTTGATCTGGAGCTACACTGGTGACAAATCCCATAAGCCCCATTTCTCCAGTCACAGCCATATCTGTTTACAGAGGAGTTTGCAAAAGCTGTAGCAACAGGCGATTATGAATTAGTGAAGCGAGCGTTCAAAGGAGATGGGAAGTATGACCTGAATGCCGATTCTTCGGGGAAAACGCTGCTAATGATCGCAGTAGAAAAAGGTACAATCAAGTTTTTATAAGACTCTCCCAAGTTCATGCTTGTGTGCTGGTATAACAGCATTTGACATACCGGTACATGTGCGTTTGTGAAGCATTGAAGATACATATTGTGGTGAAAAGATAAATTTTATGTTTTTATGAATGCTGCATTGTTGGACCCCCAGCATCAAAATTGTACGGATATCAAGAAGTGCATTGAGAATCTGACCAGTAGCCTATTTCACCAAAATTGCAAAGTATACTTATCGAGCTATAAAGTATACTTTGAGAGAGTAATCATTTATATTTCCTGAAATGCATTATTTCATATAGACTGCATATATTTGATGATTAAAAGTATGTAGAATTATTATACTGAATGTATTACATTATCACAGCCAAAATGGCAAATGGCTGTGATAATGTAATAAATTTAGTATAATAAAAATAAATAAATTTATTCTTAAATTGAAAAATTCTCCCTCAAAGTGTACTTAGCAAGATATAAAGTATACTTTGCAATTTTGGTGAAATAGGCTACAGATGTACACTGTTCACCATTTGTAAATGTGGTATCAAGTTTGTGACTGACAAATGGGCCTACACCATTTATGACGAGCTTCTAATCTTCTAGCACACACCTACATTCTATGATTCTGTATGACAGTATAATTGATTGGGAGATTATGACACGTGTGGCCAATCTAGTTAGGACACGCATATGCCTGATAAGGATACATGCTGTTCGTTAGATGCATAACGGGTGTTTCATTGACTGAACGGCAAGCATTTATATCCTGATATACACAGGCTGACCTGGATTTCACCAAAATTGCAAAGTACATGTATCCTTATCTAGTTAAGTATACTTTGAGGGAGTAATCATTTATATTTCCTGAAATGCATTATTTCATATAGAACTAACGACTACATATATTTGATGATTAAAAGTATGCAGAATTATTATACTGAATTTATTACATTATCACAGCCAAAACGGCTGTGATAATGTAATAAATTCAGTATAATAAAAATAAATAAATTTATCCGTAAATTGAAAATTTCTCCCTGAAAGTGTACTTTAGAGCAATTATAGGGAAACCAGACATGGTACGTGTATCACATGAGTGGGTAGATAGCTTATTTGTCCTCGTGTACGGTCAATAATCTGCTTGTTAAAGCTTGCACAGGCAGACAAACCGTATTCTAAGTATTACTGTTCATTTAGACAATGGTATAGAGATGGATTTGTGTAATGTTGCATTATGTTTGCAGTGTATGATGATATAGCGGACCTACTGATTGAGCATGGAGCCCTCGTCAATGCCCAGACTAACGATGGAAATACGGCCCTTATGTTGGCATCTAAACATGTAAGTCAATACATGAATCTGGATATACAGGGCTACATGTAGATTTTCAAAAGAACTTTAGGTGTTTTGCTTGGACGTGAACTGCTTTGTTAGATCAGGGATTTTGATTATAAAACATTCTGAGCACATTCTCCAAATTCGCAGCTCAGCCTCGGCCAATCAGACCGCCTGATTTCAAGAATGATAATAGAGTACATGCTCAGAATGTTGTATCTTGTGAAAGTGATATTTTGGAAGCGATAACTTCAAAGCATGCACTTGATGGGTTTCATGCCTTCCACATGTACTGTATGTTCTATATGTTGTTCTATCTGTATATGACCTTATTGTTAAACACATTCAACTCCATTCAGGGATGGGTTATCAGCTCGCAGTAGAGCACTGCTCTTCAATACCCTATGTTCATTTTCCGCCCTTGGCATGGAAATAATTAATTAGGCTTTAACCCGTTTCTATATGGCCTTCACCTTTACACTTCATACATTACACTTCTACACCCTAGATTGTGCATTCAATCCCCGTCCTTGGCATAGGTGATTCTAGTGTGTCTTGGATTGTCAATTATTGTTTGCATATACATAAACACCTTTCTAAACAATGTACAAAACAATTCAAATGCGCCCGTGTCTGAAGATTATGAAATTATGAAAGTTACTAAACTGCCAATCGTCACCATTGTAAGAAAATGCCACTCAAAATCATATTTTTTACTCGCCTATACAACGTGTTACAGCGTGTCGAAACCGCTGTTTGGTGTGGCTTTCGGCACAGATTTTACAGTTGCTAATACACAACATAAATCTCAAAGATTGCACTAAAAACGTGTCTCAATTCCGCTTTGTAAAATCAAACACATTCACTTCCTCATTATCAATACATATTAGCCGCCATCTTTGAAAATATCGAATCACGTGACGCGCAGTGATTTGGTTGGCTAATGGAAAATGAAGTCAGTCTCCAGTTCTTCCAGACTTTGTGTGGCATTTTCTTACAATGGTGATGAATGTCAGTTTAGTAACTTTCATAATTACATAATCTTCAGACCTGGGCGCATTTGAATTGTTTTGTACATTGTTTAGAAAGGTGATTCATGAATATACAAACAATAATTGACCATCCAATACACTCTAGAATCACATGTGGTCCTTGGCATGAAACAATATTTTATAGCATTTCCATCCCATTGATCTTTCTGATGAGACTTTAATCTGTGGTCTCATCTTTATATATAGTTGTAACATCCATGCAGTCTGATCACGTACTGCACTTTTCGCCATTTGATGAATGAAACACCCGCCATGCTTCTAACAAGGAATATATATCGTTATCAGGCTACAGTACAGGCGTGTGCTATTTGATCAGGAGCTACACTGGTCACACATCACAGAAGCCCCATTTCTCCAGTCACAGCCACATATGACCTTAATAGCTGTTGGTGGAACATTAAACCAGGATTTTAAATAGTCTCCAGAATTCAAGGGTCAAAATGGCTGATCAAGACTGAATTTAACACTTTCACCCCTAAGTAACTGGAATGAATTTTGCAACCAATCCAATTGTCACTAAATGATTTTCAGACTAGTCCATTTATGATAAGGGGGTGTTATTGTTCTCAAAAATATGAAAATTACTTGCAAAAAGTGTAGATCCTGATGAGACGGCTCGTCACTTGCCGGCTCATCTGGATCTACACTTTTTGCCAATACCACTATACAGGCCTGTGGTGTTGAAAGGGTTAAGTGTAAAATACAAATTTAATATATTTTATATAGCAATGATGACCCATTTGTTGCAAATTCCAGGCGTCAACATCAAATTTCAAGTGTCAAACTTCCCCAAAAGGGTCATCACTGAAAACCCTGGTTAAACACTTTCACTTTCCCATTGCCATTCAATGAATGCGTGCCTTGTAGGCGGAGATCAGCACGGTGAATCTACTGCTGGAACTGGGAGCCAAAGTGAACCTGGAGCAGGCCACAAAGAACACGGCGCTCCTACTTGTATGTATATCTCGCTCTACGCTCACTCCCTTATACACAATAGACCAGGCTTATAGATAACTGAACTTGGAAAATCATAAGGAAATTCCCTTAGAACTAGTTCTGGGGTATCATAAGAGTTTGTCAGTTTGATGTCATGTTTCTTAGTTTAGACTTCAGCTTAAACTATATGTGACATCAACTGACACATTCTGGCATTATTCGTGATTTGTGAAGTTACACATGAAAATAAATAGGTAACCTGTTGATAAGATAATATGTTCGGAGGAGCACACTATTACAATTCTGGCTTCAACAAATTCTTACTTTGCCATTCGTCCAGATTGTATTTCTCATACATTCCTATGTGTTTTAATGTTTAGGCCGCACTGTCACTTCAAATTATCACTTGCCAATACTAGCGGATGAGTGGATTTCAGTGCTAAATTTGTGACGTCGCATACAGGTATATTCACATCATTATTAGCCATTGTTGTTTCACAGATATAAAACTATTCAACCAATTAGTTAATGGAGTTTAATTGTCTAGTGTTTACATGATTTTTTGAGTTTCCACTAAATTGATTCTATGCATGCTCTCTTTTTTGGTCCAATACACATCATTTTTCCAGCTCATTATATCATGGTTATAACGGCAATATGGCTCTTGCATAAAGTGTGACATATATGTGTCTGTGACTGGAGAAATGGAGCTTATGGGTTTTGCGACCAGTGTAGATCCAGATCAGACTGTGCGTCCCGCACAGTCTGATCAGGATCTGCACTGTTCGCCATTCCGTCAATGACCTCCCATCATGCTTCTAACAAGGAATAAAGATTGTTATCCGGCTAGAGGAGTGTACTATTTGATCAGGAACTACACTGGTCACAATGCCCATAAGCCCCATTTCTCCAATCACAGCCACATATAATCATGTGTCTATTGACGTGTAACTCCAGAGATGTACAATTTTGCCCTATGTGCAACCTGTGTGGATACTGACCAGGATCTGCACTGCTCACCATTCCGTCAAATGAAGTACCTGTCATGATTCTAACAAAGCAATATAGATCATTATCAGGCTCCAACTGTGTGCTATTTGACCAGGAGCTACGCTTTTCACAAATCCCATAAGCCCCATATCTCCAGTCATGGCCACATTATGAGACACGCCATGTGAAAATCATGAAAATTATTTACAAAAGAAAGATACTTTCCGTAAATGACATCGGAAGTGGACAACATTTTCATAGCAAATACAGAATTTCGCGGAAGTTCATGCTGAATTTGCTATGACTATGTTGGCATATTCCGATGTCATTTTCCGAAAATATCTAGAAAGTATCTGAAATACAACTGAATCTCGTTATCTCGATATCGTTTATCTCGATATACCTGCTTATCTCGAATTACGTCCCAGGTCCTGGCAGAATTCGCTATATAGATCATATATTTTACTCCCGATAACTCGATATCGGATATGTCGACATATCGGTTTAGTCTAAGTGGAAATCGAGTCCCGATAGTATGTTTCCTTCACATTTGTATTCTGTTATGTCGATTTGAAAATTAAACGCCCGGCGCTGCCAAGTCTGAATCAGCGCGATTATCACGGGTAATTTTTCACACGTCTAAAGAAACCAAAGACACCGCCACCTCTAAAATGCGTTAAAAGTTGCAAGTCCAGTTAAAACAGTTCACTTAAAACCATAATTAATCAATTAAACTTAATGTGATATCAAATCTCTTTTAACAGAAAAATGAATTAAACGGTGTAGCAATAAGTAAATCGTAGATGTAATGATTAGTCATTGATGTGTATTACATGTGTGTTGAAAATCGCTCGTTTACACAAGCTCAGTAGCTGCGAAAAAAAGCATAAATAAATTGTGTATAATTCACCGGAAATTGTTAGAAGCATTTTCGATATATTTAGTAACATACGCATGCGCATTGTGTATTCAAAAGAAAGTGCCGATTTATGAAAAGCCGGAAATAAAGTAAAGAGTCATATCTGAAGCGATTTTGTTCGGATTTCTTTTTGAGAAATTTGGCGAATTGTTATCTTGAAGTTCGGATATGTCTATATATTTTCACCAGTCCATTCGACTTCGAGATAACGAGAATGATCTGTATATTTCACGAAAAATGCACATGTTCTCGGGTACAAAATCACATGGCGTGTCTCATATAACAGTTGATATTATCTATCTCTGTGTGTTTAGGCTGCTGAGCGGGGCCATAAGCAGATGCTGTGGATGCTCCTCGAGTGTGGTGCCAACTTTAACCACATGAATGAGGCAGGCTATACTTCCCTGAGCTACTGTAAAATTCTACACGGCGTGGACACAGAGACCATTATCACCAGTCATATCAGCAGGTAGGTCTCCAGAGCTCCAGACAAGGTGCATATCTACAGAGTATTATACCCCCAGATTTCAAATTCAATGCGTATATTACTTTTACAAATGTATTATTGATTTACTTCCTATTAATAGGGAACAAATGAACAGAATAAAACAAATTTAAAAATCTACTTATTTGAGCTGCAAAAAGCAGACACTGTTTGCTTTTTGCAGCTCAACTATTAAAGTAAATTTTCAACTTTATTACAGTATTGTCACTAATCAATTTGAAAACCAATGCGTATTTTCACATTGATGTGAGTATTTTGTACTCCCATTCTTGAAATTCTGCTAAAATACGTGTGTAAAATACGCCAATATTCACCTTATCTGGAGCTCTGGGTTTCCCCATGAGATGAAACTTTCTGTACAACTCTGACCAATCTTAGACATGAAATTGTTGCAATCACGTTCCGCGTTTCAGAATTATGCCATATTGGTGTAGTCGTTTATGCCTGTATAATTTTGCCACCGAAACAATACTGTTTGCCCTGTCTGTCCCTCCATCTGTCTGTTCAGCAGTCTGATACTGTAACTACCGTCTATCTGGCCTTTTACATTTACAGCGGCCTGTTGAATCTGCATCATCCCTGAAAGATATAAAGGTGCAAAAAATATATTGTTTATTCAACATTTTATATCCATTTTTATGCCCCTTGTCTCGGTAGAACCCTGAGTCATATATATAGTGTTTGGTCTGTGTTCGTCCGTGGGTCCGTTGAAGAAGTTTCCCGGAGTTTCTCCAATCTGCTTGATTGTGATTTTGTGCATTACTGCTCACTAATCGTGCTATTTTGTTTTGCAAACAATTTTCTAGTTGCGTCACCTCTTTGGTTGCCTTATTCTGCCCATGATAGTAAAACTGTCAAGACCATTACATAACATTTTTTGTGCTAATAATCAAGCTGACACAATCTGCTTGCTTTTGAATATGAGGTTTGACTACACGCTCAGTACTCCATATAACAATACAGGGTACAGCAAGAGTTTGACCAGCAGGTGTCGATCACGTTGAACAAGACGGCGAGCACGATCAGCCGTCTGTTCCCTGCCCAGGTCTACAACGTCTCCGAGGGCGAGAAGTTCCTGATGAAGTTTCACCATAAACTGCAGCCGCCCGTCGCAGGTATGTGGTCAAACGGGGACCCTATAAATGGACTAGTCTGAAAATCATTTTGTAACAATTGGATTGGTTGCAAAATTAACATATCAAAATCCATTCCAGTTACTTAGGGGTTAATGGGTGGTTAATAGAGAATATTTCTTGCACTAGATAAGTTTCACCGTAGCCTGTCGCAGGTATGGTCACTACAGGACAATTTGGTGGAGGATTATAAAACTTTCTATGTACACTGATACAAAGCTGCAGATAAGGTGCGTATCGGCGTATTTTATGCACTTATTTTAGCAGAATACGCATTGTTTATCAAAATATCAAAAGTGGGAGTACAAAATATTCCCAGCAATGTGAAAATACGGTTTGATTTTCAAATTGAGTAGTGAAAATACTGTAATAAAGTTTAAAATTTACTTAGTTTAGCTGCAAAAAGCAAACAGTGTTTGCAGCTCAAATAAGTTTTATTTTTTATCATTTGTTCCATATTTAAAAAGAAAATCAATAATACATTTGTAAAAGTAAAATACGCATTGAATTTGAAATCTGGGGGTAAATACTCTTCAGATACAAAACTTATCTGGAGCTCTGCTGATGCTCAAAATCAGAGGGTTTGATTTATCGAGGCCGAGCTGGGAGACTGATCACAGCTTGTTTGGTTCTTAAACCACATAGCTACGGATGTTTGTCTGTGATGATCGTAACTGTTAATTCTATATTTCTGTATCCTGTTGCAGGTGTGGGCTATTTGCTGTTTATAGCACATGCCATGTTCACGAATGGTGACGTGAAGTGTCGGTTCTACGGGCCGTGTGCCGTCAAGTCGGTCCTGCTGAATGGTCATCTACAGTCGTCTCTCACTGAGGTATGGGTCTGTGTGCCATGCATGTCTTAACCCTTTCAAACCATAAAGCCAATATGTGCAAATACTGTATATCCAAATGAGCCAACTCTACAACTATCACACATATCTTAACCCTTCCTACACTGTTGATGGAAATTGCGGTCGGCTGTTTTTCATTTTTGCTTTAATTCTTAACAAAAAACTGGTGTTGACAGCACATGAGAATCGTCTCTACTGGAGACGATTCTCATGTGCTGTCAAAACCAGGTTTTTGTCAAGAAATATTGAAAATAAAACATTTCCAGCAGACGACAGAATTTAATTCAGCAGAGTAAGGGTTAACCCTATCAACTCTATAAACTATTAGGACAATATATGCAAACGCTGTACATCCAGATGAGCTGGCTCGGTACGATCTTCAGTGTTTGTCGTTATTTTTAAGATTTTGAACAATATCCCTCTTTTGAGTACCGTATTTAGCCGTGTATTGCGCGCATTGGTGTATTGCGCGCATCCCTATTTTGGGCCAAAAAAATGGGTAAAAAAACAGTTCTAGTAAATAGCGCGCAGACAATTTTCACGAAAAAAATCGGCCAAAATTTTGTCATTAGTATAAGAAAATTGCTTTCCGAGTTCACATCCACAATGCTGAACGTGTGCGGGTAGGCTTTCTCAAAGCAGTTAGTGTTGCATTTATTGGTATTTACCGATTAATATGCTAATAATTAAAAATTAAAAATTAAAAAAATTTACGACGCATGTAATGAATTTATTGGAACTACTTACGAAGAATTTTTGTTTTTATTTAATCCACTACATTTGGCATTCGACAAAGCAAGTCACGTGTCGCCCCGTAATCAGGTTTGATAATCAACAACACGTGGCAGCCATGTGTCAGACAGACAGCTTCCCCAAGGCGATACTGAAACACCTGTACCCCAGCCAAATATTGACACAGTACACACGCGTAGTGTGTATTCACCGTTTATTGATCGGGTTTAAAAATAGACATAGAAGTCGCTGTAGAATACAGCGTATAGCCTCAGCTTAGCATGTTTTATTGATTGAATGTTATCCACTTATACTGTACTGATCTGACTGCGTGTATGCTACGCTGCTCGCACACGTCATAAGGTTGATTTGCTTTACAACTACTGTCCTCATTAATTATTCACATAATGGCTGACGGCACGTCATAAGGTTGATTTGCTTTACAACTACTGTCCTCATTAATTATTCACATAATGGCTGACGCGTGACGTCACATTGAAAATTTCACAACCACCGATAACAAGCTGACAACAATTGACCGATATGAGACACCAGCGTAGATAAATTTAATTTCGAGACAGAAAATGCCAAAATGTGGCTATGTATGGAGAAATGGGGCTTATGGTATTGCAACCCGTGTAGATTCAACATTGACACCTCAATGATGAATCCATCCATACCAAGATTGACACCTCAATGATGAATCCACCCTTACCAAGATTCACACCTCAATGATGAATCCATCCATACCAAGATTGACACCTCAATGATGAATCCACCCTTACCAAGATTCACACCTCAATGATGAATCCATCCGTACCAAGATTCACACCTCAATGATGAATTCAACTCCATCCGTACCAACATTGACACCTCAATGATGAATCCATCCATACCAACATTGACACCTCAATGATGAATCCATCCATACCAAGATTGACACCTCAATGATGAATCCATCCATACCAAGATTCACACCTCAATGATGAATCCACCCTTACCAAGATTCACACCTCAATGATGAATCCATCCGTACCAAGATTCACACCTCAATGATGAATCCATACATACCAAGATTCACACCTCAATTATGAATCCATCCATACCAAGATTCACAAGTCAATGATGAATCCATCCATGCCAAGATTCACAAGTCAATGATGAATCCATCCATACCAAGATTCACACCTCAATGATGAATCCATCCATACCAAGATTCACACCTCAATGATGAATCCACCCATACCAACATTCACACCTCAATGATGAATCCATCCATACCAAGATTCACACCTCAATGATGAATCCACCCTTACCAAGATTCACACCTCAATGATGAATCCACCCTTACCAAGATTAACACCTCAATGATGAATCGACCCATACCAACATTCACACCTCAATGATGAATCCATACATACCAAGATTCACACCTCAATGATGAATCAATCCATACCAAGATTCACACCTCAATGATGAATCCATCCTTACTGGGATTCACACCTCAATGATGAATCCATCCATACCAAGATTCACAAGTCAATGATGAATCCATCCATACCAAGATTCACACCTCAATGATGAATCCATCCGTACGAAGATAATTTAAATTCACACCTCAATGATGAATTCGTCTGTACCAAGATGTACACCTGGCACCAAGTGGTAAAGGACACCTGGCTCCAGATCAGGATATTGTGAGCTGCTGAACGGACATTGCAATTTGAGTGATGAATTTGCAATGGTGTGACCTTGATGTTGAACAGATGTGAAAACCCATTTAATCAATCAATCAATATATCCGTGTGAATAAACCTGTCTGAGAATTTATAAAAAAAACGCAATTCAAAATCAAAATCAAACTTCATTGAGCCGAAGGTAAACTTCTAAAGATTTGTTATTGAAGTGTTATATAATGATTACTTTGTTTTGTAATCAGCACATCATTGTGGCGTGCAAAATTATCGAAGGGCTCTGTAGCTTGAAACTACTTTACATTGTATGATATGAACGTTTAGTAGTCATGAGCTCTATTTAGCCCATAGAATGTGGGGAATAAAAATTGTCATCTGCTGTTGTTTTTTATTTTATCCTCTTTCTCAATAAAAACATGATTCCAAAGTGCTGTCGAACAACAAAATTTCATTCAGCATTGTAAGGGTTAACCCTAACTGAAGAGTACACTTGGCCGTCATTAGTCAGAGATGCCCAGTAACTTCGGAGTTGGCGTTAGCTGCTTCTAATTCCTAGAATATTCCTCAGGACATTCACTGGCTCCAGTTTATTCTCATTTCAGGAGGCAAACTTTGTGCTGGCCTTCAGTCCACTGGCCAATGGCACAAACGTGCTGACCATAAATACAGTGCGGGCACCAGATGTGAAGGTAACCACAACACTTTATACCGAACCTCCCTCTGTGATTGTCTTTTTTTGTCCTCGCCCATAAACAAGAAGCAATATACTGTTTATTCAACCAGGTGAGATGGTTATCATGAAAAACTCTTTCCGCTAAACAAATGAGTGAGCATTGCAAACCATGACTAATTATTTTTGACTGTGACTGGATCAATGGGGCTTATGGGTTTTGCGACCAGTGTAGATCCAATCCGCACAGTCTGATCAGGATCTGCACTGTTCGCCATTCCATCAATGAAGCAACCATCATGCTTCTAGTAAGCAATATAGATCATTATCAGGTTTCACAAATGTGCTGTTTTATCTGGATCTACACTGGTCACAAATCCAACACCAAGGCCCAAAGCCCAGGTCAAATTACTCTGAAATGTATGTTTCATTACGTTATATGTTGACTCATGTTCACTGTGGTTCTGTTTTCAGGCCAAGATGATTGTGTGTGCATACAAGGCCCAGCTTGTGCAGTAGAACTCCGCGTCTACTGTTACCATGTGATCACAGCCCATGCTTAAACATTCTGTAGCCGATTTCACCAACATTGCAAAGTATACTTATCTAGCAAAGTATACTTTGAGGGAGTAATCATTTATTTTCCCCGAAATGCATTATTTCATATAGAACTAACAACTGCATATATTTGATGATTAAAAGTATGCAGAATTATTATACTGAATTTATTACATTATCACAGCCATTTTGGATTTTGGCTGTGATAATGTAATAAATTCAGTATAATAAAAATTAATAAATTTATCCTTAATTTGAAAATTTCTCCCTCAAAGTATACTTTGCTAGATAAGTATACTTTGCAATGTTGGTGAAATAGGCTACAGAACCTTTTATAAATTGTCTGCAGCTTATAAAACTTTCTGAACATGTACTCCGATCTTATGCTCAAACTTCAACAATTTAATTGGTTGAGCCAATCAAATTGTTTGAATTTTAGTTTGAATTTGTATTAGGCTCCGAATGTGTAGAAAAACTGTCACAGACGTACAGTTCCTGGGGCCTGTTTCACTAAACTTTGTACGACTAAAACGTTCATAAGTGCATTAACAATGTTTTATTGTAAAAAATTATTATAGGAATGAATGACTTTTCCAAGTTTATATCCCCAATAAATTCCACAAAAAGGCCATTCATTCCCTATAATTCCAGCATTTGATTTAAATTCATCAAGAAAATGTGTTTATTTTCCGTTTTCTTAAGAATTATTTTAACTGCGCCTCACGGTTCGGCGTGGGAGTTTACTGGGATATAAATTTTGGACAGAGACTTGCTACGGGCCAATCAAATGTTAGGGAATTGTGTAAATATTTTTATGCTGGAATTATTGGATTTACATTTTTTGAGCATCAATTGAAATTTCCAGACAATACAAAATTTGCACTTACAAATAATTTAGTCATACAAAGTTTAGTGAAACGGCCCCCTGGAGCTGATGAGGCGTGCAATATAGTCAGAGGGTAATGATGCTGGGACTTCATACGGGCTGTCGACTGAGAAAAAGAACCTACCGTCTTCCATTAATCTCAAACCCCTTTTGGGGACTTAGAGACGTGGATTATATTTTAGTTCATATACATGTACATACAATTGCGAATACAATTGAGGTTCCCGGTAATTAGCCGGTGCCCATTTACAACTGGGTGAGCTAAAGCAGTGTGGATAAAGTGTTGCACTTCCGGTGTGGCCCAAACCCATAAAACGTTGGATCAGCAGTCTAACACGCCCACCACTGGGCTGTTGCGGTTCACCTAAGGACATCTGCGGCCCATGCAGATTCAGGGGCACATTTCACCACAGGTGGAAGACTCGGACCTATGACATGACACCAACAAAAATGCCTTTTAAAAAAATCCCATTATCCCACCCACTTGGTCTCGTACAGTACCATCTTCTATATAGAAGATGGTACTGTACAAGACCAAGTGGGTGGGGTAATGGGATTTTTCTTCCACCTGTGCATTTCACTAATCATTGTATGACTATAAAGAAGTTTGTAAGTGCAAAACTAAAATTTACAGCAATATCGGCACAAGCTAATCTTTATTGGTTGACGTGTTTACATTTAATGGTCTCAAAGTTTATCTGGAAAGTGGCATTATGTGTGAAATCAATTTATGGAAACAAATAGTTGCATGAAACGGTTGCGTGAAACGGTCCCCTGCCATCATGTTTACTCGTTGAATCAAGAGGCATAAACTTGTTAATTGACGGATGTGCATGCTGCCCTGGTGATATGCTGGTCGCACACATTGTATTGTCCTTTTTATACGCCCATTTAAAAAAACGGGACATATTATGTATTCACCTTGTAAGGGAGGGCACAGTTTGTCCGCGCAAAAACTACAGTTCTACTGGACAGATCGTGAACAAATTATCATGGCACGACGAAGAACCATATTCACTTTCAAAAAATTCTGAGGACTTTTTTCGTCTTGGCGCCCATTTTTAATGTTCGTATCTGTATCCTTGTCCACGCAATACCCAAAATATACTTGACGCATTGTAACCAAATTGGTACTCTTGTGCATCTTTGGAAACCCTATTCATTTTCAAAATTGTCCGATGAAAACTGACCACCATTTTTAATTGTCGCATTCTGTATCCTTGTCGACACAATAGCTAGAGTTCTACTTGACAGATCATAGGAAGAACCCTATTGGTTTCCAGTGACTTACCTCTCCTACTTGACTGGCCTTGCTTCGACGCCATGCGTATATTCATTATTGTGACCTTCAGCACTCGTGTTCTAAACTGAGACTGACATGATGAAAAAGAGCATGAGGACATCTGTGGGCAGTGTAGATCCTGGTCATCTTGTCTACTTTTACAATCGGAGACGTGGGTGGCAGGTGGGAGCACGCGATGGGTAATTTAACGATCAGGTTTATCCTTACCGGAATCCCGACTGGAGACCTGGTTTGGCCCTCACATACGTCTTTGGCATTTTGTATGTGACAGTTGAATCTGGTTATACCCCTTATGTGAGTATTACGATATTCGTAATCCTATTTTAGCAGAAGAGGCCAAGTGACTTTGGTGTGGTATGGACCTGGCACCAGGTCGGGTTATTCTAATTTCAGGGCTGAATATATTTGTTCTCGATGTAAATATTCTGTTCTGATTTTGGGATTTTTCCCCCAATGCAGCAGGTTAAAATGGGATCGAACCCGTTTGCCCGGCCTTACATGACCTTAGCTGTTGATAGGCCGTTAAACACTAATAAACAAACAAACAAAACAAACAATCGGAGACTGATCAGAACATGACCCATGTTAACCCAGGGCCTGAAAATAGCGGATTTTACCAGTAGGTCTGGGACCTAACAAGGAAAACAGTGAAAGGTCCGAGGAATCTTTTGGAAGGTCAGAGAGAATAATTAAGAGAAAAACGGTCTCAATATTTATCTACTTCATGCAAAATGACTGTGTCACCATAAATTATCTTCGCTATTGATTACAGTAACACTGAAACGTGAAACCCTTCAACTATTATTGGAATGTTTGGACCATACTAGTGTTCACTGGCCGAACCATCAAGGTTTTGACGCATTGGAACTTACTTTTATACTATATACCACATTTTATTAATTTTTGGACATTGTCCGAAACATCCAAGAACGAATTCAGAAATGTTCAAGACTCATTTTTGGATAAGGTCCGGAGACGGAAGTGTTCGTGAATGAACCGTCCACAAAATATATAACGTTCTCGAGTGGCCCTCGCCAGGGCTTCTAAAATTTCAGAATTCCAATCGGTCCAGAGTCCAGACGTAACACTGTCGGCTATTGTCGGCCTGAAGAAGCAGACCCTACCCTCCCCCCCCCCCCCCCACCCCCCCCCCCCCCCCCCCCCCCCCCCCCCCCCCCCCCCCTTTCCCCCCCCCCCCCCCCCCCCCCCCCCTTAAAACTTTAACTGAAATTTCGAAGTTCAAACAAAGTACTAGAAATAATGGGATAAATGTTGTATTGGTCGTGTTTATAAACAACAAAAGTGGACAAAATTGTGTATGCACCGGGTCACGTGGTGTGCCTAAATAGCGCAAAGGCGGAAAAAAAGCGAAATGACAAACGAATCGTGATGCCGATTGATTGCAGGTAAATTTTCGGTAGACTAAAATAAATTAAAATTAACTGGGCCGCCACTTACCGAAATCGAGTATAAATGTGTAAATGGCAGCGAGGGCCCTCGTTGCCATTTACGTATAAATGTGTAAATGGCAGCGAGGGCCCTCGTTGCCATTTACACATTTATACTCGATTTCGGTAAGTCTAGGAACTTATTTACATTTGACCTTCGCTGGTTCCTATTGCACAATGTGATAGTACAGCAAGTGCAGAATGCTACTGAGGAAAGCTAATATCAACAATTGTTTTAGGGAATGTTTTTTTCTATTTCTCTGCCAATTTGGTAGCGAAATTTAAATAACTATGATGGAAGATGCAGACCGATAGACGATTATCAGAATGGATTTAAATTCGCCACTGACTGCTGATCGCAATTTCACTTTTATCACGGGTCCGGCAGACTTGTTGCTTGTAAAATACAAAGGTCCAACATTAAAATGTACAGGCCCAGGACCTGGGAACCAATGCTATTTTCAGGCTCCGTAACCCTTACAATGTTGATGAAATGTCGTCTGCTGATTATTTTCCATTTTCATCTGACAACAAAAACTTAGTTTGGCGGCACTTTAGAATCATTTCCAATTTGCTACCAAAGTATGTTTTAATGAGAAAATAGATAATATATGAAATAACAGAAGATGACAATTTTTGTTTCGCGTTCTAATTGTGGTTAATGGCGGCCAGCGTTAGCATGTTCTGACTGCATGGCTACACAATTCATACTGATTTGGGATACGCTGTTCACACATAAGGCTGGGGACACAATTATGCCATCTTGTGGAAATATAAACCAAACTTTCTGGCTGTCACTTGTAAGTTGCACGACAGCCAGAAAATTTTGGTTAGTAGAAATTCTGTGATCATTTTCGTGTTCAAGTTTGGTGTGTTCGTGCTATAATCTATCATGAAGCCTGTCATCGTAATAATCTGTTTATTTTTATGTTTAACCCTTCCTACGCTGTTGACGGAAATTGCCGTCTGCTGTTTTTCATTTTTGCTTTAATTCTTAACAAAAAAATGGTTTTGACAGCACATGAGAATCGTCTCCACTGGAGATGATTCTCATGTGCTGTCAAAACCAGATTTTTGTCGAGAAATATTGAAAATAAAACATTTCCAGCAAACGACAACAATTAATTCAGTGTAGTAAGGGTTAAACTATCATGCCCAGATGGGATATAACGTTGCAGTAGGTGTTAGTGTCGGTGTACGTTGACATGAATCAAAGATTCAAGATTATAAAACATATCACTTTAACCCTTACAGCGCTATCTCAGGGTACATCCTCAATCAGTCTTACTGATTTCTTGTTGATTTTGCATTAAATTCTTGGTTTGTCGGTGTAGGCGGCGGTTGGGGGTATCCATGAGCATCTGCTCACTTGCACTACTTCCTTATCAAACAGTGCCTGTCGATATGTCGGTTCCCACCTTTTAGTGGTTAAGATGAGCATTCTCTGCTGAAAACTGTCGGGCTACTTCAGTGAATGTATATCCAACAGCATGGGCCATGATCAGACTGTGTGGATTTTATTTAGGGCTACGCCATTGGCAAGCACTGTAAAGTCCATTTTTCAGTCGGTGACTAAACAGTTCTCCGTTTTGTCAGCCGGTGAGCCTCGAGTATTCTTTGTTACCAGAATCAGGAAATGAATGTTTGTTACAGGATACCGGATTATTAAACATTCCATGCATGTATTTGAATATTGCATTTGAAATCAACCAGTTTGATTTGGCGAGCTTGAGCTCAGGCTCAGCCAATCAGACTGCTTGAATTTAAATTTCGATAATACATGTACATGTATGTTAAAAAGTTCAATAATCGCGGGCTCTGGTGTTTTATATGGGCAATTATGTGCTAGTAGTGGGATTATTGTCTTTTATAAAGTTGTATGTATATTGTATAACATGCTGTTATTTAATTGTGTATCTATTTTTTGCCATGATCTGACAAAACAGGAATATTGCCTGTCACAGCATTTAGTGACGACCCAGACAATTCTACAACTCTGCACAGGTGGGTGGTGGTCGGGCGAACGAGACGACATAAATTAACGGTATGGGTTCCTCCTTATAGGAATCAGGGGCCCGTTTCACTAAACTTCTTACGACTAAAATGTTTGTAAGTGCAAAATTATGATAGTCTGTAAATTTCACATTAACAATGTTTTCTTGTGAACAATTATTGGATTTACATTTATTGAGCATAGGCTGCATATGCAGCCTATGCTCAATAAATGTAAATCCATCAATTGAAATTTACAGACGATCCTAAATTTACACTTAAGAACATTTTAGTCGTACGAAGTTTAGTGAAACGCACCCTAGGATTTGCCTGGTTTGGCCCTCATGTACGTTTTTATCTTTGGCTCTTTAGTTACCTGGGAGTTGAATTGGGTTATTGCCCATTATAAAAGTAGTAAAATTATTACAGATCCTACTGCTTTTGGGAGGGGCCAAGTGATTCTGGTGTGGCGAGGACCTGGCATCAGATCAGGATTATTCTGATTTCCGGGCTGAGTATATAGTTTTGTTATTGTAAATATTCAGTTCTGATTTTGGGATTTTCCCCCCAGATTGCACAGATATAATAAAATAAGTCTTGTTTTGTCAGATCTTGGCCAATTTGTTGAAGTACTGTGAGCGTCGTTTGTTTGTATACACGTTTGTAGTTGCCCGCATTACAACTTTACTTGTATCTGCTGAGATAACCAGAATTTTTACATATGTGTGGAAGGGTTAACATGTAATCCTGTTATGAATATACATATACCGTAATAGGCCATGTAAAATATTCCACACAATTATCCTGCCACAGCTGGATACACAATTTTATCCCGTCAACACAGTGCGTATGTGCCATGAGACACGGTGCCGTGAAACATTTTGGAGATGCGGCTGGGGTTATTTTTTGGCATTTTAAAGCTATTTGTAATGTTGACGGGATAAATAGAATAGTAGGTTAGTGCCGTGAATGGGAAAAAATATCTGGCGCGGCACGCAAGCCTTGCCAGATATTTTTTCCCATTCACGGCACTAACCTACTATTCTCTATCTATTTTCCTTATTTCTGAACCAAAGTATATGTTGTGACCACTCATTTGAACCATCTCGGCAAGACGGTTCAAATGAGTGGTCACAACATATACTTCTGATGAGAAATAAAGAAATTCTTGAGCCTTGCCGGATATTTTTTCCCATTCACGGCACTAACCTACTATTCTCTATCTATTTACCTTATTTATGAACCAAAGTATATGTTGTGACCACTCATTTGAACCGTCTCGGCGAGACGGTTCAAATGAGTGGTCACAACATATACTTCTGATGAGAAATAAAGAAATTCTTGGGCCTTGCCGGATATTTTTTCCCATTCACGGCACTAACCTACTATTCTCTATCTATTTTCCTTATTTCTGAACCAAAGTATATGTTGTGACCAGTCATTTGAACCGTCTCGGCGAGACGGTCCAAATGAGTGGTCACAACATATACTTCTGATGAGAAATAAAGAAATTCTTGAGCCTTGGCGGATATTTTTTTCCCATTCACGGCACTAACCTACTATTCTATATATCCTGCCACAGCTGGATAATTTTGTGGAATATTTCACACAATTTTGAACCACGCAGTTTTGTCCTAGTCATTACCGGTATTAGTCGGTCATTATTTAGAGCTGCAGATAAGGTGTATATTTCATGCATTTATTTTAGCTGAATATGCATTGGTTTTCAAAAGCGGGAGTACAATAATTTGAAAATACGGGCTAACACTCCCTGGCAGTTAATGGTAGTTGGTTGGGAGCATACGATAGGTAATTTAACAATCGGGACTAATCCTTGCCGGAATCCTGACCGGAGACATGTAGCCTACTTCACCAACATTGCAAAGTGTACTTATCTAGCGAAGTACACTTTGAGGGAGTAATCATTTATTTTCCCCGAAATTGATTATTTCATATAGAACTATATTTGATGATTAAAAGTATGCAGAATTAGTATACTGAATTGATTACATTATCACAGCCAAATGCAAAATGGCTGTGATAATGTAATAAATTCAGTATAATAAAAATTAATAAATTTATCCTTAAATTGAAAATTTCTCGCTTAAAGTATAGTTTGCTAGATAAGTATACTTTGCAATGTTGGTGAAATAGGCTACTGGTTTGGCCCTCAGGTAAGTCTTTGGCATTATTGTATGTGGAGTTGAATCTGGTTATACCCCTTATGTGAGTATTACGATTATTCGTAATCCTATTACTTTTAGGAGAAGGGGCCAAGTGACTTTCGTGTGTATGGACCTGGCACCAAGTCGGGTTATTCTAATTTCAGTGCGGAATATAATTTTTTATGTAAATATTCCGTTCTGATTTTGGGATTTTCCGCCAATGCAGCAGGTTAAATGCGGAATCGAACCTGTTGGCACCTCTTAGCTGTTGATAGGCCATTAAACACCAATGAATCAAATCCCTCACATTTAATTCCTTAAAATTCCAATATGTGAACACAATAACTTGTACCAATCAGTTGTTTGTGTGTGATTATTTCATTGTACTATTATTCTTTATGTACAGACGTTATAGTGCATTTTATAGTGTAAAGATTTGTGTGAAAAGTTGTACAAAGTGTAAAAATGTTATATACATATATACATTTGTATGTACATGTAATTCTATTTGTTGAACACAGCCAGACATACTGATCTCAATTATGTCTACTTGGGAATGTTATCATGGCACAGCACCTCTGGGGGCCATTTCACTAAACTTTGTACAACTCAAATGTTTGTAAGTGCAAAATTATGCATGTTTTCTTGTAAACAATTAATGGATTTACATTTATTGAGCATAGGCTGCATATGCAGCCTATGCTCAATAAATGTAAATTTATCAATTGAAATTTCCAGACGATCCTAAATTTGCACCTACGAACATCTTAGTCGTACAAAGTTTAGTGAAACGGGACCTGCTACTTACAATAGAGGAGTAAACGGTGTTACATCACTACTGTCTGTTCCACACTTTGCTGCCGACGGACTTTTGGCTATTAAACTCATTAAATGTAAGAAATATTTGATTGTAAGTACTTTTTCATAAATAGCAAAAAATTCACCCTCCCCAAAAAAAGTATCTTAAGAAATTCCATCATATATTGATTTTATTGCGAAAAAACGATTTTCCTATGCAGATTTGACAGGTGGGCTATAAAAAAAAATTAAAATAGAAATTTCTTATTTGTGGACCGATTTTCAAGACCTAACTTTTGTTTTCTTATTTACACGTTTCAAAGCTATCTCGCCAGGTTTCGGAGTCGATATCGACATTTTTTCGTTTGTCGACCCTTCTCGTCACCTTTCTCCTTTTTGCCCCATGTTAAATTCCCATAGGAAAATCGTTATTTCGCAATACCAAATAAAAATTTTTTTTGGGGAGGGTGACTTTTTAGTTATTGATGAAAAAGTACTTGCATTTAAATATTTTTTAGTTTTAATGTGTCTAATAGCCAAAAGATTGTCAGCAGAAAAACGTGGAACAGACAGTTGTCCTATAGGACACCTCGTTGCCTGCCTGTTAAAGACTGTGATTACCGCTATACGCTTGCCTGTTTTATATGGTCTTAACCCATTACAGACGGGATACACTTTTAGTAGTATGAACCTTTTGAGAGAAAAATATCCCTATTTTCTTTATATCCTTTCGAAAGTATATGTTGTTACCACTCATTTGAACCGTCTCAACGAGACGGTTCAAATGAATGGTAACAACATATACCTTTATCGATGAATGAACAAAATAATGAGATTTTTTCAACAAAAATCGGAGTATCCTCAGCATGAAATGGGTTAAATAGTGACATTCTACATAATACCTGGCCTCTTTAGGTATACAGTGCAACGTCTCTAAACCTGGGCAAAAGAAACATGTGATCATAATTTTGATGGGTTTCTTGGCCATTTATCTCGGGTGATAATGCCTGTTCATGATCGCATAGCACTGAACTATGGCTCAGAATAATCACATGCCTGATTTACAGTGAAACCTCGCTGAACCAGACAGCCTAGGGACCCCCCCCAGGGTGTCCGGTTTAGCCGAGGTTTCACTGTACTATTTCTATTGTACATTCACCACAACAGTATCACACTTGACGTGCAGGCCCATGTCTTCCATAGTTGGCTGTACCAACAATACCGTGATTACAGTGTTTTGTGATTGCCAAATATTTTTCTATTTCTCAGTAAAAGTATATTGTGTATTCATGTATTGGTTATGGCTTAACACTGACAATGCAGAATTAGCTTTGTGCCTGCTTTTTATAGCTCCGCCACCAAATAGTGTTACCGGTGTCCGTTGTCCCGCTCCGGTAAATTTTTTATAATTATGTATCCTTTCATGTAGCTGCTTCATATTTGACACATGCGTTCCTCAGATGCAGGCACCGGGGCGGGATCAACTGATCCTGAGAATAGTGCTGCAGTAGCCATTGCTTGTCGTAAAAGGCGACTAAACTAGCTTAACGATTGGGTTCATACTTTCCGGAACCCACTATACCGGATTTGGCCCTCATGTACATTTTTGGCTTTCTTGTATGTGAGAGTTGAGTCAGGCTATGCCCCATATATAAAAGTAAGATTAGCGCTAATCCTATTACTTTTAGGGGATGGGATAAATGATGCTGGTGTGGCGAGGGCCTGGCACCAGATCAGGTTGTTCTAATTTCAGGACTGAATATATATTTTGATTGTAAATATTGAGTTCTGAAGTTGGGATTTACCCCCCTTGGACAGGTGGATATGGGACTCGACCCCATTGACCCGTCTGCGTGTAGACTCCCTGAGGCTTGTACCTCTATGTCAGAAAAGCGGACGTTAAACCCTATTCACTCACTCACTCACTCCTCAGATGGTCCTCTTTCATGCTGTGACAAACCAACGATCCTCAGGAGCCCCCACTTAACCCAAGGTCAAGGTCACGTACTTAGTACATTCAAAATTAGCGCACCGGGGCGGGATCAACTGATCCTGAGAATAGTGCTGCAGTAGCCATTGCTTGTCGTAAAAGGCGACTAAACTGGCTTAACGATTGGGTTCATACTTTCCGGAACCCACTATACCGGATTTGGCCCTCGTGTACATTTTTTGTATGTGAGAGTTGAGTCGGGCTATGCCCCATATATAAAAGTAAGATTAGCGCTAATCCTATTACTTTTAGGGGATGGGATAAATGATGCTGGTGTGGCGAGGGCCTGGCACCAGATCAGGTTGTTCTAATTTCAGGACTGAATATATATTTTGATTGTAAATATTGAGTTCTGAAGTTGGGATTTACCCCCCTCGGACAGGTGGATACGGGACACGACCCCGTTGACCCGTCTGCGTGTAGACTCCCTGAGGCTTGTACCTCTATGTCAGAAAAGCGGACGTTAAACCCTATTCACTCACTCAAAATTAACGCTTGGGTAAATTTCTTATAATTTCCGTTTCCTTCACAGATTTGGTTGATGCTTCACACACACATTGCTCTAATGGTCCTCTACCGCACAGTGACTCCGCAATCGTCCCGCACACAAAGCCAGGGTCAAGGTCACATACTTAGTGCATTTGAAACTTAATGCTCAGGTAAAGGTCTTAAATTCTGTTTTCTTGCATGGAACTCCTTGATATTTCACACACACATTGCTCTACTGGTTCTCTACAGCCCTGTGATAAATCCACAATCGTCCCTCCCCCACTAAACCCAGGGTCAAGGTCACGGACTTGTTGCGATCGAAACTTTAGCGCTCTGGGTAAATGTCTTATAATTTCAGTTTCCTTGCACGAATCTGCTTGATATTTCACACATGCATTGCTCTAATGGTTCTCTACTGCCCTGTTACAAATTCACTGTCGACCTGCCCTGCTAAGCCCAGGGTCAAGTCACATATTTGGTGCATTCAAAACTATGGTAAAAGTCTTATAATTTCTGTTTCCTTGCATGCATCTGCTTGATATTTCACGCACGCATTGCTTGGATGGTCTGCTTTCATGCTGTGACAAATCCATGCTTCTCTGGCCCTCTGCGTTTTCAAATGTGCCTCATTTTCTTTGGCTGTCTGTGGATGCATTCATGTGCCGACAGGCCACATTTCTAGTTATTTTCTTTTTTCTCAGCAAAACACATGATTTGACAGCACTTTAGAAGCATTGGAAATGATTCTAAAGTGCTGTCAAACCATGTTTTTTTATTGAGAAAGAAGACAAAATATAAAACAACAGCAGATGACAAGTTTTCTTACGCATTCTAAGGGTTAAACATACAGTTTCAGCGATTGATGGTTGATACATTATGGATAATATGTGACATCATGGTGAAATAAGGTGCTTCGATGTTTCAGTCAGTATGGCTGTTTGGCACCCGCATGTCAAGACAAATAAAGTAATAAATTGTGGGCTGTAGGTAGAGAGAAGGGTTAATTTAACGCTTCATCATTAACGAAATCCTGATATACCTGGTTTGGCCCTTGGGTACATTTTTGGTTTGCTTGTTACTTGAGAGTTGAATCTGGTTATACCCATTATAAAAGGAAGATTAGTACTAATCCTATTAATTTTCTAGAGTGGGGCTAAGTGACTTGTGTGGTGACGACCTGTTGACAGTCCGATAAACACCATTAAATAAATAAATAAAGTAATACATCTATATTGTTAGACGCGTCGGGATGCTGTGTCATCAACTAAATGGTGAAATGTTATGCAAATGACATTGAGGTACACTGGTAGCAAAGTCATTTAACCCTTACAATGCTGAATTTGTGTCTGCTGAATATTTTTTTATTTTTACATTTTTCTCATCCAAAACTTGGTTTGGTAGCACTTTAGAATCATTTCCAATGGAAATTATTCTAAAATGCTGCCAAACCATGTTTTTACTGAGAGAAAAGACAAAATATGAATTATCAGCAGACGACTATTTTCGGTTCCCGATTTCTAAGGGTTAACCATGGTGTGTATTATACCAGTACTTATATTATGTACATTGATATTCAAGTTTAAAATACTCATTACAGAGGCCTTTGTGAAACACGGTTATTACCCATAGTTCTGTCGTCACTGATTTTACCAAGCTATTAGTCATGCAGCAACACTTAACAAGCACAACGCTACCTTGAACGAGCACAATGCTACCTTGAACAAGCACAACGCTAAACGCTACCTTGAACAAGCACAACACTACCTTGAACAAGCACAACTCTACATTGAACAAGCGCAACACTACCTTGAACAAGCACAACACTAACTTGAACAAGCACAACACTACCTTGAACAAGCAAAACACTACCTTGAACACCTTGAACAAGCGCAACACTACCTTGAACAAGCACAACACTACCTTGAACACCTTGAACAAGCGCAACACTACCTTGAACAAGCGCAACACTACCTTGAACAAGCACTACACTACCTTGAACAAGCACAACACTACCTTGAACAAGCACAACACTACATTGAACAAGCACAACACTACATTGAACAAGCACAACACTACCTTGAATCTCATCAGACCCAATGCAGCAGGTTACATGCTGGATCGAACCCGTTGGCCCTGATTTAAATGACCTTAGCTTAGGCCGTTAAACACCCATAAATCAAACAAATCTCATCAGACCAATAACCTGGCCAACTTTTCTATATCGTTTCCATTCACAATTATTAGGGCCCCACCGAGAATCATTCTCGGCGGTGCCCTATAGGTTTCGCCCTGTCTGTCTGTCTTTCTGTTTATTTGTTTAACCTTTTTGTAACAGTTTCTCAAATCACCTATATGGGGCCCCTTAGTGTCGCGACAACCCACATTTTCTAGTTTTGGAATTGGTATTTGTTGTAACATCCATGGAATTCCAGCTCCAGTGCCAATCACGTTTACTACACTGAAAATCTACAGAAAATGTATACATCTGCTTATTTTGTCACCCTAGGACAGAAGCTTGAAATTCTGACCACAAATATGTATACTGAAAGGATAAAGAAACGCAGGGTAACAATATACGCAATAATTATTTAAATGCTTGGCCTAAAATTATGAAAACCGGTCAGGCGACTATCTTGGTCACTGTGCACCCAAACCGGTGCCTAAAGTTACTCAACCGTGTAATGCACCGTACCACATAGAGAAAGTGATAAAAAGCCAAAAAAAAACACGTGCAGCATGATAAGTTTGTCAAAACATTTTGTCATACCACTTGATACGCTTGAGGTATACACATCGTTTTCAGCTATTTACACTGAATTTATAGCTCTCACACTCGTGGTACGTCTGACGGAAGTTCAGAGGGGTCAGGCTATTGCATTGCTAATGCAAGGTCAAACGCAACAGCAGGTTGCTATGCAGTTCGGTGTGAATGTTTGCACCATAGAACGTCTTGTCCGTCGACTGAGAGAGACCGGAAGGGTTGCCGACCGACCGAGATCAGGACGTCCGTGCGTAACGTCGCGACGTCAAGACAGGGCTATTCGTCTCTCCCACCTACGTAATCGCCACGTTACTGCCACTGAAACCGCTATTAACACGGTAGGCAATCATAATCGCCACATTCACCCCAAAACTGTAAGAAATCTATTGCGCGAGGTTGGTCTGCGAGCACGTCGTCCCTACGTTGGTCTGCCTCTCACTCGTGCACGTCGCGCTCGTCGTATGGTTTGGTTGGCGGCACATGCTCCCAGGCGATTTCCAATGAGGCAATGGAGACTAGTCTTTTTCACAGATGAGTCCCTGTTCACTCTTTTTCGTCCGGACGGTCGACGTCGTGTGGAACGCTTCGCCGACGCTTGCGTTCTTGAGAGGGATAGGTTTGGGGGTGGCTCGGTTATGGTCTGGGGACGGATATCTCGCGGGGTAAAGTCACCGTTGATTGTGGTAGCCGGGAATTTAACCGGCGTAATATATAGGGATGAAATCCTCCGCCCGGTTGTTGTTCCATTTGTGCAACATTGTCAACTAATTTTCCAGCATGGTAATGCCCGGCCCCATGTAGCCAGAGTTTGTCAAGACTTTCTCGCTGACCATAACATTAACCCACTCGACTGGTCAGCGTACAGTCCCGATTTGTCCCCAATCGAACATCTGTGGGACGAACTTGACGGGAGGAATAGGTGGTGTCGGAATACCCCTTCTAATCTCGACCAACTAAGGACTGCATTGTTGGAAGAGTGGAACAATATCCAGTGCCGTAGCCACGTTGAGGCCAGACGAGGCCATGGCCTCGTCCGTTTTTTCACGATTTTTTTTTTTTATTTTTTTTTTTTTTTATTCCAATATAGGAAAAATGGGAGTCATAGTATGTGCTCAGACTTTGCTGAGAATGCAGGAAATGGCGTTTCAGACCACTTTGATTTCAAAATTTTCAGGGTGGGCATGCCCCCGGACCCGCCTAGCCAACTCGGGCCCTTCGGGCCCTCCACACTTCCACCCCCAATAATTATCGTCTTCCGCCGCTTATGTTGGCCTCGGCTATTTCGAACCTCTGGCTACGGCACTGATATCCCAATAAGAAGGATAAATGCACTGATAAATTCCATGCACAAGAGAATCAGGTTTGTGACAGATGCGCGAGGGGGCATACGAGATACTGACAAAACAGTGGATTTCACTGTGCGATATTGGGGGGTACCGTCAATTGTGATTCAATTACTAATGAATTATCGGCCAAAACCTAATGCAATTTTGGTAATGTGTTGACTAGAGATGTGTTTATGCCACCGGGTTTCGAAGAAACGGGTGGCATATAGTGTTTGGACCGTCTGTCCGTCCGTCTGTCCGTCCGTCCGTCCGTCACACTTTTCGGTTAACCACTTTGTCACAGTTTCTCAAATATGCTGCAGGTGGCATCCGCGTTCGACAGACGCATTTCTTGTTTTTAATACTCCTGTAAAATATTGTATATAACATACCCATACCCAACATTACTATTTATACTCTGTATTTATTTTTTATCCTACTTTATAATCTGTCGAAAGTATTATTTTTTCAGGTGACATTTAATTAGTATAAATAATTAAAAAATATTATGCCTCATTTGCATATGATAATATCCCGATACCACCGCGCGTCACTATCATTAAAATAACTATTAATAAATGATTATATCTGTATAGTGGGCACTCGCAATTTTTAGAACTGGTGGAATAGTGACACAGGTATACACTTATTTAATTCCTGTAAAGAACAGTTTGTGTCTACTGAGTGGGCATGTACCTTTAATACAATTACCCTCGCTACTGATCGTACGTCCGTCCGCCCGTCTGTCTGTTTATTTATTTGAAAGTTTTTTGTAAGAGTTTCTCAAATCGCATATAATTTCTGTTTGCCTTCAGCTAATATCTTCATATTGCACACATTCATTACTTAGTAACGATACATCCTTCCACATTAATACAATTACCCGATTTTGATAATATTTGGCCACAATGTGTGTCTATGGATGGTGCTTTGTTTTACATACGACCCACGTCCGACCGCCCAATGTCACTGTCACTGAGTACTTATGTTCACCTTGTTTGTAACGCAAACATGCTTTTTTTGCTTTTTTCAATAACTCCTCAACCCTTCACCGATTTTGATAATATGTTGTCATAATCTGTGTCTAGGGATGCTGCTTTGTTTTGCATATGCCCCACGTCCGACCGCATAAGGTCAAGGTCACTGAGGACTTATGTTTACCTTGTTTGTGAGGCAAACATGTTAAAGTTTGTTTTCGTTTTTTTCTATAACTCATGAACTGCTTCACCGATAATATTTGGCCACAATGTGTGTCATGGGATGCTGCATTTTTGGCATACGACCCACGTCCGACCGCCTAAGGTCATTGAAGACGTCTGTTCACCTTGTGTGTAAGGCAAAAAGATTTGGCCACACTGTGTGTCTAGTGATTTGTTTTGCATACGACCACGTTCGACCGTCCAAGGTCAAGGTCAGTGAGGACTTGATTTATTATTATTAAGGCTGCCAGCGAGGGGATTAACTTCGCTTAACGATACCAGTTCTTGTTTTTATGCCCCCGCCACCGAATGGTGAGGGGGGCATATAGTGTTACCGGCGTCCGTACGTACGTACGTACGTACGTCCCGAAACCTTAACGCTAGGTAAATGGCTTATAATTTCTGTTTCCTTGCTCGGATCTGCTTCACATTTCACACACGCATTGCTCCAATGGTCCTCTACCGCCCTGTGACAAATCCACATTCGTCCCGCCCCCGCTAAGCCCAGGGTCAAGGTCACAGACTTGGTGCTTTCGAAACCTTAACGCTAGGTAAATGGCTTATAATTTCTGTTTCCTTGCTCGGATCTGCTTCACATTTCACACACGCATTGCTCCAATGGTCCTCTACCGCCCTGTGACAAATCCACATTCGTCCCGCCCCCGCTAAGCACAGGGTCAACGTCACAGACTTGGTGCTTTCGAAACCTTAACGCTGGGTAAATGGCTTATAATTTCTGTTTCCTTGCTCGGATCTGCTTCACATTTCACACACGCATTACTCCAATGGTCCTCTACCGCCCTGTGACACATCCACATTCGTCCCGCCCCCGCTAAGCCCAGGGTCAAGGTCACAGACTTGGTGCTTTCGAAACCTTAACGCTGGGTAAATGGCTTATAATTTCTGTTTCCTTGCTCAGATCTGCTTCACATTTCACACACGCATTGCTCCAATGGTCCTCTACCGCCCTGTGACAAATCCACATTCGTCCCGCCCCCGCTAAGCCCAGGGTCAAGGTCACAGACTTGGTGCTTTCGAAACCTTAACGCTGGGTAAATGGTCCCCCGCCACCGAATGGTGAGGGGGGCATATAGTGTTACCGGCGTCCGTACGTACGTACGTACGTACGTACGTACGTACGTACGTCCCGAAACCTTAACGCAAGGTAAATGGCTTATAATTTCTGTTTCCTTGCTCGGATCTGCTTCACATTTCACACACGCATTGCTCCAATGGTCCTCTACCGCCCTGTGACAAATCCACATTCGTCCCGCCCCCGCTAAGCCCAGGGTCAAGGTCACAGACTTGGTGCTTTCGAAACCTTAACGCTAGGTAAATGGCTTACAATTTCTGTTTCCTTGCTCGGATCTGCTTCACATTTCACACACGCATTGCTCCAATGGTCCTCTACCGCCCTGTGACAAATCCACATTCGTCCCGCCCCCGCTAAGCCCAGGGTCAAGGTCACAGACTTGGTGCTTTCGAAACCTTAACGCTGGGTAAATGGCTTATAATTTCTGTTTCCTTGCTCGGATCTGCTTCACATTTCACACACGCATTGCTCCAATGGTCCTCTACCGCCCTGTGAAAAATCCACATTCGTCCCGCCCCCGCTAAGCCCAGGGTCAAGGTCACAGACTTGGTGCTTTCGAAACCTTAACGCTGGGTAAATGGCTTATAATTTCTGTTTCCTTGCTCGGATCTGTTTCACATTTCACACACGCATTGCTCCAATGGTCCTCTACCGCCCTGTGACAAATCCACATTCATCCCGCCCCCGCTAAGCCCAGGGTCAAGGTCACAGACTTGGTGCTTTCGAAACCTTAACGCTGGGTAAATGGCTTATAATTTCTGTTTCCTTGCTCGGATCTGCTTCACATTTCACACACGCATTGCTCCAATGGTCCTCTACCGCCCTGTGACAAATCCACATTCGTCCCGCCCCCGCTAAGCCCAGGGTCAAGGTCACAGACTTGGTGCGTTCGAAACCTTAACGCTCGGGTAAATGGCTTATAATCAAATATGCCTCGTTTTCTTTGGCTGCCAGCGGGGGCATTCGTGTGCCGACAGGCCACATTTCTAGATTGAAAATGTTTATAACAGTTTCTCAAATCACCAAAAATTATGTGGGATTTCAGCTAATATCTTCATATTGCACACATGCATTACTTAGTAACAATACATCCTTCCACATTAATACAATTACCGTATTACTGATCGTACGTCCGTCTGTCTTTTTATTTTTTTGAAAGTTTTTGTAAGAGTTTCTCAAATAGGGGCCCTAAGTGCGTCGACAGACCACATTTTCTAGTTTCTCGCGTTTTGATTTGTCATATCAACTTGACGGTAATATTATAAGTTATTGTGATTCTACACAGGCTATATGGTGTAATATGGTATGTCTGGAGGTATGTTCACCCGAGGCGATAGCCGAGGGTGAACATACCTTCAGACGGGCAATATTACACCACATAGCCTGTGTAGAATCACAATGTAGAATCACAATAACGTATGTGTCATACCGCAGATCCTTTATTTGGCCGTATAAACATATATCTTCTTTTGATCTTTGCGTTTTTTTCAGGAAGAAAAATAATCCGAGATTCGATTTTCTACCGTCAGTCTAATATAAAGGCGTAAATGAACATTTAGTTTTTTTATTAAACGAAAACAAACTAAATATGGAGTAAGAAACCCATCGAAAACGACTTTATGACAGTTTTTTTATATCGTAATTTAATTTATATTCCACTGCTCTATCGATCTGCTCTCCTTTTGGCGCCTCTAGAAGAATGCGACTGGTTCCCAAACATTCGCTGTCATTGCTACGTCGCGTTTCGTGCGTGGAACCCATAGTGTGTGACCTAAATATATAGCCGTGTCACGAAGCCAAGTATGTTGAGATTTGAAAACATTAAACGGGACATTTTCGTTATTTTGGCTAATTTTTCGCTCATATTTTGATGAGCGAAGAATTTTTATGGAAACATAAACAATAAAGACTCGTTTTGTGTGTACAATGTGTTACTTTTATTGATCAATTCGGGGTTGTATTGTGTTTAGTGAGGAATACAATTCGCAATCGCTAGACGCTTGCAAAATGTGTCTTCATTGGACGCGAGGCGCCGGAGGGGAATCGCAATTCCCATATAATATATATATATGGCAAGCTAGCCAATCAAAAGCCGAGAAACTTATCTGCGGTATGACAAGAGCCCTTATTATACCCCCGCAACAAGTTGTGCCAAATCAACGACCATCCAACCCCCGCTGGTCCCAAGGTCAAGGTCAAATACTTAGTCTCTTTACAAAACTTAACATCAGAGAAATATGTGATAACTTCTATTTCCTTCATCTAAAATTATTAATAATTCACACATGCATTCCTGTAAGGCTCTACTACCATGCTATGCCAAATTCACGACCGTCCAACCTCCGCTGATCCCAAGGTCAAGGTCAAATACTTGGTCTCTTTACAAAACATCAGAGAAATAAGTTATAACTTCTATTTCTTTCATTGAAAATTCTTAATATTTCACACATGCATTCCTCTAAGGTTGTACTATCATGCTGTGACAAATCTACGACCGTCCAATCCCCGCTGATCCCAAGGTCAAGCTGACATAGTTATTCTCTTTACAAAACTTAACATCAGAGAAATATGTTATAACTTCTATTTCTGAAATCGAAAATTCTTAATATTTCATGCATTTATTCCTCTACGGCTCTACTATCATGCTGTGATAAATCCCCGCTGATCTCGAGGTCAAGGTCACATACTTATAGTCTCTTTTCAAAACTGAACATCAGAGAAATCGGTTATAACTTCTATTTCCTTGCTCGGATCTGCTTCACATTTCACACACGCATTGCTCCAATGGACCTCTACCACCCTGTGACAATTCACGTTCGTGCCACCCCCGCTAAGCCCAGAGTCAAGGTCACAAGCCCACACACTTGGATTTTTGTTTACATATTTAGGGGTACCTGGGCCCACACGGGGGGTATTCCGTAAGCATCGCTTACTGACCAATCTAGTTATATATGTACTTTCGTTTCCCATTGAACCACAATTATAAATGGAACGAAATCCGTCAATATGTGTTTCCATATTGACATCTCGGGTGTTCATATCAATTGGTCAGTGCCGGAACTACTTTTCACCTCGCAAAATAGCTTCTTCTAAATACCTCTAATGTGTTTAGTTTATTTATAGTTTGTATATTTAGCCCGTCAATATGACTCGAATCAAAATGGCGGAGGTTCGAGACGGAGTCGAAAACTATTTTGTTGAAACCAAAATTTAGATTTTGAAAATCAGTCCAGAAATTGAACTATAACTTACTTTTTGTTTACCCAGCCCAGTCGCGAACAAATATGTAAACGTGTAGAATGCGGCGCTCCGTTCAAACGTAACACGAGCACGCGTGTGGGGGGGGGGGGTATGGGTGCCTATTCCTGGTATATATGTGCAGAACCGCGTACATGATAGCATATACATAACAAAAAGTATATAAATGGAAACAAGTGAACAAAAATCAGGTCAAAACTTCAATTTATATATGAAATAAAACGTCAGGTTCACGTATTTGTGTTCACGAATTAAAATTGTCCCCCCCCCCCCCACCCCCACCCCCTACACATATACATAGATACTTGTGATTTCGCTCGACCATATGATTGTGCCGACATGCATTTCCCGCTAGCTACGCTTCTGAAAATGTACGATGCATATAATGTCATTCATTGCTTATCTCCCTTTGTTTGTTTTCAATGCCTACACACATACATAGATACTTTTGACTTCGCTTGACCATATGCGTGTGCCTACACATACATTTCCCGCTAGCTACGCTTCTGGAAATGTACCACGCATATAATGTCCTTCATTGCTTTTCTCCCTTTGTCTATATTCAAGGGTCATAAATTAGACCGAAGTGAACGGAAAATTGAATTTCGGACTTCATTGACAGCAGGCAGATATCTAGTCAATAGATCTACCTCAGAGGTAGGTGATCGTGTCGACTTTGTATTTATTCGGTCTCTAAATAATATACGCTGATTATGGATCCATTATACTAATGCGAAGTCGTGTTCGTTGAACATTGCCCTGTTAACAGATAGAGTAGTCACCGTGTGATACCAGTTGTCGTCAATGTTAAAACTTAATAGTGCTACTGGGCGTGTCTTGGATGGTCAATTATTGTTTTTATATACACGAAACACCTTTCTAAACAATGTACAAAACCACTCAAATGCGCCCGGGAGTAGTGGTTTTATCACTGCACAGTGATCTATAATCACCGCAGTGCCAGTGTGTGTGTGTGTGTGTGTGTGGGGGGGGGGGGGGGGGGGGGGGGGGGGGGGGCGTATATTGTAGAATTGTAGAAAAAACAGGTAAAACACATCCTCTAGGGGAAATGGCCTATTATATGCATTAAATTAAATAGTGGACGTCTTTGGTTGGATCATGGCTATTTTCTATCGGCGGCGATGGGGATACTTAAGGATATTAAGGGCGTGTGACTGTTTTACATCCCTGCTACATACGTACACCATGTGGTTCGTTATATGCGCATTTCTTGTTCGGTATAAAACGGGATAATGAACGCTCAGATCCTCGACTTCTGCGCAGAGCTGAGACTGTTCTTCCCAAGAGTACCGTCATTGGCAACACGCCCCTGGTCGGGCAGTCTCAGCAGTCTTAATACTGTGGATAGGAAATGTGTTGTCCGTCCAATGCTATTTGTACCTGGAGTTTGATCACCTACATGTATGGAAGCGTCCTGATGCCAATGCTATTTATTTCCTAATGAAGAGATACTAACTCCTAATTGTATCCCCCGGACTCCGTCGGGGGATACTATGGATTTGACAGCGGGCCGCGTCCGTGTCCGTGTCCGTGTCCGCGTCCGCCGCAGACACTTCTTGTCCGGAGCATAACTCGAACACCCTTTGGAATATTTTCATGAAACTTCACACATGCATAGACCACGACCCGAAGGTGTGTCGCGCACAAGAATGACAACTCTTGCATGGCTAATTTTTGAGTTATCTCCCTTTTTTGTTTCGCGCACTGATTGACCATAACTCGACCACCCTTTGGAATATTTTTATGAAACTTCACACATTCAATTAGACCACGAACCGAAGGTGTGTCGTGCACAAGAATGACAACTCTTGCATAGCTAATTTTTTAGTTATCTCCCTTTTTTGTTTTCGCGCACTAATTTCCTGTCCGGTCCGGAGCATAACTCGACCACCCTTTGGAATATTTTCATGAATCTTCACACAAGCATAGACCACGACCAGGAGGTGTGTCGCGCACAAGAATGACAACTCTTGCGTAGCTAATTTTTTAGTTATCTCCCTTTTTTGTTTTGCGCACTCTACAAACTGGACAATAATGCATGAAAACCCGTTTTCTCGTCTGCTCTGTACACCTTTTCTCGTGTGCTCTGTACACCTTACCTGTAGAGAGAACAATAGAGACTGGGAGAACCATTCACCTGTGCATGTGCTAGCATGTGCAAATGTCCAGTCTTGACCAGTCTGACCACAGGTAATTTATACAGGTAAATTACTACATTGGATATTACATTTCCGTAAACTGTGTTGAAAATATTGTGGCATTATGTGGACCTGTGCAGATATATGTAGATAAATATAGGACTATTAAAAAAAAAATTCTGGGCTCCAGTAGCTTGCTTTATTATTTTTAATTTTTAAACTTTTTTTTCCCATTTTGTTTTCTTCATTTTTTTCTTCAAATTCTTTTTAAATTTTTGTCTAGTAGCATAAGGTCGTAAGTGCTATATACTATATAATAAAACAATTATTGACTAGTGAGCTATAGAATATAATCTGATATTCCATGGCTCACTAGTCAATAATTGTATAATATGTTCGGGCCAGTGAAAATTGCTTTCGGGCCCAGGCTCGAGGTCAAGGCGGGACAAGGCGAGGCATTTGATTCCGCGGAATTCTTGTTTACTTATCTCCCTTTGTTGGTTCATGCTCTCGTATCCAGAGCATAACTCGAACACCCTTTGGAATATTTGTATGCCCCACCACGATAGTGGAGGGGACATTTAGTGTTACCCTTGTCCGTCCGTCCGTCCGTCCGTCCGTCCGTCTGTCCGCACACACGAATGGGTACTTGTTGTAAGCGTACGGGGATCTTATTGGGTAGGGTTAGGATAGTGTTGGGTACTCTTGTTGGGTATTTTTATACAGTAAAAACCCAACAAGTATTCATTCGTAGGAACATGCGTCCCGTCCTCCCGTCCGTCCGTCCGTCCGTCACAAAACTTTAACACTTGGGTAAATGTCTCATAATGTCTTCATCCTTCGACCGATCTGCTTCATATTTCATATACACATTGCTCTGATGGTTCACTACCGCCCTGTGCCAAATCCACGTTCGTCCTGCCCCCGCCAAGCCCATGGTCAAGGTTACATACTTGGTGCTTCGAAAACTTTAACGCTCGGGTAAATATTTTATACTTTCTGTTTTCTTTCATGGATCATCTTCATATTTCATATACGCATTGCTCTAATGGTCCTCTACCGCCCTGTGCCAAATCCACGTTCGTCCTGCCCCCGCCAATCCCAGGGTCAATGTCACATACTTGGTTCTTCAAAAACTTTAACGCTCAGGTAAATATCTTATAATTTTTCTTTCCATTCACGGATCAACTTCATATTTCATATACGCGTTACTCTAATGGTCCTCTACCGCACTGTGCCAAAGCCACGTTCGTCCCGCCCCCACCAAGCCCAGGGTTAACATCACATACTTAGAGCTTCAAAAACTTTAACGCTCAGGTAAATATCTTATAATTTCTGTTTTCTTTCACGGATCAGCTTCATATTTCATATATGCATTGCTCTAATGGTCCTCTACCGCCCTGTGCCAAATCCACGTTCGTCCTGCCCCCCGCCAAGCCCAGGGTCAAGGTCACAATACTTGGTGCTTCATTCAAAAACCAAACGCTCAGGTAAAAGAAAATTTTGACTTGGTAAATTTGGCCTCATTTATTATCAAAAGCGATATGTGGGACATCCGTGTTCTATGAACACATTTTCTAGTTTATTAAACTTCACACATGCATAGAAGACGACCCAAAGGTGTGTCGCACGTAAGAATGACAACTCTTGCGTCGTTTAATTTCTTTGTTATCTCTCCCTTTGTGTTCCGTGCACTGATTTCGTGTCCGGAGCATAACTCGAACACCCTTTGGAATATTTTCATGAAACTTCACACATGCATAGACCACAACCCTAAAGGTGTGTCACGCAAGAATGACAACTCTTGCATCACTAATTTTTTAGTTATCTCCCTTTGTTTTTTCCGTCACTGATTTTGTCTCCGGAGCATAACTCGAACACCCTTTTTTCAAACTACTTGTGTATCCGGGGAGGGGGATACACATGCGCTTGTCGACAAGCGTCCATTTCTAGTCAAGACTTAGTATCTGCTAATTAGGAGATACTATAACTACTAATTAGGAGATAGTAACTCATAATTAGGCATGTACTTGTACAGGTAATATATGGGATTTAGTACTAAACCCATTGACCTGGCCTTAAATGGCATTAGCTGTTGATAGGCCGTTAAACCCCAACAAACAAACAAACAAAAAATAAACTCATAATTAGGAGATACTAAGTCCTAATTAAGAGATACTATATCACCAGGACGCTTCCATAGTCTAAGTCACCAGAGACGTGTTTAAAAAAAACAATAGTGTTAGTGGATAACTACAAGGTGCAAATAAAAATTAGATATAATTCCCCCAAGAAAACAATGTATACTCAACATCTACAATTTCCAAAAGATGCGTTACAAGTATACTGAGCTACAAAAGAAACCGTGCAGTCCAATAATACTGGATTATCTGAGTGGAAAGGAGAGGTAAATAATAACAACGATAACAGAATCATGTTTATACAACAACCCTATTTAATTCACACCACTAAATCATGCCATCTACTGTCTGTTTCACGAAAGCTGCCCAAATTTTACGGCCATATAAACAATTCAAAAGCAATATTTTTTTCGATAATATTAAATTAAAGGAAAATTTAAGAATGAGCCTTCTTTTTATTTCGTGAAATTTGGTCAAATATTGATTTTATTGCGAAAAAAACAATTTCCCCATGTTAAATCCCCATAGAACTTCACGATGAAGTGTTATGGGGATTTAACATGGAAATTTTTTTGAATTTTAGAAATACTGGACGATTTTTAAAATTTAACTTTTGTTTTCTTAGTTAGATCATATCCAAGCTATCTAGTCAGGTTTCGGAGTCAATTTCCAAATTTTTTCGTTTTTTGACTCCTCCCACACTCCCTTACCTCTTTTTAAATTCACATAGACAAATCAATTTTTCGTAATAAAATCAATATTTGACCAAATTTCACGAAATAAAAAGAAGGCTCATTCTTAAATTTTCCTTTAATTTAATATTATCGAAAATAATATTGTTTTTGAATTGTCTATATAGCCGTAAAATTTGGGCAGCTTTCGTGAAACAGACTAGACTATCGGATATCACATGTAGCATAGGGGTTAAATACAGATACAGCGGAACCTCTCTAAACCGGCCACCCTTGGAGGTCCCCAAGGTGTCCGGCTTATAGATGTTTCACTGTAAATCAGGCATTTTATTATTCTGAGCCATAGTTGTGTGCAATGCGATCACGAACAGACATTATCACCCGAGATAAATGACCAAGAAACTCGTCAAAAATAAGATCACGTAACGGACATTAGTATTTATTCTCTGTATTTCTGTTTTGATATGCAATGATCATACATTATAATCTGTCGAAAACATTATTTTTTCAGGTGACGCATTTAATTCGTAATTAAAGAATAGCATGCCTCATTTTCATATGAAAATAGCCTGAGACCACTGCGAGTCACTATCGGTAAAATAAATATTACTAAATGATTATATCTGTATATCGGGCACTCGTAATTTTTAGAACTGGTGGAATAGTGACACAATTATACACTTATTTAATTCCTGTTACGTTTTGAATGTATGGGTATGAATAAACACAACACGACTATTCTTGATTATAGTTTTATATACTAAGCATCTACAGCACGGATATGTAATTCAGTGTAAGGCCGGAATAGGTGTCCCTGTAGCTGTAGAGGTTTAAATACAGTGTATTCCAGCAGCCTAGAAGTGTATACTGGCTTATAGGTAGACCGTGTATGTATGTTAGTAAATACATAACAATTCCTATAAAAAACATTGTGTGCCTACTGAGTGGGCATGTACCTTTAAGTCGAAACGTTTGTAAGTTTCTCCAGTTACAGTCCACTGGCAGTTACTGCGACTGGGGCATATCCATGTTTTACAAACATAATATCTAGTTATTTCGGCACTGCATGTTGGAATATCGTTTTACATCATGGTTTTATTCAGTTATCTGAAGCTGTGCACAAGCGACACATCAAAATTGCAATACGTCATGTCCGTGCGAAGTATTACATGTTTTGGCCTATTTTGGTATGCTTGTAAAATTTGATATCAGAGAAACTAATGTCAATGGATAATTAATACATACCATATGAGACGCGCCATGTGATTTTGTACCTAAGAACACGTGTACTTTTTCATGAAATACATTTACGGATCACAGTTTCTGTAAATGACGTCCAGTAGTTCCGCATTTGGTATGAACTTTTCGTCCACTTTCGATGTCATTTAAGGAAACTATCCTACAATTTGTAAATAATGTTCATGAGATATCGCACATGTGCTTAGGTACAAAACCACATGGCGTATCTACGGTGGCACAGAGGGGACATGGAAATATGTTTTACTTTCGCGTGCGCACGCAATATGTTTGCGTGCGCACGCAATAGGGTTTTGCGTGCGCACGCGATAGCTTTTGCGTGCGCACGCGATAGGGTTTTGCGTGCGCACAGCAAAAAAATATCGCGTGCGCACGCAAAACCTATCACGTGCGCACGCGAAAGTAAAACATATTTCCATGTCCCTTCTGTGCCACCGTAATATACACATGTAATGTGTTTTCTTTATTCCCAGGCTTAAACGGAGACGGCGTGTCAGTCACCACAGTTTCCACAACACCCGTGTCGACCCACTTCGGAACAGCCAAAATGTTCCAAACGAGTGTGGCGTGTCTTCTATTTGCCATAGAGTTGTATCACATAGTAGGCCACTGTTTAATCTTGTTCCGGATCAGGATGTTACCGCGGAAAGACCTGGTTCGGGTCCGCTTCTACTTCCTCACGGACACGCTGTCGGTGTTCGTCATATCCATACTGTTCACGGGCCGGCTCCGCTGGCTGGCGGCGTTACAGATAGCCCAACACATGTACTACTTCCTTAACTGGGACCAAACACAAATGGCACAGAAGGTATGTCCAAGTGAGGCTAATACATCTCAGGGTAACATGTGTATATTTAACGGCACCGTTGATCGGTGCCGTTAAACATAGACATATTGTCAGCTGTTTAAATGTGTTGAACATGCACACATGGGTATACATACTGAAATCGATTTAAAAATGCGTCACTTTTCTTGTGCATAGTTTTAAAAAATTGGGTGGTTTTCACTTGAAATCTATCGTGTTTATGTTTATCATATTGTCTCGCCAGCGTTACTGGAAAGTGAGACGCCACAATTCCGGCATCGTCGTAGGCGTTGTCGGTGCCATCGGCGTTAAACATTGGACGTAGGTCTATGTCTAAAATGTGTATATCTCCTGATACGTTAGTCCGATGTTATCCAAACTTCAACAGCTTCCTCACATTGATGGATATCCGCCCAGTTTGGATGACATTGATCTTCGTGGATGAGAAATTCTCCAACAATCGCCTTGTTATTATATAGGTACCCCAACCCCCATTCTCCCATGGCTTGTCGCTATTATAATTTAATATAATTAGTATTGTTTGTGTCCCCGAACAACCATTTTAATCGGTATATACACTTTAGCAGTATATGTGATCATCATGCTCATCACTTCGCACACATTTCGTAAGGGACATTCAGTCAGCTGGTTTTTGGATTTGATTCTTGCAGATAGTTACATGGAGTTCACTAGACTGGTTCCAGTCAAAGTTGCGCAACCGCTGGGAGCTGGACTCGATCATAGGCACATCGTTTGATGTTGGGGTGCACGTGTGTATGGTGTACCTGCTCATCGACTACCTGAGTGCCATTCAAATGCTGGCGGCAGGCGGACTTGTTATAGTGTCGTCCTACGCCGTGCTGTTCGGACCCTACTTCGCCTGGGCAAACCCCAGCAGTATTCCCCCGTGGGTTCAGAAACGAATACACCCGGAACGAATTCCCAGCTAGATACTCCAGCTAACTAGATATAAAGGTTACCAGGCAAGTGACATTCGGTATGAAGTTTATCAGACAAGGCTAGGAAACGGGTAGGAATTTCGAGGCAAACCTCGAAATTCCTACGTTTCCGAGCTGATCTATCTTGATAAACGTGATATCAATACACTAGCCGGGTAATCTAATCCGTTTATCAGGTATCATTTTATGGAACTAAATAAGCAAGTATAATGCAACCATAACTAAGTAAGCAAGTATAATGCAACCATCAATGTTTCGCTCCAACTTGGGGGGGGGGGGGGGGGGGGGGGGGGGGGGGGGGGGGGGGGGGGGGGGGGGGGGGGGGGGGGGGGGGCACACCCAAGAGTTTTTGGTCTAAATCCTACCCCTGGCGTACGGAAATTTGTCAAAATCCCTTTCGATCGGATCAGTGTACCAAAGGGGAGGTAGTGTTTTGAAATATGTAGCCATTTTCAAAACACTCGAAGGGGAGTGCTTTGAAAATGGCTACCTGTCCATTTTCAAAATACTCTAGAGTACTCTTATGCATGATCACGTGGTACAACAACAACAACAACAATGACTGAAAGTGTTGAAAGCGCGCCCACTCTAAAGTAAGTATTATTTGATATTTTTCTTAATAAGCAACGGATTTTGATGAAATATGGCGCAGCAAACGCGTCTTCATGAGCTGCATTTGGTGGTCACGGGAGTTCGGAAATCGATTTTTCGCAAAAACTATATAAGTTTGGCCCAAAGTACCGAGATCACCAAATGCAGCTTAACAAGACGCGTTTGATGCGCCATATTTCATCAAAATCCGATACAGAATAAGGACAAAATATAATAATAATTATAATAATACATTGTATAATAATTCTGGAAGTTTCAGTACTTTTTGTTTTTGTTGTAAGCACGTGACCATACACCTTGATAATGGACGCGGACATGTTTATGTTCGGCACGTTGATGTCATTCAGTATGTCATTCACATGCAATCATTCTACCAATGTATTGTCGGTGTTTTCGGACTGACTGTGATTCATTGTATTAGAGTCAATGTCTGATACAGCATTTTGTAATCGTCTATCGTCTGTTGAATCATCGCACAACCTGGTACCTGGTAAAACCACATGAATATTAACCCTTCCTACGCTGTTGACGGAAATTGCCGTCTGCTGTTTTTCATCTTTGCTTTCATTCTTCACAAACAACTGGTTTTGACAGCACATGAGAATCGTCTCCATTGGAGACGATTCTCATGTGCTGTCAAATCCAGGTTTTTGTCGAGAAATATTGAAAATAAATCATTTCCAGCAGATGACATTTAATTCAGTTAGTAAGGATTAATGCCCCGAGTGAAATGAGCAAAGTGACACATGACATGGAACAGTTTGAGCCATAGTAACAAAGGATCCGTGGTGATGAGGCCAGCCTTTTTCCACACAGACCTTGCCCGTGATTAGAAAAAGGGACATGCATGTATATAATGCTAGGTTAGTATATTTTGATATCAAGTTTATCAAATGCGTAGGTTTCCGAGCAGAGACTTGATCAAAAGACAGTAGCCTGGTATTCTATTTATCAGGTAATGTTTGCTGAAAATAATTCGGTAACGTCACGTGACGTCATCCGACCAATTGAACGTCAGTTATCCGTCAGTACGTTTTCGGTCAATACAGGGCAGGTTACCTGATAAAATAATAAATAATACATGCTCAATATGTTAATACATGTACATTATTACGAGTACTCTCGTGTACTTTATTTCAAATAAATATACATGTACACGTGTTATATATATGCACAATAATTCCAGTACAAAAATATTTACACAATTCCCTAACATATGATTGGTCCGTAGCAAGTCTCTGTCCATAATTTATATCCCAGTAAACTCCATGCCGAACTACTTTCCGTAACCGTCAGGCAGTTAAAAGAATTCTTAAGAAAATGGAAAATAAACACATTCTTTATTTCAAATGCTGGAATTATAAGGAATGAATGGCCTTTTTGTGGAATTTATCGGGGATATAAACTTGGAAAAGTCGCGAGAATACTGGACGAGGCATTAAAAAATTACAATTTTCGAAAAACAATAAAAAAAAAAAACATTGTAATTTTTTATCTCTTCGTCCAGTATTCCCGCGACTTTTCCAAGTTTATACCCCGATAAATTCCACAAAAAAAGCCATTAATTCCTATAATGTATGATGTAGGCAGAGGAAGGCCTGCTTCTTTATAGTTTCCCAGAGGTTGATGTGATACGTCAACAATGCAATCCGAGATGGACACACTCGATGATCTGCCAGCAATTCCATCTGAACCAGACAGCCCGTGGCCGTCACCAGCATTTTTGAAAACGGGGTTCGACAACCGAAATACGTAAGGGTTCCAGGGTGGACCGAGTAATTCTGCCCTGTATTGACCAAATACATTTGGCTTCTAGAAATCAAAATATCTCCTGGACTGTGAAGCAACCGAAATATGTACGACTGATAGCATCCACTGTGGACCCCTTACATATTTCGGTTGCTTCACAGTCCAGGAGAGATTTTGATTTCTAGAAGCCAAATGCTGCATTCGGGTATGTGTTGGTATAACACATCACAGGTTCTTGAAGAACGGTTCATATTTCGGTGTTTTATGGGTTATTTCGGTATCTCTGGTGGTTTGGATGCATTGTTATCAACATACAATGCACGTCAACTCCCGCAAGTTTCACGTATACATAAATACCAATTTACAAGGCGAGAAACGGAGCTTCTACCCGAGTACGTTTTTAACCATTATTTGTTCACCGATAACAATAAAACCGGTCCCAAATTGTTTGTTTATGTTAATGTAATGGACCTGAACCGCCAATGCAAGTCGAACATTTATATATCGTCTGAAAAACGGCAAATATTCTCGGATAGATGATCGACCTGTGAAAGCGGAGAAATGTAAATGCTTTGATTTAACGACGGCACTGGCTCGATGGCCTTGCATGTCGGGAACGACTATTTAAGTCCCCATCCGATAGCAGGAAGTTGTATTGCCCAAGGACATGCCGAATCTGCCATTCGCAGAGGTGGGAATCGAACCTGGGGTCTCCATATCCGTAGTCCGACGTTCTACCTACTGAGCTATTCCGGCCACCTTAGCGGAGAAATTTGGTTACACATCCTTACATAGACGTGTGAATCTCATTACAAAGCGACGTTCATTAGCTGACATCTAATAATAACGTGACGGGGCGGCGGGGGGGGGGGGGAGGGGGTGGGGGGGGGGGGGGGGGGGGGGGGGGGGGAGGTATTTTGATGTCTTAAATGTAGGAACAGATCAATGCAGTTCACGTATTCTATCGGCATATCGGCAAATTGATATATGTCTCCTGTGTCGATAGAACCCGAATTTGGAGTTTGATATAATCGGTCTGAAAGCAACGCATGTTGGAAATTTTATTGGGCCAAATATTGAAAAAGATTTCTTTCCTTTGGGTATTTTGACAGTAATAAAGGGGCCCGAAAGGGGGGGGGGGGGTTCGTACTAACCCATCGAACTTCTCCTGACGACGCCCTTGCAGACTATTTCCTTTTCCACCACGGAGATTTTCTGAAACACTAATCTTTTGAGTTTGCCAAATTGCACAAATTGCAGTAACTTGACAATCCCAGTTTGAATGTGTCAATTTGAATGTGCCAACTTGCCAATCCGACCATGTAAAATCGCAGCATGTGCATCAACTTAACAATCCCAATTTGAGTATGTCCGATTGCAGCATGCCCACCAACATAACAATCCCAATTTAAATGTGTCTATCCAAAGCAAGCCACATGGCTATTAAGGGCGAGCGCATCAGTAGGAAATATGAATGTTATATTTAGCAAGCAAACGCTAGTTATTTTTTCAATACTATTTTTGTTATTGTTACTTTCTTTGTTCACTTCAACCATTTGGTCATATAATTATGTTCACAATTACAATGCAAATCTACCGTTAAATGCTCGTGTATCAACTTTAATGTTTGCTCACATTTCATCCACATCTGATACCCAGTGCCTTTATGGTATTGAAGTTGCAGTGTGTCGGTGATTATATCGATAAAGATATAAAGACTGGGACTATCAAACACCTTTGCAGGCTCGGTATTTGGGACACGGCCACTTGGTATTCATATTGGTATACACTGGTCAATGTCGCAACGTTGAGAGGCTTGCATCACGGTGCCGACAGGACGGAATTTGTTCGTCAATCGTCACTATATGCGACCGTGTATCACTGCTGCTACACTCCGCGCCGGAGTAAAATGTTTCACGTCGAAAAATGCACCCATTTCCTGATGCCACTGAACTCTAATTAAAGCTATCGCAACAACGCATGTTTGTCTAGTAACTTGTGCCATTTTTTTTGGCGCCGTTAACTAGACGAAAATGTATTTATTAAGTATATTCTGCATGTAGCTAAATGAGAATTCGTCAGAAATCCGGCGCCTATTTCGATGTGAAACATGTTGCGCCGGCGCGGAGTGCAGCACCAATGTGTATGCCCCGACGTGACGACGTACCGAATTAGTCTACTAGCCAGCCTTATATGTTTAATAGTGCTCCTAGAAATGTTGAGTACGCCTGGTTTTACATTGGAAATGTAATATATACGGTATGTACAAAGGACTCAGGAACTGCCGGATGCCAATTAGCATTTGTCGTAATTGACCTAATTCGCATATTAATTAGGTCAAACCACACAATCAGAAATAGCTCCCTTAACAGTTCATATAGATTCGACCTACACCCGTGTGTTCATAAGTAAGATCTTTATCTAACATACTTACATGGTGGTAATTCAATTTCAAACTAAATCCAATATGGCCGCTATACATTTATAGGAAGTAAATATTAAAAAGTATGTTTGCAACCGTTGGGGAAACAATTAGTTTTGATGAAAGTGCTATGTTTCCAATATCAAATCAGTAACTACATGTACAAGGTGCATGGGCACGTGGTTACAACAACAACCAGGCCAGTAGCCAGGGGAGGGTGGGGGGGGGGGGGGGTCGGAGCTGTCAGACGACCCCCCCCACCCCCCCCCCCCGCCCAGCCTTGAGGTCCACTTTTTTAGCAAAAAAGCATGCCCCCGGACCCCGCTAGATACATCAGGCCCTTCGAAACGACCCCCCTTCAAACAGATCTGGCTACTGGCCTGACAACAACATCGCCCACTCCTAAGTAAGTATTATTTGATATTTTCCTTAATACGCAACGGATTTTTATGAAATATGGCGCAGCAAACGCGTCTTCATGAGCTGCATTTGGTGGCCCAGGGAGTTCGGCACAGACTTATGTCGTTTTTGCGAAGAATCGATATCCGTGTCGGTAGACACGGAAATCGATTCTTCGCAAAAACGACAGAAGTTTGGGCGAAAATACAGAGACCACCAAATGCAGCTTAACAAGACGCGTCATTTTTCATCAAAATCCGTACGTAATAAGGACAATATAAGAGAATACGTACTTTGAAACAGATGGATTCTGGAAGTTTCAGTACTTGTTATTGTTGTTGTTGTTAGTATCACGTGATCATACACCTTGATATATAACCATGTAAACCCCACCAACTGTATTTAATTCATTAGGGTCACCGAATAATAAAATCATCATAACCTAGTAAAATTTGAAGATAGAAACTTTCTGTAAAGAATGTACATGTATATGCCTTTATATAGACCATGTAGAATATACATACCATTAACACTAATTTGTTTAACGTGTTTCTTTCGAATTATGTTTCATCCTGGTAAATAAATGCCCACCTGAAGTCATTATTGGAGACAAATAGTTTCAATAATTTTTCATTGACCGCCGTTCACCTACTTAAACCGGCCAATGGCATGGCATATTGAAATGTTCCATGCATGTATCTCGAAAGAATTTTAAACTGACATGCATAACAAAAATCAGTCACGTCAGACACGCCATATACTTAAACTTCAATAACTCATCATTACAGCTGTGGGAAGGTACTGCTTGGCAATTTTTGCTATAATTTTAAGACAGGAATATAAGTATTAAAATGAATAAGACTGTGACATACACCATACAACACGAACGTTTCGCTATGACACATCTTTACATGTCTGCGAATGTGTTTAATTCTGCCCATGTAACACATCTATATCGCAGTATAGCATAACCCTTGGTCCCAACAACACGTTTCCCAGTCTCTGAAAGATATATTTCTTGCCACATAGCCCTTTCATTGGTCCCTGAAAGTACCTAAGATGCCACAGGGATGTAGTAAGCATCATACTTGGTCATAATTCCAGCACAAAAATATTTACACAATTCCCTAACATTTGATTGGTCCGTAGCAAGTCTCTGTCCAAAATTTATATCCCAGTAAACTCCCATGCCGAATTACTTTCGTAACCGTCAGGCGCAGTTAAAATAATTCTTAAGAAAATGGAAAATAAACACATTTTCTTGATGAATTTATTTCAAATGCTGGAATTATAAGGAATGAATGGCCTTTTTGTGGAATTTATTGGGTATATAAACTTGGAAAAGTCGCGGGAATACTGGACGAGGCCTTCCGGCCTTCGTCCAGTATTCCCGCGACTTTTCCAAGTTTATACCCCGATAAATTCCACAAAAAGGCCATTCATTCCTATAATACAAAAAGTTTCATTGCTGTGGTGAACAAACTTCACATATCATGAAACATGTTTATTTGTGGGTGAAATACATTCCTATGATGACAACAAATGCATATATAGAGAATATTAGGTTAGTGCCGTGAATGGGAAAAAATATCCGGCAAGGCTCAATAATTTCTTTATTTCTCATCAGAAGTATATGTTGTGACCACTCATTTGAACCGTCTCGCCGAGACGGTTCAAATGAGTGGTCACAACATATACTTTGGTTCATAAATAAGGAAAATAGATAGAGAATAGTAGGTTAGTGCCGTGAATTGGAAAAAATATCTGGCAAGGCTCAGGAAACGGGATGGGCGATGCTCTGCCGAGCACATCCCGTTTCCGTGCCGCGCCAGATATTTTTTTTCCATTCACGACACTAACCTACTATTCTATTTATCCCGTGAACACCTACAAATGGCTGTAAAATGCAAAAATAGTATTGACTGGATATCAAAAATGTTTCACGGCACCGTGTTTCACGGCACATACGCACTGTGTTGACGGGATAAATCGTGTAATCCGTTCCTTTGTCTGTGAAGTAATATGGTCAGGTAATGCATATTTATGACGGAAAGGTTTCGGCATAAAGTATGACCATGCAGTGTGTTTCGTCTCGGTGCTAATTTGTGCGAAACACATACTATATGGCGAGATGACGGTTTACTAAACCCGTCATCTCGCCATATAGTATGTGTTTCGCACGCCAAATAACGTGTAATGTTATCATAGAAAAGCGTTTTATGGCATGTTATATACTTAACGCCAAACGAAACTTTACAATGCTTAGATAGTTTGTAAACCAGTAGGTCTAAAAACCTGATCGAAAATGTTTGTTAATACTGAATCTAATCTGAAATTAATACACCAAATCATTAGATCCATGCTTTTAAAGAGATTGCAGAGAAATGAAAAGACAACAACACCCCTCATTTCAGAAAGTGCAGTAAAAGCGAAACAATGGATTTGTTTGTGACAGTTGTGTGAACTAAACTGACCGACTATTCAACCTAGTGTGCCCAATGTTTGGCAACGTCTGCGCATTGAAAGGACACCGGACCGAATGACACGTTGATGCATAGCTTGTCATTCTCTGCAAGCCAACCCGTTACAGACATGCTCTATAGGATTCTTGCATGGACTGAGAGATGGCCAGGGCATGGCATTGATGTTATTATCACGTGGAAACTACACAAACAGAATGGGTCTGACATTATCATGTTGCAAATAATGCTATGTGTTTCTTTGCAGAAAAGGCAGTGCAATCGGTTGCTAAATGCAGTTTTTGAAATGAGGGGTGTTGTTGTCTTTTCATGTTTTACACAATCTCTTTAAATGCATGGATCTAATGTTTTGCAGATTAGATTCAGCATTAAAAAACATTTTTCATCAGGTTGGTTACCTAGTGGTTCACGAAATATCGAACCATTTCCATACTGTAAAGTTTATTTTGGCCTTAAGGATATGTTCATATATGTGATTTCATGAACCAATGAACGAATTGTGCGACACAATATGTGTGTTTCAGAGACCTGTGAATATATTATGTTGATTGGTCGTAGCAATCTATTGACTAATTAACATGTTTAGTTGTCACAGTAACGTTTTTCAGTGGCGATTGCAAATGCCGTAAAACACAGAAAAGTGCATTTCGAAGAGCTCGAAAATAGGACAACCCCCGTTCCCCAAATGCTGGAACCGCCCCTAGACTGCAAAACATTCTGTATAGTCCTGTTCCGATTCCTGTTCTGTTCGTTTCTGTATAGTCATATGAACACGACTATACTACATGTATTGTCATTATATGATCTCAGAAACCAGAAGACAAATGAGATGACAAATGCAGAACAACGATATATGGTCGTATGACGCAAACTATTTGATGTATGGCAATATATATGATTGCCAAGATAAAAAAATGGATTACAAATTCAGGTATATCAGCGAAAAAAATATAGTTATTGAAGGTACATGCCCACTCAGCAGGCACGCGGTGGTATCAGGCTATTTTCATATGCAATTTCACAATATCTCTTTAACCCCTTGCCAGACTTTCATAATATTTCACATCAATGTTTGTCTAGGGATGATGCTTCATTACGCACACCCCCACATCCAAATTCTGAAGGTCAATGTCATTTATATACTTGTAATGTTCACCGGTTTTGTAACAGAAATGCGTTAAAGTTATTGTTTTTCACAATACATTATCTCTTTAACCCCTTGCCAGACTTTGATAATATTTCACATCAATCTTTGTCTAGAGATGATGCTTCATTATGCACACGCCCACATCCAAATTCTCAAGGTCAAGGTCATTTATTTACTTTTAATGTTCACCGGTTTTGTAACAGAAATGCGTTAAAGTTATTGTTTTTTCACAATATCTCTAACTTGAACCCCTTGCCAGACTTTGATAATATTTCACATCAATCTTTGTCTAGGGATGATGCTTCATTACGCACACCCCCACATCCAAATTCTCAAGGTCAATGTCATTTATTTACTTTTAATGTTCATCGCTTTTGTAACAGAAAAGCGTTAAAGTTATTGTTTTTTCACAATATCTCTTTAACGCCTTGCCAGACTTTGATAATATTTCACATCAATGTTTGTCTACGGATGATGCTTCATTACGCACACCCTCACATCCAAATTCTCAAGGTCAAGGTCATTTATTTACTTGTAATGTTCACGGTCAAATGCCTCGACAGGCGCGATACCGCTTCCGTGGCGGAATTCTTGTTTTGTAAGGCAAATGCGTTAAAGTTATTGTTTTTTCACAATATCTCGTTAACCCCTTGCCAGACTTTGATAATATTTCACATCAATGTTTGTCTAGGGATGATGCTTCATTACGCACACCCCCACATCCAAATTCTCAAGGTCAAGGTCATTTATTTACTTTTAATGTTCACCGGTTTTGTAACAGAAATGCGTTAAAGTTATTGTTTTTTCACAATATCTCTAACTTGAACCCCTTGCCAGACTTTGATAATATTTCACATCAATCTTTGTCTAGGGATGATGCTTCATTACGCACACCCCCACATCCAAATTCTCAAGGTCAATGTCATTTATTTACTTTTAATGTTCATCGCTTTTGTAACAGAAAAGCGTTAAAGTTATTGTTTTTTCACAATACATTATCTCTTTAACCCCTTGCCAGACTTTGATAATATTTCACATCAATGTTTGTCTAGGGATGATGCTTCATTACGCACACCCCCACATCCAAATTCTCAAGGCCAAGGTCATTTATATGCGTGGGGTAATGGTGAATGAATGTTTATTTTACCAGAATATGTCATCTACAGAATATATAAAAATATCTGTCTCCATATATACTGAAAGGATAAAGAAACGCAGGGTAAACATTTGAGGTGATTTAATGTGATGTGTTTGCTGTTATATACAATATTTTATATGAGTATTAAAAAAACATCTTTAGTCAACACATTACCAAAATTGCATTAGGTTTTGACCGATAATTCATTAGTAATTGAATCACAATTGACGATACCCCCCAATATCGCACAGTGAAATCCACTGTTTTGTCAGTATCTCGTATGCCCCCTCGCGCATCTGTCACAGCCCTGATTCTCTTGTGCATGTAATTCATCAGTGCATGTATCCTTCTTATTGGGATATTGTTCCACTCTTCCAACAATGCAGTCCTTAGTTGGTCGAGATTAGAAGGGGTATTCCGACACCCCCTTATCCTCCTGTCAAGTTCGTCCCACATATGTTCGATTGGGGACAAATCTGGACTGTACGCTGACCAGTCGAGTGGGTTAATGTTATGGTCAGCGAGAAAGTCTTGACAAATTCTGGCTACATGGGGCCGGGTATTATCATGCTGGAAAATTACTTGACGCTGTTGCGCAAATGGAACAACAACCGGGCGGAGGATTTCATCCCTATAGCTTACGGCGGTTAAATTCCCTGCCACCACACTCAACGGTGACTTTACCCCGTGAGATATCCCACCCCAGACCATAACCGAGCCACCCCCAAACCTATCCCTCTCAAGAACGCAAGCGTCGGCGAAGCGTTCCCCACGACGTCGGTAGGCTATACACGACGTCGACCGTCCGGACTAAAAAGAGTGAACCGGGACTCCTCTGTGAAAAAGACTTGTCTCCATTGCCTCATTGGGAATCGTCTGGGAGCATGTGCCGCCAACCAAGCCATACGACGCGCGCGACGTGCACGAGTGAGAGGCAGACCAACGTAGGGACGACGTGCTCGCAGACCAACCTCGCGCAATCGATTTCTTACAGTTTTACAGAATAGCCCTGTCTTGACGTCGCGACGTTACGCGCGGACGTCCCGATCTCGGTCGGTCGGCAACCCTTCCTGTCTCTCTCCAACGACGGACAAGACGTTCTATGGTGGAAACATTCACACCGAACTGCATAGCAACCTGCTGTTGCCTTTGACCTTGCATTAGCAATGCAATAGCCTGACCCCTCTGAACTTCCGTCAGACGTACCATGATTGTGAGAGCTATAAATTCAGTGTAAATAGCGGAAAACGATGTGTATACCTCAAACGTATCAAGTGGTATGACAAAATGTTTTGACGAACTTATCATCATCCTGCTGCACGTGTTTTTGGCTTGTTATCACTGTCTCTATGTGGTACGGTGCATTGCACGGTTGGGTAACTTTAGGCACCGGTTTGGGTGCACAGTGACCAAGATAGTCGCCTGACCGGTTTTCATAATTTTAGGCCAAGCATTTAAATAATTATTGCGTATATTGTTACCCTGCGTTTCTTTATCCTTTCAGTATATTATAACCTGGCATGTTGGACGTGTGAGTGGGCATCATGTTACTTTTTGTACCTTTAAATGACCAGTTTACTCATTGTGTGGTCATATACATTTATCTCATACACAAATTATGTTGCCATATGCCGATGTTTCGAGATGGCATAATGTGTTCGACTACCATATGAATGTGCAGCATGTTATATGACAAAATGAAGATGTGCAGTCATATAGTAGTTTATTTTGCAGTCACATACTGGTGTTTTAAGAATCAAATTACATGTACATGTATAACTACAGAAAGAATTACCTATACAAATGATATTCATGTGTTGTATTGGCATACGTGTACATATGCTTTCGTGGTGTGTGTACTTCCAATGGTCTTGTAAGTATCGTTAATACTACATTTATATAGTGACATGACCACAGGTGACTCAAAAGCATAGCATATCGGTATCATTTTTAGTTATATATTAGAAACTAGATAGTATCGCAGATTTTTTTCTGGCACCTGTGGACATGATCGTGTCCATGTGATTGGGCGTAAAAGTATGTTATAGCTGTCATGTATAGTGTGTGGTCTTTTTCGCGCCAGAGTCGAACGGACATCGTTTTTGTACATTCATTAAACAATGCTGACCGAAAGCACTGGTAAAAGTGTCATGTTTCACTCGGTATTTTGATTGGACTATATGGCGTAGTAACTTAGCGCGGCCATTATGAACATACATTTAATTTATTGGGAATGTGTCTCGATTGGCTCGATGTGTGATATTTGCCTTGAATCGTTACAAACATCCTAAATAAGATGGTTGCATATTCTATAGTAAGGCGGCCATATTGCATGCACCGTCATTCACGTTGTTTGGTTTCTACACACCATAGCTTTGATGAATCGATCTAACATTGTTCTTGGCGATAATCGTTAGTAGGTGACCTAATGAATGTGCTAGCCTATATACTGGCCTTTGTACCAAATTATAACTAATTTTCACGGCGGCCATATTGTATTTAATGAAATTGAAATGGCTCTATATAACTGAACTTATACTATGTACTGTACATGCTTCTGATATCATATGCCCAGACATAAAAAAGATAGTTGTCAAATTATGATCATTTTAAGACTGACTGAAAAGGCTGTAGTTTTGTAAAAGAAAAATATTGTATTTCATTATAAAAACACTATGGTGCACATGTTCAAGTTGTGTAGAAGACACGTATACAGTTTCAAATCGATTGACAGAAAGCTGTCAGATGAGTTGATTACATAAACGCTTGAATGCAAACGTGTGACAAAAATCCTCGGTTGAAAAGGCTTTATTTTTGTGAAAAATATCACCTTGTTCAATATGTGTAGAAAATATGTGTAAAGTTTCAGATTGATTGGCAGACATCTGTTAAAGGAGTTGATTACACAGTGGAACCTCTCTAAACCGGACAACAAGAAACATATGTGATCATAATGTTGATGGTTTGCTTGGTCATTTAATTATCTCGAGTGATAATGCCTGTTCGTGATGCAACTATGACTTTGGAATAATCAAATGCCTGATTTACAGTGAAACTCTCTAAACCGGACACCCTGGGGATCTCACAGGGCTGGGGACCTCTCAGGGTGTCCGGTTTAGCGAGGTTTCACTATTATTATCTATACAGGATTGTATGGAAACGTGTAAAATATTCACCCCATGCAAACGCGTTTAAAGATCTATATTAAAGGCAGGTTATTTTACCGGGTATGGAAGGTTGTATAACCAATGTTCACCCTCGAAGAGGGTAATTGAATACATACTTGAAATTTAGATTCCAAACAAACATTATTTTTTCACAATAAGTATTTGTGTCAGGTAAGCACCTGGCACTATGTCAGGTTATTCTTATATCAGTGCTATTTTTCCCTGTAAATATTCAGTTATGCACATTATTTTAAAGTCGCACTTTAAATTTTCGACCACATGCTCTTTATCAAAATAGTCTGAAACTGTATTGGCAGTCCTATGCGACGTCCATAGTGTAGCAGTACTGCAGTACTGCTACAATATGGACGTCACATAGGACAATTTTGATAAAGACCATGTACAAATGTGTATTAAATATGTTTCCTTTCGGAGGTTATTGAAACTTACTATGTTATGATTTTGGGATTCCAAATATTCAGAAACAGTCGAGCATCTTACAATTCTAAAATACATGTAATACTCAGATCGGCTGTCAGTCCTAGAACGGGGGCTAATCTCAGAACGGATCTAACACCAGAACGTGACGTGACGTCATTCCCAGAACAGGGGTGGGATGGGGGGGGGGGGGCAATCTGGTCAATAATGACCGGAAAGGCCGAGAAAATTTCTCACAAGGGCAAATTATTTATTTTCGAAAATTGTAATTTTTTATCGCTAATTGTTTATTTTTATCGCCAATTGCGAAAGTGGCGATCGCCAGCGGAATCCCTGCTTCATTGTGGGTATCAGTAGTCGCCGCCATCTTTGACCTGGATGCCTGTTCATAGCTTGACGTTACGTAGATTTTGACGGCATTCAATGATAAGTCAAAACGACGTCTTCAGAACTTGCGAAATTAGCCCACGTTATGTGAAATTTTAGCCCCCGTTATGGAATTACATGCAATGATGTAGCCACCGTTCCAGGATTGGCCCCGTTCTGTGACAGACCCACGATCTGAGTTTTACATTTATAAATACAGTAGCTAACCATTTGTCGGGATTACCCCCGCGTCGAGAATTTTCGTAAACCGCATTTGTCTCTAATCACGGAAAATGTCACTGTCAGTTTCCCGGACATTTTTTGCAGAAGACGCCTATCTGTCAAATGGAGAAAAATATTCCACATCGCCCTTGGTCATGTAAGGTTTTAATCAAAATTGTTAGAATACCTTCAAAATGTTATATTTCAGCTATTCCCACTTTTGTCCACTCATAAACATCATTATTGAAAACAAATTACAAAGCATGATTCTGTCAGTCTGCGTCACTGGATTCTTTAGCCATTTTGAGAAGTCAAGGTCATGTAAACACAGACTGGTAGCTGTCAAATTACCAGAATAGAGCTTCTCATTATACTGGGGAGTCTTATATGAAAAACAATAAAAAAAACTAACACAGAATTATATTTCATTACACAGATGTAGATATAAACTCTGTGTGTTTTTGATATAATCTATTGTTCTGTTGATTATAAAAATGCATTTTTTACTCTGATCCGATGGTGCGCCACACTACAGGATGAGAATAACCCAACAACAAAAATCCATAGTCTAAGGTCACAGTCTATGTTCTACAAGCGCCTGGATGATACGTTAACAAAATGGACGACATGGAAACAAGCAGCACTTTTAGATAAATCTGCTTTCACAGCACTTTTACGATAAGTTTATTGTTTTAAAAGTTTTGAATAATTGTTTTTGTATGATTATAGCTCTAGTAACTGGCCAACGAAGGCTTATTATCCAAAACCTATGTATATCCACTGTACAAACACAACATTCTCCATCCCATATTCTGTTAATTTTACGAACCGTCCCGTGAGACCAAGATAGTTAGATTGTATAGATCACAGTATACCTTGTTGCTGAACACGGACGTACAGCTCCATTAAATCAATCAATAAATCCAGTTGATCTTCGTCAACCCGGAGTGCTTGGCTGCTACATGTAGTTTAACCTAGATCACTTGTGCACATATTTCTTCATTTCCTTCACTTTACCATACTTTTGTCTTTTATATTCGTGTTTACGCATTTTAGACATATCTATGTCATAGAAGCGCTTGCAATTTAATGTTTTTGTCCACGGGTTTCACGGGAAAGCGTTTGTCTGATCGCTCAATGATTGTATCCAATTTCCGGTCAGAGAAATGTTAGAAAACGTTTTTGTTTTTGTTAAAATACTTTCATAAAATGGTTAGAAGCGGCGCCGGCCGCCATCGTTCTAGTAGTTCAGATAGTGAGGATTCGGCTGATTATCTACTAAAGAAAAAACAGAAACACCAACATTATCGCCATAGACCAAGGTCGGACTCTGATTATGAAGATTTTGAATTTAAAAGAAAAAGAGGACATTCTCGATCTGAAAGCAGTTCGAGTTCAGAGAGTGTTGACAATGTTCCCAAGAAGAAACACAAACATCATAAGAGTAAAAGTTCCTCACACATATCCAAGGTAAATACTTTAGGCGGTGATGGGCCAACTATGATGGGTCTTTGCAGGGTGGTGGCACGATTTACCCAAATCTACCCAAATTTTACCCAAATCTTCATATAATTACTATATGTGTTAATAAATAAAGCTTTGCACATAATAACGATGTTTGGACTGTACTTACATAATGTATGTCATTAATTTGTTCGTACCAGGGCCCATTTCAATGTTTTGATGCAAACTGGAAATATTTGTATATGAAATAAAGGGAGAGTACCACAATAAACTTAATACTAGGAAGCCAAGGAAGATAATCCACTTTATAATGGCTAAACATGCTAAATGGGAATGATGATTTTTAATTGAAATGCAAATAAAAAACTGTAGAACCTCTCTAATGTTGACATACAAGGAGACAGTGTGAAGGTGTCGACCGTATCTTGTGCATAATCACTTGTTGACTCTGAGGCTATACCTCTAGGGAAATTTGCAATCACAGTCTGATCAGGGTCTACACTGTTTTCCATCTTGTACATAATCACTGTATACCGTATACAAGCAAGCAGCGTGTCGCCCGCCAGGACGTGTAGCCATCTTATAACAATCACTTGTTGAGGCTATACCTTCTAGGGGAAATTTGCAATCACAGTCTGATCAGGGTATACCCGGTTCCCTATTTTGTGCATAACCACTTGTTGAAGCTATACCTGTAGGGGAAATATGCATTCACAATCTAATCAGGATCTACACAGTTTCCCATACTGTACATAATCGACAATATATAACGAGCTACCCCACTAAAATACACTGTGTTCTGGTCAATACAATTAATATTGGGCTTTGTCTACATAGAGGTGTGAAAAACATTCTAGCTATTTGACAAGATTTACAACCATACACAAATTTATATATTGCATGCATATTAAGGTTCATTTTCATCAATGTTCTTAATACAAGATGGTTTATTAGTGTTATTGTAGATGAACATTAAGAATATTTATATATATATATATATATATATATATATAGCCTTCCTGTGAGTTTTGAAATGTATCTCCGTAAATTAAATTGCAATAACTAAACTATATATGTCAAGAAGTCATTTGTGCTAATAAAAACATTAATTCAATGCATTATACTTTGTTTTTAACTATTTCAAAAAGATTTTGGCATATAATTAGTCGGCAAAATAAATATTGCAATACTATGGAGGTGACCGGTTGGACTAGTATATGTGCCATATGAAATCATGATCGATAGCAGCAACTTAATCAGCTGAACTTAATGTTAGACAACTGAGACATAATTAATGAGTCTTTATCACGGTAGTCTCCCTTTATAATAATGCTACATGTATATTAATCGCTTTCCCGCAGAAATATGTGCTTTATTCTTCCCTTTTTCGGTCAAAATGTGCTTATTGTATGATATACTAATGATATATTGTTGAAAACGTATATAATATAATCACAAATGTTATTTATAATGAAGATTTGGGTAAATCGTGCTGCTGTCTGCAGGGTTTCCACTGGAGAAAATAACAAATTTGGTACCTTTTTTTTTGTAAAGCGCGCGCGAAAATTATTCAAATTTGAATATATTTTTGTGCGCGCTTTGACAAAAAAAATATACATACATGTACAGTGTATCTACTAAAAACAATAAAACATGGTATCATTATGTTTATTTTGTTGTTTTTTTCACACATCATTCATGATAAGATTTGACACATTCTGGAAGTCGGACTTCATCCATTTCGCGCACCTGCAGGCTATAATTATCTCTCCTCTCGAGGAGCGCAGGGGGAAATCTGACCCGTTTCCTATATAATTTAATCATTTTTGAACGCTTCAAACAACTAAATTCCAATCGCTAAGTCAAATTTAAATACAGATTTATAATGTTAAATGGTCATTAAGAAATATTCTTATCACCATTTAGTATTTTCGTAGTTCTAAATGTGAAATATTCTGGCGTAAAAATGACGTATATTGGAGCAAAATGTATCGACTTACCCCCAAACATATCGGGTCACGTGACTAGTGATACGTCACGCCGACTTCCAGAATTGTGATAAATGAGAAATAAAATTAAATACAGCATTATTTTCAGCTTTCATTTAACATGTTTCACTACAACTTCACTTCCATACATTCAAGATTCGCCTCTGCTCACTTAATATCAAATGCTCTCTTGAAATCAAACGTATTTGCACTTGGACCATCTAAACTGCGTTCAGTTAATTAATTAACACATAATTATTTGATTATACTTGTCACTAACGCTGTTAACAGCCATCGTTAATTGCTAAATTACCGACTTGGCTGATTGGTGAAAATAGTTACACGCCCATTATTGAGAATCGCTTTAATTGCGATCTAATTAGTTTTTACCCAAGTGTCGCCAATCGGTAATTACCCATCATGGCTTATTGGCGAAAAGAGTTCATCATAATTATACTTCTGCTTAATGAATTATTTAGGATATGGGATACATCAAGAAAGAAATCATGAAACGATGTTTGTATTGTTTATTTGAACACGTTACCAATTCAATTATTCTTACATGAATATCAATAAAAAAATGACGAAAGTTTCAGGGCAAATGCGGCTTTTCTTTTAACAGTCGCCAAATAATCGCTGGATTAAAATTTAAACTTTCATACAGTCTAGGACGCTTTCACTAAAGTCGCCAAAAACATGCAGATTTTACCATGATTACCACTGTACACGGTGACGGTGACGCTAGGGTAATTTAACGGATTAAATCACAGCATGACATTACTGCTGCACGTGACCCGTGTCAATCGCAATAGAATACATACAATGTTTGACATGTTTAGATAAGAAAGCTGTGTTTGTAAACAATTGTGTCTCGCGTGTTGGGGATTATTGATTTATTCCTTGGAAAACGTAGAGACGGCGGATAGGGAAAATCCAGGTATGGCTGCCGGGTCGGAAAATTGTAACTAGAGATATTTTTTTCGCCACTTTCTTTTTAAATTTGCCAAATGCGAATGTGGCGATCGCCAGCGGAAACCCTGTCTCTGTAGACTAACATGCCATGTCTCCAGTAGAAGAATATAATGTACACAGAGATATACAGGTTCAAGCAAAGACCATGACCGACGGAACCAGTCGTGTTTTGTTTTTATAACCAGTGTGGTGATCGAAACAGATTGTTTATTGGCTTGTCAATATATAATGTTAACAACAACTTTAACAGTGAACCCTTTCAGCCGTAAATAACATTTTCGGTCAAGTCCATTCATCACAAAATACTTTTCAAATAATCGATTATAAAATGTTTTTTGTTTTTTTTAACAATATGAAAATTACTTGCAAACAGTGCAGATCCTGATGATACAGTTCATCATGAGCCGGCTTGTCTTAGTCTACACTGTTTAAAAACACCTAAATGGCTGTAGTGTTGAAAGGGTTTAACACATGGTTTAAGCATGTAGATGCGCAGTAGGATTGAACTTCACTTTTTGAAGAATGGGTTTAATCAATTACATGCATTACATATGCTAAATCAAACTTTGGCTCTTGCAGTGCTGGAGAGTGACATTGTCATCTGCGGGTATATTATAAGTATTACTGTTTTATTTTAATAACATGGGCAAGTTTTTATCGAAAATTCAGGTCTCTCAATAGTGACGATTCTAATGTACCACTCAACCATGAAGTCTTTAAAAAATACTAGAACAGTGATTGCTACCCAGTACTGCAATAGTAAAAGAGGGTGAATATCTGTAATTGTATATTTTGTAGTTGTACCTGATTATTGCATGTATATGATGTACGGTTTGTGGGGGATGGCCCCGACCCACCACAAACCTATTACGGGGAAAATAAATATTTAAAAAAAAAAACAAAAAAAAACATGCCATGTCTCTATATCATGTTCAACTTCTATTTTTCATTATCTGCCTTTTATCATTTATTATTTACTTTGCTGTAACGGTAGTGTCTAGGGTCTCTGTATCGTAACTAACCACAGTCATTTGACGTTTTTTTCGGGAATTACAGACAGGTCGGACCATGGTCAGGTTGGCCCATGGACGATTCAGACCACATTTGTGGATCGGTCAGACCATGTACGAATCGGACCATATTTATGGACAGGTTGCACCATGTCCATGGACACGTCGGATCATGTAGTCCTGGACATAACGGACCAGATTTCGGACAAACCGACCAGATTTCTGAACATAACTGACCACCTATTTCTTTCTAGATTGTTATGTTAAGATACACAGGAAAAATAACCATATAATAAAATAATTTATTTAAGTGATTATAGATCAAAGGAATTTTAATTACTGGAATGTATTTGTCTGTTCTTCAAGCATGAACATACATTATTATGCCGAGAAATGACCAAAAAACCCATCTAAAATAAGATCACAGATGTTTTTAGCTGCGAGCCTCTCGCAATTTATGTAGCCGGTTCTCAAAATACAGTCGGATATCACAGCGCTATTTTTTCTTGTGGCGCGTATGTATACATCTTGTATCTAGGTCATTGTTAACGACTAATTAAATGCGTCACCTGACAAATAATATCTTCGGCATATTATAAAGTATGATCATTGCACGTCAAAAAATAAATACAGAGAATAAATAGTAATGTCTGTTAACATTTTCAGGAAACACGGTTATCGCCCCTGATATCAGTGTGGAATATTACGCCCGATATAAAATATATAATAATCAGGGTTGGCAATTTCCCTGGAAATAAGATTCCCAGGACGGCGGGAAATACCGGGAAATACCGGGAAATATGAATCTTGGTGGTCTTTTTAATTCCAAAATGTCAAGATGAGTCTCTATATTCCCCTATATCTACTATGGTTTATATCTGTGTAGACTGATAAGCCTACAGGTAAAACATTCTGCAATAAGAAAAGAAATAATAAGTTTATTTAGAGAAAAAAAACATCATTATTTTCTAGACAATTTTCTTCCCTATATACAAGTCTATGTAGTATTGGTGGCCAACTGTCTATTTTATTGTATATGAGAACACCCCTCATTACTATAGTAACCTGCCACTAATAAAAGCTGCTTTTGGAATTTTGAGAAAATCCCTGTTGATAACAGGGATAATCCATGTACATTGTAAGTGTAATTGTTTTACAACTTGACATGACCATATACAGACCACCTGGGTTCTTATTATACAGTATGACACAAAAGGTGTGAGAGAAGGCTGACAATTAACAGCCTGTTGTCATAGTCTGATGGTTTATTAAAGTATATTAAAGTCTCATCAATGTACATGCAAATAAGTAGACATTAGTAGGCTTTTGGCTAATTTTAACGATTTTAGGTACTGTATCTCATAAGTACCATGTGGCCCATAGTATTCACGTTAAATAAATGTCATAATAATAATGCAAATAAGTAATACAAATGCAAAGCATAAAACAACAGTACATTGTCAGTCATATAAGACTTGTAAGAGACTATGTGTATGCTCATCATGCATGCTAAGATCATTTATTACCCCCCCCCCCCCCCCCCCCCCCCCCCCCCCCCCCACCATATTCTTGATACGAATATTAGTGTGGGAGAAGGTTGACAATTAACAGCCTGTTATCTAAACATAGTCTGATCATGATGACGTTGTGAATTGTATCTAGCAGACACTCAGATGCTTCCTAAAAATGAAGAAGTAATTTACAAAAAAATAATACAACCAAAATATAAATGTCATGGTTGCCAAATATTCCACCTGATGAGTACCCCTAGTTGGGAATGAAACAGACCTATACATTGTAATTAACCCCTATATCTAATTATTAAGTTGTTGATTGTTTAATTAACTATTACTGAGCTTAAAACTTAATTTAAATAACTTTTAATTATCAAATAATAACATCAACATTCATATTTCCCGGTATTTCCCGATACTCCCCACTGGGAAATACCGGTATTTCCCGCCGGGAATTCCCGCCCCCGGTATTTCCCGGCCAACCCTGATAATAATGCCAACCAATACGAGGGGTAATCGTGTATGAATGTTTATTTTGCCCGAAAATGTCTCCGATGATGTCTGATATAAAGAACATTTTGTGCCTACTGAGTGGGCATGCACCTTTAAATAGGGAACAAAAATGAAAATTTGTTTTTAAAACACTTATTTGAGCTGCAAAAAGCAAACACTGTTCTGTTGCTTTTTGCAGAAGCAAACACTGTTTGCTTTTTGCGCAGTGATTTCTTTTCCGAGGCATAGGTCAAAATGAAACTTCGCACATGCTGCATTGCATAGACCACAACAGAAGGGTGTGTCGCATGGAAGAATGACAGCTCTTGCTTCACTAATTTTCCCCGAGTTATCTCCCTTCGTTTTTTGTTGCGTCTTCTTTCGCAGAAGGCGTGTTTTTCCCGTCGTCGTCCAAAGTGTCAAAAACTTTATACAAGCTTCGCCAATTCACATGACCGTGTCCTTTTTTACCTTCAAATTTTTGCCGAAACAATTAGCTATTTTTTTCTGTCAAAAACTTTGTACAAGCTTCCTCATCCTGCTATAACTTTCATATTACTTGACGAATTCCTTCAATGTTTGGACACCTGATACATGTGAGCATTGGGAACACATTCATGCCGCCATTAACATGACCTTGACCTTTTTTACCTTCACATTTTTGTGGAAACACTTGGCCATTTGTTTACGTCAAAAAGTTTGTACAAGCTTCTTCATCAGGATATAACTGTAATATGACTTAACAGATTACTTCAATATTTGGACACTTGATACATGTGAGCATTTGGAACACACTCATGTCCCCACTAACATGACCTTGACCTTTGTACCGTGACATTTTGTTATGTCAAAAAATTTCTTCAACCTTGACTGATGTCTTGTCCTGAGCATAACTTGAATACCCTTTGGAATATTTTCATGAAACTTCACACATGCGTAGACCACGACCAAAAGGTGTCGTGCGCAATAATGACAAATCTTGCCTCAGTATCTTTTTAGTTATCTCCCTTATTTGTTTTCGCGCAGTAATTTCTTGTCCGGGGCAAAACACGAATACCCTTTCATGAACTTCACACATGCATATATCACGATCCAAGGTGTGTTGCGTGCGAGATAGACAACTCTTTCCTCACTAATTTGCATAATTTGTAATTTGCATAAGTCATTACCCAAATTACCCACCTTACTAACATATTAGTTATCACCTCACAAATCTGGTGTTATTGAGATGGGTCCAGCGCTCCAGATAAGCTGCGTACCCAATTAAAATTGTCAAAAACCCAATTGAAATCAGAAGTACAATGTAGCGAGTATCAAAAAGCAATACAAAGTTTGTGGTGCCTTTATCATGCTGCAGAAAACAATAAACAGACCACAGATATAACATATTTTTCTTATTTTCCATGAAAACACCCTGTGACAAATTCACGTTTGTGCCCCCCCCCCCCCCTCCCCCCCCTCTGAGCCCACAGTCAAGGTCACAAGCCCACACACTTGGACAAAATTTACATATTTAGGGGTACCTGGGCAACGCGGGGTATTCCGTAACAGGCCCGTAGCCAGACCTGTTTGAAGGGGGGGCGGGGGGGGGGGTCGTTTCGAAGGCCCAAGGGGCCTGAGATATCAGGGGGTCTAGGGGGTCTAAAAAAGTGGACATCGAGGCTAACAAAGTGGACCTCGAGGCTGGGCAGGGGGGTCGTCCGACCGCTCCGACCCCCCCCCCCCCCCCCCCCCCTGGCTACGGGCCTGCGTAAGCCTTGCTTACTGACCAATCTCGTTTCTGTCTGTTGATGTGTAAACAGTAGAGTGATTTTATTTTACCCAATTAAAATGTTGAAATACCCAATGAAATGATGGAGTGACAATAATACTCAATTACAAATTCCTTATCTGGAGCCCTGGATACATCATACATGTGAACATTGGAACACACTCATGTCCCCATTAACATGACCTTGACCTTTGTACCTTTACATTTTTGCGGAAACACGTAGCCATTATTTTATGTCACAAAGTTTCTTCAACCTTGACCTTTTTCGTGTTTTAAGCATGAACTTCTCTCACGGTTTTTATGATTTTGCATATCGTGATATGACCATGATGATAAGTCAGATCTTTACCAAACTTCATCAATAGACATTGTTTCCTCATGTTGATGGATAACCATCACGTTCATCATTTGTGTGACGTTGTCCATGAGACACTCCCTGTTCATATCCTTGTTCACAAGAGTGCAGTATAATTCAGGGATTCCGCTGGCGATCGCCACTTTCGCAATTGGCATACAAAATTACAATTTTCGAAAACAAAATATAAAAAAATCTTGGTTATTCCTTTTTTTTTATTCTTTTTTTTTTTGGAAGTGGCGATTTTTTTTATTTTCCCCAGCGGAATCCCTGTAATTGTGATAAAAGAGCCACTGCATATGACATTTTAGTATGACATTGTTAACATAATGGTGAAATTTTCAGAATACAACGGATATGGATCATAGAGGACCATATTACTACATCAGCGGTATGTACATGTAAGATCCATTGATTGACACTAATGTATTCAGTAACTTAAATATATACCTTTTTCCTTTCCAGAAACAAAAGAAAGTGCACTCAAAACACCGACATAAGCACAGAGATCCAAGTGCTAGTCCTCCCAGACGCTCCATTAAGCCTGATCCAGATGCAGACTGGCAACATGCTGAAAGGCATTCCCAATCCAGGTACAGTAAAACTAATTAGGGCCCCGTCGAGAATCGGCAGTGCCCTATAGCTTTCGCCCTGTCTGTCCATCAGTTTATTTTTTGAAGTTTTAGTAAGAATTTCTCATATCATGCATAATTTTTGACGTGCCTGCTTTAGCAGAAGTCGCGACTCTGTCATCGTCGTCCGAAATGTCAAAAAGTTTGTACAAGCATCTTCATCATCATATAACATTAATGTTTCTTCATGGATTGCTTCAATGTTTGGACACTTGTTACATCTAAGCATTTGTAACACACTCAAGCTGCCATTAACATGACATTGACCTGTTTTACCTTCACATTATTGAGGAAACACTTAGCCATTTTTGTTTGCGTAAAAAAGTTTGTACACGTTATTATGATATAATTTAATATTACATGACAGATTGCTTCAATATTTGGACACTTGATACATGTGGGCATTTGGAACACACTCACACCCATTAATATGACCTTGACCTTTTTTATCTTCACATAATGGCGGAAACACTTAGCCATCTTTTGCTTCAAAAAGTTTGTACAAGTTTCTTCATTATCATATAACATTAATATTACTTAGGGCTTTTCCAGAATTAATGGTATGGGGGAGTGTGGGGGGGGGGGGGGGGGGGGAGTTGGAAGGCAGTTTAATTTTTACCCACCACCCATACAAAAAAATTATTTTCATATCCCACCATTCATGCTTTTGAATTATTGCTTCACCCCACCACCCATGCTTTCGAATTATTGCTTCATCCCACCACCCACATAATTGAATTATTTTCGTTTGCCCCAACCCCCATACATATTCATTTTCCCTTGCCACACCACCCATATGTATTAATTATTGTATTGCCCCCACCACCCATACAATTGAGTTATTTCTTTGACCCCCAAAATAAAAAATATTTGAAATATATTGCCAATATATTGGTAAATGGAAAATGCGATTATTATTAGAGGTAATTAGAAATCGTATCGGTCCCGTTATTATTCGTTGATTATATGACCGACCTCCGTTTCGCCCTTCGACCAACTCGTCCGTCAGCCAACTCAATAATACACAATAGCAACATGTTCAATGTTCATCAGCTGATAGTCGACATGTTACGGCAGGTCCGTATGTAGCGGGGGTGGGGGGGGGGGGGTAGGGGGGGGGGGGGGGTATATATATATATGTCTCAACAACAAAACATGATAATCGTCTCGCGATCTCGCCTTCCGCTTTTGAAAATACTCCAACCAACACAGAACATTCGGGTTTGTTCTGCTCATACATGTGTCGAGAGCATGCGTGTTGAAATCCCAACAGTCATGCGAGATCGCGAATCAAAAACGCACGATAGCGCGGCGAGGTTGCGAAATCGCGAGATTGATAGAATCTCGCTTCGCGTTTCCGCGATCTCATCCTATGCGAGAAATCGCGAAAAAGCGAGGTTGTCACATTTAACAGGACAGTACACGTTGTCTTAGGAGACGATTCTCGTGTGCTGCCAAAACATGTTTTACTAAGAAATAGAGCAAATGTGGACACACTTCAGTATTTCTTGACAACTAAAACATAATTTGACAAAACATGATAATCGTTTTAGGAGACGATTCTAATGTACTGCCAATACATGTTTATTGAAGAAAAAAAACATATGATACCAGTTATTGGTTACTGCATCGCATCGTCAACCTGTACACAAGATCGCGAAAACACGAGACCAAATCGCGCGAGACTGCGAAATCGCGAGGCGAAAACGTGATATTCTATTTTATTCAATATCGCGTTTTCGCGACTGCGATGTCGTGATTTTGCCCCGGCATTTTCACGATGTGTTGACATTGAGATAATCGCAACATGTACGTATGTAAAACGCAATTCCAGCTCGCATGCTTTCGAGATCTATGCATGTACGTACGTAGAACGCAATTATTTTGTCATGTCAAGGATACCTTATTTTGTCAAAATACAGACGGGGATACAGCTATATTGGGGAACATGTAAGATGCATATAAAACATGTTTGTTATATATGTTGCAGCCACGTGAAGGCAGCAAATCAGAACACGATCACTCCAACGTGTGATGTCTCCAGCTTGTGCAGCAACTGCAATATAAAGAACAGTATTTTACATACATGTAATTGTTTCCGATTCCAGTAATAAGTAAATCTTGATCGAATTAATTGTCTATCGTCTTATGTGGACAACTGAGCTATCATTGCTTATGTTGATGCGTAACAAATAAATGAGATAACAGAACATGTTTTTTATTTATCATCATATATACATAGTATTAAATATCATTACTGGTCGTCGTGGATGATGTCGATGGCGTTTGTTGGTGCTAATCCGATGCTGTTGGTGGCCTCTCACGGTAACTGCGTCGTCGTCATGGTCGTTAACAATGACTAATGATTTACCATACCAGTTCCATATGGGAACTTAGGATTACACGAAACCACCAGCACCCTTTCTCCATCCATATCCATGCTAGTTATTCCACATCAGCCCAATGGAGAGCGACGCATTGTCAAATGAGACGTATTTTTTTTTATACATGCTTGCCACTGTCAGTGGAATTGGTGTCAACGTATTAGTTCGTTCCAAGAGGTACGCAGTTTTTAATTATTAATCTATCTCCATATCGTAGTATACATGTAATATCGTGATATCGTAGTATGTACTCGATAGCGATATTACGATGGCCTAAACTGGAACACTGGAGGGTAAAACATTGGGTGTGTCAATGCCTACGATTGTGATACAGTTTAAAATTATATCTAAAATCCATTGTCGGTTCACCCCTCCCAACTAGAACCACAGACAATGTCGCTGCCCTTGACATGCAGTGGGCCTAACTATCGTTAGAACAAGTTGTGCCCGAGAGTCGTCCGCCGCACATACAACGTGGATACATAAATAATACTTCCGTTTTTAAACGGGCGTATAAAACATATACCGCCTTTTACCCCACCCTCCACAACTAGCACACTTGCGACATATCATTTTCGGTCTAGGTGCACACCTGATGGTGTTTACAATCCTCTGTCGGTAATCCAGTTTCACGTGCAAAGTGTGACTGTAGAATTCGGCGGGAACAAACGTATCTAAACCACGCTATGTAGTCGCTCACGTCATCGCATCGCCAATAAATTGATATTTACCATTAGCTTGACATAGTGCATTTTCATATGTGTTTGATCTCTTGATATTAAAAGTAAGATTTGACCGATTCTCCTATTTTGTTAAAATATGGTTTTGTAAAGAAATACCAGTGTATTCATGTTTTCTGTTCACATTTGTTGATTTCTTAATAAAATAGGGTTGGAAACACACGAGAATCGTCTCCTTAAACGATTCTAATGTTTTGTAAAAAAAACAACATATTGATGATTTGTGTCCTATTTGATTGCTTTCTTAATAATAACACATGTTTTGACAGCACATGAGAATAGTCTCCTAAGACAACACCATTTATATTTTGTATGAATACTAGCATTATTGTCGAGCCCGCTTGCGGAAAGCGATACACAGTGATCACAATGACGTCCGGGTGTCCGTGCGTACTTTTAATTGTTGACAGTATTATCACCGAAAACCGGCGATGTGACATGGAATGAAATGTCGAACCTAGCCCATAGTCATTGGGGAAACTGTTGGACTGTTGAAACACATTCAGAAATAAACGATTTAATTTGTGTTTCAGTAGCCCATTTCACCAACATTGCAAAGTATACTTTTCTAGCAAAGTATACTTTGAGGGAGAAATTTTCAATTTTAGGATACCGGTACATTTATTAATTTTTATTATACTGAATTTATTACATTATCACAGCCATTTTGGCTGTGATAATGTAATAAATTCAGTATAATAAGTATGCATACTTTTAATCATCAAATATATGCATTCGTTAGTTCTATATGAAATAATGCATTTCGGGAAAAATAAATGATTGCTCCCTCAAAGTATACTTTGCCAGAAAAGTATACTTTGCAATGTTGGTGAAATGGGCTACTGGAGTCTGGTGGAGGAGAGGAAATACGATCGATTACTCACCGTGAAAATCTTGTTGGAACGTAAATGTCAATTGTCACGTACACCATTTCAGTTTACCGCCGTTACATCAGCTGTTATTCTAAGTATGTATGGTCGCTCGTTAGGGGCATTTCTTTCCTTTATTTATAAGGGATGGGTTGTGGCCTAGGGGTAGAACATCTGACTTCCAATCTGGAGGTTGTGGGTTCAAACATTTCCTTATGCATCAAAAATATACTTTCATAGTATATTCATCCCACTGGTCTGTCGGATGAGACTGTGTTCCCGTCTCTATATGACCTTAGCTGTTGCTGGGACGTTAAACCCATTCACTTTCACTTTTTTCCTTCGATTATACCCGTAGAAACGATAATTAAGAACCTTAATTAGTTCTTTTCCACCCCACGAAGGAACGTGAATGTATTCCTCTCGTTTCTTGTCATGTCGACGCGATAAGACAAAACGTTAATTTATATAAAATAAATCAAAAATAAATCAATAACCATCGATTGCAAAACGTGATTATAATAGCGTATTATACACATTGTTTACACAGTGACTTCAAGTGTTTTTAGTCTTGGAGCCGTAGACAAGAAGAAACGGAATTCGTTTCTACACTGCGTCTGCGAAGAAACGAAAATTAGCATCCCTTAGATGAACACACATCGGCGAAAAAAAAACATCATTACATTTACTACAATTACATTACGTTTCGAAGGAATGCTAATTATCGTTCTTGAAGTTTCGTGACATAGAAACTAATTTTAAGGTTGTGAAATGGAAAAAAAACGAATCATTAGAGGCATACAATTTACGTTCATTCGCGGCGAGTAAACAAAATGAAATGTACCCAACGAGCCACCATAAGAATGCGAACATATTGCCGACATGTACGTGCTACTGTGAACAGACCTGCGTTTATGCTTACTTTCAGTTTCTACAATACATCATCTTGCATTGGGAGGCGAAACATGCATGCTTTATGCAGGATGTGGGACTACGTGATTGGAGAATACATGTTATAAATTTTAGTCAGGGCGGGTCACATTGTTATCTGATAAAATGATGATCAGTGTAGACCATCATGGCATGGTCACACAGTTTCATTATCCAAGCAACTAGTCTATGCAAACACATCTACATGTTGACCTGTTTATTCGGCTTAACTAAATATAGGGTGTAACGTGATGGAATGTACGGTCGACTCCATTCAATCACACTATGTACAAAGTAGCAATACAGTGATTCGTCGCATATTGCTGAGTCATTTTGTGGATGTTTTGCCGAGTCATTTTGTCGATGTACAAAGTAGTAACACAATGATTCGCCCCAATTCGCCACCTCACGCGGCACGTCCACTTTTTGGTACATGGCTGCTTTGACGATAGTGCGCTTGCGCAAACAGAAGAGGCTGACAGAGGATTCGCTACCCTGCAGTTTCGCGCCTATACGTTTCGCACCTTTCCCTAAGGTTTCGATATTTTATTTATTTCACATGCAAGATAGCCACCTTGATTTATTTCACCATATGAAGATAGACACACGATGCTCACAATTCAATTTTAGAAAACTCCACCATGCACAAAATTCATTTTTTGGAAAACCCTACCATGCACAAAATTCATTTTTTGATGGAACACCCCACCACCCATCCAAATTTAAAATCGGGTGCCCGTCCGTCCCCCCCAACCCCCCCCCCCCCATACCAAAAAAAAATTCTGGAAAAGCGCTTAATGGATTGCTTCAGTATTTGGACACTTGATATATGTAAGCATTTGGAACACACTCATGCCGTCATTAACATGAGCTTGACCTTTTTGACCTTCACATGGTTGTGTAAACACTTGAAACACTTAGCTATGTGTTTGTCCCGCCAGCTTTGGGACATAGGCATATCTTTTCCGTCGGCGACGTAGGCGACGTCAACATTTCACGTTAAGTTTTTGCGTTTAGCTCAATTTCCAGAAAACTATAAGTCCTACGACCTCCATACTTGGTATACATCAACACTGTGGTGTAACCATCTCACACAGAGGGAGCCAATGTGACCGTGACCTAGTTTCATGGTTTATTGACCTACATTGCACATGCATTCAATGTTAAGTTTTTGCATTTGGCTCAGTTTCCTGAAAACTATAAGTCCTACGACCTCCAAACTTGGTATACATCAACACTGTGATGTAACCATCTCACACAGATGGAGCCCATGTGGCATTGGCCTAGTTTTTATGGTTCATTGACCTACTTTTCACATGCATTCAACGTTAAGTTTTTGCGTTTGGCTATGTTTGTAAAACTTAAGCTCAAGTTAATTTGTTGTAACTTTTGTTTCCCTCAATGGAATGCTTTAATATTCCATACATGCATTTGTAACAACATCCCGCATCATTCTACAGAAAGCCCATGGTGCCCGCTAACCTCGAAGGTCAAGGTCACGGGCTAACCTCGAAGGTCAAGGTCACGGGCTTAGAAAAATCCGGGTTTGGAAAACTTAACGCTCGGTTTAATTTATTACAACTTCTGTTTCCCTTGATCGAATGCTTTAATACTTCTTAGGTGTAAACTATAGCAACATCCGGCATGATTCTACAGAAAGCACATGGTGCCCGCTAACCCCAAGGTCAAGGTCACGGGCTTAGAAAATGCTCAGTTTTTAAAACTTAGCGCTTGGGTTAATTTATTGTAACTTCTGTTTCCCTTGATGGAATGTTTTAATATTTCATACATGCATTTGTAAGAACATTCCGCATCATCTGCAGAAAGTTCATGGTGTCCGGTAACCCCAAGGTCACGTACTTCAAAAATGTCTAGTATAGAAATTTAGCATCGGAGCCAGGAGATACATGTCGTTGGCGGCATTCTTGTTTGTGTTTAGCAATGTTTGTTGGAAAATAAGTGTTTTGGTTTCAGTTTAATATCCCCTCGCGTAGCGAAAAGGGGATATAGGGATACACAAGTTGTCTGTTCGTACATGTAGGTCTGTCCATCACAAACATTAACATTGGGGTTAATCTGCAATAACTTCTGTTTCCATTGATGGCGTGCTTTAATATTTCATGGGTGCATTTGTAACATCATCCTGCATCATTCTACAGAAAGAGTATGGTGCCTGCTAACCCCAAGGTCAAGGACTTAGAAAATGTTTTGTTTCGAAAACTTTACATTTCATTATATCTTCTCTTTCCCTCAATGGAATGCTTTAATATTTCATAGGTGTATTTTTAACAGCATCTCACATCATTCTATAGAAAGCGTATGGTGCCTGCTAACCCCAAGGTCAAGGACTTAGAAAATGTTTTGTTTCGAAAACTTTACACTTCATTATAACTTCTTTTTCCCTCAATGGAATACTTTAATATTTCATAGGTGTATTTTTAACATCATCTCACATCATTCTACAGAAAGCTCATGGTGCTCACTAACCCCAAGGTTATTACAAGCTCCTTATGTACTATCAAACTGCGCCAGGCTGGACATCTTGCTCAGCGGAGCTCTTGTTTTATGTCAAAAAGCACCATGACCTATTTCGTGTTTTAAGCATGCACTTCTCTGACGTTTTTTTTGTGATGATTACTGTAGCACATGCCCATGATCATGTTACGTTCAAATGCATCGGCAGGCACTACACCGATTCCGTGGCGGAATTCTTGTTTCTGTTTGCCTCTAATATCCTTATATTGCACACACGTCCGTCGTCCTAGTTTTACTTACTTTTTTTTCAAATTGCTATATCTCTGTGACTGCTGGGGATATCAACTTAAAACTTCATATACACATTAATCACCATAAAGTTTTTCAAATTGCTATACCTCTGTGACCGCTTGCGATATCAACTTGAAACTTCATTTACACATTGATCACCATCCATATTTTCATTGTATACCAATGCTGCCCAGGAGCCCAAGGTCAAATGACATAGAACTTTTTGTTAAAGTTTGTGTTAAAGTTTTAAATTGCTATATCTCTGTAACCACTTGGGATATCAACTTGAAACTTCATATACACATTGATCACCATCCATATTTTCAGTGTATACCCTACCAATGCTGCCCAGGAGCCCAAGGTCAAGGTCAAATGGTGATGTGTTTTCGGATTTTATAAAATGGAGTAGCATTGTCAACACAACTTGGTAGGATTGATCTACAATTACTAAGGCTCTTTCACATATGAGAATTTGCCTACCCTGGGGTCAAATCTTTATTGTGATTAATAAGCATACTACACCAATACCCATGAATTTCAATCCAGGCGTCATCGGGGAGCATTTGTAGGATTTACTGACCATCTAGTTTTTTGAAAGTTTTTGTAACAGTTTCTCAAATCACCTATAATTTCTGTTTGCCTGCAGCAAATATCTTCATATTGCACACATGCATTACTTAGTAACGATAAATCCTTCCACATTAATGCAACTACCCTCCTTACTTATCATATGTCTGTCTGTTTATTTTTTTAAATTTTTGTAACAGTTGCTCAAATCACCTATAGGGAGTCGAAGTGCGTCGACAGACCACATTTTGTAGTTTAAATCTGAAACACTCAGAAAACTTGGGCCTCTGTTTATTAAACATTCTGAACATATACTCTGTTCTCATGCTTCAAATCAGGTTCTGATTGGTCAAGGCTGAGCTGTGTTCAGTCATAGCTAATGAAATTAAATGTACATGTACATGATTTTGAGTACAAATTTGGAGAATATGCCAACAAAATAAATAAGCATAGTTAAAACTCTTTGAACCCGAAAGCCTGTTATAGCGGTTTATGCAAACAGTGCAGATCCAGATGCGCCGGCTCGTAACGAGTCATCTCATCAGAATCTGCACTTTTTGACAGAAATTTTCATATTTTTTAGAACAAAAAAATACCCCCTTCTCATAAATGGATTAGTCTGAAAACCATTTTGTGTTGATTGGTTGCAGAATTAAACATATCAAAATCCATTCTAGTTACTTAGGGGTTAAAGGGTTAATAGTTCTTCATATCCAGAGAATATTCCTGATCATAGTCATGGATATCATTCAGACCATGTTTTTATTGAGGAAGAATACAAAGTATAAAACACCAAGAAGACAATAATTTGTGTTTCCCATGATCTAATCGTTAAAGGGTGCTCTGTGTTTCAGAATGCCACCTGATGACAGACTTTCGGGGTCGCGACCTCACCACGACCGAGACCATGGCGACAGGCATCGCCCCATAAAGCAGGAGTACAGGGAACCAGTGCGCAGAATCAAACAGGAACCAACCAGTGATGATGAGCGCAGGCAGCAGCGAGTTGACAGGCAACAGAACGACCAGCGGAGGCGGGACAATCGCAGGAGGCGGGAACAGTTGCCTGATGACCAAAACGACTGGGGGCATGACCAGCAGGGGGCGTCAGGAACGTCTGAGCAACAGGAAACTGAACAAGAACAGAAGGAAGAGCCTAACTTTGAACTATCAGGAAAGTTGACTGAGGACACAAACACTTATAAAGGTGTCGTGATTAAGTATAATGAGCCACCCGAGGCTAGAAAACCCAAACGACGCTGGAGACTTTATCCGTTTAAAAGCGATGAAGGTTTGAAGCCATTTCACATGCATAGACAAAGTGCTTACTTGTTTGGCAGGGATCGGATGATCGCAGATATTCCTGTGGACCATCCGTCGTGCTCGAAGCAGCACGCCGTGTTTCAGTACAGAATGGTGGAGTATGACAAGGATGGCAGAACAGCCCGGCGAATAGCGCCATATATAATTGATCTCGAGTCCGCTAATGGTACGTTTTTAAATAATACGAAAATAGAGCCGCGATGCTATGTGGAGATGATGGAAAAGGATGTGCTTAAGTTTGGGTTTAGTTCGCGGGAGTACGTCCTACTGCACGCCACATCTGATACTGCAGAGGTTGAGGAATCGGACTGAAACAGCGTTTAGCATACCGGTACACTCACAGGTGGAAGACTAGTACCTTTGAAATAAAAAATCTGCCACCGGGGAATTTGTTCTTTTGAATTGCCTGTAGACAACCCTTTTACTATTTTATAACAAGCAACAATTTTGTAATTCGAGAAGTAAGTTGTCCATTAATATCAATGTTAGCGATAAGTAGTGTGATTCCGACCAGTACGTACATACATACATGCTGGTCAGAATATACTCTGATTGTCTAACAGTCGGTAGTAGTTTGATTTGTATTACATATTTGCATGTAGTGTGAGCTATGATCAGACTGCACAGATGTGCAGGCTGATCAGAGCCTATTCTGGTTATGTTTTCATATCTACAGTCGGTGTATTATCATATTATGATGCTCTCTTGATAATCGATGATCAACTTAATTCTGCATCATGAATGACAGTCATTGTGGACATTGAGCATTTGCATGTATATATTGTTGCTCATGATAGTTTTCAACCTTTTGAATGGGGAGACGAACATTGTCGTCTGCTATTGTTTCATATTTCTCAACAGCAAAATAAAACATGGCCCAGCAGGACTCCAGAATCGTTTCCAGTGGAGATGATTCTCAAGTGCTGCAAAATCATGTTCTATTAAAGAAAAAATTAAAATTAAAATAAACAGCCGACAAAAAATAATTCAGCCTGTAATGGTAATATTTACCTAAACAATACATGCACGAATATGGTGGTATTTATTGATTCTTCTCAGATATATCGAGACATTCGTGTGCTGATGGGCCACATTTCTTGTTTATGTCTCCAGTACTTTCTTTCACCTGTGCATACACTTGGCTTTCTCAGTGTAATAACACAGGTTATTAAAAATCATTAATACACTAGTGTAATAAATCATGTTTATGTGATCAGTACCAGGGATTCCGCTGTGGAAAAAAAAAATTGCCACTAGACGCTTTTTTTTTTTTTCGAAAATTGTAATATTTTATCGCCAATTGTTTATTTTTTATCGCCAATTGCAAAAGTGGCGATCGCCAGCGGAATCCCTGCAGTACAGCTTCAAATTCGTCACCTGATTTCATTAAAAAAAACTTTACATAGCCTCATTTCTTATGAAATCAGTAAACTTGTTTAATAAATATCGAATGAAATCATGGAAGATTCTCTACATTGTATTCAATTTTATTGACATGGTGGCTGACAGTGGACAAAATGAATATAGCACAAATGTGTCAGGGTCACGAGAAATGGGCAGGCCCGTACGCAGGGGGGGGAGGAGGGGTGCCTAAATTCGCTAAACCCCCCTAAATTCGCCCAGGTCCGCTATTTTTCAAACAGTAATCTCAACAAATCTTGAAATGCATTGATATACAGGTAATTTGCATGAAAATGCCACCGTTGAAATCCGAATTTAAATGACATAAAATGCAGGAGAGTGCATTTCAGGCCATCTAGGTTTAAGAAATTTAAGGGGGGTGCGTCAGGGGCGAGCCCCATGTAGTGGCGCGAGTACGCCTAGCGTACTCGCGCCTCTACATGGGGCTCGCCCCTGACGCACCCCCAATAAAAAATCCTGCGTACGGGCCGATGGGGCTTATGGTATTTGTGGTCTGATCTTCGCATTCTGGGTGCCTGATAAAGACTTATATTGTGTGATAGAAGCATGACTGGTGTTTCCATGATGAAATGGCGATCAGTAAGGATCCAGATCAGACTGCGCGAATGCGCAGGCTGATCTGGATCCACACTGATCGCAAATGCCATAAGTCCCATTTCACCAGTCACATTTTTTTTGAGACAGAACAATAGAAAGGGGAATTAATATTGAATTTGCGACACATGTAGCCTAACATCTTAAAGGTACATGCCCACGTGCCAGGTTATAATATAGGGAGGCATATTTTGTTTGTCCATTCGTTAGATATGACATTGTTATGGTAAAATAAACAGTCATTAACCATTTCCCGACGATGTAATTGTCATCATTATACTTTGTATATCAAACAAAATTTCCACAATGATATCAGGGGCGATAATCGTGTTTCCTTAAAATGTTAACTGACATTACTATTTATCTCTGTATTTATTTTTTCATGTGCAATGATCATACTTTATAATCTGTCGAAAATATTATTTTTTTCAGGTGACTCATTTAATTAGTATAAATAATTAAAAAATATCATGCCTCATTTGCATATGAAAATAGCCTGATACCACCGCGCGTCACTATCAGTCAAAAAGATATTACTAAATGATTATATCTGTATAGCGGGCACTCGTATTTATTAGAACTGGTGGAATAGCGACACAATTAGACACTTATTTAATTCCTATAAAGAACATTGTGTGCCTTCTGCGTGGGTATGTACCTTTAAAGCATTTTTGATGATTCTAAAAATGGGGATAGGGATAAGTAAAGTGAATTTTCTCTGGCCCAATTGACTGGAAACCATGTAGTTTGTGATCAGATATACATGTAATTGTATTGATCTATAGTCTGTTTCACGAAAGCTGCCCAAATTTTACGGCTATATAGACAATTCAAAAACAATATTATTTTCGATAATATTAAATTAAAGGAAAATTTAAGAATGAGCCTTCTTTTTATTTCGTGAAATTCGGTCAAATATTGATTTTATTACGAAAAATTTATTTGTCTATGGGAATTTAACATGGGGGAAAAAGTGGTAAGGAAGTGTGGGAGGAGTCAAAAAACGAAAATATTTGGAAATTGACTCCAAAACCTGACTAGATAGCTTGGATATGATCTAACTAAGAAAACAAAAGTTAAATTTTAAAAATCGGTCCAGTATTTCTAAAATTCCAAAAAAATTCACCATGTTAAATCCCCATAGACATCTTCACTCCGTGAAGATGTCTATGGGGATTTAACAGGGGCGGAGTGAAGATGTCTATGGGGATTTAACAGGGGGAAATTGTTTTTTCGCAATAAAATCAATATTTGACCAAATTTCACGAAATAAAAAGAAGGCTCATTCTTAAATTTTCCTTTAATTTAATATTATCGAAAAAAAATATGGTTTTTGAATTGTTTATATGGCCGTAAAATTTGGGCAGCTTTCGTGAAACAGACTGTAGGTATATGCTTGTTGCAAATGTCACATTTGTGAAGGAGGAGCTTCGCTGGTTGCCGACCAGGGGTCCGTTTCACTAAACTTTGTACGACTAAAATGTTTGTAAGTGCAAATTTAGGATTGTCTGTAAATTTCAATTGATGGATTTACATTTATTGAGCATATACTGCATATGCAGCCTATGCTCAGTAAATGTAACTCCAATAATTGTTTACGAGAAACATTGTTAATGTGAAATTTACTGAGTATCATAATTTTGCACTTACAAACATTTTAGTCGTACAAAGTTTAGTGAAACGGACCCCAGGACTAGAATTTAACAGATTTTTGTTACTAGCCAGCAGGACCAGTAGGTTCTGAAATCTACTGGTCTTGCAGGAATTCTACTGGTCCGACAATTAAGCAACCAAAAACATGAAAACATGCCATATTTAAAGCTTGAATTTTGCACTGCCCAATCAATCATGTGAATCATTACTAATGGATTGTGATATGTTAATTTTGCAACAAATCCAATTGTCATAAAATAATTTTCAGACAAGTCCAATTGTGAAAAGCGGGTACTTTTGTTCTCAAAAATATGAAAATTACTTGCAAAAAGTGCAGATCCTGATGAGACGGCTCGTCACGAGCCGGCTCATCTGTATCTACACTTTTCGCCAATACCACTATACAAGCATGTGGTGTTGAAAGGGTTAAATTACTTGCATACCCCCTTTGTGAGGGCAAGAGGGGCATATAGCTTTGCTCTTGAAGTTATATCTGTACAAACATATTTGTGATCATTTGCATTAAATACTAGTACATGTAACTTGTAATTTGTGTTATTTGCGTCGCCTCAAACAAAGTATGTCTCCAAGTATTGCCAATTAACGCAATTGATGTAAGGTCCTGTATTTCAGCCGGCGGTCCATAAACTGTAAAGGAGAAGAATTCACATAAGCTTTTATAAAGCTTGTTTTCTAATTCTATTATCACTTGTCTTGTGTATATGTGACCTGCTATATATGAAATAAAATATTGTTTAAACTAATTTGTGTTAAATGTTTCGCATTATCTCACCAACTGCATTCTTGATTGTAATATTCTTTTGCTTCTTTATCATCATACAATTTTTGAGTCTATCACCTAGCTATGTGGACCCCACATTCAGGTCAATGTAAACCTACTTTGCATTTTGAGATTTAATGTTTGATAATTCCAGCACAAAAATATTTACACAATTCCCTAACATTTGATTGGTCCGTTGCAAGTCTCCGTCCAAAATTTATATCCCAGTAAACTCCATGCCGAACTACTTTCCGTAACCGTCAGGCGCAGTTAAAATAATTCTTAAGAAAACGGAAAATAAACGCATTTTCTTGATGAATTTATTTCAAATGCTGGAATTATAAGGAATGAATGGCCTTTGTGTGGAATTTATCGGGGATATAAACTTGGAAAAGTCGCGGGAATACTGGACGAGGCCTTCCGGCCTTCGTCCAGTATTCCCGCGACTTTTCCAAGTTTATACCCCGATAAATTCCACAAAAAGGCCATTCATTCCTATATTGATTTTTTGCATTATCACCTGCCTAATATCTCTAATTGAAAATTACCCTTGTTTGTTTGTGTGTCGCACAATATTTGTCAGGAGCATACCAGTATGTCATATACCGGTGGGTGGCAGGTGGGAGCACGCGACGGGTAATTCAACGATCGGGGTTCATCTTTACCGGAATTCTGTGGGTGGCAGGTGGGAGCATGTGATGGATAATTTAACGATCGGGGTTCATCCTTACCGGAATTCCGACTGGAGACCTGGTTTGGCCCTCACATACGTCTTTGGCATTTTGTATGTGACAGTTGAATCTGGTTATACCCCTTATGTGAGTATTACGATATTCGTAATCCTATTTTAGGGGAAGGGGCGAAGTGACTTGGTGTGGTATGGACCTGGCACCCGGTCAGGATATTCTAATTTCAGGGCTGAATATATTTGTTCTCGATGTAAATATAATCCGTTCTGATTTTGGGATTTTCCAGAGATGGTTCTGGATTTGTACTTTTTAGTTCTCTCCCCTTGGTGCACTGTTCACAATTTTATTTGGCCCTCAGGTACATGTGCGTCTTTGGAATTATTGCATGTGAGAGTTGAATCTGGTTACATCCTTTATAAGAGTAATACAATTATTCCTAATTCTATTACCATGGCCAAATGACTTCTGTGTGGTTTGAACATGGCACCAACCAGGTCGGGTTATTCTAATTTCAGGGCTGAATATGTATTTTTTTTATGTAAATATCCGTTCTTATTTTGGGATGTTCCCCCCAATGCAGCAGGTTAAATTCGGATATTGAATGACCTTAGCTGTTGATAGGCCGTTAAACACTAACAAATCAAATTCGTTCTTGTTCAGTTAGGTCCTGGTCAGGATGTAAATTGTATTAAAGCTGCCCCATTGAGCAACTGTTACATAATGTGTATATTTTTGGTGGGCATCTTCGATTTATGCTATTAATTGGAGAATGTTACCAAATCACAAAATATGTGTCCTATATCAATAGTTAATTACTACCTTTCAAATGTCAGCTGTTCCAAATGGTGATTTTGTCACAGTATGTCCATATACTTATTGACCCGTATGAAGGGGTTTATAAGATATGCTTACTTGCAAATGTAGACCAGTGTAAGGGTTGGAGTGTACTGGAGTCAGATTGCCCTTCCATATGTCACAAAAACTTAAATGAATTAGCTCAATTTAATGTTGTCTGCTTTCTTAAATTCCATTTTTGTCATCAAAAACATAATTTGGCAGCACATTAGAATCATTTCCATTGGAAATGATTCTAAGGTGTTGCCAAGCCATTTTTTATTAAGGATAAAGACAAGTTACAAACCACAGCAGACGACCCTTTTCGTTTCCCGCATTCTACGGTTACCCGTCCTAGTTTTGAACTTGGAATCTTGATATTTTACATTTTGACATTATAATCATGACTTTTGTTTAAATCACATACAATAAGTTTATATTGTATCATGGAGTTATCCCCCCCCCCCCCACAACGTACGGCGAACTAGTCCTACAGTGGGGTCAGCGTGTAAGTGCACACACGAACGAACACGACAGGTTGGAACCAACCTGTCGTGTTCGTTCGTGTGTGCACTTACACTCTGACCCCACTGTACATCATTTCTCTGATACAATTAATACGTTTCATAACTGACCGCCACCCAGTGCCGCAGTGCATAACACAGAACTGTTTGCTTCACCTCAAACACTTACCAAGACTCCCCCTCCCCTCATTGTTCTACTCAGTACTCCCTACTTTTGACTTGTGCAGCAAGCTAGTCTTCTTCTTTGCCAACAATCCAGTAAATACGTTACATACTTGACCACGACTGCAGCAACATTTTTCACTCACAACTCTGATTCCCATTTACTTATCCCCCTTCGTCCAACTCTAAAATTGATTCTGAATTGCTGTCAAAGCATGTTGTAAACTATTCTAAAGTGCTGCCAAAGCATGTTTTTGATGATAAAAATGGAAAATAGAGAATATACAACAGACGAGAAAAAATTAAGATAGCGGTGTAAGGCTTAAAACAAACTTTCACGCAAATGTCTAAGTCATTTGAACTTGACCTAGAGCACAGGGACTGCATGGGTGGTCTATATAATGAAACTATGAATGACGACAAATACGTATACATGTATGTATTTTCAATACAATCCTACTTACGGTAAACGAGATTGTAGGTAGTCGAAAACCTTAACGAAACTTTAGGACAGACTAACCGACAGAGGGGGAGGGGTGGTGACTATAATTATGTACTCCGAAATCTGCTTCGGGCAGGGGCGGATCCAGCATTTGGGAAACGGGGGATATGTGGGGGGGGGGGGTGGTGTCTAATTGCGAACGGTAACTCTTTCAATCTACACCCGTACAAAATATATGCACAGTACATACATACTTCATACATACATACTTCCATCATTATGGCTATATAACTACTATCGTGTCCCGCAGCGTGTCACGATAGTCACGATAGCGGGACACGATAGTAGTTATATAGCCATAATGATGGAAGTATGTATGAACTTGATCAGTGAAAACTGTAGGACTAGTTCGATGTACAAGACTAAACTTTACGGGAGTAATTGTAAGAGTTACCGTTCGCAACTAGGGGGTTGTCCTATTTTCGAGCTCTTCGAAATGCACTTTCCTGTGTTTTACGGCATTTAAATTCAGACTCCAACTGGTGGTACACTGTGATCTTTGTAAACTCCGTGGCTGAACGGGGGGCGGTGCAACCCCGGAACCCCCCCACCCCACCCTCTAGATCCGCCTCTGCTCTGGGTATATAAGAATATCGAACTTCATTTTATTTATCTGAAACGTGACGGGACTGACATATGGACGGACATGTCACACGTATTTCACCAACATTGCAAAGTATACTTTTCTAGCAAAGTATACTTTGAGGGAGTAATCATTTATTTCCCCCGAAATGCATTATGTCATATAGAACACTGTACTGTGCATATATTTTGATTAAAAGTATGCAGAATTATTATACTGAATTTATTACATTATCACAGCCAAAATGGCTGTGATAATGTAATAAATTCAGTATAATAAAAAATAATAAATTTGTCCTAAAATTGAAAATTTCTCCCTCAATGTATGTATACTTTGCAAGATAAATCTTAGATTCTTTATGAATACGGGCCCTGTGCCAATGTCAAGTCAGTGCGCCCATTTGGGCCTCTTGTTTTCAAAAGAAAAGTGGATACAGTAAGTATGAATGTAGAAAATCGATATTGTATGTGCGGTGTGATTCATTCACAATTAGAATTCATACCACGCATGCGAACCGCATTTTAAAGACCTGTTATATACCGATTCATCCATATTTGGTAGTTAACGTACGCGGTAAATTCCGATAAAGCTTGTAATAATAAATTGGTTTACATAACGCGAGTAAACAAGTCACAAAGCACACTTGGTGATAAACATTTTAAAATATTTACGATGCGTGTCTACCGTTTGAAAAAGGGACTTATGACACGCAGTGTTTTCAATCAGTTTCTCCTTGCTATGACACTTACATTCAACAATTCATAACTGACGGTAACCCTTTGAACGTTGAGTGTAATATACTAGTAGATTAGTAGATTACTGTCTGTTTCACGAAACGTGCCCAAATTTTATGGCCATATACACAATGCAAAAACAATTTTTTTTTCGTTGATATTACATTTTATCAAAATTTAAGAATGAGCCTTTTTATTTCGTGAAATTTGGTCAATTATTGATTTTATTGCGAAGAAAAAAAGATTCCTCTATGGGAATTTAACATGGGGGACAAGAGCAAGAGAACCTGGAGGTGGAGTCGTTTTAATTAACTCTGAAACATGGCTAGATAGCTTGGAAACGATGTAACGTAGAGAACAAGTTAAATTTTGAAAATCGGTCCACTATTTCTGAGCATGGGGAAATAGTTTTTTTCGCGGGCGGGCGGCGGGCGGGCCGCTGAAGAAAAAGTGCATTGTTCGTGTACACAACTCCTACGAAACCGTTCTGTCGATCGATCTGAAACTATACACACGTCTTCTACACATATTGAAGATGTGCACCTTGGTGTTTTTATGCCGAAAAAATATGTTTTAACAAAAATATCACCTTTTTAAGTTAGCCATTTTTTCTACATTTTTCTATACAATTCTATATACATTTTTCTATACAATTCTATATACGGTACAGAGTTTGTGTACACAACTCTTCAAAAACCGTTCAGTCGATCGTTCTGAAACTATACACACGTCTTCTACACATATTGAAGATGTGCACCTTGGTGTTTTTATGCCGAAAACATATTTTTTAACAAAAATATCACCTTTTTAACTTAGCCATTTTTTCTACATTTTTGTATCCAATTCCCTATCATTTCTACTTTACACTCTACTTTTCTATCTCTGCCTAAATTAGTATACATGTTTAGCGCAAGGAGATGAAGAAATAATGCTATAGACTTTCAAATTCTCATTAATGTTTCTTGCCTTGGTGACAGCTTCACATTTCTGCATCTTCGCTGTCTGGCCCATATTCGACGGGCGTATTTTGTGACTTGCGGCACTCTTGTTAAATTATAATTTAATATTATCGAGAAAAAAAAGCATTGTTTATATAGCCATACAATTTGGGCAGGTTTCGTGAAACAGACAGTAGTTATTACACATATGTACCTCCGTTATAACGTTTGCAAACTGTAGATCCTGGCGAGCCGTCTCATTGGGACCTATCACTTTGTAGATCGTTCTTGATTCGTGGTATGCTCCCTGTCTCTAGATCTTTGAGGCAAATACAGTGAAACCTCGCTAAACCGGACACCCTGGGCATTTATTATTCCGAGCCATAGTTGTCTGCTATGCGATCACGAACAGGCATTATCACCTGAGATAAATGATCAAGAAACCCATCAAAAGTATGATTACACATGTGTGTTGTCCGGTTGAGGGAGGTTCCACTGTATAGTGTTTGTACTGTGTGTCCGTCCGTGTGTACGTGGCTACAGAAACAAAGTTGGCCGACGTTCTCCAGTCTGCCATCAGGGCCATTTGTGTGCCGACAGGCAACATTTTCTTGTTTATTATTTTGCAAAATTATCAATTTTCTAACTAATGAAAAGGTTTAGAGATCAAGATAGAAGAGTCCATCCAAGCTTCTTTTATTGGTGGAAGGGTCAATATACTACGCAGTCCACCCGATTATTATACCCTACCCCGGCATACGAAGTCTTTCGAGAGGTATACGTCCGTAAGATTTGCGTTAAAGTGTTTATGTATCGGTCCAGGCGGCGGCCGGGGGTATCCGTGAGCCTCGGCTCACTTACTCTAGTATTATCAATACTAATGCATCAATTGGTAAAGTGGATGGAGGCTCCGCGCGAATGAAACTACCATGCTGATCAAATCTATATTGGACTGTTCTATCAACTATGTTGGCCCACAGGCCGTAATGGGAACATGTGCAAGCACTGTAGATCCAGATGAACCGGCTCGGGACGAGCCGTCTCATCAAGATCTACAGTGCTTGTCAGAAAAAAACTTTCAATATTTTAAGAAATATTCTTGATATGATTAATGAACTATTCCAAAAACTAGCATTGAGCAAGGCTATTGTCAGTTATTTAGTATTGAGCTTGTTAACAACTATTTCCCCTAACGAGCTGTGGAGTGTATATTTGAGTCAGGTTGTCCGTCCGTCTGTCATTCCGTCCGTCGCACAACTTGGCATTGGTAGATACACATGTATTATAACTTGTGTTTCCTTTCACGGAAATTATTGGTGTTTCACTATTGCATTACTCTGATACCATATTTGTGTCGTGCCTGCTTTCGCAGAAGGCGCGACTATAGTCTGCGCTTTTTCCGTCGTCGTCCGAGTCGTCGTCGCCCGAAATGTCAAAAAGTTTGTACATGCTTCTTCATCATGGTTTAACTTTAATATTACTTGACGGATTGCTTCAATATTTGGACACTTGATACATGTGAGCATTTGAAACACACTCATGTCACCATTAACATGACCTTGTCCTTTTTTTACCTTCATATGGTTGTGGAAACACTGAGCTATTTTTAAGTAAAAAAAATTCTTCAACCTTGACATTTTTCGTGTTTTAAGCATGCACTTCTCTGACGTTTTTTGTGATGCTTACTTTAACTCATGGCCATGCTCATGTTACGGTCAAATGCATCGGCAGGCGCGACACCGCTTCCGTGGCAGAATTATTGTCATTATATATCCCCAGCATGCGGCCCATGTGTTCGAGGTTAAATGACATACATGTATACATTTGCGTTAATGATTTGCGGCAGGTAAAACATTGTGATGGTGACATCCTCCACCAGTGAGTGGGTAGCAGGTGGGTGCGTGCGATGGGTAACTTAACGATCGGGATTCGTCCTACCAGTATCCAGAACGAAAACCTGGGGCCCGTTACACTAAACTTCGTACGACTAAAATGTTCGTAAGTGCAACTTTAGGATTGTCTGTAAATTTTAATTGATGGATTTACATTTATTGAGCATAGGCCCTCGGGTACGTTTTTGGCATTCTTGTATGTGAAAGTTGAATCTGGTCCGTACAAGCTTCGTCATCACAGTATAAGTTTAATACTACTGGACGGATTGCTTCAATATTTGGGTACTTGATACATGTGAGCATTGGGAACACATTCATGCCGCAATTAACATGACCTTCACCTTTTTTTACCTTCACAGTTTTGCGGAAATACTTGGCCATTTTTTTGTGTCAAAAAGTTTCTTCATTTTCACATTTCTTCATCATCGTATAACATTTATATTACTTGATGGATTGCTTCAATATTTGGACACCTAATACATATGCATGTAATCATTTGGAACACACTAGTGTCGCAATTAACATGACATTGACCTTCACATGATTGTGGGAACACTTCAACCTCATCACCGCTTCCGTGGCGGAATTCTTGTTCGTAATCCTATTACTTTTAGGGGAAGTGGCCAAGTGGCTTTGGTGTGATATGGACCTCGCATCACGTCATGTTATTCTAATTTCAGGGCTGAATATACATTTTTGTCCATGGTAAATATTCCGTTCTGATTTTAAGATCCCCCTCCCCCAATGCAGCGCAGCAGGTTGAATACGGGATCGAACCCGTAGGCCCGGCCTTAGCTGTCGTTTAACACCAACAAACAAACAAACAAACACACATCCACCAGTGTTTCTTGTTTCTGTGTGGCGTTTCACATATGCATTCCTCTGAGACTTTGCTAATCTACACATTATTGCCTTCTCCAAGTTGGCAGCCCAAGACTGCACGGATGTGCATGTTGGTCTGGGGCTACACGGGCCGCATATGGCATACAGTGGGGTCAGCGTGTAAGTGCACACACGAACGAACACGACAGGTTGGTTCCAACCTGTCGTGTTCGTTCGTGTGTGCACTTACACGCTGAAACAACCTGTCGTGTTCGTTCGTGTGTGCACTTACACGCTGACCCCACTGTACGCCCAATGTCGCCAATCACAGCCGCGTGTTGAGAAATGTACAGTCGACTTATACAACGCGACGTGTACACCATGCAACACTGGCAACTGAAATATTCTCACTTTCAGATACTGTCAACCCGGGTGGACAAATTGGACTCCTATCCACGCTAATTGGTTAAAGGTCATCAAGTGATTTTCTGAATGAGAAAAAAAGAGATAAAATATGAGAATATTAAACAAATGCTGAATATATTATTAGGACCCAGAATACATGCACATGTAGTTGCACAATGATAATGGTGTGAAATTTGAAGATTAATAACGCAACTGTCGTTCCCACGACATGACATCTCATTCCCATGAGACAGGCTTTCGTTCCCACGAGTTAGGATCTCGTTCCCACGACATAATCAGTCAGTTGAATAGCATATATTACTCCACCATCTTCAATGACAATGATATTACCTTTTGATTGGTTGACTATGTCGTTGGAACGAGATAGCTAACTCGTGGGAACGAGGTCCTATGTCGTGAGAACGAGATGCTATGTCGTTGGACATGCGCAGAATTGCGTATGCCCTTTTTAAGCTGCCGTTCATTGCCTATTGGTTTACAAATTATATTTGAAAACTATTGCTTTGTACGGAAGCCCATTAGGGCCACTTCACTTTTTTTTTATCTTTTCTTGAATTTTCTCGATCTTTTCTTGAATTTTCAAGTTCTTTTCTTGAATTTTCAAGATCTTTTCTTGAAAATTCAAAAAAAGATCTTGAAAATTCAAGAAAAGATCTTGAAAATTCAAGAAAATGTTTTCAAGTTCTTTTCTTGAATTTTCAAGATCATTTCTTGAACATTCAAGAAAATATCTTGAAAATTCAAGAAAAGAACTTGAAAATTCAAGAAAACATCTTGAATAAATGGAAATTAAAAAAAAGTGAAGTGGCCCTAATGGTCTTCCGTAGCTTTGCCATATATATATCAAAATATATTTTCTATCCAGTTGTCCGTTGTAGATATAGAGGTATATATGTCGATGAATACAATACATATTTCACTACAGTGAAACCTCTCTATACCTCAGGGTGTCCGGCTTAGAGAGATTGCACTGTAAATCAGGACATTCTGAGCCATAGTGCTATGGGATTCAGTACTAAACCCAATGACCCGGCCTTAAATGACCTTAGCTGTTGATAGGCAGTTAAACCCGAACAAACAAACAAATTGAACTGGGTCCTAAGAATATTCGTAGGATCCAGTTTTGAAATAGAATTGGAATTATAATATAAGGAGTAAACTACATGTTGGAAAAATCATCGCGGATGCAACCGTTTAAATGTTTATACCCATATAGATTCTCCAAAAATGGTGTTTATTGATATAATATTAATAACCAACCATTGAAAACAAGTAATTGGACGAGTATGTTATATATGTGGCTGTGAATGGAGGAATTGAGTTTATGGGTTTTGCGACCAGTGTATATCCAGATCAGCCTGTGTATCCATTTTTCCAGTCACAACCACATATACAAGGTGTATGATCACGTGGTACTAACAACAACAACAAGCACTGACATTTCCAGAATCTATCTGATTCAAAGTACGTATTCTTTTAGTGTCCTTATTACGTAACGGATTTTGATGAAATATGGCGCATCAAACGCGTCTTGTTAAGCTGCATTTGGTGGTCTCTGTATTTTCGCCCATATTTCATTAAAATCCGTTGCATATTAAGGAAACTATCAAATAATACTTTGGAGTGGGCGACGTTGTTGTTGTTGTAACCACGTGATCATGCACCTTGATATATAAGCTATTTTAATACTGACGACGTGTGCTTAACAATAGAGAAAACATTCCTCAGCTGTGTCATAAAACATATTTGAAATAGTTTAAATGAAGCTGTACTTACAGATTACAATTCAGCCTTGATATAGCGTGCCACTTGATCGACAAATGCGTTTAGTTTGTGTTTACCGCTCCTTGATAACCAATAGGTGGTCGGAATTCCAAACACGTGACTGGAAATAGACGGAAATAGACCGCAGCTGACTCACTATACAGGCGAGCATAAAACGTGCAGTCGACATCGGCGGATCACTTGATACGAACGCAGACTGACGTACGCTGTGTGAACTGTAGTGCTTATTGGTACAAGACTGGGAATATATCCATAACAGAATGAATAGAGCCACGAAATCGGGATTTGCAGCGGAGGCTCAGGCCAAGGTGAGTTGTTGACAGTGTTTGTCTCTATTATCTATATCCGTGTTTGTCTGGCTAGATACATTATATATACATGTCGACATATCGAGCGACTCTCGTTCACCTGTACTTATTTTGCATGATCCGGCTGTCGCTATATCACGGTAGTCTATGCGTGTATTATATCCGTGTCGCTTTGACAAGAAGATAAAAGGGGCTTACCGCCGTGATAATGTCTTCGAAATCTACCTATTTGAGCATTTTGCAAGGACAAGTTCAAACTATTAAAATCCGGGAAACCTTTTCGTCTAAGAGCGTTGAAGTGGTTTCAATATGTTGGTTCATTGAAAAAGCGTCATACGTATTCTATTTGTAAGAAGCGGATATATAGAGAATAGTAGGTTAGTGCCGTGAATGGGAAAAAATATCCGGCAAGGCTCAAGGATTTCTTTATTTCTCATCAGAAGTATATGTTGTGACCACTCATTTGAACCGTCTCGCCGAGACGGTTCAAATGAGTGGTCACAACATATACTTTGGTTCAGAAATAAGGAAAATAGATAGAGAATAGTAGGTTAGTGCCGTGAATGGGAAAAAATATCTGGCAAGGCTCAGGAAACGGGATGGGCGAGGCTCTGCCGAGCACATCCCGTTTCCGTGCCGCGCCAGATATTGTTTCCCATTCACGGCATTAACCTACTATTCTATTTATCCCGTGAACACCTACTAATGGCTGTAAAATGCAAAAATAGTATTGACTGGATATCAAAAATGTTAAACGGCACCGTGTTTCACGGCACATACGCACTGTGTTGACGGGATAAATGTTTACTCACTGAATGGCGAGCGGATGCGCAGGCTGGTCAGGGTCTACACTGATCGCATGGGCCATAATCCCCATTTCTCCAGTCACTGACATAAATGATAAATGTATTACATTTATTACTTGTATTGATTTGTACATTACTGTATTGTGTAGTTAGACATGTCCATCTGTAACGTCGTGTCAGGGCCGTAGCCACGTTGAGGCGAACCAAGGCAGTTGCCTCGGTAGAAATTTTGTTGATTTTTTTTGTTTACGATGCGGGTCGCGCTTCGCGCTCCCACTGGATACACGTTTCATAAGATTTGCCTGGGTAGATTCTTTCCTCTGGCTACGGCCCTGCGTGTCATTGCAAAATGGGACCAAACAGCGTTCCGACCAGTGTAGATCCTGAACAGATTATCTACCAGTAGCCTATTTCATCAACATTGCAAAGTATACTTTAGTAGCAAAGTATACTTTGAGGGAGAAATTTTCAATTTTTTTTTTAATTTATTAATTTTTATTATACTGAATTTATTACTTTATCACAGCCATCATTACCATCATTGCAAAGTATACTTATCCAGCAAAGTATACTTTGAGGGAGAAATTTTCAATTTAAGGATACATTTATTATTGTTTATTATACTGAATCTATTACATTGTAATACATTCAGTTCAAATAGTTAACATATCAGGAAAGTGGCTATTCAGGTTAACCTGTTCGGTGCGTGTATGACATACTTTGGCGACGGGGGGGAAACGCGCACTCGGATGTTGGCACAATAACGGATTGTGTACGTGAATATCGTACGTAAGTTGATGATTTATTTCACTGAAATCTGATAAAGAGAGTAAGTAAAAAAGCAATTAAAATATACTGGTACCCACATTTAGAAAAAAGTGTTGACATTTTTAGCAACTTTTAATATGTTGCACAAGTGTTGCAAATCCAGTACTGAACTGGGTATCACGTCAGAACTCAACTATTCTGTAGCCTATTTCACCAACATTGCAAAGCATACTTTTCTAGCAAAGTATACTTTGAGGGAGAAATTTTCATTTTTGGGATAAATTTATTAATTTTTATTATACTGAATTTATTACATTATCACAGCCATTATGGCTGTGATAATGTAATAAATTCAGTATAATAATTCTGCATACTTTTAATCATGAAATATATGCATTTGTTAGTTCTATATGAAATAATGCATTTCAGGAAAAATAAATGATTTCTCCCTCAAAGTATACTTTGCTAGTAAAGTATACTTTGCAATGTTGATGAAATAGGCCCCTGATTCATACATACCGGCAGGGGCCAGTGAACGTGTACTAGAACGAAAATACGCGTCGCTCAACTAACGAACCAACCTGTCAAAGTGAGTGGCAGGTGGGAGCATGGATGGGTAATTTAACGATCGGGGTTCATCCTTACCGGAATTCCGACCAGATACGTTTGGCCCTCACATACGTATTTGGCATGTTGTATTTGGCATGTTGTATGTGACAGTTGAATCTGGTTATACCCATTATGTCAGTATTACGATTATTTTCACATCTTTGACACATTTCAGGCGCGGATCCAGGATTTCGGGTTAGGGGGGGGGGGGGGGGGGGGGGGCGTAACTATTTTGCAATACTTGACTATATTATCGAGCAAGCTAAGCTCGTTCAATAATAATATAGTCAAGTATTGCAAAATAGTCGACCGAGCGGAGCTCATGATAGCGCTAGGGGGGTCCGGGGGGATTTTTTTTGAAATCTACATCCCATTTCCTGAGTTCTGGCGCATTTTGGAGCAAAAATATTGACACTGTCACAGTATGTTTAGACATGATTTTTGATTGAAAACGTTTAAATTTTGAAACAATAAGACAACGACCGAAAAATGCATGGAATACATGGCACTTGGCATGAAACGTGCCTTGTAACTTGTAAAAAATCTTTACTCGGCGAATTTTAGGGGGGCATTTCCGGGTGTTGTTTCTGTATTAACACAGCTCTTGTGCAAGGTATGTACATGAGGATGTGATACATAAGTTAGATCACGTTTGTCCGCATGTACGAGTGATAATCCGCTCGATAAAGCTCACAGAGTATCTCCTGTTAATGCGGACGAACCGTGATCTAACTTATACTTGGTAATCCTATTTTAGGGGAAGTGGCCAAGTGACTTTGGTGTGGTATGGACCTGGCACCAGGTCAGGTTATTCTAATTTCAGGGCTGAACATATTTTTTCTCGATGTAAATATTCCGTTCTAGTTTTGGGATTTTCCTCCCAATGCAGCAGATTACAATATGATTTAACCCGTTTGCCCGGCCTTACATGACCTTAGCTGTTGATAGGCCGTTAAACACCGATACACAAACAATACAACCAACCAGCCAACATCCAGGAATCTAATATACCGGTTCGAAACACAAATCGGTCCTACTAAGTGATACTATTTTGGTCTCACGTTGTTACCTTTACTTTAAATCAGAACATAGCGAAGTATGAACGTGGACTTCTAGTGGGTTATCGCTAAATTATAGTGCGCGAAATGAAAACCTTATTCCGCAAATCTATACCGTTAGTTGCATTGTAGTGGTATAGAGCAACCCATTGCTTATAAACAAGAGGAAATAATTATATTTTGATGGGGTGGCCGGATTAGCTCAGTAGGTAGAGCCTCGTGCTAGGCTCAGGCTCGATGGCATTGCATGTCGGTCCCGACATGCAAGGTCATCGGGCCAGTGCCGTCGTTAAATCAAAGCATTTACATATTTAGCTGTTGCTGGGATGTACAGGCTGTCATTTACTGCCACCGTTCCAGGAAAATAATAGATAGTTTGTGTCGTAACTTAATACATGTACAAATGGACATCAGCTCATGAAATCACATTCCAAAACTCGTACGTTTGTAAATAAATAACTGCCGTGTGCTTTCAGATAAGTTTAAAGATATATGTACTTGAGCCGCGTTGTATCTATTCAATCTGTTTAGTCTAAGGCTTATGTCGAGAGGTGAACGTTTGATACATGCTTTTATCTTGGTTGTATATCGATGGTCTAATAACATAAGGTCGTAACTGCTATGCTTTAGCATAGCAGTTACGACCTTATGTTACTAGACCATCGATATGGTCCCGGGTGGGACTACGGACTTGCACAACCAGTGTAGCACCAGATCCGAGTCTAGCTGGTCATCTATCAATCTAGCTAGCGATATTTCTGTAACTGATGTACAGTTTAACAATTAGAATGCTGGAAATGAAAAGTTCCGTCTGCTGTTGCTTAATATTTTGCCTTTTTTTTCTCTCAATAAAACATGGTTTGACAGCACTTTAGAATCATTTCCATTGTGAATGATTCTAAAGTGCTGTCAAAACATGTTTTTGTATGAGGACAATGGAAATATAAAATAAACAGCAGACGACATAATATTCAGCAGTGTAGGGGTTAATCATTATCTTGATTGTATGACTGAGAACATAATAAAACACGTCATGTTGTTTTGTACCTAAGAATATGTGCGATTTTTTATGAAACATGTTTACAGAAACTGATATTTTCTGCAAATGAAGTGGAAAGATGATGAAATTCATAGCTATGAAAATTTCGTCAACTTTCGACGTCATTTTCGGAAAATATCGTAAATTTTGTAAATATTTTTCATGAGATATCGCACATGTTCTTAGGTACAAATTCACATGGCGTGTCTAAAATGATGACCAGGCTCTACATTGGCCACACATGTCCGCGGACGTGTTTAGCTGGTGGCCCAACTTGATTGTATTGAACATTTGCCAGTGTTTCTATTAGCTGTCTCGCCGTCCAGACATCATTGATTTGTGTAATTTGTGATAACGTCATTATATTTCATTTGAAGAGTTAAGCCCACTCATAAATATGCATCTAGCATACAAATTGACGTGGATTTCCGTGAATAACATCGAAAGTTTCCGGAACACAATAACCGGCATCTATATTATAAGATTTCAAAGCCAATCTCGTATACACTTAAATTCACGTCTGCATGTGACCTGGTTGAACAGGCGTAAACCCAGTGTCAATCAATAAGACACAAGTCTGGTGTCACAGTTAGACTTCATCTCATGACGATTCGAAAATACATGCACATGCAGTTTAATTATAGGGAAAGTCACGCGGTGTGGTCACAAATCACGTGAAAGTCAGTGATCCAATTTAGGCGTTTAATTATAATGTCCATGGGCGGATTCAGGGGGGGGGACCGGCGGACCCGGTTTTTTACAAGTTACAAGGCAGGCACGTTTCATGCCATTTATTCCATGCATTTTTCCGCTCCGCTCCGCTCGGTCGACTATTTTGCAATACTTGACTATATTATCGAACGAGCTTAGCCCAACCCGAAATCCTGGATCCGCGCCTGATGTCTGTGTTATTTCCTAACTTGAATTGAATGCAGTACTTTGAAGTTGAATTATTTTAAGAATTAACCAATTCATATACGTGTACTACACTTGAAGGGGTCTGTGAATAAGGGGGCTGACTCTCGTATGGAGTTAGCCCCCTTCGTCCAGTTAAAACGGGATCGAACCCGTTTGCACAGCCTTACATGACCTTAGCTGTTGATAGGCCGTTGAAACACCAATAAACAAGCCAAAATGTAACACTGCAGAAATGTCGATCCACCATTGAGCTAATCAGCTAATATGGTGTGCTGTTACCGAGGTTCTGTCTGGTGGCTGCGTCTAGGCTAATTGGACCTTTGAAACATAACCCAAACTCAAGTAACTTCGTTTGAGTGCATACATGTCCTTCCTGCGTGCAGTACATGCATGCACATACGACTAACCTAAGTTACTGTATCCACAGGTGGAAGACTCGGACCTAGGACCCAATACGTTGCAAATGGTTCATTTGAAAAACGTTATCCCACCCACCCATTTCCATACACTATACAGTATCATGGGCGGATTCAGGGGTGGGGGGGGGGGGCTGACCCGGCGCGCGCACCCCCCCCCTTCCCTAAAATTCGCCGAGTAAATATATTTTACAAGTTACATGGCACGTTTCATGCCAAGTGCCATGTATTCCATGCATTTTTCGGTCGTTGTCTTATTGTTTCAAAATGTAAACGTTTTCAATCAAAAATCATGTCTAAACATACTGTGACAGTGTCAATATTTTTGTTCCAAAATGCGCCAGAACGCAGGAAATGCTATGTAGATTTCAAAAAAAAACCCGGACCCCCCTAGCCTCCGCTCGGTCGACTATTTTGCAATACTTGACTATATTATCGAACGAGCTTAGCTCGTTCGATAATATAGTCAAGTATTGCAAAATAGTTACGCCCCCCCCCCCCCCCCCACCCCCCCCCCCCCCCCCCCCCCCCCCCCAACCCGAAATCCTGGATCCGCGCCTGAGTATAGCCTTTGAAAAGGCTATACTGTATAGTGTATGGAGATGGGTGGGTGGGGTAACGTTTTGCAAATGAACCATTTATTGGATCCTATTTCTGAGTTTTCCACCTGTGACTATACCGTATCAAATAATCGTGCTACACGACGTCTAAAAAATATATATTTGTAACGGGGAGCTGGTAATTCGATGAAATTGTGTAGTGTTTAATACGTAATCCATAACCACAAGTTACGTGTGTAGGGGTAACGGGAGGATATAGAGATCCGATCCGAACGATGAATGTAATACATCCTTAATGATTCGTCAACTGTTACTGGGATTCACACCTGGAACCACGTGATCCGGTGTAGTAAGGATGCATGGCACCGGATCAGTACAGATAGTTTGTTGTGTAATTTGAGCGCCCGACGATCGGCCCCCCCCCCCACCAATACAGGGGCCCGTTTCACTAAACTTCGTACGACTAAAATGTTCGTGGGTGCAAATTTAGGATCGTCTGAAAATTTCAATTTATGGATTTACATTTATTGAGCATAGGCTGCATTAAATGTAAATCTAGCAATTGTTTACAAGAAAACATTGCTAATGTGATATTTACAGACTATCATACGAACTTACTAACATTTTAGTCAGGTGCATTCCCATCTGTAAATAAGACCTTGCTGTTGAACGGAAAGTATCACGTCACGTCACATCAGAAGCCACTTGGCGAAATTATTACAGGAAAAGTTGATTAATGGCGGCCGTCATCTATGAATATTCTGCCATGTGTATTTGTGGCTATATCTGGAGAAATAAGGCTTATGGGTTTTGCGCGTAGTCTCATCACGATCTGCAATGTTCGTAATTCCATCAACAAAACACCCGTCATGCTTCTTACAAGCAATATAGATCATTATCAGATTATACGAGTATACGAGCTATTTGATCAGGAGCTGCACAGGTCACAAATCACAGCCACGAGTCACAGCCACAGTTGCCATTGGGCTATATATGTGGCGTAATGTCTGATGATTGCGTTGCCTATATCAAGTTCGCATCAATGATACCAGACGAACCCCTGTTGCGAGTGTGGGTTTTGCATAATTTTATATGAAAGCAAACTTCCCACGTTTTCATGCATTACGAAATCGATACGGGCTCTCGAGTCTGTGATAGTATAAATCCACTCCTTATCGTCGCTGCGTATTGCGCCGATATTGATTTCTAAAATTTACAATGTGTTCTATAAATGATGCGTACTATTTGAGAAACTTTCAGGGCGCATGCGGAAATTATTTCCGCATGCGCCCTGAAAGATTCCCAAATAGTACGCATCATTTATCGAAAATATCTGATTTTCGAAATATCGCGATGAGATAGGATAGCTCATTCCAGAGTCGGTCCTGTATGTTTTTCCCATACAAATGGATTGGCTGATTGTGTGATGACATGCATATCTGCTGTATGTGTCACGGGTATACTTTTCCGTTATGACACGCTGCATGTTAATCACTTAATGTGGTTTCGGGCCTTTTATGGCGATTAACAATTTTATTCCGATTACTGCATGCTGATTTGGACATTTTCCCTGAATAGATTGTGTTTGCGTGTTTTTATTTCATCGTAACACCGCCAATAAAATTTGAAGAAAAAGAAGAACAAACAATTGAAACGCATTTTCAAATGGATTGGTTGATTGTATGGTGACATGCATATCTGCTGTGTGTGTCACGGGTATACTTTTCCGTTATGACACGCTGCTTGTTAATCACTTAATGTGGTTTCGGGCCTTTTATGGCGATTAACAATTTTATTCCGATTACTGCATGCTGATTTGGACATTTTCCCTGAATAGATTGTGTTTGCGTGTTTTTATTTCATCGTAACACCGCCAATAAAATTTGAAGAAAAAAAGAACAAACATTTGAAACGCATTTTCATTGGAGATGGGTAATCTAAAATGTTTTTATTGTGTAACGTCGCTAAAAAAAGGGGGAAAACTCCTGAAAAAAATTGTTTAGAGATGGGTGCTCTTTAATAACAAACGGGCAACCACGCTGCTATTATATTAAACACAGCACATTCTCATTATATTATTAATTTGTGTTGACAGGGTGAAGTATATTAATGAAATCCAGGCAGTACTATCTAATCTTCTGGGCCGCGTGTCTGATATTTAAGTGGCTATCAGACATTTGCTGTGTGCCCCACCCATACCAGTCCGCGTATGGTATGACTCACGTAGCGTGGGAGTTATTACAATGACGCTGGTGCAGTGGGTGCGATTACAATAACACCGCTCTGGCAAATGTAGTTTCAATCCGTCTTTATTTTTACTTGCGAGAAAATAAAAATTAATAGACTGGCAATCAATTCACCGGCGTTTTATCACATATAACATTGGGAGTATATGGAACGCCAAATCTACATAAACTCAAATATATATTGCTAGCAACAAATATTTGGAGCTAGCAATAAATATTTGGAGAGCTCTCGAAATCATTTGGAGAGCTCTCGAAATCAATTAATGATATCTCGAAATCATTTGGAGAGCTCTCGAAATCATTTGGAGCGAGCATTATATAACATTTGATTTGGAGAGCTCTCTAAATCATTTGGAGAGCTCTCGAAATCAATTAATGATATCTCGAAATCATTTAAAGAGCTCTCGAAATCATTTGTAGCGAGCATTATATAACTTTGATTTGAGAGCTCTCTAAATCATTTGGAGCTATCTCTAAATCATTTGGAGAGCTCTCAATCATTTGGAGCTATCTCTAAATCATTTGGAGAGCTCTCGAAATCAATTAATGATATCTCGAAATCATTTAGAGAGCTCTCGAAATCATTTGTAGCGAGACATTATATAACTTGATTTGGAGAGCTCTCTAAATCATTTGGAGCTATCTCTAAATGATTTGGAGAGCTCTCGAAATCATTTGGAGCTATCTCTAAAATCATTTTGGAGAGCTCTCGAAATCAATTAATGATATCTCGAAATCATTTAGAGAGCTCTCGAAATCATTTGTAGCGAGCATTATATAACTTGATTTGGAGAGCTCTCTAAATCATTTGGGAGCTATCTCTTAAAATTTGATTTGGAGAGCTCTCGAAATCATTTGGAGAGCTCTCAAAATCAATTAATGATATCTCGAAATCATTTAGAGAGCTCTCGAAATCATTTGTAGCGAGCATTATATAGCTTTGATTTGGAGAGCTCTCGAAATCAAGTTATATAATGCTCGCTACAAATGATTTCGAGAGCTCTCTAAATGATTTCGAGATCATTAATTGATTTCGAGAGCTCTCCAAATGATTTCGAGAGCTCTCCAAATGATTTAGAGATAGCTCCAAATGATTTAGAGAGCTCTCCAAATCAAATGTTATATTGCTCGCTCCAAATGATTTCGAGAGCTCTCCAAATGATTTCGAGATATCATTAATTGATTTCGAGATATCATTAATTGATTTCGAGAGCTCTCCAAATATTTATTGCTAGCTCCAAATATTTGTTGCTAGCAATATATATTTGAGTTTATGTAGATTTGGCGTTCCATAGGAGTAAACTGCACTATTTCGGAGATTCGGGTATAAATACTAAATAGAGGATCGTGCATAAGTAATGAGTTAATATGATATTTATTAGATTCGTTTACTAGACCAGTAGCCGATTTCATCAAAATTGAAAAGTATACTTTTCTAGCAAAGTATACTTTGAGGGAGTGATCATTTATTTTTCCTGAAATGCATTATTTCAAATAGAACTAACAAATGCATGTATTTCATGATTAAAAGTATGCAGAATTATTATACTGAATTTATTACATTATCACAGCCATAATGGCTGTGATAATGTAATAAATTCAGTATAATAAAAATTAATAAATTTATCCCAAAAATGAAAATTTCTCCCTCATAAAGTATACTTTGCTAGAAAAGTATGCTTTGCAATGTTGGTGAAATAGGCTACAGAATAGTTGAGTTCTGACGTGATACCCAGTTCAGTACTGGATTTGCAACACTTGTGCAACATATTAAAAGTTGCTAAAAATGTCAACACTTTTTTCTAAATGTGGGTACCAGTATATTTTAATTGCTTTTTTACTTACTCTCTTTATCAGATTTCAGTGAAATAAATCATCAACTTACGTACGATATTCACGTACACAATCCGTTATTGTGCCAACATCCGAGTGCGCGTTTCCCCCCCGTCGCCAAAGTATGTCATACACGCACCGAACAGGTTAACCTGAATAGCCACTTTCCTGATATGTTAAATATTTGAACTGAATGTATTACAATGTAATAGATTCAGTATAATAAACAATAATAAATGTATCCTTAAATTGAAAATTTCTCCCTCAAAGTATACTTTGCTGGATAAGTATACTTTGCAATGATGGTGAAATAGGCTACAGAGGTGGTGGGTTAAAACCTAGTCTTAGACGTCAAAAATACTTTCTGTCAGATGAGACTTAAAAAACCAAGGTCCCATCCTTAATTCTTTGCATGCTAGCGGTGAAAATATCCACCAAACGAATTAGGAGTATATGTTTTATTTCTCTCTGTAAATATGTCTTGAAATTTCATTAGAATTGTGTCCTCCGGACACAATTCTAATGAAATTCCAAGACATATTCATGACATTTATAAGGAGAAATAAAAGAGAATATAATTAATTGTCATCTGCTATGTTTGAACTATTTATAGCCCACACATTTCCCAGCATGCTTTGCAATTTTGGTGAAATCGGCTACTGGTGTGTTCTTATTGTTCTTACATTATCATTGTTAACATATATTTCCCTGCTGTTGACGCACCATTCATTACAGTGTACATATGTACGGGCGAACATGTAACCTCATATTACCGTATATTATCTATGGAAGTCATGCAAATAGTCTGTGTACATACAATTCGCATACCACAATACATGGATAGAAATAACTATAGACTGTCTTAGCTAACAATAACAATAAGAATGCTACTTATTACATTATTACATAATACAACAGTTACCACCACAATTTGAACTCGCTGAAACGATTCCAGTATGTCTTTACATCATTCACTTTCCTTGAGAGTAAACAAACTAGACAAATAACGGCACAGTCCATTCCAGTTCCTTAGGGTTGAAAGGGTTAAATGTGAATGTTACAAGAGTGTGTAGCAAAAGGCAGTTGTAAAGGCGAATGTTGCAAGGGTGTTATTGATTGATGTTTGCCTTTAACGACCGCACTGACTGATGTTTGCCTTTAACGACCGCACTGACTCGATAGACTCGATAGAACCAGTTCGTGAACTTAAGGCCGCAGAGGCAAATTGTGCAGGCAGATCACTGACGGCGGTCCCATTGGGTGATGTTATAGTGTACCAATTTGATGGACTGAATGGCAAACGGTATAAACCCTGACTGAACCATGCAGATGCATTGTCCAATCTGGGACTAGACTGGTTGCCAGATACATAATGAGATTATGTAATAATTACAAGTTAGGGCTGGTGATAGCGAATATACATGTTTTGAATAGTCATTTGAACCATACCATTCTTTGTTCATAAGGAATCGGGTCATGACCTCTGAGTAACTCTCTGCAGAAACCAGACCTCTTTAATGGGCGTTATGCCCCGGTCAAATAGCTTGGGGTCACACCATACCATGTTGCAATTCTGAATTGGTGACTGCAAGTTATTGTGAAATTTCATAGATCATGTAATAACTCTTTTGAGACGGTACATTGATGACTAGCATTTGAGCTACACTGAGTCAAAACATAATACTATAACATGTAGTTGTTTACAGTCATTTGCATATTACAGTTAGTTCCAAATATGATTCAGAAGGCACTCCGATGTCTAAATTGACTTTGATATTCATATTAAAAGCCAATTTAGACATAGTTCTAATGTCATGTTGTCATTGATATTTGCTGTGTGTATGTAGATGAATGGATGAAATGTGCATGTAAAATATCTAAGGTTTGCATTCAATTGGTAATTAATTATAGCAATTTGAACTGTGTTGAACAAACACAGTTCTCAGGAAAAGTCTGATTTTGAGCATTTGAGCCGAGTGGCCAGTTGTGCTTTCTATAACGTCCGCGTTGCTGAATATAAAGGGCATTATTTGTGTTGCCAGGGAGCTCTTGGGAATATTACATTATAGAATCAACATGTGTCTTTGTCTTTTCATCTTTCGATCAAATTGAGCCGTATTTCCAAATTCAAAAGTAACAGTTTAGAAACAGAATAGAATGAAATTAATGAAGTAACCACCACTCACTATAACAGTGACCTCGATTGCAGTGATACGGACACGAAGTCCGTCCTTTAGTTCTTGGTTTGTTGTTGCCTGATATGATCCATTTGTTTGCGCTTTTGGTAACGTGGCGTTGAAGTTGTATATTTGTTCTTATTATTCGATAGCACAGTGCTTTCAGCTGTGTACCATATGGTGGCCGCGCTATGTGCCTGTGGCTCGTGTCGTCATCCGACTGTCTCCATGGCTTGTTTTACAGACACGTGTGCATCATACTTACTCAAAGCTGCTCCTACTTGTTTGCTTTTTGTTTTGTTTTCGTGATTGTATGACCAAATAATTCCAGCACAAAACTATTTACACACAATTCCCTAACATTTGATTGGTCCGTAGCAAGTCTCTGTCCAGAATTTATATCCCAGTAAACTCCATGCCGAACTACTTTCCGTAACCGTGAGGCGCAGTTAAAATAATTCTTAAGAAAACGGAAAATAAACACATTTTCTTGATGAATTTATTTCAAATGCTGGAATTATAAGGAATGAATGGCTTTTTTGTGGAATTTATCGGGGATATAAACTTGGAAAAGTCGCGGGAATACTGGACGAGGCCTTCCGGCCTTCGTCCAGTATTCCCGCGACTTTTCCAAGTTTATACCCCGATAAATTCCACAAAAAGGCCATTCATTCCTATAATGTATTCTGCGCATGCTCGCGTGCATTTCACTTACCGTGTATTTACATGGATTATGGAACATTTTATTCATCGTTCTTTAGGCGTTGTGTGCATTTGTGAATTTAATAATCCACTGGTTTCGTCCATAATAGGCCAGCGAGAGTGTCTAACAAAAGCAGTTATAAAGGTTACAAGAGTGTGTAGCAAAAACAGATGAAAATACGAATGTTACAAGAGTGTGTAGCAAAAACAGATGTAAATACGAATGTTACAAGAGTGTGTAGCAAAAACACATACGAATGTTACAAGAGTGTGTAGCAAAAACAGATGTAAATACGAATGTTACAAGAGTGTGTAGCAAAAACAGATGTAAATACGAATGTTACAAGAGTGTGTAGCAAAAGCAGTTGTAAAGGCGAATGTCACAAAATATTGTAACAAAACAGATGTAAATACGAATGTTACAAGAGTGTGTAACAAAAGCAGTTGCAATGGCTAATGTTAAAGAGTGTGTTGTATCATTCGCCTTTCAACTGCGATTGAGTGTGCGTCTGTGATGCGGTACAGTGGGGTCAGCGTGTTAGTGCACACACGAAGAAACACGACAGGTTGGTTCAAACCTGTCGTGTTCGTTCGTGTGTGCACTTACACGCTGACCCCACTGTACATCCTGGCGTCAGATATGTGAGATGTCCAGGTTAACAACTTCCATCAAGTTCAACAACATGCCGAGTGTTACTACGTCGGTGAACTTGTTACCTTGGGCCATGAACTCGTATATATTATATTACACACTTCGTGCATGTATAAAACTAACGAGGTGTTACTAATGCATTCATTGTAATTTAATTATTCACACTGGTCCACACCTTGCGGAACAATGCATGGTAGCACATACGTCTTGCATACACGATACTAGCTGTATAGTGAAGACATGCGTACGAGTGCGTGACTTTGACTCGATAATTGAGGCTTATGGGGTTTGTGACAAGTGTAGCTCCTGATCAAATAACACTCCATAGTGTGGAAGTATGGTGGCTGCAGACATAGCGATACTGGCGATAAGAGGTTTATCAAATAAGAAATAAATAAATGAAAAACAGAAGTAGTTCAATGTCATTTGAAGGTAATTTGCTTCACAGTGGAACGTATTGCACATTGCTGACTGATAATAGCGTGCATGTATTGCGACTGTAGACGTAACGTAATCTACTTAGAAGCCAACAGCTTTAACCTTTAACAAAGACAAGCAACGAAACGAACTGCAAATGTTTACCACTGTCATATTTGAAGGTATTTTGTTTTACACTACATTTTGGCTGCATACCCAACAGTATTTGGTGGGTTCAGACGTAATAGTGTTGTAGCTATAACTCTGAACAAAAACGTTCACCTATGTATGACACACGTGCGGACATTACCATACCATAATTGTACTATTTTCTGCAACTTAAAAAGGAGACCCATATGTGCGTCCTATACGTCCATACACTGGTAATATGCATGCATATTCCAGACCTGGCGGTCATGATTTACGACCCTTTATATGATAACTGTTTTAAGTAGACAAACAGTGAGTCATTCCATCCGGCTTTGTACAGACACATGTAGCTAATAACTAACCTTCCGCGAATTCGAACAGCGTAGATGCAGATATAATCAGATATATAATATGGGCACACATCCGTGCAGTACCGCCTACATTGTTCGCCATTGACAGAATCCTTATTGGCCTATCGAACACGGCCTGGTGTTTGTGATCATGCTGTTACAGTGGAATCGGGATGTACAGTGGTCGCTTGTCCTGCTTTTGATGGCGAATCCACCATTCAGTATGTACGTGAAGTGTGTACACGGGAACGGGCGTTGTATAATAGTCCCCGTCCTGCCACTTCACATGTACGTCATATGGGCGTCAGAGATGTATTGGGGCCTAGATGGACTTCAATACCAGCAGCCTATTTCACCAACATTGCAAAGTATACTTATCTAGCAAAGTATACTTTGAGGGAGAAATTTTCAATTTAAGGATAAATTTATTAATTTTTAGCCAGGTTTTTTGAAAAGCCGGGCGGGCGGGCGGGCGGCGTCCACAATCAATGTTAAGTTTTCGTGTTTGAGTCCATTTCTTTGGTACTGTACCACCTAGGACCACCAAACATTTCACAGCTTTCTTATAATCATAGGGGTGCCCACCACAATATCACTATCCAACATGTTACTTATTTTTTAGCTTGACCCATTTTTTCAGCGCAGTCGACTTAGCCATTTTCAATGTTAAGTTTTCGCGTTTACAATGTTAAGTTTTTGTGTTTAAGTCCATTTCTTTGGTACTGTACCACCTAGGACCACCAAACTTTCACAGCTTCATAACCAAGGGGTGCCTACCACATACAACTATCCAACATGTGACCATTTTTTTTACCTTCACCTATTATTTCTACGTAATTGACTTAGCCATTTCCAACGTTAACTTTTTAACGTACGTGTGGTTAAATTGTTTGCTTAAAACTTTTTCGTTATACTATATCTCTGCAACTGCTTCGCCCCCATTACCTTGAAACTTCACATGGGTGTTTATCATCATCCATATTTTCATTCTAACCCCCAACCGTGCGGCCCCTGTGCCCAATGTCAAGGTCAAATTACTTTGATTTTTTTTGTTAAAGTTTTTGTCGCGCCCGCTTGCGGAAAGCGCGATATAGTCGGCACTTTGGCGTACGTACGTACGTACGTACGTCCGGTTAAAGTTTTTGGTTTAGTTTTTTGGTTAAGTTTTTTGGTTAAAGTTTTTGGTTAAGCTTTTTGGTTAAGTTTTTTGGTTAAAGTTTTTTCGTGTACTATATCTCTGCAACTGCTTCACCCATTACCTTGATACTTCACATGGGTGTTTATCATCATTGTCGCATCTGCTTGCGGAAAGCGCGATATCGTCGGCATTTTGGCATACGTCCGTCCGTCCGTCCGTCCGTACGTCCGTACGTCCGGTTAAAGTTTTTTCGTTAAAGTTTTTCCATCTACTATATCTATTTGTTTAGTGTCCATGCCTCGCCCCAAGGCGCGACATGCAGGCCACGGCCATTTAGTCTACAAAAAGTGGGTATAATTATGTTATCCAAGTGTCTATGCTTGGAAAAAACCTGGCCTTCGTGGCTTTGCCTCGTTTCTTGTTATTATACTGAATTTATTACATTATGATAATGTAATAAATTCAGTATAATAATTCTGCATACCTTTGATCATCAAATATGTGCATTTGTTAATTCTATATGAAGTAATGCATTTCGGGAAAAATAAATGATTACTCCCTCAAACTTTACGGTATACTTTGTTAAACAAGTATACTTTGCAATTTTGATGAAATCCGTTACAGAGGTTGTGAGTTTAATCCCCGCTATAAGGGTGACCAAATACTTTCATAGTATTGTCATCCCTCTGTTCCTTCGGATGAGACGTAAAACCCATTCACTTTCATATATATGTAGTCATATGTGATTCATAATGCATTGTACATATGAACTGGGGTGGGGCCATTTGACAGTTCACATATGATCCAAAAGAACACGGGACTGGGTAGGTAGCATGCAGTGTGTTTAACCCTTTTCCTGATAGAGACGACTTCTCACGCCTCTGCAGAAGATGTCTTTTGAAAACATTGTGGGAAAAGGAGAAATTGCTTGTAACAAGCAATTTCTCCTTTTCCCACAATGTTTTCTACTCTATCATAGAGTATCAGATAATTTAACCATCATTTGACCCAGCATTTGATTCTTTTATTCAGATGTTTTGGATTTGGATGAGTCGAAATATCGCAAAACATGGAAAGGGTTAATGGTTGGAAAGACGCTCTACGTATGTGCTACTTTGGGAATGCATATTTTACTTGAAATCTAGAAAATGGTGCCGATGTTATTTGTCGCCAGTCTAACTACTGATCACACTCCTGCTACCGGATAATGGCATGTACTGTTAGAAGCATGTTTCACTTGACTGATGCACAGTCTGGTCTGGGTCTGCACTGGTCGCCTTTGCCATATTCCAAATGTCTACAGTCACAACCACATGTGAACCGGACGCGATCTGGTCCCCCGTTTCTGTTCACAATCTTCCCTTCTGGGCCCGCCCCTGATCTATATACAAGAGCCCCCAGCTGTGTAATTTCTCGCTCGCTAAGTTGAGATTTCCGTTTCATTTGATAAGTGAAGTTATTGATAAGCATGCATGGCTGGCCATGAATCCCACTAGTACACTACACACACCCGTCATGACATCCAACCCTATCACCACCGGCTACACCATACACCCTGAATACCATACTACAGTACTCTGAACAGTGTATACACATCTACCGTTGTTTCCCGCTGAAATATACGTGCCCTATAGCTATGTATATTTCGCAGTCCAAACACCACATATGTCTAGGCTGGGGAGTGTGCGGGTTGTTCGCTTAGCACAACCGCGTTCGCTTTTATCGGCACTGTGTCTTTGTATAAAAAGGCAACTTGTATAAAATTGTATGAGAGGTAATTCAATATACATGCGAAAGTCTTTTGCTATGATCGCCAAACAACCAGCTCTTGTATTAAATGGGACACGGCTGACACAATACCTCCTGTGTTTGCGACCACTGTAACACCAGACCAGCCTGCGCATCGGACAGTTTAATCGATGCCTACACTATGTGCCATTCCGAAGATGCGTATGTTATCGTGAATATCACTGGGATTCACACCTGGGGCCAAGTGATCAGATGTTGAAGGTTGCATTCCAGTAAATCGAGTGTGGCCCTTGGTGTTCGAAAGTTTTACATTATAATGAAGAAATAGTAAGAAATTGTGCTTGCTTTGAGCTAACCCGTTGTGGATACTGGATAATTGGAAGTATTAAAAGTACATAAATACATATACATTTACTCCTGCAACAAAATAATTTACATTTTACTGTCTGTCACATATTCATACGTCACACGAACCTATCATTCGTTGATCCATTTTCGAGTTTTTACTTGTTTAATCAAGCATGCCTTCCGAGTCGTGGGAATTGCTTACACGATAGTTAACACCTTGTTTTGTCCTCATATTTGACTGTCCACAAGTTAATTCATTATGAAAATGCTAGTCTGACAGAAAGTATACCATTATATACATGATATATGTGTTTTAAATAAATCCAGGTGACACATGTTTCTTTTAAATTATATAGTGACCACCAATGTAACCTAGAAGGGTGCTTGGTACAATCAATCAATCAATTGATGAATCCATCATTCATTCATTCATTCATTCATTCATTCATCATTCAAGCAATCAATCAATCGATCAATAAATACATCGCCATTCAGTCAACAAACCAATATTAGCTAGCGAATGATAGAAAGCAACTCGTAAAGAGCAGGTAAGCAGGATACACTCGTGTCTAAATAGAGAATAGTAGGTTAGTGCCGTGAATGGGAAAAAATATCTGGCAAGGCTCAGGAAACGGGATGGGCGAGGCTCTGCCGAGCACATCCCGTTTCCGTGCCGCGCCAGATATTTTTTTCCATTCACGGCATTAACCTACTATTCTATTTATCCCGTCAACACATACAAATGGCTTTAAAATGCAAAGAAATAACCCCAGCAACCGCACATATTCATACGCAGTGAGTAGGTCGTATTGACAGGATATCAAGAATGTTTCACGGCACCGTGTTTCACGGAACATACGCACTGTGTTGACGGGATAAAATTGCCACCATGAGAGTGATTGTGACTGGAGAAATGGGGCTTATGGGATTTGTGGCCAGTGTAGCTCCAGATCAAATAGCACACTCCTCCAGCCTAATACAGATCGGCATTGCTTGTTAGAAGCATTCCGGGTGTTTCATTGATGGAATGGCGAACAGTGCAGGTTCTGATCAGACTTGCGGATGCACTGATCTGGATATACACTGGATATACACTGGTTGCAAAACCCATAAACTCCAGTCCCAGCCATAAATGTGTTTTCTCAACTATTGCCATATTAAACATTTGAGGACACCAGAGTGGACCACCTGTCGCTGTATGTGGCGTTGAGATTGCGATATGTGTCGCATGTGTAGTGCGTCATTATAATCCAATCTGTTACCACTTGCGCGTATTTCCGGACCGCTGGACCACAGGAATGTTTGATTTCCGACTACCATCGCCATGTTATGTGGTTTCGTGCTCCGCCCGCTGATGAAAAAGGGTCTTACGCCGTTTGCGAGCAACGTAGGTCCTGATCAGCCTGCGCATCCGCGCAGTCTGATCAGGGCCTGCGTTGTTCGCTATTCAGATGATATATTGGTTTCGTCTGTGTGCGACCTTGCACGGCCGTAGACACCACCACGGCAGCCACGGCACTATTTTGGCTCTAGAACGCAGGAAACACCCTTGTGATGGTCTAGGTTGAATTTTTGTCTTGGGGAAGGCCCCCAGAGACCCTGCTCAATAGTCCGCCGTGGCATTATTTTATTCACCTGCTTTGCCTAGAGCGAGCACCGGGCGATATATTCCCATCTTACAATACCCATGTCCCTTAAAATATAAACTCATCCCAATCACCTAAAATGCTAAAACGAGAGAGGTTTCAACTCTGAAAATGTCAGCTTGGATCGGAGAACTAGACAACACTGCCTTGCTGTTGAAGCGTAAGACTATAATCACTGAACATGCACTGAATTATCACTTACTCTCACACACATATATACAGGCTGATTCTACACAGTAACCCATATATGAGACGAACCATGCGATTTTGTACCTTCTGACAACTGCGTTATTTCATGAAATACATTTACAAAATTTAACAAATGTTCCATAAATGAAATCCAAAATTGACAAAAATTTCAGAGTACTCTGAAATTTGTGTCAACTTCTGAAATCATTTACGGACAATGTCCCATTTTCTGTAAATATATTTCATGAAATATCGCAGATGTCCGTAGGTGCAAAATCGCATGGCGCATCTCGTATGTATGAACTGTTGAACGTTCGTCAACCCGAGAGGCAATCAACCTTGAACCACAATCCATCGGTCGAACCTCAATACACGACACAGAACACGAGAGATCGACGTCCTCATGCAAACCGAGTACATTGGAACCTCTCTAAACCGGACACCCTGGGAGGTCCCAGGGTGTCCGGTTTAGAGAGGTTTAGAGAGGTTCCACTGTAAAACAGACAGATGACTACCTCAAGACATGCGTGGATGTTTTGCGATAATGAACAAACAGTATTATCGGAGGTAAATGTCAATGAAGCAAATCAAAAATCAGTACAACTAACCTGTCTGTGTGTCCGGTTTCGAGAGGTTCCACTGACTGCCGTGGAACCTCTCTAAACCGGACACCAAGAAAACATCTGCTCTTATTTTTGATGGGTTTCTTGGTCATTTATCGCGGATGAATATGTCTGTACTGGATCGCATAGCACACAACTATGGCTGAGAATGATCAAATGCCTGATTTACAGTGAAACCTCTCTAAACCGGACACCCTGGGGACCTCCCAGGGTGTCCGGTTTAGAGAGGTTTCACTGTATACACTGTCGGCTAGACGTCCTACTACTACTGGGTCAGTTTGTTTATAGTGGCCACCAGTCCGAAGACTATATGGGACGTTGACTCTGATCCAACTGGTCACATGTAGTTGGATACTGTGTATATGCACACGTTACTATTGCATGTTTTAAATATTTCACACTTCACCGTCTCGAGTATTTGCTCTTACCCAACATATGCTTGTGACTAGAGAAATTGGGCGTCTGGAATTTGCGGCTCATTAATATTTTGCTCTATGTTGTGTGGATATTCCAATACGCGAAAAAGCGGCAACTCTGGTGAGAAATACTCGATGCGAGGTGGTCAATGCTTCCTTGTTTCTGGTCTGTCGCTCTCTACCGTGACCGCTGGATCATCAACAGCTTATGTATCTGAGCTACGAAACTACAGCTTTAATCCTTGTTAATATTATATGTATACCGTCCTTTGTGTACCGTCCACGACCTACCATCAGCCTACATGACGTGCTTTATGTCCGGGTGATACAGTGGAACCTCTCTAAACCGGACACCTTGGAGACCCCATTGTCCTTAATCTAGATGGGTTTCAATGTAATTTATTTCATTTTCCTGTTTGTTCATGACTGAAAATGACCTACAATGGTCGTCGAATGCTTAATTACAGTGGAACCTCTCTAAACCCGACATCCTGGGGACCTCCCAGGGTGTCCGAATTACAGAGGTTCCACTGTAGTACCATTTGAATAGCTGCTTAGGATTCTTTTCTTTTCAGTTTGGATATGTTTTTATTCTCCACGTAATAGGTCTCTGGTGGGTTGGGGAGGCATCCCCCACAAACCGTACAGTTGTGTACATGTATATGAATTAGCTTAGGATTATTGACGAAGTATGCCATACAGCCCCATATGACCTTGCTGTTGAAGGGACGTAAAACCCAAATCAATCAATCAATCAATCCTGCTCTATGTCTTCAGATCCAAGGTAAATATGACATGGACGTGGCGGAGGAGGTGATGGCTTGGGTACACCGGACCCTGCAGGGGCCAATGGGGGCCGAGGCACCCTCTGCCAGCGGCGACCAGGATAGCGTGTACGACTCCCTCGGTGACGGATTCGCCCTTCTACAGTAAGTACGCAATCCATCAATGTGACTGTGATGAATACGCCCGTTTACAGTAAGTACAGCAACCATTCAATCAATCAATCACCACTATACCTGATGGATACGCCCTTCTTCAGTTAGTATATCGGAACCAATCAACCAATCAACCAATCAATCAATCAATCGCCATTCAGTCAACAAACCACTATTATCTAGCGTAAAAAAAGTAACTATCGTAAAGAGCGAGTAAGCATGGTATACTCGTGTTGCCACCATACATGTGTTTTCCCAACCAAGATTGCTGTGACTGGAGAAATGGGGCTTATAGGAGTTATGACCAGTGTAGCCCTTTATTAAATAGCACACTCATGTAACATGATAATGACCCATATTGCTTGTTAGAAGCATGCTGTGTTTCATTGATGGAATGGCTAACACAGCAAATCCTGATCAGACTGTGTGGATGCATGCTTTTCTTGAGTACGAAAATAAAATATAAAACAACAGCAGACGATGATTTTCATTTCCAGCATACTAACTGCTACATAACAAAGCCTGTTTCCACTGCAGCCTTATAAAGACATTAGGTGGTACCCTACCGGCCGGTACGAAGATGCAGCGACAGAAGATGGCGTTCAAGAAGATGGAGAGTATTGGCTGCTTCCTGACCGCCATTGACGATTACGGCGTTCCTAAGACGGAGTCCTTCCAGACGGTAGACCTGTACGAGAGGTCCAATCTGTGGCAAGTGATCACGTGTCTCCAGTCACTAGGCAGAAAGGTACGCCCTTGTTCATGTTGTTGCCGTAAGACGTCCCGGAAGACATGGGTTGTAATGAATAGGATTAATTTGTATTTCCTAGTGGTCCCATATAATCGCCCGTGTCGTGAAAGAGTTAAGGCCAAACAAAAATAGTGTTCGTTTCCTATGACGCGCAACAAAAAATTATAGGTAGGGAGGTAGGAAAAACATCAGATCCACGCCCAAATTAGAGTAGTACTTGGCATGACTAACAGGGGTCAGGTAGCCGGAAACAAACATATTTTAGGCCTAACAAATGCAACCTGCTGACTTAATGTTGTCGTCTGCTGTCTATACTTTTCATCTTTATTTATATTTCTGTGGTGTGCGATACTTTGGCAAAGTGACCATAATGCATACATGATCGTATTTCGGTGTGTCATATATCATCAATATATGTCTGTCATGAAGATTTTAAAGTAAATCTACTGTAATATTAACACCACACATTACGTCATTTGGTTAGGAAGCCTGTGACCATACCCTGATTCATAGTTCGCCCTACTTTCTCAACCAATCGCTGGAATGTATAGCATTCCATTTGTTTCACATATTACCAGATTTAATGAGTAACTGTTCAACAGGAAATGGAAAATCAATAATCGGATGGAAGACTGCATTGTAAACTTGGCGAAACTATAAATATGTTATATTCATGTTATTCTTCACTTGCGTGGCTGTGACTGTGGGAATGGGGCTTATGGGATGTGTGCACGATCTGCACTGTTCGCCATTCCATCAATGAAACACCCTTCATGTTTTTAACAAAGAATATATATCATTATCAGGCTACGAGAGTGTGCTATTTGATCAGGAGCTACACTGCTCACAAATGCTATAAGCTCCATGTTTGCAGTCACAGCCACATGTATTTTATGATCTCATGTATTGTTGCAGGCACAGAAAAAGGGGTTCGAGGGGATAGGACCAAAAGAGGCGGATGAAAATAGACGCAGTTTCACAGCGGAACAGATGAAGGCTGGACAGAACGTTATTGGATTACAAATGGGATCAAACAAGGGGGCCACACAGGCCGGACAGAGCTTCGGCAAGTCGAGGATGATCGTCGACTAAGTAGATACATTATAAATTATAACATAGACAGTGGACCACTGACTTACTGCAGTCATGTATAGCCGATACATTCTTACCGATTGTCTTCATGCTGCGGACTATTCTGGTTTTGGAACCTATGGACACAGCAAGCACAGAAGATCCATCTAGGAACAGGACAGGCGGACACTACTCTCCAGTAGTTCTGTGTTGCTTCATATAACCAATACATGTAGTCAGGGGCCCGTTTCACTAAACTTAGTAAGACTAAAATGTTCGTAAGTGCAAATTTAGGATCGTCTGGAAATTTTAATTATTGGATTTACATTTATTGAGCATAGGCTGCATATGCAGCCTATGCTCAATAAATGTAAATCCAATAATTGTTTACAAGAAAACGTTGTTAATGTGAAATGTACAGACTATCATAATTTTGCACTTACGAACATTTTAGTCGTACAAAATTTAGTGAAACGGCCCCCAAGTTTATATGTATCATCCTCTCTTGTGTGCCGTGCATGGTGCTTTGCTGCAGTTGTCACTGGTCAGCGTGTCTGTCCATCAGCTGTATGGAGACGAGCTATGTGATTTTGTAATTAAGAAGATGTGCCATTAAATATTACAAAAGTTACGATATTTACCATAAATGGCGTTGAATGTGAACGAACTGTTCAGAGCAAATGAACATTCGTCACCTTTCACAGTTTCTGTAGATTTCTTTTATGAAATATTGCACATCTTCTTAGGTACAAAATCACACGACTTGTCTCAATTGTATTATCTGATCAAGGTGAAATGTCTATATTATGCACGGTGTTTTCAACCAAGACGATCGTGTACTACATATGACATATACTAGTTTTTACATTGGCAATCTCTATTCTGCCGACTCTGGCTGTGTTATGCTATCAGTGTGCCTTAAATGTTCACCAGCAATAAAGTATGTACCCGCTTTCCTGCAACTGGACAGTTACTGTTTGTTGCACATCGCAGAAGACTCCTTATTATAGTGCAGCCTTATAAATTATCATAAATCCTGATTACATTGGCTGTTGACTAAATTTAAATGTTCACAATTCCAATCATGCGGGTACATAATCTGTAGATATTCAAAACAATTAAGAGATAATATTTATTTCATCCACGTAGTGCTATTTGATCTTGTCGGGTTGTCTTTCTACACATACATCAGTTGTACACCATTGAATAAACATCATACCATAGTATAATATTAGATTGTATGCTAGAGTTCAACTAAGAGAGAGCAATTGTTATACATTCTGTCACATATTTATGTATTTTGTTGGGCTGTGTTTCTACACTTACAGTTGTACATCTAATGGATCAACATCATGGCATAGTACACAAATGTTACCACATTCGCCACACTGTTGATTGTAAGGAAGAATTCAGCCAACAAGAGAACAAATTAAACTTCTATCACACATTTATGCATTAAATCAACTGCGTGTGTGGCTCGTAGAATAAGCTATTCGATGAGTGATAATAAAATGGCTTTAAGTTGATCTCTCTCCGAACATGTGTACCGTCACACTCATATGCAGTTGATTGGGAATTATTATCCATTTCATTGATTGTAGCTAGGGCATCCTGTGTTTTTTAACATAGTTTCTTTTGTGTGTTCTATAAGATTGCAATACGTTATTACACCAGAGCAAAGCATAATACTAGCATCACATTTTGATAGAAATATATTCACATACTTATAAACATTTCGGAGTATTTGGGTCTATTATTCTACAGCAGGTCTCTGCTCTGTCAATCCTGTCGTACCAGTTTCAAAATCTAACTAATTCACATGTGGTCCTTTTAAAACCATTGTACTTGGACTAGGTTTGTGTATTTCGGACAGAATGTATAGATGCGTCCATGTATTCTTAACAGTGTCCGACCGTCACTCATATGCACACTATGCCTTGCCATATACGATTGACGTTGATGTGGACCAAAATTGTCTAGGGACCATCCAGAATAACATTTTCACATACATAAATAATCCTTATAGCATTTGCAACCAGCATATACCCAGATCAGCATACACATATATTTAATCCAATATGACATCCATATCATTACCAGGAGCACATAAATGTGTGGCAATGAAGTTAGCAAACATATGTGTTTCCTGATACGATTTGATTGTTACAAATGCTATATGGTTTATTTTGACATGTCTGCCTTATACATTTGTTAAAATTTATTTGTTAACCTGTAACGCATGGTTACTGTGCATATTACGTAGCTTTTATAAAAATAAAAATATACATCTGACCTTGGCTTCTTGATTTCTTAAAATGGTGTTGCCTATTTTTAATTTTTAATTTTATCACCACTACCTCGGTGGGTGATTGGTCGGGTGAACGTGACGGTGTAAATTAACGTTAGGGTTTCATCCTTATAGGAATCATGATTTGCCTGGTTTGGCCCTCAGGTACGTTTTTAGCTCACCTGAGCGAAGCTCATGTGAGCGATGTCGTCCGTCGTCCGTCGTCGTCCGTCGTCGTCCGTCGTCCGTCCATGAACATTTTCAAACGTCTTCTCGGTAACCATTGGGCCTATAGTCACCAAACTTCGGATGGGGATTACAAAATTGTTAAAATGACGTCATTACGTAATCCAAGATGGCCGCCGTCTAAAAATAGCACAAATTCTTCAAAAATCTGTTTCTCAAGAACCGCCAACCGGATTTCAACAAAACTTGGTAGGAATGATCGATGTACAAAAATGGGCGTGGCCCGTGGGGTGAAATTTTATTTTTGACCGAATATGGTCATGTCATATATCAAATCGAAGGTATCAACAAGGTGATCACTCTGGTGCATGTTTTGTCGAAATCGGACCGTTATGTCATCCAAGATGGCCGCCGAAATGTCAAAAGGTTCTTTTATTAGAGATTTCAAAATTCTTCACATGAACCGCTTCGCTTGGCCCATGGTAGCCAAACTTAAAAGTTATGGTCCATGGGTGAAGCCTTTTCAGATTTGTTAAAATGGAGGTCATCGCTAATCCAAGATGGTCGCCGTCTAAAAATAGCATAAATTCTTAAAAAATCTCACGAACCGTTTGCCGGATTTCGACGAAACTTGGTAGGAATGATCGATGTACAATGCTCTTTTAAAGTTGTTAAAATAGTGACCCCGTGGTCAAAAATGGGCATGGCCCGTGGGGTCAAATTGGGGTCAAATTTTATTTTTGTCCGAATATGGTCCTGTTATATATCAAGTCGAAGGTATCAAAGAGGCGATCGCTCTGGTACATTTTTTGTCGAAATTGGATGGTCATGTCATCCAAGATGGCCGCCGAAAGGTCGTTCTTTTATTAGAGATTTAAAAAGTCTTCCTCACACGAACCGCTTGACCCATGGTGGCCAAACTTCACAGTTATGGTACATGGGTGAAGCCTTTTCAGATTTGTTAAAACGGAGGTGGTCGCTAATCCAAGATGGCCGCCGTCTAAAAATAGCACAAATTCTTAAAAAATCTTCTCGTAGACCGCCAGCCGGATTTCGACGAAACTTGGTAGGAATTATCGATGTAGAATGCTCTTTCAAAGGTGTTAAAATGGTGACCCCGAGGTAAAAAATGGGCGTGGCCCATGGGGTCATATTTTATTTTTGACAGAATATGCTCAGGTCATATATCAAATTGAAGGTATCGATGAGGCGATTGCTCTGGTGCAATATTTGTCGGAATCGGATGATTATGTCATCCATGATGGCCTCCAAAAGGTCCATTTATTCGAGATTTTGAACGTCTTTTTCTCAGGAACCACATGGCCGATGCTGGCCAAACTTCATAGTAAGTTAAGATCCTTGGGTGAAGCATTTTCAGATTTGGTAAAATGAGTCATCGCTTAATTCAAGATGACCGCCATCTAAAAATGGCACACTTTTTTTAAAACACATATGAACTCGATGTCACATTCTCCTCTGGTGTTCATGGAGTCAGGTGAGCGAATTAGGGCCATCACGGCCCTCTTGTTTATCTTTGGCTCGTTTGTTACCTGGGAGTTGAATTGGGTTATTGCCCATTATAAATGTAGTAAGATTATTACTGATCCTACTGCTTTTGGGAGGGGGGCCCAAGTGATTCTGGTGTGGCGAGGACCTGGCATCAGATCAGGATTGTTCTGATTTCAGGGCTGAATATATATATATTGTAAATATTCAGTTCTGATTTTGGAATTTTTCCCCCATTTGTACATGTACTTGAACATGTACATGTGCTTGTACAGGTAATATATGGGATTTAGTACTAAACCCATTGACTCGGCCTTAAATGACCTTAGCTATTGATAGGCCGTTAAACCCCAACAAACAAACAAACAAGCACCTCTACGTAAGTAGTAAGTTGTAGTTGTAGGATAGTTAGTCAGTTATCTCATCTTGTGTTCCACCAGATGGCGCAACCGGTCGCGGTCCAAGACTCCTGCATTTATTCCAATACACAAACGTGTTGACCGCATTTCGATTATCTGATTAAAACAAGGCATATACGTACGGATCGCTGAATTTAACGCAGCTAAAAGATGAACTGAGAAAAAGGAATGCCCGACTATCGGGTCGTAAAGAATATATTTCCGTAGGCCTAAGTTTGAATGTCACAAAATCATGTCAAATGATGATAAAAACTAACAGATAATATTTGATAGCCCGGTAAAAAGCGTAACATTGAGTCTGCTACCAGTGCACCCCCAAATAAGTCTGAACAACGTTGCAGTCGGATTAGGCATGTATTGTTCACCAACGATGCATGATGCCTGTAACAGACATTTCATATCAATATCAATGAGTGTACAGTGGTGTAGCCAGGTTATGTTGTAGTCACTTTCCTAAGAAAAAAACATAATGCGCTCACCCCCCCCCCCCCCCCCCCCCACACACACACACATATTAAATGGGGCGACATAATCATCGGTCATACATGTAACTGTCATTTTTTCATCCGATAAATGACAAAGTTATGAACGATTATGTCCCCCAAATAAAAAAAAGTGGGTAGCCTGGGCGCATTTTCGGCAGCACAGAAATAATAGGGTTCTCGATTCAATTTGGAATAATAAAAGTTATTCGCAAAAAAATGTGTTTTCAGTTAGAATTTTAGCTGTTTTTTTCCCGATTATATCATTTAATAACCTTTGGACCGATTCTCAAAAAATAAACGGCAAACGATCCGTCTCGTTGTGTATATGCTTTTACATATAGGGATCTCGATTCAATTTGGAATAATAAAAATGTTATTCGCAAAAACCTATTTTCACTCGACATGTTTGGCCGAAATTTTCGATTTTTTATAAAATTATCCCACTGTTCGGAAACGTGTTTTAAAATACTAATAATGCATGGGTGGTTTTTTGCGCTCTAAGTCCTTCATATATGACCCTAGGTGAGTGTAAATAGCATATTCGAAGAGGAGTTTGAACATAAATGTGTCATACTAATTTTATTAAAATCGGATAAAAAAATAGTTTCGACCCGAATATTTAGCCGATTTTCTCGATTTCATCATTAAATAGGACAGATTCTCAAAATGAAAACGGCAGCTTATAATTCTTGTTCGTTAAACTAATTGATATATATTACCGTAAGTTTAGTAAGTTTAATTTAGACGCTAATATTCCCACTTGTATGATTATGAACTAAGGTGAACACGTTGTTTACACGAAAAGAACACAACAGCTGGGACCGTGACGAGTGGCGCCACCTATACAGGAACGATAATTGACTACTATCCCCAATGGGTTAATAAGAATATAAAGCTGTGCCCCGTCCATCGCATGTTATATTGATCTACTAATTACATATGGTTCACAACGAAATTAAAGTGGACATGGTGGTTTACTACATGTCTATACATAGTGTACTGTGGGTGGTGGTCTGGCGAATGAGACTCCGTAAATTAACGGTATGGGTCCCTCCTTATAGGAATCACGATTTGCCTGGTTTGGCTCTCAGGTACGTTTTTATCTTTGGCTCTTAGTTACCTGGGAGTTGAATTGGGTTATTGCCCGTTATAAAAGAATTATTATTATTACTGATCCTACTGCTTTTGGGAGGGGCCAAGTGATTCTGGTGTGGCGAGGACCTGGCATCAGATCCGGATTGTTCTGATTTCAGGGCTGAATATATAGTTTTGTTATTGTAAATATTCAGTTCTGATTTTTTGGGTTTCCCCCCATTTGTATATGTACTTGAACATGTACATGCACTTGGACAGGTAATATATGGGGTTTACATGTAGTACTAAACCCATTGACCCTGCCTTAAATGACCTTTGCTGTTGATAGGCCGTTAAACCCCAACAAACACATAAAACATTGTGTACTGGGAGTGAACTTTCTGTAAAAAATCGTCCGTGCAGACAGGTTTGCTTAGAACGGACACATCAAGAACTACTACTGTCTGTTTCACGAAAGCTGCCCAAATTTTACGGCTATATAAACAATTCAAAAACAAGATTTATTTTGATAATATTAAATTAAAGGAAAAATTAAGAATGAGCCTTCTTTTTATTTCATGAAATTTGGTCAAATATTGATTTTATTGTGAAAAAACAATTTCCCCATGTTAAATCCCCATAGACATCTTCACGGAGTGAAGATGTCTTTGGGGATTTAACATGGGGAATATTTTTTTAATTTTATAAATACTGGACCGATTTTTAAAATTTAACTTTTGTTTTCTTAGTTAGATCATATCCAAGCTATCTAGCTAGGTTTCGGAGTCAATTTCCAAAATATTTCGTTTTTTGACTAATCCCACACTCCTTTACCTCTTTTTTCCCCATGTTAAATTCCCATAGAGAAATCAATTTTTCGTAATAAAACCAATATTTGACCGAATTTCACGAAATAAAAAGAAGGCTCATTCTTAAATTTTGCTTTAATTTAATATTATCGAAAACAATATGGTTTTTGAATTGTTTATATGGCCGTAAAATTTGGGCAGCTTTCGTGAAACAGACTATAGTCTTGCTGTAAATGAGGTGCTGCAAGGCCAAAGAATCAGTTGCCCCAATCACTCACGACTGGTCACATGGTCCGGTGTATATGGGGGCAGTAACTAGTTACTGATCGCAACTAGCTGCGACTGATCGCAACTAGCTCCGGTCATTGGCGTTCCACATGTGAATAACGCGTGACAGGGATTGGTTAAATATTTCCTAATTATGTGTTAGAAAGTCAGAAATAAAATTGCCATGAAAGCATGAATTAAACATTAGTATAGGTCTTTAGAGGTTTTTCTTTTATACGTTTCGCCCTGTCTGTCCGTTTGTCTGTATGTCCGTCCGTTTATTTGTTGAAGATTTTGTAATAGTTTCTCAAATCACCCTTAGACCGCTACACACAACAATTGTCATCTACTGTTGCTTTTATATCTTGCCTTATTTCTCAATAAAACCATGTTGTAAATTATTTTAAAGTGCTGTCAAACCATGTTTTTTATGATAACAATGGAAAATAAAAAATAAACAGCAGCCGACAAAACATTAAGATAGCGGTGTAAGAGTTAAACGGTATAAACAAGGCGATCGCCGGCGAGTGTCTCACCAACAAAAAGGTGGGCCAATATCACGCAAATGCCACAGGGTGGTTAGCAATCACTGTAAGGAAACTATTCATCTTGTTTGGTTATGATCCGACCACCATGTGCATGATCACGTGGTTACAACAACAACAATTACTGAAATTTCCAGAAGCGAGCGCCTCCGATTCAAGGTACGTATTCTTTTACATTGTCCTTATTATGTAACGGATTTTGATGAAATGTAGGTTAGTGCCGTGAATGGGAAAAAATATCCGGCAAGGCTCAAGAATTTCTTTATTTCTCATCAGAAGTATATGTTGTGACCACTCATTTGAACCGTCTCGCCGAGACGGTTCAAATGAGTGGTCACAACATATACTTTGGTTCAGAAATAAGGAAAATAGATAGAGAATACTAGGTTAGTGCCGTGAATGGGAAACAATATCTGGCAAGGCTCAGGAAATGGGATGGGCGAGGCTCTGTATAGGTACGTATTCTTTTACATTGTCCTTATTATGTAACTAACGGATTTTGATGAAATATGGCGCATCAAACGAGTCTTATTAAGCTGCATTTGGTGGTCTCCGTACTTTGCCCCAAATTTCTGTCGTTTTTGCGAAGAATCGATTTCTATGTTTACTGTAATACTGACATGGAAATTGATTCTTCGCAAAAACGACTTAAGTATGTGCCGAAGTCCCGAGACCACCAAATCATGAAGAGGCGTTTGCTGCGCCATATTTGATCAAAATCCGTTGCATATTAAGGAAACTATCAAATAATACTTACTTTGGAGTGTGCGCGCTTTCAACACTTTCAATCATTGTTGTTGTTGTTGTAACCACGTGACCATGCACCTTGTATCAGGAGGCATTATTATATACATGGAGAAATTGTTTTGACATACATCCAAACTTGTTAACGACGACGACGGCCCATACGCCGGAATTGTGACAGCTATGACTCATTTTCCACAAAAAGCAACGAAACAAACGACTACACCTAGGAATTTATTATATACACGAGATTGTACTATTTAAACGGATAGCTACATTTTTATGTTGGTTTCCCCGCTAATCGCACTGAATTCGAGAACATCCATACACTTGAAACAAATATATGTGAGCCACTGGCTGGGAAAAATATAAGATATTTGCAACCAGCATAGACCCAGATCAGCCTGCGCGTTGGCGCAGGCTGATCTGGGTCTATGCGGTTGGCGATTCAATCAGTAGAGTAGGTGTTGTCAGTGACACTAGTAGACCATACACACATTGCACGACTGTGTTAGAAGACAAGGAGCAAGAAGCGGTTGCAAATCTCGTGACATACCTTTTCCCAACCGGCCGCCCATAATATTGCGACACGCCACATGATTTAGTCCTTAGGAACATGTGCAATTTTTCATGAAATATATTTACAGAAACTGTGATATTTTCTGTATTTGACGTCGAACGGTTACGAGAATTTCATAGCAAATACGAGATCGAGTTTCGCTTTTTCTATGAAGATCTCGCCAACCTTCGTCATCTTTTACGGAAAGTATCGTAAATATTTTTCATGAGATATCGTTCTTATGTACAAATTAACATGGCGTGTCTCATATATGGTATATTATAGTGGTACCAGTCAAGTAACAGATTTTCAGACTCACTATCAGAATCGGCTGAACAGTCCGGGGAAGGATCGGTTCATCCTTAACCCTTACACCGCTATATTAGTTTTTGTCGTCTGCTGTTTATTTTCTATTTTCAATTGTTATCACCAAAAACATGCTTTGACAGCACTTTAGAAGCATTTCCTATATGCTTTGACACCACTTGATGTCAAATCATGTTTTTATTGAGAAATAAGGCTAGATATAAAGCAACAGCAGACGACAATTGTTGTGTGTAGCGGTCTAAGGGTTAATATATACATACTCTCCCACTGTCCCGTTTACCTGGGTTTAGACTGGGCACACATTACATAAGTCGCATGTTGTTAGACGGTGTCACATAGTTACCGTCAGTGTCTACATTCCTAATACTGGCCAGATAATTTATACAGGGGCAATCATTCTAATATGCTATTGCATTCTACCTGAGGTATACAAGGTAAGATTAGAAAACATGTTATTGAAACTCGCGTACCGCACCTACTCACCAATTGAGTGATGACAGGTTGAAGTAACGGACCAATCTTCTATACATGCACACACAATATACATAGAGTACACTACAGAATGTGTGGCATATGAATTTCATATGTTTTTCATATGAATTTCATATGAAAATTTCATATGCAAATGATATAAAGTGAGCCGATATGCAATTCATATGCAAAATTTGCATATGCATAAGTTTTACATATGAACATAATATGATTTTTTTTCATATGAATTGCATATGTAGCATATTTTGCTGTGTATTGATAAGTGAAAAACGGTAAGTTAATGGATGTTTTTTTACTCGCTGTTATAACAGGGATTAAACAAAGGCATTTATTTAAGAAATAGGTATTATACAACAGGGCTCCAGATAAGGAATTAGTAATTGAGTATTGTCACTCCATCATTTCTGAAGCAATGGGTAGTTCAAAATTTTAATTGTATAAAATAGAATCACACTACTGTTTACACATCAGCAGACCGCATTTATTGAATAGTTTGCTTCTAAATGAAAACACATCTTGGTATGTCATTAGAATTGTCTCCTTGGACACAATTCTAATGAAATACCAAGATGTGTTTTCATGGAAAAATAAGAAAATATGCTATATTTGTGGTCTGTTTATTGTTTTCTGTAGAATGATAAAGATACCAGAAATTTTTCATTGCTTTTTGATACTCTGATTTCAATTCGGTTTTTGGCAATTTTAATTGGGTATTTACGCAAATACGCACCTTATCTGGAGCTCTGATACAAGCATGTTTGGTTTCTCCACTATCCTCCACTACTAATGTGTATATATGACATGTGCTTATGCAAATGAAATAAAATACTGTTTAAGCTAAAAGGCATGTATTAACTTATTGAATGCATTTATAGACCTTGGTCCGTTACATCAACATATGGGGGCCGTTTCACTAAACTTCGTACGGACTAAAATGTTCGTAAGTGCAAAATTATGATATTCTGTAAATGATATTATTATGATATTCTCAAAATTATGATATTCTGTAAATTAACATTAACAATGTTTTCTTGTAAACAATTGTTGGATTTACATTTATTGAGCATAGGCTGCATATGCAGCCTATGCTGAATAAATGTAAATCCATCAATTGAAATGTCTAGACGATCTTAAATTTGCAGTTACGAACTAAAATGTTCGTAAGTGCAAATTTAGGATGCTGGAAATTTTCAATTGATGGATTTACAAATAAATGTATCCATCAAATTTGAAATTTCCAGACGATCCTAAATTTGCACTTACCAACATTTTTAGTTCGTAACTGCAAATTTAGGATCGTCTGGAAATTTTAATTGATGGATTTACAAATAAATAAAATGTTCGTAAGTGCACGAAGTTTAGTGAAACGGGCCCATGATTTGTATATCACAATGTGACGATGTACTGAACATGCTAAACGTGTCCTGTTATGTGATACATCTGTCAAGCTATTTGCATAAATGTCTGAACACACACATTTACTTAAGGCACATTTTGTAAAATGCTCCTTACAATGTATGCGACCAGCATAGCCCTTATATAGAAATATTTGAATAGATATACTTAAGCTTTATACATGTACAATATGCCTATCTACAATACTGAATATGTAAGCTGCCTACTCTGGTTAACTTTCCACCAACGACAGTAGCCGATTTCACCAAAATTGCCAAGTATACATATCTAGCTGAGTACACGTTGAGTGACGAATTATTTATGTTTCCCCGAAATGCAAAAATTCATATAGAAATAACGACTGCATATATTTGATGATTAAAAGTATGCAGAATTATTATACTGAATTTATTACATTATCACAGCTGTGCTAATGTAATAAATTCAGTATAATAATTTGGTTGGAAAATATTTTATTTCATTAAATAACAAGAAACGAGGCAAAGCCACGAAGGCCAGGTTTTTTCCAAGCATAGACACTTGGATAACATAATTATACCCACTTTTTGTAGACTATATGGCCGTGGCCTGCATGTCGCGCTTTGGGGCGAGGCATGGACACTAAAAAAATAGATATAGTAGATGGAAAAACTTTTAACGAAAACAAAACTTTCACCGGACACACGGACGTACGGACGGACGGACGGACGGACATATGCCAAAATGCCGACGATATCGCGCTTTCCATGTGAAGTATCAAGATAATGGATGAAGCAGTTGCAGAGATATAGTACACAAAAAACTTTAACAAAAAATTCAAAGTAATTTGACCTTGACATTGGGCACAGGGGCCGCACGGTTGGGGGTTAGAATGAAAATATGGATGGTGATAAACACCCATGTGAAGTTTGAAGGTATTGGGCGAAGCAGTTGCAGAGATATATAGTATAACGAAAAACTTTTAACCACAAAACTTTAACCAGACGTACGTTAAAAAGTTAACGTTGAAAATGGCTAAGTCAATTACGTAGAAATAATAGGTGAAGGTAAAAAAAATGGTCACATGTTGGATAGTTTTATGTGGTAGGCACCCCTTGGTTATGAAGCTGTGAAAGTTTGGTGGTCCTAGGTGGTACAGTACCAAAGAAATGGACTTAAACACGAAAACTTAACATTGTAAACGTGAAAACTTAACATTCAAAATGGCTAAGTCGACTGCGCGGAAAAAATGGGTGAAGTTAAAAAAAAACTAACATGTTGGATAGTAATATGTGGTGGGCACCCCTTGATTATGAAGCTGTGAAAGTTTGGTGGTTCTAGGTGGTACAGTAACAAAGAAATGGACTCAAACACGAAAACTTAACATTGTAAACGCGAAAAGTTAACATTGAAAATGGCTAAGTCGACTGCGCGCGGAAAAAATGGGTCAAGTTAAAAAAAAAGTAACATGTTGGATAGTAATATGTGGTGGGCACCCCTTGATTATGAAGCTGTGAAAGTTTGGTGGTCCAAGGTGGTACAGTAACAAAGAAATGGACTCAAACACGAAAACTTAACATTGTAAACGCGAAAACTTAACATTGAAAATGGCTAAGTCGACTGCGCGGAAAAAATGGGTCAAGTTAAAAATAAAGTAACATGTTGGTTAGTAATATGTGGTGGGCACCCCTTGATTATGAAGCTGTGAAAGTTTGGTGGTCCTAGGTGGTACAGTAACAAAGAAATGGACTCAAACACGAAAAATTAACATTGATTGTGGACGCCGTCCGCCCGCCGCCCGCCCGGCTTTCAGCAATCCAATAGCCTGGATATTTTTTCTCTAAAAACCTGGCTAAAAATTAATAAATTTATCCTTAAATTGAAAAGTTCTCCCTCAAAGTGTACTTTAATAGCAAGATAAGTACATGTATACTTTGCAATTTTGGTGAAATCGGCTACTGGTGTAGCTATTTACAGATCCGGTTCAGAGAAGTTCCACTCTACTTTCACTTAGACTTCAATAGCCATCGTTCACCCAGTTAGAAATTGTTAGGCACTAAGCCAACTTCCACGTGTATCAATGTACTAAAATCCTACTGCACATACCGCAAAAAAATCACCAGAATACAGTCTTCCCATCTTGGTCAGGGTTTACACGAACAAGGCACACAGTCTTAACCCTCTGAACCCGAAATCCCGCTATAGCGGTTTATGCAAAAGTGCAGATCCAGATGAGCCGGCTCGTAACGAGCCGTCTCATCAGGATCTGCACTTTTTGAAAGTAATTTTAATATTTCTTAGAACAAAAACACCCCCTTTTCATAAATGGACGAATCTGAAAATCATTTTGTGACCATTGGATTGGTCGGAAAATTAGCATATCACAGTCCAATCCAGTTCCTTAGGGCTGAAAGGGTTAATACTTGCACCAATATCCGCTTTGTCAGACGATGGTATTAACAACAATGTACATATTGTGACGGACGCATTTGCAGACGTGGACGCATTTGCAGACACAGATGGGTATGCGGAGGCAGCCACGGAGGCGAACACAGACGTCTCCGCGGCGTATATATAGGACGACGTGGCTTGTGCAGTTTAGTTAGAACTTGTTCTTGTTTAATAAAAGTTCTTAAAAGTTACACGTGCTTGTGCTCTCCCTGGTCCCGTTACAATATAATCGTCACACTACACGAATGTACATGCTTCATGCATCAAATGACGTCGTATGGCCTTACAGAGCACGTTATATTATACAATACATGTATATTCAAATCCGTGGTCCTTTCAACAAATACAACACTAAACTTGCCCGCGTCAGTGTATATAGAGAATAGTAGGTTAGTGCCGTGAATGGGAAAAAATATCCGGCAAGGCTCAAGAATATCTTCATTTCTCATCAGAAGTATATGTTGTGACCACTCATTTGAACCGTCTCGCCGAGACGGTTCAAATGAGTGGTCACAACATATACTTTGGTTCAAAAATAAGGAAAATAGATAGAGAATAGTAGGTTAAACTTGCCCGCGTCGGTGTATAAAACGTTACCCAATGAAGAGAATACCAGGCTAGTGGATTTTGATAATACATGTACTTGTATAAAGGCCGGCTCGGAAACGGTAGAAGCCCCTCGGAGAGCCTCGGAATTCCTACGCGTTTTCTAGCCTTTATTGATTTATAATTAACTTTGCATCAAACACACAAGCCTGGTACAGTGGAACCTCTCTAAACCGGACACGGAGACGTGTTGGTTCTGCTTAATGTTGATCGGGTTCATTATCACCTATCTCCGATGATAATGACTGTTCGTGATCGCAAAGCACCCACGCGTGTATTGCAGTAGTCATCTGTCAGTTTTACAGTTGAACCTATTTAAGCCGGAAACCCTGGGGACCTCCCAGGGTGTCCGGTTTAGAGAGGTTCCACTGTATTATCTATATTTCGGATGAATAACTTAGAGCACAGTTGACCAGTGGACAACCGTGTTCTACGTGATTTATCCCTGGTACTCAAATAGATATCTGCATACAGACGGATGGAACCTGCTCTACTGTCTGTTTCACGAAACCTGCCTAAATCTTACGGTCATATAAACAATGCAAAAACAGTATTTTTTTATAATATTAAATTAAAGCAAAATTTAAAAATGAACTTCGTGAAATTTGGCCAAATATTGATTTTATTGCGAAATAACAATTTCCCATGTTAAATCCCCATAGACATCTTCACAGTGTGGGATTTAACATGGGGAAATGTTTAGAATTTCAGAAATACTGGACCGATTTTCAAAATTTAACTTTTGTTTTCTTAGTTAGATCATTTCCAAGCTATCTAGCTATGTTTCGGAGTCAATTTCCTTTTTTTTTTAAACCTCCTACACCTCCTTTCCCCCCCCCCCCCATGTTAAATTCCCATAGACAATTCAATTTTTCGTAATAAAATCACTATTTGCCAAAATTTCATTAAATAAAAAGAAGGCTCTGTAGAGCCGACTATTGTTCATCGACGACTATCGTTCACGTGTATAATTAAGCCGGGGAAAATAACTGAAGCCAATTATTCCAAAAGTTATTTTCCCCGGCTTAATTATATACATAGTCGTCGATGAACAATAGTCGGCTCTAACATCAACGACTATTGTCAACGACTAATGACTAATGTTCACCGGTAGTGAAGTTTCTTAACATTTGTCTAAGTTGTTCAACGATGCACAGTAAAGGTGAAATGGCTTCAGAAATGGCTAAGTTATTTCCCCCGGCTTAATTATACACGTGAACGATAGTCGTCGATGAACAATAGTCGGCTCTACAAGGCTCATTCTTAAATTCTGATAAAATTTAATATTATCGCCAAAAATATTGTTTTGCATTGTTTATATGGCCGTAACATTTGGGCAGGTTTCGTGAAACAAACCATAAGAATTCTTGTCATGACACGCCACAAATTGACTTGCACTGCTGGGGGGCGTTTCACTAAACTTCGTACGACTAAAATGTTCGTAAGTACAAAATTATGATAGTCTGTAAAGTTCACATTACCAATGTTTTCTTGTAAACAATTATTGGATTTACATGTATTGAGCATAGGCTGCAGCAGCATATGCCCAATAAATGTAAATCAATCAATTGAAATTTCCAGACGATGCTAAATTTGCACTTACGAACATTTTAGTCGTACGAAGTTTAGTGAAACGAGCCCCTGGTTACTGTATGATTGCCAGTGTTCACATACGTCGATTGGGGCGGCGTCACCGATACCCATAAGGATAATTATCCATGTTCACAAACGCCTACTATACTGGGGCGTGGTCGTGCCGTCAGTCTAGTATCATCCTGGCCTTGCCAAAGTTCATGCCCGTCTGGCTGGCGCCTTTGTTGGTGCCGTACTGAAGGCTGATCACCTGCTGGCCCGCCTTCAGCTGCTCCTTCGTCCACGTCCGAATGTTCGTCTCGTTCTTCTTCGGCCACAACATCGGCCCATCGTAGTCCTCCTTCGTCTGTGCCTGCGGAATATGCTCTACACGTCATAGGCCATTCAAAGAGATGTGTGTTTATATTTATGAACGGAATTTTTAAATGGCATAAGCGATCGGTAATCTTAGTATTTGAATATCGGATGAATAAATACAATATGCCATACAGACAGACAAGTACCCATCACAGTAGCCGATTTCATCAAAATTGCAAAGCATACTTATCTAGCAAAGTATACTTTGAGGGAGTAATCATTGCTTTTTCCGAAATGCATTATTTCATACAGAACTAACGATTGCATATATTTGATGATTAAAACTATGCAGAATTATTATACTGAATGTATTACATTATCACAGCCAAAATGGCTGTGATAATGTAATAAATTCAGTAAAATAAAAATTAATAAATTTATCCTAAAATTGAAAATTCTCCCTCAAAGTATACTTTGCTAGGAAAGTATACTTTGCAATGTTGGTGAAATAGGCTACAGATCTGTACGTCCGTGCTATCGACTAAGTCCGCTGACATCTTCAAACAACCACTACACCATTGCCCAGTCGACATGTATTGCCAGTTCATGTAGAGCCATTGCTGATAAAACGTTTTCAGTATGTCTGAGAAATGGTCTCCAAATATGTACTTGAACGGCCCATTTAATTGACCTCGACTAGAACAGTTCAGGGGGCCGTTTCACTAAACGTCGTACGACTAAAATGTTCGTATGTGCACAATTATGATACATATAGTCTGTAAATTTCCCTTTAACAATGTTTTCTTGTGCCTATGCTCAATACGTGTAAATACATCAATTGAAATTTCCAAATGATCCTAAATTACATTTTAGTAGTACGAAGTTTAGTGGGACGACCGCTAGCTTCGCCCAATGAAAAATCCTGATTTCGCGCATTATAATTGAGTAGAAGCTCAAAATATCTTATAAGCACAAGCACAAAAAACTTAACTATTATGTACTATTTTCAGGCCATCATATACTGGTCGTATATATTAGTGTCATTCAAGTTGAAGCTGTTGTGCGACCCTGTACATACGTATATACTGTTTTATATGTTTGAATGATACGCACAGAGCCTTTGAACTTACCTCGATTCCCAATGCCCTAATACACGTACACACTTGAACCAAATTTGTTTTTTCGTATAAATAGTCTGTTTGGAAAGTGTTAGCATCCGGCACACCGTACGCATGCGCGAGTTGAAGAAATATTCCTATCCGTTCCCGTTCCCGCGCTGCCACGAACGCCGGCAATGTGCTCGGTTGGAACGTCTTCCTGGAGAAGTCTATTTTCTGGTCGGATGGCAACAAACTGTCTATTAACCTGAAACGGTGGAGTGGATCTAATTGGTTTGACTGATGGGAACTTTACATCCGTTCTACAACAAGGTCGTATACAGGCGGGAATCATGGGCGAATTCAAGGGGGGGGGGGGGGTGGGGCGGCCCCCCCCCCTTAAAATTCGCCGAGTAAATATTTTGTTTGTACAAGTTACAAGGTACGTTTCATGCCAAGTGCCATGTATTCCATGTATTTTTCGGTCGTTGTCTTATTGTTTCAAAATTTAAACGTTCTCAATCAAAAATCTTGTCTAAACATACTGTGTCAGTGTCAATATTGTTGTTCCAAAATGCGCCAGAACGCAGGAAATGCGATGTAGATTTCAAAAAAAACCAAAAAGTCCGGACTCCACCTGATCCTCCGGACCCCCAGCCTCCGCTCGGTCGACTATTTTGCAATACTTGACTATATTATCGAACGAGCTTAGCTCGTTCGATAATATAGTCAAGTATTGCAAAATAGTTACGACCCCCCCCCCACCCCCCCCCCCCCCCCCCCCCGAACCCGAAATCCTGGATCCGCGCCTGGGAATGCACTTGTATGGGGTAGCACCATACACAGGCCCGTACGCAGGAATTAATTTAGGAGGTGCGTTATCGACGGCGCGAAGGGCTAAACATTGTTTGTTTGCACATTCACGGACAGCCCTCGGCAGATTAACCATTTCACCCCTAAATAACTGGAATGGATTTTGATATGTTAACCCATTCCAATCATCACAAAATGATTTTCAGACTAGTCCATTTATGAACATGAGGTGTTTTTGTTCTCAAAATTATGAAAATTACTTGCAAAAAGTGCAGATCCTGATGAGACGGCTCGTCACGAGCCGGCTCATCTGGATCTACACTTTTTGCCAATACCACTATACAGGCCTGTGGTGTTAAACGGGTTAAGGGGGGTGCTTACGCACCCGTCGCACCCCCTCTGCGTACGGGCCTGATACAATCAGCACTGAATAAAAATGGGTATTAATGTGAACATCGAAATAAGGTACTTTTCGCAGAACAATATGTAGTTTGCTTTTATTGCTGGTGGTTTCCTGTTATTTCCAGACAGTGTCCTAAACACTTGGAAACAATTTTGGAAGTGCCGTTGTAGAGCGGACAGTAGTCGGTGACATCACGCTATTTCCACAGGTGCAGACATCCATATAATCATGTAATATTCGTTTAACCCTTAGAATGCTGGAAACGAAAATTGTCGTCTGCTGTTGCTTAATATTTTGCCTTTTTTTCTCAATATAACATGGTTTGACAGCACTTTAGAATCATTTCCATTGTAATTGATTCTAAAGTGCTGTCAAAACATGTTTTATTTGAGAACGGGATATACATGAAGGTTGTCAATGAGAAATGAGTAGTCTATTAATTTTTGTGTTGTCATACTGGTCTATATTAAAGTCACCCATAATAATGAGTGGGCATCTATAGTAGTGTTGTTTTTGAAGAGCTGTGCATATAAAGTTTACATTTCCAGGGGGATGACAATAAAGGGAGAATAGGTGAAGGTCAAAAAAAGGTCACATGTTGGATAGTGGTATGTGGTGGGCACCCCTTGCTTATCAAGCTGTCAAAGTTTAGTGGTCATAGGTTGTACAGTAACAGAGAAATTCCCGCCCGCTTTCGCCAATCCAATAGCCGGGATTTTTGTTTTAAAAAAAAACCCAGCTAAAAATGGAAAATATAAAATAACCAGCAGACGACACACTTCAATTCAGCAGTGTAAGGGTTAACAATAGAATTGCATAATAACAGCCGGTTTCTGTTTGCTTACATTCGGCTGTGACTGGAGAAATGGGGCTTATGGGATTTATGACAAATGTAGATCCTGGTCAAATAGCCCACTCCCGTAGCCTGATAACGATTTATATTACTTGTTAGTAGCATGGTGGCTGTTTCATTGATAGAACGGCGAACAGTGCAGATCCTGATCAGACTGTGCGAATGCACAGGCTGATCTGGATCTACACTGGTCGCAAAACCCATAAGCACCTCACAATATTCTCAATTTAATTGTATGTCACATGCCTGTTTTGTCATTATCATGCTTGTCATTGTCGTATTGTTACAATAAGGTGTACTTGAAAGGTGGTGTTGCTAGATAACAGGAAGATATTCAGGAAATCTAAGTAGCAAACTTCCTTGATGACCGTAATATTATCCGACATGTTACTGACACCATTGACATATACATTGAAACACGGCTCAGATGAACAAGTGCAGTAAAACCGCATTTGCAGTAGATATTTTACTGGTATTTGTGTATGGCGATGCAGTAGATATTTTACTGGTATTCGTGTATGGCGATTAACCTGGTACACAGGAAGATACTCAGGAAATCCAAGTAGCAAAAGTAGCAAACTTCCTTGATGACCGTAATATTATGCGACATGTTACTGACGCCACTGACATATACATTGAATCATGGCTCATATGAACAAGTGCAGTAAAACCGCATTTGCAGTAGATATTTTACTGGTATTCGTGTATGGCGATTAACCAGGAGGCCGTTTCATTAAACTTCTTACGACTAAAATGTTCGTAAGCGCAAATTTAGAATCGTCTGCAAATTTCAATTGATGGATTTACATTTATTGTATAACAAGTTACTGTATAACAAATACCCAATACTAAGCCTAACCCTACCCAATAAGATCTATAAAAAGCTTGCCCAGCACACGAGAGAGCATGTGTTGGGTACTTTTGTACCCATCAAGTGCCCTCTAGTGTGCCCGGACGGACGGACGGACCGACCGACCGACCGGACGGATGGACGGACGGACGGACGGACGGACACGGACGGACGACGGACTCCAGTATACCCCCCCCCCCCCCACTCACAACGGATTTTGATGAAATATGGCGCATCAAACGCGTCTTGTTACGCTGCATTTGGTGGTCTCACCCAAACTTCTGTCTTTTTTGGCGAAGAATCGATTTCCGTGTCTCCGACACGGAAATCGATGAGACACGGAAATCGATTCTTTGCAAAAACGACATTAGTCTGTGCCAAACTCCCTGGACCACCAAATGCATCTCATGAAGACGAGTAGGATATAGGGAGCTAAAATGATACCACCAACCTACACACCACCCCTACCCTCCATCTACAGTCCCACACCCCTCGAATTTGTGTATAAACTGAATAGACAAAAAGTGCGGACCACCTATAGAATACAGAGCCAAGTTAGACAACTGTGTACTTTCTAAAGCGGGTCGTCCTTGTCAGAGTTTTCTCTCTTATACCATACAGTCGTTTGGTCGTCCTTGTCGGAGTTGTCTCTCTTATACCATACAGTCCATTTGGTCAGATTAATTAATTAGTTAATTATTTAAAAAAAGTATATTTGCTAACATATAGGAAGTATGAAAATATGCCTCCGAGAATGAGAAAAGATTAGCGGTGTAGAAAAGCTTCATATAACTAGAGATCAACTGAGAAAACAAGCGGACAATCTCAACATACCATGCAGTAAACGCCTAAGAGTTCCTGGGTTGACAAAACTAATAAAATGTCAAGTTAAAGAAACGAAAACTAGTAGTTATTCAAGCATTGAGTTAAACCACGGTTTAAACCAAGGCTTAAAACAAGATTTGAAAATGTTGCCACAAGTTGAAAAACTCAGAACAGAAGCCTCATCGCTAGGGTTGACATACAGTAAACGCCTAAGAGTTCCAGGGTTGACAAAACTCTTGAACGAGGCTAAAAACACAGCTTTCACGACTAGGTTTACAAGGGCCTACAAGCGAGGTGCCTTCAATAATATAGACAATGCTGATAAAGTTGGGCATAGACTTGCGGAAGAGAGTATTATGAGCCTGCGTGCCAATGCTATCGCGCAGAGAAAGACCCCACAGAAAGTGGTGTCGAAGTTGAACCGAAAGTTGGTGAACGCAATAGCCGACGAAGGTGAGAAGATATTAGGCAGCCACGACGAAAGTAAGGAACGGGTGGAGAAAGGTAGAAGAAACATAGAGCTTTCTTTTCGTAAGGGCATAGACGGGACAATATCTGAAAGGATAGTTGACAAGTTGGCACCGATGTTGACGAGCAACTTCTATCTGAGATACTCTTTTTCTTACAAACTAGCACATATAGAGGAGAAAGCCAGTCGTGGTAGAGCGAAAACTATAATATTTTACAAAAACCTCGGAGGTAGCAAATGGATGAGTTCTTACGAGGAGGTACGTACATGGGTGAAGAGACAAGAAGAAACTCGTATGAACCTGGATAAGATAGACAGACCAAACACGAAATGGACGTTTGTCCGGTGGGTAGACGTATTCGTAAAACTAGTTTTAGGTGATAGGAGGGAAGACACATGGTTAGCCTCAACAGTAGCATCCGGAGGACCTCTTCCGGATTGGTTGAGGGACAAGAAGGGTATGTACGCGTTAGATAAATACAACGACGGTTTGTGTCTTTTCAGATGTCTAGCTATTCATTTGGAAGATGTTCGAGCGGACAGGTGTTGTGATAAGGCACGAAGCATGGCTAACGAGTATTTCGCGAAAAACAAGAAAACCGCGAGAGGACCGGTTCCTTTTATTTTGAGGACATGAAGAAAGTGGAGGAATGTTTCAGTGTAGGAATAGAAGTGTACGAACCAACGGAAGAAGGAGTGTGGTATTTGAGAAAGACACCAGCACACTACGAGGAGGTAGGAGAGAAGAAGATGACGATAGGATTGTTCAACAACCACGCGTTCCTCGTGAAAAACATAAAGAATCTAACAAAAATCTACTGTTTCTACGACTGCAGACAGAGATTCACCAACGCCAGCAACATGAAGAGGCACGCATCAACATGCATGAGGGGAGAGACCGTAGTCGTGTGCAAAGGTAATATGATAGACTGACCAATGTCCGCGTTTGAAAAAGCCTTCTACCCAAGATCGCACGCCAGCAAAATGTCGATAGACTGGATAAAATCTTTAGAAGTCAAGCACATACACACCGCCAGGTGCGGGCACGGAGGAGAAAGGTGGGTTGCAGGGGCTCCGGTCGGCGGATACTGCAGGGAGACAAATACCGTGTACCAATTCCACGGATGTCCACTCCACACAAGGCGCATGGGTAAAAAGTATCAAAAAAACTCTCGATAGGGACGCGGCAATAATCTCAGCCGGATACACACTCGTGGTTATTTGGGAGTGCGACTATAATTCACGAAATCATCCACAAGTAGAACAGACGGCCCCGGAGACAGTGTTGTACCCGCACCAAATAGTGTACGACTTTGAAGCTTACCTAGACGTCAACGGAGGGGAGGTAAAAACTCGAGACCTAGAGTACGAAGTTGCCCACGTTCCGATAAGGGTTTCAGTAGGCGACAGTCTCTCAGGAACGACAACACACATTTGCGAGAGAGATCCTGAAGTGTTGGTATCAAAGTTCTTGAGTGAGTTGAAAATCAGAGGTAAATATATCAAAAACGATGTGCACCGCAAGTACATGCCGACTGATATGGATAAACTCCCGGAAACACAAGTCAAAGCTATAAAGAGGTGGATAGAACAGGTTCCCGTGGTAGGATTCAACTCTAGTAGATACGACATAAACCTGATAAAGAAACATCTCGTTGGGAAACTGGCTGACACAACCGATAAAGTTATGGTAGGTAAGAACACAAACACGACGATATTTCTGTTCACTCCGCAATTCAGGTTTCTAGACATTGCTCTGTACATGGGACCCGGAACTAGTTACGACAAGTGGATCAAGGCATACGACTGCTCGATGCAGCCTTCTTTCCCTACGAGTGGTTCGACTCCCCAGAAAAGTTGGACTACGAGGGTTTACCACCCATCGAACACTGGTATTCCAAACTGCGAGGCGGATACCTTATTACAGAGAGTGAGCTAGAAGCGTGCAACGCGATCTACAAAGAGAAAAACATGAAAACTTTCGCGGACTGGCTGCGATACTACAACGACCTGGACGTCGCACCGTTCTTGGAAGCGGTGGGAAAAATGTGTAACTTTTACAAAGACAGAGGAGTGGATATTTTTAAAGACGCATACGCAAAATGTCCACCACTGTACGCACCCGAAAAGGAAACTTACGACATGCTACAGGGAGCTCTTGTCGGAGGACCGTCTATAGTGTTTTCGAGATACGCGGAAGCCGGAGTATCTAACATCCGCACGAATAAAAATAATAAATGCGGATCGGTGCTCGGTTACGACTCTAACGCACTGTACCTGTCGACTCTGAAGAAAGTGATGCCTTGCGGTAAAGAGATCATTCAACAACCTACAAACCAGATGGTTGTGGACAGATTCTCGCAAAGAAATTTGAAGTCCGAGTGGTTCGGATTTGCGGATATCGATATCGAGGTGCCGACAAATTTACGAAAACACTTTTCGGAGATGTCGCCGCTGTTCACAAACAGGGTTGTTAAAGAAGAAGGGGTTCCAGAGCACATGTTGGTTTACCTAGAGAATACAGGTAGGAACAGGGGAGACGGTAAGAAACTAGTGGGAACTCTGTCTACAGAGAAGACGTTGCTGTACGCGCCGCTACTGAAGTGGTATCTGCGACACGGATTAGAGATAATTGCTGTGTACAGAACTTTGGATTACCAAGAAGGAAAGCCGTTCGAATGGTTCGTAGACGAAGTAACCGCAGCACGTAGAACAGGATATGTTGACAGTAGCAAGGCCGTCGTGGGCGAGATATTCAAGTTGGTGGGCAACTCTTGTTGCGGAAAGATGATCGAATGTTCCGAGCGCCATCTAAACACAACGTATAGTAACAACGAGAGCTGCGTTGACAAAGCATTGAGATCCGCATTCTTCGAAGATATCGAGGAGATTGGAGACGATTACGAGATATCTAGCAGGAAACCGAGAGTAGTAATGACTAGACCGTTTCACTGTGGGATAGCAGTTTATCAGTTGGCAAAGTTGACGATGTTGGAGTTCTACTACGACTTTCTAGATAAATACGTTGACCGAAGCGATTTCGAGTTGATACAGATGGATACAGACAGTATGTATATAGGAATTTCCAGCAACAGCCTGGATTCTATAATAAAGTCGGATATGATCGACTATTTCGAAAGAGAGAAACGAGATTGGATAGCTTGGGATAAGTGGAGCAACCGCGAGCCAGGACTCTTCAAGATGGAGTTCCGCGGACACCGAGCGATTGCCTTGTCTAGCAAGTGTTATATTGTCGAAAAAGTTCCCGAAAAAGGAAGTCGGGAAGAAGAAGACAAAACAATTAAACCGGATGATTTTATGAAACATTCCGCCAAAGGTATGTCCAAGAGAACAAACAGTCTGAACTGGGATAGATACAAGAAAGCGTTGGAGGGTGGTCTAGATATTGTAAAAAACAGGGGTTTCAGAATGAACAGTGGAGTCATGAAGACTTACTCGCAGACAAAGTTGGGACTATCCGCGTACTACGATAAGAGGAGGGTGTTACCCGACGGTATCCACACGGAACCGTTGATGTAATAAAATGAATCAAGATTTAAATGACTATTTAATTTAAATTTTGAGAAATTTAACTAGAACAACCATCACCTATAAACATCAACTCTATTGGTCTGATTGGCGCTGGGAGTATAGAAATCAGTGGATGAGAATGCCATCCGGAGACAGCTGGGTGTCAGAAGGCACCGCAAGAAGTTCTTCGCGAACAAACCCGCTCGATGGACCATCATCCAAATAGTAGAGCACCGGCTCATCGGGTTTGGTAATAGATCGATCCAGATGAAACATTGAGAGACCACACGGGATCAGTCACGCGGCGGCGGCCACCTTCGAGCTCTCCCGGTTGATAGAGGTACCGGACGGTAACATCCGATGGAAGCCGTTTCTCCGCTAAACCAACAGGTCGCCCGCGCGAGACGGCGGATGGTTTGTGCGACACCATTTTCGCCTTAATGGCATCTACGGGCTTTTTACCAATCAATCTGGTCACCTCACCGTTCAGTGCCGAGACCACAGCGGGCAACCGGGTCACCCACTCGGTCGATCGCGAATGAGGGTCTACAAGCTATTTGGCATATTGATGCCCGAACAGCCTCTCAGCCAGGGTTCGATTGAACCGCTCCACGATCCCCTGGTCCCGGTGGATGTTGACGTGGCCGCGTCTGACAGAAACTTTGTGTTTAGATAATAGATGAGATACCGCGCCCATGAACTCGCGGCCGGGATCGACCTGGAGAAGATTCGGCCATTTGAGAGGACTCCTCTTATATATTCGGGAAAGAGCCTTGGCCACCTCCTTAGACTCTTTAGTGACCAGAGACTCAGCCCCCTTATACCGACTCGCTACGTCAACGATTGTCAGTGCGTACTTGTACGTCTTGCGACCGACACGATCGTGAGGGAGAAATAGGACGTCAGCTTGGTGGACTTCGTTCGGCACCGGCACGTCGAATTTCGGCCGCGGAATATTTTGAGGCGCGGGCAAATAGATCTGCCAGATGGCCTGCTTCTTGAGCCATTCCGTGGCGGCGTTTTCGGAAACCTTGGTCGCCGCCGCGAGGTTCTTGATGGCTGCGAGCCCCTTCCAGTAGCAGCGGGGGCTGTAGTATGTGTTCGCTAACTTGCGCGCTAGGCGAACCGATAGTTTGGTATCAATCTTGCACGTGTCCATCGTATGCGAGGTATTCTAGTAGGTCGAACAGTCTCCAATATGCCCTCGCCAGATCGTCCGCTAAAGGCGTCGTCGATACTAAATATTTGTTGGAAGTTTCGCTGCAGCCACTGGTTAAGTTCCCGCAATTCTTCCAATCGCGATTGGATTGGAACAGGAGTGGGAACTCGGAGGAATCTAACATCCGCTTTGCGAAAATGGTGGCCGCTTTTTCATCCTCACGCCACGTCTGTAGAGAGTCTTGGGCCAGACGGATCAGGCCCTTTGCACCAACTAAACGGTGTTTAAGGGCCATGTAGCCTACATCGATCAAAGCGTAATAAAGCTCGTCAACTAACATCGTTCTATATATATATATATATTATTATTAATTATTGACTTATTGCTTTTCCAATATAGCAGCTGACGAGACCCGTTGCAACCATTCCCACGACGATGAACACGATCTCGCGGTCTTTTTGGGCCTCTGACGGTACATAGAAATCTGAAAGTTGGGGCTCGGGATCCAGCGGCGCGAGAATTTTATCCGGATATACCCGCGCGTATTCGCGCATGGCTTCGTCAACATTCCGGAAAGTTTGCACGGTGTGATTCTCGCGTCGAAGATCTTCGTTGAGCCAGTCCAGACGGGCGGTTCGTTTTTGCGACCATTCTTCCTTTGCGCTATTGAGTTGTTCTACAGCTAAATCGTGACGCTTGCACTCCTCATCCGCGTTCGAGCTTTTCAGTTTCGAGAAGAAAAAGTTGATACCGCTGAAAGCCAATGCGTTCATCACCGCACCACCTATCATTATTCCGATCGAAGCCATTATTTCCATATATTAGCAGGTAGAATTCCTAGCTTTAACTAGTTAATCTCGGGTCGAAATTGCGGACACTACATTCAAGGTCACGAGCACTACGTCTCTCACGGTCATATCCAACTTGGGAGAGGGCCCTCCGAATGCCATCTTTGCTACGAGCATATCCGATAGTCAGACCCGTTATCACCACGGTGTTATAGACCGCATTCACTAACATTTTACCATCGTTTTCAGCCATTGTTGATAACTATAATTATTGCATATAAAAGGGATCGCAATTAATGTTTAAATGGGGCGCAACCGGTTTCGTAACTTTCTTCGGAACCGACTCCAACACCAATCGCGAATTGGGAGGTGCGGTTGGGAGTTGTCTCGAAATATATTTCCAGCACACAACACCGGTTGCCACCCAAATCTGCCAAACCACCTACCACAACAACCCACGGGATGATTTGTTTTCCCAATCAGGGTTCAACAATGTTGAGGTAATAGGGGGAAGGAGCTACAGCAATCGGGGATTCCTGCGGAGATTGAACCGCAGCTGTCTTCGCGTGTTTTGCTGTTTCTGCCCCCAACCCCAATTGTGATTTGGGCCCCAGCTCAGGAGCGGCCGGAACAGATAACGACTGTTTGGCCTCTCGAAGCTCGGCGAGTATTTTATCTTGTTTAGCTTTTCGGGTGGCAGCCGCTGCCCGCCCAGCTGCCTGTCTTTTTGGGTTTTTGTGTCGTGCAATTGGGTTCACCCAATCTCGATTGGGAGTTGAGGGTTCACCCAACGTGCTTGGGTTCAACAGTGTTGAGGTTGGAGGATCAATCGGAGTTGGAAGTGCAATCTGGTTCAACAGTGTTGAGGGCTGTTCCGTCACTCTCGCAGGTGCGTCTTGTGTCATCATTTATTTTCTGAGCTTATAGTTCGTGGGCATATATGTCCAAATTGACAGTGTTTAGCCGTGGTCTACGCGGTTGTCAGCGAAGATAAGTACATTCCAAACTTGTGATAAATTGAGCAGCAGAGTGTTCTAAGAGTGTGTCCTACAAAAAGATCAGTCTCTAAATCACTAATCAACCCCGCGATGTCAGATATAGGGAGAATTGCACTGACAGCGGTAGCGTACAAATGAATAGCCGCCACCCAAAGAGTTTTCGTCATCTCTGCCCCCAATTTCGATTCGTATCGTGCATACATTTTATCAACATCGACATCTGACATTTTATCCACCTGACAAACTGAGAGACGCCTACCGAAATACTGCTCCGATTGCCCCCCAGCAACCAGCGCAGCTAGCCGCTCGCGTCGCGTCATGTTTTCATTTTCTTTCAGGAAAGATACCGTATCGGCCGCCGGGCCATCTTTCAGACCCTTGTCGGCAGTCGTTGCAATCCCCGATTGCTCTTTCAGGAAAGATACCGTGTCGGTAGTCGTGCCGGCAGTTGGAACGACTGTTTCTTCCATTAGCTGATCGAGAAGTTCGTCGCAGTTCAATATTTTATTTTTAATAATTAGTACTATTCTGACTAGTCTCATAAGTCTAACATCAAACTGTTTGTAATTAATTTAAAGAAAATTATAAAATTAATTAGGAGTAACAGCATCAATCCAATCGCGATTGAAAAATTGAAGTTGCGAATAATTTAGTAATATTTAGTAGATTATTTAGTAAATAATTCAGTAATTCAGTAATAATTCAGTAATAATTCAGTAATATTTAGTAGATATTAGTAGATATTAGTAGATATTAGCAAATATTAGTAAATATTAGTAGATATTAGTAAATACTCAGTAATTAATTGATAACTTCATAATTTGTGGGTTGATCTGTCTTTAACAGCAGCTTGGCGTGCTTAGTTTCCGAAAACATCTGTCGAACCTCCAGTCGCTCCTCGCGCGTTGGAATAACGTCGTTCTCTCGAAGACAGTCATCGAATGAGTCTCGGTCCTTGCAGTGAAAGAGGGCGACCCATTTCGTTTGCTCGCGCAGATCCTTGAGGACGGCGTACTACTTTTGAGTGGAGATCCATACACTTTGCCCCGCATGGCGGCCAGAAAATGCGAGCTCAGAGAGCATGTCCTTCTTTTTGGTCATCGCCGCCTTGGCCGAGCAGTCGTCAATCACGTATAGGATGGGCTCTCCCTGGAATCTTTGGTATAAACCACGCAACCAATCATGAAGCCTGTCGCCGGGGTCAATGACGTATACCTCAGGGTCGGTCCATATCCACGGGTGCCGCTGATAAGTCTCGTTGTGCCACACAGTGGGACACAGGATCACAATGTGTCGAAAGGCATCGCGGTAGGAGCCCTCGAGCAAGTCCAGGATGAAAACCGTTTTTCCGCATCCTGTCTGCCCACATATTATGGCAGAGTGGGCATCACAAACTTTGTTTGAAGGTTTTAAATCTTTAGATTTATATTTAGTAGAGTGCTGAGACGTATCGGCCATCTTCGATGTTGAGTTGTGCGTCTGTGATTATATATAAGTACACGTTCAATGGTCCAGCTCCATCCGCCTCATTGTTTATCTGGATCGTCACACCATCGCTAGCGTTCTCAACTTGGCGTCCGCTACCGTGCATTTGGTCATCGTCACTGGCTCGCATGTCTAGCCATAACGCGTATTTGGTAGTCAGGAACTCCGCGAGGGAGACGGCCGACAACTGCAGGTCTTTGGCAACCACGGCAACCTCCGTGGAGCGTTTAGAGCCGGCAGCAAACTGCTTTCTGACTTCGTCCCACTGCTGGTGTGCACGAAGACCCGCGCTGTAGAGTTGATTGGGGACTCCCTCGATCGTCACCTCTACCTTCGTGATTTTGGGGTTATAGAATTTGTCGGTATTTCGAGCCCCGAGTGCGAACCGAGCACCATCGAACAACATCAGCATACCTTTTATCGAGCGAGCGGGTACGTTGACATTAATATTCCACAATGTGTCGCTTTTGTCTTTCTTCATCTTGCGGTGACGAAGAACTCGATCGTAAAGTATGGCAACGCGCCCGGCATACTGGGATCTGATTAATCGCGCGAGTTCGGGCATCGTGACCATGTCGTACTCCAACGAAACATTGTCGATCGTATACGTCGATGCTATGTCGGTGGCTATGATAACTCGGCCGTAGTCGTTGAACGTTAGTTCGTATTCGACGCGGTCAGCCAAAGCACTCTGATAGTAGGGCATGTGACTCTCCAGCAACTCAAAGTCGAGCGGGATGTAGAAGCGGTTGCCGTAAGTGCCCGCGACTGCGTTGTCGCTCGAGTTGTTATCTGCCTTGTTACCAGCCCCGATTCTAAATTTGGTTACGTTCTTATTTTTTGCTGGTGTCAATACCCTGATAGACCGCGTTTTCGCGCTCTTTCGCCGTCTTCCACAGGTCCTGATAACAATGGTAGACGTCGCTGTCATCGATGGACATCAACTCATTACCAGAAATCTTTATCATGGTCTTCTTGACGATGGCGCGACCCAGGTTCTGAACGACGGTTCGGTCCGCGTCCGTCCACGTCAGCGAAATAGTGAAAGCGAGGCGAACAGTCACCGGCATAATGACGTCGCTAGCTCCGAGGTTGGGGAAGCGGACTAACAGCTGCTGGTTCTGGTCGATCGTCGATGGGTTGTTCGTAATAACGACACTCTGTCTCACGCCTTTCGCCCCAAGGGGCTCCCGCGGTCTGCGGTATGGATTGAGTTTGCGACCGTATTGACTCGAAGACATTTTCAGTGAAACTAAATACTCTATTAAACCCGTATGGTTTTTTCTTTAATACATCGTTAAAGATGGATGATTTTGACATGGACCATTTCGGCAGAAATATTGACCTCGATGATGATGACATGGATGATGATAACGAAACGCCCTTCATGGAGACTCCAGTTCCAATCCAATCGCGATTGGAGGAAATAGGTGGCGCTACCAACACCATTAGTCTAAGTCGAGAATTACTCGAGTCAGCTGTAGACGACTACTACAACAGTTTGGCAGAAGAAGGTATGGTCCCGGCTGGCGGCCGCGACTACTCCAAGTTCGAATTGGATCGGCGTGGTAGGTTGCGACTAAAAGCATCAAATATCGAGCTCGTCAACATGAGGACCGGGAAACCCCTATCGCTGAACACCATTGCCGGAAACCGTGGTGGTGGCGAAATCGTAAGGGATGAACTCGGATTCGTAGATTGGAAGAGGGGTATAACAATTATGCCGGCCCGCGCTGTAGAGGCCCTACAGTCTACCGACGAAACGATGGCGAAGACGGCCGCCGCGATAGAAACTGTCGAGCTCAACGAGGTCCCTCGTGTAGCCACCGACGCTATTCGCACAATGGAGCTCAGCGAAAGCGAGATAGATGGAATACTCAGCACGATGGATGACCCGCCGTTATCTCTTCGCGAACTCCGGGGACTCGATAAAGCTCTGCAAACGGTCCGGGGTGAACTGGTCCTTAACCTCGCCAAACTCACGGCGCTGGATGAACATATCACGCTAGAAGAAAGGAAACTGGAGGAAGCATGTAGCGATAGAGAATCTACCGAGCGAATCACCGAACACCTGCAGTCGTTGCGGGATGAAAGAGCAGCTCGCTCGGAGGCTGGCTAAATTAGCCGGAAATCGGCTGCCGCGCTGCCTGGGCTGATCGGGGTGTCGTCTCCTACTTGTTATCTATATTATCAAAAACGGCCGGATGGCTAGCCAAAAACACTTGGGCTTTAATCGTGGCAATCGCCGGTCTCCTACTATTCTCCGCCCGAGAGTTCCTAAAACCAAAGCGCGAGTAGTCCGATCACCACGAGGGCGACGACGAGCCCTAATTTCTCCTCCTCGTGGATTGTAGTTCCCGCTCCTGTTCCAATTTCTCCAATCGCGATTGGAAGAATTGGGGGTACTAGGGTGGGTGGTTGCGGTTTTATGAAATCGGTTCCACTTACAACCTCAACACCCAATCGAGATTGGATGAACCCGACCGTCTTGGGGGTGTGCTTGATGATATCCGTGTTCACGTTACCGTTATGGCCGATCTTTTGTTTGGCGGTGGCGATTACGATCTGATTATTGTAACCGTCAACCCGGTCGTCTCGTAGTATCATATTGCTCAGCGCCATATACAGACCTATTCCAAATACATAGTCTACTGGGGTGCTGGCATTCTGCAAAACGTCTTGATACCGCCTGATCGCATCCGGGAGGTCCACCGGAGATGAGATGCAGTCCTCGACTTTTGCCAAGAACTGTTTTTATGCGTAAAAGGCCTTCCCATCTCCTATTATAGAACTGCGCGCGTGCGCTTGTGCGCCGAGGACGGCCCAGACGTATGTGCGAATGGAGTCGTTGAGGCGGGTAACCCCACCCTGCGTAAATCCCAGACCTTTATCTAACATAAATGTGTCTCAAGCGTCCTGGACCGCAGCAGCCTGCTGTATGTAATCGACGTGAGCTCGTTTCGGAGGTAACCAATTGCAGGATGAGACGCCGCATTGCCGACCTCCAGACACTTCCGGTCCGAAAGTCATCGTCGCAGGGTCAAAATTCCCGGCGTTCCGACTGACAATGTGGTCGCCGGAATGACCGTGTCTAAAATCAGTCTGCGTCCAATTCCCGGACTGGCCCCGAATGAGAACGTCCCCGAGTCCAGTGCTGTTAGTAAATGTTTTCTGTCTCCAATCCGAATCTTTTGAAACGTTAAATTCGTTACAGTCTTTCGAACGCCCTATAGTCGTATGTGTTGGAAATGGGATTCCACCCGCCGTCTTGAGGTAGTGGAGTACCTAGTTCCTTTAAAAAAGTCTTCTAATGGTGTAATACACATGAAAGTTGTAGACACTTCGGAGCATGACATTCTTGGATGTCAGATGGTCTTGATGTGAAACTCCACATCCGGTTGTTGCGCACCATACAGCGAAATTTAGCTGATTCTGCCAAAACTGCATCGGTGTTGCTTTCCACCCGTTCACAACCTCTATGGTAGTAATCTTGGGCAGCCCATATTGTTCAAACATGTTAGGGAAATTGGTGGCAAAGGCACCGTCCGATCTAACTGTTACAGTTGGGTGTACAATGGGGTTAACAACGGCTTTTTGCGTGTATTTACCTCCGACCGCGTACTTCGCATTAGAATTAAAGCTAAATGCCTTTGTATCCATTGAAAGGTATTGTTATTATGTTTGCTACTATCACTAATGCTCAAAAAGACAGTTGTGAACTTCAGAAGTCAATCGACAACTGCTGCGGAAAACGCAGGGTAGGCCTCAGATCAATCACCTTCACGGTTGGGTGGGAGAATGTGGGGAAGAGTGAAGGGTTTGGGTATGTGAAGGATGGACGCTCAGTAGGTCAAAGATTGTGTCACTTCAGAGCTTGACGGTAAAGCCAACCTCACAGTATCGAAGGCTACCGGGCTCGCAACAATGACCAGCCGGGTAAACAGCCGGATAAGGATCTCCCCGGCGTTGGGTATTCGACTCGGTTTTAGAGAGACATACGCCGCAAATAAAGGATTGTTTGCCCCGGGTGAGTACGTCGGTGATAACCCGGTGGACTGCGCCTTCACGAAAACTCTCAGAGTGCACCTGGATCGGGTGAACACTCGTACAACACGGTAGACGGATCTCCCAGCACATTACTGAAAACCGTGCATGCCAGTGATTGTTTCTTTGGGGAGACTGTGACCTTAGACTTCCCATGCCCCGAGACGAAAGTTTTAGAATCGGGACATATCCACGAATTTACGGTCTCTATTCTTGATGATCAAGCGAGAGAGTTAAAGAACTATTACCCGATTTCTGTCGTCCTAGAAATTTCAAATTAATTAATTTTATAATTTTTTAAAATTAATTAGAATTAAACGCATGTTCGTAATTTATATATATATATATATATATATATATATATTATTGAAAATGAGTATATACGGACCAGGTAGTTCTTCCGATTGGGTGACAGATTCAAAGAATTTGGAACCGGCAGAAGGGGGATTCATCCCGAGAGAGAGCGACTTTTTAACTACCGGAAAAACCAAGGCCCTGATCAATAAAACTATATCGGCGTCCACGGACGAGATTCACAAGAGTCTACTATCACAACTTAGAGTATATACCCTGGCTGTGACTGCACAAGTTCGTGAAGAAACACATACAGAACTAAGCGATCTAGGTGGGAAAATAACCGAATTTCGGGAAGAGGCCCGGTTGGGAATTGAGGGAGCCCGAACGGGTATTGAGAAAGCCCGAGAAGACCACCAGGCGGCCCTTACGGAGGCGTATAGGGTGTTGCGCTCAGAGGACTCTCTAAACAGAGAAGCAGCACTTACTGAACACGGCGAAAAAATAACAGAATTTCAAAAAGAGACCCGGTTGGGGGTTGAGGGAGTCGGAACGGGTATTGAGAAAGTCCGAGAAGACCACCAGGCGGCCCTTACGGAGGCTTATAGGGTGTTGCGCTCAGAGGACTCTCCCAACAGAGAAGCAGCACTTACTGAACTATGTGAAAAAATAACAGAATTTCGGGAAGAGGCCCGGTTGGGGGTTGAGGGAGTCCGAACGGGTATTGAGAAAGCCCGAGAAGACCACCAGGCGGCCCTTACGGAGGCATATGGGGTGTTGTGCTCAGAGGACTGACTGAACTAGATGAAAAAATAACCGAAGTTTCCGAAAAACTGAAACGTGTTCGTAGAGCCGCGAACAAAGCACTTGAGGAGACCTCTGAAAAGATTCGTGCTGAGGCCCATACCTCTATCGGGGGGCTTGCCGGATTGTTGAAAACATTGAAAACGCAAAAAACGTGTCATCACACTTTGGGCTGAGAAGCGGGGCCCCTTGAATGAGGGGCTCTATGAATATTCATCCGGTGCCAAAGCGAGCAATACATATGGTGGATACGCCATGACAGCTACAGGTACACTTCTCCGAATGGCTGTCTGCTCAGTTAATGCTAATGGTAAATCTGTGGGCGCGGTCGTGATAAATCTTCTAGTGGATGGGAAGAACGGGGGGTGTGGAGTCAATAAACTCGCTGGCGATATTTCATTGGTTGTTTTGTTCGCCGGTGACGATCCAATTAGACTTTCAGAAGGTAGTGTTATTAACTTTGTTACGAAAATAGCTGACCCAGCAAGTTCTTCCACTATTGTTACATTGTTAATTGAACTTGATTTATAATCATGAACGAATCACTGCTTCCAATTGTCAATACCAATCCATCAACACTGTATCCAATTGTCAGTACCAATCCATCAACACCGTATCCAATTCGCGAAAGATGTTTAGATTTTGGGTTGGATAATATCGTCGCTATGCAGGATATTTTAGTTAGAGAATGTAAAAATAGAAAAAGAATCGCTAAAAAATATAAGCGCGTTGCAAATTTAGCAGAGGCATCTATTACGGTTATGGCAATTTTATCTGTAATGAGTGGTGCGGGGACTGCCGCAACGCTATCTACAATTGTAACAGTTCCAATTGCTGGGGTTTTGAGTGGAATTACAGTTGTATTTGGAATACTTTGTATGTTAATAAGGGTATTGGCTGGTCGAAAACTCGAGAAAAAATGTAGAAAACATGATAGAATATCCGTTCTCGCTAGGTCTAAGAAAAATAGCATCGACGTTATAGTGTCCAACGCGTACGCCGATAATGAAATATCAAGTTTGAAACCGTTGTGGAAGAAATGGGGAGATATGAAGAATTAAACAATGATATTAGAATCAAAGCGAGCGCCACCATGCCCAAGATTGAGAGTACTTATTGGGATAAATTTAGGGTAAAACTTGGAGATAAAGTCGGAGGAAATGTTACAGCACCACCATCCCGGAAATTTTATAATTAATTTTTACAAAAATAATTAATTATATTGGTGCAGTAAACAATTTAAATCAGTAAACAATTTAAATTATCAGTAATAACGCGCTAAGCCAAAAAAAAAAGTTTTAGGTCCCGCCGAGGCTCGAACTCGCGCCAGCAAAACCATTCTGGGTCCACCTCGCTAAGTCTTCGCTTTAAATCTCTTTTCTTCTCTTTTTTAGGCTTAGCGAGGTGTGTTACGCTCAAATCTCCTCCACCCCATCCTTGGACTGTTACCGCGGACCCCTCCTCCTCATTACCTCCATCCGCTATAATGCGTAGAGCAGCCAGAGTGAAATACATGTGGCGAAACCTGTCTCAGCGCTGAGAGTATTGCTGGCGTCCCAGCAATATACATATGTGTTTATTTCTCGTATATAAACCTAACTTTTGTTGGTGGAAATGTATGGTATAAGAGAGACAACTCTGACAAGGACGACCCGCTTTAGAAAGTACACAGTTGTCTAACTTGGCTCTGTATTCTATAGGTGGTCCGCACGTTTTGTATATTCCGTTTATGCACAAATTCGAGGGGTGTGGGACTGTAGATGGAGCGTAGGGGTGGTGTGTAGGTTGGTGGTATCATTTTAGCTCCCTATATACTACTAGACGCGTTTGTTGCGCCATATTTCATCAAAATCCGTTGCATATTAAGGAAAATATCAAATAATACTTACTTTGGAGTGGGCGACGTTGTTGTTGTTGTAACACGTGATCATGCACCTTGTTAGTAATGTCCATTAATTTGCTTAAAAACTATTAATTCTAATTATTTCAACATGTTTTACCATATCCCAATTTCCAACGTACAGTCACAGGTGGAAGACTCGGATCTAGGACCCGATACTTGGCTCATTTGGAAAACGTTACCCCACTCATCCATTGCCATACACTATACCTTACTGCATTTTCCAAGGTAAGAAACAACTTCGCTAAAATGCCGTATTTGCCAAATGCCTCATCAACAGTGAAACCTCTCTAAGCCGGACACCCTGGGGACCTCCCATTGGAAGTTTATCAAAACAATAGTGCGGTTGGTTGATATGGATAATTTGCAGTAAATACAATGAGAAAAAAACAAATACATGTTTTGAATATCCGACACAGTACTTGAGGCATTAACTAGAAATGTGGCCTGTCGACACAAGAAAACAATGGCACATTTGAAAAAAACAACATGATAGAGGAACATCAGAGGAATGCAAGTGTGAATACTGATGAAGCAGTTAAGTGAAATGAAACAGAAAGTATAAGAAATTCACCCGAGCGTTAAGGTTGTGAATGCAGTAAGTATGTGGCATTGACCTCGAGTTTAGCGGGGGCCCGAGGATCGTGGATTTGTTACAGCATGCTCGAGGACATGAAGCAGCTACATGCCAGGAAACAGAAATTATGAGGTATTTACTCTAGCGGGACGTACGGACGGACGTACGGACGCCGGTAACACATGAAGCAGCTACATGCCAGGAAACAGAAATTATGAGGTATTTACTCTAGCGGGACGTACGGACGGACGTACGGACGCCGGTAACACTATATGCCCCCCCCCCCCCCCCCCCCCCCCCACACACATCACCATTCGATGGACATTTGTAGGCTTTCGTGCATGGTAATTTTGTTAGTTTTCTATGAACAGGGACTAGTCGAAATATTATTTTTCACTTCAAGAAACAGATTCTTTCCCACAGAAAACCGATGTGGGCGCGCCAAGATCATCTTCGTACGTCTATTTGAACAGAAGTTATAATTTTTTCCAGGGTTTTGGTGACCATTTTGGTGGCCATCTTGGATGTTTATACAGTTTTTCGCAGCATTGATGCTTAAAATCTGTCCCTTGTCATCGAAAACATACACAAAGACAGTTTGGTTAAGTATATATAAATATATTGCCAAATATATGACAATTAGAAGATTTTGTAATTTGTACGGCGGCCATCTTGGATTTATGCAAATGAAGGAGTTTTCGAATCATAATAAGAATTATTTCATTTGGTTCCTAATGTCTTAAAGCCTGTTAAAACAGTGTTTAAATTGTTTTAAAATCCCTTCTAGAAGCCGAGATATCTTAATTATAGTATATCAATAGTAACACTGGCGGCCATCTTGGTTTTATGCAAATTAGAAAAGTTGCCCAAAGATGACAGGGTGTCATCACGCGGATTTTCATTATTTATGGTCTCAGTGACCCAAATCAATCAAAAAACATTGTATATACTCCACTTCCAGGTATACCCCTAAAATCCCAGTTGACTGCCAGACTATACTCAGTAGGCACAAACTGTTCTTTATAGGAATTAAATAAGTGTATAACTGTGTCACTATTACATCAGTTCTAAAAGATACGAGTGCCCGCTATACAGACATAATCATTTATTAATATTTAGTTTACTGATAGTGACTCGCGGTGGTATCTATTTTCATATGCAAAATGAAACATGATATTTTTTAATTATTTATACTAATTAAATGCGTCACCCGAAAAAAATCATATTTTCGACAGATTATAAAGTATGATCATCGCACATCAAAAACTAAATACAGAGAATAAATAGTAATGTCCGTTAACATTTTAAGGAAACACGGTTATCGCCCCTGATATCAGTGTTGAAATGTACGTCTGATATAAAATGTATAATAATGCCAATCAATACGTGGGGTAATGGTGAATGAATGTTTATTTTGTCAGAGCATGTCTCAGATGATGTCTCTGATATAAAAAAAACCCAGCTTGTGCCTACTGAGTGGGCATGTACCTTTAAAACCATAGTTTATTTATAGAGTTATATCGTCTTTCTGAACCCAATTGCACATACATGTATGAAACAAATCTGGGACCGATAACACAAATGTGTATTCTACTATCAAATTACATGTACATGTAGTAGCTTTGCAAACGCTATTTTTGTTCTGTAATCGATGTTTACTAATTTAATTTTTATTTATTTTGTATTAAATTATTGTCTATAACGGACACGTATTTCAACATGGTACAATCACAACATCCATGGGCGGATTGGGGGGGGGGGGGGGGGGGGGGGGGGCGCGGCGCGCGCGCCCCCCCCCCCCCCCCCCCTCCCCCCCCTAAAAATTCGCCGAGTAAAGATTTTTTACAAGTTACAAGGCACGTTTCATGCCAAATGCCATGTATTCCATGAATGTTTCGGTCGTTGTCTTATTGTTCAAAATTTAAACGTTTTCAATCAAAAATCATGTCGAAACATACTGTGACAGTGTCAATATTTTTGCTCCAAAATGCGATGTAGATTTCAAAAAAAATCCGGGAGGGGAGAATGCCCCCGGACTCCCCTAGCGCTATCCCGAGCTCCGCTTGGCCGACTATTGCAAAATGGTTACGCACCCCCCCCCCCCCCTAACCCGAAATCCTGGATCCGCGCCTGACATCAGTATGTGGTATACTATCACCATTTCACAACAAAATAAAGTTATATTTTACAAATGTTCCTTACTGGTATGTGCATAGAGAAAATGCATGACAAAATTGTCTCCCTTGTTTATCGCAGTTATTGAGAGTAATATACGCACTACTACTTGAATACAGCGGACACGTTTTGGAATTTGATCAAATGAAATGGTGCGAATGGTTGCCATAGGTCAGTTGCAATGTACATGTATAATTAAAGCGCATACCAGCATATTGAATATCGGAGACGCCGTTTGAGACACGATAAATACACGTGACTGTGACTGGAGAAATGGGGCTTATGGGATTTGTGACCAGTGTAGCTCCTGAGCAAATAGCACACACCTGCAGCCTGATAACGATATATATTTATTGTTATGTGAAGTATGGGAGTTTAATTAATGGAATGGCGAACAGTGTAGATTCTGATCAGACTGTGAAGGCTGATCCGGATCTACACTGGTCGCAATACACATAAGCCCAATTTCTCCAGTCACAGCCACACATTGGGTCTGAAAGCAACATGTGTATGTGACCGAAAACATCTGGGGCCCGTTTCACTAAATTTCGTACGACTAAGAAGTTCGTAAGTGCAAAATTGAAATTCACAATATAATTTATTCCGACATCCGAATTTGGATGTGCTACATTTATTGACAAGACGGGGTATGTACGAAATGGTAGCAAGAGAGAAATACGTTAATGTGGGAAGCAAATCCATATAAATCTTCGTACGAACATTTTAATCTTACGAAGTTTAGTGAAACCCCTGGATTATTTTTTTCTGACGGCTGTGATGTATTGATACCTGTAAAAAGACATACCTAACTGTTGTATGTCATCCTGGTATGTTTTACAGGCCGGTATAGGATAATTAGAAGTTTGTTCGCGTACATGATATAAATAGTATATAGGGAGCTTAGAATGATCAATCGGATTTTAATATGCTAACCGCGTCGGGTAATGCTGTAATGTAATGCGGGTTATGATAAAAACACACTTATGGCATCTCGAGATTTGAATAATTACTCCGAGATATTGAGATGCAGCGGCAACTACCTTATTCACATACATATGAGACACGCCATGTGATTTTGTACATAAGAACATGTGGGATTTTTCCCGAAAATATTTACAGAAACTGTTATATTTTCTGTAAAGGACGTCGAAATTTGACGAAAGTTTCATAGCAAATGCATTATGCATACATTTCGTCAACTTTGCATTTGCTATAAACATTTCGACAATTTTGGACGTTATTTATGGAAAATATTGTAACTTTTATCAATAATTTTCATATTATATGGCTTACGTTTTTAGGTACAAAATCGCATGGTGCGTCTCATATTCAGTAAAATGTTCATTATATCAACTCAACCTCAGGAAAATAGAGACATATAATCACGTATATGCGTCATACATACAACAGTATCGGATTTGACGGCCAGTTTGCACTTATCTATTTTAACCCTTACAATACTGAATTAAAATGTGTCGTCTGCAGTTTATTTTTTATCCCGTCAACACAGTGCGTATGTGCCGTGAAACACGGTGCCGTGAAACATTTTTGATATCCAGTCAATACTATTTTTGCATTTTACAGCCATTTGTAGGTGTTGTCGGGATAAATAGAATAGTAGGTTAGTGCCGTGAATGGGAAAAATATCTGGCGCGGCACGGAAACGGGATGTGCTCGGCAGAGCCTCGCCCATCCCGTTTCCTGAGCCTTGCCAGATATGTTTTCCCATTCACGGCACTAACCTACTATTCTCTATTTATTTTCCATTTTTTATCATCAAAAACATGGTTTGACAGCACTTTAGAATCATTTTCAATGGAAATGATTCTAAAATGCTGACAAACCATGTTTTTACTGAGAGACGAGACAAAATATGACACAGCAGCAGACGACTATTTTCGGTTCCCGCACTCGAAGGGTTAAAGGGTTACTATATATGTGCATATCTTTTGCAGCCACTTATTTTTCAAATACACATGGTCATATCTTCCTTCACTGAAAAACTGGCACTTTTTGCCGGCGTGTATAGACATAACCCTGTATAAATCATTGAGATAACCCACTTTTTGTTCAAGTTAAAGGTACATGCCCGCTCAGTAGGCACACACTATTCTTTATATCAGAGACATCACCCGTGACATTTTCTGGAAAAGTAAACATTCATTCACCATTATCCCACATACTGATTGGCATTATTATACATTTTATATCAGACGTAAATTTCCACACTGATATCAGGGGCGATAGCCGTGTTTCCTTAAAATGTTAACGGACATTACTATTTATCTGTATTTATGTTTTGATGTGCAATGATCATACTTTATAATCTGTCAAAAATATTATTTTTTCAGGATGACACATTTAATTAGTATAAATAACTAACAAGAAACGAGGCAAAGCCACGAAGGCCAGGTTTTTTCCAAGCATAGACACTTGGATAACATAATTATACCCACTTTTTGTAGACTAGATGGCCGTAGCCTGCATGTCGCGCCTTGGGGCGAGGCATGGACACTAAAGAAATAGATATAGTAGATGGACAAACTTTAACCAAACAACTTTAACCAGACACACGGACGTACGGACGGACGTATGCCAAAATGCCGACGATATCGCGCTGACAATGATGATAAACACCCATGTGAAGTACCAAGGTAATGGGTGAAGCAGTTGCAGAGATATAGTACACGAAAAAACTTTAAGAAAAAAATTCAAAGTAATTTGACCTTGACATTGGACATAGGGGCCGCACGGTTGGGGGGTAGAATGAAAATATGGATGATGATAAACACCCATGTCAAGTTTCAAGGTAATGGGCGAAGCAGTTGCAGAGATATAGTATAACGAAAAACTTTTAACCAAAAAACTTTAACCAGACGTACGTTAAAAAGTTAACGTTGAAAATGGCTAAGTCAATTTACGTAGAAATAATAGGTGAAGGTAAAAAAAATGGTCACATGTTTGGTGGTCCTAGGTGGTACAGTACCAAAGAAATGGACTTAAACACGAAAACTTAACATTGTAAACGCGAAAACTTAACATTGAAAATGGCTAAGTCGACTGCGCGGAAAAAATGGGTCAAGTTAAAAAAAAAAAGGTAACATGGATAGTTGTATGTGGTGGGGCACCCCTTGATTATGAAACTGTGAAAGTTTGGTGGTCCTAGGTGGTACAGTAACAAAGAAATGGACTCAAACTTAACATTGATTGTGGACGCCGCCCGCCGCCCGCCGCCCACCGCCCGCCGCACGCCGCACGCCGCACGCCGCACGCCCGGCTTTCGCCAATCCAATAGCCTGGATTTGTTTTCAAAAAACCTGGCTAAAAATATATCATGCCTCATGTGCATATGAAAATAGCCTGATACCACCGCGAGATGGTGTGCTGTTCTTTATATCAGAGACATCATCTGAGACATTTTCTGGCAAAATAAACATTCATTCACCATTCACCTCACGTATTAATTTGCATACTTATACATTTTATATCTGACGTAACTGTTCACACTGATATCAGGGGCGATAACCGTGTTTCATAATACTAACGGACATTACTATTTATTATCTGTGTTTAGTTGTTTTGATGTGCAATGATCATACTTGATAATCTGTCGAAAATATAACTTTTTAGGTGACGCATTTAATTAGTATACATAATTAAAACATATCATGCCTCATTTGCATATGAAAATAGCCTGACACCACCGCGCGTCACTAACAGTAAAATAAATATTACTAAATGATTATATCTGTATAGCGGGAACTCGTAATTTTTAGAACTGGTGGAATAGTGACACAATTACACACTTATTTAATCCCCATAAAGAACATTTTGTGCCTATTGAGTGGGCATGTACCTTTAAGTATGTGAATGGTACGGAGCTCCGCAACAATTCGTTCCCACGAATTAACAATTCGTTCCCTCAATTTAACAATTCGTTCCCACGAATTAACAATTCTTAATTCGTTGGAACGAATTTTTATATTGTGGGAACGAATTATTAATTCGAGGGAACGAATTGTTATATCGTGGGAAAGAATTGTTAATTCGAGGGAACGAATTGTGGGAACGAATTGTTATTTCGTGGGAACGAATTAATAAAAAAAATCCATGTCCCCTGCGGGGCTCCGTATAATTAACTATGTCTCTGACTGTGTCTTCGCAAATGAAGAGTATTACTCTTAAATTAGTAATGAGGGATTGTCACACTTATATAGTCTGGGGGCAATTGCTCAGAATCCGGCCCTCATGTTCATTTTTCTTTGTTAGTGGTTTTGTATTCGTCTTCGATCCCACTTTCCGAAAAATCCGGGTGCCATTTTTTTTCGGACATTTTCAAGGTCATTTCAAGGTCATTCAAAATCAAGGTCAAAATCCTGATATTTATGCCATGAAACCGAGAAATTGGTTCATTTGAAGTGTCAATATATTCGGTGGTATGCATCACAATAATTAAAAATCAACTACACTCAAGATATCTAACAACAGCTATCAAGGTCAAGGTCACAATACTATATTTTCAAGGTCACCGAAGGAAAACGGCAAAGTTTTCTTCTTTGTAGTACTGCTATAACAGTATGGTGTACATATATCGTTGAATTATTATCCTAGAAAATATATCTCTAGAGATCTGTAAGATAACGTTCTTTTTTTTCACCAGCCACGGCAAAAAAAGGAACTTATTTAGTTTCTTACTAGTGGAGCTCATGGTGGGCTAGTACATTAATGCGCCCTGGTACGAACATAACGTTATCATTATAGTTCGGGGGTAATCGCCATGAATGCGGCACATCGTGTTAATCTTTCTTCTCGTGGTTGTTTTATATTATAACCTTATAGGGTTCAGCTTTCAGAAAATAAGGGTGCCATTTCTTTCCAATTAAGTACAATGTCATTTCAATGTCATTGAACTTCAAGACAAATTTTATGCTATATATACTTTTTAAACATATTCATTAATACATTTGGCATACAACAATTGTAAATATTTACATTGATATTGACAATAAAAGTATTTGTGAAATAGAAAAGCAGTCATGAAATGTCAATATCATAGTACGTCGCAGATATTGATACCTTTAAATTCAACAACCAAACAGCACATGTTTCGTATTCTTTGACATAATTTCGCATTTATTAATCTAAAGTAAGCTTTCCGCAATAATACGATATGTTGAACAATTCAACAGTAACGTGGTTCCTGGCTACTGCAGAATTTGAAGCTTGGAAGATCCTGTGAAATAGGTGTGAAGGAGTGGAAGAGTGAAGAGTAGGCTCCTGGTTACTGTATTAATCTAAATACATGTATTTCTAAAGAAAAATATATTCAGAAATGTATTTATGCCCTCTATGCGACAGCGAGGAGGCCAGTTCAAGGTCATGGCAAATTAAGAATAATGTAATATTGTATTTATCAAAAGAACAAAAACAGGATAAATACCATATCATGGTCATCTACTGAATGTGTGTGTCACGTGTCATTAATTAACAGAACACAATTAAAGCACAGATGTCTTAGGAAATGATCATTTCAATGTTGTGCTTCATAACGTTTATAATTACTGATTACTGATTACTGATTACTGATTACTGATTACTGATTACTGATCTTGCTACCTATTAAGTTCTAGTAAATTCATATTCGAACACAGTTCATCATGACGCATGCACGGCTATATGCGATAATTAATGTGTACGCGTGTCATGCTACTACTCCATTGCGTATTGCGCCAGACATATGTTGTCATGGGTTTATTGGTCTCCTCTCCGTATCTTCTTTTCTAGTTTGGATAACGTCACAGTCTGGGTAAGATTGAAAATCTAAGCATATATATGATTGTATTCAAGGTTTGCGGTAATGTAGAATACTCATTATTATACCCACTTTTTTTGGGGAAAAATGGGTATATAGTTTTCGTCACGAGTGTCCGTCCGTCCGTACGTCCGTCACGTTTCTTGTAACTTGAAAAACTGTTTCACCTTCATACCTACGCGCCTCATATTTGGTATGTAGCTTCGTTATCATGTGCAGATGCGCAAAGTGAATTCGGATTTTTCATCCGACCCTCCATCATGGATTATCTCCCCCTTTCGGACTCAGAATTTCCCATTTTTTCCTTGTAACTCGAAAAACTTTTTCACCTTCATACCTACGCGCCTGATATTTGCTATGTAGCTTCGTTATCATGTGCACATGCGCAAAGTGAAATCGGATTTTTGATCCGACCCTCCATCATGGATTATCTCCCCCTTTCGGACTCAGAATTTCCCACTTTTTCCTTGTAACTCGAAAAACTTTTTCACCTTCATACCTACGCGCCTGATATTTGCTATGTAGCTTCGTTATCATGTGCACATGCGCAAAGTGAATTCGGATTTTTGATCCGACCCTCCATCATGGATTATCTCCCCCTTTCGGACTCAGAATTTCCCACTTTTTCCTTGTAACTCGAAAAACTTTTTCACCTTCATACCTACGCGCCTGATATTTGCTATGTAGCTTCGTTATCATGTGCACATGCGCAAAGTGAATTCGGATTTTTGATCCGACCCTCCATCATGGATTATCTCCCCCTTTCGGACTCAGAATTTCCCTATTTTTCATTGTAAGTCGAAAAACTTTCTCACCTTAATACCTACATTTCTGATATTTGATATGTAGCTTCGTTATGATGCGCAAAGTGAATTCGGATTTTTGATCCGACCTTCCATCATGGATTATCTCCCCCTTTCGGACTTAGAATTTCACTATTTTTCCTCGTAGGTCGAAAAACTGTTTCACCTTAATACCTACGCGTCTGATATTTGGTTCGTAGCTTCGTTTTGATGTGCTGATGCGCAAAGTGAATTCGGATTTTTTATCCGACCCTCCATCATGGATTACCTCCCCCTTTCGGACTTAGCATTTGGGGAAAGTGGGTATATTGCGATGGCGCGCCATCGACTTTTTCTAGTTAATTGTTGGTGGGATCGTGCTCAGTTACTTCCATACAGGACCCACATTGAGATAGCATCTCCCGTAATATATCACCGTGTCTAATTTTCCGAGTAAAAGGATATGTACGAAATCCAAATGAGGATGGATTCACTGTTAACCAGACACCATACTAGAGGATCTATATAGTCAGCTTCTTTCATACAGATCAGCACGTATCCACAAAAGGCTTATTTACTATTGTATAATGGCTACCAGCAGTCTGGTGTGCCATCCGACTATGCACAATGATAGTTTATTGCATAAACCATGCTGGCTCTTGATAAAAACAGACAATTAATTAAAAAAAACAAGCATGATGACAGATAACGATTAGCACATGATATGACATATTAGCATGCACTGTATACTTTCTATACTGTAACGGATACCATAGGAGAACGTGGCCAAGCCCACAATCAGCTCTGAATACAGAGCATTCTGACATATGCACTTCCTTATATAATATAAGCTCATACAATAGCATATAATTATAATGGTTAAGTGCCTGGTTAAAATTGCTGTTCTCCTAAATTGCGCATTTTATAGTATTACCATGTTGACATTATTTACCATGAGTCTACGGTCTATATGGTTTTCTGCTTTCTACTATATACATATATATTCATTATGAGGAAGCTTATCATTACTGGAATGATTAAATTCCATAAAAAATAACCAGTATCTGTTTCTAACTGAGTTCTAAAAATAGCATATGACATGCAAATACCATTCTGGGAATTGCTCTGCTTTTCTGAATGCAGTGTATGTATCAGATTCAGCTTAACACGAATATTAATTTCACATTATGGACAAAAGTATATCATTGTAGCTACATATTACATAGTTTGTATATACGGTACATTGTATTGCTGAAAAGTAAGTTAGTCCATGCAGGTGCCATGAATATCATCACCTTCAAAAGTGCTATATAACTCTACATGCCATTCATACAACACATAAGCAGAGCCGTATAACCAAAATATTCCCTGGTATGGGGTAACCATGAGCACGCTATAAACCTATTTACCATATGTGAACACCTAGTCAAGTGAGCAACTCTTTACGACCACAATGAACAGTATTTATATTAAGCATGTAGCAAATATGTGTAACTATTCCAGCTAAGTCATATCCTTGTGCAGCATGTTCACAAATTAAGGAGCATACAGGTACCTCATCGAGTATGTGACATAATTTGCTTATGCTAATTCGCACCGTGAGTGCTGGATTCTTTGATAATTAATATGTGGGTATAGACACAGCTAGTATGTTCGAACACATGTGTATAAACATGTGTGTGAAGTGTGTATATATTTGACTAGCAACGCTGATGTAAACCATGAATAGATTCATAGAATAGTTGACACATATATTTCTGGTGTATTGTTAGAATCTTTGATATTGAACGCTTGGATTAAAGCATCCAGATGAAGTTCACTATTTGACATTTCCACTGGTTTATACTTGGCAAATCGTTTTATTTTGGTGGTCATTTTGAAAGTAAACATGATTTCCGTGCTTATTATGTCGTTGCTAGTAAATACCATATTAGCAATAGCCGATCATGTTGACTTAGTTCACTTTCTTAATCAAATATATGGATGTGTGCACCGGCATCACTACTAAGTTATTTTAGCCTGTATTTATAATACAAATTCAAAGGCAGTTTGGCGGCCATTTTGAAATTTAAATATGGTAAAGTATAATAAACTGCATCAGTACATTTCTTATACGATACTTTGAACTACAACTATTGGTATATATACATGAAATTACGCTCCTACGTATCTTACATACTAGCCTATTTGAAAATGTAGTCTTTTGGCGGCCATTTTGAAAATATAACCGCCGTACTTTGAAAATACTTGTGTGTTTCTGCTAGTAATATGTAGAACATCTATTATTCCGATCTTCTGAGCAATTTATGCGATTATCAATTCAATAAGAGCTGCACATTATCATATCCCTATCATTATTCGGACACCAAGTGTGTATGAAGTTCAATGACCTTGAAATGACCTTGGCCGTGGTTTAAAAAAATGGCACCCGTATTTTTTGGACACCTTAAAATAGCATGAGGTGCCGGATTTGTGTACGTATATGTACATTTGCCCCCGGACTATATAAAGCGATTGACTCTAACCACATACATACACACTGGCACCATCAAACACATATGCGGATGTGATGGTGGCCGCGGCCATATAGTTATACCCGCTTTTCAAAAACAAAATGGGTATATTGTTTTCGTCACGGGTGTCCGTCCGTACGTCCGTACGTCCGTCCATCCGTCACGTTTCTTGTAAGAAGTAAAACCTTTTAACCGTAATGAGTAGGGACTTGAAACTTGGTGCGTGCCTTCCGTATGTGTGTAGATGCGCAAAGTGAATTTCATGGATTATTTCCCCCTTTTCGACTTAGCATTTGGGAAAAGTGGCCGGTATATAGAGAATAGTAGGTTAGTGTCGTGAATGGGAAAACATATCTGGCAAGGCTCAGAAACGGGATGGGCGAGGCTCTGCCGAGCACATCCCGTTTCCGTGCCGCGCCAGATATTTTTTCCCATTCACGGCACTAACCTACTATTCTATTTATCCCGTCAACACCTACAAATGACTGTAAAATGCAAAAATTGTATTGACTGGATATCAAAAATGTTTCACGGCACCGTGTTTCACGGCACAAACGCACTGTGTTGACGGGATAAATAGCGATGGCGCGCCATCGACTGTGATCTAGTTTATGAATTAGTTTGATATACACCAAATTAAACTAGAGCAAATGAGCAGGGGCTCACGTATACCATGACCGACGCCTTGTTCAACCAACAAATATTTTCTAAGTCATTTAACCATGAAATAATGAAAATATGGATGGTGATAACAAAGTATATGAAGCTTCAAGTCAATCTGACTTACCGTTGCAGAGATAATGGGTACCCGCAAATCTTACGAACGGACGGACGAACAGACGGGTGGAATGACGAAAACTATATACCCGTCGACAAACTTCATATACCGGGGGTATAAAAATAGAAACAAACTGTATACATATAAAGTATATGTAACACAAATGTTCGTCACACGGACACCACAGGCTACCAGGGGCCCGTTTCACTAAACTTCTTACGACTAAAATGTTCGTAAGCGCAAATTTAGGATCGTCTAGAAATTTCAATTGATGGATTTACATTTATTGAGCGCAGCCTATGCTCAATAAATGTAAATCCAATAATTATTTACAAGAAAACAGTGTTGATGTGCATCATAATTCTGCACTTACGAACATTTTAGTCGTAAGAAGTTTAGTGAAACGGGCCCCCGAAGAGGGCCAGACGTCAACCACGTCTTCCCTAGTTCAAGTGGTGCAGCGCTGTTTGCACACTCGACTTTTTGAGATACAGTATCGTAAAATAAACAACTTGTTAAACGACAAATGGATATTACTGATTTGGTTTCACTATGGACATACATTATATCCACATGTTTCATTGACGATTGTCGGTAGAAATGCAATACTGCTGTCAGAAAACTGGGACAATTTTCGGTATATCGAGTATATATAAGCCACAATTTGATTTATTGTGTTTAGCCATTTCAACACTACATACCTCTTTTGTTATGTTTGCAAACAGTGTAGATCCAAATGAGACGGCTCGTAGCGAGCCGTCTCATCAGGATCTGCACTGTTAATTGGCAAGTAATTTTCATATTTTTAGAGACAAAAAAACACATCCTTTTTATAAATGGACTAGCTGAAAATCATTTTGTGATGATTGGATTGGGCGGAAAATTAACATACCACAGTCCATTCCAATTATTACGTTGGGTTGAAAGGGTTAAAGGTATTTGCCCACTCAGTAATCATCCTGCCGCCACCGCCGGTGTCGTCGAATCTTCGACCGTCGTTTAAAATAGTATTCAGTCGCGACTTGAATACATGTGAGGGGATGGGTTGTGGCCTAGGGGTTAGAACACCTAACTTCCAATCCGGAGGCTCTGTGATCAAACCACACCTTAGGAATAATTTAATACTTTAATAATATTTCCTTCGCACTGGTCTTTCGGATGAGACTTGAAACCGTCCCGTCCCTAAATGACCTTAGTTGTTGCTTTCACTTACGTGTACATGGAATATGTTTATGAATCATCCCACCAGTGAGGACCACGGTTGTAAAACCGTTAACGCAAATTTAACGAGTATTTGACATTGGACTTAGGGGCCGCATGTGTGGGCTATGGAATGAAACTGTGCATGGTGATAAAGAAGTATGTGTGAAGTATCAAACCAATTGGACCTAGGGTTGTGGAGATATTGGGTACTTAAAAATTGACGCAGATTTTACAAAAACTTTAACGCAAATTTAGATCTGACTTTGAGCTTGGTGATGTTATGGGTGGGTTATAACATGACACTATAGATGGTGATGAAATTCGTGAAGTATCAAATCAACCTGACTAACGGTTGTGGAGTTATTGGCTACTTAAAACGTTAAAGCATGATAATATGGATAATGCTAAAGACGTATGTGAAGCTTCAAGTCAATTGGACTTATGATTGTGGAGGTATATAATGGACACTTTTTAAAAACAACTTTAACGCAGACTTTACACAATCTTTAACACAAACTTCAGAGTAATTTGACATTGACCTTGACCTTTGACTTGGGGCCGCAAGGGTAGGCTATGGAATGAAAATATGGATGGTGATAAAAAGTATGTGTATGTATAAAGTCAGACCCAAGATTGTAGAGATGTTAGGTGCTTAAAAATATTAACGCAATGTCGGACGCACGGACACATTAACACACGGTCAATTGTTGAGTATTACATGTACATTCACTAGTAACTAGTGTTGCAGAAAGGAATCCAGTCCGCTGATGGCCTCTACTTATTGCGCAATTCTAGAATAAAAGTACAAGATGGCCGCCAAAACATATGTGCCCGTGACAGCCAACTAACACAGGTCTCGAAGTTTAAGTTGACAGTATAACATAGTCATAATAACATGTGCATACATTCTGATAAGCATGGCAGAGTTTAACCAAAATTTGAAGGTAAAAAATGTCATAATATGTGAGGCATATATGTGTCACACTTACTCACACGCAGCAATTTAAGTGTCCTACTATCCAAGTAAGCCTTCAGACAATATTGAAATTTTGGCATGGCAAAGAAACATACGAAACTGTGTTACAGTGATCATCGAATGTCAAACAGGTCAATATAACGTTAATTGTGTCAGGAATATGTCACATACATGTATATCCAACTGTACCAAATGTGCACATATTTAGTAACAAGCCCCCGCATATTTAAGAAATCGTTCAAGTTATATTGAAGTTGCGTCGGGCTAAAGAAACTGGGACAAACGTATCGACAGAAGCATGGTGTACCAGCCGTTGACACTACGAGTCCGCCAATACCAAATTTAACAACATTATTTACGAAGTTAATCTGAACATTCTGCATATTGACCTGTTTGACATTCGATGATCACTGCAACACAGTTTCGTATGTTTCGTATGCAAGGTGTATGATCATGTGGTACTAACATCTGATTCAACGTACGTATTATTTTATATTGTCCTTACTACGTAACGGATTTTGATGAATTATGGCGTCTTGTTAAGCTGCATTTGGTGGTCTCTGTATGTTCGCCCAAACTTGTGTCGTTTTTGCGAAGAATCGATTTCGTTCTTCGCAAAAACGACACAAGTCTGTGCCGAACTCCCTGGACCAACAAAATGCAGCTCTCGAAGACGCGTTTGCTGCGCCATATTTCATCAAAATCCGTTGCATATTAAGGAAAATATCAAATAATACTTACTTTGGAGTGGGCGACGTTGTTGTTGTTGTAACCACGTGCTCATGCACCTTGGTATGTATATCAGGAAACATGCAAATAAGGACGTATGTTGTTGATGACAACATTCGCTTCGCCTGCATTATGACCCCTATGTCTTACGCTCCACTAAACTGCGGGAGTCAAAACTGGAGTATGTCTTCATCAGTGACCTTCTGACCATCAAAATGCAAATGTCAAGTCAATGGCGAATGTGTCGCATATGTTCATATATATCAAGTGTCTATCTTGCGTTGAAGCTGTGGCTGGTTAATGTAGTAGGCCATTATAGGAATGAATGGCCTTTTTGTGGAATTTATCGGGGTATAAACTTGGAAAAGTCGCGGGAATACTGGACGAAGGCCGGAAGGCCTCGTCCAGTATTCCCGCGACTTTTCCAAGTTTATATCCCCGATAAATTCAACAAAAAGGCCATTCATTCCTTATAATTCCAGCATTTGAAATAAATTCATCAAGAAAATGTGTTTATTTTCCGTTTTCTTCCGTTTTCTTAACTGCGCCTCACGGTTACGGAAAGTAGTTCGGCGTGGGAGTTTACTGGGATATACATTTTTGACAGAGACTTGCTACGAGCCAATCAAATGTTGTGAATTGTGTAAATATTTTTGTGCTGGAATTATATATAGATACACTCAGCTTCAATGATAATTTCTTCATAAGAGTGATGTGATATATGAATATAACATATGTAAATATTGTCTTGTTACTGTATACTATATGGTACTTTGAGTTTCCATCTCCGCCATCTTTGTATGTACAAGCCATCGTACAGTTTGACACATACAGAAAATAATATGACAGTAAACCAAATAAAATTTGGTGCAATGCATACTAGACATATATGACAACGGCAAGCTATAAATATTATGCCAGCAAACTATACAAAAGACGTGATATATGAACATTTCTCCCATCTATCTCAAAATAAATTTTGATGAGTAAACATTTCAATCTGATGCACAGCCTATGTTAGTGTACACGTTGCCCATAGGTAAATCCATATTTACTTGCATAGTAGGTGAGTAGACATCAGGGACAATACACTCAGGTAACTGCTTACATGTCACTGGATGTGAAAGCTAATAACAGAGTACAATAGTTGGTATATATGGTATGTGCTGTGTGATTGGCCAGGTAAAAGTGATACAGTGATACACTGTGCGATTTGCTGTGTAAGGCTATCTATAATGGTGGTTCATGTTGTTAAAACCACAAGCACAAACCTGTCCAGAAAATAGACATATTTTACAGTTTGATGTACAGAACAGGTGAAACTGGCTGATGACTGGAACACACAAAGATGGCCGACTTGGCCACTCCATGTGCCGTATAGGATACAGTAACGTGGCAGTATTCGCATATATGTCATACATCACATTTACGAAGCAATTATCTTTGAATCAAACGATGATCATGTATGGAACGGGTCCTTAACCCTTAGAATGCGGGAACCGAAAATAGTCGTCTGCTGTTAATTCATAGTTTGTCTTTTCTCTCAGTAAAAACATGGTTTGGCAGCATTTTAGAATCATTTCCATGATTCTAAAGTGCTGCCAAACCAAGTTTTTTATGAGAAAAATGGAAAATAAAAAATATTCAGCAGACGACACAAATTAATTCAGCATTGTAAGGGTTAAACATGTTATCATCAACCATGCTAAGAATATTGACCCGACATTCCAACCAGCGTTGTTTGTGTCAGAGTTTGTGATATAATGTGGGATGACAAATAATGAAGTATGTATGACATAGTGTCCGTGACATATCCACGTTTTTGATAACATGCAAGACATAGTATAGTTATCCCGTCAACACAGTGCGTATGTGCCGTGAAACATTTTTGATATCCAGTCAATACTATTTTTGCATTTTACAGCCATTTGTAGGTGTTGACGGGATAAATAGAATAGTAGGTTAGTGCCGTGAATGGGAAAAAATATCTGGCACGGCACGGAAACGGGATGTGCTCGGCAGAGCCTCGCCCATCCCGTTTCCTGAGCCTTGCCAGATATTTTTTCCCATTCACGGCACTTACCTACTATTCTCTATATATAGTTGCTATACGTGGCTGTGAATGGAGTAATCTGGCTTACCGTATGTGCGTCCAGTGGAGACCCAGATCACCATGCGCATCCACACAGTCTGATCAGGGTCTGCATTGTTCATCATTCAGTCAGTAAAACAAGTCATACTTCTACTAAACAGTATAGATCCTGTTCAGGCTACATGGATGTGACAGCCCACCAGAAGCGAGACTGGATCATACACAACATGTGCTAATCTTTAGTTTTATTTCAAAATGTTTGACTATTGTGCTTGAAGTCAAACAGCTTGATTGACTGAGCCTGAGCTGTGCTGGTGGGGGTGGGGTAACGTTTTTCACATGCTATTAGACTATAATGTATTGTGTGGACATGGGTGGGTGTGTAACGTTTTTCAAATGTTATTAGGCTTTAATGTAGTGTACTGAAATGGGTGGGTGGGGTAACGTTTTTCATGTTATTAGACTATAATGTAGTGTACGGAGGGTGGGTGGGGTAGTTTTTCAAATTATAGGCTAATGTATATGTAGAAATGGGTGTGTACGTTTTTCATGTTATTGACTAAATATAGTGTACGGAAATGGGTGGGTGGGGTAAGTTTTTCACATATTGACTATAATGTATAGTGTACTGAGGGTGGGTGGTAACGCAAATGTTATTAGAATAAGTATATGTAATGAGTGGGTGGGGTAACGTTTTTCAAAGTTATAGGCATAATGTATAGTGTACGGAAATGGGTGGGTGGGGTAACGTTTTTCACATGTTATTAGACTATAAGTATATGACTGAAATGTGGGTGGGGTAACGTTTTTCAAAGTTATTAGACTATAATGTATAGTGTACTGAAATGGGTGGGTGGGGTAACGTTTTTCAAATGTTATTAGACTATAATGTATAGTGTACGGAAATGGGTGGGTGGGGTAACGTTTTTCAAATGTTATTAGGCTATAATGTATAGTGTACTGAAAGGGTGTATCGTTTTTTTCAAATGTTATTAGGCTATAATGTATAGTGTACGGAAATGGGTGGGTGGGTAACGTTTTTCAAATGTTATTAGGATGTCGTATGTACGGAAATGGGTGGGGTGGGGTAACGTTTTTCAAATGTTATTAGACTATAATGTATATGTACTAAATGGGTGTGTAACCTTTTTCAAATGTTATTGACTATATAGTGTACTGAAATGTGTGGGTGGGGTAAGTTTTTCAAATGTTATTAGACTATAATGTATAGTGTATGATGGGTGTGTAGTTTTTTCAAATGTTATTAGATAAATGTAGTGTAACTGAATGGGTGGGTGGGGTAACGTTTTTAAATTATGACTATAATGTATGTACTAAATGGGTGGGTGGGGAGTAGTCATGTTATAGCGTACAGTATAAAGTGGGAAAGGGTGGGTGGGGTAAAGTTTTGCAAATGAGCCATTTACTGGGTCGTAGGCCGAGTCTTCCACCTGTACTATAAGACACGTACGTTCTCCAGTCACAGCCACATACATGCGCACATTATTTTAACCTGCCCAGAACAAATAGTCAGGCAGCAGTTGTTACCTATGTTGTATCACAAGTGAAAGACTCGAACCTGTGACATAAACTATGCCATTGAAAAGTGTCCATTATCACCCCCACCCCCCCCCCCCACAAACACACACACCATCACACACACACACACACGCGCGCACACACACATACACCTGATGTCCTGCTGTACGACGCCAGGTATGTGGGGGTATCGGATATTTTCAATGAACATTCTATTTTTTTACATCACAGGTCCGAACTCTCTTACTTTAAAATTAATCAAAGTGTCAAATACAATTACTTTCCACATTGTCATTTCAAATGAGGCTTTTTAGTAGTTGCGAAGGTAACTCTTACAATATACTCCTGTACCTACGGACGGTACGGGAGTATATTGCAAGAGTTACCGTTCGCAACTAGCTTTTTAGTACCTTTTAAACAAAAATATTTTTCTGATACCTTGAACAACGGAATTTGAAGATTGTTACCAGCTCTAAAAGTGAAACAGTCACTGCCGCATCACTCAAATTCGTCAACAACAACAATATATATACCGTTATAAGGCCGTCCGTTGACAGATTATGTTGTATACGTACCCAATGTCAGAGATTTACGATATGTTTGTGTTTGTGGCTGTGACTGGAGAAATGGGGCCTATGGGATTTGTGATCAGTGTAGCTTTTGATAAAACACCACACTCCTGTAGCCTGATAACGATATATATTGCTTATAAGAAATATCGGGTGTTTCATTGACGGAATGGCGAACAGTGCAGATCCTGATCAGACTGTGCGGATGCACATGCTGATCTGGATCTACACTGGTCGCAAACACACAAGCCCCATTTCTCCAGTCATATCCACATTTTATCTCGAACAAATAAACAGAGAATACCATACCCCCCGTTTGACTGGCATACCATGAATGGAAATCTGACAATACAGCTAATCATGGCCAGCTATCGTCTTTCACAACTAAATGAGTAGGAATGTAATACAGCGAACTTTCATTGTTCAACCCGTTAACCATTAAATCACCGGGCTTAGAGTGTATGCGTATATCTAGAATAAGTATATGTAAAGTCTGGTAGCAATTTATCACATGTACCGTATCTATTTATTTCTCTCCTAAGACACGTTTTGGAAATACCTGAGGGGGTGATTTTGTTCTGCCGAATCATAGTTGCTACCCTTGCTCCACCCATCGAAAAAGACACCCTCTCCCCACCCCGTCGAAAGGAAATAAATCAACCATTGCTCGTTATCACAAGAATTCCGCCACGGAAGCGGTATCGCGCCTGCCGAGGCATTTGACCGTGAACATTACAAGTAAATAAATGACATTGACCTTGAGAATTTGGATGTGGGGTTGTGCGTAATGAAGCATCATCCCTAGACAAACATTGATGTGAAATATTATCAAAGTCTGGCATGGGGTTAAAGAGTATATTTGTGGACAAATACATTAACGCATTTCTGTACAACAAAGATATTGTGAAAAAACAATAACATTAACGCATTTCTGTTACAAAACCGGTGAACATTAAAAGTAAATAAATGACATTGACCTTCAGAATTTGGATGTGGGGGTGTGCGTAATGAAGCATCATCCCTAGACAAACATAGATGTGAAATATTATGAAAGTCTGGCAAGGAGTTAAAGAGATATTGTGAAAAAACAATAACTTTAACGCATTTGCCTTGCAAAACAAGAAACGAGGCAAAGCCACGAAGGCCAGGTTTTTTCCAAGCATGGACACTTGGATAACATAATTATACCCACTTTTTGTTGACTAGATGGCCGTGGCCTGGATGTCGCGCCTTGGGGCGAGGCATGGACACTAAAAAAAATAGAAAATAGATATAGTAGATGGAAAAACTTTAACGAAAAAACTTTAACCGGACACACGGATGTACGGACGGACGTATGCCAAAATGCCGACGATATCGCACTTTCCGCAAGCGGGTGCGACAATGATGATAAACACCCATGTGAAGTATCAAGGTAATGGGTGAAGCAGTTGCAGAGATATAGTACACGAAAAAACTTTAACAAATAAATTCAAAGTAATTTGACCTTGACATTGCGAACAGGGGCCGCACGGTTGGGGGTTAGAATGAAAATATGGACGACGATAAACACCCATGTGCAGTTTCAAGGTAATGGGCGAAGCAGTTGCAGAGATATAGTATAACGAAAAAGTTTTAAGCAACAAATTTAACCAGACATACGTTAAAAAGTTAAAGTTGACAATGGCTAAGTCAATTACGTAGAAATAATAGGTGAAGGTAAAAAAATGGTCACATGTTGGATAGTTGTATGTGGTAGGCACCTCTTGGTTATGAAGCTGTGCAAGTTTGGTGGTCCTAGGTGGTACAGTACCAAAGAAATGGACTTAAACACGAAAACTTAACATTGTAAACGCGAAAACTTAACATTGAAAATGGCTAAGTCAACTGCGCGGAAAAAATGGGTCAAATTAAAAACAAGAAACGAGGCAAAGCCACGAAGGTCAGGTTTTTTCCAAGCATGGACACTTGGATAACATAATTATACCCACTTTTTTGTAGACTAGATGGCCGTGGCCTGCATGTCGCGCCTTGGCGAGGACATGGACAGTAAAAAAATAGATATAGTAGATGGAAAAAGTTTAACGAAAAAACTTTAACCGGACACACGGACGTACGGACGGACGGACGGACGCATGCCAAAATGCCGACGATATCGCACTTCCGCAAGCGGGTGCGACAATGATGATAAACACCCATGTGAAGTATCAAGGTATTGGGTGAAGCAGTTGCCGAGATATAGTACACGAAAAAACTTTAACAAATAAATTCAAAGTAATTTGACCTTGACATTGCGCACAGGGGCCGCACGGTTGGGGGTTAGAATGAAAATATGGACGATGATAAACATCCATGTGAAGTTTCAAGGTAATGGGCGAAGCAGTTGCAGAGATATAGTATAACGAAAAAGTTTTAACCAAAAAAATTAACCAGACGTACGTTAAAAAGTTAACGTTGAAAATGGCTAAGTCAATTACGTAGAAATAATAGGTGAAGGTAAAAAAATGGTCACATGTTGGACATGTTGTGAAAGTTTGGTGGTCCTAGGTGGTACAGTAACAAAGAAATGGACTCAAACACGAAAACTTAACATTGATTGTGGATGCCGCCCGCCCGCCCGGCTTTCGCCAATCCAATAGCCTGGATTTTTTTCTTCAAAAAACCTGGCTAAAAACTATTTTTGAAATCGGTGTAAATAATTTGAGAAATAAAACGTTAACGCATATTTGCCTTACAAACAAGGTGACTTAATTTGACCTTGGGTGTTCAGACGTGTGGTGTATACATGCGAAACTAGAAATGTGGCCTGTCGGCACACAAATGCCCGCGGTGGCAGCCAAAACAAAGAGGGCACATTTGAAAACACAAACGGCCGGGGGATGGTGGATTTGTCACGGCATAATAGAGGACCATCAGAGGAATGCATGTGTGAGATATGAAACAGTTACGTGAAAGGAAACAGTTACGTGAAAGGAAACATAAAGTATACGAACTTTACCTGAGCGTTAAAGTTTTGAGAAAGAACACTAAGTAAGTAACCTTGACTTTGGATTTCGCGGGGACGCGAGGATCATGGATTTGTCACAGGTAAGTATGTGTGAAATATGAAACAGGTACGTGAAAGGAAACAGAAACTATAAGATACCTTTTCCTGAGCGTTAAGGTTTTTAACGCACTGCTCCTGTATGTATGTAACCTTGACATTGGGCCTAGCGGGGACCCGAGGAGTGTGGATTAGTCACAGAATGATAGAGGACCACCAGAAGAATGCATGTGTGAAATATGGGGCAGTTATGTGAAAGGAAACAGAACTTATGAGAAATTTACCCGAGTGTAAGTGTGTGACGTACGTACGGTACGGGCGACCGGACAGGACCGGTCTATGGTTATACGGACGTTGGTAACGCTACATGCCTACCTCACCATATAGGTGGCGGGGCATAAACGTTGTGCGTTTGGTTGATAGGTCATTTTCGGTTCAAACAGCGACACACCACATATTGAATAACGGATACATAATGCCTTTAAATAGTTCAAGCAGACACTAGCCCTAAATCCTTGGTTCAAGTCATATTGACGGAGTTTTAGTACAATCACATACTTAATCAAAATCTGTACTACACAGTATTTGAAGTCGTAATTGGAATTTTGACATTTTGGTGATAAACTGTACACATCATTCAGTATAAAAGTTACATTTTCCCACACGACTGTGTAATTACGTGAAGTGCCAAACTCAGAAAATGGACGCCACGACATGTGCGACCAGCGTAGGTCCAGGTCAGACTGCGCATCTGGACCTACGCTAGTCGCCATTAAGTCAAGCTGGCGTGGTTTATTAATTTTGTTATCTATCTATCTATCCACTGTCTGATTCGAAATGAAGATCAGGATCTATACTGCATGGTCACATATTGCATTATGGTATAGTCAGTCGGCAATCCCTGTGTCTCCTCTACAATGACACTCTCGCCGGTGGTTGCTTATGGTGTACGAACGGGGTCAAAACAAAACTTACAGGTGCAGCTATAAAAATACACAGGTGCACCTGCATTTTTTTACAGCTGCACCTGTAAACGTATAGCTGCACCTGTAAACGTATAGCTGCAGTTGTAAATGCATAGCTGCAGCTGTATTTTTATAGCTGCAGCTATAAATGTATTTTATAGGTGCAGCTGTACATTTACAGGTGAAGCTGTGAAAAATGCAGGTGCACCTGTATATTTTGTACAGCTGCACCTGTAAGTTTAGTTTTGACCACGTTCGTACACCATAGTTGATAGACGCCACATACCGGACTACAGTTGGGAATCGGTGGGTAAAAAGCACCCAAGATCTTTGGAGACCAGTGTAGATCCTGAGCACGTGCATTCTCACAAGTAACCCGATATTCTCTGTCTATTTTCTGTCTGTAACGCAGGGCGACTAGCGTAAGTCGCTCTACGTTACTGACAGAAAATTCGGCTTACCCCGCAAGAAATCCACCATCTAATATGTTCCGCAGCGCCAATAGTATAGATGCATTGTACGGAGCCCCACAGGGGATGTTACTGTAGAATTCGAATTAACAATTCGTTCCCTCAATTTAACAATCAGTTCCCACGAAATAACAATTCGTTCCAACGGGAACGAATTGTTATTTCGTGGGAACGAATTGTTATATCGTGGGAACGAATTGTTAATTCGATCACTTTGGTTCCACGGGAACGAATTGTTAATTCGAGGGAACGAATTGTTAAATTGAGGGAACGAATTGTTATTTGGTGGGAATGAATTAATAAAAAGAAAAGCCATGTCCCCTGCGGGGCTCCGTAGCATTGCGACTATTGTACGCACTGATACGACTTCGTCGTGGCGCACAATGATATTTGTTTTGATCACAGAATCCTCTTTTAACAATTCTCCATTTTATTCATGACATTGTAGTACAAAAACATGACCAGCCAAAATAAAATGGGGTTTACTCGGTGTTCGACCAGTTTAGCCCCATATCAGCATGCGCGTCCTTTCGAAATGTGTCTCATTATAGCTAACATGTGAATAACACGTAACATGGGTGGGAAAATTGTGACAATTTCGTATGTATGTCTACAGCAATAAGTCGAGATAAAATATACATTGTTATGAAAAACAAAAAACAGTCATTATAAAAGGCCGACATTTAGTGACTGTTTTAGGTCTTCGTGGACTTTTTATCGCTACGAGTTCGAAATATTCATGCGAATATAGTTTTAAAATATCGGGATGTGTGTTACCCGCAAAGCCAAAATTACGGTGTGAACAATTTCATAGCGAGAAGTGTTTGCCTCTCGAAATTGCGAACAGTGCAGTCCATGCTGATCAGGGGCTACACTGGTCGCAGACAGGTCAACCAATTTTCTCACGGTATATCACATAAAAGGTCATATAATACCGCCACAATGTACACCGTATGCCTAGTTAAACAAAACAGCATACCACCGTTCGCACGCATATACATTGTATTAAGTTGTATTTATGCAAGACAAACTGACAGCTACCGTGTTCGGTCAATGTTGACTTTACACAACAAACGTGCTGTAAATCATACAGCAGATGCCCCCTGTGTATCAAAATCACTCAAGCGTGCCAAGGTAAAATTTGTACTAGATCAACATTTCCCCAGTTAGGCTTCGTCCCACGGTACACAAGGACGGTTAAAACTATCTACGGATTAATTGCAAGTAACATACCTTCAGTTGAGTATCCCTGGCTAATCCAGCTTTTGGAGCGCGGTATGACATTTTGAATAACACTTTGAAGTTTGTTGAAACACAGTTCACTGCACCTTGATTGTATCTATTTACGGTTATATTGCACCCTCTGTAGTACCCCTGTATAGGGGGCGTGGCTTCCGTGTGAACTCCGCAGGTCACACTGTACCACGTGACAATACAAATGTTTTTAGTTTAAACTCACACCCGATAATGGGGTACGTCAGAAATGAGGATTGGCACTGAACGTAAGATTTGTCAACAGTTAAAGGTACATGCACACTCAGTAGGCACAAACTGTTCTTTATAAGAATTAGATATCATAAGTGTATAATTGTGTCACTATAAAGTATTCCACTAGTTCTAAAATTACAAGTGCCTGCTATACAAATATAATCATTTAGTAATATTTATTTTACTGATAGTGACCCGCGGAGGTATCAGGCTATTTTCATATGCAAATGAGGCATGATATTTTTTAATTATTTATACTAATTAAATGCGTCACCTGAAACAAATAATATTTTCGACATTTGTTGTGTTATTCTTGAATATTCCTGACCAGTTATGATCCTCAATCATTTGTTGGATAATACCTGAATATGCCCGACCCATTATCCTGAATCATTTGTTGTGTAAATCTGGAATATCCCTGATCCATTATCCTGAATCATTTGTTGGGTAAATCTTGAATATCCCTGACCCATTATCCTGAATCATTTGTTGGGTAAATCTTGAATATCCCTGACCCATTATCCTGAATCATTTGTTGGGTAAATCTTGAATATCCCTGACCCATTATCCTGAATCATTTGTTGTGTAAATCTTGAATACCCCTGACCCATTATCCGGAATCATTTGTTGTGTAAATCTTGAATACCCCTGACCCATTATCCGGAATCATTTGTTGGGTAAATCTTGAATACCCCGGACCCATTATCCGGAATCATTTGTTGGGTAAATCTTGAATATTCCTGACCCACTATCCTCAATCAGGTGTTGTGTAATTCTTGCCAGCAGAATATTTCTGACCCTTTATCTTCAATCATTTGTTAGATATAATATGCCTGACCCATTATCCTCAATCAATTTTTGTGCAATTCTTGAATATCATTGACCCGTTATCCTCAATCATTTGTTGGGTAATACTTGAATGTTCCCGACCCATTATCCTCAATCATTTGTTGTGTAATTCTTGAATATCCCTGACCAATTATCCACAATCTTTTGTTGTGTAAATCTTGAATATCCCTGACCAACTATCCTCAATCATGTGTTGTGTAATTCTTGAATATCCCTGACCAATTATCCTCAATCTTTTGTTGTGTAAATCCTGAATATCCCTGACCAACTATCCTCAATCATTTGTTGTGTCAATCTTAAATATCCCTGACCAACTATCCTCAATCTTTTGTTGTGTAAATCTTGAATATCCCTGACCAACTATCCTCAATCTTTTGTTGTGTAAATCTTGAATATCCCCAACTATCCTCAATCTTTTGTTGTGTAAATCTTGAATATCCCTGACCAACTATCCTCAATCATTTGTTGTGTCAATCTTGAATATCCCTGACCAATTATCCTCAATCATTTGTTGTGTAATTCTTGAATATCCCTGACCAATTATCCTCAATCATTTGTTGTGTAATTCTTGAATATGCCTGACCCATTATTCTCAATCATTTGTTGTGTAAATCTTGAATATCCCTGACCCATTATCCTCAATCATTTGTTGTGTAATTCTTGAATATCCATGACCCGTTAGCCTCAATCATTTGTTGCGTAATTCTTGAATATTCCCCACGCATTATCATCAATCATTTGTTGTGTAATCTGTGAATATTGGTATAAACATGTTTATTTACTGCATTCACATACAAACATGTACATAGGTAGTACCAGTAGTTTGGATTGGATTGAAAGCTTATAAAACTTATTGAAATCCTCTCCAATCTGTGAATATTGTGTATTCATTATAATTGTCCATCATTTTTAGCATAAAATATGGCCGTACTGTTTTCATTATGCTCAATCATTCACAGTGAACTTCATGAACCCGACATTCATTCATTATTACCAACCATTTGTTGTATACCACATGATCACTGTACATATGGCTATGACTTGAGAAATGTAGTTTATGGGTTTTGTGACCAGTAGATCCAGATCAGCCTGTGCATCCACACAGCCTGATCAAGATCTGAACTGTTTCCTATTCCATCAGTGTCTCTAACAGGAAATACATATGGTTATCAGGGCCCGGTTGTTCAAAACATCAGTTAGCTTAACGGACTGTTAAATCCTTAACTGAATGGTTAAAATCTCTGTTTAACAGAGATTTTAACCATTCAGTTAAGGATTTAACAGTCCATTAAGCTAACTGATGTTTTGAACAACCGGGCCCAGGCTACAGGAGTGTGCCATTTGAGCATGAGCTACATTTCTCCAGTCACAGCCACATATCTGGTGTAGTCACACATAGTGGACTCGACAATTCACGTTTACAACCAGAACACAGTATCCAGTTTCCTCAAACATTTGGATTATAGTGCAATATCAAGTTCAACACATATGTGGCTGTGACTGGAAAAGTGTGGATTATGGGATTTGTGACCAACATAGCTCCTGAAAATATAGAACATGCATGTAGCCTGATAATGTTTGTTGGGGTTTAATATTGGAATGAATGGCCTTTTTGTTGAATTTATCAGGGTATAAACTTGGAAAAGTCGCGGGAATACTGGACGAAGGCCGGAAGGCCTCGTCCAGTATTCCCTTGACTTTTCCAAGTTTATATCCCCGATAAATTCAACAAAAAAGCCATTCATTCCTTATAATTCCAGCATTTTAAATAAATTCATTAAGAAAATGTGTGTTTACATTCCGGTTTTTCTTAAGAATTATTTTAACTGCGCCTGACGGTTATGGAAAGTAGTTCGGCATGGAGTTTACTGGGATATAAATTTTGGACGGAGACTTGCAACGGACCAATCAAATGTTAGGGAATTGTGTAAATATTTTTGTGCTGGAATTATTGGCCTATCAACAGCTAAGGTCATTTAAGGCTGGGTCAATGGGTTTAGTACTAAATCCCATATATTACCTGTACAAGTACATGTTTGTTTGTTGGGGTTTAACGGCCTATCAACAGCTAAGGTCAATTAAGGCCGGGTCAATGGGTTTAATACTAAATCCCATATATTACCTGTACAAGTACATGTTCAAGTACATATACAATAGGGGGGGAAATCCCAAAATCAGAACTGAATATTTACAATATATATATTCAGCCCTGAAATCAGAACAATCCTGATCTGATGTCAGGTCCTAGTCACACCAGAATCACTTGGCCCCCTCCCAAAAGCAGTAGGATTAGTAATAATCTTAATACTTTTATTACGGGCAATAACTCAATTCAAGTCACAGGTAACAAAAGAGCCAAAGATAAAAACGTACCCGAGGGCCAATCCGGGCAAATCATGATTCCATGTACATGTTCAAGTGCATGGGCCTGATAATGATCCATATTGCATCTAGAAACATGACCGGCATTTCATTAATGGAATACAGTGCAGATCCTGATCAGACTGTGCAGATGCACAGGCTGATCTGGATCTACACCGGTCGCTAAACCCATAAGCCACATTTCTCCAGACACAGACATATATTAGTTATCCTTAACAATGGTTAATGTACCACATGTATAACAGTAAATTATTCATTATTCATCCTCAACCATACAGTATATATGTAGCTGTGACTGGACAAATGGGGCTTGTGGTTAGGCGACCAGTGTAGATCCAGATCAGCCTGTGCATCCGCACAGTCTGATCAGGATCTGCACTGTTCGCCATTCCATCAATGAACCATTCGTCATACTTCTAACAAGCAACATAGCTTGTCATCAGGATACAGGAGTGTGCTATTTGATCAGGATCTACACCAGTCACAAATCCCATAAGCCCCATTTCTCCCGTCACAGCCACACATGAATCTGGCCAACAGTAGCACATGTAGCCATAGTATCGGACATGTAACGATTCAAATACTCCTGTATTGTCTGTGGAACGATACTGGAGTACTTGAGGTGTTACGTTTCCACAACTACTGTAACCTGAATCAGGATACAATAAATAGGTATTGGTCACCAAAATATAGATGTCCACCTACGACCAATACACTTTTTACTGGGTAACAAGAAAAACATGAGACACGTAGCAAATGCATTGTATTTATTTCTAGAATAAAACTCTAGTAACTGGGCAATCTAAAAAAAAATATAAATCACAAAAACAGACTAGTGTAGCTCGCAGGAAGGATAATAGCGCTGGTGGTGTCAGCACCCGGGCTATGTGGGCAACACACCGGGACCAGAGACCCGTCTCACAGACACAGTGACATAGTTTCAAGGAGGGTGACTTTTTTACATCGCAAATGCATAAATTGTCCATGATGCCAGCAGGATTTCTGCTGCCACTTTAATTTTTGCAACAAAAACATCTCGAGATAGTGTTGATAAATATTCTATCCCACTCCCCTCACAAAAATGATCTTTTGCATGAACCCTTTCACCCATAAGTAACTGGAATGGATTTTGATATGTTAATTTTACAACCAATCAACCGTCACAAAATTATCAGACTATTCTATGTATGAAAAGGGGGTGTTTTTGTTCTCAAAAATATGAAAATTACTTGCAAAAAGTGCAGATCCTGACGAGACGGCTCGTCACGAGCCGGCTCATCTGGATCTACACGTTTTGCCAATACCACTATACAGGCCTGCTGTGATGAAAGTGTTAAAGCCAACATCAAACACGGACTGTCAGATCCCCATGTCAGTGTCAAAACTTTTACGTTCTTAATAGGGTCATCCACAGGTGATAGTACGGTAGTACTCCTACTACTTTAGGCATGTAACTAACAAAAACATACATAGTTATACGAGACACGCCATGCAATTTTGTACCCAAGAACATGTGCGATATCTCATGAAAAATATTTACAAGATTTACAATATTTTCCTGACAACGAAAGTTGACAAAACTTTCATAATCTTACGACGTCATTTGCAGAAAATAGCACGGTCTCTATGAAAAATCATACATGTTCCTATGTACAAAATCACATGGCGTGTCTCATATTTTAGTTTGAGATTGTACTATCCAAGCCCCCTATACCATGTCTGTGACACCGGTCCCCCGCATGCTGCCTCCGCCCCTGTACATGATAAGCAAGCTGGCAATATATACCCAACGTAAACAACCAACAGGCCAGTAACCAAATAGAGATTATGTGGCTAGTGCCTTTGATATCAAGTTTATCAGGCAAAGCTAGGAAATGCGTAGGAATTCCGAAGTTCGCCGAGGAATTCCTACCGTTTCCGAGCTGAGCCTGATATCAAAAGAAACTAGCAATGTATTATATTTATCAGGTAACGTTTTACGCTACAGAATGAGCAATGATGACATGGTTTCCGTTGACTTGGTAACGTCATGTGACCATGTTCGACCAAGGAAATACCAGTTTTCAATTTGTTGTAACCCAGATATTCATATCAGGTCTATGCCTGATATGACATTATGTTATCTGTCAATACGTAATCAGTCAATACAGAGCTGGTTACCTCCAACAGTTTGATACCGTATGTCATAATGTTTTCAACCAACAGGCCTATACCACATACATAAAGTACAACCAACAGGCATGCATATACATGCACATTGCCTTATGGTATAAAACTCCACGTAGGAGGAATACAAAGTTGGCCTTGCAACACGTGTCCATCTAAATCAGTATGTGTCCATTTAACCCTTTCACCCCCAACTGGAAAATATCCAATCGTAACAAAATGAGTTTTCAGACTACAATTTAGTCTGAAAATAAAAAGGGGGTGTTTTTTCTAAAAAAAAATAGGAAAGATTATTGTTGCCAAAAAAGTGCAGATCTGTAGCCGATTTCATCAAACTTGCAAAGTATACTTATCTAGCAAAGTATACTTTGAGGGAGCAATCATTTATTTTTCCTGAAATGCATTATTTCATATAGAACTAACAACTGCATATATTTGATGATTAAAAGTATGCAGAATTATTATGCGAGAAACATATGCTGATCTGTTTGTTTGTTTTGTTTGTTTATTGGTGTTTAACGGCCTATCAACAGCTAAGGTCATGTAAGGCCGGGCAAACGGGTTCGATCCCATTTTAACCTGCTGCATTGGGGGGAAAATTCCAAAATCAGAACTGAATATTTACATCGAGAAACAATATATTCAGCCCTGAAATTAGAATAACCTGACCTGGTGGCAGGTCCATACCACACGAAAGTCACCTGACCTGGTGGCAGGTCCATACCACACCAAAGTCACTTGGCCCCTTCTCCTAAATTAGGATTACGAATAATCGTAATACTATGCTGGGGCCCGTTTCACTAAACTTCTTACGACTAAAATGTTCGTAAGTGCAAATTTAGGATAGTCTGGAAATATCAATTTATGGATTTACATTTATTGAGCATAGGCTGCATATGCAGCCTATGCTCAATAAATGTAAATCCATTAATTATTTACAAGAAAACATAGTTAATGTGAAATTTACAGACTATCATAATTTTGCACTTACGAAGATTTTGCACTTATTTATTTTAGTCGTAAGAAGTTTAGTGAAACGGGCCCCTGATCTGTAGCTACCGTAATATCCCTATATATTTGGACACTTTATTCTGGGAAACACATATAAATATATGGCATCCCATCCCACAACGAAGTTCCTAAATATTTAGGGTCAGCGTGGATGTACTGGTTTATCACAATAACAACGTATTTGGATACAATTTGTTTTGGGAAACCCCTATTTTATAGGGTTTTCCCAAAACAAATGGTGTCCAAATACTTAGGATTATATCAGTACTCTGCTCTTGTAGCAAACATCATGTGGTACACAGTGTTAGCAAATGGCCAATGTTTGTTTGCTGGGGTTTAACGGCCTATCAACAGCTAAGGTAATTTAAGGCCGGGTCAATGGGTTTAATACTAAATCCCATATATTACCTGTACAAGTACATGTACAAATGGGGGGAAAATCCCAAAATCAGAACTTAATATTTACATAAAAAAAACTGATCCGATGCCAGGTCCTCGCCACACCAGGCCAATGTTTGTGTAGATACAGCAACCTTATATTTGTAATAATAACAACGCTCTATTATGAAACAATATACAAGATACAACAATATGTCTGATCAACAAAAGCTGCATATAGCAATAATACGTTGGCTCAGAGGCTCCAGATAAGCTATAATATAGTATAATGGTGTTTGTTCATGTCATTTGTTTTTTTAACCAAACATTTATTACTTCTTAGTAATCTCCCAATTTTTAAAGCTAAATAATTCCAGCACAAAAATATTTACACAATTCCCTAACATTTGATTGGCCCGTAGCAAGTCTCTGTCCAAAATTTATATCCCAGTAAACTCCCACGCCGAACTACTTTCCGTAACCGTGAGGCGCAGTTAAAATAATTCTTAAGAAAACGGAAAATAAACACATTTTCTTGGTGAATTTATTTCAAATGCTGGAAATATAGGAATGAATGGCCTTTTTGTTGAATTTATCGGGGATATAAACTTGGAAAAGTCGCGGGAATACTGGGCGAGGCCTTCCGACCTTCGTCCAGTTTTCCCGAGACTTTTCCAAGTTTATACCCCGATAAATTCCACAAAAAGGCCATTCATTCCTATATTTCAAATCTCTTACAATGAAATTAAAGAATTTAACGTCCCAGCATCAGCTCAGGCTATTTCCATAGAAACATTTACATCGGTTTCAAGTCTCCTCCGAAAGGCCAGTAACCACGGAAATAACTAGGATGGGGATTGAAACCACGACCTCAGCCCCTGACGTCCAATGGTCTACCGCTAGACTGTCAGTCCATCCATGCCTGGCATTATTTGCACGACATTTCAAAATAAGCACGACTTAACGAGAGCATTGTAAGGCAATCTACAGCAATATCCGGGACTATGGCGATAAAATGTTCTGAGCGTGTACTCGCAATATAAATGTAGCTGTGATTGGAGAAAAGGGGATTATGGTATTTGCGACCAGTGTAGACCCAGATCAGCCTGCGCATCCGCGCAGTCTGATCAGGGTCTACACTGTTCGCCATTCAGTCTGGCAAACAACTGGTATGCTGTGTAGAAACTGCATAGATCCCATCAGTGCTAAAAGATGACAGATTAGACTGGTCACAAACGCCATATGCCCTGTTTCTTCGGTCGCAGCTGAAATACATGTATGAGTGACCGAGATAAACTGAGCTGTACTCAGGCTCTGATTACTGTTCGATTTCAAGCTACAGTTCTGAGCACATGTTCAGAAATATTTTACCACATATGGCTATGTCTGAAGAAACTGGGCATACGGCAATTGTGGCCAGTCTAGATCCTGACTGATCTGTTAACTCACTGCTGGACCTATGATGTGTTTCATTGGCTGAATGGCGAACAGTGCAGACCCTGATCAAACTGCGCAGATGCGCAGTCTGATCAGGGTCTACACTGCTCACAATGCACATAAGCCCCATTTCTCCCAGTCACAGCCAGTCTACACATGTTCACTGTGCACATAACCATTTGATTTGTCGTAAAATACTCACCCGTTGTAACTGTAAAAAGGTTCTAGTTATCTAGCTAACATTCATTATCTTGGATGAAACGAACATGACATAATTATATATGACCCACCATTACAAAACGTGGCTTATACAGCTTTCGACCAGAGTAGCTCCAGATCAACCTACAGTCACAAATGGGCCTATACTGTGCTCTGTAGCTATTGAGTTGGGAACGAAACTACTGTGCAGAAAAAACAACTTTATCGATATACCAAGCTACATATGTGTTCTAGTTGATCAGGAGTTACACTGGTGAAAAACACAATAGATCCTTTATCGCCAGCGAGCCACATATGGGGTAATTTGGTGATTAGCACGTAATTGAGCTCACCCACCGATCACCTAGAAAACAATTTAAAATTTGTTACTTTGTCAAGAGTTTTTCGCCAACTTGTCTGCAGTGTTTGTCATTAAATTTAGTATGATAAACCAATACCACATTTTTTATCAACGGAACAGTCTAAATATAACATGAAACAAACCAGGTTATATTTATAAGGGTGAAAGGGTTAACCATTTCCACCCTAAATAACTGGAATGGACTGTGATATGTTAATATTCTGATAAAATCCAATCCAATCTCTAAATAATATGAAAATTACTTGCAAAAAGTGCAGATCCTGATGAGACGGCTCGTTACGAGCCGTCTCATCTGGATCTACACTGTTTGCAAACACTGCTATAGAGGTTTGTACTGATGACGGGTTAACTACCACATGGAAAAGCTGTTCCGGCGGGTTGTCTGGTGAAACATTCAACGCATAGGAAGACACCTTTATAAACTTCAAAATAATTCACAATAATTATTGTACAATACATTTGAGGAAGCGTCAGGATTTGATCTACCACTTCAAATGAATATTAATACTATACGTTTGTTGGCGATAACAATGACATAAGACAATTCAAAACAAAGACATTGACAGCAAATACACAACTGATTGTAAGACTTTCTGAGCGTGTTCTCACAACTCGTATTCACAATCAAGCAGTTTGATTGGCCGAGTTTGTTTGTTTGTTTGTTTGTTAGGGTTTAACAGCCAATCAACAGCTAAGGTCATATAAGGCCGGGTCAATGGGTTTAGTACTAAATTCCATTTATTACCTGTACAAGTACATGTACATGTTGAATCACAAAAACAACTTGATCGAGACCCAAATACAGTGACATCTCTCTAAACCAGACACGCTGGGGACCTCGATGTATTTAATGTGCAATTGTTTCACTGAGATTTATCTCAAATTATTGAAAAACACAAATGGAACACTCATATACCTGGATTACAGAGAAACCTTTCCAAACTCCGGTTTGGAGAGGTTTCTCTGTACACGCTCAGGAAGTATTAAAATCACAGGACCTAACTGCGGAGAGATCGTGTGGACTAGAAACACGGATATTTTGATGTTTTCTCCTAATTCTCCTATCGCTAACCAATTGCACAGTACTTTCTGAGCTGCATCAATGAACATGTAACTCTATATTCTCATCTTAAAATGAGAAGGCGACAATAAAATGGTGTGTCACCCTGATAATACCCAATATCTGATGCAAGTACGTAAAACAGTACATGAACTACAGAGTATGATATTTGTATCTGATTTATTTTGATTATAATAAACACAAAAAGCATTTTAATAGGGTATTTATATGTACATTCTGTGTAAGCTGTATATTTTCACTCGTAACAATGGTTTCTCGGCGACAGCACAAGATCCACCCACACTGGGAATGTACATGTATGCGAGAAGATTTATTTACAAACAAAGATTGTTGATAATTATAAAAAAGTCAACAGTTTCGCATTGGGGGAAGTGTGTCACGCCATGAAAATCCATACAACTAGTAATTGTCCATGCATATCAACCTATTTCATACGGGATACTCATTCATAGGTATCAACATTTATTAAAAACTTATTTTTTTTATTTCTCAATTAAAATATATGCTGTTAGCGCTCATTTGAACCGTCTCGTCGAGACGGTTCAACTGAGTGGTAACAACATATACATTTGGTGTGAAATGAGAAAGAAAATAATTTTCCATTAAAAAAATATGTGTATCTTAAGTACGAAATGAGTTAATAGACGATGTGGGGTGGGGGATGGAATAAACGTCAGTTAAACACACTACATGTATGATATTGATATAACAGGCCGAGTCACATCAATGAATACGGTACGTCATTGGCAGTTGCTGACTCCGAATATCTGTGGAAACTTCCATCCATTCACAGATAATTGACATGTTACATGTGGTTTGTATGGACTACCGTACTGGAAACCAAATGACTGTGCTTTCCCCACTGACAAGTTTTATTATGCTTTACAAATAATACATACTGGAAGCGCATTCCATCGCCGTCAATTACCCAAACCTCACAAGCACATTCCAGAACCCGTCGCTATAAAACTTCTCAGAGTGTCCTTCAAACTTGTACTCGAAATCATGCAGTTTGATTGGCCGAGACTGAGCACAGCTCAGCCTCGACCAACCAAACTCCATGATTTTGAGTATGTTTGTTTGTTTATTGGTGGTTAACGGCCTATCAACAGCTAAGGTTATGTAAGGTCGGGTTCGATCCCGTTTTCACCTGCTGGATTTTAACCTGCTAGAATAACCTGACCTGGTGCCAGGTCCATACCACACCAAAGTCACTTGGCCACTTCCCCTAAAATATGATTACGAATATTGTAATACTCACATAAGGGGCATAACCAGATTCAACTGTCACATACAAAATGCCAAAGACGTATGTGAAGGCCAAACCAGGTCTCCAGTCGGAATTCCGGTAAGGATGAACCCTGATCGTTAAATTACCCATCGCTTGCACCCACCTTCCACCCACGCCTACTAATAGTATCAATTCACATGTGTAAGGTTTGAGAATAGTTTATGCTTAAAACCAGTGTAGCACATTTATTGTACACAACAAATTGAATACTTTAATTGTCCATATACATATAACATGTAAACGCTTATACAGTAAGCACAATACAAGTGCTTGAAACTTAATCTTAACATTCGCAACAAGCCTAAAAACATAAGTTTGTAGATTCACGGGATAGATCAAACATTGATATTATATTTGCAGCATTAGGATGTACCGTAAAAACCCTAAATATTCGCACACAATTTATCTGGGGAAACACACATTAACCCTTTCCATGCTAGCGGTGAAAATAACATCCAATAAATTATGAGTATGTTTCTTATTTCTCTATGTAAATATGTCTTTGAATTTCATTAGAATTGCGTCCTCTGGACGCAATTCTAATGAAATTCAAAGACATATTCATGATATTTATAGGGAGGAATAAAAGAAAATACAATGAATTGTCGTCTGCTATTTTTGAACTATTTATAGCCCACAAATTTCCCAGCATGCAAAAGAGTTAATATATGGTTTATTACAGCAAGGAATGTCTAAATATGTACAGTTAGTATGGTTGTACTTGTTTATTACTGTACAATAACAATGTATTTGGATACAGTTTGTTTTGGGAAAACCCGTATTTTATAGGGGTTTCCCAAGAGAAATGATGTCCAAATATTTGGAGTTATTATGGTACTCAAGATTTGAACTCGGTCTCTACGAGTTTGATTGTCTGATCCTGAACTCCGGATAAAACTATTAACTCTTTCAACCCCAAATATCCAAAATGGTCTGTTCCAAGCTAGCTATTATTTGTCATCCCATTAATTGAAAAGGGGTATATATATGGCTCGTTATGATCAGACACATCTGGATCTACTGTGTTTGCCTATGCAAATGAATATGGGGTGAAAGAGTCAAAATATTTTATGTCTTTTGACATTTATGTCATATAAAATATGTATTCTGAATGCTATGATTAACCCTTACAACAATGTGTCAGCTGTCAATTTTTTATTTTCTACTTCTCTTAATTAAAACATGTTCTGCCAGCACACGAGAATCGGCTCCAGCGGAGGCTATTCTCATCTGCTCGCAAAACATGTTTTTGTTAAGAAATAAGTTAAAAATGATAAACAGCAGACGACAATTTTTGGTTGCCACCTTTTACAAGTTATTAGAGATTCATCCATCAGCCAGCAGACATATAACACGACAGCATATAGTCGAGTTCAAGCACTTCGTTCACAATTACTCCAACATTAACAACAAAATGCTTAGAAACTTAAGCGATTAAATAAATTAGCTGTACATTTGTGTCGGAACTACACCGATAATCCCAATAACTGTTCCATAACAAGGGAGGTAATCTGCCCACCTTCCTATGTCCACCTCGAAACAAGGGAGGTAATCTGCTCTCCTACATGTGTCCACCTCGAAACAAGGGAGGTAATTTGCCCACCTTCCTATTGTGTACACCTTGTATACAAGGGAGGTAATTATTCCCCTTCTAACTTGCATACTCCAAAAATGCATGCAAGTAATGATCTCCCCTGATCATGTGGGCCAGTGATGGGAAAAAAATGGGCTTAGAATTGGCAGAACCATAGATTATCTTCACCCTTACAATGCTGAACTAATATTTGTCGTCTGTCGTCCCCACGTCCCCCCCCATGTTTCTCATCAAAATATGATTTGACAGCACTTTAGATTCAAAAGTGTTGTCAAACCATGTTTTCATTGAGATCGAAGCAAAATATAAAACAGCAGACGGCAATTTTCGCTTCCCGCATTCCAAGGGTTAAGTCATATGACCCAGGAATTGGGTCACCATTGCAGATCATGCTGATTATTGCGAGTATATAATCATGATTTACCGGTAGTTTCTTTCCTGGCTTCAGTGAGTGAATGGCAAACAGTGTAGACCCTTATCAGACTGTGTCGATGCACAGGTTGATATGGCTGGCCTTACACTGCTATCTTATTTTTTTGTCGTCTGCTGTTTATTTTCTATTTTCCAGTTTTATCATCAAAAACATACTTTGACAGCATTTAAGAATAATTTACAACATACTTTGACAGCACTTTAGAATCGTTTCCATTGGAAATGATTCTGAAGTGCTGTCAAACCATGTGTTTCATTGAGAAATAAGATATAAAAGCAACAGCAGACGACAATTGTTGTGAGTAGCGGTCTAAGGGTTAAGCCAAGTTCCAATGTTCTAGGTCCATTTTGTCCATCAGTGGTCCTGTATACAGTATGAAGTAATATACAAGTATTATGCAAGTATCCAGTGATTATATGTGAACGTGATTGTAGAAATGGGGCTTATGGGTTTAGCGAGCAGTGTAGATCCAGATCAGACTGCGCATCTGCGCAGTCTGATCAGGATCTACACTGCTCGCCATTTCATCAATGAAACACCCGTCGTGCTTATACATCACACATCACGCAAGTCCCATTTCTCCAGGCAAAGCCACATATATACAAGCGTGTATGTATATAATGTGACGATGCGTCGGTCACTAGAATCTTATGATATGCATTCATCTTACATCTGCTTTTTTGGATGAAAATGATTTTTTTACATTTGACTGAAGTTGTATGTACGTATGTAATAAATGACAGTGTAGGTTGGCAAGAATTTCACCGGAAATATACAATGATCCACTCTGAAATTGTTACAAACCTTCAATGCCTTTTATATGTCCAAAAATGTGTTCTTTTTGGCGAAAATCATAAATGTTATCAGGTGTATCATGTAGAATGGGTGTACCACATTGATACAAATTGCACATGTTCAATTGCAAGTAAAACTAAAATTTTATGGCAATTAATGTTCAGCCACTGGCTGTTGTTACAATGAAGCTAAAATGTGGTTGTGACTGGGGAAATGGGGCTTATGGGATTTGTGACCAGCGTAGCTTCTGAATAAATATCACACTCTTGTATTAACCTGATAATGATCTACATGTATATTGCTTGTTACAAGTATGACTGATGTTTCATTGATGGAATGGTAAAGAGTGCATATCCTGATCAGAGAAATCCCATAAGCCCCATTTCCCCAGTCACAGCCACAAATAAGACACAGAGCTGATATCAGCTTCTACTCGACAAATCTTTGATATTTCTACTTAAGCCATACACTGTATATGGGCTCGTACACAAGATATTTCTGCACATTGCATGTGAAAACATCATCGAAACACGTTTTAAACAATTATGCAATTTTCTGCATACGACATTGGAAGTTAGAAAAAATATCAAGGCAGATATACTACGACTTGTCATCTACATAAAATAGACCACATTTTTTCAGTGAGTTTCAGAAAATGTTCGTTTTTACAAGACGCATATTTTTATTATCATGGAAGAGCCCGTATACATGTACGACACATCACACGTAGTAAAACTTCTCTATATCTAAAAGCATCAATAACAACATATTCGGTTTATATGCACAAATGTCGGATAACTGTAGGATAACCAGTTTCAGCAGCTACATGCACATTTTATAAATAGTTTCAATCATCACCTCGACAACTATTCACTTTAAACCTTACAATGCTGAATTAATTTTGTCGTCTGCTGTTTTTTGTTTTTTTCATTTTTCTCATAAAAAAACATGGTTTGACAACACTTTGGTATCATTTCCGCTGGAAATAATTCCAAAACGTTGTCAAACCATGTTTTTGTTTAAAACGAACATAAAATATAAAAAAAACAGCAGACGACATGTACATTTCACACATTCTAAGGGTTAGGACAACATCAGTTTACCAACCCTTGTAGGTTGCACTTGATTGTATGACCCAGCCAGTTTGTTTGATCAAACGTCACTTCTGAACTATTATACCATTGATAAACTCGCTGCTCTAGATATTCAGCAAAACGTAAGTATATCTGTGACACTGATTGGAATAATGGGGCCTATGGCTGATCTGCTAGCTCATTTGTGCAACCGGATTTACCGTAATAACCATAATTATTTGGACACACTTTGTTTTGGGGAAACCCCTATAAAATAGGGGTTTCCCAAAACAAAGTGTATCCAAATACATTGTTATTGCTATAAACCAGTATGACTATACTGACCCTAAAAGTTGGGACACTCTTTGTAATGGAAATCCAGATATGTATATGTGTTTCCTTGAATAACTTGTGTTCAAATGTTTAGGGTTATTACAATTTGCTGGAAACATGCAGTTGTTTGTCAGACTGAATGGCGAAAAGTGCAGACCCTGATCAGACTGTATAGATGAACAGGTTGGGTTGGGTCTACACTGGTCACAAAAGCCAAAAGCCTCATTTCTCCAGTCACAGCAAACAGTTTGATAAGCAAGATTTTCATACAATTTGTGGAAAAAGTACTCTTTTTTTTTTCAATTGTGAATTGGCCTTGTACAGGCCACACCTTTGTAGCAGAAAAATAACTGTGTATACACATTGATGAGGACGACCATTCTAGAATACACATGCAGCAGAGGAATTGATCTGTGCGAACTAGGGGCCATACAATCGAGTGCAGCCAGAGTCACTAGGAACACTTGGGATTAACTATATGGAGGAAGATTTAACTGCGGCCGCACTCCGGACAGAGGATATCACCTTCGTTCATCAGGAAGCCACGCCCCACCATGCAGTTCTCGCACTTGTAACACACGAAACAGTCGCTGTGCCAGTGGCGCTCCTCAAACGAGATGAACTTCGTTCCACCAAATCCTGCGGATGAAAAATATACAAATTTTAGTTATAGAATATAGAAGATCTTGCATGATTGATGATTTAATACATTTATAATTTTTTTTTATTTTTTAAAGAAACTTTTGTCTAATTCACTAAAGTGAGGTTTTTTTTGGTACTAACCCTTACACTGCTGAATTAAATTTTGACTGCTGTTTATTTTTCATTTTCCATTTTTCTCATAAAAACATGTTTTGACAGCACTTTAGAATCATTTCCAATGGAAATGATTCTAAAGTTTCTAAAGTGCTGTCAAACCATGTTTTTTATTGAGAAAGAAGGCAAATTATAAGTCAACAGCAGACGACAATTTCGTTCCAGTATTATAGGGGTTAATTGTGTCCAATTCACATCGAGTTTTGCTTAAGCCAGTGCTAGGCGGCACTTATGGCATGGCTTATGACAGAAATAAACAGACGCAATAAAACAGAACTTGAAATGTATATTTTTTACTGGTAGTCATACTACTATATCTTAATTTTTTGTCGTCTGCTGTTTATTTTCCATTTTTATCATGAAAACAACATGCTTTGCCAGCACTTAAGGGTTAACATTTCATTCCAATCCTCTTACACTGCTTGTATACCCAAATTGCCTTGTGATTTTTTCCTTTTTACCTGTTATAGGTTTGGTACATCTGCAGCATTTCTTCGCGAACAGATCGCCGTAGCATTCGGCGCAGTAGGGGTTGTCGTCCCGCGAGGTGAACTTCTCCTTGGCGAGTTCCTTGGAGCAGTTGTTGCACGTGAAGCACTCGCGGTGCCACGGCAGGTTCTTGTATGCCACCCCGCCTTTATTGATCACCTGAAACACGGCATGATTGCCATATTTAAAAGATTCTAACCAGTCTTGTAAATAGGTGAACGAAAATCACAAGAAATTTATCTTAGAACAACGTCTGTGGGATCGTTGATGGTAGAATTGGCAAAATTTGTTGCTTGTTTCCTATATCCCTCAATATCGGGATGCCCATTTCTAGTTAACGTTTGCACTGTCCAATTAATCAAAACAAGGTGATCGCTTGCGAGTGTCTCACACACGAAGGTCAAAGTCACCAAGGTCAAGGTCACAATGTGAGGATGTCCTAAATTATTTACATGAAGGTCAAGGTCACCAAGGTCACACAAATGACACTGGGTGGATAGCCATTATTGTGAGGAAGCTATTGATGAAGCTTGGTAAATGATCCAACAAGAGGATCAGGGTTATTCAACATTTGGATGTCCATACATAGTGGATAGCCATCATATGAGGAAACAATGGTTGAAGTTTGGTAATGACTAACATTAAACGTACGTCCAAAATTATTGACACCAAGGTGAAGGTCAAGGTCACCCGAATGACACTGCATGGATAGTTATCAATGTAAGGAAGCTATTGCTGAAGGTTGGCAACAATACGACTAACGGATCAAGACAGCTGCGAAATTTGGACGTACGTCCAAAATCGGTGGAGGCGGCGACCCGGAATTGTGACCATTTATCTCGCTTTACACTATCGTGGGTGAGTCATAAATGGCATATTTTGTTACGAGCCAGCTCGCCTGACTCTACAGCATTCAGTGGTTGACATTCTTTAATTGATAACGAGCCACAAATTTTCCACTTGTCCAGATAGTGAAGTTGTTGAGGCCTGAATAACCCATGTGGCTGAAAAGGTCATCTACCTGAAATAATGAAAACCCACCAAACAATATACCATAATAACCCTAAATATTCGCAGACACATTTTATTCAGAGACACCTGTATAAATATGTGATTTCCCAAAACATAAAGAGCCCCAATATTTAGTGTTAGTATGGCTGTGTGGTGTTACATGTTTCAATATTTGCTAATCAGATAGGCTTCAATGCATGATCCTGTGTTTATGCAATGAATGTATGAATGATGTATTGGGATACAATTTGTTTTGGGAAACCCGTATTTTATACGGGTTTCCCAACACAAAGTGTGTCCAAATATTTAGGGTTATTATTAGTTATTATGGTCCATGCCAAACTATAACCACCCAAGCACATACCCCTTTACACTTGGAGCACCTCTGTGCGAAGTTATCCTCGAAACACTGGACACAGCAGACCTGCTCTTCGCGGGGGATGAAGCTCTTGTTTCTGATTGGCTCCTTACAGTTCATGCAGGTGAAGCACTCCTCGTGCCACTGCTTACCCTTGTACTCAAACTTCTTCATGCCTGTAATGGAGGTAAATAGAGGATATTCCATCGTACATTTTGAATAGCGGGAAATAATACAAGAGTGTGCGTCGGCTTCTGCGTAAGCAATGAGTGAGCGTAGCGAACGAGTTGCTTGCACGGACGCCAATGGCCCTGATGGTCCCGGCCTTCGCGAGCGTTACAATTACTGAATTAGCGAGCCGGCCCAAGGTAAATGATCCACTTCCATTGGTTGAAAAGATGGCGAGTGTCCTACCTTCTATATTTAATATCAGAGTAATATTGGGTATGATTTAAAGAGGCTTTTCTTGTTCATACCACAAAGTGCCTTTGAATTATATCACTCGGTTCTGTAGAGCGGCAGCTGTGTGTTTTCCATCTGTACATCTGTAACGTCACAATGATGTGTTTCCTTGACAAATTAAATCATTTTCTCAGACAAACCCTCTGAATTGCATGTCAGTCACCTACACTATGGCCCACCCCCAAAATTAACTACTAACCATATTCAACGCCTGATTTGCTTTGTTTTATAAAATATAACATGTGAAATGTAAGAAAATGTTTATTTAACCAGGTGAGCTAATAATATTCATGAAATTGATTGATTTCTACCACTACACAAACTAAATTCCCTATGCTTACTCATTTGTTTAGCCGAAGGACCCAATCCCTCGCACAGTATTTCACGATAATCACCTCACCTGGTTGAATAAACAGTACGTCATCGGCTGTTTTATTTTATAGTGTATAGTAGACACTAATTCCTTGATAAAGGCCTTGTGCCGAAACGTTGGAAGAGTGGGTTCTTGGTTACTGAAGTATTGTCCTTAATCAAAACAAGTTTCCGCATTAATTAATACTTCAGTAACCCAGAACACACTCTTCCAACGTTTCGGCCGAAACGTTGGAAGAGTGGGTTCTGGGTTACTGAAGTACTGTTCAACGTATTAATGCGGAAAGCTTGTTTTATTTTTCATTTCTCTATGAAGACACGAACCTCCCCTGAATGGGTTGGAGCAGCCGTCACAGCGAGCGGCGAAGTTGTTGTCGTGGCACTCCGAGCAGTAAATCTTCTCATTCTTCGGTGCAAACGGCTGGTCAACCAGTGTCTTCTGACACTCGAAACACTTGAAGCAGAACTCATGCCAGTGGTGCTCCTTGTACGACAGATCCTGAAATCACATATGACATCATCATATACGTTACTGCATAAAACACTAGTGTAAAATATACATGTATGTGTCTGTGACCATATATGAGACAAGCCGTGTGCTTTGTACCCAAGAACAAGTGCAATTGTTAAGATAGACAAAATGTTAAGATATTTTCTGCGTCGAAAGTCGAGAAAATCTTCATACAAATTTGTTATCAACTTTCGACATCGTATACAGAAAATGCCACAGTTTCTGTTAATATGTCATGAAAATTCGCAATGTTCTCAGGTACAAAATCATATGGCGTATCTCATATGTGTATGTGACTAGAGATATGTGTATGTGACTAGAGATATGTGTATGTGACTAGAGATATGAGAGATATGTGTATGTGACTAGAGATATGTGTATGTGACTAGAGATATGTGTATGTGACTAGAGATATGTGTATGTGACTAGAGATATGAGGCTTATGGGAGTTGTGACCAGTGTAGCTCCTGATCATATATATCATATTTAATAGGGGTATCCCAAAATAAATGGTATCCGAATATTTAACCCTTTCAACACCAAGTAACTTAATAGGATGTTCCATGCCAATGTTTCACGCTATTTCATTAATTTTGTTCATTCAAATTATCCCATTCTTCTAAAAGGGTAATCTGTACGACGTTTAAAATTATTAACAAACAGTGGAGATCCTGATGAGACGGCTCGTTACGAGCCGGCTCATCTGGATCTGCACTGTTTGCAAACATTGTCTCTATAGAGGTCTATGGTGTTGAAAGGGTTAAGGTTATTGCAATATCTGAACCAATTGTCCATTGTAACACGTACAGTTGTAAATCCTCTGTAGAACAGTTAAGTTTATGAGGCATAGACTAGTCAGCAGGATAAATATGATTTTTTATAGCAGTATGTACATTTATTATGTATTAGCATTCTGTGGCGAGTTCAGTAAACGTGTACCATAATAGTTACGGATGCCATATGCCCCAATGCGTACACATCAAGAGATTAATAATTAACAATCAGTGCTCTGGATAACGAACCTATGTTAGTTCCAGATATTCTTTGCTACAACTAGCAACTTGAGATATTTTACTATTGTATCATTACTCAGGGGTGGGAACGGTTCCAAATGCCTAATCCTGAAAATGGTTATAATAATAAAGAAACATTTTTGCACCCACAAAGTGCAACCTCTTTAAACCGAACACCAAGTTTACACATCTGATCTTATTTTTGATAAGTTTCTTGGTCATTTATCTCATGTGCTAATGTCTGTTCGTGATCGCATAGCACACACCTATGGCTCAGTACAAACTTGGAAAAGTCGCGGGAATACTGGACGATGGCCGGAAGGCCTCGTCCAGTATTCCCGTGACTTTTCCAAGTTTATATCCCCAATAAAACAAAGAGTGCTTCCCATGTTGAAAGTTTCGTATTTTTCTGCAATGTTTAGGAACCTCAATCCTGATTTCCGGATATATCTTTACGGGTATGAAATTTTTTAAATATTTAATTTTATTTTTCTCATTTCTCGGTTAAAGTATATGTTGTGACCACTCATTTGAACCGTCTGGACGAGACGGTTCAAATGGTGGTCACGACATATACTTATAAGCACAAAGAAAGACAATATTTTAGGATACAGCATGAAATAGGTCAACTAATGAAATTCTATGGTAATAAATTTTTCATTTCATGAGCATCAAAAACAGTATTATTTTATATTGTCTCAACCTTCCTTTAGCCCTAACAAGCTGAATGAAATTTTATCATCCATCTGCTGAATCATTTGATTCTAAAGTGTTGCCAAGGCACGCCATTAATATGAAAAAAAAGCAGATGAGAATTTTTTAATTTCTACTTTTACTCAACAAAACGTGGTTTGGCAGCACTTTATAATGATTTCCATTGGAAATGATTCCAAAGTGTTGCCAAACCATGTTTTATTGAGATAAAAAACAACAGCAGACGACGATTGTTGTTTCCCGCATTCTAAGGGTTAACTGTAATAGTATCTGGTGCTCTTTGAGCATGTGCCATGCCTGGAGGTTCATTAGTGCTTATCTGGTTGTTAAGTAATCCCAGGTGCAAAGAGAAGCCAAAAATAAATGAACGGAATTTTCTTAGGTAGAAAGAAAAAGTCCATGGATTTAACTCTTTGCATGCTAGCAGTGAAAATATACGCCAAACGAATTACGAGTATATGTTTTATTTCTCTCTGTAAATACATGTATGTCTTGAAATTTCTTTAGAATTGAGTCCTCAGGACTCAATTCTAATGAAATTCCAAGACATATTCATGATATTTATGGGGAGAAATACAAGAAAATATGATGAATTCTTGTCCGCTAGTTTTGAACTATTTATAGCCCAAAAGTTTCCCAGCATGCAAAGAGTTAAGTAATCCCAGGTGCAAAGGGAAGCTAAATATAAATGAATGGAATTTTCGTAGGTAGAAAGAAGAAGTCCATGGATTTAATAGTCTCATCAATTTAGTCTTGTCTACGTCATCAGATAATGTACGTCATCAGATAATGTACGTCTAATGTACTCAATTAAGGAATGTCTACGTCACAATGAGCATACAATTACTGCAGCAGGCAAAGCTATGCTCAAGGACATAAACATGCAACACACAATTGGCAATATAAACTGCCATTAATTATAAAACATTCCGATGACTCGAAATTCAACAACAGTCATACCAATGCAGACAAGAATGCTCATGAACAGGTGGTGATTGCAAACCCTATACTGAAATTCTTTCCAGGTCTGAAATCACAGTATCCTGCCTGACCTGGTGCCTGTAGCCTATTTCACCAACATTGCAAAGTATACTTTGACGGAAATTTTTTCAATTTAACCTTTTCCCTGATAGAGACGACTTTTCACGCCTCTGCAGAAGATGTCTTTTGAAAACATTGTGGGAAAAGGAGAAATTGCTTGTAACAAGCAATTTCTCCTTTTCCCACAATGTTTTCTACTCTATCAGATAATTTAACCATCATTTGACCCAGCATTTGATTCTTTTATTCAGATGTTTTGGATTTGGATGAGTCGAAATGTCGCAAAACAGGGAAAGGGTTAAGGATAAATCTATTAATTTGTATTATACTGAATGTATTACATTATCACAGCCATTTTGGCTGTGATAATGTAATAAATTCAGTATAATAATTCTGCATACTTTTAATCATCAAATATATGCAGTCGTTAGTTCTATATGAAATAATGCATTTCGGGGAAAATAAATGATTACTCCCTCAAAGTATACTTTGCTATATAAGAATACTTTGCAATTTTGATGAAATCGGCTACAGATGTCCTTACCACACCAGATCACTTTCACCAAATGCCAGTAAGGGTGAATTCACTCACTATTGAAGTCCCTGTAGAATGGATTCACCATTATGATATGCATATAATTATGTGGCTGTGGCTGGAGAAATGGGGCTTATGGGAATTTTGACCAGTGTAGCTCCTGATCAAATAGCACACTTCTGTAGCCTGATAACAATCTATATTGCTTGTTAGAAGTACGACAGGAATTTCATTGATGGAATGGCAAATAATGCAGATCATGATCAGATTGTGCGGAAGCACAGGCTGATCTGGACCTACACTGGTCGCAAATCCGAGAAGCCCCATTTCTTTAGTCACAGTCACAAATATTCTCCCATCCTCCACTCAATACTTGAGCACAAAAATGAAACAGATGTTCAATCAATTTAACTCCTACACTCCCGCCTGCACTATCTCTAATCTTGCCAGTATTTGTCAATGTCATCATTTTAAAATGCTTTAATATTGTGCTTGAAATCAAGCAGCTTGTATGATTGAGCCTGAGCTGTCCTACAGCTCAGGCTCAGACAATCAAATTGATTGATTGCGTGTTGGCATTGCCAAAAGATGTCAGAAACATTGATGACAATGGCAAGATTAACGAAGGCGGTTGTGTAGATTTCAGCCATGAGATTAATATTGGTGCATTAGTCATACCGAGAGGTAAAAAAATAAATATTTCTGTACTGGATGAATTAAAAATGCAAGTCATCATGTAAGTGGTCGTTGAACCATATTGTGATTAGATCACATGGTAGACTGGCCACAATGCCATACACTCCATTTCTAGTGACAAAATATGTTTCTGTCGACTGACAAGTTAAATCACAACTTGCAACCTTTCACCTTTCACCCCTAAATAACTGGAACGGATTCTGATGTTAAATTTCCGACCAATCCAATCGTCACAAATTTTTTTGTTCTAACAAGAATTCAGCCACAGAAGCGGTGTCGCGCCTACCATAACCGTAACATGATCAGGGGCATGTGCTAAAGTAAGCATCTCAAAAACCGTCAGAGAAGTGCACGAAAAAGGACAAGGTTGAAGAAACGTTTTGACATACAAAAATCGCCAAGTGTTTCCACAATCATGTGACGGTCAAAAATGTCAAGGTCATGTTAATGACGAAATGCTTGCATGTATCAAGTGTCCAAATATTGAAGCAATCCATCATGTACTATTAATGTTATACGATGACAAAGGAACTGGTACAAACTTTTTGACGCCAAAAAATGGCTACGTGTTTCCACAAAAATGTGAAGGTAGAAAAGGTCAAGGTCATGTTAATGGCGGTATGAGTGTATTCCAAATGCTCACATATATCAACTGTCCAAATATTGAAGCAATCCATCAAGCAATATATATTAAAGTTATACCATGATGACAAAGCTTGTACAAACTTTTTGACATTTTGGACGACGACAACGAAAAAGCGGCAACTATAGTTGCGCCTTCTGCTAAAGCAAAAATGTATGTAAAGTACTTGCAACTAGAAAATGTGTTCATAAAACACGGATGCCCCACATACCGCTTTGATAATAAACAAGGCAAAATTCCAAGTCCAAAAGGGGAGATAATCGATGACCTGAGGGTCAAATCAAAAATTGAAATAAACGTTGCACATCCACTCATCATAAGGAAGCTACGGTACATACCAAGTTCCAGGTCTGTAGCTATTAGGGTTTAAAAGTTTTACGAGTTACAAGGCAAAATTGCCAAATTCTAAGTCGAAAATGGGGATATAATCCATGACCCGGGATCCAATCAGAATTCGAAATAAACTTTGCGCATCTACTCATCATAAGGAAGCTACATACCAAGTTTCAGGTCTAGCTAGTACGGTTTCAAAGTTTTACGACTTACAAGGTTGGTGACGGACGGAAGAACAGGATGGACGGACGGCCAAGGGTAGCACTAAATGCCCCCTCTACTATTGTGGTGGGGCATAAAAAATGCAATTACACTGTCTGCAAATACCACTATAGAGGGCTGTAGTGTTGAAAGGTTTAATGCAGTGAAGTATATATCACAAGAAGCCGGGAGCCAGTGTGTGGCAGGCATGTGCTGACTTACTGATGATAGGCCATTAAACACCAATAAATCAATCAATCAGCTTTGTCCAATAAAACTTCTAGATTTCGAGCTTCAGTATTGAGTACAAGTTAACCCTGTCAGCACTACAGACCTGTATAGTGGTTTTTGCAAACAGTGTAGATCCAGACGAGACGGTTCGTAACGAGCCGTCTCATCAGGATCTGCACTTTTTGCAAGTAATTATCCCCTCGCCGATAGGCAAGAGTGAATATAGTACCAGTTGTCTCATCAGTTGATATTTTACAGAATTTGACCAAATATTCGAGGTATTTTTCTTAGTTCTTCACCAAAAATAGCAAGTTGGGAGTTCTTTAGAATCGTCTCAATGAGACGATTCTAAAGCACTCCCAACTTGCCATTTTTTGTGAAGAAATAACAAAATTCCCCCCAAAGTTGATTAAATTACGCACCTTGGAGCTCTGATACTTATGCAACAAACACCATCGTCAGAGACAACACTTGCAACAATATCTGATGCAAAACCATTTATTGCATTTTCTCATGTATAAATTGTTTGTTTGTTTGTTTATTGGTGTTTAACGGCCTATCAACAGCTACGGTCATGTAAGGCCAGGGCAAACGTTTTAACCTGCTGCATTGGGGGGAAAATCCCTAAATCAGAACTGAATATTTACATCGAGAACAAACATATATATTCAGCCCTGAAATTAGAATAACCTGACCTGATGCCAGGTCCATACCACACCAAAGTCACTTGGCCCCTTCCCCTGAAATAGGATTACGAATAATTGTAATACTCACATAAGGGGTATAACCAGATTCAACTGTCACATACAAAATGCCAAATACGTACAATGTATGTGAGGGCCAAACCAGGTCTCCAGTCGGAATTTCGGTAAGGATGAACCCCGATCGTTAAATTACCCATCGCATTCTCCCACCTGCCACGTACCCACTCTCCTGTATAGATCCTGATCAGCTAGTATATCTCTGTATCCTGATGCATATCTAAATTGTCCATTACAAACTTGAGACTGAACAGACTAAATAACAAACAATGTGGATCCCGATAAGGCAGCAGGGCTCCAGATAAGCTGCGTATTTGCTTAAATACCCAATTGAAATTGCCAAAAACCCAATTGAAATCAGAAGTAGCGAGTATCAAAAAGCGATACAAATTTCGTGGTACCTTTATCATGCTGCAGAAAACAATAAACAGACCACAAATTTTAAAAGCATATTTTTCTTATTTTCCATGAAAAACATCTTGGTATTTCATTAGAATTGTCTCCAAGGAGACAATTCTAATGAAATGCCAAGACATGTTTTCATTTTGAAGCAAACTATTCAATAATTGCGGTCTGTTCATGTGTAAACAGTAGTGTGATTTTATTTTACCCAATTAAAATGTTGAAATACCCAATTGCTTCAGAAATGATAGAGTAACAATACTCAATTACTAATTCCTTATCTGGAGCCCCGAGGCAGCATATTACACATTGTCATACCGCAGATAAGTTTCTCGGCTTTTGATTGGCTAGCTTGCCTGGTCATATATATTATATGACCTGCCAAGGCTGTCGGACAGAGAAATTGCGATTCCCCTCCGGCGCCTCGCGTCCAATGAAGACACATTTTGCAAGCATCTAGCGATTGCGAATTGTATTTCTCACTAAACATAATAAAACCCCGAATTGATCAATAAAAGTAACAAATTGTACACTCAAAACCAGTCTTTATTGTTTATTTTTCCATAAATATTCTTCGCTCATCAAAATATGAGCGAAAAATTAGCCAAACTGTCCCGTTCCACGCACGAAACGCGGCGTAGCAATGACAGCGAATGTTTGGGAACCAGTCGCATTCTTGTAGAGGCGCCAAAGGGAGAGCAGATCGATAGAGCAGTGGAATATAAATTAAATTACACGATATAAAAAAACTGTCATAAAGTCATTTTCGATGGATTTCTTACTCCATATTTAGTTTGTTTTCGTTTAATAAAAAACAAAATATTCATTTACGCCTTTATATTAAGACTGACGGTAGAAAATCGAATCTCGGATTATTTTTCTTCCTGAAAAACGCAAAGATCAAAAGAAGAGATGTTTATACGGCCAAATAAAGGATCTGCGGTATGACAAATACGTTATTGTGATTCTACACAACAGGCTATATGGTGTAATATTGCCCGTCTGGAGGTATGTGCACCCGAGGCGATAGCCTCGGGTGAACATACCTCCAGACGGGCAATATTACACCATATAGCCTGTGTAGAATCACAATAACTTATATTATGAGCTGGGGCTACACTGGCGTCGAAGATCTCCAACTGCGACACTCCATTGTATCATCTTGTAGCACATACAACATATTATTGATTACAGATCCAGACAGCAATAATGCAATTAACCCTAACAATGCTGAAATAGATTATGTCGTCTGCTGTTTATTTTATTTTACATTTTTCTCAACAAAAACAAGGAGTGGCAGCACTTTAGAATCATTTCCAACTGTAGAACTGTGATTTTATTAATAAAGACGACAAAATATAAAACAACAGCAGACGATAGTTTTTGTTTCCCGCCTTTTAAAGTTAAACGTTACAGTGTTGAAATAAATTGTGTCTTCTGCTCTTTATTTTTTATATAAGGTTCGTAGACGACAACATTATATCTTTAATGAAGTGCTGTCAAAGCATGTTGTAGATTATTCTAAAGTGCTGTAAAAACATGTTTTTGATGATAAAAATGGAAAATAGAAAATAACAGCAGACGACCAAAAAAATAAGATAGCGGTGTAAGGGTTAAGTGATGAATGTGAAGCCAGACCAAATTCACAATCCATCGATGTAGAACCTCGTCACACGCTCATGAGATTTAATGAGCATCTACTCTATTCTCATACTCAAAATCATGAATTTGATTGGTGCGGCTGAGCTCTGCCAAACAAACTGCATGATTTCAAGTACAGATCTGGAGACCTGAGGTCCGTTCACTAAACAGTGTAAGACTAAAATGTTCGTAAATGCAAATTTAGGATAGTCTGGAAATTTCAATTGATGAATTTACATTTATTGAGATAAGGCTGCATATGCAGCCTATGCTCAATAACTGTAAATCCAATAATTGTTTACAAGAAAACATTGTTAATGCAGGGCCGTAACCATGTAAAAACCAGACGAGGCGAACCAAGTCTCGATATAGTAGTCAGGAGCAATTTCTCCCCGCCACCACCCCTGGAATTTGTTTAATACTTAGCAACAAAAATAAATTGGCAAAATGACAGCCGAGGCAACTGCCTTGTCTGTCTCATGTTGGTTACGGTACATGTATTGTGAAATTTACAGACTATCTTAAGTTTGCACTTACAAACATTTTAGTCGTACAAAGTTAACTGAAACGGCCCGCTGTCTCAGAATGTTATATTAGCACATGCTCAGAGTTGTAAGGTTTTGATTGCCAGCCATCTATGCAGAGTCCAGGTTGGTCTAGGTATACATAGGACACACATATGATAAGGCTGGTTTTGTCAGATCATGCCCCATATTCCAATACAAGTTTGAGTAAATTTAATAGATAATTCAAGATTCAATATTTTATTCCTGGCACCAATTATAACTCTAATTTTTCTATTAATCTTTCACTTATTTGCAATTCTTTCCAGAGCACCCACTTTTGCGGAATCAGATGGGAACATGTGCCAATCAATTACAGAATCTCAGCAAAATTTGCCATTATAATTCCCAGCATTTCGCTGTCAAAACACCCAGCATGATGTACACGCATGCAAAAGAACTTTCTATATGTTGCTACACCTTCAAATATGAAATGCTGTTCTTATATTGATGAGATATACTAGCAACAGGTTGATTGACTGAATATCATTTTACTTCCAACACTAACACGGTCATATCCAGATGGAAATATACCAGGGGGCCGTTTCACTAAACTTTGTATGACTAAAATGTTCGTAAGTGCAAAATTATGATGGTCTGTAAATTTCTAATTGACACTGTTTTCTTGTAAACAATTATTGGATTTACATTTATTGAGCATAGGCTGCATATGCAGCCTATGCTCAATAAATGTAAATCAATCAATCAAAATTTCCAGACTATCCTAAATTTGCACTTATGAACATTTTAGTCGTACAAAGTTTAGTGAAACGGGGCTCGGTCTGATAAAAGATCTCAACTGCAGCACTGATTGATTGATGATTAATTGGAGTAACAATGTCATATACAAACAGGAATGCACCTGTAAGATGAAGCATTGCACATTCAGCACTAAAATTACCATAAAAACATTAACCCTTTTCATGTTGAGATTACGCTATTATGTTTGTGGAAAATCCTAAATATTTTCCTTCTATGCACTCAGAAGTATAGGTCGCGACCACCATTTGAACGGTCTCGTTGAGACAGTTCAAATGAGTGGTCACAACATATACTGTCATTGAAAATAACACAAATAAAATATTTAAGAAATTTCATAGGCGTAAAGGTGCATTCCGAAAGGAATGGGTTAAGCACTGAAAGACTGGGTGCTGTAAGCACTGAAAGACTGGGTGCTGATCAGTAGCCGATTTCATCAACATTGCAAAGTATACTTTTGTAGCAAAGTATACTTTGAGGGAGAAATTTTCAATTTTATGATAAATTTATAAATTTTTATTATACTGAATTTATTACATTATCACAGCCATTTTGGCTGTGATAATGTAATAAATTCAGTATAATAATTCTGCATACTTTTAATCATGAAATATATGCATTCGTTAGTTCTATATGAAATAATGCATTTCATGAAAAATAAATGACTTCTCCCTCAAAGTATACTTTGCTAGTAAAGTATACTTTGCAATGTTGATGAAATAGGCTACTGGTGTGAGGCACCTTATTAAGCCAGCTCGGTTGACCTCAAGTTTGAATCCCAGCAAGATGCACAGTTAAGATGTGAATCCCTATGACTGGATTCTTCATTACAATATATGAATACCCTCCTGCCAGTGACCAGAATCAGTTTGGACACTGTAATTGGGAAACACTATAGTACCCCTAAGTATTTGGAAAACCCTTGGAAAATCCATACAAATATGGGTTTTTCCAAAACAATTGTATCCAAATACACTGTTATTATGATAAACCAATACAACCATATTAACCTTAACCCTTTCCCTGATAGAAACGACTTTTCACGCCTCTGCAGAAGATGTCTTTAGAAAACATTGTGGGAAAAGGAGAAATTGCTTGTAACAAGCAATTTCTCCTTTTCCCACAATGTTTTCTACTCTATCAGATAATTTAACCATCATTTGACCCAGCATTTGATTCTTTTATTCAGATGTTTTCGATTTGGAAGAGTCGAAATATCGCAAAACAGGGAAAGGGTTAACTAGAGCAAGTGAGCAGAGGCTCATGGATACCCCCGGTTGCCGCCTGGACCAACAAATAAAACTTTTTAAAACAAAAAATCTTATGAATGGACAAACGGGCGAATGGACAGACAAACGGACGAAATTACAAAAAGTATATACCCCTCAACATACTTCATATGCCGGAGGTATACATATTGGGACACTATCGTAGAAACCACACATTTATGTACATTTCCCAGAATAAATGGTGTCCGAATAATTATGGTTATTATGGTAGGTCATTCAATTTCACTCAATCTGATCTTTCTGATCAGGTACCAGGTGCTCTTAGTCTACACCCAACCATTGCTTATCTCAACCCTGTATTATAGTGAACCTCTACAACTAGCCAGGGTGAATGCGGACTATTCTGGGATGAGGATAGTCTCTCCCCAGTTATTATAGGAATGAATGGCCTTTTCGTGGAATTTATCGGGGTATAAACTTGGAAAAGTCGCGGGAATACTGGACGAAGGCCGGAAGGCCTCGTCCAGTATTCCCGCGACTTTTCAAAGTTTATATCCCCTATAAATTCCACAAAAAGGCCATTCATTCCTTATAATTCCAGCATTTAAATTAAATTCATCAAGAAAATGTGTTTATTTTCCGTTTTCTTAAGAATTATTTTAAACTGCGCCTCACGGTTACGGAAGTAGTTCGGCGTGGGAGTTTACTGGGATATAAATTTTGGACAGAGACTTGCTATGGGCCAATCAAATGTTAGGGAATTGTGTAAATATTTTTGTGCTGGAATTATCGCATTATGTTACCTCAATTTAACAATCTGCAGAGCTCCATATGTTTCCTATTCTGGCATGTGACTTATTTAGTCCTATCACATTCCACCCTAGGTCTGTTACTTTGTGATGGACCCAGGTATTTATTTATTTAATGGTGTTTAACGGCCTGTGAACAGTTAAGGTCTCATTTTAGGCCGGGTTAACGGGGTCGAATCCCATATTTCACCTGTTGTGATGGGGTAAAATCCCAAAATCAGAACTGAATATTTCATATATACATGTAGGTATATATATATATTCAGTCCTGAAATTAGAATAACCTGATGTGGTGCCAGGTCCTCACAACACCACAGAACAGATGCAAAAGAACTGAACATTTACGGAGAACATTTACCGTAAATGTCCAATTCTTTTTGCGTACCGATATGTCATTTCTGATAGAATACCCAATTATAAAGGCACTAGCTCTACAACATAAAACGTAAATCTGTCTATGATGACTGGAGAATTTTATCCCGTCAACACAGTGCGTATGTGCCGTGAAACACGGTGCTGTGAAACATTTTTGATATCCAGTCAATACTATTTTTGCATTTAACAGCCATTTGTAGGTGTTGACGGGATAAATAGAATAGTAGGTCAGTGCCGTGAATGGGAAAAAATATCTGGCGCGGCACGGAAACGGGATGTGCTCAGCAGAGCCTCGCCCATCCCGTTTCCTGAGCCTTGCCAGATATTGTTTCCCATTCATGGCACTAACCTACTATTCTCTATATGGTGCTTATGGATTTTGCAACCAGTGTAGATCCAGATCAGCCTGTGCATCCACACAGTCTGATTATAATCTGCACTGTTCGCCATCCCATCAATGAAACACCCATCAGGCTTCTAACAAGCAATAGTGTGTGTTTCTTATCAGGATTTACACTGGTCACCAATCCCATAACTAGTGTCTTATCGATCATGTGCCCTGGCTGAGCCAGAGACAGACTGCCAGCAGGCAGTCACTAATGGTGCAATATGATTCAAACTCTGATCAGCGAATCAAGGCAAGTGCTGTATCAAATTGGGGAACAACACCCTATTCTGTGTACGGAGATAATTGGCTTTCAAATCTGGCAATACATACAAAGATTTCATGGCATTGCCATGAAATCTTTGTATGTATCGCCCAGATTTGAAAGCCAATTATACAACCTGATTAACCTGTACAGATCTGCATGTACTACATGTGAAATGGTATTAGTAATTTGCTGTATTTGATTTTTGAATGAGAGTCAACTTTGCATATATGAGAGTTTCTCCAATCACAAATACAGTGTAGCTGTTAAATAAGACCATCCTTATGTTCGGAATACATTGCTAGGCATATGAAAATTTCAAACCATTTTTATGCCACCGTGTCCGTCTGTTAGTTTTTCCGAGATTTGCAATAACGTTTTCGGCTACCTACTATCTCTGTTACCGCAAGTCAAATTGGCTTGAATTTTCATAAACATATTTGTCATCATCAATATTTTAATTCTATAGCCCAACCATGTGGCTCCTAGCTGTGCTCAAGGTCAAAAAAAAGTAAAATACAAAATTTGTGTAAAAGATTTTTGAGGGGTACATCCATCAGGGTTACTGATTTCTTGTGTTTTTTTTCTTATTTCTCATTGAAAGTATAGTACAATCTCTCTAAACTGGACACGCAGGCAGACTGTGTATCCTTAATTTTATGGGTTTCATTGGTGTATATTTATGATGATAATGCCTGTTCAAGTTTGCAAAGCACAGCCGCATACCTTGGCATAGTCATATGTCTGATTTACAGTGGAACATCGCTAAAGTGGACACCCTGGGGACCACCCAGGGTGTCCGAGGACCTCCCAGGGTGTCCGATTTAGAGAGGTTCCACTGTACATGACTTCACAACTCATTTCTTTGCAGCAGCCAACGTTACATGATCACAGGCCTTTGATTTAATAATAATTCCACCTCAAATGTGGCTGTGACTGGGAGAAATGGGGCTTATGGGAATTGTGATCAGTGAGCTCCTGTAGCCGATTTCACCGACATTGCAAAGTATACTTACCTAGCAAAGTAGACTTTGAGGGAGTAATCATTTATTTTTCCTGAAATGCATTATTTCATATAGAACTAACTACTGCATATATTTGATGATTAAAAGTATGCAGAATTATTGTACTGAATGTATTACATTATCACAGCCAACATGGCCAACATGGCTGTGATAATGTAATACATTCAGTACAATAAAAATTAATAAATTTATCCTAAAATTGAAAATTTCTCCCTCAAAGTATACTTTGCTAGAAAAGTATACTTTGCAATGTTGGTGAAATAGGCTACTGATCACATAGCACACTCCTGTAGCCTGATAATGCTCGCTATATATCTATATTGTTCACTAAGTGTTTCATTGGTGGAATGGCGAACAGTGTAGATCCTGATCAGACTGTGCGGATGCACAGGCTGATCTGGATCTACACTGGTCGCAAAACCCATAAGCCCCATTTCTCCAGTCACAGCCACATATATGGCTGCTACATGCACTGCCTCGGAAATCTACTGACTCAGCGGACATGTTTTTCATTACGCTGCAAAATAGTTTAATCCTGAAACATTTGGAGGTGTGCCGGCATCTTCCAATTTGTGTCAGTCAGGTAAATAGTCGAGACATTCTCCCAGCATTCCACAGCTATTTCTCTCCTATGAAACTTGCAAGGTTTTATAACAATCCTACAATCATATAGCGATACCGCCGACAACTTACAGAATTGATTATCAATGGTCCTAGCTATTGGTAAGCATCCATTCCATGGAATGTTCCAGATAACTGTGCTTCTTATCATGGCAGGCTTATCATGCATTCAATTTCAAGAGTTTGTTTGTGTTGGGGTTTAACGGCCTATCAACAGCTAAGGTCATGTAAGGCCGGGTCAATGGGTTTATTACTAAATCCCATATATTACCCGTACAAATGGGGTGAATATCCTAAAATCAGAACTGAATATTTACAATAAACAAGAGGGCCATGATGGCCCTAATTCGCTCACCTGACTCCATGAACATCAGAGGAGAATGTGACATTGAGTTCATGTTTTAAAAAAATGGTGCTATTTTTAGATGGCGGTCATCTTGGATTAAGCGATGACTCATTTTACCAAATCTGAAAATGCTTCACCCAAGGATTTTAACTTCCTATGCAATTTGGCCAGCATCGGCCATGTGGTTCCTGAGAAAAAGACGTTTAAAATCTTGAATAAATGGATCTTTTGGTGGCCATCATGGATGACATAATCATCCAATTCCGACAAATATTGCACCAGAGCAATCACCTCATCGATACCTTCCAATTTGATATATGGCATGAGCATATTCGGTCAAAAATAAAATTTGACCCCGATTTGACCCCACGGGCCATGCCCAATTTTGACCCCGGGGTCACCATTTTCACAACTTTGAAAGAGCATTGTAAATCGATCATTCCTACCAAGTTTAGTCGAAATCCGGCCAGCAGTTCATGAAAAGAAGATTTTTTAAGAATTTATGCTATTTTTAGACGGCGGCCATCTTGGATTAGCGAAGACCTCCATTTTAACAAATCTGAAAAGGCTTCACCCATGGACCATAACTTTCAAGTTTGGCTACCATGGGCCAAGCGGTTCATGTGAAGAAGAATTTTGAAATCTCTAATAAAAGAACAACCTTTTGAACATTCGGCGGCCATCTTGGATGACATAACAATCCAATTTCGACAAAAAATGTACCAGAGTGATCGCCTCATTGATACCTTCAATTTGATATATGACATGACCATATTCAAAAATAAAATTTGACCCCAATTTGACCCCACGGGCCACGCCCATTTTTGACCCCGGGGTCACCATTTTAACAACTTTGAAAGAGCAATGTACATCGATCATTCCTACCAAGTTTTGTCGAAATCCGGTTGGCGGTTCTTGAGAAGAAAATTTTTCAATAATTTGTGCTATTTTTAGACAGCGGCCATCTTGGATTACGTAATGACGTCATTTTAACAATTTTGTAATTCCCCTACCTAAGGACCATGACCATGAAGTTTGGTGACTATAGGCCCAATGGTTACCGAGGAGAAGACGTTTGAAAATGTTCACGGACGACGGACGACGATGGACGACGACGGACGACGGACACATTGCGGTAACAATAGCTCACATGAGCTTCGCTCAGGTGAGCTAAAAATCTATATATTCAGCCCTGAAATCAGAATAATCCTGATCTGATGCCACGTCCTCGCCACACCAGAATCACTTGGCAGTAGCAAAAGCAGTAGGATCAGTAATAATCTTACTACTTTTATAAAGGGCAATAATCCAATTCAACTCCCAGGTAACAAAAGGGCCAAAGATAAAAAATACCTGAGGGCCAAACCAGGCAAATCATGATTCCTATAAGGAGGAACCACTACCGTTAATTTACGCCGTCTCGTTTGAGTTACCAACCACCCACCAATTTCAAGAGACTGTGAAGATGTCTATGGCGATTCAACATGGGGAAATTGTTTTTTGACAATGAAATCGATATTTGACCAAATTTCAAGAAATCAAAAGAAGGCTCATTCTTAAATTTTACTATAATTTAATATTATCCCCAAAAATATTGTTTTTTCATTGTTTATATAGCCATAAAATTTGGGCAGGTTTCATGAAACAGACTGTAGTTTTACTCTCTGTATATTGGAGGAGTCTCTGTATATTGGAGGAGTAACTGTCACATTGTATCATGTACATGTATTAATAATGCAGGCCCGTAGCCAGAGGGCGTCGGAGCGGTCGGACGACCCCCCCGCCCAGCCTCGAGGTTCACTTATTTAGCCTTGAGGTCCACTTTTTTAGACCCCCATAGATACTTCAGACCCCTTGAGCCTTCGAAACGACCCCCCTTTCAAACAGGTAGATACTTCAGACCCATTGAGCCTTCGAAACGACCCCCCCTTCAAACAGGTCTGGTTACAGGCCTGTAATGCTTTACCCTTTCAACACCACAGGCCTGTATAGTTGTATTGACAAAAAGTGTAGATCCAGATGAGCCGGCTCGTGACGAGCCGTCTCATCAGGATCTGCACTTTTTGCAAGTAATTTTTAGGTGACGCATTTAATTAGTATAAACAATTAAAAAATATCATGCCTCATTTACGTACAAAAATAGCCTGATACCACCGCGCGTCACTATCAGTAAAATACATATTACTAAATGATTATTATATCTGTATAGCGGTCACTCGTAAGTTTTAGAACTGGTGGAATTGTGACACAATTATACAGATATTTAATTCCTAGAACATTTTGTGCCGACTGTGTGGGCATGTACCGTTAACATGCGTTTACATGGCAACATAGTATTGTTCATCAAGATGAACTTTCAGTTCAGTGACACTGGGTGTGCGGTCTGTAACGCCGAATGGTGGCAGACAGTGCTTTATATGGGCGACTCTCACACAGCGTGATCTACGTGAGCTACGTCAAGACAGACAAGCAACATCAGTTGTTCATCTTCCATGCCAGGCAAAAAAAAGTACCATAGTACAGAAATAGCAACCAGCATGAAAACACCCGATTCTGTGCATTCTGATGCAGGCCAATTAACCTTTACAATGCTGATTTAAATTTTGCCGTCTGCTGTTTATGCTTTATTTTCCGTAAACTCATCAAAATCATGCTTTGACAACACTTTAGAATCATTTCCAATGGAAATGATTCCAAAGTGCTGTCAAACCATGTTTTCATTGAGAAAGATGACAAAGTATAGAACAAGAGCAGACGGCAATTTATGCTTTTGATTCTAAGGGCTAAAACTCGCATTCACATGTCTGTCATTGAGGCTCATGTTCCTAAATAAGCCGGAGAGTGCAGCAACAGGTAGCAAGAGCAGGGTTTACTCTGGTTGTTGATACAAGATCAGTTTTGTCTGAGAGCAATACACAAGTAACTGTCAGTCCCCATCACAGGGTGACGAGTTATCTACTAATGCATCGGGCGCTTATTACTTGACAGTAAGTACTATGCCAACATTCATCTCAAAATATATCCACTTGTTAGCAAATTGTTTTTATTCATCTAACCCTTAGAATGCGGGAACCGAAAATAGTCGTCTGCTGATAATTCATATTTTGTCTTTTCTCTCAGTAAAAACATGGTTTGGCAGCATTTTAGAATCATTCCAATGATTCTAAAGTGCTGCCAAACCAAGTTTTTTATGAGAAAAATGGAAAAATAAAAAATATTCAGCAGACGACACAAATTAATTCAGCATTGCAAGTGTTAACATTTGAGCAGGGAGCAAACCAGTTAGGTTTCTTTGTCACACACAAAATATAAACCCTGTGCTTGATAGTCCTACAGCAATGTTATTCCAGTAAGGTTTCAACTACTAGATCTACTCTACAGGGGTCATACCAATTATTCGGACAATCAGTTTATCTGACAAATGAAAATACCTGTTAATTAAGAGCATTCGTTTGATCAGAATTTGCATCAAATACATCTAAGTCACGCAGGTGCTTGCTGTTTCCATGCCAGTGTGAAGAATATATTTCCAAGGTAAACATTTTAGTAATATTTGCTGAAAATATTCCTCAACTCTGTCCACAAGTTGTTTACAACATCAAAAGTCTCGCGGGGGCTTGTAATCGAATGCACCCATTACGTCATTTCTGAGTTGTTCTATAAATAAAATAAATTCTATAAATACGTTGTTTTCCAAGAAGCGAATGGTGAATGTTTTTTCTGCAGGACTACACAACGCTGTTTACACTGGTTTACAGGCGATAAAATTATGATTTCATGTTGAGAATACAAGTTATAAGACGAGCATATGTTTGTCCGGATAACTGATTGTCGATGTTAATTTTGGGGCAATCTTACGACTGATGATCTGACCCGATTTTAAGCGAGAAAGATGGCACAGTTTGCTAAATAGTTTACATGCGTTGAGAAAGCAAGAACCGACGATTGTTCTGTGAAAAGTTTATGCCCGTAGCTGCTATTTTAAGAAAAATATCGTTAAAAAACTGCCATTTTCCTCTGATAATCTGGAGGATCCCTGTACACTGTACACATGTGTATGTGTGATGAGAATGTCGATAAGGCAAAAGGTGTCAGAATTAGGCTGTGACCTTCAGGGGTCATATAAAGGCCAAATTGGGTATATTACATAACATGTCAGGCTTTAAATGGAACTACCGGTATATTGATTTAGAAGAGTTTGAAAGATAACAAGGAGGAAATGTGTTACGGTCTTGCAATGTCATTCACAATAGCATTGTGAGCGACACTGTCAGACATTTATCACATGGGCTTGGACCCCGACCTTGACAAGAGTACAAGGTCACCCAAACCTTATAGTGTCTGACTTTGAACATGAGAGCTCTGTATAAATACTCGAAAATGTTTATAATCATGAGCTCCAAGTCTGTCCTGCGACATGGATTAAGATCATCTGTGTTACCTGATAGTCCGGCCCGATGGGTTTCTTGCACTCTGCGCAGTTGTGTGTGAGGCGTTGTGAGTGACATTGTAATACAACTAGAAATGGACGCTTGTCGACAAGCGCATGTGTATCCCCCTCCCCAGATACACAAGTAGTTTGAAAAAAGGGTGTTCGAGTTAAGCTCTGGAGACAAAATCAGTGACGGAAAAACAAAGGGAGATAACTAAAGAATTAGTGATGCAAGAGTTGTCATTCTTGCGGGACACACCTTTAGGGTCATGGTCTATGCATGTGTGAAGTTTCATGAAAATATTCCAAAGGGTGTTCGAGTTATGCTCCAGACACGAAATCAGTGCACGAAACAACAAAGGGAGATAACTAAGAAATTAACGACGCAAGAGTTGTCATTCTTACGTGCGACACACCTTTGGGTCGTCTTCTATGCATGTGTGAAGTTTAATAAACTAGAAAATGTGTTCATAGAACACGGATGTCCCACATATCGCTTTGATAATAAATGAGGCCAAATTGCAAGTCAAAATTTTCTTTTACCTGAGCGTTGAAATATGAAGCTGATCCGTGAAAGAAAACAGAAATTATAAGATATTTACCTGAGCGTTAAAGTTTTTGAAGCACTAAGTATATGATGTTAACCCTGGGCTTGGCGGGGGCGGGACGAACGTGGATTTGGCACAGGGCGGTAGAGGACCATTAGAGCAACGCATATATGAAATATGAAGTTGATCCGTGAATGGAAAGAAAAATTATAAGATATTTACCTGAGCATTAAAGTTTTTGAAGCACCAAGTATGTGACCTTGACCCTGGGATTGGCGGGGGCAGGACGAACGTGGATTTGGCACAGGGCGGTAGAGGACCATTAGAGCAATGCGTATATGAAATATGAAGATGATCCATGAAAGAAAACAGAAATTATAAGATATTTACCCGAGCGTTAAAGTTTTTGAAGCACTAAGTATGTGACCTTGACCCTGGGCTTGGCGGGGGCAGACGAACGTGGATTTGGCACAGGGCGGTAGACGACCATTAGAGCAACGCATATATGAAATATGAAGTTGATCCGTGAATGGAAATAAAAATTATAAGATATTTACCTGAGCGTTAAAGTTTTTGAAGCACTAAGTATGTGACCTTGACCCTGGGCTTGGCGGGGGCAGGACGAACGTGGATTGGCACAGGGCGGTAGACGACCATTAGAGCAACGCGTATATGAAATATGAAGTTGATCCGTGAATGGAAATAAAAATTATAAGATATTTACCTGAGCGTTAAAGTTTTTGAAGCACCAAGTATGTGACCTTGACTCTGGGATTGGTGGGGCAGGACGAACGTGGATTTGGCACAGGGCGGTAGAGGACCATTAGAGCAATGCGTATATGAAATATGAAGATGATCCATGATCCATGAAAGAAAACAGAAAGTATAAGATATTTACCCAAGCGTTAATGTTTTTGAAGCACTAAGTATGTGACCTTGACCCTGGGCTTCACGGGGGCAGAACGAACGTGGATTTGGCACAGGGCGGTAGAGGACCATTAGAGAGCAATGCGTATATGCGTGTTCGAGTTATGCTCTGGATACAAAATCAGAGCACGAAACAACAAAGGGAGATAAGTAAACAAGAATTCCGCGGAATCAGATGCCTCGCCTTGTCCCGCCTTGACCTCGAGCCTGGGCCCGAAAGCAATTTTCATTGGCCCGAACATATTATACAATTATTGACTAGTGAACCATAGAATATCAGATTATATTCTATGGCTCACTAGTCAATAATTGTTTTATTATATGATAATAGTCTGTATATAGCACTTACGACCTTATGCTACTAGACAAAAATTGAAAAAGAATTTGAAAAAAAAAATGAAAAAAAAAAATGGAAAAAAAGTTTAAAAAATTAAAAATAATAATGCTTGCTACTGGAGCCCAGAATTTTTTTTGAATAGTCCTATATTTATCTACATATATCTGCACAGGTCCACATAATGCCACAATATTTTCAACACAGTTTACGGAAATGTAATATAATCATTTACCTGTATAAATTACCTGTAAGTGGTCAGTGGTCAGTTGCACATGCTAGCACATGCACAGGTGAATAGTCTGTATATAGCACTTACGACCTTATGCTACTGGACAAAAATTGAAAAATAATTTGAAAAAAAAAATGAAAAAAAAAAAAATGGAAAAAAAAAGTTTAAAAATAACAATGCTTGCTACTGGAGCCCAGATTTTTTTTCCAGTCAAATTGAAAAATAATTTGAAAAAAATAATGAAAAAAAATAATGAAAAAAAAAAAAAAAAAAAATACAAAAAAAAGTTTAAAAATAATAATGCTTGCTATTGGAGACCAGATTTTTTTTTAAAAGTCCTATATTTATCTACATATATCTGCAGAGGTCCACATAATGCCACAATATTTTCAACACAGTACCCAATGTAGTGATTTACCTGTATAAATTACCTGGTCAGCAGTGGTCAAGCACTGGACATCTGCAAATGCTAGCCCATGCTTAGCACATGGTTCTCCCAGTTTCTATTGTTCTCTCTACAGGTAAGGTGTACAGAGCACACGAGAAAAGGTATACAGAGCAGACGAGAAAACAGGTCTTCATGCATTATTGTCCAGTTTGTAGAGTGCGCAAAACAAAAAAGGGAGATAACTGAAAAATTAGCTACGCAAGAGTTGTCATTCTTGTGCGCGACACACCTCCGGATCGTGGTCTATGCATGTGTGAAGTTTCATGAAAATATTCCAAAGGGTGGTCGAGTTATGCTCCGGACAGGAAATCAGTGAGCGAAAACAAAAAAGGAGATAACTCAAAAATTAGCTATGCAAGAGTTGTCATTCTTGTGCACGACACACCTTCGGTTCGTGGTCTAATTGAATGTGTTAAGTTCCATAAAAATATTCCAAAGGGTGGTCGAGTTATGGTCAATCAGTGCGCGAAACAAAAAAGGGAGATAACTAAAAAATTAGCTATGCAAGAGTTGTCATTCTTGTGCGCGACACACCTTCGGGTCGTGGTCTATGCATGTGTGAAGTTTCATGAAAATATTCGAAAGGGTGGTGGAGTTATGCTCCGGACACGAAATCAATACGAGAAACAAAAAAGGGAGATAACTAAAAAATTAGCTATGCAAGAGTTGTCATTCTTGTGCTCCGGACAAGAAGTGTCTGCGGCGGACGCGGACGCGGCGCGCTGTCAAATCCATAGTATCCCCCGACGGAGTCCGGGGGGGATACAATTAGCACATGACCTTGGCAGACTACAAGGTCGCCCTTACATTATAACCGGTCACAATGTCACTGACAATGTCACTAACAACATCGTTGTTGTGACATTGTAAGACATTTACCTCATGTGCTCCGAGCATGATATTGACAAGAACAAAGGTGGCCCTTACCTTATAGTCGGGCCCGATGGGTTTCTTGCACTCCTCGCAGTTGTGGGCGAAGAGTTCCTGGTAGCAGGGGATACAGTAGGGATGCTCCTCCTTGAGGATGTAGCGGCACGCGATCAGCTTCTTGTCGCAGTTCTTGCAGGCCAGGTGATCCTTGTGGTAGTTGTTCTCCATCGCCTTCGTGTACTCCCCGGAAAATATCAACTGTAACAAACAATAGTCGATAATCATTTAACCCTTTCAACACTACAGGCCTGTATAGTGGTATTGGCAAAAAGTGTAGATCCAGATGAGACGGCTAGTGACGAGCCGTCTCATCAGGATCTGCACTTTTTGCAAGAAGTTTTCATATTTTTGAGAACAAAAATAGCCCCTTTTCATAAATGGACTAATTTTGTTACGATTGGATTGGTTGCAATTGGTTCCAGTTATGTAGGGGTGAATGGGTTAAAGAGGGCAAGATCCTTGTGGTAGTTGTTCTCCATCACCTTCATGTACTCCCAGTAAAAAATATCAACTGTAACACACAATAGTCGATAATTCAACACCACAGGCCTGTATAGTGGTATTGGCAAAAAGTGTAGATAGCTGATATACAAGCTAGGGGCCGTTTCACTAAACTTCGTACGACTACGATGTTCGTAAATGCAAAATTAGGATCGTCTGGAAATATCAATTGATGGATTTACATTTATTGAGCATAGGCTGCATTTGCAGCCTATGCTCAATAAATGTAAATCCAATAATTGTACACAAGAAAACAGTGTTAATGTGAAATTTACAGACTATCATAATTTTACACTTACAAACATTTTAGTCGAGAAACGCGCCCCAGATGAGCCGTCTCATCAGGATCTGCACTTTTTGCAAGTAATTTTCATATTTTTGAGAACAAAAGCAGTCCATTTTCATAAATGAACTAGTCTGAAAATCATTTTGTGACGATTGGATTGGGTGCAAAATTAACATATCAAAATCCATTCACGGGGTGAAAGGGTTAAAGAGGTAAATAGTCGGGCAATATGGAATCCACTTTATAATTAATTAATATATAAATATACTTTTCTACTTCATAGACCATGCCTGACAACTGTGTATTCATGAAAATGTGCTTTATATATATATATGCCTTTTCCAGGATATTTCACACTTTCAACAATCTGACTCTATTTGTAGTTTGCACACTTGCTGTGTACTGTATACCCATCTTTAGAAGAGCTGCCACACAGCTAATTTGTATAACAGAAGAAACTATATTTTTATGGATAAATAAACAAAATAATGAAATATCGTATCCTTAGCCTGAAATTGGTTAATTTGCCAGTCATTGTTTTGATGCAGCAAAAGCCACCTAATGTGTGTAAACATACTAATATCCTGAATGATGTATAAATGTATGTATATTTTGCTAAGAACCCGACATAACAATAACATCAGTCAAGAGCTCTTTAATTGTTTGGGGCCCAGCCAAGCCACTAATGGGGGTCCTGGAAAAACTCGGTGAAACAATCATTATGATATTGCATGTAGTAACAATCTTGGCGCTGAATTAAGACAGTAATAATGTCGTATTTGACCTTCAGATGGAGACATGCGATCAGAAGGCTGAGAGATGGAAGGAAAAACAGATAGTTTAACAATAACACTCACTGTGACAGGCAAATAATGTTGCCACAAGGTCTACACCATCCATTATCACTTTCCAATACCCTCTTTGCAAGTCCAATCAGGTGAAATGCCTAATTTTGCAGATAACTGCCAAAATATCAATCAATGGCAGGAAGTCTTTAAAGAAATCTGGCTGTGACTGGAGAAAAGTGATTTATCGGTTTTGCGACCAGTGTAGATGCAGATCAGCCTGTGAATCTGCACAGTCTGATCAGGATCTGCACTGTTCACCATTCCATCAATGAAGTACCTGTCAAGCTTCTAACAAGCAATATAGATCATTATCAGGCTACATGAGTGTACTATTTGACCAAGAGCTACACTGGTCACAAATCCCATTAGCCCCATTTCTCCAGTCGCAGCCACAGATAGTGTTTTCAATAGCCAACAACCACATGCCACCAATCAACAGGCATACCTTAATTAAGTGGCGGAATTTCTGCTGAGGATTCTCACTGCCAACTATTTATTGATTTATGGTACATGTACTTGGTTTTTGAAACAATAATAATTACTTGTTCAGGCCATATTAACCCTTTCCCTGATAGAGACGACTTTTCACGCCTCTGCAGAAGATGTCTTTTGAAAACATTGTGGGAAAAGGAGAAATTGCTTGTAACAAGCAATTTCTCCTTTTCCCACAATGTTTTCTACTCTATCAGATAATTTAACCATCATTTGACCCAGCATATGATTCTTTTATTCAGATGTTTTGGATTTGGATGTGTCGAAATATCGCAAAACAGGAAAAGGGTTAAGTTAATTTACTGAATGTCATCCAGATTTTGGAGAAAAAAATGGGGCTGGTGGGTGAATTTTATTGTTTATTAAAATGTGTTATAAATAGTGTTAAAAAACAATAATTAATGATTTACTTCAAATATATACAAATAAATATTCTGGAATTATGTTGGGTATGGATGGTATTCAGTAAATTCATTTTATTTTGCCTTAATTGTTATTATTTTCCCAAAACAAAATGTGTCAGAATATTTAGGGTTATTATAGCATATTTACAATCACAACAAATACTTGAAATGAAGTTATACCAACAAGGCGATTGCCGGGGAGAGTCTCAACCGCTAAACAAGGTGATCGCCACGAAGGTCAAAGTCAAGAAGGTCAAGGTCACAATATGAGGAACTCCAAAATTAATGATACGAAGGTCACAGTACATACAAAATTATTGACACAAAGGTCAAGGTCATGAAGGTGAGTGTCAAGGTCACCCGAATGAGACTGGATGGATAGCTATCAATGTGAGGAAGCTATTTATGAAGTTGGTAATGAATGATATGACTAACGGATCAGGAGATATTCAACATTTGGATGTCCAAAATTATTGACACCAAGTTCAAGGTCAGCCAAACTACATTGGTAGTTATCCATCAATGTGAGAATAATCGTAATACTCACATAAGGGGTATAACCAGATTCAATTGCCACATACAAAAATGCCAAAGACGTATGTGAGGGCCAAACCAGGTCTCCAGTCGGAATTCAAGTAAGGATGAACCCCGATCATTAAATTGCCCATCGCATGCTCCCACCTGCCACTCACTTCAATGTGAGGAAGCTATTGATGAAGATTGGAGATGATCCGGGATATGCAACGTTTGGATGTACATCCAAAATTGTTGACATGAAGGTCAATGCCACTAAGGTCATTGTCACCCAAATGACACTGGTTGGATAGCCATCTATGTGACAAGGCTATTTGTGAAGTTTTGTAATGATCCAACCATTATTCAAAATTGTTGATACCGAGGTCAAGGTCACCAAGGTCACGGTCATCTAAATGACACATGGTGGATAGCCATCAATGTGACAAAGCTATTGAAGTTTGGCAAGGATTCGACTAACAGATCAGGAGGTATTCCAACATTTGGACATACGTCCAAAATTATTGATACAAAGGTTAAGGTCACCAAGTTGAAGGTCCAGTTCACCTGAATGACACTGGGTGGATAGCTATCAATGTGAGGAAGCTGTTGCTGCGGTTTGGTAATGATCCGAATAACGGACCAAGAGATATGCAAAATTGGGACTATGTCCAAAATTTACGTCCCATAAAGTTCAAGGTCACCAAGGTGAAGGTCACCCAAATGACAGTGTATGGATATATCAATGTGAGGAAGCTATTGATGAAGTTTGGTAATGATCTGACTAACGGAGCAAGAGATATGGGAAATTTGGCTACGTCCAAAATTTACGTCCCAAATTGTTGACCATGCCGCCGACTCCGCCGACGCGGGAATTGTGACCATTATGTTTACCTTTCCACTATCAAGCGTGAGACAAATATGATGGGGTAAGACCACAATATTACACGATACACTCATTCATTTATCACATGACAAGTCAATAATCCTAACCATTTATATAATATCGTCTTACCAAATCTCGTACGATAACATCCACAAATCACATGCCTAAATACTCAAAAAACCGTCCCAGAACATCCACATTGGTGGCATAAAATACCATATAAAGTATGGTGCCTACAAATCTCTCACAAATGTAACTTTGCACAATTCTGTGCATTGCCAGGAACCTGTAATGGCTGGGACACAATACATAAATCCGAGACAAGATACCAACACTTGGAATCGTGACCAGCAAAACCCCACATCTTGTATCCTTGTAATTGAGCTCTGGTTAAAAACCCCGAAGACTTACAGCTCAGAAAATTATCATAATCATGACAATCGTACCTGGCAAACAGCATAGACCCAGATCAGACTGCACAGCTGTGCAGTCTGATCTGGGTCTATGCTGGTTGCCACACCAAGTTGCGAGATTCGACGATCAATTACTCATCTATTGATCTTTACATCAGCTCTGGTAGGACCACACCAGCCGATGCAGCCTAGCTGCCAGGTCCATACTTAACATAGATCTTGGAGTTGTGTAAAGGAGGCTGAGACACCAATCTGTATTCATACCCAGCACAGCTGACACTAGTCAAATGAAAATGAATGAACGGGGTTTAATGTCCCAGCAACAGCTAAGGTCATATATGGATGGGACCACGGTTTAAAGGCTCATCCGGCGGAAATAATATGAAAGTATTTTTCATGCCCTAGGGTAGGTTTTGAACTCACAACCTTCAGTACTGAAGTCCTGTATTCTACCACTAAGCGACAGGCCATCCCTGACACTACAGTCAAACCTGTGATAAAGGCCAGCTATGTGATGAGAAAAAAATCTGGCCTTTCCTCACAGGTGGTCTTTGTTCACAGGTTCACTTTTACAAAAGTGTGGCTGCTATAGACAGGTAGATGTAATTGTTATTCGGAGGTGGCCTTTAGCACAGGTTCGACTGTATATGTAGATAAGATACAACCAGACAGACAAGAAATCAGTATCACTGATGGAGGATGTACCCCACAAACACAATAATACACAATGCTGTCATTTGATTTTGACCTTGAGGACAGGGGCCACATTGGGTGGGCTAATTAATAAAAACATGGATGATGACAAATAAGAATATGAAGTTTCAAGCCAATCCGGCTGATAGTTACGGTGATAGTAGGCAGCCGAAAACTTAGTAAATCTCGGAGAGGCAAATAGACAGACGGACATATAGGGTGGCAAACAATATGTACCGTGAAACACATAAAAACATCAACAGCTAAGGTCATATAGAGATGAGACCTTGGTATTTTTGATGCCCAAGGCAAGGTTTGAACCCACAACCTCCGGATTAGAATTCAGGTGTTCTAACCCCTTGGTGACAACCCATTCCTATATAATCGTCAATGTCATATAGAGACAAGACCTTGGTTTCAAGTCACATTCGAAAAGATGGAAATACTATGGACGTATTTTGTCAAGCCTAGGGTTTATGTCCACGACCTGGGATACTGAAGTCCAATACTCTACCACTATGCTATCAAGCATTTGTGACCAGTCTAGAACCTGATACATGTGGAATGATGCAGTTTACTAGTAATCCACATTTGCTGTGAGCATACGCAGCGATTTTTTACAGAATGGCAAACAGTGTGGACGCTGATTAACCCTTTCAACACCACAGGCCTGTATAGTGGTATTGGCAAACAGTGAAGATCCAGATGAGCCGGCTCGTGACGAGCCGTCTCATCAGGATCTGCACTTTTTGCAAGTGATTTTCATTTTTTTTCACCCCCTTTTAATAAATGGACTAGTCTGAAAATCATTTTGTGATGATTGGATTGGTTGCAAAATTAACATATTAAAATCCATTCCCATTACTTAGGGGTGAAAGGTTGGTTAAAATGTAGCTGCAACACTGGTCACACATGCACTACTGTCTGTTCCACATTTTGCTGCCGACAAACTTTTGGCTGTTTAAACACATTAAATCTAAAAAATATTTAAATGTAAGTACTTTTTCATCAATAACAAAAAAGTCACCCTTCCCACAAACAATTATTTGATGAAATTCCATCAAATATTACTTCTATTGCGAAAAAACAATTTCCCTATGGGAATTTAACATGGGGAAAAAAAGGAGGACCAGGAGGTACGAAATACAAAAAAAATTGGAAATGATGTAAATAAGAAAACAAGTTAGATTTTGAAAATATGGCCACAAATGAAAAAATATTTAAATATACCGGTATATATATATTTAGCCCCCTTGTTAAATTCCCACAGGAAATTTTTTTTTTCGCAATTAAATCACATCAAATAATTGTTTTTGGGAGGGGGACTTTTTTGTTATTGATGAAAAAGTACTTACTTTTAATTTTTTTTTATAACGTGTTTAATAGTCAAAGTTCGTCAGCAGCAAAACGTGGAACAGACGGTAGTGTCAATGGTGTTATGATGCATCACTGATATCCACAAAGATCAATGAAGAAATTGATTTCATTGTTCTGTAGCCCATTTCATCAACATTGCAAAGTATACTTTAGTAGCAAAGTATACTTTGAGGGAGAAATTTTCAATTTTATGATAAATTTATTAATTTTTATTATACTGAATTTATTACATTATCACAGCCAATTTGGCTGTGATAATGTAATAAATTCAGTATAATAATTCTGCATACTTTTAATCATGAAATATATGCATTTGTTAGTTCTATATGAAATAATGCATTTCAGGAAAAATAAATGATTACTCCCTCAAAGTATACTTTGCTAGTAAAGTATACTTTGCAATGTTGATGAAATAGGCTACAGGAGTCAAGCTGTTTGATTTCAAGCACAATGTTGATGTACATGTATTTTGAAATGATAATAATTACAAACATTGGCTAGATTAGAGCAGGGGGTTGAGTATATATGATGCACCTAAAAAACATTTGATATTGCATACAAATATGTGAATATGCAAGTTGATCATGAGTGGATGTTGATGTAATCAGTCACAAATAGCTCACCAAATTACCAGACAGTATGTCTATATATTAGTGCATATGCATATTGGGTATGTCTCATTTACCCTTTCAACCCCACAGGCCTGTATAGTGTGGTATTGACAGAGTAGATCCAGATGAGACGACTCGTGACGAGCCGTCTCATCAGGATCTGCACTTTTTACAAGTAATTTTCATATTTTTGAGAACAAAAACACCCCCTTTTCATAAATGGACCAGTCTGAAAAGCATTTTGTGGTGATTGGATCACAGTCCATTCCAGTTGCTTGGGTGTGAAAGGGTTAGACTACCAGACTAATTGTTTGCCATTCCTTCTCGCTCAGACTTGTGGGAACTATGTAAATTGACCAATAGTGTTATCCACTAATTGAATACCTGATTTCCGCCATCTACAGTGTTACTGCGAGTATGAGACAGAAACCACCCACCGTCCACCCGCCGAGCCAAATGTCTGTGGTATACAATAACATGACATGGATCACTGCGAATGTGAACGGGACTTACATCCAGATATGTGGCTGTCACTGGAGAAATGGGTTTTCAACCAGTTTGTTTTGTTTGTGTGTTTGTTGGGGTTTCACTGCCTATCGTGACCTATTAAGGTCATTTAAAGCCGGGTCAATGGGTTTAGAGTTTTGTGACCAGTGTAGATACAGATCAGCATGTGCATCCGTAAGCAATATAGATCACCAGAGATCGACAAGACAGTTCTTTCAAATGGTCATCAACACATATACTTTTGACGAGAAATCCATTGAAAGTTTCGGCCTTCCGTTAACCTTAGACCACTATCTTAATTTTGTTGTCGTCTGCTGTTTATTTTCTATTTTCCATTTTTATCATCAAAAACATGCTTTAACAGCACTTTAGAATAATTTACAACATGCTTTGACAGCACTTCAGAATCATTTCCAGAGCTGTCAAAGCATGTTTTTATTGAGAAATAAGGCAAGATATAAAAGCAACAGCAGACGAAAATTGTTGTGCGTAGCGGTGTACGGGTTAATAGTGTATCATCCCAACTAACACTGAATCCAAATAAACCACACATAGCATATATAATTACATGTATAAGGACATTCAGAAATTCAGTCTCCGTAATCAGATAAGGGTGTATATTGTTTACAATGAAATAAAATGCCTTTGTAAATAGTTTGTGCATCAATTGCATGACAACACATTTTGTGAAGTGTATTATACTTGAATGAAGTATGTGGTATGAAAATTATGATGTGTGTATTGAGTAATAAGGAAGCCTCCAATTTACATTTTTTTGAATTGTTCACATACTTATACTCTGTGCACCACTCACTAGGCCTGCTAAACACATGAACTGATTCAAAACATTGCTCGCCACTTTCGCAATTGGCGATAAAAATAAACAATTGGCGAAAAGAAGTTACAATTTATTTAATTTTTTTTCGAAAATTGTAATTTTTTATTGCCAATTTTTTGAAGTGGCGATTTTTTTATTTTCCCCAGCGGAATCCCTGTATGTGGCTGGAGAAATGTGGCTTTATGACCAGTGTAGATCCGGATCAAATAACACACTCATGTAGCTTTATCATGATCTCTATTGCTTTTTGAAAACATGATGCAGGGCCTGAAAATAGCAAAATGCAAAAATAGTATTGACTGGATATCAAAAATGTTTCACGGCACCGTGTTTCACGGCACATACGCACTGTGTTGACGGGATAAATTTTAACCCTTACACCGCTATCTCAATTTTTGTCGTCTGCTGTTTATTTTCTATTTTCCATTTTTATCATCAAAAACGTGCATTGACAGCACTTTAGAATAATTTACAACATGCTTTGACAGCACTTCAGAATCATTTCCATTGGAAATGATTCTGAAGTGCTGTCAACCCATGTTTTTATTGAGAAATAACGCAAGATATAAAAGCAACAGCAGACGGCAATTGTTGTGTGTAGCGGTCTAAGGGTTGATTTATATGCAACAATGAAAGTTGCAAGGTACTTTAACCCTTAGAATGTGGGAACCGAAAATAGTCGTCTGCTGTTAATTCATATTTCGTCTTTTCTCTCAGTAAAAACATGGTTTGGCAGCATTTTAGAATCATTTCCATTGGAAATGATTCTAAAGTGCTGCCAAACCAATTTTTTTGATGAGAAAAATGGAAAATAAAAAATATTCAGCAGACGACACAAATTAATTCAGCATTGTAATGGTTAAAGTTTCTATTATACAAATACTAATTATTATTGCAGATGCATTTACTGGCAAGTACGTACACTACACTTCAAAATTTCAATCACAAGTAGGAAATTGTATTTGTCTCTGACCTTCATACTAGAGTACTGTATCCAAGCACAGGTTGAAGTAATTAATGTACCAAGGTCTATAAACACATTAAATATACCTAAAGTATCAATAAGTGGGAAAAAATCAGTTGAAAACAAATATGTTTACTCCCTGTTAGTACACAATATTGTATTGTGTTCTAACAGGGAGTAACAGGGAATAAACACGTCTTTGTGAGCTGCATTTGGTGGTCCCGGGAGTTCGGCACATACTTATGTCGTTCTTGCGAAGAATCAATTTCCGTGTCAGTAGATACGGAAATCGATTCTTTGGGCCAAAGTACCGAGACCCCCAAATGCAGTTTAACAAGACACGTTCGATGCGCCATATTTCATCAAAATCCATTACATATATAATAAGGACAAAATAAAAGAATACGTACTTTGAACCAGAGGCTTCTGGAAGTTTCAGTACTTATTGTTCTTGTAACCACGTGATCATTATATTCACTGAATTATAGATTGATTGATTGATGATTTATTCATTCATTGATTCATTGATTGATTTATTATAGGAATGAATAGCCTTTTTGTGGAATTTATCGGGGTATAAACGTGGAAAAGCCACTTTCGCAATTGGAGATAAAAATAAACAATTGGCGATAAAAAATTACAATGTTTTGTTTTTTTTCGAAAATTTTCATTTTTTATCGCCAATTGTTTATTTTTATCTATTGGTTATTATAGGAATGGATGGCGTTTTTGTGGAATTTATCGGGGTATAAACTTGGAAAAGTCGCGGGAATACTGGACGAAGGCCGGAAGGCCTCGTCCAGTATTCCCGCGACTTTTCCAAGTTTATATCCCCGATAAATTCCACAAAAACGCCATTCATTCCTTATAATTCCAGCATTTGAAATAAATTCATCAAGAAAATGTGTTTATTTTCCGTTTTCTTCAGAATTATTTTACCTACGCGTCACGGTTACGGAAAGTAGTTCGGCGTGGGAGTTTAGTGGGATATAAATTTTGGACAGAGACTTGCTACGGGCCAATCAAATGTTAGGGAAATGTGTAAATATTTTTGTGCTGGAATTATTATGGTGTACAATGTACATTCAAAACAGCAACGTCACATACAGATGGTAATGCACCTGTATGTGGGAGTATTTACTCCAATGTTCAATTGCAATAAAACCTTTCAGCACTGAACACAGTGTCATACTCTGGTGCCAGGCACCTATACACCACATCACTTTGCTCCAGGTGTTTATACATGAAATTGGTTTAGGCTTTTTGAACAGCAGATTGATCATATATAATCAATACAGAGCAACTGTGAAACATTATGACGCAACCTCAGAAAAATGCACTCATTTATTACAAGTGGGAAACAATTATGTACTGGGACTGAGGTCGATTTATAATTATATGTGGTTTTGTCATGCCCACGTTACACATCCCACACACAAACACCACCAGACTGTTCATATTATCCCTGAATCCAATTATATCTGCTTAAACAATTAAAAATGCTTGATGTTATTAGTAAAATAAGTCATTCATTAAGTTCAGACATATACAATTATACAATGCGGTGAGGAACCAAGAACACAATCATTTTGTATAACGTAAAATTGTTTTCTTGTTGCATGTGTTGTTGTTCAAGGTTATCAGGAAGTGATGTCTATCCCTTAGAATGCGGGAACCGAAATAGTCGTCTGCTGATAATTCATATTTTGTCTTTTCTCTCAGTAAAAACATGGTTTGGCAGCATTTTAGAATCATGGTTTGGCAGCATTTTAGAATCATTTCCATTGGAAATGATTCTAAAGTGTTGCCAAACCAAGTTTTTGATGAGAAAAATGGGAAAATAATATTCAGCAGACGACACAAATTAATTCAGCATTGTAAAGGTTTAAATGGTGTACATGTGTTATGTACTGAAACAGACCCAGCACTGCATGTACTGTATATAGTAGTCTAGTACAGTGGAACCCCTCTAAACTGGACACCAATAAAACACCTGTGATCTTATTTCTGATGAGTTTCTTGGTTATTTATCTCTGTTCATGATTGCATAGCACATAACTATGGCTCAGAATGATCAAATGCCTGATTAACAGTGAAACCTCTCTAAGCCGGACACATTGGGGACTTCCCAGGGTGTCCGGTTTAGAGAGGTTCCACTGTAGATCGAAACATATTTTATCAGTAAGACAAATATGAAAATTCAGCAGGACTATTCGGTTCCCACCATTTAGATTATTACCGGTCACACAGTTTTACCTGGTGCACCCATTCTCAATCAGTTGCAGATAAAGATGAAATGAGAAACAACAGGAGCACATTTCACTAAACTTTGTATGACTAAAGTGTCCGTAAGTGCAAATTTAGGATTGTCGGGAAATTTCAATATATGGATTTAAATTTATTGAGCATAGGCTGCATATGCAGCCTATGATCAATAAATGTAAATCCAATACTTGTTTACAAGAAAACATTGTTAATGTGAAATTTACACACTATGATAATTTCGCACTTACGAACATTTTTGTCGTACTAAGTTTAGTGAAACAGCGCCCAGATCTTTGACTAGTGTTGTACTCCATCCTCATGCTCAAACTTAGGTCATCTGATTGGTCGATGTGCTGTGCTCAGTCTCAGCCTAGTGAACTGAATGATTTCAAGTACGGAATTTGAATAACGGAGCACCAATTTGATTTTATTTATTGGTGTTTACGGCCTATCCAGAGCTAAGGTCATTTAAGGTCATTTAAGGCCGGGTTCGATACTGCATTTAACATGCTGCATTGGAGGCAAAATCCCAAAATCAGAACGGAATATTTACATTGTGAAAAATATATATTCAGCCCTGACATTAGAAATTAGCACCGAAAGTCTTATAATCACAGACCATGACAAAAATACTAAGATTTCATTTTAGAATTTAAACAACAACCTTTAAATAGAAAATGAAGTAAATTTCTGTAAATGATAGACGAATTATAATGGCATCATGAACTTTCCAACATGGGCCAAGGTGAAATATCCCACCAGCAGGGAGAAAGAGATAGGAGCAGATGAACACCTCCACACATGGTGTAAACGAGATAGCACACCATGGTGCTAATTAACAATTAACATGTTCACCAGGAAGCAGAGGTTAAACAAGTAAGATGCTAATTAATGGGTGCTACTAGTAGTCCTGATAATAAAACATATCATTGGGCCCGGCAGATGGATGTGTGCCAAGCTCATTAACATACCGTATTAAATGCAATATATTTCCTGTACAATTTGCATTACTTTATGTTTGCACTTATTGTAGGACTTTCATAAATGGACCATAACTTTTTTTATGTTCCCAAATGATAAACAATATTCTGCAAAAACCAGGAATCCACTTTTCCGATGTTTCTGCACAAGGCCTTTATCAAGGAATTAGTTTCTACTGAACGCTAAGTGGCATCCATTTTAGATTTCATAATTGTGAAATCTAAAATGGATGCCACTTAGCGTTCAGTAGAAACTAATTCATTGAATTGTGAAATCTAAAATGGATGCCACTTAGCGTTCTGTAGAAACTAATTCATTGAATTGTGAAATCTAAAAAGGATGCCACTTGCGTTCAGTTGAAAATATTTCATTGGAATTGTGAAATCTAAAATGGATGCCACTTAGCATTCTGTAGAAACTAATTCATTGAATTGTGAAATCTAAAATGGATGCCACTTAGCGTTCAGTAGAAACTAATTCATTGAATTGTGAAATCTAAAATGGATGCCACTTAGCATTCTGTAGAAACTAATTCATTGAATTGTGAAATCTAAAATGGATGCCATTAGCGTCATAGAAACTATTCATTGAATTGTGAAATTTAAAAATGGATGACTTAGTTCAGTGAAACTAATTATTGAACTGTGAAATCTAAAATGGATGCCACTTAGCGTTCTGTAGAAACTAATTCATTGAATTGTGAAATCTAAAATGGATGCCACTTAGTGTTCAGTAGAAACTAATTCATTGAACTGTGAAATCTAAAATGGATGCCACTTAGCGTTCTGTAGAAACTAATTCATTGAACTGTGAAATCTAAAATGGATGCCACTTAGCGTTCAGTAGATACTAATTCATTGAATTGTGAAATCTAAAATGGATGCCACTCAGTAGAAACGAATTCCTTGACAAAGGCCTTGTGCCGAAACGTCGGAAAAGTGGATTCCTGGCAGAATTGCATTGAACATATTAATTGTATTATTGCTGAAAGAATACCAAATGATAAAGACACGAGTACACAGCTGGAAGACAGCACGCTGAACTAGGAGAGTGCTCCAGAATTAGGTCATACAAAGTCAAACAGACCTACAAATGTAGATGGTAGCAGAACAGCTGGTGTTGGTTAAGTGCCCCATACCCCGGCAGGGCACCCTGCATACTCAACACACTGCCTGTTACATGAGACATGCCATGTGATTTTGTACCTAAGAACATGTTCGATATTACATGAAAAATATTTATGATATTTTCCGTAAATGATGTCGAAAGATGATAACATTTTCATAGCAAATGCGGAATAGTATTCCGCATTTGCTATGAAAATTCATCATCTTCCAACATCATTTCTAGAAAATATCACATTTTCTGTAAATATATTTAAAAACATGTTCTTAATTATGTGGCTTTGGCCAGAGAAAAAGGGCTGTACCATTTGTCGCTGGTGTATGTCTGATCTGCTAGCAGACTCATGTAACCTGATACTGTTTGCTAATATGATGGGTGTACCACTGACTAAATGGCGAATGGGTGTAGACCCTGCTCAGACTGGTCGTGAATTCCATAAGCATCATTAGTCTAGTCACACTACAGGTTATTAACCCTTTCAACACCACAGGCCTGTATAGAGATGTAGATCTAGACGAGCCGCCTCATGATGAGCCAATCTCATCAGGATCTGCACTTTTTGCAAGCAATTTTCATATTTTTGAGATCAAAAACACCCCCTTTTCATAAATGGACTAGTCTGAAAAGCATTTTGTGAAAATTGGATTGGTTGCAAAATTAACATATCAAAATCCATTCCAGTTGTGTGAAAGGGTTAAATATGACGGGTGTTCCACTGACTAAATAGCGAATGGGTGTAGACCTTGCTCAAACTGGTTGCAAAGTCCATAAGCATCATTAGGTCCCCAAAGTGTCCGGCTTAGAGAGGTTCCACTATATATAGATAAGGCTTTACACTCTGTTAAAATCATGTTGGTGTTTCACTGACTGAACACGGCAAACAGTGCAGACGCTGATCATGATCTCTACTGTTCGCAAAGAACCCCATTTCTCTAGCGAGAGCCACAAAGGTAAACCTGGAGACACCAGTTACAGGTTACAAGACATTCGTGCCAGCTTCCATGTCTATTTGTATAATATACCTACAAGAGATTGGCATTTAATGTGCTGCCAACTGGCGTATTCTCTGCGATTTTCTGGATTAGTGTTTGCGTCAGTCGACTCCCTCGAGCGATTTCTCCTATTCTAACATGTGGTGGTGAGCTGAATATCAGACAATCTGATGGAATCTAGACACTACCGTATACGTTCACTATAGGAATGAATGGCCTTTTTTGTGGAATTTATCGGGGTATAAACTTGGAAAAGTCGCGAGAATACTGGACGAAGGCCGGAAGGCCTCGTCCTGTATTCCCGCGACTTTTCCAAGTTTATATCCCCGATAAATTCCACAAAAACGCCATTCATTCCTTATAATTCCAGCATTTGAAATAAATTCATCAAGAAAATGTGTTTATTTTCCGTTTTTTTAAGACTTATTTTAACTGCGCCTGACGGTTACGGAAAGTAGTTTGGCATGGGGGTTTACTGGGATATAAATTTTGGACAGACACTTGTTAGTAACGGACCAATCAAATGTTAGGGAATTGTGTAAATATTTTTGTGCTGGAATTATAAGACATTACATTCTGCGGATACACATTTTACTGATAGAAAAAAATTCAAATCTTTCTGATTTCTTTGCAAATTATTATGCTGTGACCATGATTTGAATGGGTCTTGTGGTTGACAGGTCACATCAAAACTTTCAAGGAGAAACAAGAACAGCAGGAATCAATATATTCCACAGGTCACAGTAAGACAAACAAGAACCATTATAGTTCGCCCTACTTTCTAAGCCAATCACTAGGGAGCATCGCGCTCTACTTATTTCATATATTGCAAGATTTAACCCTACTAAGTTTCATATTACAACATTTAATTTGACAGGCGATGGAAAATCAATACTCGGATGGGACATTGCCATTGCATTGTACATTGGCTGAACTATAAGTAGGTTTTGTTCACATATTTGATTTTTCAGAAACTAAATGCTGCGGTCGCTATCGCTCCCTCACATTTAATTCCTTAAAAATCCAATATGTGAACAATAACTTACACATATTTCCCAAATGTTTGTGCCACAATACGGACGGACATCCCTGTGGACCGGTCATAGAGAATAGTAGGTTAGTGCCGTGAATGGGAAAAAATATCCGGCAAGGCTCAATAATTTCTTTATTTCCCATCAGAAGTATATGTTGTGACCACTCATTTGAACCGTCTCGCCGAGACGGTTCAAATGAGTGGTCACAACATATACTTTGGTTCAGAAATAAGGAAAATAGATAGAGAATAGTAGGTTAGTGCCGTGAATGGGAAAAAATAACCCTGTGGACCGGTCAATATGTCCAATCCAGAGCGATTCTGCTGTAGAAGCCATGTAGCATAATCAGCAAATTCAACCTTGGACTGTACAACCAGAGTGTTGGCAATGGTAACACTGTTAGAATATGGCATATTATCCACTTTGACATGTTGCTCCAATGCACAGAGCTGCATTAAGACAAACCCATTTGACATAAATGGCTTCACTGCAATTGTGGTGCAACAGTTAATGCTAGATCGATGTGATCCGCTGTTGCTTTATTGAATGCAACACCCCTGTGCAGAACAAACACATTTACCGTAGTAGCAGACAATTACAAAAATGGAGGCAAAATTTCACACTGAAAATACACTATTGATTGACGAAGCTTCTGTCCGTGGATAAAGAAATATTTGGATTGTTCCATCCTAAATAAGCATGTACATCAATCAACAAACCACATACACTACATGCACATGTGCAGCTGGGTACCGGTACCACCTGATGCATCTCCTGCAAGCTCTGCACATTGCAGTCCATTACGTTTCATTATACGTGGCTGTGACTGGAGAAATGGGGCTTACGGGATTTGTGACCAGTGTAGCTCATGACCAAATATCACACTCATGTAGACTGATAACAACCTATATTGTTTGCTAGAAACATGACAGGTGTTTCATTAACGGAATAGTGAACAGTGTAGATCCTGATCAGCCTGTGCGGATGCACAGGCTGATCAGGATCTACGCTGTTACGCTGTTCGAAAAACCCTTAAGCTCAATTTCTGGAGTCACAGCCACATATGTCTCGCCAATACAAAGACTACAAAGAATAAAAGCAATAATTTGTACAAAGATATAGGCACCTGTTATTGATGTTTTGCTACTGTTCATAATATGATGAAAGGCTTTTTGCAGATTTCCTGCAGTGAATGCACGTGATAGAGAATTACTCTAGCAGCTACATGCAGCATATGTCGATGGCAAAAACATATTCGCTGCCATAGTAATTAATGTACTATGGTTATTTCTAGATATGAAACAAGAGGCCCAAATGGGCCTGTATCGCTCACCTAAAAGCCTCCATAGTGGTCATCTTGATTTCACAAACTCTTCACTTACAACTTCAAATGTTCCACAGAATTTGTTGGTACCTTCTGATCTAACATATATTGCGAATGTGCATGTGTCGGTGGCCATCTTGGATGACGTAATCATCTGATTTTGGCAAAACATGCTCCAGAGTGATCGTCTCGTCGATACCTTGGATTGGATATATTATATGACCATATTCGGTCAAAAATATAATTTGACCCCTAGTTGACCCCTCGGGTCACGCCCATTTTTGACCCAGGTGCCACCATATGAACAAATCTTAAACAGCGTTAAATATCAATCATTCACACCAAGTTTCGTCGAAATCAGCCTGGAGGTTTGTGAGAAGATTTTTTTGACAATTTGACCTACTTTTCAACGGCGGACATCTTGGATTTGGTGATGACCTCCATTTTAACAAAAATGGACAGGCTTCACCCACAGACCATCACAGTTAAGTTTGGCCAATATCGGCCAAGTAGTTCACAAGAAGAATACGTTTGAAATCTTTAGTAAAAGAACAACTTTTTTACCTTTCGGTGGCCATCTTGGATGACAAAATCATCTGATTTAGACAAAAAATGCTCCAGAGTGATCGACTAGTCGATACCTTCGATTTGATATATATATATGACCATACGGGCAAAAATATAATTTGACCTCTAGTCGACCCCTCGGGCCACGCCCATTTTTGACCCAGGGGCCACCATATGAACAAATCTGAAACAGCGTTAACTATCAATCATTCACACCAAGTTTCGTCGAAATCGGCCTGGAGGTTTGTGAGAAGAAGATTTTTTGACAATTTGACCTACTTTTCAACGGCGGACATCTTGGATTTGGTGATGACCTCCATTTTAACAAAAATGGACAGGCTTCACCCACAGACCATTACAGTTAAGTTTGGCCAATATCGGCCAAGCAGTTCACAAGAAGAATACGTTTGAAATCTTTAGTAAAAGAACAACTTTTTTACCTTTCGGTGGCCATCTTAGATGACAAAATCATCTGATTTAGACAAAAAAATGCTCCAGAGTGATCGACTAGTCAATATCTTCGATTTGATATATTATATGACCATATTCGGAAAAAATCAAATAAAAATTTGACCCATATTTGACCCCTCGGGCCACGCCCATTTTTGACCCAGGGGCCACCATATGAACAAATCTGAAACAGCGCTAAGTATCGATCATTCATACCCAGTATCGTCGAAATCGGCCTGGTGGTTCGTGAGAAGAAGATTTTTTAAGAATTTGACCTACTTCTCAACGGCGGCCATCTTGGATTTGGTGATGACCTCCATTTTAACAAAAATGAACAGGCTTCAACCACAGACCATTACAGTTAAGTTTGGCCAATATCGGCCAAGCAGTTTACAAGAAAAAGACGTTTGAAATCTTTAGTAAAAGAATGACCATTTGAACTATCGGTGGCCATCTTGGATGACGTAATCATATGATTTAGACAAAATATGTTCCAGAGTGATTGTCTCGTCAATACCTTCGATTTGATATATTACATGACTATATTCGGTTAAAAATAAAATTTGACCCCTATTTGACCCCTCGGGTGACGCCCATTTTTGACCCACGGGCCACCATATGAACAAATCTGAAACAGCACTAACTATCGATCATTCATACCAAGTATCGTCGAAATCTGCCTGGCGGTTCGTGAGAAGAAGATTTTTTAAGAATTTTACCTACTTTTCCATGGCGGCCATCTTGGATTGTCGATGACCTCCATTTTAACAAATCTGAAATGGCATCACCCATATATCATCCCTGTGAAGTTTAACCAATATCGGCTCAGCAGTTCGGGAGAAGAAGATGATTGAAAATGTTCACGGACGGACGGACGGACGGACGGACGACGGACACTTTGCCATAACAATAGCTCACATGAGCTTTGCTCAGGTGAGCTAATAAAAAGCTATAGAACTACGCAAACCCAAACTAGAGCTATCACATGGAGTGATCATAATACTCCCCACACACACATGTACAGATTTAATATTAGAAAGACTTTCATAGGTCAGAATCAAAATTTCATGGCCATTTTTGACCTTTGACCTCTAGGTGTGACCTTGACCTTGGATGTAGACATGTGGGTATTGAACGCGACACATTGTCTCATCATGGCAAGCATTTGTGGAAGACCATTTGAAAATCCATTCATCGGTTTGGAAATTGGAAGATATAGAGCGGAAAGAAAATCTCATGTACATATTTTATTTTTGACCTCTAAGTGTGACATCTTAGACATAGACATGTATGTAGTGAATGTGATACATCGTCTCATCATGGCAAATATTTGTGGTGGCAAATCTCTTGAAATCTATTTATCGGTTAGAAGATATAGAGCGTAAATGAAATTTCTGATGGACAGATGGATGGACGGATGGCCATCAATGTGAGGAAGCTTCTGATGAAATTTGGTAAAGATCTGACTAATAAATCAGGAAATATGCAAAGGTTAGACAGAAGGTTTACTGGCTGCGACAGATATTAAAAATAAATGAAGGTCACCTGAATGACACAGGGTGGCTAGCTGTCAGTGTGAGGATAATACTGATGAAGCTTAGTAAGGATCCAACTAACATATCAGGAGATATGTACAATTTGGATGTTAATTATAAGAATTAATTAACAGCTTAATGCAAGAATGCCAGTGTTAAAATAATGCAGTACGGAACTTGGAAGGATCTGTGAATCTGGACACACACTGGGAAATCCAAAAGATCTCTTACAGTTGTAGAAAATCAATCGGGATACTGGAGATTAGCAGGGAAACAAACCATTATACACCAATCATCAAAGACCGACAGGTGTAACTAATGAACTAGTTAAATAGTCTCATCACACTAATAGTGACAAAAGTCAGGACTAAATCTAACAAGATCATGTACCACCACAGATTGGCAAATACAGAACAAACAGAAAAGTGAAAGTGTTTACAGTACCTGCTACAGTAGGGACAGAACCTTAGTTTAAATACTCATCCAAAAGACTACTGTCTGTTTCACGAAAGCTGCCCAAATTTTACGGCTATATAAACAATTCAAAAACAAGATTTCTTTTGAAAAATTAAGAATGTGCCTTCTTTTTATTTCGTGAAATTTGGTCAAATATTGATTTTATTGCGAAAACAAAATTTCCCCATGTTAAATCCCCATAGACATCTTCACTCCGTGAAGATGTCTATGGGGATTTAACATGGGGAAATTTTTTTGAATTTTAGAAATACTGGACCGATTTTTAAAATTTAACTTTTGTTTTCTTAGTTAGATCATATCCAAGCTATCTAGCTAGGTTTCGGAGTCAATTTCCAATTTTTTTCATTTTTTGACTAATCCCACACTCCTTTACCACTTTTTCCTCCATGTTAAATTCCCATAGACAAATCAATTTTTCGTAATAAAACCAATATTTGACAAAATTTCACGAAATAAAAAGAAGGCTCATTCTTAAATTTTCCTTTAATTTAATATTATTGAAAATAATATTGTTTTTGAATTGTCTATATAGCCGTAAAATTTGGGCAGCTTTCGTGAAACAGACAGTAATCATATTACAAATATATGGCACATTTATGGCTGTCTTTATGGCAAGGTCATAGATGTGTATGTAGAAGCAAATAAGGAAGGCAAAATGTGCATATATCGATACATCTTTTTTGTGTTTTCAGAAAATAAGTTGAGCACAAAGATTAACCCTTACACCGCTATCTCAATTTTTTATCGTCTGCTGTTTATTTTCTATTTTCCATTTTTATCATCAAAAACATGCTTTGACTACACTTTAGAATAATTTACAACATGCTTTGACAGCACTTCAGAATCACTTCCATTGGAAATGATTCTGAAGTGCTGTCAAACCATGTTTTTACTGAGAAATAAGGCAAGGTATAAAAGCAACAGCAGACGACAATTGTTGTGTGTAGCGCGGTCTAAGGGTTAAAAAGAATCTGAATTCAAAGACTGGACATAAAATGCCCAAGTCACCAAACAATAAAAGGTAGACCAACTACAATATATTTTGTGTAGTAGGTACATTATATTCGCTGATAAAAGCTAAACACATGTTTATGTCACACATGAGAATTGTCTATATGAGATGATTCTAATATGTTGCAGCTGTCATAAGAAATGTTAAAACTAAATAAGTTATGAAATAAACAAAATATACTATCCTCATTTAGGCCTTGATATATTTAATTTGGTGATACTACATACTTTGTTAATATTCAAGTTTCAATACACTTAAGATATATACAAAGTATACAACATACCAAGAATATCACACATGCAAAAAACACAAATAAAATTAATAGTCACCTGAGTTTTGGATATATTAATTAAGGCCTGCAGCCACTGTATACTATCCCAGTAGAATTAATTAGCGAAATGCACGTCCAGAGCAAGCGAAATAATGCTGATGCTGCCACAAATCGTAGATCACTCTCTCCTACCTGTACTGGTGCCCAGGCTTCACATCACCCACCAACATTACCACTATCACTCCGGACAAATTATTCAGAAGCTGGGAATCAGTTTAATTATCACTGGTACAGGGGAATACATACAGTTTGGGGTTTGCCACCAGTGTAGTAATCCTATTTACAGCTTGTCTATAGATTCAGCCTGATAGAATCTGATTTGAGTTGTTGAATGGCGACCAGTGTAGCCCCTGATCAGACTGCGCGGATGCGCAGGCTGATCAGGGGCTATGCTGGTCGCACACGTAAGGCTTCATTTGTCAGACGGCAGCCTACATTCCATACAACGTTTTCCAACTTATTTCAACTCTTAAGGAAAGTAGATCCATTTATCAAACAAGTTGCCAGAAGGCCGTTTCGCTAAACTTCGTACAATAGAAATGTTTGTACGAAGATATTTTAATTTTTACGTTGCTCTCACGTTATACTTTACTACCTACGGTACTTGTAGAGGTCATTTAATTCGAACAAATTCACAAAAACCATTGCTGTACATTTTCATTTTGCACTTACAAACTTCATAGTCGTACAACGTTTAGTGAAACAGCCCCTAGTGATCAGGGTCTATGCAGGTTATGGCATTGTGTGTATTGTAATGAGGGGGTCTATCATTATGGAACATCCATATGGTTTCAATCAACAGACATCGGTACGAAATCCAACGTACATCGTTACCCAATGACGGGTGATAAGACTCAAAGACTCAGTCGAAGTACTTCAGAAAAAACATGCTGTTTGTACACAGAGCTTACAAGTGATTATTAATTAGGATGCTCTTCAAACAAGAGATGTCGGAAAACAACAAAGCTTGCCTGTTGGTAGTCAGGAATCATAGCGTGTTTATTCTAATAGTAGCCCCCTATCTAATAATACCCCACCACCCCCTCCCACCTATATTTTCAGTCAAATTCTTTTATTTTCACATAGTAAACTTACTAAAGTCATCTTATTTTTTTGGTGTTTTTTTGTGTATTTTAATGCAATTATAATGCCAAACCTGGACACAAAACAATGTACCATGTGCACAAATGTACACATTGTAATATGTGCACTAGTTTAAACTATTTTCTATGTAAAATAAAGTACCGTGTGCTTCAATGTAATATGTAACAAGGCAATCACTGGCGAGTGTCTCACCCACGAAGGTTAAGGTAACCAGAATCACACTGAGTGGATAGCCAACAATTTAACCCATTACATTCGGAATACACCTTTATGGGTATGAAATTTTTAAAATATTTTATTTTTATTTTTGTTATTTCTCAATGAAAATATATGTTGTGACCCCTCATTTGAACCGTCTCGCTGAGACGGTTCAAATGGTGGTCACGACATATATTTCTGAGCTCATATAAATATAATATTTAGGATTTTCCACAAACAAAATGGTGTATCCTCAGCATGAAAAGGGTTAAGTAAGCTATTGATGAGGTTTGGTGATGATCCAACTAACAGATCAGGAAATATTCAACATTCAATACCTACGATGCCGGAATTGGGACCGCTATGTCTCACTACTAATTTGGGTAGGACAAAAATTGCACCAACAATTTGACAATTTACCATGTACAAATTGCACCATGTGCACTATCAATTTGACAATTTACCATGTACAAATTGCACCATGTGCTTCAAGGTGGGGGATATAAATATGAAGCACGACAGGATCCACACAAATTGGACAGACTAATTGATTGACTGATGGATTGATTAATTGGGGATTTACGTCTATTCAACAACACAGTAACATACAGACATAAATGCACCTGTATGGGGAGAGGCACATTGAACATTAATTAATAAAATTACAATAAAAACATTAAGCACTGAAAGATTGTGTTTCCTGATCTGATGCCAGGCACCCTTACATCATCAGATCACCTGGTCCAAGATATGAATCCCTTGAATGAACCCAAAAGGATGAATTGATCACAAAGATATGCATACACTGTACATTTCCATCCCGCCATGGTGGCGGGATGGAAATGTACACTGTATGCATATCTTTGGTTGGAAATTCAGTATTGTCCATATCATTCAACTGGTGAGAGGAATGGGTTGTACATGGCTAGGCATTATAGCACCTGACTTTCAATCCGGAGGTTGTGGGTTCAAACCTCGCCTCAGGCATCAACAAATACTTTCATAGTAATTCCATCCCACTGGTCTGTCGGATGAGACTTTAAAGTGTGGTCCCGTCTCTATGTGACCTTAGCTGTTGCTGGGACGTTAAACTCTTTCATTTTCAAGTGGTGAGCTAAATTCACGTCCTGCTATACCCAGCCTGTGGATTTGCCAGACGTCTATGGAGTGATAACATAAGGATGTGAGTGGATTTCCCTGGGGAACAAGGGTATAATGTGATATAACATGGCTGTGACTGGAGAACTGGGGCTTATGGGTTTAGCGATCAGTGTAGATCCAGATCAGACTGTGCATCCGCACAGTCTGATCAGGATCTGCACTGTTCGCCATTCCATCAATGAAACACCCATCTTGCTTCTAACAAGCAAGATCGTTATCAGGTAGAGGAGTGTGCTATTTGATCGCGAGCTACACTGGTCAGAAATCCCATAAGCCCCATTTCTCCAGTCACAGCCACATATAACAAGGCTAACTTCACTAATGGTATAGGCAATTATATGGGGCACAGTCCCTTGGCACAAAAAAAGACTTCATGAGAAAAGCACCTGCCCACATCTATCTGAACAAATAAATGAAATGTGTACCTAACGCACAGCTGCACTTGATTGTTGTTGAGTATGAAGTAAATCTGAAATGTGTACCTAATGCACAGCTGCACTTGATTGTTGTTGAGTATGAAGTAAATCTGATTGAAACAGTAGTAGTTTGTCAGACAAAGTCTGATTCACAAAATTAGGGACATAACTGCAGATGGATAATCTTTGCTAAATCCTAAAAAAAGTCCAAAAAGGATTTGTGTAAATTATAATGCACCGTGCACAAAAGGCACATAAAACATTTGACAGAAAAGAAGGTAGCAGGTACAATGAATGTGAAAAGTATTAACCCTGTAACCCCTAAGTACTTGAATGATTATTCTCTGTTCATGTTCCATTCATTAGAAATTAATGGCATGATTTTTTAAAAACGTTTCGAGCCGTCTCATCTGGATCTACATCATTTGCAAACATTGGCATAGAAGTCTGCAGTGTTGAAAGGGTTAAGGTTAGGTACCAGTCCACCTGAAAAAGGCTTAGTTTCGTAGTTTGCCTATGGGCTTTTTACTGAATATTCCAAAACTGCCTGTCTGTGGCGATTGAATGTGACTTAAAATTAAATACTCCCCATCCTATGCTATTTTCAGCTGACAAAAGCAAGTATTTGTAAAATTATGTGCCAAACTGTGATCTGGGCCATTTAGTGAGCATATTCAGATTAAAATTGTACGCATCTTCCGCTCGAAATGTGTGCTTGTTGTTTGGGGCGCCATTTTAACAGTCTGAAACAGAGGTTTGTGGCTCGAAAACAAAACACTCGGTACCAGTACAGACTATGATCAGTGTGGGCAGGTATACATGTAGACTTGATTCACACATTATTTGTTGGTGCAAACTCCGCACGTCACATAGCTTTCTGGCGCCTTTAGTCCAGCGGCCATGACGGAATAAGTGCAGAAATTGACCACCACATGCTAACTTTCACACATTATAAATGCTCTTAGCTGTATGCCAATTTGATTTGTGTAGCTACTAAAGTTTCTTGACATATAATGTAACAGGTGTATACAGCAAACAGCCTCTGTGAATATATGAAGAGGATATCTGAGAAAAAAACTTGCGGAAGTGCTCACTCGGCCAAGAATTGCTAAAAAATTCTAAAATCTTGGTGGACTGGTACCTTAAGCAGAAAACAGGTTTATTATTACTATCTAAAGGAGTGTTTATTGTTCTTGGAAAGTGTTTGATGACCCTGTGGCGCTTCAAATGTTGTCCCATTTCATCAGAAAGTCTTGCCGCCTCTCCGTAAGCGATCGTTTTATCGGGATATAGTCGTCAGTTGGCGAAATCGACGTATTGATTTTTGCGCGCTGTAATGTCGAATTTCACTTTATTGTGTGCGTTGGTACATTTTGTTTGCGCGAGTCAATGCAGTGTTCCAAATGACACTTCTTTCTCTCTACACCGCTGCCGTGTGAATGTGCTAGGCTGGGTATTCTAAAATATACGGTCACCCGCAGGGGTCAGGCAGGGAGCTGTAGCTTTCGGCATAGCGTATGTCGTCCACATCTGCACTTGTTCGTCGGATACCTAACATACATCATCTTGGAGCAGCCACACGTCACTGATGTTTAAGTAAACTGTGTTATTGCAATAAATATGGCCTACTTTTATTTAAATATAGGCCATTTCCCATAAATTGTTGACATATTTTCAAGTTTCCTGTATTGTGCATAAAGCCGATTTCGAGCGCTATGCTTTCGGCCCACATGTTGATCGTGTAAACTGTCGATGTTGCTCATAATGACCGCTAACCAATCTTTTCTTGCTAAATACCAACACGCGTATCTATTTTGTTCATTGCAGTTAACCGACAAGCGGAACCCGGTGTGAAGTTGGAACCTAGAATTGTGCGTTTCGACCCGCGGGAAATCTTGTCGTCCGAGTCGAGCGAGTGCTGTACAGAGTAAATCACCACTCACTGTCCAGTAGAATTGCTGCTATTGGGCTGCACTGCTGCACCAGGTATAGTGTATTAGGTAGGCACAAACTAAAGTGACTCTGTACTTCACACATGTGCTGTGTGATTGATCCCTGTTTACAAGGAGTCGCAGAACGGAAAAAATGCAGTAAGGAGTCATTTCGGCCGCACAAGTGTCTCGAATGAAAATGACCGCTGTGTGTCTGATATTTCTCCAGACGGTATAGTTTTTGCATAGTTTTGCTTCAAACTGAATACACTCTCTGTGAAAAGCAGATTAGTGTATACAATTTTATGAAAAAAAAATCTTAAGGTACCAGTCCACCTGAAAAAGGCTTAGTTTCGTAGTTTGCCTATGGGCTTTTTACTGAATATTCCAAAACTGCCTGTCTGTGGCGATTGAATGTGACTTAAAATTAAATACTCCCCATCCTATGCTATTTTCAGCTGACAAAAGCAAGTATTTGTAAAATTATGTGCCAAACTGTGATCTGGGCCATTTAGTGAGCATATTCAGATTAAAATTGTACGCATCTTCCGCTCGAAATGTGTGTTTGTTGTTTGGGGCGCCATTTTAACAGTCTGAAACAGAGGTTTGTGGCTCGAAAACAAAACACTCGGTACCAGTACAGACTATGATCAGTGTGGGCAGGTATACATGTAGACTTGATTCACACATTATTTGTTGGTGCAAACTCCGCACGTCACATAGCTTTCTGGCGCCTTTAGTCCAGCGGCCATGACGGAATAAGTGCAGAAATTGACCACCACATGCTAACTTTCACACATTATAAATGCTCTTAGCTGTATGCCAATTTGATTTGTGTAGCTACTAAAGTTTCTTGACATATAATGTAACAGGTGTATACAGCAAACAGCCTCTGTGAATATATGAAGAGGATATCTGAGAAAAAAACTTGCGGAAGTGCTCACTCGGCCAAGAATTGCTAAAAAATTCTAAAATCTTGGTGGACTGGTACCTTATATAAAACTGGAATACAAACCCTATAATGGTAGCTAGATGCAATATTTAGCTGTATTCATCATGCAAAAACCATTCTCCGAGTCAGTAGTAAAGGTATTGGACAATATACAGGTGTTTTTTGGATTCGTCTTTGATATAAGTAATAAGTGTATCTTGTACCTGACAGATGCCGTTACAAACATCCCCCAGGTAAACCATTTACTTGTTTACTGATGCAGTACAAATGATCGTATTTATCAAGAATAACTGACCCGCCATCATCAACATTGCTACCACTCGCGCAACATATACTATAAATATATAAAGTTCACTGAACACACAGGTGTTTCCAGGTAAACATGATGTTGTGTAGGTACACAGTCCAAGTTTGATAAGGCCGATAATCATACGACCAACATCTGTAGAGCCTTACTGGCCGCCACTGGAAAAGGATTTTGCAATGAATCACCCTTTCAACATTACAGATGAAACCTTTTGTTTGCAAACAGTGTAGATCCTGATGAGGAAGGAATCCTCACTATTTGTAGATATTTTCTGCATTGTTACAAAATTACCACCTTTTTTAAGTAACTGGGGCCCGTTTCACTAAACTTTGTACGACTAAAATTGTCGTAAGTGCAAATTTAAGATCGTCTGGAAATTTCAATATATGCAGCCTATGCTCAATAAATGTAAATCCAATAATTGTTTACAAGAAAACATTGTTAATGTGAAATTTACAGACTATCATAATTTGGCACTTACAAACATTTTAGTCGTACAAAGTTTAGTGAAACGGCCCCCAGAATAGTCCTAAAATTTGTTTGCACTTGTTAGGAATCATTGCCAAAAAAATGGAGGACCCGACATATGTGATGATTTAACCCTTTCAACACCAAGTAACTTAATAGGATGTTCCATGCCAATGTTTCAGACTATTCCATTTATAAAAAGGGGATATTTTTTGTTCTCAAAAATATGAAAATTACTTTCAAACAGTGCAGATCCTGATGAGACGGCTCGTTACGAGCCGGCTCATCTGGATCTGCACTGTTTGCATATAGCGGGCTTTCGGGTTCAAGGGTTAACAATATTAACCCTTTCAACACCAAGTAACTTAATAGGATGTTCCATGCCAATGTTTCACGCTATTTCATTAATTTTGTTCATTCAAATTATCCCATTCTTCTAAAAGGGTAATCTGTACGACGTTTAAAATTATTAACAAACAGTGGAGATCCTGATGAGATGGCTCGTTACGAGCCGGCTCATCTGGATCTGCACTGTTTGCAAACATTGTCTCTATAGAGGTCTGTGGTGTTGAAAGGGTTAATATATTTAGTAAACAAGGTTACTGATTTCATATGAAACGAGACTCAACCGAGTTTATTAAATATCATAATAAATCAATACAAATGTTAGATTCTATTGATTTCATAAGCACATGGTCATATATTGAAGCTGCACTTATTACTTAACATGTACTCAGCACGGTCTCAATTATCTATTATTACACTAGTCTATTATGATTGTTATTACACCATGTTATCACACTGTGAAATTATTTTGTTTCAACCATAGTATTATACTGAAAGGATAAAGAAACGCAGGGTAACAATATACGCAATAATTTTTTACATGCTTGGCCTAAAATTATGAAAACCGGTCAGGCGACTATCTTGGTCACTGTGCACCCAAACCGGTGCCTAAAGTTACTCAACCGTGTAATGCACCGTACCACATAGAGAAAGTGATAAAAAGCCAAAAACACGTACAGCATGATGATGATCAGTTTGTAAAAACATTTTGTCATACCACTTGATACGCTTGAAGTATACACATCGTTTTCCGCTATTTACACTGAATTTATAGCTCTCACAATCATGGTACGTCTGACGGAAGTTCAAAGGGGTCAGGCTATTGCATTGCTAATGCAAGGTCAAACGCAACAGCAGGTTGCTATGCAGTTCGGTGTGAATGTTTCCACCATAGAACGTCTTGTCCGTCGTCTGAGAGAGACCGGAAGGGTTGCCGACCGACCGAGATCGGGACGTCCGCACGTAACGTCGCGACGTCAAGACAGGGCTATTCGTCTCGCCCACCTACGTAATCGCCACGTTACTGCCACTGAAACCGCTATTAACACGGTAGGCAATCATAATCGCCACATTCACCCTTGCGTTCTTGAGAGGGATATGTTTGGGGGTGGCTCGGTTATGGTCTGGGGAGGGATATCTCACAGGGTAAAGTCACCGTTGATTGTGGTAGCCGGGAATTTAACCGCCGTAAGATATAGGGATGAAATCCTCCGCCCGGTTGTTGTTCCATTTGTGCAACAGTGTCAACTAATTTTCCAGCATGATAATGCCCGGCCCCATGTAGCCAGAGTTTGTCAAGACTTTCTCGCTGACCATAACATTAACCCATTTGACTGGCCAGCGTACAGTCCCGATTTATCACCAATCGAACATCTGTGGGATGAACTTGACAGGAGGATAAGGAGGTGTCGGAATACCCCTTCTAATCTCGACCAACTAAGGACTGCATTGTTGGAAGAGTGGAACAATATCCCAATAAGAAGGATAAATGCACTGATGAATTCCATGCACAAGAGAATCAGGGCTGTGAAAGATGCGCGAGGGGGGCATACGAGATACTGACAAAACAGTGGATGTCACTGTGCGATATTGGGGGGTACCGTCAATTGTGATTCAATTACTAATGAATTATCGGTCAAAACCTAATGCAATTTTGGTAATGTGTTGACTAAAGATGTTTTGTTAATACTCATATAAAATATTGTATATAACAGCAAACACATCACTTTAAATCACCTCAAATGTTTACCCTGCGTTTCTTTATCCTTTCAGTATATATACCTCCTCCATAGTCCGGTTGTATTATTAACCGAGAATATTTAAACTACCTACCGGTACATCCAATTACAAAACTTAAGTGTAAATTCCAGGTAAACACGATGTCCTGCAGGTACACAGTCCCAGTTTTATAAGGGCGATAATCACAGGAGCAACCTCCATATAGACTTACTGGACAAGGATTTTGGGAACGGATTAATCCTTGGACCGCTATCTTATTTGTTTTGTCGTCTGCTTTTTATTTTCTATTTTCCATTTTTATCATCAAAAACATGCTTTCACAGCACTTTAGAATAATTTACGACATGGTTTGACAGCACTTCAGAATCATTTCCTTTGAAAATGATTCTGAAGTGCTGTCAAACCATGTTTTATTGAGAAATAAGGCAAGATATAAAAGCAACAGCAGACGACAATTGTCATGACTAGCGGTCTAAGGGTTAATCCTTTCAACATTACCGACTTGCATCCTTTTGTTTGCAAACTGTGTAGATCCTGATGAGGAAGTAATCCTCACTATTTGTAAATAATTTCTGAATTGTTACCCCCTTAATTGAATAGTCTGAAAATTTGTTTGCACTGGCTAGTAAAAACAATATTCAAATGTGTGATAATTTAATATGATATTTATTAATATGATAATGATAGTTATTAACCCATTACAGACGGGATACACTTTTAGTAGTATGAACCTTTTGAGAGAAAAATATCCTTATTTTCTTTATATCCTTTCGAAAGTATATGTTGTTACCACTCATTTGAACCGTCTCAATGAGACCGTCTTAATGTGTTGAATATGTCCTGTTGACACAATTCTAATGAAATTTCAAGACATATTTACAGAGAGAAATAAAAAATATACTCCTAATTCGTTTGGCGGATATTTTCGCCGCTAGCATGTTAAGTCCTAGTATCAGGTTAAATCAACACAAATTTGAAAAATTTATTACTTAAGAAAATCATCATACATTGATGATTACTTAACTAATTACTTAACATATATTCTGTACCGGTCCCAATTACATATTTATTACACTAGTCTATTATGATCTTTATTACACTGATTTATTACACTGTGAAAATCCATTTTAACCAACATTGTATTGTATCTCACCTCCTCCATAATCCAGTAGTAATTTATTCACCTAGAAAATTTAAACATCCGCACATCCAATTACAACCTCAATGACAATTATTATCTCTGACATAACGTGTGTATGTTCAGCAAGGTGTTTTAGGGAAAGCACACCGATATCAGACAAAAAGGACTTTGTGACAATTAATGTAGAGACCTGATATCATGATAAAACTTGTTCACATTACGCTGTCTGTAATGAAGGTTTATTGGCTAAGGTACGAATAGTGAAGCCCCTGATCAGGATGCACATTTGTGCATCCTGATCAGGGGCTACACTGGTCATAAACAATGTTTGGTGACTTCTGTTAACCATGGACACATTCAAACCAATCCTAACGAGGCTAGAAGTGTTTAACCGTGAGTCGCACAATAACATCTTTATTAAAATGCATTTTCGACATGACTAGCTGCATCACCAGTGACGGTATACTACGCAGGTGTCTGACCACGAGATCAAATACAGTTTGTTATGTATTATATTTTTTAATAGTTTGCAATATATATTTTTTTAAATAAAAACTTTATCCATTTTTCAATAATTACAAATGAGAGCACTTATACAAATGCTTTCATTATTGGTAATATTTATTAAATATACGTTATATCAAGCACATATCTAAGTGTGACCTTGACAACTGAAATGTGTACCAACTACTAGTATATTTGTATTTAAGAAGTGCAAAATTTGACAAAAATATGTTCATAGATGTTTTAAATTTTCTTAACTTTCTATGATAAAATAGTTGTCACTTTATAATGAATGCCATTGCAAGCATAATGCATGGACTGCTGAACGAATTAGACAGAAGAGGCCAGCCTAGGTCTACTGGTAGGTGACCCATTTTTCATCCGTACCCATTTTCCCAGACACTCTCGTAAACGCTTACCGTAATTCTGCATTTTCATACAAGATTTTTGTTCCTGGTCATTAAGGTGGTCATTTCCAGTTGTCAGGTGTGAAGATTTCCGAGAAAAATGTGTAAAACTATTAAATTGAACTGTTTTCATACCTGCCAACTTCTGTTGACACCTGTATGACGTGGAACTTGATTATCGGGACCGGGCGCTTGTGTCGAAAAGAGGCAAAGCGTACAGAATAAAGGCTTTAACAGTATCTTCGAAGTAATACATGCAATAATTGCTATCATTTGATCAATACCATACAGTATTAATTACTTTCACTGTAATTTTGCAGTTTTAGCTTAACAAAAAGTAAATATCGCGGAAAATCCTAGTGTCCGAAAAAATGGGTCTCCTCATGTATTTTAATTGGCCTTTTACTTACCCCTTTTCGGGCCCCATTGTCAGCAGTTACCTCCCACAATATTAATGAACAAGAAACGAGGCAAAGCCACGAAGGCCAGGTTTTTTCGAAGCATAGACACTTGGATAACATAATTATACCCACTGTTTGTAGACTAGATGGCCGTGGCCTGCATGTCGCGCCTTGGGGCGAGGCATGGACACTAAAAAAATAGATATAGTAGATGGAAAAACTTTAACGAAAAAACTTTAACCGGACACACGGACGTACGGACGGACGGACGGACGGACGTATGCCAAAATGCCGACGATATCGCGCTTTCCGCAAGCGGGTGCGACAATGATAATAAACACCCATGTGAAGTATCAAGGTAATGGGTGAAGCAGTTGCAGAGATATAGTACACGAAAAAACTTTAACAAATAAATTCAAAGTAATTTGACCTTGACATTGCGCACAGGGGCCGCACGGTTGGGGGTTAGAGTGAAAATATGGACGATGATAAACACCCATGTGAAGTTCCAAGGTAATGGGCGAAGCAGTTGCAGAGATATAGTATAACAAAAAAGTTTTAACCAAAAAATTTAACCAGATGTACGTTAAAAAGTTAACGTTGAAAATGGCTAAGTCAATTACGTAGAAATAATAGGTGAAGGTAAAAAAATGGTCACATGTTGGATAGTTGTATGTGGTAGGCACTTGATTATGATTGTGAGGTTGGTGGTCCAGGTACATACCAAAGAAATGGACTTAAACACGAAAACTTAACATTGTAAACGCGAAAAGTTAACATTGAAAATGGCTAAGTCGACTGCGTGGAAAAAATGGGTCAAGTTAAAAAAAAAGTAACATGTTGGATAGTGATATGTGGTGGGCACCCCTTGATTATGAAGCTGTGAAAGTTTGGTGGTCCTAGGTGGTACAGTACCAAAGAAATGGACTTAAACACGAAAACTTAACATTGAAAACGCGAAAACTTAACATTGAAAATGGCTAAGTCGATTGCGCGGAAAAAATGGGTCAAGTTAAAAAAAAAAGTAACATGTTGGATAGTGATATGTGGTGGGCACCCCTTGATAATGAAGCTGTGAAAGTTTGGTGGTCCTAGATGGTACAGTACCAAAGAAATGGACTTAAACACGAAAACTTAACATTGAAAACGCGAAAAGTTAACATTGAAAATGGCTAAGTTAATTGCGCGGAAAAAATGGGTCAAGTTAAAAAAAAAGTAACATGATGGATATTGATATGATGTGGTGGGCACCCCTTGATTATGAAGCTGTGAAAGTTTGGTGGTCCTAGGTGGTACAGTAACAAAGAAATGGACTCAAACACGAAAACTTAACATTGATTGTGGCATGCTGCCTGCCCGCCCGCAACCGCCCGCCCTTCCACCCCGCCCGCCCGCCGCCGCCCACCGCCTGCCCGCCGCCCGCCCGGCTTTCGCCAATCCAATAGCCTGGATTTTTTTTAAAAAAACCTGGCTAAAATGTAACATGTTGGATAGTGATATGTGGTGGGCACCCCTTGATTATGAAGCTGTGAAAGTTTGGTGGTCCTAGGTGGTACAGTACTAAAGAAATGGACTTAAACACGAAAACTTAACATTGTAAACGCGAAAACTTAACATTGAAAATGGCTAAGTCGACTGCACGGAAAAAATGGGTCAAGTTAAAAAAAAATATAACATGTTGGATAGTGATATGTGGTGGGCACCCCTTGATTATGAAGCTGTGCAAGTTTGGTGGTCCTAGGTGGTACAGTAACAAAGAAATGGACTCAAACACGAAAACTTAACATTGATTGTGGACGCCACCCGCCCACCGCCCGCCCACGCCCGCCCGCCCGCCCGCCCGCCCGGCTTTCGCCAATCCAATAGCCTGGATTTTTTTTTAAAAAACCTGGCTAAAAATCACGGTCAGATGTAAAGGTTTAAAATTATTGCGGAAAAAACGCGATTTTTGGCCGAAAATGGGTCGCCTACCAGTACATTGGTCACAGAGGCTACAATATGTGTAGCTGTGACTGGAGAAATGGGGTTTATGGGTTTTGCGACCAGTGTAGATCCAGATCAGACTGTGCATCTGCACAGTCTGATCAGGATCTGCACTGTTCGCCATTCCATCAATGAACAAGAGTGCCGCAAGTCACAAAATACGCAAGTTGAATATGGGCCAGACAGCGAAGATGCAGAAATGTGAAGCTGTCACCAAGGCAAGAAACATTAATGAGAATTTGAAAGTCTATAGCATTATTTCTTCATCTCGTTGTGCTAAACATGTATACTAATTTAGGCAGAGATAGAAAAGTAGAGTGTAAAGTAGAAATGATAGGGAATTGGATACAATAATGTAGAAAAAATGGCTAAGTTAAAAAGGTGATATTTTTGTTTAAAAAACATTTTCGGCATAAATACACCAAGGTGCACATCTTCAATATGTGTAGAAGACGTGTGTATAGTTTCAGATCGATCGACTGAACGGTTTCGGAGGAGTTGTGTACACGAACTATGCGCTTTTTCTTCAGTCGCCCGCCCGCGGTAAAACATAATACGTACCGTTTTTTAAAAACGGTCGTATAAAAACCTGTCATGCTTCTAATATCGGATTTTATGGGTTTTGCGACCAGTGTAGATCCAGATCAGACTGTGCATCCGCACAGTCTGATCAGGATCTGCACTGTTCGCCATTCCATCAATGAAAAACCTGTCATGCTTCTAATAAGGGATATAGATAGTTATCAGGCTACATGAAAGTGCTATTTGATCAGGAGTTACACTGGTCACACATGTCACAAGCCCCATTTCTCCAGTCGCAGCTACATATATTGTAGCCTCTGTGACCAATGTAGAACCAGGCTGGCCTCTTCTGTCATTATCAAATCAACCAGTTTGATTGGCTGAGTCTGAGCTGTGCTACAACTCAGACACAGCTAATCAAACTGCTTGATTGCGAGTTGAGATTGCCAATCGATGGTCAGAAACGATGACATCTTGGCAAGATTAACGCTGGTGGTTGTGTAGTCATTTTTTATTCCAGAATAATTCCAGCACAAAAATATTTACACAATTCCCTAACATTTGATTGGCCCGTAGCAAGTCTCTGTCCAAAATTTATATCCCAGTAAACTCCCACGCCGAACTACGTTCCGTAACCGTCAGGCGCAGTTAAAATAATTCTTAAGAAAACGGAAAATAAACACATTTTCTTGATGAATTTATTTCAAATGCTGGAATTATAAGGAATGAATGGCATTTTTGTGGAATTTATCGGGGATATAAATTTGGAAAAGTCGCGGGAATACTGGACGAGGCCTTCCGGCCTTCGTCCAGTATTCCCGCGACTTTTCCAAGTTTATACCCCGATAAATTCCACAAAAAGGCCATTCATTCCTATATTGAATGTGTACCAACCTTGGATGACAAAAACCAATTCAAACAAGAAATTGCATCGTTAAACGAAGCTCATCACCTCGCTGGCAGCCTTGATAATAATAATAATAATAGTAATAATCAGTGACTTTGACCGTAGGCAGTCTAACGTGGGTCGTACTGACAGCCTTGATAATAAAAAAGAAACAAAGCACCATCCCTAGACACCCATTGTGGCCAACTATTATCAAAATTGGTGAAGTTGTTCATGAGTTATAGGGAAAATAACTAACATTTTTGCCTTACAAACAAGGTGAACGTAAGACCTCAGTGACCTTGACCTTGGGCGGTCGGACGTGGGTCATGTGCAAAACAAAGCACCATCCCTAGACACACATTATGGCCAAATATTATCAAAATTTGTGAAGAGGTTCAGGAGTTATTGGGAAAGAAACTAACATTTTTGCCTTACAAACAAGGTGAACGTAAGACCTCAGTGACCTTGACCTTGGGTGGTTGGACGTGGGTCATGTGCAAAACAAAGTACCATCCATAGATACAAATTGTGGCAAAATATTATAAAAATCGATGAAGTGGTTCATGAGTTATTTAAAGTTATTCAAGGTGTTACTAACGTACATACGTACGTACGTTCGTACATACATTGACTACCGCTATATCCCCTCTTGGATATCGGTGAGGGGATAATGTAGACAGTACCAGTACTAATGAATGAACTATATTGGGAGAAAGTCTACTGGCCAACAATGGCTCTACTCCTACAATGTTTACTAATACAACAATTCGAAGAATTCAGGAGCAACCAACCATGTGCTCAAATTAGCTAGGAAATACCTGAAGTTGATTAAATCACCAACATTGTGAAGGGAAGCTGAATGTCTCTCCGCTGACAAAAGGTAGTTCAGGCCATTTGAGACCAGTGTAACCACAGATCAGACTGTGCAGATGCACAGTCTGATCTGTGGTTACGCTGCTCTCAATTTTAATCTATTAACGTGTTGCCAGTATGCAGGTTTGATTCGACTGTGTGAATGTAGAGAATGATCATATCATATACTCGTTGCAAACATCAAGTTCTATTTCACATCACAGAGCGGACCTAACATTGTACTTTCCAGTGAATGGCTGCCAGATAATGGAACATATTACAGACATAACAATAATGCCAGTCCGCATGACACACCACAACAAAACCAGGCTTACTCATCAACAGTCCAGTGTAGATCCTGATCGGGTAACTCAGTCCAATAACATGAGAAAGATCTATATTGTTTGTCATAGGCATTAAAATGATTCTCTGGTGAAATAGTGTAGTGTATAGCCAGGCCTTATTGTATTAAAACTTTCTGAGCTTGTATGCCATTCCCATACTCAAAATCAAGAAGTTTGATTGGTCGAGACTGCTCAGTCTCGACCAACCAAACATCTTGATATCGAGTACGAACTTTGAGAGTGTGATCAGAAATTTTTCTTCTAAGCAAGTTCCGGATCAAACGGAGTGGATACACAAGATGGTCTTGGACTACATTGTTGGTGAATGCAATAAGGTCCTATTGTCATGTAGACCATATTTATCCCGTCAACACAGTGCGTATGTGCTGTGAAACACGGTGCTGTGAAACATTTTTGATATCCAGTCAATACTATTTTTGCATTTTACAGCCATTTGTAGGTGTTGACGGGATAAATAGAATAGTAGGTTAGTGCCGTGAATGGGAAAAAATATCTGGCGCGGCACGGAAACGGGATGTGCTCGGCAGAGCCTCGCCCATCCCGTTTCCTGAGCCTTGCCAGATATTTTTTCCCATTCACGGCACTAACCTACTATTCTCTATATATCTTGTACAGGTTGGATGCCAACTAATGGTTATAGCCAGTATGTACAGTATAATAAACAATGTACACTACATCCAAGCGTATATGTTGTGACCACTCATTTGAACCGTCTCGACGAATCGGTTCAAATGGTGGTCACGACATATACTTCTAAGCACATATAAAGAAAATATTTAGAAGTTTTCACAAACAAAATGACACATCCTCATGAAATGGGTTAAGTTGTAGGTAGCTCCTATATAAGTTGAAATCTCTAGCAGAACAACGGTGACAAAAATGGGCTACCCGGTAATTGAAGTCTTGACGAGTGCAGCTACTGAACAGCTACCGTATATATAGCACTTAGTAAGTGTAAATACAACGTATGAAAAATTGTACAATGTACCCTGAGCAGTATATGCGCTGTACAACTTGGTCTACGCTGGTCAACAAACCACATAACCCCATTCCCCATTCCCCACAGCTTATACACAAACTTATACTGGACTTACATCACTGTGATGGAGGTGGTTGGGTGATGTGAGACAGATGCTGGGAATTGTTGCCACATGATTAACCCATTCAACACCACAGGCCTGAATAGTGGTATTGGCAAACAATGTAGATCCAGATGATCAGCATCTGCACTTTTTGCAAGTCATTTTCATATTATATTTTTATAAAATAACACCCCCTGTCTGAAAATTATTTTGTGCCGATTGGATTGGTTGCTAAATAAACATATCAAAATCCATTCCAGTTACTTAGGGGTGAAAGAGTTAAGCTGTCAGGGGAACCAGTCCGCTCTCTGGCTCCATTATAACACAAGGTGAATCTTCTCTACAATATTCCAAGTCTCCAAGACAATTTCTCAGAAGGTAGTACAGCGAAGATTTGTTGAAAAGAAAGTGAAAGTTTAACGTCCCACCAACAGCTAGGGTCATATAGAGACGGGACCACAGTGTTTAATACAGCTAGGGTCATATAGAGACGGGACCACAGTGTTTAATGTCCGATACGACAGACTAGAGGGATGGAAATACTATGAAAGTATTTTGATGCCTAATGCGAGGTTTGAACCCACAACCTCCGGATTGGAAGTCAGGTGTTCTAACCCCTAGGCCATAACCCATCCCTGAATATTTGTTGAAGGTTCCCAAACAAAACAACCGAAAACAAATGGAAAATGCAGTGAAAATGTTTGTTTTGTACGATATGATATGCATATAAACAATTATAGTATCGTTTGTTATTTTTGAGGTGAAAATGATATTTTCATTTAAATACCCGACTTTCAACTATTTAAATTGCTGTCGTTTCTTTTAACACATCATTTTGACATGTTTTTTTTTTTAATTAGAATTTTTTTTTTGTTGGTTTAAACCAACGAAGACATTGTTTTCTTATTATAAAAACGAGAACGATGTATAAATGATGGGCAATTGTTCTTTTGTGGAATCAGGAACAAATCTTGCCTGTATGTAGACTTATACACAATGTGAATGTTCTCTAAAATATTTCTCATAAAGGTACAATGTATTATGTATACACAGACTTATACCCGACTTACAGGACTGTGATGGAGGTGGGTGATGTGAGACAGATGCCGGGAATAGTTGCCACATGATTCAGCAGCCAGGGGAACCAGTCCACTCTCCCGCTCCATTATAATGCAGGTGAATGTTCTCTACAATATTCCAAGACTTTATTTCCCGATCCTTGGTGATCTTTGAGCATGACTCATTTTGACAGTTGTGTACATTATGCTTATTATTGGTATTAATTGCATTCCGTTTACACTAATGTTTGCTTAACCTTGCAGGGCGGGAAACGTAAATTGTCGTCTGCTGACGTTTTATATTTTGTCTTATTCTCAACAAAAACATGGTTTGACAGCACTTTAGAATCATTTCCATTGGAAATGATTCTAAAGTGCTGTCAAATCATGTTTTAGATGAGAAAAATCTAAAATAAAAAGTAAACAGCAGACAACAAAATTTATTCGGCTTTGTAAGGGTTAAGCCGGTGCTTACAATGTATATTTTTTCTGGATCGTGGATCTCTTGACTGTGTCTTATAATTTTCCAAAATTGTCTCAGAAGTTAGTAAGTTGGTTCAGAGCTCCAGATAAGTTGCGTATTTGCTTAAATACCCAATTAAAATTGCCAAAGACCCAAATGAAATCAGAAGTAGCAACTATAAACAAGTGGGCCATGATGGCCATAATTCACTCACCTGACTCCATGAACACCAGAGGAGAATGTGACATTGAGTTTGTGTTTATTAAAAAAATTGTGCTATTTTTAGATGGCGGTCATTTTGGATTAAGCGATGACTAATTTTACCAAATCTGAAAATGCTTCACCCAAGGATCTTAACTTCCTATGAAGTTTTGCCAGCATCGGCCATGTGGTTCCTGAGAAAAAGACGTTCAAAATCTTGAATAAATGGACCTTTTGGTGGCCATCATGGATGACATAATTATCCGATTCCAACAAATATTGCACCAGAGCAATCGCATCATCGATACCTTCAATTTTATATATGACATGAGCATATTTGGTCAAAAATAAAATTTGACCCCAATTTGACCCCACGGGCCACGCCCATTTTTGACCCCGGGGTCACCATTTTCACAACTTTGAAAGAGAATTGTAAATCGATCATTCCTACCAAGTTTAGTCGAAATCCGGCCAGCGGTTCATGAGAAGAAGATTTTTTTAAGAATTTATGCTATTTTTAGACGGCGGCCATCTTCGATTAGCGATGACCTCCATTTTAACAAATCTGAAACAGACTTCACCCATGGACCATAACTTTTAAGTTTGGCTACCATGGGCCAAGCGGTTCATGTGAAGAAGAATTTTGAAATCTCTAATAAAAGAACGACCTTTTGACATTTCGGCGGCCATCTTGGATGACATAACAATCCAATTTCGACAAAAAATGTACCAGAGTGATCGCCTCATTGATACCTTCGATTTGATATATAACATGACCATATTCGGTCAAAATAAAATTTGACCCTAATTTGACCCCACGGGCCACGCCCATTTTTGACCCCGGGGTCACCATTTTAACAACTTTGAAAGAGCATTGTACATCGATTATTCCTACCAAGTTTCGTCGAAATCCGGCTAGCGGTTCATGAGAAGATTTTTTAAGAATTTATGTTATTTTTAGACGGCGGCCATCTTGGATTAGCGATTATCTCCATTTTAACAAATCTGAAAAGGCTTCACCCATGGACCATAACTTTTAAGTTTGGCTACCATGAGCCAAGCGGTTCATGTGAAGAAGAATTTTGAAATCTCTAATAAAAGAACGACCTTTTGACCTTTCGGCGGCCATCTTGGATGACATAACCATCCAATTTTGACAAAAAAATGCACCAGAGTGATTGCCTCATTGATACCTTCAATTTGATATATGACATGACCATATTCGGTCAAAAATAAAATTTTATCCCAATTTGACCCCACGGGCCACGCCTATTTTTGACCCCGGGGTCACCATTTTAACAACTTTGAAAGAGCATTGTACATCGATCATTCCTACCAGGTTTCGTCGAAATCCGGCTAGCGGTTCATGAGAAGATTTTTTAAGAATTTATGCTATTTTTAAACGGCGGCCATCTTGGATTAGCGATTATCTCCATTTTAACAAATCTGAAAAGGCTTCACCCATGGACCATAACTTTTAAGTTTGGCTACCATGAGCCAAGCGGTTCATGTGAAGAAGAATTTTGAAATCTCTAATAAAAGAACGACCTTTTGACCTTTCGGTGGCCATCTTGGATGACATAACCATCCAATTTTGACAAAAAAATGCACCAGAGTGATTGCCTCATTGATACCTTCAATTTGATATATGACATGACTATATTCGGTCAAAAATAACATTTTATCCCAATTTGACCCCACGGGCCACGCCTATTTTTGACCCCGGGGTCACCATTTTAACAACTTTGAAAGAGCATTGTACATCGATCATTCCTACCAAGTTTTGTCGAAATCCGGTTGGCGGTTCTTGAGAAGAAGATTTTTGAAGAATTTGTGCTATTTGGATTACGTAATGACGTCATTTTAACAATTTTGTAATCCCCCTACCTAAGGACCATGACCATGAAGTTTGGTGACTATAGGCCAAATGGACTGACACATTGCGGTAACAATAGCTCACATGAGCTTCGCTCAGGTGAGCTAAAAAGCAATAACAATTTTGTGGTACCTTTATCATGCTGCAGAAAACAATAAACAGACCACAAATATAGCATATTTTTTCTTATTTTCCAGAAAACACATCTTGGTATTTCATTAGAATTGTCTCCAAGACAATTCTAATGAAATGCCAAGACATGTTTTCATTTTGAAGCAAACTATTCAATAATTGCTGTCTGTTGATCTGTAAACAGTACAGGGGTCATACCAATTATCCGAACAATCAGTTTATCGGACAAAAGAAAATACCTGTTAATTACGCGCATTCTTTTGATCCGATTTTGCAACGAATGCATCTAAGTCATGCAGGTGCATGCTTTTTCCATGCCAGTGTGAAGAATATGACGGCATGGTAAACATTTTAGTAACATTTGCTGAACACATTCCCAACTCTGTGCAGAAGTTGTTTACAACGACAAAAGTCATGCGGGGGCTCAATCGAGTGCGCCCAATTACGTCATTGTTCTATAAATACAATACATTCTATAAATACGGTGTTTTCCAAGAAACGAAGGGCGACTGATTTTTCTGCAGAAATATACAATGCTGTTTACACTGGTTTACACGCGATAACATTATGATTTCAACGTGAGAATAGAAGTTATAAGACGATTAGTCTATATGTTTGTCCGGATAACCGATTGTCGATGTTAATTTTGGGGCAATCTTACGACTGATGATCTGACCCGATTTTAAGCGAGAAAGATGGCATAGTTTGCTAAATAGTTTACATGCGTTGAGAAAGCAAGAACCGACGATTGTTCTGTGAAAAGTTTATGCCCGTAGCTGCTATTTTAAGAAAAATATCGTTAAAAAACTGCAATTTTTGTCCGATAAACTGGAGGATCCCTGTAGTGTGATTTCATTTTACCCAATTAAAATGTTGAAATACCCAATTGCTTCAGAAATGATGGAGTGAAAATACTCAATTACTAATTCCTTATCTGGAACTCTGTGGTTTGATCAAGAACCCATCTATAACCCGTAATATGCTGTGGATACTGTACCAAAATAGTCCAGTAGGGCATTTTGTAACACTACACCATTTTGCTGATAAGAAAAGTATAAATATTTACCGGTACCTTATTATTGCACAAAAGTGTATGTTTGGACCACTCATTTGAACCGGCTCATATATATATATGTATCTGTGGCATTTCTGACCCGCCTCACGAGTCATAGAGAATAGCAGGTTAGTGCCGTGAATGGGAAAAAATATCTGGCAAGGCTCAGGAAACGGGATGGGCGAGGCTCTGCCGAGCACATCCCGTTTCCGTGCCGCGCCAGATATTTTTTCCCATTCACGGCACTAACCTACTATTCTATTTATCCCGTCAACACCTACAAACGGCTGTAAAATGCAAAAATAGTATTGACTGGATATCAAAAATGTTTCACGGCATCGTGTTTCACGGCACATACGCACTGTGTTGACGGGATAAAAACAAATACTATAAAATATCGAGTCAGCACAAATATTGAATAATATGTATTGCATAAGCACAGCCACATATATTGAAGCTGTATGACTCCGCAACCATGTTGGCTGTAGCAGTCTAATTTACCTATTTATTACACTAGAGTATTATGGTTTTTAATATACTGTAGTATTACCCTATAAAATCCCAATTTATGCAATAAAGGTGGTTTTCCCATGGCCGTGCATGCTGATGTAAGCAGCTTGGAGTTATAGGTATGTGGGTTTATAGCGTCATCACAAAAGTATGGAGCAATGGGAATTATCTGGAATTGTGTTGGCTAAACACCGAAATGTCGCTGGAGATATGGGGCTTATAGCCGTTGCGACCAGTGTAGACCCAGATCAGACTGCGCATCCGTGCAGTCTGATCAGGGTCTACACTGTTCGCCAGTCCGTCAGAGACAACATGCTGCAGGAGCATGGCTGCAGGAGCATGGCAATAAATGCCGTAAGCCCCATTTTTGCACTCACAGCCACATAATTATGAGAACAATCCGACGAACTAATACAGGTGTTTATACATGGCGGTATACCTGATCAACCAGCTCATAAAAGGAACCTTACGGCATTTGCAACAATTGTAGAGCCTGATCATCTAGCACAGTTCACAGTTACAGTTAGAATATATTCCTACTGCTGGCAATATACAGTGAAACCTCTCTAAGCCGGACACCCTGGGGACCTATATACAGTGAAACTTCTCTAAGTCGGACACCCTGGGACCTATATACAGTGAAACCTCTCTAAGCCGGACACCCTGGGGACCTATATACAGTGAAACCTCTCTAAGCCAGACACCCTGGGGACCTATATACAGAGAAACCTCTCTAAGCCGGACACCCTGGGAGGTCCCCAGGGTGTCCGGCTTAGAGAGGTTTCACTGTAAATCAGGCATTTGATCGTTCTGCACCATAGCTGTGTGATATGCGATCACAAACAGACATTATTATCACATGTGGAAAAGGACCAAGAAACTCATAAAAAATAAGATCACAGGTTCCGCTGTAAATATAGTTTGGGGTAGTGACGCACAGTGGATCATTGTCTATAATAAGAAATGTTTGAGGTAATTCCCAAAGGACGTCCCATTGCTATTTCTGTGACTGAACAGTGTATACCCTGATCAGTTTGATTTGTTTGTTAGGGTTTAACGGCCTATCAACAACTAAGGTCATTTAAGGCCGGGTCAATGGGTTTAGTACTAAATCCCATATATTGCCTGTACAAGTACATGTTCAAGTACATGTACATGTACAAATGGGGGAAAACTCCCAAAATCAGAACTGAATATTTACAATAAAAAAAACTATATATTCAGCCCTGAAATAATCTTGATGTGATGCGAGGTCCTTGCCACATCAGAATCACTTGCACCCCCCCCCCCTCCCAAAAGCAGCAGGATCAGTAATAGTCTCACTACTTTTATATACCCTGATCAGACTGCGCATGTATGCATAGCAACACAATTGCTACCCAGCTACGATTCCTCTCCACAAGCATAGATACTCATATCAGAGGCAAACGACTGTAGCTAATATACGCGCAGGCTGATTTGTGGCTATGCTGGTCGCAATTGTCAATGTAAGTCGCGAGTTGGTGCAAGTAGAATTGGTTGGCATACAGAGTATGGACAATGACAAATGCTTTGACATGGCTACCATGAAGTATGAATACCAGTAAGTGGCTATTCATCATTGAGACACGCCATGCCATTTTGTACCTAAGAACATGTGCGAGTTTTCATGAAACATATTTACAGAAACTGCGATATTTTCCGTAAAGGACGTCGAAAGATGACAAAAGTTTCATAGCAAATGCGGTATTCCGCATTTGCTATGATATGAAAATTTTGTCAGCTTTCGAAGAAATTTACGGGAAATATCGTAAATTTTGTAAATATTTTTCATGAGATATCGCACATGTTCTTCGGTACAAAATCACATGGCTTGTCTCCATTGTTTTTACATATCCCTGATGTATTCATAATGATGCAGTGTTGAATATGGTACATCTATAATGACATCTCGACTCCATGTGCTCTGGAAAAATCATCTACTAATGAGTAGACAGGTTTATTCGCAACAAGGTCACGGAGCCGAGCCCATGTGACTTTTTATTCTGCTGTACATGCGATTCACCGCAATAAAAAGAGCAGAATCTCGGATCAGATTCTAGGCTTCTAGTGAATGTTTTATATATTCCAGTGGTACTGCTTGCAATAACCACTGACCCTCACCACAACCCACTCCTCTGTGGACCTTGTTGCGAATCTGTGATCTTGACATGGAAGGCAAGGTGTATTTACCACAAAATTATAATAGATCAAATTTAACGGTAATGGATATGTGAAAGGAAAATGAAACATACCTCAATGTTATGTTCCATGAAGGACAGGCCGACAATGCTCACCATAGTACACGTACCCAACTACTCATTTGGATGTAAAGTGGTTTAGTGTCCTAGCAACAGCTGGGGTCATATAGAGACGGGACATCAGTTTCAAGTTACATACAAAGACCAGTGGAATGGAAATACTATGAAAGCATTTTTTAAAGCCAAGAGAGCAATTGCTCTTGGCTTTAAAAAATGCTTTCATAGTATTTCCATTCCGGTATTGAAGTCCAGCGTTCTACCCGAGACATGTACAGTAAGCTCCAAACCTATAGGCTATAAAGAGAAAGATATTTTGGAATAGTCTAGACAGTATTGGAGACGTGGAGTAGGTACACATCAGATTGAAGCCAAAATGATGATGGGAGATAACTCCATCAGCAGGAATGAAAGCAATCACCAGAGGAGTGTATATTTATTTTCACAGTTCTGATGTCTAACAGCTGCAATGGAGCAGAAAGTACTTAGGGGAGTTATAGAGACAAACAACCATGGCACAACATACCACTTAGAGTTAACCCTTTCACCCTTTAACTGGAATGAACACTCCAATGTTATTCATCAGACTATTCCATATATCAGAAAGGGGTATTCTTTTCAGAAATAAGAGAAAACATCCACAAATTGTGCAGATCCTGATGAGACGGCCGGCTCATCTGGATCTACACTGATTGCAAATTATGATAGAAATGTGAAGCTGTCACCAAGGCAAGAAACATTAATGATAACTTGAAAGTCTATAGCATTATTTCTTCATCTCGTTGTGCTAAACATGTATACTAATTTAGGCAGAGATAGAAAAGTAGAGTGTAAAGTAGAAATGATAGGGAATTGGATACAATAATGTAGAAAAAATGGCTAAATTAAAAAGGTGATATTTTTGTTAAAAATATTTTTTCGGCATAAAAACACCAAGGTGCACATCTTCAATATGTTTAGAAGACGTGTGTATAGTTTCAGAACGATCGACTGAACGGTTTCGGAGGAGTTGTGTACACAAACTCTGTACCGTATATAGAATTGTATAGAAAAATGTAGAAAAAATGGCTAAGTTAAAAAGGTGATATTTTTGTTAAAAATATTTTTCCGGCATAAAAGCACCAAGGTGCACATCTTCAATATGTGTAGAAGACATGCGTATAGTTTCAAATCGATCGACTGAACGGTTTCGGAGGAGTAGTGTACACAAACTCTGTACCGTATATAGAATTGTATAGAAAAATGTAGAAAAATGTTGTGTACACGAACTATGCACTTTTTCTGTCAAACCCGCCCGCCCGCCCAGCCGTTTTTTAAAAACGGTCCTATAAAAACCATCTGGTCAGTTTGCCTCATTGATGTTCAAGTTGACCAATCTTCTTCACACTTTGAATGTAGCAGACAAACCCTCAAAGCCTTGCATAATTTATCTTTTCATCATTTTGAACCAAACAAACAAAGAACAAGGTCTGACAGCAAATGAGAACTATCTCCAATTTAGGTGCTGTAAAACAGGACTTTGGTCCTATGAATAGGAAAATAAATTTAAAGATTTAGAAAATTTACAAAAACTTACAATAAACAGACGGACAGATGGATAGACAGACAGACGGTTAGACAGACGGTTAGACAGACAGACAGACAGACAGACAGATAGACAGACAGACAGGGCGAAACCTATGGTGGGAACATAATTAAGCATTGATGATTCCATAGGGAGGTTCTACTGTAATGCTGGCATTTGAGCAGTGATAGACATGTCTGTGTGCTTTGCAATCATAAACAGACATTGTATTCCACTGTAGTTGAAACAAAAATGCCAAGACTGCTTGTATATTCAAATGGATACATTTTCCCATATGCCTGAATATATGTGGCAGTTATGAACCCAGTAATAAAGGGCAGCAGCAGCTGTGGCTGTATTATGTGGCTGTAACTGGAGAAATGGGGCTGATTGGTTTTGCGACCAGTGTAGATCCAGATCAGACTGTGCATCCGCACAGTCTGATCAGGATCTGCACTGTTCGCCATTCCATCAATGAAACACCCGTCATGCTTCTACCAAGCAATTATCAGGTTACAGGGGTGTGTTATTTGAGCTACACTAGTCACAAATATCATAAGCCCCATTTCTCCAGTGACGGCCAGGGGTATGTTCCCCATGGTTACTCAGCTATCCCAGTAATTACATTCCACGTGAGTAGCAAACAGGTGATGAAACAATGCTCATATCTTCATTAGTGCTCTTACAGAGATAGGTGCAGAAATAATAGGTCTACCTCCCTTAATCAGGTTCGTAAGTGCAAATTTTGGATCGACTGGAAATTTCAATTGATGGATTTACATTTATTGAGCATAGGCTGCATATGCAGCCTATGCTCAATAAATGTAAATCCAATAATTGTTTACAAGAAAACATTGTGAATGTGAAATTTACAGACTATCATAATTTTGCACTTTCAAACATTTTAGTCGTACAAAGTTTAGTGAAACGGCGGCCCCCAGTACCGTAGCAAATTACACCCATCTCATTTGTGAAGGCGAAGAGTGAGATTTGCAATGTGTATGATACCGTACCAATATGAATCAATCAATTCTTAATAATAATCATACAAATGCAAACATGATAGTTACCATCAATTCTTAAATGTTTCCTACGTGTCGTGCAAATAGCAGTTACAATGTCAGTTATCATACAACAACAACAAGTGGAGGCATCATTGCTTTGATATTTGTTTTTGTCTATGAAATAAGTAATATGATAGTTATAGTTCATATACTGAATGTTTAACAAATTCAGGCCTCAACAAATCCACTCATTGTATTGGCGAGTGAATTTTTTATCTGAACGAGTGGTAATTTAATGAGACAGTGTGGCATAAACATTAAAACATATAGGAAAATATGATTTGAAATCCAATCTGAACGTAAATTAAGAATTTGTCGAGGCCTGAAATTAGTTTATTAAAAATTCAATACGTGAACAATTACTATCTTATTGTTTGCCCAGCCCCTTCACATGCACATGTCTGTTGGAATGAAGCCCGGCCCATAAACATGTTTTCGAATTGTGATGCTACTATGTTATTGGCGGGTTGACATCGAATCAATCGAGCACGCACGGTGACATGGTTCACGTCACAGAAAATTACATCAACAAGGAGGAGGGAGCCTCTGGGTAATTTAACCCGTAGACAGCTATCTTAACTTTTTTGATGTCTGCTGTTTATTTTCTATTTTCCATTTTTATCATCAAAAACATGCTTTGACAGCACTTTTGAATAATTAACAACATGCTTTGACAGCACTTCAGAATCATTTCCATTGGAAATGATTCTGAAGTGCTGTCAAACCATGTTTTTTACATTGAGAAATAAGGCAAGATATAAAAGCAACAGCAGACGACAATTGTTGTGAGTAGCGGTCTAAGGGTTAATAGGTATTGGCGTAAGATTAATTGAGACGAAATACATTGGTTGAGAAACTAGGGCAAACAATAAACTTCCATATTCATTGCAAGGTGGATGATACTAGTACTGTGAAAACAAGTTTAAATTCCACATGCTGATAAACGTACCCCAAGTTCGGTGACTTATAAAATGACTCAATTATCTTCTCCCCTTAGATAGTGTCAATATCAAGCCGTAAATAACTATTAGGTTTACCTGATTATAAAGAACTTAAAAACCAATTTACAGAGAAAAGATAATTTCAAAATTACGTAAACCAACAAATTCCACAATCGTTAATGGAGACCAGACACTGAAAGTACCGTAGCTGCAGGAAACCTAACAAACAACTGCAAATTCAATTAAATATTGATGAAATATTCACAAAGCAATGCAATATCAGTTAAATCAATTTAGTTTAATTGTGTGAAAGCATCTAAGAACACCCACACAAAATGTGCAATATTGTGCAATGTGCAACACCATGGCAAACTGGGCTTATTCCGTCGGCGACTATTGCAGATCCAAATCAGCCTGTGCTACAGAAGATCAGGATCTACATTGTTTGCAATTTTCCATTGGCAGCATTGAAACCTCTTTAACCCTTACAATGCTGAATTAATTTGTGTCGTCTGCTGAATATATTTTATTTTTCCACTTTTCTCATCAAAAACTTGGCTTGGCAGCACTTTAGAATCATTTACAATGGAAATGATTCTAAAATGCTGCCAAACCATGTTTTTACTGAGAGAAAAGACAAAATATGAATTAACAGCAGACAAGTATTTTCAGTTCCGGCATTCTAAGGGTTAATTAAACACACATACAAACATAACAGATCTGTAGTAGATCTTCATCCTGTTTCTGCCTCATCAGGAGCTACACTGGTCTAAACATCAACCATGTCATACATAATTCACTTATACAGAGTATGAACAAATTGAAATAAAAAACAAATTTCTATCTTATCAAAACTATATGTTGTTACCACTCATTTGAACCGTCTCAATGAGACGGTTCCAATGAGTGGTAACAACATATATTTATGTGCAGAATAAAGATTGTGTCGCCTCAGCTAGTAATGGGTTAAGTGTCATTTTGTGATGGCAAGAGCGCATGGCAAAGGAAGTGTAGTAGAGGCTGCAGGAATGTTCAAGACTGTCTAGACACCATTAAAATGCCACGGCTGCAGCTATATATCAGGATGGGGGGATATAATAGGGATTGTGCAGCCAAATATTACATATACCTTGTGTTTTCTCTGTGTTTTGCTAAGCTTATAATTATTACTAGGGAAGGCTATTCATACCCGTGAAGGTGTATTCCACATATAATGGGTTATATAATACAATAATTCCATCCTAGGCTCAACACAGGCTCAAATGTTGGTGGGAACAGTCACAGAAACTATAACGAGGTATGGGATCAGTCACAGCAGCTATGGCAAGGGGCGGTGGGAACAGTCACAGCAGCTATGTCAAAGGGTGGTGGGAACAGTCACAACAGCTATGGTGATGGGTGGTGGTATCAGTCACAGCAGCTATGGTAAGGGGCGGTGGGATGGGATCAGTCACAGCAGCTATGGCAAGGGGTGGTGGGAACAGTCACAGCAGCTATGCCAAGGGGTGGTGGTAACAGTCACAACAGCTATGGTGAGGGGTGGTGGGATCAGTCACAGCAGTTATGGCAAGGGGTGGTGGTAACAGTCACAGCAGCAATGGCAAGGGGTGGTGAGATCAGTCACAGCAGATATGGCAAGGGGTGGTGGGAACAGTCACAGCAGCTATGGCAAGGGGTGGTGGGATCAGTCACAGCAGCTATGGCAATGGGCAGTGGGAACAGTCATAACAGCTATGGCAAGGGGTAGTGGGATCAGTCGGTGGGATTAGTCACATCAGCTATGGCAAGGGGTGGTGGGAACAGTTACAGCAGCTATGGCAAGGGGCGGTCGGAACAGTCACAGCAGTTATGGTGAGGGGCATCGCATTCACATTATCAGGTGTCTAGATATGTGGCGGTGACTGGAGAAATGGGGATTATGGGTTTTGTGACCAGTGTAGCTACTGTTCAAATATCACACATCTGTGGCATGGGAATGATCAATATTGCCTGCTAGAAGCACAACAGGTCTTTCATTGATGGAATAGCGAACAGTGCAGATCCTGATCAGACTGTGCGGATGCAAAACCCATAAGCCCCATTGCTCCAGCCACAACCAACCACATATATGTTTTACGAGTCTCCAACTGACATCGGAAGCATCTATGTTGAGATGGCCACCACAATGATACACAAACTAACACAGCACCGACTTAGGTAAAAATATATTGCAGCTTTTCATACAGCAATTCTGTGCCAAACAAGAAACATCGTCCGTCAATATAACAAGAATTCCGCCACGGAAACAGTGTAGCGCCTGCCGAGGCATTTGACCGTAACATGATCACGGGCATGTGCTAAATGAGCATCACAAAAACCACCAGAGAAGTGCATGCGTTAAACTTGAAAAAGGTCAAGGTTATGTTAATTTCACTATGTTCCATATGCTCACAAGAGTTCAAATAATGAAGAAATCTGTCAAGTAATATTAAAGTTATATCATGATGAAGAAACTTGCACAACCATGTGAATGTCAAAAAGGTCATGGTAACGGGAGAATGAGTGTTCCGAATGCTTACATAGTGTCCAGGTATTGAAGCAATCCAAGTTACAAGTGTTTCCATAACCATGTGATGGTCAAAAAGGTCAAGGTCATGTTAATGGGGGCATGCTTTGTGTTCCAATTGCTCACATGTATCAAGTGTCCAAATATTGAAACAATCCGTCAAGAAATATCAAAGTTATTATACCATGATGAAGAAACTTGTACAAACTTTTTGACACAAAAAATGGCCATGTATTTCTGCAACAATGTGATGGCAAGGTCATGTTAATGGGGGGCATGAGTGCATTCCAGATGTTCACATGTATCAAGTGTCCAAATATTGAAGTAATCCGTCAAGTAATATCAAAGTTATATCATGATGAAGAAACATGTCCAAACTTTTTGACGCAAAACAAAATGGCTAAGTGTTTCCACAAAAAATGTGAAGGTGAAAAAGGTCAATGTCATGTTAATGGCGGCACGAGTGTATTCCAAATGTTCACTTGTATCAAGTGGCTGAATATTGAAGTAATTTGTCAAGTAATACTAGCGGACGATGACAACGAGGATGAGGACGATGACGGCAGAAAATGAAACAGGTGCGACAAAAATTCTCCCGGTGGCAGCCAAAAACAATGAGAGTTTACAGACACGGAGGCAGAATATTATAGGAATGAATGGCCTTTTTGTTGAATTTATCGGGGATATAAACTTGGAAAAGTCGCGTGAATACTGGACGAAGCGATAAAAAATTACAATTTTCGAGAAATTTTTTTTTTTTTTTTTTTCGAAAATTGTAATTTTTTAAGGCCTCGTCCAGTATTCCCGCGACTTTTCCAAGTTTATATCCCCGATAAATTCAACAAAAAGGCCCTTCATGCCTTATAATTCCAGCATTTGAAATAAATTCATCAAGAAAATGTGTTTATTTTCCGTTTTCTTAAGAATTATTTTAACTGCGCCTCACGGTTACGGAAAGTAGTTCGGCGTGGGAGTTTACTGGGATATAAACTTTGGATAGAGACTTGCTACGGGCCAATCAAATGTTAGGGAATTGTGTAAATATTTTTTTTTGTGCTGGAATTATATGGAAATTATACAATTCAAGATACGTATACAAACATTCTGGTGCAAACAATGTCCAAGTGTTGCAGTGATCTTGTGAAGGAAAGCAAACAAGAGGGCCATGATGGCCCTAATTCGCTCACCTGACTCCATGAACACCAGAGGAGAATGTGACATTGAGTTCATGTGTTTTAAAAAAATTGTGCTATTTTTAGATGGCGGTCATCTTGGATTAAGCGATGACTCATTTTACAAAATCTGAAAATGCTTCACCCAGCATCGGCCATGTGGTTCCTGAGAAAAAGACATTAAAAATCTTGAATAAATGGAACTTTTGGTGGCCACATGGCAGGACATAATCTATCTCCGATTCCGACAAATATTGTACCAGAGTGATCGCCTCATTGATACCTTCAATTTGATATATGACATGACCATATTCAGTCAAAAATAAAATTTGACCCCAATTTGACCCCACGGGCCACGCCCATTTTTGACCCCGGGGTCACCATTTTAACAACTTTCAAAGAGCAATGTACATCGATCATTCCTACCAAGTTTCGTCGAAATCCGGCGAGCGGTTCATGAGAAGAAGATTGTTGTTTAAGAATTTATGCTATTTTTAGACGGCGGCCATCTTTGGATTAGCGATGACCTCCATTTTAACAAATCTGAAAAGGCTTCACCCATGGACCATAACTTTTAAGTTTGGCTACCATGGGCCAAGCGGTTCATGTGAAGAAGAATTTTGAAATCTCTAATAACAGAACGACCTTTTGACATTTCGGCGGCCATCTTGGATGACATAACAATCCGATTTGGACAAAAAATGTACCAGAGTGATCGCCTCATTGATACCTTCGATTTGATATATAACATGACCATATTCGGTCAAAAATAAAATTTGACCCCATGGGCCACGCCCATTTTTGACCCCGGGGTCACCATTTTAACAACTTTGAAAGAGCATTGTACATCGATCATTCCTACCAAGTTTCGTCGAAATCCGGCTAGCGGTTCATGAGAAGAAGATTTTTTAAGAATTTATGCTATTTTTAGATGGCGGCCATCTTGGATTAGCGATGACCTCCATTTTAACAAATCTGAAAAGGCTTCACACATGGACCATAACTTTTAAGGTTGGCTACCATGGGCCAAGCGGTTCATGTGAAGAAGAATTTTGAAATCTCTAATAAAAGAACGACCTTTTGACCTTTCGGCGGCCATCTTGGATGACATAACAATCCGATTTCGACAGAAAATGCACCAGAGTGATCGCCTCATTGATACCTTCAATTTGATATATGACATGACCATATTTGGTCAAAAATAAAATTTGACCCCAATTTGACCCCACGGGCCACGCCCATTTTTGACCCCGGGGTCACCATTTTAACAACTTTGAAAGAGCAATGTACATCGATCATTCCTACCAAGTTTCGTCAAAATCCGGCAAGTAGTTCATGAGAAGAAGATTTTTTAAGAATTTATGCTATTTTTAGACGGCGGCCATCTTGGATTAGCGATGACCTCCATTTTAACAAATCTGAAAAGGCTTCACCCATGGACCATAACTTTTAAGTTTGGCTACCATGGGCCAAGCGGTTCATGCGAAGAAGAATTTTGAAATCTCTAATAAAAGAATGACCTTTTGACATTTCGGCGGCCATCTTGGATGACATAACAATCCGATTTCGACAAAAAATGCACCAGAGTGATCGCCTCATTGATACCTTCAATTTGATATATGAAATGACCATATTCAGTCAAAAATAAAATTTGACCCCAATTTGACCCCACGGGCCACGCCCATTTTTGACCCCAGGGTCACCATTTTAACAACTTTGAAAGAGCAATGTACATCGATCATTCCTACCAAGTTTTGTCAAAATCCGGTTGGCGGTTCTTGAGAAGAAGATTTTTTAAGAATTTGTGCTATTTTTAGACGGCGGCCATCTTGGATTACGTAATGACGTCATTTTAACAATTTTGTAATCCCCCTACCTAAGGACCATGACCATGAAGTCTGGTGACTATAGACCCAATGGTTACCGAGGAGAAGACGTTTGAAAATGTTCACGGACGACGGACGACGACGGACGACGGACGACGACGACGGACACATTGCGGTAACAATAGCTCACATGAGCTTCGCTCAGGTGAGCTAAAAAAGATCATGGTCATGTTTCTGTCATCAATCACTACATCAGAGTGGCACCAAGTGTTGCAGTGATCTTGTGAAGGAAAGCAAAAAAAGATCATGGTCATGTTTCTGTCATCAATCATTACATCAGAGTGGCACCAAGTGTTGCAGTGATCTTGTGAAGGAAAGCAAAACAAGATCATGGTCATGTTTCTGTCATCAATCACTACATCAGAGTGGCACATATCTTAAAAATATTTAAGCAACCATTCCACTTATAGAAAAGATATGGCTGGTCAAATAAATACCGTTTTTCGTGAAATAATGCACCAGTGATTGGATCCTTGCGCTAAAAAACATGTGTTATTATATACCTACCCATGAAATACATAGTTATACGATGTAAATAAAAGTCATATGTTCTCATCGATGAAATAAACAACTACAAATAGGCTGCAAATACACATTCATTACCGTATACAGTCTCAAAAACTGCTAATTTCCATGGAGCGGTATATAATAAATAGAATATTCATATTTTTGCAACGAATAGGACATATATGTTCATCGAGTGGTGTGAAATGTCAATATTTCATGAGTGAATATGGACATTTCACACCACTCGATGAACATATGTCATATTCGTTGCAAAAATATGAATATCCTCTATATATTTGTGAAATCTACCGGCTGAAATGGAAGAAATTGGTAAAAACATTTGGGGCTAAAACTGAGAAATGCTTCTGCGACCTCATGAAGCTATACCAATGGTGTCATAAGTATGTCAAATATGTTCACATGTATCCAGTGTCCAACTATTTCAACAATCCTTCAACTTATATAGAAGATATGACTGGAGAAAGAATCTGAGATATAAACTTTTTGACTGCTAAGTGAGATGAAAGGACAGACAGACGGATGGACAGACAGATGGAGAGTCTAAACACTATTTTTTTGTAGTAATGATTTTGTGACGTAATTGCAGGCAGCATATTACTCAATATCTCAATATCGAACTGGGGTTGCATTGGGAGAAAAGGCATTTCACACACATGCCATGTAGCATCGCTTACATGTTTGATCACTCACTGGTTCAAGGGAACAAACTGTCTACTGTGATGTTCATTCTCACCATTTATTACCTCCCTTTATTACCACGACACAATTTGGGACAAACACTCCACGTACAAAACGATGACTGTTCCTGTACGAGTTGTCTCCCTTCAACAATGCATAATGTAATGTGAGACGAGCCATGTGAATTTGTACCTAAGAGGATGTGCGATTTTTCATGAAAAATATTTACAGAAATAGCAATATTTTCCGTAAATGATGTCAAATGTTGACGAAATGCTAGAAGTAAATACAGAGAATTCAGCATTGGCTGTGAACATTTCATCAACTTTTGACGTCATTTATGGAAAATAGTTTACATACGGTATACCGGTATGTCATGAAAAAGTACTCAAGTACAAAATAAGGTAACTTTTCTCAGCCAGTGACCCATTGATGATCAGATTATACACTAACCACAAACAGCGAGGCCAGTAGCCTATTTCACCAACATTGCAAAGTATACTTTCCTAGCAAAGTATACTTTGAGGGAGAAATTGTCAATTTTAGGATAAATTTATTAATTTTTATTATACTGAATTTATTACATTATCACAGCCATTATGGCTGTGATAATGTAATAAATTTAGTATAATAATTCTGCATAGTTTTAATCATCAAATATATGCAATCATTAGTTCTGTATGAAATAATGAATTTCAGAAAAATCAATGATTACTCCCTCAAAGTATACTTTGCTAGATAAGTATACATGTACTTTGCAATTTTGATGAAATCGGCTACAGTGGTAGTTGCAGGTCAGTGGCCCGTTTCACTAAACTACTTATGATATAAATGTTTGCACTTACAAAGGCTCGGCTCGGAAACGGTAGGAATTCCGAGGTTTGCCTGACGCAATTGCCTGATATTTCACTATGTACTCACCTCGTCGCAGGCGGGACATCGGGGCCGGATGAGCTCAGCGTAGTGACGTTCGCAATAGAGTTTCTGTCCATGGTGGCAGTAGTGCAGGTCGACGAGCAGCTCCTCACACGTGATGCACACGAAGCAGGCCGGGTGCCATGCCACGTTCGCGCTCAACTTCGCCGCGGAGATCACCTGCTCGTTCGGGTCTATCTCACCACCACATGCGAAGCAGCTCTGTAATAAGTGGGACATGGTTTCAGAAGAATCGAGTTACATGACCTCGGCAATCAGTGTGAGGCATGGAATTAAAGGGGTCAGTGGAAGAAGGGGACCATAGAACGGAAGGGGTCTCGCCCTCGCACACACAACTCCGAAATAAGCTGGGTATACAATTATTGAATGGCTCAGTGGAAGAAGGGGGCTAAGTTCATAAGGAATTAGCCCAGAGCTCCAGTTAAGGTGCGTAATTGGACCGAATGTTCCGGGTATTTTTCTTATTTCTTCACCAAAAATGGCAAGTTGGGATTGCTTTAGAATCGTCTCATCGAGACGATTCTAAAGCACTCCCAACTTGCCAATTTTGGTGAAGAAATAACGAAAGTCTCCCAAATGTTGATCAAAATACGCACCTTAACTGGAGCTCTGATTAGCCCCCTTCTTCTACTTCACCCTTCAATTGGCAGAGCTCCAGATAAGTGTAATATTTCCTTCATTATAGGAATGAATGGCCTTTTTGTGGAATTTATCGAGGTATAAACTTGGAAAAGTCGCGGGAATACTGGACCAAGTTCATATCCCCGATAAATTCAACAAAAAGGCCATTCATTCCTTATAATTCCAGCATTTTCTTAAGAATTATTTGAACTGCGCCTGACGGTTACAGAAAGTAGTTCGGCATTGGAGTTTACTGGGATATAAATTCTGGACAGAGACTTGCTACGGACCAATCAAATGTTAGGGAATTGTGTAAATATTTTTGTGCTGGAATTATTACTCAATACAAAATATCCACAACCAGTGAGTAAATTTTATTTGAAAAACCTAAATTATACAACAATGATGGCCCGCTGTCCCAATTCCTCATCAGGGGCCCGTTTCACTAAACTTTGTACAACTAAAATGTTTGTAAGTGCAAATTTAGGATTGTCTATAAATTTCAATTGATGATTGACATTTATTGAGCATAGGCTGCATATGCTCAATAAGTGTAAATCCAATACTGGTAATTGTTCACATGAAAACATTGTTAATGTGCAATTTATAATTCATAATTTTGCACTTACAAACATTTTAGTCGTACAAAGTTTAGTGAAAGGTCCCCAGGACATAGAATCACATGACTTTAGAATCAATTGATGTCATGCTTGAAGTTATTTTACAATAGGTTTTTCTTTAAATTCTTTAAATTCTTTAACATATTTTGATGATATGAAGCCCATTATCAGCTTGCAGGAGTGTTTCTAGTATGCTGGATGCTGGACTGGTCACACATGCAACAAGTCATATCCCGAAATTGACACGTGCGACCAACATAAACCCAGTCTGGGTCTATAATGCTCGCCATTCACAGATCTCTCGCCATTCACAGATCTCTCGCCATTCACAGATCTCTCGCCATTCACAGATCTCTATCCATTCACAGATCTCTCGCCATTCACAGATCTCTCGACCCACACTCGAAACAACTCTGCAATAAACAGGATATTTAATTGTCTCACAGAGCTGGTCGGAAAATTAGCATATCACAGTCAATTCCAGTTACTTATATATAGGGGTGAAAGGGTTAAGCCAAGAGGACATAAATGCCATACATCTTTTTTCTCCTATGTAGGTTATACCATAGTGTTCCAATGTCGAATTGATTAGATTTATCTCTAAATAGTGAAAAGGAGATGATGTTTATGGGCACCAATTAACAAAGTATGTTTGCACATACATCACCATGGAAATGAGACATACATCAAATATAATGTTTGTAACAGGTACTTGCTAACCGTCGTTAAAATTAACCACCTTTGTGCAATGATGTGCCTACTGTTTTATGCCTCACACTGATGTGTTTTTCAGAGTATACATGGAAAATTACATTTTTATTACATACAAATTTCACCCTTTGTCAGTTTGTGCCATATATATATTTTAGTTTGATACCCTCTCTGTGAAATGTGTTCTGAAATTGCATTTAACCTGCTACATTGGGGGGAAAATCCCAAAATCAGAACGAATATTTACATAAAAAAAAATTATATTCAGCCCTGAAATTAGAATAACCTGACCTGGTGCCAGGTCCATACCACACCAAAGTCACTTGGCCCCTTCCCCTAAAAGTAATAGGATTACAAATAATTGTAATACTCACATAAGGGGTATAAGTTATAACCAGATTCAACTGTCACATATATACAGTCACATATGTATATTGCAATACTCACATAAGGGATATAGCCAGATTCAACCGTCACATACACGAATGCCAACGACATACTTGAAGGCCAAACCAGGTCTCCGGTCGGAATTCCATTAAGAATGAAACCCGAACGTTAAATTACCCATCGCATGCTCCCACGTGCCACCCACACAGTATGAAAGTAATTGTCTACCTGTTCCCCATGAATAATAAGTTGTAAACTGCTGTCAAACTGATTAAAATGTGGAAACAAATTCTTGAATAAACATTACCTTGAAACGTGATTCTGCTAATGGTAATGCATCTAGAGACTATGCTTATAAAACATCCCTTGGCATACTTGATGAAGGGATTGAGTGACCTTGTAAAGGTCTTTCTGATGAAGGGATTGAGTGACCTTGTAAAGGTCAGAAAGACCAAGGTAATGTTAATGGTTGTGTAAGTGTGTCGCATATTTCCACCTGTATCAAGAGTGCGAATATTAAAGTTATCCATACAGTAATATTAAAGTTATGGCACGATGGAGAAACTCTTACCATGATGTACTTACGGACGGACGGACGGGGCCTCAAGAGCAAAGCAATATGCTCCTGTTGGTATCACATAGGGGGCATACTAATGAAGCAGTCAGTGGAAGAAAGGGGCTATGTCCATAATGGATCCCTTTCTTCCACCTACGACAGACCCGAAGCTAGTACATGTTGAGTGTAGTGAGAACTGTAACATGACACAGACAAGAAAGTGCTACACTTTCTGCACCAATACAGGTACATGTATATGGATTCACCAGGTGTTTGTCATAAACATCATCCAGTCATGGAGTTTTAGGCTGCGCTGATATTTTCTTGAACATATTGACAGCACCTACTACATGTATTATATCATGAGCAAAGAAGAGACATCCAGGGCTCCAGATAACGAATTAGTAACTGAGTATTCTCACTCTATCATTTCTGAAGCAATTGGGAATTTCAAAATTTTAATTGCATACAATAAAAGCACACTACTGTTTACACATTAACAGACAGCAATTACTGAATAGTTTGATTCAAAATGAAAACATATCTTGGCATTTCATTAGAATTGTCTCCTTGGAGACAATTCTAATGAAATACCAAGATGTGTTTTCATGACCAAATAAGAAAAATATGATATATTTGTTGTCTGCTTATTGTTTTCTGCAGCATGATAAAGGTACCATAATTTTTGTATTGCTTTTTGATACTCGCTACTTCTGATTTCAATTGGGTTTTTGGCAGTTTTAATTGGGTATTTAAGCAAATTCGCAGCTTATCTGGAGCAATGGACATCAGAAAATAATGGAGCATGCCACGCGATGCTATTTTCAAATGTGTCACAGGACTAGAAAAAAAGACACTTTGATAAGGTTAAGCAGTTTCACAAAAACGGTGCCTGAAGATGTGCCAGTCAAAGAAGCATGTGTGCATGAAACGAATCAAAACATAACATTGACAAGAGTGCCGAAGGTCACACTATACGCCCGTCGAGGTGTAGTCAGTATACAAGGTGTAGTCAGTATACAAGGTGTAGCTAGTATACAAGGTGTAGTCTAGTCAGTATACAAGGTGTAGTCAGTATACAAGGTGTAGTCAGTATACAAGGTGTAGTCAGTATACAAGGGGGAATAACTCCATGGAAAAAGAAATCAGAAACTCTGATGGGTAGACGACTCAGAAACAAAAACTTAAAAAAAAAAAACAAGAGTGCCGAAGGTCACAATATACGCCCGTCGAGGCAAGGCCAGTCAACAAGGGGAGATAACTCACTGAAAACCAATAGGGTTCTTCATCTTGACGTGATAAACCGAATTTGGTTACGATCCGTCAAGTAGAACTCGAGTTATTACGTGGACAGTCTAAAAATTAAAAATGGCCACCAAGGGGAGATAAGTTATCAGAAATTTTTCAAAATCAATAGGCTTCTTCATCTTGCTGTGATAAACATGTATACCAAATCCAGTTATGATTGGTAAAGTAGAACTTGAGTTATTGTGTGGACAAGGAAACAGAGTCAGAAAATTAAAAATGATCACCAAGGACAGATAAGTTATCGGAAAATTTTCAATATCAATAGGCTCCTTCATCTTACGGTGATAAACATGTATCCCAGATTTGGTTACGATCAGTCAAGTATAAATTGAGTTATTGCGTGGACAAGGATACAGAGTATGAAAATTCAAAATGCCCGCCAAGGGGAGATAAGTCATCGGAAAAGTTTCAAAATCAATAGGTATCTTCGTCTTGCCGTGATAAAAATGTATACCGCATTTGGTTACGATCGGTTTAGTAGAACTTGAGTTATTGTGTGGACAAGGATACAGAGTGCGAAAATGAAAAATGGCCGCCAAGGGGAGATAAGTCATCATCAAAATCAATAGGCTTCTTTATCTTGCCGTGATAAACATGTATGCCAAATTTGGTTATGACCGGTCAAGTAGAACTTGAGTTATTGCGTGGACAAGGATACAGAGAGCGAAAATTAAAAATGGAGAGAAAAGATATCAGAAAATTTTGAATAGGCTTCTTCGTCTTGCCGTGATAAACATGTATACTGAATTTGGTTATGGTTGGTAAAGTAGATCTCTAGTTATAGTGTGGACAAGCTATGCTCGCCCACCCGCCGGCTTGCCAGTACAATGTGAATACATAATACAAACAGTGAACAAGAGTATCGAAGGTCACAATATCGAGGCATGGTCAGTCAATAAGGGGAGATAACTCACTGAAAACCAATAGGATTCTTCCTCTTGCCATGACAAACATGTGTACCAAATTTGGTTATGAGCTGTCAAGTGTGCGGACAAGGATACAGAGTGCGAAAATTAATAAAAAATGCATACCAATGGGACATAAGTCATCAAAAATCTTGAAAAGCAATATGGTTCTTCATCTTTCCTTATTAAACATGTATACCAAATTTGGTTGTGATCCATCAAGTAGTACTTGAGCTATTGTGTGGACAAGGATACAGAGTGTGAAAATTAAATATGGGCGCAAAGGGCAGATAAGTCATTAGAAAGTTTTGAAAATCAATCAGGTTCTTCATCTTGCCGTGGTCAAGCGGTTCGTGTGAAGAATAATTTTGAAATCTCTAATAAAAGAACGACCTTTTGACATTTCGGCGGCCATCTTGGATGACATAACCATCCAATTTCGACCAAAAATGTACCAGAGTGATCGCCTCGTTGCTACCTTCGATTTGATATTGACATGACCATATTCGGTCAAAAATAAAATTTGACCCCAATTTGACCCCACGGGCCATGCCCATTTTTGACTCCGGGGTCACCATTTTAACAACTTTGAAAGAGCATTGTACATTGATCATTCCTACCAAGTTTTGTCGATTTGTCGGTTGGCGGTTCTTGAGAAGAAGAACTTGTGCTATTTTTAGACGGCGGCCATCTTGGATTACGTAATGACGTCATTTTAACAATTTTGTAATCCCCCTACCTAAGGACCATGACCATGAAGTTTGGTGACTATAGGCCCAATGGTTACCGAGGAGAAGACGTTTGAAAATGTTCATGGACGACAATGACGACGACGACGGATCACGACGGACGACGACGACGGACACATTGCGGTAACAATAGCTCACATAAGCTTCGCTCAAGTGAGCTAAAAACATGAATATTATATAACATGGATTTGCTGTAGCACAATAGAGGATCATCAGATGAATGCGTGTATGAAATATCAAAGCGTTCCCTGTAAATGAACAGAAGTTACACAACATTTACCCCAACTTTAAGTTTATGAACATGCTAAGTTTGTGACCTTGACCTTGGGGTAAGGGTTGGGTGGTGGGTCGTGGATTTGCTACAGCATGATAGAGGGTCATCTGAGGAATACATGTACGAAATATCAAGGCGTTCCATGAAAGGAAACGGATGTTATAAGACATTTGCACCAACGTAAGTTAATGAATGTGCTAAGTTTGTGACCTTGACCTAGGGGTAAGGGGTGGGCAGTGGGTCATGGATTTGCTATAGCACGATAGAGTATCATCAGATGAATGCATGTATGAAATATCAAGGCGTTCCATGAAAGGAAACAGATGTTACAAGACATTTACCCCAACGTTAAGTTTATGAACATGCTAAGTTTGTGACCTTGACCTTGGGGTAAGTGTTGGGTGGTGGGTCGTGGATTTGCTACAGAATGATAGAGGGTCATCTGAGGAATGCATGTATGAAATATCAAGGCGTTCCATGAAAGGAAACAGGTGTTACAAGACATTTACCCCAACGTTAAGTTTAAAAATGTGCTAAGTTTGTAACCTTCACCTTGGGGTAAGGGGTGTGCGGTGGGTCATGGATTTGCTATAGCACGATAAAGTATCATCAGATGAATTAATGTATGAAATATCAAGGCGTTCCATGAAAGGAAATAGATGTTATAAGACATTTATCCCAACGTTAAGTTAATGAATGTGCCAAGTGTGTGACCTTGACCTTGGGGAAAGGGGTGGGGGTGGGTCATGGTTTTGCTATAGCACAATAGAGTATCATCAGATGAATGCATGTATGAAATATGAAGGTGTTCCCTGTAAATAAACAGAATTTACACAACATTTACCCCAACGTTAAGTTTATGAACATGCCGAGTTTGTGACCTTGACCTTGGGGTAAGGGTTAGGTGGTGGTTCGTGGATTAGCTACAGCATGATAGAGGGTCATCTGAGGAATGCATGTATGAAATATCAAGGTGTTCCATGGAAGACATTTACCCCAACGTTAAGTTTGGGGACGCCGACGATGCCGACGTCGCCGACAACGCCGGGGGTATGCCATAAGCTCTTCTGCACTTCGTGCAGGCGAGCTAAAAATGGTCACTAAGAGAAGATAAGTCATCAGAAATTTTGAAAATCAATAGGGTTCTTCGTCTTGTTTATGAATGTGCTAAGTTTGTGACCTTGACCTAGGGGTAAGGGGTGGGCAGTGGGTCATGGATTTGCTATAGCACGATAGGTCAAGGTCATAAACTTAGCACATTCATAAACAAGACGAAGAACCCTATTGATTTTCAAAAACATGTAAAAAAAATTTGTTTACGATCCGTCAAGTAGAACTCAAGTTCTTGATTGGACAAGCTGTGCGTATCGCGGCCCACCCACCCAGATATCCGCTGCCTGACCATAGAAGGTGAATACATAATATGTCCCATTTTTTTCAAACAGGCGTATACAAATGAATAAGTAATTTAATTTTGATAATCAACAGGGTTCCACCTCTTACCATGAAAAACAAGTATGACAAATTTAGTTAATATCCATAAAAGAAATTTGTTGGCATTATTGTAGCAGAGTTCACGGAACACCTTGTGGTAACTTACCGTTGTAGTCTGAGCCAGTTTCACAGCCCCGATATCCATGGCAATATTGTCGCAGAGTTCGCGGAACACCTTGTGGTAACTTACCGTTGTAGTCTGAGCCAGTTTCACAGCCCCGATATCCATGGCAATATTGTCGCAGAGTTCACGGAACACCTTGTGGTGACTTACTGTTGTAGTCTGAGCCAGTTTCACGGCCCCGATATCCATGGCAATATTGTCGCAGAGTTCACGGAACACCTTGTGGTGACTTACCGTTGTAGTCTGAGCCAGTTTCACGGCCCCGATATCCATGGCAATATTGTCGCAGAGTTCACGGAACACCTTGTGGTAACTTACCGTTGTAGTCTGAGCCAGTTTCACGGCCCCGATATCCATGGCAATATTGTCGCAGAGTTCGCGGAACACCTTGTGGTGACTTACTGTTGTAGTCTGAGCCAGTTTCACGGCCCCGATATCCATGGCAATATTGTCGCAGAGTTCGCGGAACACCTTGTGGTGACTTACTGTTGTAGTCTGAGCCAGTTTCACGGCCCCGATATCCATGGCAATATTGTCGCAGAGTTTGCGGAACACCTTGTGGTGACTTACTGTTGTAGTCTGAGCCAGTTTCACAGCCCCGATATCCATGGCAATATTGTCGCAGAGTTCGCGGAACACCTTGTGGTGACTTACTGTTGTAGTCTGAGTCAGTTTCACAGCCCGATATCCATGGCGATATTGTCGCCGAGTTCGCGGAACACCTTCTGGTGACTTACCGTTGTAGCCTGAGCCAGTTTCACAGCCCCGATATCCATGGCAATATTGTCGCGGAGTTCGCGGAACACCTTGTATTCCTTGAGTTCAACAGGCGTGTCGAGCATCTTACAGTACTCGGTGGAGAGGTCCTGCTTGGGGAGCTGGTAGATGAGCTGGATGTCACGGTACTTCTCCCCGGGGCTGCCCAGTTTAGGCACCTTGTGGTTCGGCAGCTGCTCCATGTAGTCGTCAATCTGCAACAGGGCGGGGTCGGGAATTATGACAATGTACAGGCATTTAGTCATCAATCTGTATCAGGGCGGGCATTTAGTCGTCAATGTGAATCAGGCAAGCATTTAATCATCAATCTGAAACAGGGCGGGCATTTAGTCGTCAATCCAAATCAGGGCGGGTATGTAGTTGTCACTGTTAACCCATTGCAGAAGGGATAAAATTAAAGGTACATGCCCACCCAGTAGACACAAAATGTTCTTTATATCAGAGACATTTTCAGGCAAAATAAACATTCAGTCACCATTATCCCACATATTGAATCGCATTATTATACATTTCATATCAGACGTAAATTTTCTCACTGATGTTTCCTTAAAATGTTAACTGACATTATTATTTATTCTCTGTATTTATTGTTTGATGTGCAATGATCTTACTTTATAA